>OX419733.1:389393-1668143 GCA_948477245.1 Thumatha senex | reverse complement strand
TATTACAGTTCATAAAAACTTAACAGTTAAGTAGGTACTAATAAAAAAAGACGGACAGACAGACGTACCTTGCGGCAATGGCAACGTATAATTTTATATGAAAACCGCTGTAGCCATTATTAAAGGAGCTTTGTGATTATATTAAGGTTGTTATTAGAGTAAATTGGTCTGTCTGAGTGTACACGCTAATCGCAGTTATGAATCAAATTTTGCCGACATTGACTAAAGGATCTGTGGATTTAATAGATTTTTAACTAAATGATGGTAGCTAATCGTTGTATAAAATCCAAATATCGGATGAAGTAAAGCCAGGGAATTTTAAATTTGTTAATAATATAATCTAAAATTTATTTAAATCTGCATCCATTAAGCAAACAGAAGGAAATAAACCAGTAAAAGGCTTTAACATTGAAACACAGTACAATGTCACCGTCACATACCGTTACCCAATTACGCAGACACAATAATCGAACCATGAACAAAGCGACGCGTCGATTTCTTTAATCTGTCAATCAAAATCGATCGCTGCGACCGATCGAACACATCACAACCTTTACTTTCCTTTCTATAGTTCTAATGTAACCGCTAAAGTAACGAAAATAAGAGTCATATTGTGAACTTTTGAATGTAAGTTTAACATTGATGTTACAGCATTGACTTGATGTAGATTGATTGGCGGTAGATCGAGATAACTCAAGCTTTAGATATGCGGCTACCGGCCAGATAGGGAGCCAAATAAAAGGGGTACATTTGTAGACAATGGTGATATTAAATTTGGATACGACAGTCATATAACAGCAATAAATATACTACACTTTAAGGCCTGCTGAAGAATTCTGGTGACCTTCTTGAATGTGGTACAAGCTTCAAGACAATAGGCTATCTGTCAGCACTGGCATCATTATTTGTAGAAAAATAAGGACTCATTTATGAATTATGAATTTCATTGACTTATAAATAGAAAACTGAAATGAAACTGAAGTAAAGTCATAATACATACATATTGTCACGCATCATTTATCCCCGAAGGGGTAGACAGAGGCATATTAAACGCCCACATTTCACCGTATGCATGTTGTCCCAGGTAACAGATGGTGAGCCTATTGCCGTGTTGAAATGGACAGGGGCAGGCTGCGGCGACCTGCTGTTGAAATTTTTTAAGCCGCCCATAAGGCCTTCTACTTCGCTTAACGACTGCCATTTTATTGGCAACCGGGATCAACGGCTTAACGTGCCTTCCGAAGCACGGAACTATGGTGGGTCTAAAAGGCTGAATAAATTTAATAAAATATGACTATTTTAGATGTTAAATTTGGAAGAATTTTTTGAACCTGTTGCCTTTTTAGTGAGTGGTAACAAAAAGACTAAAAGGTCTTATGTGCAAGACACTTTTTTTTTATTGGGACTAATCTCACCCACATTCCCATTACTGTGACTCCTGTAAACCAGGATCTACAGCAATGACCAAAACACCAGAAAAGTTACACCGAGCTCGATCTCGGTGATGTCCCAGGAGAAGTTAGCATGTCTTGGAACCCGCAACGAAATTAATCAGAAGATAATGTGAGGAAGTAAGAAAAGAACGTAATGCCTCTTCCCTTCTTTGCAAAGCCGGAGACCTGGAAAGCAACTAGGTGTAAATCCTATAGAAATAGGGAAGCATCACGGTAATAGTATATTACGGGTCCTATGTGAGCTATATTTGATTCCAGTAATATGTATGGCAGAAACGTTTAAAAGCACGAAAATTCACCCTCGATGCCACGAGATCCGCATAGTAAACTACTCCCGACGTTACTTGTAAACAATTAAGCATATTATGTCGCTCATTTTGCCAAATGCTACACTCCCAAAGTATATGATGGGCGGTCTGATCATATTTGGCGTCAGCAGTTGAACACTGACAGAACGGTGACTCAACCAGCTTAAACGAATGTAATTTGCTCCTAAAGTTACCATGTTCCGTAAGAAATTGAGCAACACAGTGATCAACCTCCAGCCAGGACATTCCCAGGCGTTCACGAACGTCTGGGAAAAACTGGTAGAGGTGGCGCCCTTTGATGGAAGTGTTCCAACGCAGCTGCCATTCTGCCAGTCTGGCAATTCTATGGCGATCTCTTTTTAACAAAAACCTATCATCCATGCCATCCTTAGCCGAATAGTATTAAGCCGCGCGTCTCTGAATTTCGAGATCAACCGGGAGGACCCCTGCCATCGCCGGCAGAGCCTCCGTGCTAACCGTCCTGTACGCCTTGCATGAAATATCAATGCAAGGCGTTGACTTTGCAGTAACTTTAAACGTGCAGCACCAATAGTAGCCTTATCTGCCCATACCGGCGCCCCGTAACACATACAGCCTAGATAAGTGGCCCCGTAAACGACCTTCAGTGTTTTGAACGAAAGTCCCCATGTAGCAGTAGATATTCTCGACAACGCATAAAAGCTATTTTTAGCCTTTTCACCTACAGTTTTTATGTGCTCAACGAATGCAAAATTTCTCTCTAAAATCAATCCTAAATAGCAAACCGAAGTTTTATTTTTAATGTAAACGTTATTGTATTTAATGCGCGGTGGTACTTTCAAACTACCTTTCAAAAGCAACTGAAATGTTTTGTTGGGTGCATAAAATAACCTGTTTCGTACGCCCCACTCCGCAACGACGCGCAAACACGTATGGGCCAAGCTCTCGAGTCCCGCACGAGTATTCGACTGAACGAGCAACATACCGTCATCGGCGTATCCTGTCATTGAACAGCCCTCCGGTAATGGTAAACTGAAAAAGTCATCAAATCTTAAGTTCCACAAGTGTGGGCCTAGCACAGACCCCTGAGGACAGCCTATTGTTAACGTTTTGGTAGCAGAATAATGACCTAATTTTAAAGTTGTTGTACCTTGTGAAAAATATGAATAAATAAGAGAGTAAATATTTCTATAGCAACCGCGAGACTTTAATTTCATTAATAGCATTGGCCACCAAGCGTTATCGAAAGCCCCGGAAATATCTAGGAAGATGGCCAGGACATATTGAGAAACCGATGAAGTGATAGTCTTTCGCACTGATATCGCTGCGTCAATAGTAGATTTTCCTACTGTAAATCCAAATTGATTTTCGTGAAACTTAATACCGCCCGGCAGGAGCCGGGGTACTATGAGACGCTCTAAAAGCTTTCCCAAGGAGGGCAACAATGTGATCGGTCGGTACGACTTAGGGTCATCTGGCGGCTTGTCGCCTTTTTTAGGAATAATCCGAATATAGCCACATTGCCAAATACGGGGGAACACTCCCTCGTAAATACACCGGTTAAAAACATTTAATATTACTTCACCCGACAGCTTGCAAGCCTCCTTTATCATTTTGTTAGATATTTTATCGTCCCCCGACGCCTTACCTATGGACAACAACAAGACACTAATTAGCACGACCAATTAAAGTCCTCGTAGTATCGGACTATTAACGTCATTATGGAGCCGAGAAATTTTAGGAAGTTAGACTAATTCCATACAAAGGACACTCCAAATCAAAACTTTAACTAGGGTTCGCAGCCACCATCAGATATCTTGACTGTGTTAGCTAGGGCTACACAATGCCTAATTACAATGGTAGAAAATGTCTACTAAACCTGCCGTTGACTTGAAGTAATTGTAGCCATTTTGTGTTTAGTCTAGACAAAAATAAGGTCGACGCATATCGGAAGTTAATAAATTAACGGTTTTAAATCCTTTTATAGCAAGTTTTTATTTTAAAGCGCTAAAATATTATTCTCAGCCAGTCTTTTGACTTTTGATACTCATATGTAGGAAATGTAGCATGTAGGAAAGCTTTAAATCTTAGTCGGGCATCTTTCGTAGTTTAATATATTGTATTTAGAGTGACTTTATTATTTCTAGTCATATTAGTCACTATATTATTTCAAGTTGTTTAGAACTACCATGTCCTTTTATTAGATACCCATACTATGAGCATGGCATTAAAAATAAAATCAGTGATGATGATGATGATGTTTTGATATCTTAGTATTCTACCATGTTGGATTTAGAATCACGTCGTACAGATTGTCATGCATTCAAATTAAATTTGTATACAAAAGATGCTCAATCGGTTAAAGACATTTGGAGGCCAAGTCTACTAATTCAATCGCGTCAGAAGAGAATAGAAATCGTCGCTCAATAGAGAACCGACAGAAAAAAATGGCAGTTTTCGTAGTCTAATACTATTACAATTGCGCTCCAATAAAATTCTATCGGCCGGTCGATAGAATTTTATTAACACGTATAGCACATGTAAGTAGCTCTAAATTTGCATTTTTGGTAGTCTATATTAATATTTTCATAGCTAAAGACAGTTATTTTGTCTCTATTCTGCAGCTTGAGAAGTGTAATTGCGAAATATATAATAGTTTTAGTAGACTACCTAGTTTTGGACTAATCGCAAAAGAACCACTATCGAATAGAACTAGAACGGCCCCCTAAAACAGTAGATTCGGCCCCCTGTTTAAAAATTTGAGTTAAAAGATTCCACCAGAAATTACATACCTACAGGGCAAGTTAATAGAAAGCTTGTGTACAGAAAAGAATTCCCCCACCGACAGTAAAGAACCCTGCTTTTTTAAATAAGAAAGAACGGGAAGAGAATACTAGTAACTGTCACCTTACTAATTAAAAGAAAGTGATTATGTTAATACATTTCATGGCACACCTAAATCGATTACATTAAGCAATTGGTAAGACAAAAAATCGATGCATCAGGAGCCGTGAGCGATAAACCTTGCTTGTATATTACATTCATTATGATAACATTAAAATGATGGCGGGTGATTCGTTAAATTTTATCCGGTAGCGCGTTGTAGCGCCTGCTGTTTTGTATGGACAGCAAAAAACTAATTATTAAAATAAAATTTTAGTTTATTTTATATCGAATAGGCAGTGTCCATTCCCAACTCTCAACAACGAAAATCTGGTAATTATTTCTAAATGTTGATAAACAAAATCCTATTACAAAAATGCACTAATTTAGCCAAAACATTATCCATCCTTTTATTATAAGTTTAGAAGCGCTCGTGGCCCCGCTGACTCAGTGTTCTGTACGATCAATGCGTTAAGCAACATTCGCTATAGGTGGTCCTTGGTTGGGTGACTATGACTTTGTGGAATTTACATTTGCGAGCGTTTCTGTGCTTCAGAAGCCACGTTAAGCCGTTGGTGTCGGTTGCCAGTATAATGGCAGTCGTTAAGCCTAGGTGAAGGTCTAAGGCGGCTTGAAAAAATTGAACAGCAGGTTGCCACAGCCTGCACCTGTCCATTTCAACACGACAATGGGCTCACCACCTGTTACGTGGGACTAAAATGCATAAAATAATGTTTAAGTTTAGAGAGGAAAAGCTGTTACTAAGTTTGCTATATGCGTAACTTTATCAATTTTGACGGCCTCTGTGGCGCGGTGGAAGTGTATCCCACTGCTACACAAGAGGTCGTGGGTTCGATTCCCACCCAAGATAAAACTTTGTGTGATAAGCACGATGGTTTATTCTGTGTCTGGGTGTTATTTATCTATAATATGTATGTATTAAAAAAATAAAAAATATTAATAATTATTAATTTATTAATTTATTAGAAATATTTAAGTATGTTTATTACTTATCTACCTTAGTATAAGCTCTGCTTAGTTTAGAAACAGATAGCGTTGTGTGAGCTGTTTAAAAAAAAAATGTCAACAAAATGCTCTTTCTCAATTTTGCTTATGTTGTTAAAACCGTAAGAGTACAGAAAAATGATGAACTACAAAATTATTTTTACTTAATAATATCTATGATTCTATTCACATTGGCACATATTTATGTTTTAAGAATAAGTTACGGCTACAATTTTTGTCTATCATAAGTGATTGTTATCGATTTCAATGCAGAGGAAAGCGCACTAATATACTTATGGAGTTCTATGATGACAAAGCACTCCATACGATAAAATATGAGGTTTAATCTAGGAAGTAACATTTATTTCTCAAATATTTTATTACAAGTAAGTAGATGATGTTAAATTAGGCATCAAAATTTAATATTTACTCATCAATTAAATGAAAAATAGAATGGTTACCTACAGGAATTATGAAACCATGCTAAATATACCCTATTATGTGAGCAACAAATACATACACGAGGATTTAAACATCAGAACAGTCAAACACGAGATCTCAATACACAGTAGAAGCTATCAAGCTAGAATATCAACACACGTTAATGCGCTGGCTTCATAACTCCAGGGTACAGGAAGTGTATCACACGACCGATTGAGGCGGCATGATGTCCCTACGCTATTAGCAAGATTTATTTAAAGAATGTGAAGGGAGTTTCAGACCATTCTTTCTGCTAATGATGACATACTTTTAGAATAAAACGACAAATGATTGGCTTATGATCAATTTAATTTAATAATACACAATGAAAACTACAAATAAAAAAAAATAGTACGTCAAATTAACCCGTCCCTCATGGTTCCCGACGCAAA
The DNA here is from genome assembly GCA_948477245.1 of Thumatha senex. NCBI lineage: Eukaryota > Metazoa > Arthropoda > Insecta > Lepidoptera > Erebidae > Thumatha > Thumatha senex. The sequence goes on along the minus strand of OX419733.1, from coordinate 1,661,642 downwards.
GGTGCCCATGACACAGGCGGCATTGCCTTACAACCAAGACTGATGAAAAAGATCTAGTATCCTGATTAGATTTAAATTTATACAAAAACTGCAAGGAAGCGCCGTGTAGGTTTCGCTGATTTGAGTCCAACACACTTATCTCACTATGAACCCCAGGGGTTGAAAACCTTGTATTGATTTGAGCATCATAATATTTCCGTAAACAGTGATATATTAATCAATCTGGGCTAAGAAATAGTTTAGTTGCTCGTTTGGAAAAAGTTCGAGAAATAATAACCTTGTTGCATTATATAACACAATAATATTAATCTAGGTCACAGTACATACATTTATGTACTCTGTATTCCTTACTACGCTGATGATGCGGTGCTCATGGCCTCATCAGAAGCCGACCTACAGGCATTAGTCACTAATATGAAAAAGGGGTGTGAAAGTAAGGGTCTCCGCTTGAATGCAAGTAAAACTAAGGTTCTAGTATTTGAAAGAGGTGACGTAAGAACTAAATGCGAGATTAGGGTAAACCAGGAACGTCTAGAGCAAGTGAATGAAATTGTGTATTTAGGAAGTATGTTTAGCGCGGATGGAAGATGTGATTCGGATGTAGAACGGCGAGTAGCTGCCGGAAACAAAGTTAACGGTGCTTTGTCCCACTTAGTAAAGCGACAAAGCATCGTAAAAGAAGCACGAATGGCGATTCATAACGCAGTGCTAGTGCCAACTTTGCTTTACGGTAGTGAAACCTGGGTATGTCAGCAGATGCATGAAAGTAAATTGAATGCTGTGGAGATGCGATCACTTCGAAAATTGTGCGGCGTTACCTTGGCCGACCGAATACGTAACGAAGTGATACGCAATATGGCAGGTTTGAATGAAAGTGTCAGCGTTAAGCTAGAAAAGGGCGTGCTCCGTTGGTTTGGACACGTCCAACGAATGAGTGAGGAACGATTGACGAAGAATATATATTGTTCAAAAGTTGAGGGTAGAAGGAGTCAGGGAAGGCCGAGACTTACATATGAAGACCACGTGAGCAGATTGTACAAAAACGAAAAGGTCAAAAGTACTCGGATACCCAGACGTGCGTGTATGAAGCGATTGATGAATCTCGACGAAGCGAAAGAAGTATGCATGGATCGCGAAGCCTGGCGATCTGTCCTCTCTGACTACCCCGTCAGGGATACAGCGTGAAGATAGTTGTATTCCTTACTTCTCATACTATATGTAATCATTTATGTACTTTGTCTAGGATAATAAATCAAAATGGAGTGATGTTGCAAGTTTTTATAATGATGAATAATATAATAAACAAAATAATTTATTTGCTGACCGTAGCGTAGCAACTAAATCAGTCTACCGACATCTCCCGCAACGGTCGCCGACTGTCTAACTGATATACTTTTGACAGCACTGATACAGTTGTGATAAGATTGACAGCACAAATCCACTCACAATGCAGACCGATAAAAACTAATGTATTGTCGCTTAATGAAAGTAGCCAGTTGAGGCAGATGTATTAGATAATGTTCGTTGTGGTCGATTGTAGCTAGACAGATTTGTTGTTTAATTGATTTGATATGTACGGAAAAAGGTATAAGTATTCAGTCAGATAATAAAACCTGACTTAATGGTATTCATGGGTATGTACAATGTTTTCGATGGATTTGTGGTTTATTATGTAGTATAACAACATTAAATACTTGCAAATGTAATTAAGACACCAAAAGGAAAGCAAAAGTGTATTACGTTACCCTTGTAGGACCTATCTAATGAGGGAGGAGAGAAAGGGAGTTGTTTTTATCTACGATGGACTTCTCTCACCTGATTCTGTTAGTAATAATAACAATAATAGGTTTTCAATTAATTTTTTCAGACAATTTTACAGTCCATTGTTGTTAATAACAAAATGGATATATTAGTAATAATCTATGACTACATTTGTTGATTATTTATTAATATATTTATTTGAAATTATATACCAGCTACACAATTCATAGTGATACCCTGGTTAGATTCGGTCCTAAAAAATTTGGTTAGGTTAGAACGCCCTGTTTCTAATCAAAATGAGAGGAGGCGATCACGAAGGAAAGCATTGTTTTGATAATGATGAACTGGCCTGTAATATGAGTGGCGCGAAAGTAATCTTAGGGCCGTTTTCTCCACAGAACCAAATCTAGATTACAGTGAGCTAAATCCAGTTTTGGGCTCCAAATCGTGATTACAATCCCAAATTGGATTTCTCCAACATCGGAATCGAAAGTTTAAACTAAAATCTCTGAACGGCCGTTATTGGACGATTAGCTTCTAAAACCAGATTAACAGTCAGACATTACCTGTCAGAAAGACAAAAAGTAGGAGAAAATTATCCAAACATTGGTTTTAAATCAAGTATTGAGAAGAAAAGGTTAATTTACAAATTTAAAATTATTTTTCATTAATATTATTTAAATTAATTTAATTAATTATAAAATAAATAAATTAAAATATATAAATAAATATCCATCACGCCTTATCCCCGAAGGGGTGGCAGAGGCATATTATATGCCCACTTTTCAGCGTGTGGATTCCTGTCCCACGTAATAGGTAGTGAGCCCATTGCCGTGTTGAAATAGACAGACGCAGGTTGTGGCTACCTGCTGTTGAATTTTTTTAAGCCGCCTATAAGGCCTTCAACCAGGCTTAACGACTGCCATTTTACTGGCAACCGGGACCAACAGCTTAACGTGCCTTCCGAAGCACGGAAACGCTCGCAAATGTAAATGCCACAAAGTGGTCACCCATCCGACGACCAGGTCCCATTCCCTATTAGATTAAAATTCTCAAAGGGCCTCTGCGTGTTGGACCTATGTCTCCATGTAAGCCTACCAAAAGCCCGGGTATCTTCAAGAAAAAAAAAGAAGATGCCCGAGAAAAGAAGAGATATTAATTTTAATTATTATTATAATATTATTTCTATTATTTTTTTAATTTTATTAAAATTAGTAATTAATAACTTATTATTCTAAAATTAATTTATATTAATTTATTAAAAATAATTAATTATTTAAATTAATTAAATTAATTATTTGATTTTAATTTAATAATTTAAGGCACGTTAAACCGTTGGTCCCGGTTGCCAGTAAAATGGCGGTCGTTAAGCCTGGTTGAAGGCCTTATAGGCGGCTTAAAAAATTTCAACAGCAGGTAGCCACAACCTGCGTCTGTCTATTTCAACACGGCAATGGGCTCACCACCTATTACGTGAGACAGGAATGTGAAAAGTGGGCATATAATATGCCTCTGCCACCCCTTCGGGGATAAGGCGTGATGGATATTTATTTATTTTATTTAAATTTAATTTCAAAATTTAAAAAGTTATTGTGTTACCAGCCACAAATGTAAGCTTTTTTTGTCTAATCTGTGACAAGAACTAGATTTCGTGAACCGTAAAAAAAACTACCGGAGAAATCGGATGGACAGTAATCTATTTTCGTTCAATCATGATCCGGATGATGAAAACCAGTTTGTGCAGCTAACGGAGAAAATGGCCCTTAGTACTGGAAAGCAGAGGTTTTTCTCACAAATCACTCGTACTTATGTACGTGATGTTTTACGTTTCTGCTAGTAAGATGTAAGTGACCCAATAAATATTTTATACCAGTAAAAGATAATATTTAAGTGAAAGTATGTACTTGCAGTCAATATTATAAATTAATTGATCGTGTTCTCGTGTAATATATCAACTTGATACAGGAAATGCTCAATAACTGCGACAGCTGGCTATAAATTGCTTAAGATGACGTTTTTCGAATGGGTATGAATATATTATGAGGGCAATGAATTATCAGTACAAATAAATTTTGTAAATATCTATTTGTAGCTTACAATATAGTGTAGAAACGGTTGGAAATGTTCGTCCGGCACAATGGGAGGAACCTCTGACAACGCAAGGTGTTTTCGCCTGGCGAGACGTGGCCCCATGGGTTAGGTTAGGTTAGGCTATTATTGCGTTGACTTCCGTCAGAGTGGGATCTTTAATAGCGCTATTCGCTATGCGATAACTCTGGGCGATGGATAACGCTGGGCGCGCCATCACTCTTCATCGAGACCTGATGTCGATCCTGAGTGGACCTGGTGCCGTGTGTGTGTTTGCTGGTTTATTTCAAAATTATCTTAAGTTTCTGATAAAGTTAGCAGGAACAAAATATATTTTTAAATCAGTTTTGCAGAGTAGCAACACCGATTTCGATCGAATCTTCATTGCCGAGTAGTTAATGTTACAAAGAGTAACTTATGCTACATTTCAAAGAGTAGAAATTTATTCTCTCGGTTGATAGATTTATAAAGTAGATTGCTTACAGATGATATAAAAATGAAAAAGTTTACAATTTTCAAGAAGGAGGCAGGATTACATTTGTTAACTCGATTTAAAATAACATTTTAAATCTGACTTCTGAAAAGAATGTTTACGCATCTTTCTTTAACTTGTTTTTTTTTTTATTTAAAATATGGCCTTATCACACACAACCGGCATCACTCTAGCTCTTTCTTTAAAAAAAAATACTCTCATCACCAAATAGGCTACGAATCCATGGACCTCCAAGTTTGGACCTCATACTTGTATTACTAAAATAACTTCAAATGTATACCTTATTATACATTTTTGCTTTTTCAAAATTTCCAAGGGCTCTTCAGAAATGGCTCCAATGGGTTCCTTTTTTAGCAGATTTAATTTTGTAGGTCCAGCAGGTACCTACTAAGAAAGAGGTCCACCAGGTACATTAATTTTTTTTTTGAAGAGGGTCCAAACTTACTCGAACGGGACTTTTGTAATAGGGACTTGGAGATCCAACGGGTACGTAGCCCCAAATAAACTATAAATTAGTAATATGCATTTCTGCCACAAGATTTGTTTAAAGTACTCCATTAAGGCTTCCGTTTGCGGGCGTGGGAATTTGTGATTGCAAACCCACATTCATATTTTCTATTCACACAAACGCATCACGCAGTATATTATAGGTACCCTGGATTCGAATAAATGCACAGACAGTGTTTAGTACAAATATAATTTACATCGCGAGTCCTTACAGAATGTTTATGAATGCCACAGAAAAAAAACGGCAATGTAACATATCCATTTGGTTTTTGTTTACCTAAAAAGGGTAGGGGCAAAGTGTGTGCTTTTTGACCTAATGTTAATTAAATATTTATTTTTTAAAGATTTTGTGTAACGTTTATTGTAATTGAATGACGTGTAATGAGTAAATTGGAACAAAGACGACAATTTACGTGTGTTTCAGATTAAAACTATCAAAACGATATTATACAATTAAATTTCATCAATATCTTCAGGTCCTAAACAAGCCGTGCTCCTGCCAAATATTGACGTTTTAAGATATCCACGGGGTGGCTTTGACTCCCATATCAGTGCCAGGTAGTACAAAGTTTTGATCTGAGTTATTAAAAAATAAATAACATGTAAATGTTAATTGAGTTCACTTTTATCTTTTTTTTAAACTTCAAAGTGTTACTAATGTACAATTTACTATAGTTTCAAAGAAAGCTTATAAAAATTGCTATAAAACGTTTTTTATTTAAAAAATTAAAAATTAAAAAGTGTGATACTATTTTTGCAGGTTAGTGTACTTAGAAACGTCTGGGACATGTCGATCTCATAACACTTAGGGCCGTATTCCAGATCGTTTCTCAATACTCAATTGACGCTTGAGGCTAGTTTTTGCCTTATAAGTACTACTCTTAAGTGTTTCTTGAGTATTGATAAACGTTCTGGAATACAGCCCTTACAATAACACTGGGGAAAACCGGTACGGCAAAACTTCACCATGCGGGCGAATCAGCTAATTGATACGAGTAAAATTTCTTTAACATTTTACAGCGTATGCCTTTACGTGATGTCACCCTTCCATATTACTTTACCAGGTTAATTACAGTTGATAACTTTGCTGATTACTTGAAAACGTCCCATAGCGCCAATATTTAACTATTAACCTAATTAATAATAATATTACACAAACTGGGGTAACAGTCGTGATAGTGTCACTTCAGCGAAAGGACGTTTGACGGCAGAAACATCTTTCTTAATAATGGAGTAAGAACTAATTTTTACTGTTGTGTTTACCGTATCATCTGAATCTGAATTTCTAAAAACTTCTTATTTGGACTTTGTGTGCACATTTGCATTTATATTTGAATTGCAAGCAAAAACCATTAATGTTGTCGCATCTACCGCTAAAGATGCTAAACTATCTTTAATTAGCTCAATAATAATTTTCGTCGACGAGATGGTGAATGGAGTCTTTCAAATCTCGTTTCATAGAATGGGGAAAACAGCAAAGATTTGAGGTGTAGTGAAGTAATCTCTAAACCGAACTATGGGTCGCAAGTCCCAGTGTCGATTAATGATCTCTATATGCTACACGATGGTTATGGCAACCACGTTTAGCTTCAAAACTTCTTCTTCAACTTTCTAGAAGCACTTTTCGTTTGGTTGTGGCTTTCGCATTTTTTGAAAGCAATCGCCATGTGACCTCCTTACCACGTTACCTGCGAGCGTCGTTGGCTCGTTCATCACTTAGAAAGTGCACCAGCAGATTTGGTTGAGAAAATCTTGATGGAGCCCCTTGCACCACATATAGTTTCAGAGCTCAGAACGATTGACTTATTCGTAAGTCAAAATTAACTTCAAAGCTCTCTGGCTCATATTGATAATAGTCTCAGGATTTTTAAATTTTTATACATGTTAAGATAATGACCTCGACTGTCAATGGATGTCAATATCTTGTATGTACTTATTTACGCTCTACAGCATTACTAATTTGTTGATTCAAGACAAAAATATCAATTGGTTTATTGTTTTTTATATCATAAATTTTACATTGCTGTTTCGTACTAGACTAAAGCATGCTTCTGTGTTTAAATTTGCCAAATAATTTAAATATTAACCACAAATGGCTCAAGGTCTTTTTTAAAACACAGTGAAGATATCGATGAAAGCGAAGTTGTCGTCACTAATGTCTATGGGGACGTGTGTCTTCGTAAAGCGCGACGAAAACGACAAAAAGTACTGGTAAAGGAAATGCTTCATGACTATGCAAACAATACGACTCTTCATGGACTCGGGTATACTACTAAAAGAGGTCTAAATATCTTTGAAAAGTAAGTTCAAATAAATAATATTGAAAAAAAAAGAGTTTCTTTACAGAGCTTTTGGAAAGCGGTTCCCGTAAACAAAAGGCAGGCTTGTACTTGGGCCAGAGGTTTAACATGGCCATTCAACGTGGCAATGCTGCCTGTATTGTGGGTACGGTTGTGGTTGACAGCAATATAGCAGAGTTTTTTGATGCCTTAATTATATTTGTGGTTTAATTAAATTTTCAGATATTTATATTATTTGTGTAAACTAGCTGTAAATTGTAAATATTTGGATAATTTATATGTGAAAGACTAAAAAATAATATTGAAAAGGAATTAATGCTAATAGTAAAAAGTTATAAAATTTAATATTTTAAGGGTCTTCTGGCTGATTACATTTGTAGCAAGTCTATGCATGTGTAGCTACTTGATTCACAACGTTTGGTTAAAGTGGAAAACTAGCCCAGTCATAGTTACAGTCAATGAAAAGCTTATCCCTGTGAGAACGGTAATTAATTCGTAATCTATGTAATATGTAAATGTGCATAATATTATAACCTCAGTATTTAATCTTATCTTTCATATGTAACAGGTACCATTTCCATCTGTGTTAATTTGCCCACAGTCAAAATTAAAGGCAACAGTATACAACTACACAGCAATAAATAAGAAAATGGTGGACGAATTGTTTGAGGACTTGGAAAATGAAACGTGCGTACCATATATTTCATGTCAATTTTTGTTTAATTTTTTTCCTATTTATGGTGGTCTAATCCTAGCTACACGCCTATATTAGCCCTTGTGTCTATTACCTGTTTATGTAGCCGTCTATCCATTAGTAATAGATCTGTCGGGCTTCGCTTTGACCTACATCTCCTCGTATACATTTGAATTTGTTTGTGGTTGAACATTGTTATTGCCACCAACAAATCATTTTCCTTACCAAATGAAAGTATATTGCGACGTCGTTCATCCTTTTGTCTCGATACATTCCGAGTATTGAATCTTAAACATCCATTCAAACTCACTATTATTCTTTTATTTCCTTCTACCGCATTTAGAGCTTCTCTCATACCCTCCCAGAAGTTCTCTAGCTCAGTTGCGTTTGACAAAGACACCGGTGCGTAAACAATAGGCAGATAAGTGCCTAACCAGACTTTAGACGGACCCAGAGAATTCTAGGGCCTATCAGTTTGTTTTCATACATACCTGAGACCAATTGCAAGGACTACAAATTACCAAACCCCCGACTGCCATGCTCGCTCTTTGGTACATCAGACCATAGCATCAGAGATAAAAAAATTAAGACGCTGAAAAATAACCATATCCAAGTTAGTCTGATATTTTTCCTCACGTCTAGTATACACAAATTGCTTTATTTTTGCAGACGCAGAGCTGATACTGTCAAATATGAAGATGTTACACATATATGTGGACGTTATAATATAATTACCACAAGTCTAAATATGTTGGATAGAACAAATTCGGATACTACGTTGGTCAAAAACATATTAGACGTATGTGTCAGAAAGTATACCAAAATCGATTACCAAAATCATTACTAAAAAATGTATTACCAAAATCATATCATCATTTTAATTTCTGTATTAGAAGATTGCTCTACCGATTGATTACTTATTTGCAGTTCTGATAATAAATCTTACCACTTTAGTATCGTAGATAGAGAATAGTATACTCTGTCTACGTTTAGTACCTTCAAAATGTTATTTAATTCTGTTTATATCGATGTCAAATCCATTTCAATATTTTTTTATTGTTGTCAAATATTTCAGTATGTAGTATGTGTGTGTATCTATACAAGTAACCCGGGAACTAGCTAGTTGAAATGTAGTGCATGTTGTTATTTTATAAAAACTTTAATATTTCTATTCAGGTGGCTCCAAATATAAGCGACATTTTTGAATTGTGTATATTAATGGGTCAAGATCATTATGACTGTGAAAAAATTGTGTCCAAAACGCTCACTAGCGAAGGACTATGTTACAGCATCAACTCACTTGCAGCTGATGATATATTACGAAAAGAAAGGTAATATTTTTGCTCAAATAATAACGTGTAAAATTTTGAAAATTTCATATTGTCAATGACGTCAAAGTAAATGAACTAAGTAAAATGAAAGTACTTTACTGCAGAGCAAACACTGCTCCTCTATAAGTCGCAAGTGCGGCCGCACATAGAGTACTGCTGTCACCTTTGGGCTGGTGCACCTAAATACCAGCTTCGACCTTTTGACTCGGTGAAGGGCGTGCTATGAGGTTTGTCAACGATCCTTTACTAGCGGGCGGTGTCGAGCCCATTTGCGACAGGAGAGGCAAACTCCTTATGCGTGTTCTATCGCCTGTACATCGGTCTGTGCTATGAGGAGTTGTTTGACATGATGCCCACGGCTACCTTTTATTATCGCACCGCTCGCCATAGACAGGGTAGTCTCACACTTTGCGTCCGGAGCGCACGCACACGGTTAGGTCCGATAGAGGCTTTATTCCGCGTACGCTTTAGATTGTGGAATGAACTCCCTGCCTGGGTTTTCCCGAACGTCTACCGTATGAGGTTCATCAAAAGGGGTCTTAGAAGATTTATAAAGGGTCGGCAGCGCTAGTGCTGCACCTCTGGTGTTGCAAACGTCCATAGGCTACGGTGACCACTTTCCATCAAGTGGGCCGTACGCTTGTCAGCCACCTCAGTGGAATAAAATAAATAAATATCCATCACGCCTTATCCCCGAAGGGGTGGCAGAGGCATATTATATGCCCACTTTTCACCGTGTGGATTCCTGTCCCACGTAATAGGTGGTGAGCCCATTGCCGTGTTGAAATAGACAGACGCAGGCTGTGGCTACCTGCTGTTGAAATTTTTCAAGCCGCCCGTAAGGCATTCAACCAGGCTTAACGACTGCCATTTTACTGGCAACCGGGACCAACGGCTTAACGTGCCTTCCGAAGCACGGAAACGCTCGCAAATGTAAATGCCACAAAGTGGTCACCCATCCGAGGACCAGCCATAGTGAAAGTTGCGTAACTCAGTGATCGTTTACAGAACACTGAGACCGCGGGGCCACGAGCGCTTCTTAAAAAAAATGAAATGAATATAAAATATATTTTTGGTACTTCTGTACTCTATCTCTACTCTGCAGTTCCTAAATTTGAAATAAAATTAATAATTTTAATTATTTTCAGCATACGTGATAACTTTCCATACCTGGAAGCCAGCACACCTATGAAAAATTGGTCAATGGAGTACGGTTATAATCATTACGGCCCTGAGACATATCCAGTTCCAGGAAAGGTGAGATTTAATGTAAACAATTCGCAGTGTGTACATTGTAGTCGTACACACATATTATTTTTATTTTTAATGATTAGTGAAAGAATTTAATATTAAACTATTTTATCATAGGAGAACGGCGCGTCGCCAGATTTAGAAATTATACTTAAGGAAGTTAAGGAAGATCGTGACCCCACTTGTAATATCGTAAATTCTGGATTTAAAGTAAGTGAATGTCAAAATCATCACATCAGCGTATGGCAGTCCACTGCTATATGTAGGCCTTTCCTAATTCATGCCACAACACACGGTCCTGCGCTTTCCGCATTCAGTCCCTCCTTGCGACCTTTTCTGGTCATTCTACCGTACGTTTGCCGAGTCGCGGTCTCCACTCCAGAACTCGTTTGCTACAACGGCCATCAGTTCTTCTACAGATGGGGCCAGCCCATTGCCACTTTGACGTGCTTACTCTGCAAGCTATGTCGACCACTCTGGTTCTCTGACGGATAATTCCGTTTCGGAGTTTATGCCTCAAAGACACTCCGAGCATAGCGCGCTCCATTGTTCGTTGTGTAACTTTCAAGGCATGGACTAGCCCCTCCGTAAGTGTCCACGTCTCGGCCCCGTATATCATAACTGGTAGAACGCATTGATTGTAAACCTTCGTCTTCAGGCATTGTGATATAGAAAACCCGACGAAGTTTTCTGAATGCTGCCCAACCCAAGTGATCCTTTTTCGATATCCTTATCCAGGTTCTTTTGTTGGATAGCCTGCCCAAGTTAAGTATATTCCTGGACAGCTTCGAGTCTCGAGCCTTCGATGTATATTGGTCCCGGCGTGAGGTGCTCATTGAACATGACCTTGATTAAAACCTCTATATATCGCCAATCAATGCGACATCGTTGCAGAGCATCCAGGACGGCCTAGATTTCGATAGAGTCGAAGACTTTCTCGTAGTCCACAAAAGCCAGTGTCTGATTGTACTCTTACGTCTTTTGTACAATCTGCCTGTCAGTATGGCTGTAGTCCACGGTACTAAACCTTTTTGAAACACGGCCTACTCCTTTAGCTGAAACTCGTCGAGTTTTCCAACGAGGCGGTTTGTGACAACTCTTGTTAGTGGAGCTCTGTGGTCATCGTCGCTGGGTATCTTGGGCCTTTTTGACCGTGATGCATACAGGTTTTCGTTAAAACTCTCGATTTCCTTGAGAATCTCGAATATTGAAAAAACGATTTTGCCACCCGCTGTTTTTAATTTCGTCAGACAGGATCTGCCAAGCTGTTAAGCAAACACCTTTGTGCCCCTGTTCTGCTCGATTGCAGCCTCGACAATGCTAATATTTAATTTTTTATTAAAGTGGAGAAAGACAATTCGATTCGAGACGGGGATTGAACCCGTGACCTTTGCCTAACCAGGGCAATGTTCTAGCCACCTGAACTACCAGAACCGAATCGAATCAAGTTGAAATTCTTCACCATATTTTAACCGTCATTTTAAGAGTATGACCAGAGCCATTTATCGAGCTAATGAACAACTCGATACCAATGAACGGTGTTACAACCATTTTTAAACATTGATGCAATGGACTCCACTCAGTCTATGGATATTTTTTTTAAAGTAATTATTTTGCTAAATTTCTTATATAAATTTTTAATAAAGTGGAAAAACACATTTAGATTCGAGACCCATAACGGATTGAACCGATGACCTTTAGGCAAAGGTCCAATTGTCTTATTCCACTTTATTAAAAAAAATTATATAAAATTTAGCAAAATAATTGCTTTAAAAACATTTATCCAATGCTAATATTGTTGCGTCTAAGGTCGCGTCATATAAGCTCGCGGATTTTGATGCTTAACTCCCTTTGATCTGACAAACCTGTGTGCGGAAGTGGCATTTTACGTCTCTTTTTGATAAGTTCGAGAGTTTCGGGCAAGAACTTTAAGCTCCTTTTTTTGCCTTTTCCGGGCAATAAATTTCGAGACACTTCTTGAAGCGTTTTCAACACTGTATCGATTTTATCGTGAAAGTTGTCAGTGGTTTCCAGCAGAACGATTTTAAAGTTTCAATTGGAACATGACCATTTGAAGTGCAGTTGGTCTGAAAGTAGGCTTCATCATCCAGGCCCTTTCGGCGCGGAAGTTTAAATTCAGAGATGCTCGGACAAGTCGGGGATCACTTCCGGTATAAACTTGTTTATCGCAGAGACATCTCTAAAAATACACTTCCTGTACGTTATGAAGAAGTCTATCTCTTTCCTTGTGACCTTGTCGGGGCTTCGCCAAGTCCACTTTTTGTGGAGCTTTTCCTTAAATAAGAATTCATTAAGAAGAGCCCCTGTGACTCGAGAAAGTTGACAAGCATATGGCTCCGGTCATTTCTGCGCCCCATTCCATAAGGACCGATTATCGTTTCGCTGCTTGGCGTTTGGCGTTTAATTCCCCCATACCAACGTTGTAGTGAACCTTAGCAGTACCATGTAATACTGTTGCTATCTCCTTCAGGGAGTACCTGTCGGTGAGCTTCAGTATTAAATGTGCTACCCGAACCGATACAATGCTGTCTTCCACGATGCTGCTAACAAGGACCTCTTTCACAAGGTTTTCTTTCCCTTTCTTCACACCTCGCCCAAACCTATATACCAGTTATTGCGACCCAGTACTACTTCGAGTTCGCTGAGGCGTAGGGTATTTCCATACGTACGTTGGGTCAGTCGTTTGTGGTAGTCTCCCGTAGCCCGGAGATTCTTTGCACCTCCTCTTCCGCCGCTACCGTAATCGCAAATAGCGGAAGTGCCGGGAACAGTGGCAGTTTTCTTTATATTGTACGACACTTGGTTTTACACAGCGCCGTCTGCCCAAAGTAAGCTAATATCAACTTGTGTTATGGGATCTAGACGATTGATAAACATACTTTTAGAGCAGCAGCAGCCTAATGATATATTTCTTTCCCAGGTATACATTCAGCATCCTGCTGATTTACCACAATCCTCTCTGTATTATTTTGCTGTAATGAACAATCAAGTATCTTCAATGGCTCTAAGCTTTAGTACTCTAGATACATCGGAAGCTTTGAAAAAATACAATCCAGACGTGTAAGATATTAATATTATTTGGATATTGAATTTGTATAAAATGTGAATTTGATATTAATTGAACAACCCTTCGGACTGTGTTCTGTGCTCACTGCGTTAAGCAACTTTCGTTATTTTTGGTCACGGATGAGTGACCGCTTTGTATTATTTACATACGCTTGCGTTTCTATTCTTCGGAAAGCACGTTAAGTCGTTGGTACCGGTTGCCAGTAACATGGCAATCGTTAAGTCAAATTGAAGGCCTTATGGGCGGCTTGAAAAATTTCTAAAATTAACTGACTGTTAATTTTTGCTAATATTAACTTTTTGGGACAGGAATGCTTGCAAACGGAAAATTTACACAATAAGTCAATTTTTTAAACTTTATCTAAAATATTTTTATTACAGAAGACAATGCTACTTTGCAAAGGAACGGCCCTTAAAGTATTTTAAGATATACACATCAAACAACTGCAAAATTGAGTGTCTTACAAATAAAACATTTGAAATATGCAAATGTGTTGGTTTCTATATGCCTCGTAAGTATTATACTTATTGCTCTGGTGATTTATTTCATAGTTCTAACTAATGATTTATTTTGATATTTTTTTGTATCCATAGATGAAACTAAAACACAAATATGCACATTTCAAAAAACAACTTGTATGGAGGAAGCACGAGGTAATGTAATGAACTCGGTTGAAATTTGCTGAATATTAAGTAAATATAACTAACTAAAATACAATAAGAGACAGATATAAAAATAGTTCCAATATATAAATAAGGCATAGGGTACTTGAGAACTCACATTGAGAGTTCAAAGCGATGGTAGGGTGTTTGGCAATTCAAAAAAATGCAACTTTAATTGATGTACTTGCTAACCAATGCACGAGACTGTGACTTAGGCAATAAAAAAATCAAAAAGCTATTGCCAAGAACATCGAAAAGGGCAACATGGTATCTATATAGTTAAATCTCGTAATTGATGTTTATTGTTGTGATAGTGTTGTTTAGGTTGATGTACAGCTTTATTTGATTTAGTATTTTTACCAAACGCATTTTATTGTTTTACATTATATTACCAAATATAAGCACTAAACAGTTAAGTTATGCTAAGCCAGGTTACTACACCTAATTTTGACTTTACATGTACCAAGATGAAGTAGTAAAACAAGAATCCAATAACACATCTAGAATATGCAGTTGTCTTCCTCCATGTAATAGTGTCGACTATGAAGCTGAAATATTAAAAACGGACTTTAATTTCAAGGATTTGATGAAAGCATTGTACAAAATGTATAACACATCACTGGATGATAATGGGTAAATTTTTACATAGTCTCAAAATACCGCCGTTCTTATAACTCTGTTCTTATACCTATTCTGATTTGTAACTAAGGCTGACAGAAAAATATACGCAATTAATTGTAATAAATCCTTTTGAATAAATTTCCACTTATACTGAGGATGAACCCTATTTCTTATCATTCGTCTAAAAACTCTCAATTATCGTCACTTGATCTGTATGGGACACTTTTATTACATACCATTATCTTTCCCAAACTAAGCTAATATACGCTTAGGCTTATCTAGACACGTTATCAAAGTTCCAGTAGCAGCATACACGATCATACATTTCTTATATTTAAGACTTTCAAGTTTTCAATTCATCACAAGTAAATTTGGTTTCACCAAGTGTCAACAATTGAGAGTAAAATGATATACGATCTTATTTTTACTTCCTCTAATGATTGTCTTCTCATACAGCACTCAATACTCAAAATTGGAGATATACTTCAAACGATCACAATTTGTATCAATGCATCGTTCGGAACTGTTTGGTGTGACTGACTTCCTTGCCAATATTGGAGGACTACTTGGTTTATTTCTGGGATTTTCCTTCTTGAGTCTCGTCGAGCTTTTCTATTTCATTACAGTAAGGTTTGTGCCAAATTTAATAACTTATTTGTACCGTTTATTGTTTATAGTGTAGAAAACTGAACTGGTTATAAAGCTACTACGTTTTAATATACTCGTAGTTGGTATAATTGTTATTTAAATGCCACGTTTCAGGCTATTCTTTGCATTGAAAAAGGATCTCAAAGAAGAAAAGAAGACATTACAAAGACAAAGTACAATTATCAGAAAAGATGTGTTTTAAGAATAACTAGTTGTTACTCCATGACATACTAGAATTAAAAACTCTAATACTCACAATAAAGGATTATTTAATTTCTGGGCCGTAGAGTGATAAATTTAAATGCTTAGAACTAATCGTTAAGAGTTTGTAAAAAATTGGAAACAGAACTTTACGCCAAATGCTGAGAAAACGTTGTATGTAGAACTTGTGTAGAATGTCGATGTAATAAGTTCTTGTAATTTCTTGAACAAAAACACTTGTACTGTTCCACTTATTTATTATTTTAACCTGACCGGTTTCACCTTACGGCATTTTCAAAGGTTAGCACAAACCGTAAGGTGAAACCGGATGTGTAGCAAGTTCCACCAAGTGCCATCGATCTACTGTGTAAACAGTTCTTGTAATTTGTTTCGATATAATAGTATTCAGGATAGTTTAAGCGATTTAAAAAGCAGAGAGCAACATAGAGAAATAGTCTCATTTGCACCACCAACCGATGCAATATACATCGGTACAATATGCATTCCATACAAATTCGAACAATACTTTTTACAAACATTGCATTCTGGTGCACACATTGACACTTGTTCATGTATATGTATATAAGGTATCCCACGCTGTAAGCAGATCCAAAGAAAGAGGTAAGCCTGTAAAAACTATACAATGCATAACTTTATCGCGCAAGTAAATGAGATAAAGTACTACAGCTATGGCAACATTAGTGCAAACAGGACGTTAGTGAATCTCCTGCGCAAGGGATCAAAGGCGAGATTTATGCGCCGTCAGACTGCGGCGATTTATAGCGTGCTAACGAACGCACGTGGTTCAACCTCATCGACGGCAGAGGCACCAATTTAAATAGATGAGGAAGAGTTATATTAAATTTTATATTGGCAGATGGCCTCATTTTCAACCTAATAATATAACGTAATAATAAGAATTTATGTTCTTATGCTCGTGGCCTCGCGGTCTCAGTGTTCTGTAAACGATCACTGAGTTACGCAACTTTCACTATGGCTGGTCCTCGGATGGGTGACCACTTTGTGGCATTTACATTTGCGAGCGTTTCCGTGCTTCGGAAGGCACGTTTAACCGTTGGTCCCGGTTGCCAGTAAAATGGCAGTCGTTAAGCCTGGTTGAAGGCCTTATGGGCGGTTGGAAAAATTTCAACAGCAGGTAGCCACAACTTGCATCTGTCTATTTCAACACGGCAATAGGCTCACCACCTATTACGTGTGACAGGAATCCACACGGTGAAAAGTGGGCATATAATATGCCTTTGCCACCCCTTCGGGGATAAGGTGTGATGGATATTTATTTTATTTATTTTATGGTACATAATTTTAGATATCTTACCTTGGTCATTATTAACCGTGATGTTTTTTCTTCATTCATCCCTCAGTATTTATATCTTGACGTAGAGAGTGACAAGTATGTTTTCATCCTTATCTCGATAATTATATATTTTGTCAACAAATCTATTCGAATGTTATTTCCTCACATCATAAGAATAACCATGTCATATCCATACTCTATACTAATATATAAAGCTGAAGAGTTTGTTTGTTTGGTTGAACGCGCTAATCTAAAAAACTACTGGTCAAATTTGTTTTTTTTTTCTGTTTGATAGCCCATTTATTAAGAAAGGCTATCTGCTATATATCATCGCCCTACTACCCCGGAGAGCTGAGTAGTAATCACAAGTCACAATATGATAGTTTTAATGTCAGATACAAATAGTTTTGTAGATGGGTCAGCAATAAAAATCGGCATAACCAACTAATTAATAATATATTTACACTGTATCGCTGACGGGGTAGGCAGAGAAACAGTTTCACGATCCAAGAAAGACGACCGCTTCATTATAGAATGAGACTAACTTACGAAGACAGCATGAGCTGCAATGAACAACAGATTGCTCAAACTCAAACGTGCATGTATTTCATATTTATATCCGACCGACTGCCTCTGTGGCGCGGTGGGAGTGCATCCGACTGCTACGCAAGAGGTCGTGGGTTCGATTCCCACCCAGGATAAAACTTTGTGTGATGAGCACGATGGTTTATTATGTGTCTAGGTGTTATTTATCTATAATATGTATGAATTTAGAAATATATAAGTATGTTTATCAGTTATCTAGATCCCATAACACAAGCTAATATTAGCTTACTTTGGGCTAGATGGCGCTGTGTGAAAAGTGTCCCACAATTTATTTATTTATTTATATTTATTGTCGATTCACTAGTCTTCAGAAAGCGTAAGAAGAATGCAAAGAAATCGGCATAGATAAGTAATTGGCTACTTCTTTGTTGATAGTACTGCACTCTTTTTGTTTCCATTTTAAGTGTATATTGCAAACTGTGAGTAGATATTATAGCTTGTCATCTATTACGGACACTACACAGAAAATAAACAGCCCTAATGTTGAATATCTTCATGTAATTTATGTTAAACAGAAACACTTGAACAAGATCAAAGGGATCTCTATCGAAGGAAATGTATGACTTGGGCTATCACTGATACAGAGCCGCTTTTCAGAGCCACTTGAGATTTAAGACTTGTAAGTGGTTATTACCGACGTCACAACTCTGTATTATTTCAAACGTCTAAAAGAGATAGAATTTGTATAGAAGCTCTGAAGGTTTAGGAGAATGCTAGTGCATAACAGATTTACAAAGTGGGCTACCCAGAGATGAAACCTAAAATTATAACTAATACCATTAATATTTTTGTGACTTTTGCTCTTCTTTAAATGTTTAACAAATAAGGCCTATATCCTCGAAGGGGTGGCAGGGGCATATTATACACCCACGTTTCACCGAGTGCATTTTTGTCCTACGAAACAGGTGGTGAACCCATTTCCGTGTTGAAATGGCCAAGCGCAGGTTGTAGCGACCTGTTCAAAATTTTCAAGTCGCCCATAAGACCTTCAGCTTGACTTACAGAATACTGAATTAGCGGGCCTACTAGCACTTCATGAGCTAAATGTTGGTTTGGAGCGATATAAAATAGTACTTTAAAAAAAATTACGGGCGTAGCTGTAGGCGTTATCTGGTACCTATATATGTGTAATCAAAATTATCGATTAAGAATCACAATCAGTGATAGTATAGCCTAAGGTTAATCTTAAGATGTTGCGAGCTTCAATCCTATTACACCGCAGTCACTGCTTTCACCATGACAGATAGGTTAAATAATTTCCTCTCACCTACATACCTACATAAAGTTTTTAACGGAAGGAAAGGCAAATTGTCCGTTGTACCTTGTAGTCTCACTAGTATCACTCAAAAGTGATCAAGCATTGTGTTCAGAGATATCATATTTTTTTATTAACGTACTTTCTTAGGTCTTTCTAGGTGAAGTTTTTATATTTATTGCAAACCAACTTTCCCATGAGCTAGATATTAGAAATTTATACCACAGCTCAGATTTGGATGACATGAAAATGTGAGAAATGAAAGAAAAAAAAACGAATACTTTATTGTTCGTTATAAAAACATGAAATGACTTTTTGTATATAATAATTATTTTACGACAATATTAATAATAATAATTGCAGGCTTCTTAACAATTCACGCTGGGTCAATTCTTAACATTCATCAGCCTAGTAGGCACAATGTCAATAGTACATACGTCATAAATTTAAATATGAAATGCTATGAAATAATATATTGTCACAGATTATTACATCTACGAATGTCAAACTGTCAAACGTTTTGTAGTGTTGACACTGCGGCGAGCACTTGAGCCAGTCACTCGACTGCGGGACGGTAGCGAGTGTTTTGTTTGCTCTGCTGTGCTAACAGTTTTGAGAGCATGTGAATAATGTACGCCTTGTTTTGATAGGATATAGGGATGTAAACATTTGGTTACCAAAATATCGATTTAAATAACTACATTATACATTAATTGTTGTATTATAATACTAGTGGTTCTGTGAACCGTAGACTTCGGAGTAAATTGAGAAAAAGGCTAAATTCCCCTCCCCTGCCTCTATTCCCCCGCTCCCCGGTACCAGTGGACATAAAACAAAGACTTTCGTGGACTCGATTCGCTCACCTCCTCAGTCGATAACAAATTTATTGGAACAACATAACAGGAGGCCGAGTCTACTATTTTACAATATAAAGTCGTTCTATTTCTATTCTATATCGATTCCATTGCGATTGGTTAAAAATTAGGTAATCAACTAGTCTGCGGGGCCACGAGTGCTTCGCTTCGCGCTTTAAAATATTAGTAGTCAACCAAAAACGCAGCTTATTGGCGCTTCACGTGTTAGTCAAATGTTATCAGCCGGCCGATAGAATACTATTGGAGATAACTAATTGAATCCGGCGTTACATGGCGGAAGTCTATCGTAGAACGATAATGAAGGAAGGATCTCACCACACACCCAATGTAAAGCGGAGTATTGCAAAAATTTTGACTACCTGGAGGGTAAAGTTTCTTTTTACCTTACTTACACCCTTTCCTTGAGAAGTTCGGTTCGTCATTCCTCCGTTACAATAAGTAGAGATTATCCTTGACCGTTGTGCATTAGGATTGACGATTCGAGGGTATGTGGAGGGATCCTCCTCCCCTCGTTATTCTATTGGAGCGCAATTGAAATAGCGGCTTTCTATTGAGCGACGATTAGGATTCTATTCAGACGCTATTTAAATAGTAGACTTGGCCCCCAAGTGTTGAAGGTCTCATAAATATAAAATAATGTATGTAATTATAAATATCATGAAGTTCGGTTTCTGTGAAAGATTATTAAATATGCTCAATTAAGTAACTGTGATTAGGGAAAAAATATCAAAAAATATATTGTGACTGAGGTTACATTGCGGCTGAGTTCAATAACTAGATTGGACAAAGCATTATAGAAACATTCTTTATCAGATTTGATTAATTATTTTTTTCAAAATCAGTCATCTTGAAAATTCAACCTACTATTTCAGAGATTTTAAACAACAACCAATATTTACGAAATATTGTTTACGACTAGTGCATATATAGTTTCATTGTATAGGTCTCTATTATATTATATGTTATATTAAAATTCGGAGGTGCATAAAATATAGTTTAGGTTATGAAAAATTATAAAAAAACAACTAACTATCTTCACGCTGTATCCCTGACAGGGTAGTCATAGTGGACAGATCGCCAGGCCTCGCGATCCATGCATACTCTTTCGCTTCTTGTAGATTTATCAATCGCTTCCTACACGCACGTCTGGGTATCCGTGTACTTTTGAGTTTTCCGTTTTTGAGCAATCTGCTAACATGGTCTTCATATGTAAGTCTCGGCCTACCCTGACTCCATCTACCCTCTACTTTCGCACAATATATATTCTTCGTCAATCGTTCCTCAATCATTCGTTTGACGTGTCCAAACCAACGGAGCACGCCCTAATAATAATGAAATATCGACATTTGTTGTAACAAAACTAGTACAACACTAGTGCATAGTTACTTGAGGTATTGAGTAGTGGGGAAGCACAATTTTGTATGATCGATGATCGAAAGGAGACTCACGTTCAGTTAATCGTGTTTACATACTCGACACTCGATATTGACGTTCTAAAAATCCGCGGGTGGCCAGCTACTGTTTGCTTTTTACCTATGATTTGAATGGTCCTTCTAAATTAAAGACTTTTATTTTTGAATCGCAATCGAATGTAGTCCATCTCGGAACGGGATAGAGATGTTTTTCAATAGCTAAAAGTTGAACAAAGAGTTTTTACGTAGCGTGTGGGTGTATTTGGTGAAACAATAACTTTAGTAAATACTAAGAAATAATGTTGAGTCTTGTCGGTATGTATAATTAAATAACCACAAAAAGCTTTTAAGTTAAACGGTAAACAAATACCTACTTTGCAGTGCAGTATTACTGCTGTCGTAAATTAAGTAAATTTACGACGTTTTAAAGTGTATTTTAACGTGAAACAACTTAATTACTGCTCGAAAAATAATCCTAAAACATCCGTATGGTATTAAAGCTCATTCGCCGGAGTGGGGTGACTAATTACACGACGCTTTTAGAAAATGTCCCATTAATTCTGCGCGTGAGTTTGATTGTGATGATAAAGTTGTTTTATGGCTCTGATGTAGATAACTTATCCTTGATTGCTATAATTAATCAACTTATAATAGTATTGATAACGGTATTAAATATGCTAACAAAATTATATTTATTGGGTGAAATAGACGTTAATTACATCCACCATAGGTAGGTAGGCAGAGGCATATTATACGCCCACGTGTCGCCGTATTCGTTTTGTAATATCAATACATCGAAACAATGTGTCAATCTGTAACTATATCGACCATAACATGGCAGTTGCACAATGACACAAAAGGATCTAAACCATTTTTACTTCTTCTGTTATATAATTCAGAATGTGTAAAAAATATTATACATTCGTAACAACAATTTAAATACAATTTTTAGTCAAATAGTCCAGTTAAAAGTCAGATAGTCCCTAATTTAAAAAAAAAACGAGAACAGACAAGCCGAGTCGCACGTACATTTTATAAACAATGTCCATTTAAATATTTTTATGATTTAATTATAAATGTATAGTTTTAAATTTTGTAGTATTATATAGTATTACGTAAAATAATGACTAAACGGTTCTATGGTAGTTCGTCATTTTCAAAGTTAGAAACATGAACACGTGTATGCAGTTATGCATGCATTTTACATTTTATAGTAAAAGTTAAATAAAATATAAATATATATTACTTTATATATTTGTTATTTTATACTATATATTAAGATTTTCCAAAATTCTGTAGTCCCCAATACTGTTACGTTATACGGTTTAAGTCTCTATTAAGTTATTATTAAAAAAAAAATTATCATGTTAACCGTAAGTGTATCAAAAACCAAAAAGATTTATATGTACACCCTATTCGTCGCTCTGTAAATTCACAAAGTTTTAACAAAGACAAACCTTCCTTTTTTTTTTGACTTATAACATTTAAATAACAACAGTATCAAACAATTGTCGATCGACATCGACAACACGTAAGTGTTTTACGGAAAAATCCCGTTTATGTTTCTAATTATTTACAACGTGCGTAAGTTTTAATAAAACAGTATCATAGTTCACTACGCGCTACTTGAAGCGCTCGTGGCCCCGCGGTCTCAGTGTTCTGTAAACGATCACTGAGTTACGCAACTTTCACTATGGCTGGTCCTGGGTGACGGGTGACCACTTTGTGGCATTTACATTTGCGAGCGTTTCCGTGCTTCGGAAGGCACGTTAAGCCGTTGGTCCCGGTTGCCAGTAAAATGGCAGTCGTTAAGCCTGGTTGAGGGCCTTATGGGCGGCTTGAAAAAGTTCAACAGCAGGTAGCCACAACCTGCGTCTGTCTATTTCAACACGGCAATGGGCTCACCACCTATTACGTGGGACAGGAATCTACACGGTGAAAAGTGGGCATATAATAGGCCTCTGCCACCCCTTCGGGGATAAGGCGTGATGGATATTTATTTATAGTTCACTACAAAACAAAGTTGAGTCCAGTTTGTTAGATATACTAAGTACATATCGCTCATTTCAATCAGTTGCTGGTAGAGTTTAGAAGCTGATGGAACTAGGATGATGATGATATCTAGGCTCCTTTATTCCGTTTTCTTTTATTGTCCTCAATTTTCTGCTAGACCCGGATTTGGAAACGAAACTTCTTGCACAGTACGCTGATAACGCGACCGAAGCGATTATTTGTATAACTTGATATTTTACGTATCTCGTCCTAACATTTTTGTGTTTAATATTCATAAGGCAATAAATAAAAACTACAAACGCTATAATTTAAATGGAATTACAATTAATTAAATTGACCTTCGCTATGTAAAATTGATGTTGACTCAAACGCATGTAGTTATGTAAATTTGTTCATTAGTATTTTGTTAACTATTCAAATAAGCATCAATAAATATTAACATTTAAAAAAATGGCGGCTATATGTTTATTTTGTATCACGAGTTCACGAACTTCCTTCACGCTGTATCGGGGTAGTCAAGGAGGACAGATCGCCAATCGCAGAGTCATTAATCATGTCATATAGACCTTTCGTTTTTGAACAATCTGCTAAAGTGGTCTTCGTATGTAAGTCTCAATCAACCCTGACTTCTTGTACCCTCCCCATAAATATTTTTTGTATAATCATTCCTTGTTAATCATTCTTCCTTGTTAGGATTTAATAGTGATTATGCCGTATGCTTCTCAAAATACACAGAAATCTATAATAGCCAAGAGCTATAATGCGATTTTTTCTGGTGAGAGCATTCAAAGCATCATTGATAGGATATAGTTATAAATACATACATATTAGGTAAACATAGGATACCACCAAACTCCGAATCAAAGGATTCGAACCTGAGGCCTCAGCGCGACAGTTGCTTTACCACTTACACCACTTATCTATTATTCTTTATTTTCACGCTGTATCCCTGACGGGGTAGACAGAGAGGACGGATTGCCAGGCTTCGCGATCCATGCAGACTTCTTTCGCTTCTTCAAGATTCATCAATCGCTTCATACACGCACGTCTGGGTATCCGAGTACTTTAGACTTCAGTTTTGAGCAATCTGCTCACGTGGTCTTCATATGTAAGTCTCAGCCTACCCTGACTCCTTTTACCCTCTACTTTTGCATAATATATATTCTTCGTCAATCGTTCCTCACTCATACGTTGGACGTGTCCAAACCTACGAAGCACGCCCTTTTCCAGCTGACACTTTCATTCAAACCTGCCATATGCGTATCCCTTCATTACGTATTCGGTCGGCCGAAGTTACGCCGCACAATTTTCGAAGTGATCGCATCTCCACAGCATTCAATATTTTGTTTATGTTTCAAAACAAAATTGGAAGTTACCTACTTGAGTTCACAGATTTTTTTATACTCGTACCTATAAGTACCGTAACAAAGAATTGAAACTCTTTAGAATCACACATGTTGTCCTTTTCATGTTTCAGAAACTTCATTGAAGAGGATCGTTTAAAATATTAACACATTACCTCTGGAGAGCTTTTAAAAGATAACTTGAAATCCCATAATTAAAAAAGCTCTTAAAAGCCGACTTTTATCTCAAACTTCTAAAGTAACCGTTTTATCGATGTGCCGACACATGCTTCACTTGCGGCACTTTGACGACTGATAAATTATCGATAATAGTATCGGCCACTTGTTTATGGGAAATTGGTATGTGTTTTTGACAGTAACAGGGTACTAAGTACGCTAACATTATGACCAACATGGTCAATAGCTAAATGCAAATCTTGAGTGGTTTTATGAATCACAAGAAAAAGACTAATCATTAAGTTAAATAAAATGGAATAATACCTATTATTTGAAATAGAAGAAGTGAAAACTAACTTCAAGATTTGGGTAAAACAGAAAAGACTAGAGCTAGTGAATGATATGGTGTATTTAGGGTTGGAACATGTGATTCTGATGTAGAATGGCTAATAGCTGCCGGAAACAAAGCTAACCTTGGCGGTGCTCTGTCTCACTCAGTAAGTAAATATATAAAGCACAGTGAGAGCCACGGATACCGAAGATCATTTTAAGTTTCCTGTTCATCTTGCACTCTTTGGCGCCCGGTGGTTATTCGTTTAGACGGGATAAGGAGACCTTATATTCCTAGACCAGAAACAAAGATCCACTTTGAGTGGCTTTTCTCCCATTTTTGCGATTGGGTTTACGAGTATATTTTCTAACCAAAACGATCAATTTAATCGTTCCATTGTCTTTCACTTTTCACTGTGTGCTAAACGACTCCTCAATTTCCTCGGAATCCCTGTAAGATTAACTCTTTTACCCATTATTGTTTCGTTGAATTTGAACCCAAAATAATGACCACTTTAGTATGTTTTAATACGATGAAGCGCAATATAATGAACGCTGACAATATTGTGTAGCCTAAAAAAGTGGCATCATGGCATATGATATGTGACAATGACAGACAGTATGTTGTGGAGCCTTTATATCTGCCTACCTATCTGGAATATAAGTATGAGTTTGATTTATATATGAAAAGTGTAAATGACTGCCTCGGTGGCGCAGTGGTAGTGTATAGACTGCCGCGCTAAGGGTTCGATCGCTAGGTCAGAACAAATATTTGTGTGATCCAGAAATGTTGTTTTCGGCGTTTGGGTGTTTCCTATGTATAATATGTATTTAAAAATATAGAAGTATGTAAATCAGTTGTCTAGATCCCATAGTACAAGCTTAAAGGTTAGTTTAGGCTAGGTGGCTATGTGTGAAAAGTGTCCTACAATATTTATTATATTTATTTTACTGATACAAAGTAGTTCTATTGTAGTGTTATAATTAGAAAAACCTGTAACGGGGTGAATTCTGTAGATACATTGAATATAATAATTTTGATTTTTTGCTGCCAAACAGTCTTGAATGCCTCGTGTGTAGACGAAACACGTGTCGACATCGTACGACATACAAAAAAAGCGGAATATTGCAAAAATAACATTTAAAAAAATATAGTTTTTTTTTTAATATAATAAAAAAAAAGAACTGAGAAGTATAAAGAAATCGATATTGATGCCAAATATGCGATTCAACTTTTGTCTGTATAAATAATATAATAAAGATAAACCCAAAAAAATACTAAAAAGATGACATACTTTTTATTTTAAAAAAAGTACGTAGAACGTAACCGGTAATTAAAAAGACATAAGGTCATTAAAAAGTAAAAAAAATTGCCGCATTTTTACTAAACATTAACACCAGTAGTATCACACACTTCTGTCACTTTATTGCAAATCAACACTTGTCCTATTACCTACTTATATACATTACTTACAAGACCATAATATATAACTTTAGTTTAAAACTAAAATAACTTTATTTTTAAAGTTACGGCTATTATTCTTTTAATAAAGTTATTATCAGGGCTTCGGGGTATGCAGGTGTTTCTACTCGTATCTAAAGCTGAAGCTCCGACTCTAACTCAGATATAAAGAGCACTCAACTGTTTCCTAAGGCGGTTGTCAGTTTAAATTGAAGGAAGTTACCGACTTTAATGTTAATAAGTTAACCATCGACGGTATATTAAGTAAGGATAATACTCGTAGTTCGCTAGTGTTTTATTACACTTTTATTATTAAGCGCTCGTGGCCCAGTTGACTCAGTGTTCTGAAAATAATCACTGCGTTAAGTAATTTTTGCTATAGCTGGTCTTCGAATGGGTAACCACTTTGTAGTATTTCTATAACAACAATGGGTTCACCATCTGTTACGTGGGACAAAAATGCTTACGATTAAATGTGAGCGTGTAATATGTCAATGACTTCCCCTTCGGGGATAAAGGCGTGACAATTTGTATGTATGTTAATTATTTATTTATTTATTACACCTTGAACTGAGGAACAATTTAATAGCAAACATTAATACACATTTGTAGGTACGAACATTCCCTTTTCCCATTCTAAGAAAAAGTTCTAGATACGACCAAAGATTCCAATTCGGAGTTCAAGGATCAAGGTTTAAAAAAAAAAACAATAAATGGCCACTTTTGTTGTTAATGAAAACGATTGCCACCTAACTTCTTCCACTGGGAATGATTCTGCCAAAATCTCATTCGCCACAATAGTTTAACATGATATTGTACGTTAGGACAACTTAATATTCCCCATATCTGAGATAACTCTACTTAATGGATACTAGACTGTATAAATAGAGTGCCCTGATGAGGAATTTACATAAAACAGAAATAAAACTATAGTGCCATTTCATACTTATCAACCGTGGGATTAATATACGAGTGCATAATAACACTTGGAAAAGGACAATTTAGGGTCAGCGGCGCTCTGGTGTTACACCTCTTTTAATCGGGTTGGTTTAATGTTTGTCTGCCACTCCAGTGCTATAATATTATACACTACTCGCTTGTGTATACGACTGTCGCGCCTGCGCACGTCTCATTTAACGGTTTTATTCAACGGACTTTTTCTTATGGTTTTACTATAACATTTTTTTCAGTTCGGTCGCGCAGCAAAATCCCTATCTCCTCCAAGTCTGCCGTAAGGAACTTCGTTCCAAAAAATATATAAAATTCTGCAATGTAAAATGAAAAGAACATTTAAACTAAAATATTAGGAAACACTCATATCACATAATTTGCAAATACTAAATGAAATATCCAGACATACAAGAACCTGTTGCATAGCAGTTGTGCTCGGTGCTCTTTAACCTAATTTCACTGACACAATGATGACGATATTTATTATTAATGGTAGTAATGCCTAATAATAAGAAAATTTCTTATAAATAAAGAAATAAAATATTGATTTAAAAGAAAATGCTTTCTATAAATAAATATGTCATTGCAGCACGTCGCAACCATCATTTGAGATCGTACATAAAAAAGAAAGTGAATAATACCTATATTTTAGACGGCAAAACGAGAGGCTGTGATACATTTAAATACAAAGCAATATACTTTAAATTCTTTGACAGACACTGTTATTGGCATACCTGATACTTAATTCGGCATTTATACCAAACTTAAAGTCGGCATAAGACAATAGAACCGCGCACCACATAAATCTCTCAACTTTCTCAACATCGGATGATTAAGATTGACAAAAGAAACATTTGCTGCTAGAAAAATTCACGAATTCCGCCATCTATGGCTGCTGAATTCCCAAGAATCGATTTGGCGGTAAAATAAATGCCGCCTGAATAAATTATAAGACAAAACATGTCGGAAGCATGCGTCGGCATCGCCGACTGGCTCGCCGCCACGTCCAAAAATGTCAACATCGTATGCGAAACCCTTCACGGGTGGTGAATTATAAAAAGCAAATCAGGCTACAGCGCTGGACACCCAATTTCGCATGCTGGAAACGCTTCCACCTCGAGACCTCTATTATTATTTCAATCAACGATAATTGGACAGTTGTCGCCGTAAACGCAATGGAGTTGCTGATTGGTAACCGCGAGTCACGAACTCGCGGCGCTTTTGATGTTACGATCGTTTGAAATTCAAATCGTCGAGAGACGTTTGCAAAGTCAGACGCGTTAAGATGCATGAATGGAAGTCAAGCGTGCGTTTGAAAGTTCAATAAAGGGATGCGGCGTTACTCACTCTCGGCTGTATAGGAATTTAATTATTTCATTGTTCGTGTCCATGTATGAGGCTTGAATGAAATTAATAGTTCAAAATACAGTCAACAACTAACAACAGTCTTATAGAAAATGTAAAATAAAATTTTAAAAGTAGTAAAACATAATGTAATACTACTTTTAAAATGTATGTATGTATAATGTATTACTCTTCTCAATGAACTCAACTACCACAGGCCTATGTCTATGGTAACCTTCTAAGGCAAGACCGCTGTGGCGAACAAAGTCGATCGGGAGCCCTAGGGTTATCCTTTCGAGGGCTCACCCAAGACTTCTGACCATAGGCAAATGAAGAAGAGTCTGGCATAGCATCATTGAAGATTTCCACGCGAGAATACAAAATTGTAATTCATTATTTAATGAATTTTGTCGTGTAAGAAAATTATTTAACGTCTAATAAACATACTTTTCTTCCTGCATCATGCCAATCATGCCTTATTCTCCGAAGTGATAGGCAGACGCCTACTATACGTCAATTTTTTATTTATACCACTGAGGTGGCAGACAAGCAGATGGAAAGTGGTCGCCGTAGCCTATGGACGTTTGCAACACCAGAGGTGCAGCACTCGCGCTGCCGACCCTTTATAAACCTTCTAAGACCCCTTTTGAAGAACCCCATACTGTAGACGCTCGGGAAAACACAGGCATTTTCAGGCAGTTCATTCCAATCTAAGCGTTCGCGGAATAAAGCCTCTATCGAACGCAAAGTGTGAGGGTGAACACCCTGTCTATGGCGAGCGGTGCGATGATAGAAGGTAGCCGTGGGTATCATATCAAACAACTACTCAGAGCACAGACCGTTGTCCATGTATCACCACGTGTATTTTGTTCGTTAATCAATCACTTATCCCCTAAGAGGTGGCAGAGTCATATTATAATTATGGCCACAATTTATCGTGTGCATTTTTGTCCCATGTAATAGATGCTATGTCCATTACCGTGAAATAGACAGACACAGGTTGTGGCTCCCTACTGCTTGATGCTAAAAGTTTCAAGTCACTACCATGTTACTGGCTACTACCATAGAACTCAGGTAATTATGACTAGCTACTCGCTTGTACCAGGCAGTAACGAGCAGAAATTTGCGTGTTACCACGGCTGGTGAAACCCAGTCTAATTGTCAAGCACATTCAAGGTAGATATGCATGATCGCGTTATTAACTAAGTTTTATATTTATATTTGTTGCATTTCAAAAGTTCTTGGAAATCTTCGCTTTATCATTTTTAGTACGCAAATACATAATAACTTAGTTGTTGTTCTAAACAAGCTACAATCAATGCTTGGCGCTCGCAGAACCCAATCCACTATATTTCATTACTAGGTGACACCCCGCCCCCCCCGGCTTCGCCCGTAACATACTTCGAACTCCCGTCACACCTATTTACTCTTTCGCTTATAAATTCTACAACAATTCATAACAATTTGCCCGATTTGTCTTCATTTTTAATTAATACACCGCTCTCCAGGGTAGTAGCATGATGATATAGGTATAGTCTATCTCGATAAATGGGCTATCTAACACAATAAGATTTTTTCAAACCTGTAGTTCCTTAGATTAGCGCGTTCCACCGAACAAACAAACTCTTCAGCTTTATAATATTAGCATAGATTTGCCTTGCAGGTAATTATTTGTCAAGAAAAGGGGACCACCATAAATAACGTGGCTAAAATTAATCTAACCCTTAAGCTGGTGCAACAACTATCTGAAAAAGGGCATTTTCGGAGGCGTCGTTACTGATTGAGATCTGCAGGTCAGATGTCAGTTGCTTTTAACAATACTGAACAAAAATCAAAGTACAGCTGACAAACAATCTAAGAACATATATTTAATAATAGGTACCAATATTATTTAATAAAATGGGTTGTCAAAATGGGAATTTTGAATGCAACCGATACAAAGAGTGATATAAAGAACAGAACTTAACAACTTTAATAATCCTTGTGTGTCTGGTTCTTTGGTTGTTCATTGTTCATACTTAGTTGTTCATTCAAGCAATTAGACGCACCACTTTTGACACTTTTTTTAAGATACTTTATTACCATTTATATTTTCGTGGTTCACAGTAAACGATCTTATATTTATGATGTTGATATTACGTATTTTATGACGCAGATAAAAACCTTTCATTCATAGTTAGTGACCACCCAACATGTAATCATAATTTTATTTAAAAATACTCAAAAAAACACAGGCGAAAAAAAAGTTTTACCGACACCCAACACCCAAGTTTGGCGCCAACGTTGACCACTCTAATTATTTACCAAACCATTCGTCAAATGTTTGACACAAAAATATGCCAAATTCTCGCCTTAATAACTGATGATTAATGGGTTGGGCCAACATCACGCGAGTACTGATTAAGCGAACCATTTCAGCTGTACATCTGTAATTTAGAGATAGCCGCAAAGAATTATTAGCTTTTCTAATTGGCATCGTGAAATGGCAGCGTGATTGTGTCTGTGGTTTTGTTAAATTACATGTTATTTGGCCGGGGCCGAAAGCCGTAAGCCGAATGTTGGCGCCTCGTTGGACGGGTCATTATGTTATTGAAGGGGATGCCGAATCATGACTTGGAAGACGGGGTCGTATTTGGAGCGGAAACTTTTGATTTATTACGTCCGTCTTGCAAAAATTTGGCGGTGTATGTAAAAGGCTTGTTTGTGGTTTGTCGGAAATTATATTATTGACTGGTCTTGTAGATAAATAATGGTCAGTCTATTTAAAAATATGTTGAACGAATGATATAGACACATTTATTTTATTAAATTTATTCGGCCCTTTAGACCCACCCCAGTTCCGTGCTTCGAAAGGCACGTTAAGCCGTTGGTCCCGGTTGCCAATAAAATGGCAGTCGTTAAGCCAAGCTGAAGGCCTTATGAGCGGCTTAAAAAAATTAAACAGAAGGTCACCACAGCCTGCGCCTGTCCATTTCAACACGGCAATAGGCTTACCACCTGTTACGTGGGACAAAAATGCATTCGGTGAATTGTGGGCGTTTAATATGCCTCTCAAGTAAGATAAAGGCGTGACAATATGTATGTATGTATGAATGATATAGATGAAAGTAGCGTTTTTTTTACGATGCTCTGTTACGTAAGTGTACGCAAGATTAAAGCGTAGCTGTTTTTATTTTCTCGAAAGTTACCTCACTAACCAGATCCACCGTAGTTAATAAAATTGGCAACTAGAGCTGGTTTAAGAAGTTTTCTTATCTAGGAATACCCAATTTCCTACAGGGTTCTATTTACATAGAGCCAGAAAGAGCTCATGCCTTTCTATGGTACATTAAGACGACGCGAAACGTTTCGTGCAGTCGTGAGCACCGTGCTGACGCGCTAGACAATGGCAAATATAATAAACTAGATAACCCCCACAGCTTCGCCCGTGGCATAGTTCAAACTCCCTTCGCACCTACTAATACCAACAATACAATTGCATAAAAATTTGCCTGATTTGTCAACATTTATGACTACTGCTCCGCCCCCAGGGTATGGTATATAGCGTGATGATATATAGCCTACAGCCTTCCTTGATAAATGGGTTATCTAACACTTAAAAGAAATTCAAATCCGACCAGTAGTTCCTGAGATTAGCGCGTTCAACCAAACAAACAAACTCTTCAGCTTTATAATATTAATTTAGATAAATCATCGTAGTCGCTGAGTGGCGGCCGCGTGCGGTTGTCATCGCGACCATGTTCTGTGATGTCCTTACGACACATCTGGGTGGCCTCACGGTTACCACACTATTACATAGATACTGCGAATATAAACGTTGTTGTATTCGCAACGTCAACACAGCACACGCACGGCAACTCCGTCGACGACCTCACGAATTATTTAGCATTGTATAAACGAAGCCTCTATCTATCATTAGGTCCATAGAAGAGACATCCCTGTATTAACTTTGAACATCTAGTACGTACAAGCAAATAAAACATTTTTTTTAAATATGCATCGTAATAACTAACTATATTCACGTTGTATCCCTGACGGGGTAGTCAGAAAGGACAGCTAGTCAGGTTTTACGATCCATGCATACTTCTTTCGCTTCCCACAGACTCATTATTCGCTTCATACATGCACGTCTTTGTATCCGAGTACTTGTGACTTTTCTGTTTTTGAGCAATCTGCTCACGTGATCTTTATAATTGTAAGTCTTTGTCTATCGTGACTCCTACCTCTACTTTCACACAATATATATTCTTCGTCAATTGTTCCTCACGCATTCGTTGGTCGTGTCCAAACCAGCGGAGCACGCCTTTTCATTCAAACCTGCCGTATTGCGTATCACTTCGCTACGTATTCGGTCGGCCGAAGTTACGCCGCGCAATTTTCAAAGTGATCGCATCTCCAAGGCAATCAACTTACTTTCATGCACATTCTGACATACTCAGGTTTCACTACCGTAAAGCAACGTTACCACTTGCAGTGCGTTATGAATCGCGACGAGTCTTGCTTCTTTTACGATGCATTGGCGCTAATTATAACAAAAAACCGAGAACTTTGTTTCCGGCAGCTACTCGGCGTTCTATATACGAATCACATCTGCCGTCTGTACTAAACGTACCCCCTAAATACAATTTCATTCACTTGCTCAAGACGTTCATGGTTTACCCAAATGTCGCACTTATTTCTTACGTCATCTTATTAAAAAGAAAAGAATACATTTACTCTTCAATAAGCGCAATATGGCCAACAAAAATTTAAAAAAGTAGTACTTACTTATTATAGATTTAAAAGTAAAGCTTCTAAATGCACACCTGTATTTAATCGGCGACCGTGAGTAATAATAAAGAATTACATGATTAAAGCCTATGCGGTTGGCTTTAGTATTTTTACTTACAGGTAATGATGAGGCTTGGCCACTACAGGGACTAAGTATGGGTTTGGTAAGTACCTATCTTATTGGCTCATCAAGGTGTAATTTTAACTTTTAAATATAAGTACATGGTTATACAGCAATAGTATCAAGATATTTATAAGAAAATTCGTAAACGCACTTGCTTAGTGTTCTGTTAACGAGCACTACGTTAAGCGTCTTATACTACTGCCAGTTCTTAGATGGATGACCGATTGTGACATTTAAATTTACGAGCTTTGCCGTGTTTTGGAAGGCACACTAATGGTAATCGTTAAGCTGAGGTGAATTGTTATTCACCTCATTCTCCTATTGAGGATATTATTTGCACCGCCTTGTTTTGTGAAGAGGAGATGTGGGCAAAAGGGCGGTGGCAAAGGAACGAGAAAGGAATAAATAGTACTTTCATGTGCCGCAGAAGACTCACTATGCACCAGAGATTCTATATCCACCCATCCCGGCCACCATTAGTGTGAGTAGAGGGGGTAACACACATCATGAGACCGGCTAGCTGTCGCCCTAGCAGAGACCGACCCAAAATGGTGATGAGTCGTTTTCTCGCAAGCGCCGTTTTGAGCCAGGGGTTGATGACCAGGATTATGGTCTTTGGAATTTCTTTTCGAGGACATATCAGGTTCTCTGAGTATATACAGCCGGGAAAGAGCACAGAACAAGCCTTATTTATATTTCACCACCATAATAAATATCTGTATCCGTTACGGCAATAGGCTTCACCCACCCATTGCGTTGGGTTCAATATAATACCACTGCCTACCTTCATCTTTAGAGTATAAACGCGTGATTGTATACATTGCATGGAACCTACTTCTTATAATTATACATAGATATGTTTAAATACATACATTTTGGTCGCAAATATCACCATTTCATTTAAACTGTCTCGTTGGCATCCATCGTACGTGTTCATTTTGGAGTCAAGAGTTCAGCTTTGATTGCCCACAGGTGCACACAGGCTATGAATTGGGTCTATTTTTATTCATTTTATCGGGATTTTTCATTTTCCTCCGATACTGACAGTATTCAAACCATCACTCGCAATAATATCTGATCTACTTGCTTATGGCGAAGAGACGAGAGGTTACATGTTCTTCATCACAGTGAATTCAACAATTGCTACCAAACTTCCTGGATTTGAAGACGAGGTCCGCTTTTAATTTGGCTGCTAGGAGTGACTATCGTTTCGCTTTAAATTTTCAGCATTATTCGGAGCGAGTGCCGTCCGACCTCCCAACTCTGTACACGCAACAATGCAGACACCCTGCCTCCGTTCTAGATTATGCATCGCTAACAGGTGACGTCGCTTGGGTCTTGGAGGCCTTAATAAAAAGTTATCAATTACCATTATTATATTATTATCTACTAGCTGACCTGCCCGGCTTCGTCCGTGACATACTTCCAACCCCGTGGCACCCATTTAATCCCATCGCTTAAAAATGTATTAAAGTTTTCTCGATTTGTTGTCATTTATGATTACTGCTCCGCTCTCCTATGTAGTGGCGTGATGATATATTGCTAAGAACCTTCCTCAATAAATAGGCTATCTAATACAAAAATAATTTTTCAAATCGGTCCAGCCGTTCACGCGTGATGGCGTGACAACGGAAAACGGGTTTCATTTTTATATATATAGAAGATATATATAAAAGAAAGTCGTGTTAGTTACACTAGTTATAACTCAACAACGGCTGTACCGATTTGGCTGAAAATTGGGGGGGAGGTAGCTTAGAGCCAGGAGACGGACATAGGCTACTTTTTATCCCGGGAACAAGTTCCTGTGGGAAACGGGAACGGTAAAACTTCTTTACACAGGCGATGCCGTGTGAAATTAATAAACGACGGGATTAAATGGGTGCCACGGGGTTCGAATAATGGCACGGGCGAAGCCGGGCGGGAAAGCTAGTTATCTATATAATGTTAATATCATAGAGTTGAAGAGTTTGTTTGTTTGAACGCGCTATCTCAGAAACTGCTGGTCGAATTTGAAAAAAATATTTTTGTGTTAGATAGCTCATTTTTCTAGGAAAGCTATAAGCTATATATTATCACTCTACTACCCTGGAGAGCGGAGCAGTAGTCATAAATATTGGCAAATCTGGCAAATTGTTATGCATTATTGTAGAATTTAAAAGCGACGGGATTAAATAGGTGCGACGCGACGGGAGTTCGAGGTATGTCACGGGCGAAGCCGGGGAAGGTCACTTATAGAATAAAAAATAAGTAAATAACATGTGAATCCCCAAGGCAGTGTTGCCATTTTGTTCTCGTTTTTATTTATGTGGGGGTTTATCACTAAGTTCTCAAAGAACGCAAATGTTTGGATTACGATTCAGATCTGCACCATGTGATTTAATGTTGTGTATTGTAATAGTTGTAATCTGTATTGTGCTTAATAAAATAAAATAAAATAAAATGGGGCCCTAACTCCAGAGGGTACGTTACGAATACATAGAACTAATTTGAGATAGGTGTGCTCTAAATTTTGATGGGTTTCGAGACAGTACCTACTCTTACGTTCTTCACGATCTTTCAATAAGATGGTATTCTAAAAATGAATAAATTACGACCCTACAAAGCCCTTAGCGAACGCTGCTGAACAGTTGTTCAATATTTACCAAACACTGAATTGGCGTGATTACAGACCTTCTTAATTTTTATGCCATAAATTTAAACAAAAAAGCTACATCATTCTCATACCACAACGTGTTTAAGTTCACAGGAGTAAACGGAGGTTGTCATGCAGTTGCAAATGCAGTCGGCCATGTTTTCGTGTGACGTCACTGGGCGTGGCGTCATTGACCCCGCCTTATACGCCCGCCTCGCTGTTTTTATCGCAAGTGGCAACGCACCGCACCGACTTGAAAAGTTTCAATGGTTTTTAAAACTAGTGTGTACTTTAAGTACTTGTGAATGTGGGTTAGATTTGGTTACTATTAAATTTTTATGTTTGTGTTTATTTTATTAGCTTTTTATTGTATTTTTATAGTATTTGGTGATGTTGATAGTAAAGCAATGTACATTTATATGTATATATGACCGTAAAGATAACATTCGAAAAATAACCTTATTATTATAGAATTTTCTGTGGCATGAATTTTGTGGCTTTAATTCATGATTGTTAAGTGTTATTTTTAAATAACTTATTTAGCAACCGTAATTTCTAATTCCCGCCAGCGCTTCCAACTAAACAACTTGGCTTGTGTTAGGAATGGGTTAACATCGATAGTGGCCAATTTCAGTGGTTGTTAATACTTCTAGCACAACTTATTTAGAATGTGATAGAAATAATAACAAAATTAGGTACATATTAGGACAGAAGTGTAATGCCACGTTCTATATATATAATATACCTACCTACAGGATATATAAAGTTGAAATATGTTTGTAATTCTAAATTTAAATTCTAAAACAGTTTTTACTAAATGTATATATTATTAAGGTACTACTACTTACATAAATAAAACACTTTTTTTTAGTCTCTGTCAATTTCTGAAATGGCTGAACCGATTTCGACGTGATTTGAATCGCTGGCAGATCGCTGCTGCTGATGTAAATAAGAGTAACTAAGGAACATTCTTTCCCCGTATTACCATAGGAACGGGCACTGCGCGGGTGAAAACGTGGCGTCCGCTAATATGGAATAAAGAAATACAATTATATCTGAGTATTGCCGTTCATTGCTGGACGTAGGTCTCTCTGGTAAGGTATACCTACAGCTATAAGTATCGCTCAACGGCTTCAAAATTTCTTCCAAATTTAACATCTAAAATAGACACATTTTATTAAATGTATTCGGCCCTTTAGACGTTAAGCCGTTGGTCCTGGTTGCCAATAAAATGGCAGTCGTTAAGCCACGTTGAAGGCCTTACGGGCTTAAAAATTTTAACAGCAGGTAGCAACAACCTTCGTCTGTCTATTTCAACACGGCAATGGGCTCACTACCTATTACTAGGGACATAATATTTATGCCTCTGCCACCCCTTCGAGGATAAGGCGTGATAGATAAATAAATAAATAATTAATTTGTGTCGCTAATTCAAATAAAGGTACAAGCTTGCAAACGACGATACCTGATGTTGATGGTAAGGTAAAAATATCTCAATAAAACTAATTGAATCGGGCGTTACATGGCGGAAATCCATCGTAGAATATCTCAATATGTCTCTTTTTACTTGTAAGCTATAATTGTAAGCTATGTTGTGATATATCTACCTACTAAAAACATATACCTGTGATTCATTGACCTTTCATTACTAGTCAGGCCAAACGAATTGATCCACTGGATTTATAAAAAAATCTATAATAAAATAGGTCGTACAACGAGAGTTAGAAGCTGCATACCATATTATCGTTAATTGTAAGAAAATAAAAGTGTATTGGCAAAACCTGTTGTTTGAAATTGAACCAACTTGCTTCCATCACCTGCCGTCCATTATACCGCTAAAGGACATCGAACTAAGCAAATACAGAACGATAAAGAAAATAATTAAATAAAAAGACTCTTTAATCGGGTGGCACAAATTACAATGAAGATTCTGCTCCACAAACATCAAGGAGCGTAATTGACACTGAGCATTAAGAAAAAAAAAACAACTGCGCAGAGTAAAGTGACACCCTAACATATTATTTTTTACACGTTAGATGATATTCGAACTTGGATGAGAGACATTCAAACCGACCGTACCCCGAAGATGAATTTATGTCAAGACTCAAATAGGAACCCTCAAATGTAGTTGCACCACAAATCACCAACTCATTAACGAAGTAAAAACGCGAGTCACGGCGCAGACTGTAATACCAAAAATGCTAGCGTAACCCGCCATCCCTGACGCATCAAACATGTCGGCAATAAGTCAAGGGGCAAAAACTCCACGGCAAGATCAAAGCGGCGGCAAACTCAGACGCCCGACGAAATGACTTGTTTCTCAGTTAGGTTAGTGTAAACACGGCGTAACATCAAACGCGCCCGCCCGGGGTTAGTTGGTATCCACGATAGCGATTTTCGAACGTGGCGACTTTACATTTTTTAGTTAAATAATTTACATCAAATTTATTGAAAGTGAGTAAAATTATAAATTCGCTGAGAAGGCTGTAAAAAGAGTAGACCTTTACGTTTGGGGTTAAAAAATTATGATATAACTAAAATGACAGTTTTTTTTGATATTTTTTTTTGATACTTGTAAGCAGTGGTAGAATTGTTCATTTAAATAGGTAGGATTACCTTTTTTTTTCTTCGATTCTAGAAGTTTGAAGATCATACTGAAAAAGTAATATACTTTAGATTACAGGAAAACATAAGACATATATAGAAGAATGTGTTTTTTATACTACGTACTCACACTCAACACTTGTTCAATTGCGACACCTTTGTTACATTATGTTTAAAGCTACACTGCTTGAATAAATGTTCTGCTGTTTCACCATAAAATATTACTTATAAATCGACTACACCTTATACCACCTTGTCCTATTTGATGGTATTATTTTTTTACAGTTTCGTCCGTCAATTTTCTTATAATACAATATTTATTCAACGCCGGAGGCCCATTGTTAGTTTAATGAGACGCCCACAACTATCAATTAAGTGGCGCCTGGCGGTACCTTTTAGGGATGGACTTTAGAAAAGCATTTGATACGCTCGGTCAAATGTACGGCGTAATATGGTTAATGACATGGGTTAGGTGATTTAGCGATAGGTGAGTGATGCTACCTGTTTTCGATGTAGAAATGTATCGATAACTTGATATACATTCTAACATTTTACTTGAATATTGTCATCAATTACTTAGTTGAAGAACACTTGAAAAAATATTGACTTTTACTAGAATTAACTGATATTTAAATCAATCTAGTTTTAATTGAGTAAATCTAAACAGGATAAAGGAAAAAAACTTACACGGAACCAAAACAAGAACAAGATGACATTTTATAGCCCCAAACCTAATAAAATGATGAATGAATTCTGAATGGTAGATACAGGGTGCATTTTTAAAAAGAGCACATAGTCATAGACATATTGTCAAGACTTTCTCCCCGAAGGCGTAGGCAAAGGCATACCAAACGCCGACATTTCACCGTATTCTCACTTTTGTCGGACGTAACAGGTGGTTAGCCCATTGCCGTGTTGAAATGCGCAGGCGCAGGTTGTGACGACCTGCTGTTGAAATTTGTCCAGCCTTCAACTGGGCTTAACGACTGCTATGTTACTAGCAACCGGGACCAACGGCTTAACGTGCCTTCCAAAGCATGGAAACGCTCGCAAATGTAAATGCCACAAAGTGGTCACCCATCCGAGGACCAGCCACAGTGAAAGTTGCTTAATGCAGTAATCGTTTACAAAACGCTAGAATACGCGGGGAAAACAAGGATTATCTCGGTGCTATTTGTTTAAAAGTGATAATTAGATGTTCAAACTTTTTTTGCCCACTATCCGTGATCACAGGCTGACTGACACAGCAGTGCACGCCCGTCGTCATCAAGTGGCGCACTGTACTATTGCTGAAGCGATTGAAATAACCACGAGTACAGAATGCAGTAAATAACATCATGATACCTCGCATTTACGCGCATCGGGTAACACCGGAGGAAGTACACGTTGAAGAAATAGGAAAATAGGGAGATCGGAGAATTAACAATCTAGATAAAGTCCAAGATAAAAAAACAATGTTTATTTCGTATTCCAAATTTTGTTAGATAGAAGATAAATAATAATGATAGATGAAGATAAATAAAAAATATATATATTGTGCGAAAGCAGAAGGTAGAAGAGGTCAGGGTAGGCCGAGACTTACATATAAAGACCACGTGAGCAGATTGCTCAAAAACGGAAAGGTCAAAAGTACTCGGATACCCAGACGTGCGTGTATGAAGCGATTAATGAATCTCGAAGAAGCGAAAGAAGTATGCATGGATCGCGAAGCCTGGCGATCTGTCCGAAAATTGTAAAAATGAGTATATTTTATTAGGCACGCCTTTATTCCTGAAAGGCTGGCGGAGGCATATTATACGCCCGCATTTCACCGTGTGCATTTTGTCTCACATAATAGTTGTGAATATATTAAACTAAACTTACTTATAAGTAGAACCATCCCGGTCCGTACACTGTGATAGTTTCAAAGATAAATCAGCATCTATTTGGTTCAACGTCGAACTAATTTTTCTATCGATAAAATGGCTATCGATAAACAACCTGCGGGCAACACTTTAATAGTACACATTCATAATTAGTATTTAATTTTACACCATTTTATGGTAGATTTCAAATGGTTATAATGACCACATCCGGCCTTTTATGATTCCCGATGAATGACGATATATTTTTATGCTGATCTAAATTATACTACTAAGTAATGGTTGCAAAATTATTTAATTATACACGAATAAAAACAGGATAGGGTTCCGAAGCTGCTTATTTGTGCGAGATGTTTACTTCAAAAAACTTTTTACTTAAGAGTAGGTACATTTCTTCAACCGGGCTCTTTTTATTAATAAACTTATCTTTAAAATAAATAATGAAATTTGAATATCAATATTATGTGTCGCTACAATTAATTGTCATTAAATGTTCACTGTTATAACGAGGAACTGTCCAATCAAAAGTAAAATGCAGAAACTCTTGACTTATTTTATGCAATGATAATTAACTTAACAAACTTAACTATCTTCACGCTGTATCCCTGACGGGGTAGTCAGAGAGGACAGATCGCCAGGCATCGCGATCCATGCACACTTCTTTCCTTACCTGTAGATTAATTAATCACAATTATCTAATTTCATACATGCACATCTGGGTATCCGAGTTTACAGTGATAATTCTTTGAAGTTAATTTAGTTAGTTAGTTTATAAACAAATAGGACCAGAAAATGAAAACAATTAAAATTTACTACTTTCATTATTTTTATTAAATTTCGTTAGAACTTAGATAAACTCTTCCGTAATTATCTGATTCTGATAAACTACTGGATATTTAAAAAAATCATTATCTAAGGATTTTTCTCAAGTGTTTTTGGGGAACAAGTCTATAGATTATACATATCTAATGATACAAAATGATAACATCAGAATGTTAAGGTGCCTACTATCCATGTTTTCTACGGTTCTCTACGATAATGGTTTTCACTACTTGTCAAGATTAGGTAGCGCCGTTATCCATAGACCAAAAAATATATGATTCTTTTTTATCAACAAACGTAATTTGCATATTAATGAAACCGGCTATTTTATATATTTATACTAATCATATCAAAATGTATGTAAAAAAACTCGTTACTGAATGTATTTATGAGAATAAATTTAGATACTGAAGATGTAAATTAAATAGACACTTGGGTAACAAGTTTTAGTATCGTCAGGTTCTTGTCTCA
The DNA here is from genome assembly GCA_948477245.1 of Thumatha senex. Classification (NCBI taxonomy): domain Eukaryota; kingdom Metazoa; phylum Arthropoda; class Insecta; order Lepidoptera; family Erebidae; genus Thumatha; species Thumatha senex. The sequence goes on along the minus strand of OX419733.1, from coordinate 1,619,629 downwards.
CAGGCTCTACCTATTGACATGTAGACGTAATAAACTTGATGAATTCATGTCAATGAATTCATAAGTTCGTGAGTGAGACGTTCAAAAGTGTTACTTTGTAGTCTTTATGAACAAAGATAGATTATTTCATCACATCTTACTTAATTTCATTTGTTTTACCTTTACGGCTGATCCCACAGAACATATAATAATAGGTAAATAATCGGAAAACTTGGCGATACATAAATATTATCACACCTTTATCCCCGAAGAGGTAAGCAAAGGCATACTATAGGTACACCCACATTTCACCGTTTGCATTTTTGTCCCACCTACGAGTATGTTGCCGTGTTGAAATGGACTGGCTCAAGTTGTAGCGACCTGCTGTTGAAATTTTCAAGCCTTCCAATACCTTCAACTGGGCTTAACGACTGCCATTTTACTAGCAACCGGGACCAACGGCTTAACATGCCTTCCGAAGCACGGAAACTTTGCAAATGTAAATGCCACAAAGTGGTCACCCATCCGAGGACCAGCCATAGTAAAAGTTGCTTAACGCAGTGATCGTTTACAGAACACTGAAATAGCGGGGCCACGAGCGCATTAAAAACTTGGCGATCCCTTCCTGCCCTGCTAGCATATTTTTACAGCATGTGACACAATGCAAATTGTATTATAGCGTCATCTAGAGGCGTGTAGTGAAACTATGCTTATAAGTTAAGATGATAAACAGACCCTTCTAGGGTCTGTTTATCCGTTTATTACCGTTTAAAGGTTTTTCAAATTTAGAGAAAATTTATTATCACCCAACCTTAATGAAGTTAGTTTACAAATTTCATAATAAAAAAAAAGTAAGTTCTAAGTAAGTACATTATTTTAACTATTATAAATTGTATGTTGTGACAAATTAGTTTGTGCTAGTTTAATTCGGCGTTTTTTACTGATTCTCATTCGATTCTGTGCTTCCCAAACATGCCTGAAAAAAATCAGACAGGCAGGGTGTTGGTTTCTTGACCTCCAGCCTCGCAGAGGTGAAGGTAGTTTTTTAGATTGTTGATTGATGGCGCTTGGTGGAACTTGCTACACATATTATACGATATACCTACATTGTACGGTTATTAGTTTTAGTATACTTTCTAGGTCCAGTCGTCATATTGTGTCCCTTTGAGAATGCCGTGTGGCGAAACCGGTCAGGTTTACAAAGTAAATTTTGTGGAACAGTACAAGTGGTGTTATTTAGAAGGTAGTTTTGACTTTGAGAATCTTAACCTCTCGTATGTCTCAAAAATGTAACTGTGGGTATTGTTTTATTTATCTATAACGCCTTATCCCCGAAGGGATGTCAGAGGCATATCATATGCCCACTTTTCACCAAGTGTATTCCTGTCCCACGTAATAGGTGGTGAGCCCATTGCCGTGATGAAATAGATAGACGCAGGTTGTGGCTACCTGCTGTTGAAATTTTTCAAGCCGCCCATAAGGCTTTTATTTGTTTTAGGTTATGTACCTTTACACCAAAATTACCAAACTAAGTATTCCTTCTATACTCATAAATTATTCTGATAAAATACAGAAGACTGACACAGTGCTTGAAGAAATAGGTAAATATTTGACAGAACATTTTATTACAATCTGTCGTGCCTACTCCACATTAAACACTACTCGAGTTGTTCGTGTAAAATGCCCATGTTGAACACATGCCCTTGATAATTTTGATGAATGGCCCGCTAAAATGCTATCGTGCTTGTAAAATTATTTATTAATTGAATAAATTAAGTATCCTCATTTAAAAAATAATTTGAACCCAGCAATTGCCTGCTTAGGGTTTAACCACATATAGGTGCAGGATAAAACAAGATAAGTAATATAAATAAATGAAACTTACAATGTATTTTGAAAAGTTAAAAGCTTCCCTTTTCAAACAAAATTAAGAGACATTGCCTGGAGATTTTTGAATGTTATAAATTTACAATTGAGGTACGAGTATATAGGCGCTACGATCAAGAACCCGCAAACGCTTGGTAGACGTTCTCCTGCCAAACCATACCATGTCCGCAAGTCCTTAATTTTTGTGTTTGTCCTTTGCTTTTGTCAACGCCTTATTCAATTGAGATATTTTTTCTGTAGCCTGGGAACGTTTCTGTTTGATCATCATCATTGTCGTCATTTACGTTGTAAATATAACACACCTAGCGATGTATTAACTCAAATTCTTGTGGCACCCAGAAGCATGTTACAAAAATACTCGCGGAGATCAAAGTTGTGTACAGTGAGGCTGCAATGCAACGTGATACGTCTTCAAACGAAGCGGCGTAGCTACTAATTTCTTTAGACCGTCGTATCGTGTCAAACCCTTTTAACCGTAAGAGCGTGCGTCCACCACCCGCGACGTTAGGGTTGACAGTTCTGTCAAGATTTGATTGGCTTCATTATAAACACATTACCTTCATCTTAATTTCTAAATAAATTAATATCATATATTATGTCTCTTCTTTACACGGGTATCTTCTTTTTTTTTCTCATGAAGATACCCGGACTTTTGGTAGGCTTACATGGGGACATAGGTCCAACACGCAGAGGCCTTTTGACAATTTTAATCAAATAGGAAATGGGACCCCCACTACAGACAATCCACGCCCGCCTTATGTAGAAGAACGGTAATGGACCACCTCGAATGGGAGTTAAAGTATTGTGAAAAATGCTAACTACAAAATGGGCAATAGCCCATAGCTACTACATACTTTGAATAAATTATTATTATGATGTCTGTCAATATTGTAGGTAGGGTAGGCAGAGGCATACTATACGCCCAAATTTCACCGTATGCATTTTTGTCTCACGTAACGGATGGTTAGCCCATGGCTGTGTTGAAATGGACAGGCGCATGCTGTGGCGACCTGCAGTTGAAATTTTTCAAAAGACCTCAGGACCGTGCTTAAGATATGGAAAATTCTCGATTACAATTTAAAGAACATCGAGACATCGTATATAACTTAACTAGAAATCAAAATTTTATTATAAATATCTTAAGATAAATACCCAATGCGCCCGTCAGTAAAGTGTGGTTGATAATTAGGAAAAGTAGGGTAGGTCAAATGCTGTGTAGCGAATTTATTAGAGACTATTTTCCAGCACAATATTTATAAATATTTAGGTAATTGAGAACGCAATTATGAGGGATAGTGTACCTATTATAAATAATAATATGACAAATTCAAATGCATTTATAAAAAACGGTGTAACTTGGTAAATCTGTAAAAACGTAATGAATATTTGTGAAACCAAAATTGATTAGTCACTAGAAAACCAAAAAAAAAATTACTCTATGTATCAGCAACATTCATCTGGGCCTACGGTCTTGACTGCTAGACATCACAAAAACAAATTTCAACTAAAACTCATTTGCTCACTAAAATTAATATTTCCTTACCAACCCTGTCGGCGCGACAAAGGTTGGCGCTAACCGCGTCACTACGCCCCCCCGTGAAACGCGCCTAATTGGAAAACGCTTCGCGATCACATCCACAATGCAACCGCTTCATGGCGACGATGAGAATTTTAATTGCTCTCCGCTGTAGCAATAGCTAGTAGAATGATGAATAAAGAGGAAGCTTAATCGAACGTAACCTGTGTGTACTACTTGTCTCAGATGATGTAAATCCATAGTATATATTCGTGTCTAATAGAATAAGTCGCAAGTAAGATTTGAAATTATATTTCGAATCTCATTCACGACATATTCTTGCTTAAAGCAGTGAAATTTGCGAATCTTTAAAAACATTAATCAACAAATAGCCATAACGTTGATATATTAAAAAATGAATTGTACTACTAAATATATAAATGTAATTGTAAGAAGGAAAGGTATAACTAAAATGGTACTTTAAAGAAGTTGTAGGCACACGTATTTGTTTTCAATAATACAAGTAGGTAAGCTTCGGATTAACAAAGAGTACGTGTTATTAATTTTGGTAATTTCTATTATGCTTTATAGAAAGTTTTACCAATAATATTGTCTCATATAACAACAATTATCCATTTTTCCAAATGTGTATTATGCTGAAATGTACTAGTAGTCTATAAAATAGAATAGGTAGTGAATTAAATTTTTTTTATGCGACTTGTCAATTTTGCAAAGGCACTATTGAGTGCGTCACATGTGCATGCCAGAAAGGGATTAGATACACGAAAGACTATGTATTAAAAACTAACTAACTAACTATCTTCACATCCCTAACAGGGGTAGTCAGAAACGACACATCGTCAGGCTTCGCGATTCATGCATACTTCTTTCGCTTCCTGCAGATTCATCAATTACCTACTATAGAAGTGTAATAATAAACTGAATCATTAAAGCCCTATACACCAGAACATACGAGTAATTCTTCGAGAATAATGTTTTTACACGAATTTATCAATCACTATTAATCATCGTTCATTGATGCCCCCTCCTTGTTCACCGAGCACCTAAGTTCTTTGTCGTAAATAAAAAGTTTGTCATATATTCACATTAGTAAAAAATATAATCGTGGAAATAAATGAAAAATTAAATGCTGTGGAGATGCGATCACTTCGAAAATTGTGCGGCGTTACCTTGGCCGACCGAATACGTAAAAGAAGCAATATGGCAGGTTTGAATGTAAGTGTCAGCGTTAAGCTGGAAAAGGGCGTGCTCCGTTGGTTTGGACACGTCCAACGAATGAGTGAGGAACGATTGACGAAGAATATATATTGTTCAAAAGTAGAGGGTAGAAGGAGTCAGGATAGGCCGAGACTTACATATGAAGACCACGTGAGCAGATTGCTCAAAAACGGAAAGGTCAAAAGTACTCAGATACCCAGACGTGCGTGTATGAAGCGATTGATGAATCTCGAAGAAGCGAAAGAAGTATGTATGGATCGCGAAGCCTGGCGATCTGTCCTCTCTGACTACTCCGTCACGGATACAGCGTGAAGATAGAATCGTTATAATCAGTCGAACATTATCCTTGATTATGTGAAACTTTTGTTTTGGTGCCCAGAGTCGTATCTACTTTTCAGATAATTTATGTTTCCACGTATTTGAGTCAGTGCTTTCCATAATGAGACCGTTAGCACGCATGTCACACTCTACCACAACACCAATATTGATTACAATTACTAATTACAACATTATTTAAGTCTCATGTTCTTTGTCAGATACATAAATACCACTCGAGAACTAAACTATAATTGCCAGCATCGTGGTGGTTGAAATGCCTGTCACAGACGTTTTGGCATTCCCGGTGACAGTGGTAAAAAATTGATTGTAAGGAATGTCAGACCATTGAAACATGTTTTGTTCAACACGTCTAGTTAATTATTAATTTATTTTTAAGAAGTTTCCATGATACCATTAAGAGATACCTACATTATAAAGCAATACGGGTTTGCTAACTGAATTTAGAGTAGGATATTTTTTTGTTGTGTCGTACTGTTTATTTTAGTGTTATTACTATGTTGTAATGCCATTTTATCTCTTTTAATTTAAAGTTTATCCAAAATTAGATCTAATTGATCTACACTGCATTGGCTGTAATTAATGAATAAGCCTATATCTATAGACCTGTCTCAATTAATGCCGTTTTCAGCTGTACTCATCCCGTAGGTTTTTACCCTCCAAAGCTTTTTCTGTTTATCGGTCCACTTAACGACAAGCTATTGATAGGTCTATGTAGTCTATGTTACGGATGTACAATTGAAGCGACTAATACTAATGAAGAGCAGTCTAGTATTTCGATACAGTCAATACTGTATCAATCAACTCAAACAATGGTAATTTTAACAGTCCAAAATATTCTGTGTTAGTAACTCCTCAGGAATTTAGAATCAAAAATATGTTCTTAAAGCATAAATATAATTTGCTACGTTGCTACTGAACAAAATGATCGAATATTCTGACTTAATATTAGGTACCGCTTTTTATGGCAGTGAACATTTTATACCCTATTGTATTACAAGACCGTTTCCACATTTACATTAAATTACTTCAACGCACCCATAAAAATAATATTCACTTGTAATTTTGCTAATAAAGATGTCAGCAGTGGCGGTTAGAAATTATAAAACGGGACGGGTATACTTTACTGAACGAACAAACAGACTTCCACACTTCGGTTTTGCTTAGTTTATTCTAAAATAGACAAAACAACTAGAAGTCGCGCTATCGTTTGGTAGCGTACTACAAAAGGTTGAGGTGAACGCGTAGGTACTTTTGCTGCCAAACAGTTTGATAATGCCTCGTGTGTAGGCGAAACACGTGTCGACATCGTACATTCTAAAAAAGCGAAATATTGCAAAAATAACATTTAAAAACAAAATAATTATAGTTTTTTTTTAAATAATCACCACACCCTTTAAATGGTCTTTGACTGTTTTTCATCTGTTAGTTGAATCATCTACATTACCGTCTTAATAAATAATTAACACGTCATGCATGGGTGGTCTATGCTGAAAACAAAGGATAATTAAATAAATTAAAACAATAATAAAAACAATTAAGCAACCTATTAGGGGCAACGTCCACGTCCTTTTAACATCAAACTTGTCCATCGTAACGATTGTCATGCTCGCAGATGATATTTCTTTAGTAGCTATATTAACATACTAAATACGTGTTGGAATTCACCGTTAATATACGTACATTTTAATTGTGTAGTTGGATGTTTTCACGCCGTATTTAAGGAGTGTTTTCGACTAATTAAAATTGTATTATATGGTAAGACTTGGCAGCTTGTCAGCTTGCCGTTAAGAGACGTTTACATGATGCGATGGATGAAGTTGGTGTGAAGTTTTTACTGTTAAAGAAACAGTGATATTGTGTACTAATGACAACACACTGTTAGAATATTACCTAAATAATTATTATGTATTTTCTATGATACATAATAGATCTCTGTTGAAAAGCCATAATAAAAACTGACCTTTAAATTGGAGTGTACAAAAACATTAGAAATATCTTAACACAACAATATTATAATACGATCAATATGTTTGAATAGTGTAGAGTTTAGACCGCGACCATATATTATGTATATTGTAAACTAGATGACACCTCTGACATCGCCCGATGGACAATAAAGTCCAGTCGCACCTATTTAATCCCGTCGCTTATAAATTCTAAAAAAATTGTTTTAATATTTCCCCGATTTGTCGACATTTATGATTACTGCTCCGCTCTCCAGGGTAGTAGCGTGATGATATATAGCCTATAGCCTTCCTTGATAAATGGGCTATACAACACAAAATATATTTTTTCAAATCCGACCAGTAGTTCCGGAGATTAGCGCGTACAACCAAACAAACAAACTCATCAGCTTTATAATATTAGTATAGATTTCATTGGAAGGATTTTAAGTTGATTCAGATACACTTTTTTATTCTATAGTCATAAAACCCTCCAATTCAAAAGTTAGTTTAAGTTCAGTAGAAGATGAATCTATGACAAAAACTGTGGAAGATCCATTACAAGATTCCAATCTAATATCCATCCTTTTCTCACGACTATGCTTTCACGGACAGAAACCGTCATTACCATTCATCCAGCAGCACGTAAACTATAAGAAAATACCTCCTTTACAGATATAAGATCAGTTATACGGATGGCTCTTGTTAAAGGTAACGTAAAAACATCCCAAGAATGCCCTCCGATATGTGTGAATGGAAGTTAATGAGTTCTAAATACTAGACAGGTGGAATTTCCTTACGCTGTTGACGGCGCTAATTAATATATCGCTCGATGTGGTGAAGGCTGAAAAATGATACCAAATTAAAACTACCCACATGTCTACCTTTGATAAACGACCATGTTATTTTTTTATACTTGTCAAAGTACTTTTGAAATTACATGTATAATCATAATTTTACACTTATTGTGGTTACCTATTTTTTTTAAATAACTCTAAGGCATAGACTTAACAACTTTCATGTTACTGACAACCAGAGGTAGGAAAAATGCTCTTTTGAGCATATTGGAAATAAAGGTAACTTATTTTAAAAATAAACGAATACAAGAGATAGCAGAAACCCATTGGAAGTGCCTAAATCTGAGTAATTCCTTTTAACAATTAATAATAAAATGATATATGATAAATAAGCGCTCGTGGCCCCGCGGTCACAGTGTTCTGTAAACGATTACTGAGTTACGCAACGTTAACTATGGCTGGTCCTCGGATGGGTGACCACTTTGTGGCATTTACATTTGCGAGCGTTTCCGTGCTTCGGAAGGCACGTTAAGCCGTTGGTCCCGGTTGCCAGTAAAATGGCAGTCGTTAAGCCTGGTTGAAGGCCTTATGGGCGGCTTGAACAATTTCAACAGCAGGTAGCCACAACCTGCGTCTGTCTATTTATTTCACCACCTATTACGAGGGACAGGAATCCACTCGGTGTAAAGTGGGCATATAATATGCCTCTGCCACCCCTTCGGGGATAAGGCGTGATGGATATTTATTTATTTATATATAATAAAAATAGAGCCCACAAAGTTTCTTAGTGAGAAGTAGGTACATAATTACTAGTGATTTTATGAAACAGCCAACTTTATTTTACACCCGTGACATAGTGACATTGTTTCATTTTATGGTATATGTACTGTATACCTGTTGACCGTAGCAGTAGATGTGGTTATAATCAAATAGTTATGTTAAATTGACATTTCTATTTAAGACAAATATTTCTACAAGTAGATTGCAAACCCTCATAAGTTTATGATGAACATAAATGATATGTTATTATGACTAATAACATATCTAGTGTCTATTACTAGTTTCCATGTATACCATGAGGAATAAGATGTTTCATAAGAATAATATCTATTGTGATAACATAGCTATGTAATATAAAAGTGCCTCAGATGTTTATCACAATCTAAAGTTGGGTTTGGGACAGGAATCCACACGGTGAAAAGTGGGCATATAATATGCCTCTGCCACCCCTTCGGGGATAAGGCGTGATGGATATTTAATTTAAAGTTAGTTCTTATTTATATCAAATCGTTTAAGTGCAGTGTATAATTGCTAAAAATTTGCACATCATAATATTTACTAAATCCTGTGTTTTGATTTTAGCTGAACATCATAGCAGAACATTCTATGCAAAAGTAAAAAATAAGTAGTACAATGTAATGATTTTTTTATAAGGGTCATAAGGGGTTCAACATAACTTAACAACTGCCTGGCATACTGGGTGTTTAATTTGCCCTCCAAAGCACACAATCCTACTAATAATATACACGCTGAAGTTTGTAAGAATGGATGTTTGTTACTCTTTCACGTCAAAACTACTGAATGGATTTTAATGAAACTTTGCAATAATATAGCCTATACATCAGAATAACACATAGGCTACTTTTTATCCCGGGAACAAGTTCGTGTGGGAAACGGGAACGGGAAAACTTCACCACGCGTGCGGAGTCGCGGGCTGTAATAAGTACTTAATATTATGGTATCGTACAAGGTAATAAAAAATAAGGATTTCAGTTTAATCATACACTGTGGTAAGTATATAGTTTGTGATCTAGTTTCAAGTTATTATTAAAAAATTACAGTCTCCAAGCTTTTCGAAATTTCTGCATTGACAGTCACCATTTACCATACTGCTGGCAATTAAATAAAACATTGAACATTCTCGAAAGTAGGTGCAATTAGCCAACATTGCAGGGAGACGTCATGTCGTGTGGTATGGTAATGATAATTATTATAATCGAATGCTTGACACGGCTGGTAATTACCATTTTGTTTAAGGAAATAGCTGGCATCGTAGGCAGTCTGGTCTCAGCATACTGTGGCAATGGGTAATTTGTGGCGACTTATTTGGGCATTTTCCCGTGTATGTTGCATTTATAATTGACGGCTTTTAGGTTTTTAAATAATACACCTTTTTGTTCACAATTAATGGTGATATTTAGACACTGAACACCACTTTAGAATTGATGCTAAAGTTTAAATAGTGTTTCCCAAGTTCATGGCTTTCGTCTTAGTCTTTATTAAAGACATGATAAAAAATTGGGGACTTGAAAAAAAACGAGGTGGTAGCAGTACTGGTGCAATGTCGTTAAATACGACTTGCACTCAGTCACACTATAAGATAGTACAGAACTAATAAATAGAGCACAATATTTTGAATGTAATCATAGAAGCTGGTAACGATGACAATTTGAATTATCGATATGATTTTTTGTACTCGTATGTCGATTTATTGTTATGTTGTGAATCAGTCTAATTATATAATTAACTAGCAACTTTCGCTATAGCTGGTCCTTGAATAGGTTACCACTTTGTGGTAATTACATTTGTGAGCGTTTCGGCACGTTATGATGTTGGTCCCGTTTACCAGTAAAATGGCAGTCGTTACGCTCAGTTGAAGGCCTTTAGGCGGGTTTGAAAATCTTCGACTGCATGTTGCCACAGCCTGCGCCTGTCCATTTCAACACGGCATCATAAAATGCATACGGTGAAATGTGGGCAAATAGTCGTATAATATGCCTCTACCTACCCCTTCGGAGATAAAGGCGTGACAATATGTATGTATGTAGTATAATTAAGTTTACATTGTGCAGTCACTAAATCAATATTGTCAAGTAATAAATATTGTGTAGATTATGGGCAAAAACGTCTGTCTGATAATAATATATAACTAAACTATCTTCACGCTGTATCCCTGACGGGGTAGTCAGAGAGGACAGATCGCCAGGCTTCGCGATCCATGCATACTTCTTTCGCTTCTTCGAGATTCATCAATCGTTTCATACACGCACGTCTGGGTATCCGAGTACTTTTGACCTTTCCGTTTTTGAGCAATCTGCTCACATGGTCTTCATATGTAAGTCTCGGCCTACACTGACCTCTTCTACCCTCTGCTTTTGCACAATATATATTCTTCGTCAATCGTTCCTCACTCATTCGTTGGACGTGTCCAAACCAACGGTGCACGCCCTTTTCCAGCTTAACGCTGACACTTTCATTCAAACCTGCCATATTGCATATCACTTCGTTACGTATTCGGTCGGCCAAGGTAACGCCGCACAATTTTCGAAGTGATCGCATCTCTACATTAATCAATTTACTTTCATGCATCTGCTGACATACCCAGGTTTCGCTACCGTAAAGCAAAGTTGGCACTAGCACTGCGTTATGAATCGCCAGTCGTGCTTCTTTTACGATGCTTTGTCGCTTTACTAATTGGGACAAAGCACCGTTAACTCTGTTTCCGGCAGCTACTCGCCGTTCTACATCCGAATCACATCTTTCATCCGCGCTAAATACACAGTTACGCGCTAGTTACACAATTTCATTCACTTGCTCTAGACATTCCTGGTTTACCCTAATCTCGCATTTGGTTCTTACGTCATCTCTTTCAAATACTAGAACCTTAGTCTTACTTGCATTCAAGCGAAGACCCTTACTTTCATACTCCTTTTTCATATTAGTGACTAATGCCTGAAGGTCGGCTTCTGATGAGGCCATGAGCACCGCATCATCAGCGTACAGCAGACAGTTTACTGAAAAGTCACCCAAATTCACACCCATATCACAATCTTTCAACTTCTGCAGGCAACTGTCCAGACACACTATGAACAGCCAGGCGGACATGACACAACCCTGTTTGACGCCTGTACAGACATCAAAAAGAGGTGTCACATCCCCCCCTACTCGCACGCAAGCCTTACAGTCCTTATAAAGCGACTGTATTGCCCGCAGCAGCGAGCCGTCCACACCATATCCGGGCAGCAAATCCCACAGAGTTTCCCTCGCAACGTTATCAAATGCTTTCTCCAGATCCACAAAAGCGCAGAAAACCCTCTGGCTAATAGCCAGAAACTTCTCCGCGATCATGCGGAGAGAAAACACTTGATCCATGCAACCTCTTCCACGTCGGAATCCGCATTGAGCCTCCCATAAATACCTTTCAGACTTTTCTTGCATTCTTGCCGTTATAATCTTTGCAAACACCTTACTAGTTAAGCTGACCAAGCTGATCGCCCTGTAGCTGGAGCAGTTTAGGCGCGAACCTTTCCCTTTGTAGATAGGTACTACAACTGCTATTCGCCAGTCATCTGGGACCTCACCCGTCCGCCAGCACAAGTTGCATAACAGACATAGAGTGTCCCAGACGCGCGACCCACCGTACTTGATCATCTCAGCAGTAACTCTGTCTTTTCCCTCAGCCTTACCACATTTCATACTTCTTATCGCTTGTTCAATTTCTTTCATACTAATGACTTCAGTGACATCGGGATCCGGAGCATCGAAGTGAGCTCCACTTCCCGATTTGGCATCTCTGTCTTTTCTTGCATACATCTTTCCATAATATTCACTTCATCTCTGCAGGACGTCAGTTTGGTCTGTTAGGACGTCATTGTTAACACTAAGCACTTTCTTCATACTGCAGATTGCCGAACAACTCCGGGTCTTGTCTACCTCTTTCCAGAAGAGCCTGGCGTTATCCCGGAAATTGGACGACGACCTTTCATCCGCTTTCATTCTGCACCTTTCACGAGCTTCTTCTATCAGTGCCTTCGTGTTAACTTTTTGCAGCTTGTATCTCTCTTTCATATTAAAATCATTCCGCGAGGCTAAGTAGTCTAACCAAGCTTTCTTCTTATATCTATAATATTATATCCAGCAATTTTTACCCAGCTGAAACATATTATTCTCACGGAACATGAGAAAACCGAATTTTCCGGGTACGTTGCCGCGGTCGTTCATGAGTTCTACTAATAAAAAGAAAAATACCAGCACCTATCCCATTGAGGCTAAAGTTATGTGCACCCCAGCATTCAATACCGCGATTTATTGCGGATCGCGATAAAATTATAATCGTTATTTATCGCTGCAATTCAAGCGTGTGCTTGCATTATTCATCCGATTGCTTGTTGCGATGTCTTGCAACGATTTACTATGCATTGTGAAGTGATTTTAGATGGTGTTTTCACACGCCATTTTAGTATGACGAAACCGTGGGCTGTGACCTTATTGTTAATACATATTTTATGTGAAATTAAATGATTTGAATATATAGTTGCTGATTAAACTATAAATAGCTCATAGATTATGTTTTAAGACTAATATAAAGAGCAGGGCATTCCTTTGCGTTTATAAAATATATTAAAACTGTGTGGTGATTTTAACACCATCTTAGCCTTTTAGAAGTTACCGGATACATAGACTTTAAAAAAAAAAACGTAACTAAACTATCTTCACGTTGTATCCCTGACGGGGTAGTCAGAGAGGATAAATCGCAAGGCTTCGCGCTCCATGCATATTCTTTCGCTTCTACAAGATTTATCAATCGCTTCATGCATGTCTGGTTATCCGAGTACTTTTAAACTTTCTGTTTTTGAGCAATCTGCTCACGTGGTCTTCATATGTAAGTTTCGGCTTACCCTGACTCCTTCTACTCTCTACTTTCATACAAACTATATTCTTCGTCAATCGTTCCTCACTCATTGTTTTCATTTAAATATCTAAAAATTAATTTGTTTATTCAAATGAAAATTAAGAACTAAACTACTACTTACTACATTTTAATAATTATCTTGTTGTTTTAGTTAGGAATTGTAAGTGCTCAAGTAACAGATAGTGTAGGTGGTAGGCAGGTAATCAAGCCGTCAACGTGAACAAACAACAAGGCGATAGACGTATCAACCATGTAAATGTGCCGACGATTTGCATGTCTTACTAGTAAGTATAATATTAGTTTTGTTAAAGGTACTTAGCAGTATATTGTACTAGTTAGAAGTAAACATAATTAACTTGGACTTTAAAGACCTAACTAAATGGGTTTATCTATTACGAGTTGGTGGAGTTTCTTATAATAATGCTGAGGATTGTTATTTCTGCTTATTACTTACCTATCAAACACCGTTATTTCTGAAGGGATAGTGAGAGGTATACAATACGCTTACATTTCACCGTAGGTATGTATTTTTGTCCCACGAAAAATTGCGTAACATGCATTTTTGGCGAAGAGCCCGTTGCCGTGTTGATGTGGAGGTGGACTGGTGCAGGTTGTGGCCAATGTGCAATTTAACTGATATTTTGAGCCGCCTTCAACCTGGCTTACCGACTCTCATGTTTTTGGCAATCTGGACTAACGGCTAAGAGTTTTTGTTATCCCACGGATACTTTCGTAAATGAAAACACCACAAAGCGGTCACTCATTGGAAGATCAGCCATAGCAAAAGATACTTAACATAGTTTACAGAACTTGCCAGACTATGAGCGCTTTAGTAAAAGCAAAAAAACGCTGCTTATAAAATTAAAAAGTCTGATAAGAAATGAAGCACTGGTAGCATGACCTGCCAGTGTTACGTAAACGATCACCATGATACGCGGCATTCGCTATGATCAGTTGTGAGAGGGGTGAGAGTTTTGAATACACTCTAATCCATAGGTCCCCGCTGTTAGTAACATATATAGTAGTAGTATTTAAAGGACTTATATGGGTGGCATGAAAATTTCAACATGTACTCACATCTCAACGACCGACGGCGTACCTTGAGCTCCATTCTTTTGATAATAGCGGATGGAAGGGCAACGTGTGGTTTTAGTCGTTAGGAGTCCGGCATAGTATCCATGAGGATTTCCACACGAAAAAAAAGGATATCTGATAGGTCCAAAAATAGTTGGACTTCCCCGGACTGCAGAAATATTTATAAAGGAGTGCAACAACTGTGTTGGCAGCTGGAATATTTAGATTTGAAAGACAGAATGTAATGTTAGATATACCCTATCCCTGCACCTCTCCTTTCTCGTCCTTGTCCCAACCCTAAATCCTTCTCCTACCTCATCCTCTTCCAATCCTCCGTCCGCCAAGCCAATGGTTGCCGTGCTTATGTGCTGCGTGGCTAGGGGCGAGCCTAGTCTGAACGTGCCTTATTGCCCTGGGACCGGGCGACCCCAGAACAAGACTAGCCTTACCTAGATAAGCGGGGCTCTGTCTAGATGGACGTGATATTTCCTTAGCTAATCGTGGGAACGCCATGGTTTTCAAAAATAAAATCCAGAATGGCGGCGATG
Source organism: Thumatha senex (assembly GCA_948477245.1). NCBI lineage: Eukaryota > Metazoa > Arthropoda > Insecta > Lepidoptera > Erebidae > Thumatha > Thumatha senex. The sequence continues at coordinate 1,604,615 of OX419733.1, read as the reverse complement.
TGGCCGTTACGTCTCGTTTCCCATCGAGGCGAAAAGTGGACTTGCGATAGCCACTTTGCTACTTTGAATGTTAGAGGAGGAATGAAAGACAAAATTGAAGAGGTATGCGAAATGATGCGAGAGAGACGAATTGATGTTCTGTGCGTGAATGAGACAAAAAGGAAAGGGTGTGACACCACCACACATGGAACCCTTACGGCATACTGGTCAGGTGTCACTACCAGTCCAGCGTGCCAGGGTGTCTGACTACTGTCTGCTAGAATGAATGAATGTGTGACTGAATATGAATGTGTAAGCCCAAGACTTCTTTGGTTGAGGTTGAAGGTTGGACTCACCCGCATCTTTGTTGTAGGAGTTTATGCTCCGCAAGATACGCGGTGGCGTCGATCACCAAAAGACCGAAGTGAGAGACAGGCATTTTGGGAGAGTGTGAGTGATGTTTTGAGTAGATGCAAACAAAATGAGAGGATTGTAATGTTAGGTTACTTTAAGAGAAGTATGATCGACTTTGTGATTGTAGATGCAAGGATGAGAAAGAAAGTCTTAGACACCAGGGCATACCGCGGTGCCGGGATTGACACAGACCACTTTTTGGTAGTTAGTCGAGTAAGAGGTCTGTTTCAACGGCGACGGCATCGTATGTATGAACCTGTTCGTGTATTAGAGCGCATAAAAGTCGAGAATTTGCAAGAGATAGGCATTAAAGAGGAATTTATGAATAAGCTGAGCAAGAATTTTGAAAATTCTGATGAAGTGTGTGAGAAAGAGGAGTACAAAAGGTATAAGCGTGTTGCAAAAGAGGTGGTGAAAAGAAAGAAAGAGAATGACAGAGATGAATTTGATAAAAGGTTATCTGATGACTTCCAACAGAATATGAAATTCTTTTGGAAGTCCATCAGAACAGTGAGGGGTCAACAGACGACATCACATCTCAACCTTATCAGAAACCATGATGGTAGTCTTGTGAAAGGAGAAGTATGTGTGTTAAAAAGATGGAAGCAATATTTCGAATGCTTGTTTGAAAAAGAGGATATGCAAGTACATACTAGTTTTTGGGAAGATAATGAAATTGGCAAGGAAGGAGTCACAAGTATGGAAGAAATAGTGGAAGCATTGAATAGTATGAAATTGGGAAAGGCCGCGGGACTTGATAGGATCTCTGTCGAGATGCTGAAAGCAGGACAAGGCGTGATAGCTTGCCAGCTGTAATGCCTTTTCGACCTTTGTTGGAGATATGGCAGCGTACCAAGAGATTGGTGTAAGGCTGTCATCGTGCCGCTTTATAAGGGAAAAGGGTCACAGCAAGAGTGCAAAAACTACCGCGGCATAAGCTTGCTCAGCATCGTCGGCAAATTGTATGCAAAAATGTTGATAAAAAGAGTGACGAATGAAACTGAAGGAAAAATATGGGATGTACAAGCAGGATTTATGAAAGGAAGGGGATGCACGGATCAGGTCTTTTCCTAACGATGCGTAGTAGAAAAGCTTTTGGCTAAAAGTCAAAAAGTCTATTGCGTATTTGTAGACTTGGAAAAGGCCTATGATAGAGTGGTGAGGAATGAACTGTGGTCAACACTGGCCAGGTATGGAGTAAATAGCCACTTGATACGAGCACTGAAATCTCTCAATGAGGGCTCCAGTGCTTGTGTCAGGATCAACGGAGACCGCAAAGACTTTTTTCACATTGAAAAAGGTGTGAGACAGGGTTGTGTAGCGTCGCCGTTGCTGTTTAACCTATACATGGACAGCTGCCTGAAAGAACTGCAAGAGAGTACGTATAGTATAAAAATGGATGAACTGACCGTCAAGTGCCTCCTATACGCCGATGATCAGGTAATACTAGCATCATCGGCGGAGGAGTTGCAGTTGATGGTAAACATTATGCATGATTTGTAAATAAACAAAGGAATGAAAGTGAATGTAAACAAGTCGAAAGTAATGGTTTTTGAAAGAGAGGTAAGTACGACTGATTGCTCATTTCTTGTGGAAGGACAAAGAGTAGAACAAGTGAAAGAGTTTGTATATCTGGGTACAAAATTTACGAGAGATGGAAAGTGTGACATTGAGCGAAGAGTTTTGGCAGGAAATAAAGTGAATGGAGCCATTTATGAGCAGTCAGAACGTGTCTAAGAAGGCAAGACTGGCTGTACATAGAGAAGTGCTGGTCCCCACACTTATGTATGGCAGTGAAAGCTGGGTATAGCAGAAGACGCATAAAAGTAAAATTAATGCCGTGGAAATGAGAAGTCTGCGAAGTATAGCTGGAGTGAAGTTGATGGATAAAGAAAGGAACAGCGTGATTAGGAACATTGCGGTATGACAGAAGATGTAGTGACTAAGATAGAAAAAGGAATGCTTAGATGGTTCGTACACGTGGAGAGGATGGATGAAAATAGACTGACGAAGCAGACATATGTGGCGAGAGTGAATGGGCAAACTGGTAGGGGTCGACCTCGGTGCACGTATGTCAATCAAATCGACGATCTTTTGGAAAAAGGCCAGGTCAAGAGTACCCTTAACCGGCGAGCGTTTATTAAAACACTCATGAAAGTAGAAGAAGCGAAAGCTGTATGTCAGGATCGTAGCAAGTGAAAAGCCATAGTCTCTGCCTACCCCGATGGGAAACAGGCGTTATAATATGTATGTATGTATGTATGTAACCCGAAAAATACGCGAGTACAACCTTAACGTTATTTGGTAGCCTATTTTGTCCTAAAATTCACAGCATTCTGCATGGCCATGAAAGAATAGCATAGAAGAAAAAATAGCCATATAAATTGTCTGCTATAAAATATTAGTAATCACCCTTTTAAATAAAAGGTGTCAGGTATGCCATTTCTTGCTATCTCATATGTTGTATGTATTTAACATTTTGACATTATTTACATTTATTATAAAATATCTAATTTGATTGGATAGATTGACCCGTTTCTATCTGTTCGAAAAATCGGCAGACAAAATTGTACGAGTTTAATGCATTCTATGTATTTGTGAGTATTTCTGTATTATTCAGTAGTGACGTGACGTCCAGACGTTTATTATGCATAAAAACTGCTTTTTCGTGTCTGGAACATTCATCATGAACACCCGTTGAATCAGTGATTGTTGAGTGTTTTCAAAAACTGAATGGAAAACAGCAGACAGACGTCACACATGAAATTTTTGTCAAACATTATACTTCAAGAAAAATATAAGGAACACAGTGTACTAAAATGAGAAACAAAATGGAATAAAAATAAAACAAATCTTGTAGATATAAAATTAACATAGTTACAAGATTGTCAAACGAGCCTGTAGTCATTGCGCCCACATATAATTATTAATCTTATGATCATCTTTTAATAACCTATTAAATCAGCCAGTTATTGCGAGCACCTTTACAGCCTGACAGCGGGTGAGTATTCGCAAATTTGTATGAAATTAAGAAAACGCGCCTTCTAGCTGTAAGTGCGGGAACTTATCATGACTTAATGTAATTTCACGTAAACTACTAACGTAAATACTAAACGCGCTTTACTGTGATTTGCAATAGGTACCATCTTAAACACACACAACGCATACAAGAAAATAATTACTACTTAGTACCTGTTATATGTAGGACTTTTTATATCCACGCAGAAGGCATACTATACGACCACATTTCACCGCATGCATTTTTGCCCCACATAACAGATGGTGAGCCCATGACCGTGTTGAAATGGACAGGCGCAGGCTGTGGCGACCTGCTGTTGATATTTTTCAAGCCGCCCATAAGGCCTTCAACCAGGCTTAAGTCAAATGCGGAATATATCAAATAATTAGGTCAAGAAACGAGATTGATTGAAACAAGCTGGGGACATTAGTGGGATTTGGAAAACTTAATCTATTGAAGCAGTCACAATTATCATTTTTATTTATATTTTCTAATTTATTATTGAGCTTGCCGCAAGATCTTATTTTAAATATTTTCAACGGTAAATGAAAGTCAAAACAAAATCTTGATGAAGGTTATACAAAAGCACAAAAAATCGTTTGCTATGCAACGGCGACCCGGACTGCCAAATGTCGAAATTATACGCAAACTGCAGACAACTGCATTTCATCCTAAAAACGCTATCAATCACGTTTTTGTTGTCTATACATTTATTCTGATGTTCAATAAATTATACAACTTTATTTTATGCGGTGCTTCAGTCCACTTGGAATAATATTATCATTAATAAACCCCAAGGTTTTGCCGATATGTTGTCTTCATTTTTTTGTCAGTTTTTTAGGAACCGTCATATTTCCCAGTGACATAGAAATTATGTTGTGTTTCATTGTTTTTATTATTAATTTTGGATAGTTTTTAGATAGTTTTCCAAACAATATTTCCGGTTTCATTCCAAGGGCTATTGCTGCAACCCGAAATCTATTTAGTTTTTACTTTTTAATTGGTATTTTCATGATAAGACTCGCAAGCGTGTTATTTCCTATGGCAAAGTCAAGACTTTTTGTGTTTACAGCTATCACCATAACTTGAGGAACTTATTAATTACGTAGTTAGGTGTTCGCCGCAAAAAATCATCTTATGAGCAAAAATGAATTTTTACTGAGTGGTCTGCAGAACCACGAGAGAGGGAGCCGCAGTTACGATACATATTCAGGTGTTAGGCCATCTACACGAGTCCGTGTATCTAATGAAGCATAATTTATCAGGGTCGGCAGCGCGAGTGAAGCACCTTTGATGTTGCAGACATCCATTAGCTATTTTGACCATTTTCGACACGTATGCTAGTTTGTTACCTAAATAGCATAAAATAGTTTCGTTACTAAACTATATATATATGTATATATATATATATATTATGGCTCAAAAACCAGCTACGGTTCACAGCTATTTAAAAGGCCTGCATAATAACATGTGAGGTTACATTGTTCTAAGCTGCTTGCAATTGATGTTTTAGATGCGAGGATTGCGAGTATTTCACATTAATAGTTTTCGTAGTTGCTCACGTATTTTGGTTATAATGCATCAACGCATTATAACCAAAATACTTAAGGATTCAATATGTAGAGTAAAGCAAAATGCAAAAACCGAGTTTTGAATTGGATCCCGAATTATACCATGTCCGACCATATTCGATTCGCACTTGTTTAGTTCAGCAGTTCATTTGACTCGAATAAAGAACTCAGATGGTTCTTGCACGCTATGATTCGTCTGTAAGTCAATGTGCTAGAAACCTAATATAAAAAGACCACATTCAAATTCGTTCACCCCTTTAGATCAACGGTGCCACAGACAGATACACACATAATTGCGACCAAGTTTATCGAACTATGGCCGTCTCGGTTACCAAAACTGAAAAATAATATGGTTTAGATTTTAAAATAGAAGTGCCGAGTGGTATAAATCAGTAAAAGTCCGACATACCTACCTCGTCAACAGCCTTGGCGGGAGTAAGTCCATTAGATTTATCTAAAATAAGTAGTAACCCCAACGAGACTAAGAATAAACTTTATTGCATTCATAATACCATTAGTCCATAAAGGTAAGGTAATGTCGCAGAATAGGCCATGGTAAAGGGATACCCCAAGATGAGGTTCTCCTTGGGGATCCAGACGGGCGGCAGACCTACCAGTACTACTTTATTTATTTATTTTATTATTATATTTATCCCATTCGCAAAGTACTCTGCAATCTCAGCCCTTGAACAAACTACTCTCTCCAGCGATCGACCTCTCTACCGAATGACTCGGTTAGGTCTTACTCTACTGACCTAGAGCGATGCTTTCCTTATTACTGCATGCCTTGCAAGCTCGCAATCCAAGACCTTTTTCTCTAATGAGGTCTGCTGAGAATGTCTACGATGGCTAAGAGTCACCGCAAACTGACTTCTTTTATTATCAGCAACCAGCGATTTTAACACTGTATCGATGCTTTGTCGCGTTTGTGCGACTCTCTGGCATCCAGCCGAAGTACGGTATCCTGTGTTTTGACGACTGCTCAGATACTGCTTCGCGATTTGAAAAATGATTCAGTCGCCGCTTCTGGCAGTTTTAAGTGTGCGGGAGGAAGCGTTCGGTCGCTGTATTTGGCCTCTAAAAACCATTAAGTTTCGGCTACTAAAAGAAACTAGCTTGCGGAGGCCCTAACAATTGCCTCGTTAGTTTTCGCCTCAAGATGCACCGGCGGTCCTAGAAGGGAACAAACCGGACCACCAGAGACAAACCTAGTGCGTTCCCGACCCGCGCTACAACTGTTGTTGTTGCTATGGTTACCTCAAATAACACCAGACCAATTGCATCTCATATATTTACATGAATTTAAAACTCAATAAATCTTTCATTCAAGCTTGTGTTAAGCATTTTTTTATAGTCACTATTTTCAATAATATTAACATTAATATCGTCAGCGTCGTTGAGTCCTCTCGCTATACAAATGTGTCTGGTCACTTCATCTCTGGATTATACTTGACACTGACACTAAATAGTGCAGTGTCTGGAACATTTGTTATGTGTCCGGTATAAATTATTCATAATTGTCTGATTTTTTAAAAAGTATTTATGTGGTTTTTTCGGCGTCTAGCAGTCTATTTTAGAAATCAGTTGTCAAGTAGGGGTATTATGTAAACATACATGTAAATTATAATCACTGCCAGTGTAGCCAGCTAAGGAGAGATGAAATTGCTCACTTTATCATCTGAGCTTTTAGCAGATTCTATCTTGGCACTTCTGAGGCAATAGTGTCATAAGTGAATGTTTACCAGTTATCCGATTTTAGGAGTCTCCTGATTCCCGGTTTTTTTTAAGCTATTGCATAGTTTTTATCGCGGGGATTTGAGTGGGCTTTAATCAAGAAATTCCGTAACGCAAAAACCTAAGATCCAAGGTCTCACGAAGTTCACCGAGCACGGCCGAGCGTTGGCTTAACGTGTATGTACATATATTATATGGTGCGATTGTACGAAGCTCGCACGGATCGAGACGTGATGATAGTGAGTGTGAGGGTGAGGATGAGGTTGACTGTGAGAGTGAGGGTGAGGGTGAGGGTGAGGGCGAGGGTGAGGGCGAGGGCGAGGGCGAGGGCGAGGGCGAGGGCGAGGGCGAGGGCGAGGGCGAGGGCGAGGGCGAGGGCGAGGGCGAGGGCGAGGGCGAGGGCGAGGGCGAGGGCGAGGGCGAGGGCGAGGGCGAGGGCGAGGGCGAGGGCGAGGGCGAGGGCGAGGGCGAGGGCGAGGGCGAGGGCGAGGGCGAGGGCGAGGGCGAGGGCGAGGGCGAGGGTGAGGGTGAGAGTGAGTCTGGGGGTGAGGGGTTTTTTTTTGTGTTTTATTTTGTTTTTTTTAGTGAAACTTACAGTTATGCTATGCAATAGCTTTACCGCGGCAGTCTCCGAGTGCCACACGTCTTTTTTTTCTGTGGTGGAGTAGGTACAAAAATATATCTACAACCATGTCACACGTACTTTTCAAGAAAACCGTGATTGATTGATTGATTCCACACACAGCTGAAACTGCTGCACGGATTTTGGTCACATTTGCTATACGGATAGTTTGACTGCCTCGGTGGCACAGTGTACACTTACACTGTGCCACCGAGGCAGTCAATGCATCTACCGTTAGGTTCGATCTTAAGGTAATATTTAATCGTTGAATTTCAAAATTAACCAATATTCTGGTGGTTGATATTTGTATAATTTATTTGGCAATTTTTATTTAACATTTGGCCAATTTACACAATATCATTATGAACTATAGCTTATACATACATAAAGGCGTGACAATATGTATCGGCGTGTAAGTGGTAGCACATAGTATGTTATATGATCATATTTCACCGTATACATATTTGTCCTACATAACAGGAGGTCATAACAGGAGGCCATTGCCTTGTTTAACCGGATAGGTGCAGGTTGTGTCTATCTGCTGTGAAAAATTTTCAAGCCGCCCATAAAGCCTTCCACTTGGTTTAACAACTGCCATTTTACTGGCAATGGTTGTGCCTTCCGATGCATGCAAACGCTCGCAAATGTAAATGCCTCAAAGCGGTCACCCTTCCGTAACCAGCCATAGCGAAAGTTGGTTAACGCAGTGATCGTTTACAGAACACTGAGTCAGCGGAACCACTTAGCTTAATATTACTTATAATACACGTTATTTTAGTTAGGGCACATATGCGTACATAATTATTAATTTCCGCGTACTCGTCAACGAATGAGTGAGGAACGATTTAACGAGCAAAAGGTGGTAGATACCTCGGGAGCCGAGATACGCCTTATGAGGCACTTGTACATTCTTTGAACTGCATCCAAAACGAGGCCACTTCATGCTGTTCTCACTATGTTAATGTCCCCGAATGTACCACCGGGGATATGTCACTACTCCACTTCCTCGATGACGTACGGTACGCTAAAGACTTACAAACAACCTACAACTAGGTAAGTCCTCATCATTATTATGTAATGGACATACCCATTTACTACTAAACTATGTAATATGACATTATTATGTATACAAATGACAATTTAATGCGCCTCACGTAGTCTAACTGGTAATAAAAAGTAGTGTTACAAACATACATAAAATACTTGTCCTAATAAAATAAAATATTATTGACAACCTTATCACTGTTTTATACAGCGTGTTCATTTATCTTACAAGGTCTATAAATTTTATCGCAATGGATCTAATAAAATGATCAAAAATCTTTAATCCACTAACATAAGGTAACAGACATTAAAAATCTATCGCAAGTTATGCGTTTCTAATATATGCAACCGTTTCTCAAGATATAAAGTTTGTGTTAATAGTTTAATTTTATAGTACACCGCTTATATGTGTACCAATGGCGGCTTTAGTATTATTTAAAAAAGCTGATAATCTTAGTACTTATCTTAATGTACGTGGTATAGCTGGAGTGAAGTTGATGGATAAAGAAAGGCACAGCGTGATAAGGGAACATTGCGGTATGACAGAAGATGTAGTGACTACGATAGAAAAATATATGTTTAGATAGTTCGGAAACGTGAAAAAATGTATGTAAAGTAAATATTATATATAAAGTATATATGTATGTGTACGTAGCGAGATTAAATGGGTAAACTGGTAGGAGTCGACCTTGCCGTACGTATGTCAATCAAATCGATGATCTTTTGGAAAAAGGCCAGGTCAAGAGTACCTTTAAACAGCGAGCGTGTATGAAAACACTTACGAAAGGAGGAGAAGCGAAGGTTGAATGCCAGGATCGTAGCAAGTGGAAATCCATAGTTTCTGCCTACCCCAATGGGAAAAAGGCGTGATGATATGTATGTAATTTTAATGCATTGCATATCATTGGTGCTTAGACTCGATATCTACCATAACCAGTGCAATTTGATTGAATTATTGTAATTCTTATGAATACAGTGGCGGCCTTGACCGGCTCAAATTATTCGACAATACTGAAAAGTTTTGACTTGAACTACTCGCCTTAAAAAATACAACAGTAAGTGCCTATTTGAATAAATCAAATTTCAAACATCCTTTACATTTATTATTCAAATGAAGCACATTAAATGCCCTTTATTGTTTTCTTGTCCTTAGATTAAATTAATGAGCAGTAGTTATATTGCTTTAACGCTGTAACAAATCTATTGGTTATACGTTGCAACGCAATATGATACATGATATGTGCTGAATTTAATATAATCCCACTAATATTATAATCGCGAAATTTTGTAATAATTGATGTTTGTTACTCTTTCACGCAAAATCTACAGAATGGATTTTGATGAAACTTTACAATAATATAGTTTACACATCAGAATAACACTTTTTATTCCGGGAACAAGTTCCTGTGTGAAACGGAAACGGTAAAACTTCTTGTTGAGTTGCCTAATAATTTAACTTAATACAAACTATAGGTACCTCTGACTAGCCCGTCAGGAAGAATAGTTTTTTTTTTATAGGTACCTATTAATATATATTGACGTTACAGATCTTATTTGGAAGTATGTTTCTTTCCTTCTTTATATCAGTGTATATTCAACTGCTTTCTGGGATCCGCTTAATTTTATTGGAGGCTAGGACTAAGCTAAAGCATACTTAGGCCCACATTACACCGGCCGTAGTTAGTTGAACACAATAAGGATTGAGTGTTGAAAATTGGTGCCAACTATAATAACAATATGTAATAGGAAATTCGATTATTGCATCCGAAGTAGGTAAATATATTATTATAGTCCCATTGCTGTCGTTTTTGTATACACGTATCTGCCTTACGAATTTAAAGACACGCTTTTATCCTCGAAGGCGTAGACCGGGGCATACTATACGCCCACATATGAATTTAAATCTAGGTACGTTACAGGTAGTGATGCTATTGACGTGATGAAACGGAGAGGCGCAGGTTGTGATTACCTGCTTTAAAAATTTTCAAGCCACCAATAATGGCCACCAATAAGCGCACTGATCTCGCAAGTTGGAACAAATAATTTTGAGATCCACAAATGTTGGTTTCGGAGTTTAAGTGTGTCCTATGTATAATATGTATGTATTTAGAAAAAATTATAACATCTCAGTACCTTTATTTACAACAAATTATTAAATAACCTTAAAATATGAAAATTTAAAATATATTAATATAAGGAGTCCCTTTAGGCAAGGTTCCGAAGATACTGGCAGCGTTCCCTCTTTGAATAGCTAAACTAATTCTTTGGCCGAGGTAGCTGCCAGCTCTTCGGTCTCCTGTGATGTCGACTAACCTTTTTGCTATTTCTTTAAAAAGCCTTGTAGCCCTAGGACCCCACGGACCAAGGGTCTCGACACCGAATGGGACAAAATCATATTCGGAGCCTAGACTCCTGTATTTGCATGCTTTAGCTTTTTCAGCCGCTTCACAAGCCGCACCAGCTCTGTTGTTGGTTCCATGTAGATGGGAAGGGGCCAGCGTGTCTGAACAGGTTGCATCCCATACCAGCACCCGGCCCATCTTCCATGGAATCAAATATAGAAATATAGAAAAATATATATATATATTTATTTCTAAATATATATATATTTAGAAATATACATATTTGTATGAATGTCAGTTGTCTAGATCCCCTAGTACAAACTTATACCTTAGTTTGGGCTAGATGGCACTGTGTAAAATGTGTCCTACAATGTTTATTTATTTATTTAACTGGGACCAACGATTTAACGTTCTTTTCGAAGCAAGAAGACGCTCGTAAATGAAAATATCAAAAAGAGGACAACTATCTGAGGATATACTTTAGTTACACTTATAGTGACTGTCTTGGTGACATAAGTGGTAGTTAGTGTATGCGACTGCCGCGCTGAAGTTCCGGGCTCGATTCCCGTGTCGGAACAAATATTTGTGTGATCCCAAATGTTTTTTTCTGAGTTTGGGGATTTCCTATGTTAAATATGTATGTATTTAGAAATATATAAATATGTTTATCAGTTATCTAGGTCCCATAACACAAGCTTTGTTTGGGCTAGATGGCGCTGAGTAATATCCCACAATATTTCATTTAAAAAGTAAGTAAAACACAATAACAATTAAAATATATCCATGCAGTCTTAGATCACCGCAATGGGCTCACCACCTGTTACGTGGGACAAAGGTGCAAACGGTGAAATGTGGGAGTATAATATACCTCTGCCTACCTCTTTGGGGATAAAGGCGTGACAATATGTCTATGTCTTAGATCAGCTGTTTGGTTAAAGGCATTGATCCCCAAAGATCCATTAAATTAATGCTTTCCTGATTTTATTGTGAAATTTGGGACTCTCCCACTGTGTATACACGTCGTAGTGACAGTCTGTGTAGGACAGTTTGAGCTATTCCTTTCCCTAGAGTATCATTGCTACAAAATTTGTAAAGGGAAAACGACAGTTAGCGATACTGAAAACTAAGGGGGTAAATAAGGTATAAACGTTTGAATGCAAGTAAAACTAAGATTCTAGTATTTGAAAGAGATGACGTAAGAACCAAATGCGAGATTAGGGTAAACCAGGAACGACTAGAGCAAGTGAATGAAATTGTGTATTTAGGGAGTATGTTTAGCGCGGATGGAAGATGTGATTCAAATGTAGAACGGCGAGTAGCTGCCGGAAACAGAGTTAACGTAAAAGAAGCACGACTGGCGATTCATATCGCAGTGCTAGTGCCAACTTTGCTTTACGGTAGCGAAACCTGGGTATGTCAGCAGATGCATGAAAGTAAATTGAATGCTGTGGAGATGCGATCACTTCGAAAATTGTGCGGCGTTACCTTGGCCGACCGAATACGTAACGAAGTGATTCGCAATATGGCAGGTTTGAATGAAAGTGTCAGCGTTAAGCTAGAAAAGGGCGTGCTCCGTTGATTTGGACACATCCAACGAATGAGTGAGGAACGATTGACGAAGAATATTTATTGTGCGAAAGTAGAGTTTAGAAGAAGTCAGGGTAGGCCGAGACTTGCATATGAACACCACGTGAGCAGATTGCTCAAAAACGAAAAGGTCAAAAGTACTCGGATACCCAGGCGTGCGTTTATGAAGCGATTGATGAATTTTGAAGAAGCGAAAGAAGTATGCATGGATCGCGAAGCCTGGCGATCTGTCCTCTCTGACTTCCCCGTCAGGGATACAGCGTGAAGATAGTTAGTTAGTTAGTTATCGTTTGTATGAAAGATCGTTATTTTCTAAGTTAGAAATATAAAATCGCATACACACTTTTGGCTACAAATAAATAGAAACGTGTTTCACAGTTTTGCCTGTAAGGGAGAAAAATAGGGGTGGTAAGTTAATATGGGAGATTATTTATTTTCAAAGATGGCAACACCTGATTATGTGGGTATACCAGCTTTTCATTAAAAATAAATTAACACATGTTTCAGAATTTTGCTCTAAAGGTTAAGTGTGAGATGCAACGGGTGTTCGAAGTTTGTCACGGGCTAAGCCGGGGGGCAAGTCTAGTCTCTAATATTAAACATTATTTAATATATATATACATATAGTATCGCCTTTATCCCGAAGCCCCCTTTAGCCTAAGTGGGGACACACCACAATCGAGGCGGTGAAGCCGGTCATGGAGGAGTGTCTGGAGAGGCAACACGGTAGCCTCATCTACCGGATGTCACAGATACTTACCGGGCACGGGTGCTTCGGTAAGTTTCTGTGGCTTATAAAACGGAAGGTAACACCAGAATGCCAGCACTGTGCGAACTGCAGCGAGGATACGGCGCTGCATACACTGGCGGAGTGCCCAGCGTGGGACCTGCAGCGCCGGGATGCCGCTTCATCTTTTTGCGAGCATGTCATGCTTGCAAAGGAGGCGGCGGTGAGGGTGCGGGAGAGAACTATCCCTCCCGAGTTCCGCAGTCTGCGGCAAGGACGCCGCAGACTCGTCTTCGCCCAAGACTACCGTTCTCCATGACCGGCGGCCTGAGGACGGCGGGTGGGCTGCTTGCCGTCCTTACAGAAGCAGTCCCCGGTCGGTAACGTGGTGTGAGAGCTGCACGCACACCCTTCACCCTCTCAAGGAAGTGGTATAAAACCTGATCCCCCCAAAGAAACGAGATAACACTCGGACCCCCCCCCCTGAATTGAACGAGGCCGCGACATCGGATAAAGCCTGTCGGGAGCCCTGGGGCTATCCTTCCGAGGGCTCACCCGGTACTCCCGGCTATAGACAGATGGAAGGCATACGTGTGGTTTTAGTCGGTAAGAGTCCGGCATAGCATCCAAGAGGACTTAAACATGAAAAAAATAAATGGGCCGCCAGCTTGAGGGACGCTGTCAGTAGTCATGCAGACTAAGAGAGTGCCCCTCAATTCGCTAGATGTCGTCATGGCTTTCCATCAGGCGGACGGAGTCATTTTGGCGAGGTAATATAAATAAAAAAAAAAAAAAGGGTTCCCCCAGCCTAGGACCAGCCATGCTGAAAGGGCTCCCCTATAACAAACGTGATTTTTTTGCCGTTCTACGTACTGTTAATGGTACGGAACTTTTCGTATGCGAGTCCGGCACGCAGTAGGCCGGTTTTACTTAATGCGCTTGTTTGTACTATTTTTTTAATAAATAGCCTGACCATCTAATTTAGTAAAGTGTATGTCTACATAATTATTATTCTTTATCGTACACTGTCATATAGACTGTTAACATACATAAATTAAACTCTTGCGTCACTACGCAATACGTAATACGATCGTCCACACACGATCACCCCATAAAAGACACAATTTACGATCATTGATTTGACTTTCAAACATTATTGAAGTTTAATTTTCGCGTTTTACTGACGTTTCGTGCTTATTTAAAAAATATTTTTATTTGTCATAAATGGTAATTTGTTTTGTATCAAAATTTTTTACGCATTGAATATATAATCAGGTAATTTTAAGATTTTATGGGCCTAAAGGAATGACGGCTGACTTTGTCCGTTATGGGTCAACAGCTGTAAAAATAGTACTTGAGTATTTTATAGATATTTTCATAAGTTGATTCTATAAGAACGCACAACTTACTTAATAAATTTTCGTTTTATTTTATAACATAATAATTTTTAACGTGGACAATTAAGTAGATATTCAGTTTACAAATTGTAAATGTTAGTTAGGGTTAGCGAAGACACTTTATGTACAGGTGGTACTGTTAATAAAGTGTCAGCTATTTAATACAATATTTAATATTTACATGTGTATATTATGTTAGCGCCACACCTGTGTCTGTCGTGAGGAAGGATGCGTGTCAAAACTTCGTATATTTGACTCGCTAAAATGTTAACGTGTAAACGGTCATCAAAATATTTTTTTTATGATAGACCATTCAGGGTCAAATTTATGTTCAAATTTCAGTAACGATTATTAAAATAAAAAAAAAAACTTAATTCCACCACTGTAGACCACCTGTCCAGAACGAACGGTACCCCAAGACTTTCGTATAAATTTCAAATTTTTTAAATTTGAAATTGGTAAGGAACCACTTAAAAAAACAAGCCACTTTCGGTTTTAATTGATATATTTACAATATAAATTACATACACTATAATAAATGTCCAAATAAATAATTTGATGTCAAAATTAACATAATTATTAAACCAAGAAGATTTCCATAATTATGTTTTGTGAGAGAAACAAATCATCTTAATCGCTGCTGACAGTAAAATTAATAATTGAGTGTAAAAGGTCACTAATATACATTCAAAATGAATGGTGTTGTGCTTGTCACACGATTATCGATTGTTTATCAAATATGCTAATACCATAATGATATTTTAATGGGACAACCGGTTGGTGACTTAAATAGTGATAGAAACTTTATTCTCGTTGTCGCCTGTAGCTGTATTTTATGACAGAAAAAGAAATGGAGTTGCTAATCATATTTGTTTTAATTTATTGTTAAAAAAGTGCACGTATACATTGATTACAATCCCAATAATTGCTTACAAAAATAAGACACTGTCCTTACTTTAACAGTACATACCTAATACGAGTACATAGGAGTAAGAGTAACTCATTAGCTATGCTGTACTATTGTTTAAAAGAAATTTAAGTACGTACAATTACATTGTACTACAATTATTGTCTTTAAAATTATCATTAAAATTGTAAAGCTCCTTAAGTTTGCTTAGGTACGCAGTACGAAGGCTACGCAGAATTATCAAAGCAGAGGTTTTGTCTTTCGTTTTTAACAATTCTTCTTCATTGCCGATATAGCAATCCTACTTGGACAAACGTACGTGGCTTGGTTAACTTTTACCATCACAACTATCTATAACAAGTTTGCACATTTTTATGAAACATCATGTCTTGCATCTTCTTAAAATTTATTAAAAAAGTACATGGTAAATATTTTACAATTGATGCTAAATATTTAATTTAGCATCATTATTGTAAAATATTTATAATTAAAAATCAATGCAATGTTGTCTCCATTGCGTTCTCAGTCCAATACCTGTCTTTCAAGCGTGTAATTCGGTGTGTATTTAGAAGGACGTGATTTAAGCTGTATAATATATATCTGACTGCCTCTCCATCTGTCATTGACTACACAATCACTGTTTCATGTGAAATTTATCGATTCTACTTATTCTTTTTTTACGTATTTAGTGCTCTCGTGAAGGTCTTTAAAGTGTGGGTTTCTCACTATAATTTGAAATGTCATTTCGAGCTAGTCACAGAGTACTATAGCTTAATACGAACAGAATATAATACCTATAATTCTAACTGGTAGTCCGAACCTATTGCTTTTAGAAAAATCTAGAGAATTTTCTTACAAAAAGTAAGGAATAATAAGCTAATCTAACTGAAGTAACTGCTTCCTGGACATTCCTCAGTCAGGTGGACTCCTCCTCTGGCCAATTCGACCAACAGGTTAAGTCGAGGTGAAACACAAAGGGATTTTACCCCCTTTTAAGGGCCAGGAGCAGAGGAAGAAGAGGAAGATCATCCCCTGCTACCACCCAAGCAGAGGCGTCCTGCAACAATAAAAAAGAAAATACACTGGCGTAATAGCGGCACATAACAGTTGAGCTAGTTACATAGCGTTAATGAGGTAGTTATATTCAAAATTTAATTTATGAGTCGACATGTTAATAGTGACAATTATTATCTAATATTTAAGGTTAACATTATAATTTTAAATTGTTTGTAAAATAAGTCATAATAAATGCACAGTAAATGTAAATGACATGCATTATTTATGAATTCAATTAATTTTATTTATAATGATATGAAACTAGTATTATTACGATATTATAAAAACAACGACTTTAAAAGGATTACTTTTTATTGTTAATTAGATCAAAAGTCAGGTAATAGGTAAGACATTTTCATATTGTACATCATATATTAAATAAAAAATCACTCTGTATGTGCAGGTTATAGGTACAAATAGTGGCCTTATCGCACAATAGTAATCTCCAACGTACAACCACAAAATGAAGACATTATAAGTTAAATGTTGAGGGTAGTGTAATAATATTCATGTAAAAACTTAACTTAACTATCTTCACGCTGTATCCCTGACGGGATAGTCATCGATCCAGATCGCCAGGCTTAGCGATCCATGCATACTTCTTTCGCTTCCTGCAGATTCATTAATCGCTTTATATTCGAACATGCACGTCTGAGTATCCGACTACTTTTGAGTTTTCCGAAAAATATTAAAGTTAAGCCTCTAATCTAAGTATTTAGAAATATTTAAGTTTAGTATAAGTTTATATTAACTTTTTTTTGTTGTCGCGAGGGGTGCCGTTACGCACCGTCATTCCTGCTGCTGGGTCAACAGGGATGGTGTGTGGGACTCCCGGCCCTTTGGGGGCCGTCCTACCCACTAAACCCCGCGGTGTTCCGGCTCACCCTAAACCGGCTCGCAGGTTAGGCCTGAGGTTAATTCACTATGAGTCGGCAAGGGGCACCCCAGGATAGAGGAGCCCGTCTCGGGCAAAAGTGCGATCACCTCAGAGCTGAAGAACCTATCCCCGCACCGCTCTCGAGCACCCCTCTGTAAGCAGAGGAGGTAAAGAGTGGCAGGTACGGGCGTGCGCTAAATGGGCACCCACCGGAAAACGGGGAGTGTGCCCGTCGCCATGTGGCCAGTTGGGCGGGGTCTCCCGACCATCCGCCCACGGCCAGAAACTATTCGGGAGCGCGTTATGAGTTGCTCACGACAACCGTCTGTCCCGCACCCTCAAAGCCTCGCGTTTTGCCGCCATCACGTCGCTAGCGAACGAGGCGACAGCGGCAAAGCACTGTTGGCTCGTTTCTACCGGCCAAGCCGGGAGCTGTCGCGAAACCGAGGGCCTTACAGGCCCACCATACCACGACCCCCTCGTGCAATGGAGTCAGCTGCACGTCCATACGAAGGCAAAGACTAGCTTCTACCGACCGAAGCCGGGAGCAACGACAACGAAGCGCTACTATCGGCCAGACCGGAAGCTTCCATCACTGCGCAGGCCTTGAAGGCCTGCTATACCGCAACCCCCACGACATGGGGTCCACTGTCGGAATATTGGCACATTGGTTAACAGGAAAATTGAAGTCCGAGACTACCAGGACTTTAATTGGTCGTGCTAATTAGTGTCTAGCACATAAGACCTTTTGCCATTTTAGTGAGGTGGTAACAAACATTACCAACTCTCTAAAATGGCAACGGGTTCAAAATTTCTTCCAAATTTAACATTTAAAATAGACACATATTATTTTGTTAAATTAATTCGGCCCTTTAGACCCACCCCAGTTCCGTGCTTCGGAAGGCACGTAAGGCCCGGTAGCCAATAAAGCCAAGTTGAAGGTCTTATGGTCGGCTTACAAAATTTCAACAGCAGGTCGCCACAGCCTGCGCCTGTCCATTTCAACACGGCGATGGGCTCACCACCACCTGTTACGTGGAACAAAAAATGCATACTTTGAAATGTGGGCCTTTAATATGTATGTATGGTTAACAGGGACAGTGCTGAAGACAGCGGCCATTAGCCGATGCTCCAGATTGCACCAGCTAAGCCCATTTTCTACTCCCGCCCGGGCGATAGGAAACTGGACCGCCAAAGTGGAGGTTCCCGACTTGCACCCCATATTAACTTAAATTGGGCTAGATAGCGCTGTATAGAAAATGTCTAAAAATATTTATTTTTAAAAGTCTTTATTGATTTATATTATAATTATTTATTGCGTTTTCTAGTATAAAATAAAAGACAAATAGTATTTCATGTTTCAGCTACGTATTGCCATATTACATTATCTTTACTATAGCCTCACAAAGTCATAATAAGTTATAACTAAGCTTCACATTGACACAAACTATTAAATGTATTTATGTAAATGAACGTTTTATCAACATCTTGGATCTGAACCGCCACTGTTAATAGCAAAGTATCTTAAGCTAAAGGTCGAACATAAACCAAATGCTTATCGCAGATATTAAATTTAATACTCACAGTGGTAGAAAAACTGAACATGTAGATAAGTTGGTTAAAATTTAAGCAAATAAAATCTGTTGGTTTTCTAATGAGTTTTCTTTCAATAACTATGAGTACTATAAACTTGACAGAATTAAACCAGGCTAGTGAACAAACCACGGAAATGACAATTAACCGTGCACTAAAAAGATTAAGTACTGAATTATATTCAGCACACTATACTTACAAAAAGTATATGTACCACGTAACAAGAATCTTATTCGTCTCATTAAATGTCAAAATGTGTAAAATACAGTTTGTTTACTCGTAGTAAATAAAAATTGATAAAAAGACATTCAGTAAATTCATATCTTGGGAATGTCTGGGTGCTGATCATGAACAAGCCATTCAGCAATACGTGCGCCTCATTCTCTTTCTAGAAACTCTGGAAATTGATTAAGATAATTAAAACAACCGCAACCGCATATCAATCGGAGCTAAGTTTTTGAGTCACATCACTCCAAGCTTTGAACGTCGATAATTTTGATTTTTAGGGTATACTTCACTACTTTCGTGCGATCGGTAATAAATGTTGATTTTAGGACTCTTCTCTTAAACCGACTGATGAGAATTGTACAAGCTTAGTAATTCTTCATTCTATTGAAGATTTCAACCTTTGGTAAATAATAAGTAATGAATATATTAAGATTATCGTAGTGTCATCATCTCATCGCCGTCTGTTTGCATTTTATTGATTGTAAAACTTTACGAGCATGTCGAGCTAACATCGTATCGTCTTTCAAATTGATATTTTATCGACACTCGTCTCGGACAGCACTAAACATGAGAGCGGCGAACTTTAAATAGCGCCTTCAGTACTTATAAAGTTAACTTATAATTTTATTTTGAATTTATTAAAGTTTTCGAATTAGCTGTGTAGTAGAGGAACGCATGACTATAGCATATGACACAATTTATGATACTTTGAATAAAACTCTTGTTAAATTGAGGATGTATATACGTCGATTTAAATTTTATTATAATAAAGAAGCGCTCGTGGCCCCGCGGTCTCAGTGTTCTGTAAACGATCACTGAGTTACGCAACTTTCACTATGGCTGGTCCTCGGATGGGTGACCACTTTGTGGTTTTGCAAGCGTTTCCGTGCTTCGGAAGGCACGTTAAGCCGTTGGTCCCGGTTGCCAGTAAAATGGCAGTCGTTAAGCCTGGTTGAAGGCCATTTGGGCGGCTTGAAAATTTCAACAGCAGGTAGCCACAACCTGCGTCTGTCTATTTCAACACGGCAATAGGCTCACCACCTATTACGTGGGACAGGAATCCACACGGTGAAAAGTGGGCATATAATATGCCTCTGCCACCCCTTCGGGGATAAGGCGTGATGGATATTTATTTATTTATTTTATTTATTTAAATTTTAAAAAATTGTGTGGAAGTAAAATTTTTATAGAAGAAATAAGGGATATGAGTCTTAGGCGCTGTAAATTAAGCCTAATAGACTAATTCAAGAACTTAGTATCATTTTAAAGTTGAAATACGCTATCGATTCTTAAGTTATACGTCAAGATTATTGCAGCATACCAATGTGGGCATGGAATATGATGTATATAAAAAATAAGTCTTGACATATAAAGTCAAAATTTTGGCTGTGGATATCTAAGCGTTACGCGTTAACCGAAACCTTTGAAGAAATTGGACATTGCGTAAGATATTTTGGTTTCTTTTTAATGTTCTTCAATCACCAGATTTACCTATTAGATCTGGATTTAAATTTTACCATGATGCTACCTTCTTTATCTTAGTATATTCTCAGTTATCTCTAAACTCCAAGGTCTGGATTTAGGCCACTATTTTCGACATTATAGACAACAACTGACTGAAGGTACCCAAGGTTGGGTGGTCAGACTTCCAACCTGGGTTGTTGCCTCTTCCGTAAGTCAGCAGGTGCGGTTGCTTGAGCTCCGAAAATCTTCTCGGGACCCTTACTGCCGATTTATACCTTGATGCTATAAAAACGTTAAAATTTAAGTAGTATTATAGCAATTTGAGTTCTCTGCGGAACGACAGCGTTTGAATGAACACATTTTCCAATTTCTTTTTCGTCCTGTAAACAATAATTATAAGAAGAACAGAAACAAAAAATGAGCAGCATTTTTCTTCTCATGCTTGACGTGACGTCAGCGTCGACGTGAAAAATCCATGGACATTCGTCTCACTCGCGGTGAGTGATAGCGGCACTGCGCCAAGGCGACACTAACATTTGTCACTAGGGGTGTCACGCTGTAAGGTTGCTGTGACCAAAACTGTTATCAGTATTGGCGATATTCTTGACTCATCAGTACCTAACATATTTAGCAGATACTTCATGATAGGTAAGTGGTATCCCAAAAACTTTCATTATTCACAAAGAAATAATTTCAAGAAAAATAAGAAGAATTTATTATTAAAGATTGTGGATGGTTTTTTCCAAAGTGCCATCTAACCCGAAGTAACCTAATATAAGCTTGTGGTATGGAATCTAGACAACTGATAGACATACTTATATATTTCTATATATATACATATTAGACATAAGAAACACCCAAACTTCGAAACAATCTTTGTAGATCACACAGATATTTGTTTAGACTCGAACCCGAGACCTCATCGCAGCAGTCACATACACTACCACTGTGCCACCGAAGCGTCAACTCAATAGGTTATACGAGTCAGTCGTGCCTATCAATGCATGAACCTCTATCGCAGGTTGGAGATTAGACAGCATTCGCTCCTAGACTTTGTGTCGCCAAGAATCCAAATAAAAAAGAAGTACAAACATAATCTTATTTCTTATACTATGATGTTTTCACCAAAATCACAAAGGATATCTAACATTTCTTTCTGTGGAGTCGTTCCGTGTCAGGTCGTCCCATCCCTAGTGGACGGTTGTTATATCGAATAGGTCGGTGTTCACACGTCGGATGCTCAGTGATTAAGTGAAGCTGTTTGTCGTTGGAAACGTGCTCTCTGAACATTGTAAGACAGAAAGGCAGAAAGTAATTGACTGGTGGCTTTTTCTTATTTGATACGGTCTATAAGTAGTGCCTACGTAGGATAGATAAGATAGTCCGAAATAGAGAGTTGATTCGTACAACTTTTATTTCATTATTGCAATAATTGTAGTACAGCACACAGTTACAGCTTTATATCGCTTTTTTGTGGTCCGAATAAATTTCTTGGGACAGCCTTCCTGGGGCCATGTTCTGGATGGATAGGTTTTATTCGTGTGAGTAGTTGAACAATCTGAACTTTTTTCTATCCAATTTGTTCTATCGTAGAAATATATGGATTGACCCGTTGCGTCTGATATGACATCTGTGAGGATTTATTTTCACACGATAACAAAAAAAAAGTAATGACCACAGAATACGTGAATGAAATTGTAAGGGCCATATAATTATTTTAGAAATAGATTACAAAGAAATTGTACTCGTAACTTATACCTAACTAGCTAACACAAATTGCACACAGCAAACCCTTGTTCAAATAGGCAGGACTTGAAGGCTGTGCCTCTTTGATTATGCATACAAGTCATAACACGACTAAGGTTGGCTGTTGTACAACAATACGGCCGCCTACTCAATGCTTGACTGTTCAGCGTGCACCACGCGAATACCGTAGTACCGTAACGTCACACATCATCACATTGTGTGGGTGTTAGGGGAACACAAAGATCTCTAGGACCTACGTCACCTGCTAGCGGCACACCTGCCGACCAACGGAGCTGAGGAGACATTGACACTGGAAGGTAAGACGGAGATCACTTCTTATATTGTTGAAATTAAAAGCCATACGATAACTGCTGCATGCAGGCATAGTTTGGAAATAACTGAAAAAAAAAACACTTATTATAAAGAAGAAGAAACATACACTGCAATATAATTTTTGATACCTTTTATGGTTAGCGTGTGAGGTCAAAGTAAACCTCACTTGGTATCAGGTCATATCTAGACGAATGATAGTTTCGGAGTTTGGGTGTTTCCTATTATAGGAAACACCCAAACTCCGAAAAAAAATAAAATAAATTATTTTACAATATGTATGTTTTTAGAAATATATAAGTATGTAAATCAGTTGTCTAGATCTCGTAGTACAAGCTAATAGCCTAGTTTGGGCTAGATTGGACTGTGTAAAATAAAAAAAAGTTGTAAAATAAAAGGTGGACAGTTGCAATAAACGAAATACATTGCGCTTAATCATGTCTTATTATAAAACAAAAAGCGATATACTAAAAAAAAATATTTGGATCTGCACACGGTTTCAACAAAAGGGTGACGAGTTGAAGAAGAATTATGTGTAAATTAATTGCTGATTTTCAACTGTCAATTGACTTAAACACCATACTGATTGAAGCTTTCACGGAACATTAGAACTGCTGCATTCACTACATTGCTAATTTTACTACACCTTCGAACTGCCGTTTTCCTGCATATTTCGTAGCCGTCCTTAAGTATTATGCAAATTAACAACTTGTAAAATAGAATTCTAGGTTTCAAAATAAATCTTTTCAATACAAACAGAGCTGTGTTGCTTGGACGATAATAATCATATAACAACAATCGCAAGGATCTAATACCCGCTGTCATCAAAGTACGTAGACGCTCAAGATAAACACACAGACCAAAAAACAAGCACTTCAAACGATTTTAATACAGCACACGTTTATTGGAAAATGTAGAGAGACAAGGTTTCTGAACACACAGGGGAATTTCCTAGAAATTTAAACATAATTAGTTAAATATTCAACGAAATAAATATTCAAATACATAGTTTAGTAAGCCTATATTTGTATTGCCTTAGGAAGTGATCATATATTATGTATTTAGAAATAAATATTCAAGCAATAATATCAATAAGCAAATTTCACTATAGCTGGTTCTTGGATGGGTGACCACCTTGTGGCGTTTCTTTAACAGCAGGTCGCGAAAGCTTGTGCCTGTCGATTTGAAATGCCGTGTTGAAATCTTTATATATTATACGTTTTTCAGTAGTTAAAATTTTTTGTCTAGATATTATAGTTTCCAAGATATCACGATTTTAGTTAATTAGGTCTTAGGTTAATTACAAAAAATGCGCTGCTCTGGCAGCGCGAACGGATAGTGAACGTTTGAGTGGATATGTATGTATTTAGTAATAAATAAGTATGTTTATCAGTCGCCTAGATCCCATCATACAAGCTTATATTAGTTTATAGGCTATACGGCGGTGTGTAAAAAAACTCCGACACATTTTTAATTGAGGTAATAAATTTGGTATGATATAAGAGTGTTTATATTTTTTGCGTACATTTTGTATTTGGTTTTATAGTAATCACTAGCCATTGTTTGTCTTAGAAGATTACTTTTGTCCTAAAATGAAAGCATGATGACTTGTTACCCTAGTTGATGGAGAATGTATCGCAAGGTTCATTTTGCCGCGTCCTTGCAGCCGGGGGCACCGTCGTTTCCGGAAGCTGCCGGCAGAGGGCGCAGGCAAACACGAGCTCCATTTCCGGCGCGGAAGAGCGCCACCGACGTCGCTTCCGGCCGCCGACTGATTGGGCCTTTATTAAAAACTGACACCTGCGGCGATTCGTTTGTTTTGTTTTGCCAATTTTCGGTCTTTTCACCATGGTTTGTTTCTGACAAGTTATTTTTAATATCTTTAACAGTAGTAGTAGATTTTTTAATTAAAATTTTAGGTCTATTCAGGGTTGGTTGCCTGATAAGAAATGGCGAAATGTATAGAGCTATCTTATGTTATATCATTCGTTACGGAAATTCTTTTTTTCAATATAATACACAATTCCTATTAAATATAATATTACTTCGTTGAGACACGAGCAGATATCAGCGACAGAACATAGCTGTCTCCATGAGTGAAACGTATCGCGTCTGTACAAATCCGATGTCTTGTTATACCCCAGACGGGATCAATGATTGATACGTTTAGCAGGTGTAGGATGAGATATTAATATAATCATGTTATAGAAACTATGTACGATTCCAGTACTTTTTTCAAGGAATAGCTACACTAAAATACACCTCTGGATTCGTATTTGAGCGTGATACAAAAATGTACCCACCATTTAACGTTTGATAGTGGATATGAAAAAGATTAATTTCCATCAAAATATAAAATGTTGATAGATAGAATGTTGTTGGTTTCATACGATATATATGTATATGAAAGTAAAATATTTTTGTTGCCTTTTTGAGAATGCATACCCTCTAATATTTTTGATTAGACTTTTCCTTATTTGAATTTAAAGTTTTAACTTTCTAGTCTTAAGTTAACTTTAACCCGTGCCGAAGTAGTTTAAGCACTTTACAATATGGGATTAAATCAGCACGAGTATGCATACTTACTGAAGGTAAATATTGATTAAAGAGCAAAATTAAGTCTCCGGGTTATTTATTAAAATTAGTGTTCATAATTAATAAGAATATTTTCTTTTCAGGGTATCTAATTTACAGTCTGGATATATTTCATATGGTCTTAAACACATCGGAATAAGAACTGTTTTGTTCCTCTTCTGCGGTAATTAAACCGTGAAAGGCATTAGCTTAACAGTTCTTTCAGCTGTATTAGTCACTGCTTTTAAGCCAATAATATTTTTTAGTTGCGTTTTCATGCCACTAATATTGATTTTGTTAAAGGAAACTGGCATGAACCAAGAGAATATTTTTTTACTTTTGGTAGACTGTCCCAATGATTTCCATATAACAACAAGTAGAATTAATATAACAAATGATGAATATAACAATTTATGAAAATGATGAAAAACAACATATTCTGACTCATCATATTAAAACACATCTTCCTTAGAGGGTGTCTTTCTAAGTTGACTATAATTGCCGCTTTACTTTCTTCGTCAATATCATCATTAAATAGTGCTAGTGTTGTAATTGTTAAAAAAAGCGATCAGCCCGTTAATAGTCACTTCAAATGTTGTTTCACAAAATCAGTGCATGTAAATAATATTACGGTTAATGTTCTACCAGGAGTCTATGAATTTATGGTACAGTGAAATATTCGTGGATTCAGATGTAGAACGGCGAGTAGCTGCCGGAAACAGAGTTAAGGGTGCTTTGTCCCAATTAGTAAAGCGACAAAGCATCGTAAAAGAAGCACGACTGGCGATTCATAACGCAGTGCTAGTGCCAACTTTGCTTTACTGTAGCGAAACCTGGGTATGTTAGCAGATGCATGAAAGTAAATTGAATGCTGTGGAGATCACTTCGAAAATTGTGCGGCGTTACTTTGGCCGACCGAATATGTAACGAAGTGATACGCAATATGGCAGATTTGAATGAAAGTGTCAGCGTTAAGCCGGAAAAGGGCGTGCTCCGTTGGTTTAGACACGTCTAACGAATGAGTGAGGAACGATTGACGAAGAATATATATTGTGCGAAAGTAGAGGGTAGAAGAAGTCAGGGTAGGCCGAGACTTACATATGAAGACCACGTGAGCATATTGCTCAAAAACGGAAAGGTCAAAAGTACTCGGATACCTAGACGTGCGTGTATGAAGCGATTGATGAATCTCGAAGAAGCGAAAGAAGTATGCATGGATCGCGAAGCCTGGCAATCTGTCCTCTCTGACTACCCCGTCTGGGATACAGCGTGAAGATAGTTAGTTAATTAGTTTAGAAATATTGGTTTCATTCGTAAAGCGCTATTAGTTGTTCCTTTTCTCCAAATGATATAAAGATCGGCAAGGGTATCCAACTTTCTGACTACATGATCATAAATGCTGGGAACCCGCAAGGCTCAGTGTATCCACTCTGTTTTTGCTGCATATTAATGGCATGCTGTTCATTGATGGCATCCATTGCTATGCGTATGTAATAACATGGGTTGCTCCAGAGGAAGTAAGTCCGCTCTGCAGAGGAAGTAAGTCGTAAACGGCTTGTATCTACTCGATATCGAGACTACTCTCGCAAGAGTGTCCTATTGGTGTAGACAAAATCTTGTCTAATTTCTTTCTCTACCAACACTCAAGTTTGTGCATTCACCGCTAAAGAAAGCCCATTACTGGTATTGGGATCCTTGGTGTTAAGATCTCTAGTGACGTCCAATACCGTAGTCATTTAGAGGATAAGGCGAATCTGGCATCCAAAAAGGTCGTAGTGCTCAACAGAGCGCGGCAGTACTTTACTGCGAAGCGAAAACTGCTTCTCTATGAGTCGCAGGTGCGGCCACATATGGAGGACTGCTGTCACCTTTGGGCTGGTGCACCTGAATACCTGAAATAGATGGGCGTGCTATGAGGCTTGTCAACGATCCTCTACTCAGGCGATGTTGAGCTCCTTCGTGACAGGAGAGACTGTGCCTCCTTAAATGTGTTCTATTGCCTGTACAACGGTCTGTGCTCTGAGTAATTGTTTGATAGGACGCCCACGGGTACCTTCTATCATCGCACCGCTCGCCATAGACAGGGTGTTTGGGTAAACACCCTGTCTATGGAGATGAATGAAATGAATGAAAAATGAAAATGAGGGTTCATACTTAGTGTCCGGTATCTCGCACACGTTTAAGTCTGATAAAGGCTTTATTTCGCGTACACTTAGATTGTGGCATGATCTCCCTGCCTGGGTTTTACAGAACGTCTAAAGTATGACGTGGTTCTTCAAAATGGGTATTAGAAGGTTTTTAAAGGGTCGGCTGCGCGAGTACTGCCGTATGCTTGTCTGCCACCTAAGTGGTATAAAAAAAAATCTTCTTTAGTGCTTCTTACTTCTACTGCCCTCTTCGCATTATAAAATAGTAACGTTAAATTACCCAACAAGTAGCAAGTAAGTAACGATTAGACAGAGTACACGCGGCATCTGTAATGAGGCATGTATGAAATTGTTTACGCGCAAGTCGGCACCGTGTTGTTGTGCTCAAAATGAAGTAAAATTGTACTTTTTATTGTTTATTGTCAAATGAACATAACTAGAATCTATGCGTTAGAAAATAATAACTTTGAAAAATAAGGGACACCCTAATGTATATGCTTATATTGGTCAATAAGAAACTCGCTGGCAAACCATACTGCCATCTGAAATCGGTCGGTGTTGAATATCGTCTGTCTTCAGCAGATAAAAAGCATGAGTTCTATACTAGCATCCATAGTAGGTAAGAAGTATAGTATCGATAAGATCCTAACATTTTGTAACCTACTAGCTAGTGGAATAAACGTACCTTCTTAAATGGTATTACCAGTTAAGATGGTAACCACACTATCCTTCAGTTGTCTTGAACAACCTGCCTAAGAAGATGAGCTGCAGAAAATGTTTTCGCTGTTCACCTTTAACTATTTTAGTTCGAAAAAGCGATCTAGTTTAAAAAGGAAACAAATGCACTCAAAGCGTTCCAGTTTCTTTATCCTCTCCACAATAAATCGAAGAAACGAAATCTGTACAATAAATTGCCGACAATATTTTCAGCAACATCGTTTCGCGTAAATATCGTTGAACTATAACTGTTCTTTCGAATAGGGTTGCCACATGACGTGACTTTCTTCATATGCGAACCAAGCAGTGAAAATGCATACAACTGTAATCTCATGCCTTTATCCACAATAGGATAAGCACTATACGGCATACGCCCACATTTCACCATATGCATTTTTATCCCCCAAGACAGGTGGTGAGCCCATTTTAAGCCTGCTATGCTGCTGCTTGACGACTGCCATGTTACTTACAACAGTTACCAATGACATGACATGTTTTCTGAAGCACGAAAACGCTTACAAATGTAAATATGATCCAGAAATCCGTGACTAGCCATAGCGAAAATAGCTTAACATAGTTATAGTTTACCAGTGTAAACTATAATTAAAGATGTTCTTCTATAGTTGCAGTATTCTGGATGTAATTCAAAGTGTTTGTTATAGTCCATTACAAATTATTATCCAATTACTTGTTGGATTTGATTTTAATAATTATCTATTTATCATCCAAGCGTCTGTAATGACGCCCAAGGTATGCTTATCAAAGTTATTGTTATTAATGTCCGCAAACAAATACTAGAAAAGTCAAAACAAAATATCTTTAATGAAAATATTGCTACAATTGTTTTTCATGATTAGCTGTTCTAGCAAGAGGATGGTTTACCTGTCAGCCCTACCCCAAACACAAAGTCGTAAAAACGTATTTTATATGGAATGGTCAATGCAGTGGCTCCCCAGTGGCCAGTTACGTGTCGTTGGCAATGTGCTGCCCTGTGTGATCAGTTGTTTTACGTGCCTCAACAAGTCAACTGTGATAGATTCGTATAAGATATATTACTTTGTATTTAGGGTTAATTTTAAATTTTCTTGACTAGTTTAGTCTCGTAGTACCACTAACTAGTGTTTTGTAAACGTTATCTGCGTTAAGCAATTTTGGCTATGGCTGGTCCTTGGATGTGTAACCTTTTTGTTGCATTTCTATTCACGAACCTTTCCGTGCTTCGAAAGGCATGCTGGTCGTCGTTAAGTCCAGTTGAATACCTAATCGGCGGCTTGAACATTTAATAGCAGGTCGCCATAACCTGCGCCTGTACATTTCAACATGGCAATGGGCTCACTACCTGTTACTTAGGACCAAAAATGTTAAATCGTTTAAATATGTATGTGTATAGTATGCCTACCCCTTCAGGGATAAAGGCATTACAATATGTATATATCAACGCAGCTATGAAGATTAATCTGCTCTTACAGACTCCCTATCATAAACCCACCACCACACATAAAAACTAACATACACATAATAAGTACCTATTTAGGTTTTTGCAACATTTTATAGCTTATTAAATTTTTCTTGCTTTATTTGTTTTATCACTAAGTGGACCCTGGAGAACAAAACTGCGCTTATTTCACTACTTGCTACACTTTTATGATATCCATAAATGTCTGTCTCCAAAACTGGCCAAGTTTAATCACATCCTGGGTCGTTTTGGACCCTCGGCTTCTTTGTGCCAGTTTTATTACCTTTATTTTATCTTTGAAATATAAGTTTGGAGGTAATCGTTTTATGATTCTTGTGAAGTTCGTTTTGTAGTCCTGTACCTTCATGAATACAACAAAATTGCTTTCCCTTACCAGAAATATATACCTACTATCAAACCTACTAAAGAGTTGGCAGATATATGTCATTCATGTCGTCTGTACCTACTTTATCTGGAGCAGACGAGCCTATTGTTTTGATGAGAATGAGATAGATATCAGCAGAGATATGATATAGCAGTGGGGACCAGCCACCTCCGAATGTCCGTCGCCTTTTCTATTTTATTCATCCACGATAATAGTAGCTTAATCCTGTAACTATAAACAAGAGCTACTTCTGTTTTATTGAACATTGTGTCTCCGTTAAAGCCAAAATGCTATAATTGCGCAATATAGTTGCTTGTCAACATCTATTTAAACAAATTTTTAACTGGAATATGTACTATGAAATTTGCCTCAAAATGTGAAAGGTTATTGATAAATAGGTTTAATGTATTAAATTAACAGTCAAAATATATTATAGCGGATGGATACACAGTATCGGAGCAATACTAAAAATTAAATAGGTTTCATAATTTAGTTTTCCAGGGTGTACGCAACATTCATCCCCAATAACCACCTGCGTTTATATCAACAACGATGTTGATGATGATGACGATATTTTGTGTCAGACTGATATAGTACACTGAATTTTATTCTTCCCTTCTTTGGTAAAAATCTGTTGTAGCTAAGTAAGAACCAAATAATTAAATTATAATTGTTGAAACATTTTGTTAACTTTAAATATAATGTCAAAGTGTCAAAACTGTTGATCTCAAAAATACATTTCATTTGTTTACTAATCAAATCATTTTGCATTGACATACATGTTGCAAATTCATTTACTAATGTCACAGTATTGAAATCTATACTTTAAAGAAATAGAGATAAGATTGAAAATGAAACTGTGTGAATGGTTTTGAAATTCTCCAGTACTGGCATGTTAAACTGAAGTTCAAACAACACGTTTAGGCGTGTTAATAAATTATCGGGCGGCAACTTTATTTGCTCACGCATTTTAGCGTGGCCATGTTAATCAGAAAAGAAACTTGGCGTTAAGTTGTCGGTAAATAATGTGAGTGTATTTTTATTTGTGGATAACTACTGAGAAATCACATGTATTGATTGGGACATTGTGATTGTGGAAATATTTTATGACATATGACTATAATTCGTAACATGGCATCCCGCAAAATATATAATCAGGAAACCTTTTGTGATATTTTACCCTTTTGAAGGTAGAAAAATAAACCTTTCACTTTCTAGAATATCAAAGCATAGGATCTATAGTCTAGATTCAAGACCTGGAGCTGGATGATGATAGATGAAACAAGCTCAATCTAAAAACTTTTACATGACTGTATTGCTTGACTTGCCTATAAAAACCGGTCAAGCACGAGTGAAACTCGAAGGCGCCAAGGGTTCCGTAAAAAAATTGTACCTTATTTGAGAACATCCAATTAAACTAGACCTCTAAATTGTAAAAGATACCATACAAACCAGAAGTCTATGTTAATTGGTGTATCTAGTAATGTATGTAGAAACCCCTCAATTTTCATTTTTTTTTAATATTTTAAAATTTTTCCTTTATCTGTGCTATAAGACTTTGCTTCGTACCAAATTTCTAGATACTGACTGCACGGCAAGTACCTTGTAGGTTTTGATTCCCATGCTTGTGTCGAAAAAACATCTCACGAACACGGACACAATTAAGTCATAGTCTGCTTGCCTTCTGTAACTAGTACCATATGTTTATTTGATTAAAAGAAATAATAAAACTAATTTGAAAACTCTTTTTTAAGTCTACATCTATAACATTCTGAAATACGATAAACTGGCAATATTAATTTTGTATTTACGATATGAGCATCACTCTTTCTCTGGTGAACCGAAATAGTAATCTATTTCAACGTGAGGAACGCTATAAAGTCTTTTTCTGTACTCATTTGACGAACTTAGTTTAGTCGTATGTGTAATTTTAATGAACACAACATTGATTTTGATTTTTTTTTTGTATAAATTCATTACTGTATAATTGGTCAAATATCATGTAAATCAAACTAATGTAATTACTAACTAACTAACTAAATAACTATCTTCACGCTGTATCCCTGACGGGGTAGTCAGAGAGGACAGATCGCCAGGCTTCGCGATCCATGCATACTTCTTTCGCTTCTTCGAGATTCATCAATCGCTTTATACACGCACGTCTGGGTATCCGAGTACTTTTGACCTTTCCGTTTTTAAGCAATCTGCTCACGTGGTCTTCATATGTAAGTCTCGGCCTTCCCTGACTCCTTCTACCCTCTACTTTTGAACAATATATATTCTTCGTCAATCGTTCCTCACTCATTCGTTGGACGTGTCCAAACCAACGGAGCACGCCCTTTTCCAGCTTAACGCTGACACTTTCATTCAAACCTGCCATATTGCGTATCACTTCGTTACGTATTCGGTCGGCCAAGGTAACGCCGCACAATTTTCGAAGTGATCGCATCTCCACAGCATTCAATTTACTTTCATGCATCTGCTGACATACCCAGGTTTCACTACCGTAAAGCAAAGTTGGCACTAGCACTGCGTTATGAATCGCCAGTCGTGCTTCTTTTACGATGCTTTGTCGCTTTACTAACTGGGACAAAGCACCGTTAACTTTGTTTCCGGCAGCTACTCGCCGTTCTACATCCGAATCACATCTTTCATCCGCGCTAAACATACTTCATTAAATACACAAATTCATTCACTTGCTCTAGACGTTCCTGGTTTACCCTAATCTCGCATTTAGTTCTTACGTCACCTCTTTCAAATACTAGAACCTTAGTTTTACTTGCATTCAAGCGGAGACCCTTACTTTCACACCCCTCTTTCATATTAGTGACTAATGTCTGTAGGTCGGCTTCTGATGAGGCCATGAGCACCGCATCATCAGCGTACAGCAGACAGTTTACTGTAAAGTCATCCAAATTCACACCCATATTAAAATCTTTCAACTTCTGCAGGCAAATGTCCAGATACACTATGAACAGCCAGGCGGACATGACACATCCCTGTTTGACGCCTGTACAGACATCAAAAAGAGGTGACACATCCCCCCCTACTCGCACGCAAGCCTTACAGTCCCTATAAAGCGACTGTATTGCCCGCAGTAGCGAGCCGTCCACACCATATCCTGGCAGCAAGTCCCACAGCGTTTCTCTCACAGCGTTATCAAATGCTTTCTCTATATCCACAAAAGCGCAAAAAACCTTCTGGCTAAGAGCCAGAAACTTTTCCGCGATCATGCGGAGAGAAAACACTTGATCCATGCAACCTCTTCCACGTCGGAATCCGCATTGAGCCTCCCATAAATACCTTTCAGACTTTTCTTGCATTCGTGCCGTTATAACCTTTGCATACACCTTACTGGCGGTTAGAAAAGAGTGATCATTAGTTTTATTGCCAGATTCTTTCCCAGGCTCTACCTTTTGCTTTGTTAATCTGGCTGTAAATGTAGAAGCAGTAATCTTGACGTTCATAAGTGTTACTTTGTGTCCTACATGATTAAAGATTTTTCATTTTCATATAAGGTTTTGCAAGCTAGTATGTACCTTTTCTGTATACAATGCCATAGTATACACAATTACACATAGATAAATAAAACAATATAACGTTCCACTAACTAGAGCATTATCAGTGTTAAGTTTGTATATTTTGAAACTATCATACTGATAAGACAAACATAAATTAGTAACTTTATGTATTGTATATTAATTTGATGGGAATTCTGTACCAGTTTTATGACAGTACAAAGAGTCATCAAACAAGTCTATACTATCGGCGAGATGATAAACACCTGTCAAGTACACTATTTTTATTGCCTACCCACATGAGCATGAATGTTAATTACTTAGCATATTGTAATGCAACGGATACACCTCATTTAGTTTTATGTTCATGCGACTCAATAAATTTTTTAGAGGCATAATTTATTTCCACATGATATAAATATTGCTTAAAGGTCTAAAGCGTCACAGTCAGAAAAACAAACAGTAGGCCAAACCAAAATAGAAGTTTCGATATTTACCACGAACTATGAACAATTTAAACAAAACAACAAAAATAGTAGCCACAAACAAGACAGAGTTAAAATTTTCCTTGGAATTACAGAAGAGATTAGACCTCAGTGGTATAAATAAATAAATATTTATTTTTCTTTGCAAGTCACCGACGGCAACCATTTACGTGGTCACGTTACAATCGCGTTCACCCTTTGCTTCACACGTTTTCCTCGAAGGGTTAACAGTCAACATGGCGTTCTAAAAATCGAATTTCAAAATTAGTTGAACAAACTGCTAGAGCTCGACGGCTAGTATGACACGTCACGACAAAAAAGAATCAATACCATTGGTCAATTTTGTACTAGCTCGCTAATGTGAAAAGGACGACAAAGATACCGACTGGATAAACATTCGTCATGGCTTTTGGTAAGTGACATTTACTTCGGTAAATATTTTTACCATTTGTACATATTGATTTTCCTCTTTGTATTATCGAAAACATATTGTGACTAGGAATTTGTATAGTACATAGTAACTTTATACTTACATATACTTATTTAATTTAAACATAGCATTATATTATGTTGTAAACCTTATCTGAAACTAAAGGAAATGGTTAACTATAATTCTTATCGGTTCAGTCAGCGACATTAATTGTCGAGCCTAAACATTTGGATAGGTAGTAGACACGCTAAGAGTAAATTGCAAAAGCCAACAGTCTTAAACATAAACAATGTAAGATTGAAAAGTAGTTGCCACCTAATGAAGTCGCTAGTGAAATAATTCGGACACATTGGTGGGACATATATATAATAGTTTATATACGTATAAACATATTATATGCAATACTATTGTTGTACGTTTGAATATTTATTTTAATTCTGATGGAGAAGGTGTACACTTGGTCAGAATGACAAGAATTCTGTGTGCTCCATAATTAAACCAAAATCAATCAAAAAGAAATTGCTTCACATAATACGAATAAATGGTAGCAAATTATCAAAATGCTAGTTTCAAAATAACATCTTGTGAACTCAAGCCGGTATCCTACTAAGACAGGCCATACAGCAAACTAGATCGGCGGCTGTCGAGTCGATCTGTGGTATTATCTGGGGATTGTTACGATGTGGCATTAACACCTAGTTCCTCTCTATGTCTCTTGTTCTATGTGCACAGAGCGCAATGTGGAATTTTGTTAAACAAAAATTGGCTATTTTTTCATTATCCAAATATGTATTTTATTAACATTAGGTATTTAGTGAATAAAATTTGATAATATTTGTACTGATTATAGCTTATATTACATACATAATATAGATTTATGTAAATTCCAAAAGATAAAAAGGGTAGACTTACAATAGGATTATACTTAATATACGCCTATACTTCACCAAATTCTCCTTTACATTAGTTGTTTAGACGAACTGAACTAAAGCATGGTAGAAACCCCATTTCTTGATCGACCGTACAATTCAACAGCATTTAGTAGTAACAAAGGCCTCAAACCTAGCTTAACAGCAAACAGTTTCCGAGAAATCAAATCTTACAATAATTAGCATATTTGCAATAAATAAAAAAAATACTAACTAACCTTCATGCTATATCCAGGACGGGGTAGTCAGAGATGACTGATCGTCAAGTTTTGCGATCCATGCATACTTCTTTCGTTTCCTGCTGATTCATCAAACGCTTCATACATGCAAGTCTGGGTATCCGAGTACTTTTGACTTTTACGTTTTTGAGCAATCTTTTCACGTGGTCTTCATAAGTAAGTCTCGGCCTACCTTGACTCCTACTACCTTTTACTTTCGCATAATATAATATATAATTCGTCAATCGTCCCTCACTCAATCGTTGGACGTGTCTAAACCAACGGAACATGACCTTCTCAAGACCTAGGAGTGAGTAGAGTGTGATAAATTGATGTTAATGTTGAAAATTAACTTTAGTGAATCTTTAAAATCAAGCGATTTAGTATATAATTTACTAAAGGTCTAATAGTATAATAGCATATTAGTAATATCAGATGAGATAATTGTGAGAAAAAAAAAAGAATATAAAAGCTTTTTTTGTAAAAAAAAAATTCATGGTTATGTTTTACCTGTTAGGTAACTGCAAATATACGTTAAGACTATAAAGTATGTATTTGTATCTTTAATACAAACTTTTCATATAGACTACAATCTAACCGTTTACATTTTGCACACTGTGCAGGCACGCCCACTAGTTCGCAGAACTATCGCGTATCTCCCCTTATTTGTAACGACACGTCTTGTGCCCAAAGTAACGATTCGATCTGGCTTTTTATTTCTCTACCTACCAGGTTTTGCTGAGTGCCCACTTTGCACTCACTAGTTACGTTTGGAGAGGTTTCCTGGGTAAATTATTTTTATAGGCAAAGGGTAGTTACGGAGGGATAACGCTACTTTTCTCTCTACACTAGAAATTTAAGACTTTAGATTATACAATGTGATCTTTAGTTCAAAATAGATAAAGGTTGTAATAACGTCTAGGTATTTTATTCTAGATATGCGATAAAAAGAGTACATCAATATTGAAATATGATTAGGAAACTTAGTCAAAATCAGTTACCTAAAACGTTAACCAAATCAGCTTATTGCAGTTAGCATGACTTTGGCCTCTCCCAAGTTTATATTATATACTTGTATATCAAATTATGAGACTAGGAGTCTATCTACCTTGTTTCAATTTTCACGAACGTCTTCAGTATATATAATTCTTCAAAAGTAGTCCTAGGATATATTTGCAAGGTCGTAGTGTAACACTTCTGATGTTTCAAACCGTTACCGCTACCTCTCTAACTACCCCGTCAGGAATACAGCGTGAAGATAGTTAGTTTAGTTAGTTATTATGTTATAAGTAAAATAGATTCGTTATGTACTTGTTTGCGGTATTTTACATTCTATTAATATAATGAAGGGCTCGTGGTCCCGCTAACTCAGTGTTCTATAAACGATCACTGCGTTAAGCAACTTTCGCTATAGCTGGTCCTTGGATGGGTGAGCACTTTGTGACATTTACATTTGCGAGCGTTTCTGTGCTTCGGAAGGCACGTTGGTCCCGGTTGCTAGTAACATGGCAGTTGTTATGCCCAGTAGAAGGCCTTATAGGCGGCTTGACAAATTTCAACAGCAGATCGGTACAATCTGCACCTGTCCATTTCAACACGGCAATGGGCTCACCACCTGTTACGTGGGACAAAAATGCATATGGTGAAATGTTGGAGTATACTATGCCTCTGCCTACCCCTATTGGGATAATGGCGTGACAATATATGTATGACTGTATTCATTAATTATAAGATTTTTTATAAAGTCAATAGTTTTCAAAATATATGTTTGATGTAAGCTTAGTCGAATTTTTCCATATCCGCTTTTTTCGATTAATTGACTAATGAAAGTATTATTATAATGAAAAACTTAAAGCTTTCAGTTAGTCAATTAATCTAAATCAGCGGATATAGCAAAATTGGACTAAGCTTACATTAAACGTTAGTTTAAGTTATTATTCATTAATTGACCATTAATTCATTTTACATTATCAAATAAGCAAAAAGCTAGTACATTAAGAGGTAAATAATATACACCGCACCTAACCTTTTTCCGAACAGATGGAGAACAGGGGAAGTACCTCCACGTCATGAAAATGATGTACGTCGTGGTTTTGCGAATGACACAAACATGTCATTCGTGATCCAATTTAATGAAGGTAATTGAAAAAAAAACATCCAGTTCCTGCAGTCACCTAGAAATGTGCTAATGAACATCCAAACAGGCCATCAAACGTTCTAACTGATCATCGACCACCTTTTCGTGCTAATTAAGTGTGTAACTAGCATTTTAGCATTAATATTGCTTTGCTTTATTTATTTATTAGGGTCTAATATTCACAGTTCATCAATATAAATTTGTTAATTACTATTATCACAGTATATTCTTCCTAGAATATATATATACTTATACGTATATAATTATAGAATATATACTTATACACAAAGTCTAATTCTGTTTTGTTTAGGGTTTATAAAAATATTTAAAAAAATGTCCTTATTTTGCACGACCATTTTACAGGCTCTCACAAAATGTCATACACTAGAACTAAAGATAAAGTAAATATTTTTCTCTTAGTGGTTAAGGTAATGTACCTTAACCTCTTTTAGAAAACTTGACTGTTTAGAATCAAATAACGTATTATTTTTAACATAAAAACCTACCTCCAGTGTGACAGCGTTTGATTTACCTAAAATCTTTACGTATAATATATCTTTAAAGGAATACTACTTAAGTACCTACATTGCTAAGAGCATGATCTTATCGGCTTAGTTTATTTATTTGACACAAATTGGTGAATTAAATAAAGCTGGATTGACACACTTTCTTTTATCCAAAGGATATACTTCAGTTTGGTCATGGACAATCATGTAAACGTTTCATCGTAATTCTTTACACCTGTCAAAGAGAAACCAATTTCACTAACAACGATCAACATCGTCTCTTCCCAATTAAGATAATTCACATACATTACTTTGTCACAGTTAGGTTACTCGCCACTGCTGTAGACCACACAAGTGATATAAATTGTATTTTCAAAGTTTGGTTAAGAGAAGCAAACAACATAACCATGCTAATGCAACTAAATTGATATAACTATCGATGGTATTACAACTCAAACACAATAAGCACGAGCGCAACTAGTCGGGTAATAGCGATAATTGATATGGCCAATTTTCGTAACTCTTTATTTGAAGAGGCAGGAATGTAGAAGTGTTGACACACTTATTGATATATTCGAGTGTTCTAATCATGAATGCTATGTGGGTGCGTTTACATTGACTCAGTGATGATGCTAAGTTTAGTACGAACATGTTGAAATGTTGGTATTAGTATTACGAATAATTTGGTAGTTTAAGTGGGAACAGTGTTTAGTCTTTTTACGGAGCTGGAGTTTGACGAAGCATGCAATTTGAATTTGTATAGATGAAATGCCAATAATACTGTACTGGAAACTGTGTGATGAAATATTAACTTTTTTGAAAATTGATATATTGATAATTACATGTTTCTAACTATGAAGCGCTCGTGGCCCGGTGGACTCAGAGTTCTGTAAACGATCACCGAGTTACGCAACTTTCACTATGGCTGGTCCTTAGTTGGGTGACCACTTTGTGGCATTTACATTTGCGAGCATTTCCGTGCTTCTGAAGGCACATTAGTTCGTTGGTCCCGGTTGCCAGTAACATGGCAGTCGTTAAGTCAAGTCGAAGATCTTATGGGCGGCTTGAAAAATTTCAACAACTTGCGTCTATCTATTTCAACACGGCAATGGGCTCACCACCTCACACATTACGTCGCACATGGTGAAAAGTGGGCATATAATATGCCTCTGCCACCCCTTTGGGGACAAGGCATGATAGATAAATAAATAACATGTATCTAACCATCACTACAAACTTTCTTCTGAGATCTTCAGGACCCAAAGCAACCTAAACTGCAAGTGGTGCATGTACCAACCACTCTTGTAAGAAATGATTGAGACAGTATACATTTAGCAATAGACAGTAATAAGATAATTTCAAATACAATATCGTCCTCAATAATGACATATTCAATTGGTAAATATCACTACTACTGATAGTAACTGTCCCGTTTTAAAATTGTTGCTTTGAAAATTAAGTGTTCGTGATGTTTAAAATAATCAATAATATAAAATAAATAACAACTTATCTAATAATTTGTTTCTAATTTACATTTCATAAGTTTGTTAAAATGCTAATATAAAGCTACTAGATAATATAGGATTATGTTGGCGTCTTTTATTATAGTAATTTAGATGGCGTCTTTATTATAGCAATTTAGATCGACCAAAAACTCGGCCTTAGATAAAAAATGTAACAGATTTTCCGTGTTATATCCAAAGCTATCGTTTCGCCATTATTATTTCTGTACCTGTGGTTCACTTCGTTAATGTTATGTTTCTCGTTTTCGGCATTTATGTTTGTGAGACCATTTCGAGAATGTAATTGACTATTTAACTACGACTTATTGAAATAAGTAATAGCCAGCTTTTAAAAACTTATTCATGCTCAGTTATGATGTAATTTGCCAACAGTTAACCAAAAATAATAGATTTATTGCAGAAAAAAAATAAATTAACAACGCTTCAAATGTGTCTTTTGGACATAAAATTTATAGCTATAACAGAGACAAGCAGAAGAGATGTTATTTTATTAAACTTAAGATATTAAAAGTAGAGTAAAACTCGCAAAACTATGTACAGGGTCGGATGCTAGAACGATTTGCCTAAGTGCCGGCGGGTGCACAATAACTGTCGATGCTATCATTAATCATTTTACAGTTATCGAATCTGTCAACAACTAAGGAAATAAAAATGCTTTCACCATTTATTAAATCCAACAGAAATTATACGATCGATCAATTAAAGTAAAACAACTTATCATTCCAACCGAAAAAGAACCACGAATCCATTATACAAGGGCATTAACAAACAAATGTTCACACTTAACCTTTCTTTCTGACTTGCGATATACATCTCTCGGCGAAGCCTCATTATTACTGACCAACAAACTTCTATAAGCACCTTCAAGAGTTTTTATTTCCTTAATATAAGTATTAAAATTGCTTGTTTTATTTAACTTTAGACTTTAGTCGGAGCTCTTACCACAAGGGGGGTATCTCAGGTGTCGTGGAAAACTTAATTTATGTTAAACTCGTCCGCACCGCGATTATTTAACCGGCGGCGATGGAGCGATAAGAAAGATTAATTGGGCTGGTTGTCGGATAAAAAATGCAAGGACAAGCAACCCGTGTGGTTTTGTTCGTCCGAATAATGTCGACAAAAGTGAGTTGGGGGGTTTACTATTGTGGTTACATATATTGAACAAGCTGTAGTTCTAACAGTGAAAACTAGTTTCAAGAAATGGTTTACATCCTTTTATAATGTAAATAAATTCAACCAACAAATCTTATCTGAACGTATTAGTCAGTTGTTTTTTCTTTTGTTAGTGTGATAAGTTACTATGACATGACACTCACAATCAAAACAATAAGTGGTTCAGTGATCTCTACTCTAATTACATCAATTATTAATACACCTACATAATGCACATTATTATGTCTACGTATCATTATGGATTATTTCTAGTTATAATAATGTTGTGTGTGTTTATAAGTGAAGTTGCAAAGCATGTGTTATTGTGTTTTTGTGATTTATGTAAAATATAACATATAAAAATTCTAACAGATATCCTAACAAAAATTTCTAAAGTTTAACATATTAAGACATAAACGACTTTGTGATTCGTTTGGATTTCAAAAATCATGACAATTATTTTAAGTAGTTTAATAATTTGATAAATTTCACTATGGAAAGTGAAATTGCTGCAACTAGTGCCCATTTAACAGACAACGAAATAAAAGATGATTACATAGTGAAATCAATAGGTGCATTTGGACCTTGGCAGGCCAAAGTTTGTGTCATAGCTGCGATAGTACGATCTTCAGGCGTATGGAATATGCTCTCAATAGTATTTCTAACGCCAACATCAGCATTTTCCTGTGTAAAATTTTCAAATAATGTTCTATTAGATGTGAAAAACTCTACTTGTTATACCAATTGTATGGAATATGAATTTCATGAAGATTCTATGTTTCAAAAGAATATGATTTCAGAATTTCATTTAATTTGTGACAATGCATGGAAGGCAAGTTTCGTACAAACCATACTAATGTTTGGACTTTTAGTTGGTGTATCGCTGTTTGGATGGATATCAGATAGGTACGTAACTTATTTAATGGTTTGGTCAAAAACGGCCTCTCTTTTCTGTAAACTTACAATACAGTCACCTAGTGAACTGGCGAATTACTGACTGATTTCTTTATAGTTTATATTAACTAACTCGATTACCATTTAGAAAAGCGCTCGTGGCCCGCTGTTCTGTAAATAATCACTGCGTCAAGCAACATTTGCTATAGGTGGTCTTTGGATGGGTGACCACTTTGTAGAATTTACATTTGCGAGCGTTTTCGTGTTTCGGAAGGCACGTTGAGCTGTTGGTCCCGGTTGCCAGTAAGATGGCAGTCGTTAAGCCAGGTTGAAGGCCTTTTGGGCAGCTTGAAAAATTTCAACAGCAAGTCGCCACAGCCTGCGCCTGTCCATTTCAACACGATAATGGGCTCACCACCTGTTACGTGGGACAAAAATGCATACGGTGAATTGTGGGCGGATAGTCTGCCTCTGCCTACCCCTTCGGGGATAAAGGCGTGACAATATGTATGTATGCATGTATGTATTCCCATTTTAGTGGTTTTAGCATGTTATGTGTAAGTAAAATACATTAGTGTTTTATTTTGTTTTGTAGATTCGGCCGACGTGTAGGATTGATAATATCCTCATCATTAAATGCCGTTTTTATGTTAACGATTCCATTGTCTTGGAATTATTGGATATTTATTAGCATGAGATTTTTCATTGGAATGGCCACTGGTGGCATCATGGTTATTAGTCTGGTGTTGATAATAGAAATCGTTGGACCTGAACACCGGGAAGCGGCTGGAAGTCTATCAGTAATGCCGGATGGGTTTACCCAGGGCTTGTTATCGCTTTTTGCTTATTTTGCAATAGATTGGCGAATGTACCTTTTTGAATATGGTGGTATTTCATTGTTCATTTATATATTTATAATATGTCTACCTGAAACGCCAAGATGGCTAATGGCTAAAGGCAAAGTAGGTAAGGCCATTAATGTTATGACTATAGCGGCTAACAGGTGAGTGAAGCAAACCTTTAAAATAATAATTATAGTTGTTAAACTGCCATCCATACATAAATAGATTCAACACATTCAACCATAAATTGTGTACAAAATTAATTTTATTTATTTATTTTTCGCGTAGTAGTCTCAATGTTGTATATGTGTCCAAATTTTTACATGTGTCTTTTCCTGACTGATCAACATAAGAATATAGGCGTGTTATCATGCTTAGTGAATAGAGATACCGTAAGTGTAGTTCGTGGTATATGGAGAAAAAACAATATCAGTAACAACAAAGATGTGGGGGTGAATAAAGAACCTTATACAACACGGACTCAACGGGGCGAAGGGCGTAAACCACTAGACCAGTCAGCCCTGGACCACGTTCGATGCAATCTAGTCGAACGTTTGGTAGTGAAAATAAAATACATTTATATTAATTAGGCATATACATATTACATAGATAGTAGGGAAAATAATCGAAGTTTGGAGCTACGGTAATGCATTTCACAAACATCTGTATTTTCCTGCAGTTTCGATGTAGATAGATACCTTAGGTTTATATTATATAGTGTACTTTAGATATTTATTCGTTATTTGAAACAATCTACAATTACAGTTTAATATTATGATACATTAATTCTAAACTAACTAAAATTAACTAAGAACCAAAGACCTAACATGCGTCATAAAATTTCTCCGCATCGCAGTCCTCATAATAAGTCTAATTCATAATTAATAAGTCCTCATAGTGCACAGTATATAATTGAGTTTAACCCCAGTTTTTGTTTCAGAAACAAACTGAACCTGACAGTCACTGACATACAATATAATATTTTAAAAGCATTCGACGAATTGATGATAAGTGATAAAACCATTAAAAAATTTACCTATTTGGAC
The DNA here is from genome assembly GCA_948477245.1 of Thumatha senex. NCBI lineage: Eukaryota > Metazoa > Arthropoda > Insecta > Lepidoptera > Erebidae > Thumatha > Thumatha senex. Next base: position 1,561,019 of record OX419733.1, on the reverse strand, counting down.
TTATTTAAAACAAAAACTTTAGCGTTTCGGACAGTTGCTTCATTCATAATTTGGATGGTTGCAGCGCTATGTTATTTTGGTATTAATCAGTATGTAACATTTATTGGTCCCAATCTATACATATCGGTGGTTACATTGGGATTCATCCAGGTAAATAGCCTTTGAAGTTTAATAAGATTTTAGTGCTACTGCAAACTCACCCTCTCCCCCACCTTTATAGCATACTTCTGGACTAGTAGATAGTAGAAATTTATTGACACCTATATGATATTCACGCAGACAGGCATCGTATGTCATTTATCAAAGTACCCCGATTATTATACTTCAAAAGAGGAAACTTTTGCATGTTACCGAGAATCAATAATGAATTGCTATGAAAGATTATTGTCTTATATTTTAATGTAATCTATATTAGTAACATTTTGGAAAACTTTGCTTTCAGATACCAACATACCCTTTAGCTATGATATTGAATAAATCACTTGGCAGGAAAATAACGTTAGTGGCATCGTATTCAGTAATTGGAATTTCAATGACTATATTAGTGTTTGTGCCTCCAGGACACATAGGGTGTACAGTATTGGGCATAACAGGACTTGGAGCTTCTTGTGTAACATTTGGAGTTTTATATGTATATGCGTCAGAATTGTTTCCAACACCATTGCGTAACATGGCGTTTGGCTTGAGTTCTGCTGGAGCAAGTATCGGGGCAATGATTGCACCTTTTGTTACCATTATTAAACCACACTGGATACCTTCGGTAGTGTTCGCTATATTACCATTTCTAGCAACAATATTTTGTATTCTGTTACCAGAAACTAAAGGGCAAATACTTTCCGATATATTATGAAAAATATGTCATTTTACAGTATTAAAGTGTTTCCTTTTATTATTAAAGTTAAAAAGTTCAAGTTCTATTTAAAGTTACTTTTATTTATTATGATTTTAGTTCTTTAAATTTTCACCCATATGTGAGATAAATTCCAAAATTAATCAAATAAGTTTGAAAATACTTGTTATAATCGTATATTTGTGACTTCTTTTTTAATCAGTGTGGTTTGCGTCCTTAATGTGCATGTTTGTTTAGCTTTTATTTCGCGTAGAATAAGTAATTTTAAAAAAATAACCTTTATAAAGTATATTGCCTGACAAGTAATAAATGTTGTAATATTTTAAGACTCTGAAAAATGATAATTTTATGTTGATTTTAATAATCCGTCAAATTAATAAGCAGTCAAATTATAGCTAAAACTAACTAAACTAACTATCTTCACGCTGTATCCCTGACGGGGTAGTCAGAGAGGACAGATCGCCAGGCTTCGCGATCCATACATACTTCTTTCGCTTCTTCAAGATTCATCAATCGCTTCATACACGCACGTCTGGGTATCCGAGTGCTTTTGAACTTTCCGTTTTTGAGCAATCTGCTCACGTGGTCTTCATATGTAAGTCTCGGCCTACCCTGACTCCTTCTACCCTCTACTTTTGAACAATATATATTCTTCGTCAATCGTATCAAATTATAGCAATATCACAAAATAAGAAACAGAAATGGCTACCAAAATATCTGCATTTTTATCTCTAAATAATAATTTATATGTTAAATCTCATCATAAAAATATTAGCTATCTAAAATTAGAATAAAATCTGACTTCTACATATTTATACCATATCTATACTAAAAATCTTTCCAACACTAATCAACAATTTGCAATCCTATCAGAATCTCTTAATACCTCTTTTGATATTAAAATATCGAGAATTCGATACATCGAATGTTAAACATGACAATAAATTACTTCCATTAATATTCAAGAGGCGACATAAAAGTTGACTGGTGATAAATTAATATTGTTATTAAATTGACGGTATCGTAAAAATATGTTTGGTATTAATTAGCAATTGACTTCACCAATATAATTTATGTAAACATTATCGAAATGGAATTGGGACGCTGCCGATGGATATTGAAAAGCGAGTTACTGTTCTTTTAAATTAAAATGTTTGCTTTGCTTTGGTATGGTATTTAGCAATGAATATTGATTTCTTTTCAATGAAAACCTGACATGACATTTAGATTTAACTTGGTCGGTTACATCGTAATATTGGGATAAAATCACACTCTTACTACCTTAAACGCTACAGAAACTTAACAAAAATAAACATAAAGTTTATAAATATATCAAAAGTTATAATAATACACCTGTTCCTAGTTACAAAAAACGGTATATTTCTAATAAAATCAAAATAACTGAAACAAATTTATACAAAAAATACACTTACGTGCTTATTATTTACGATAAAATATATAAACTGCGTGGGTGGGTTTGCGGTGTTTAGTTGTTTTCCATGAATATAATATAAAATATAGAATCGCTATAACAGTATATCAATGATATCAGATTATTAATGTTTTGATCCAGATACAAGTAGTGCCAGAGCAACAAAATTTATTAAATCAACATTATATAGCGTCGTGTGTGTCATAGACACCAAATGATATTTTACAACAAAATCAAAAGTATGTATAAATTAAATTGGCCGTTGCAGTTGTGGAAATTGCTAGTTTTATCGTATACAGGTGTCGCATAGACATGGTTATGATGTTGGATCAATGCAGTTTTACAATGCAATTTAATTTTTATAAATTACTTTGCCAAGAATAGGATCAGATGCTTGTCAACATGTGCATAATAACACGATGTTTGTAAAATTGTATTATTTGTATGATATCTTATTTATATTGTTCTCTCATTCAAAATTATACGAAAAGCAAATTTTTCAATAATTTTGATCAAATAATAAAATAACAAAGTGCTGATAATGTGTTTACTGAAATATGTAAACCTATTCTCCAGAGCTCAATAAATTGTTGTACTCCAAAGTAAGTATATTCAGTGCAGCGAGCGCAATAAACAAGTGATGTTATGTTTTAATGATGAATTCATAATACCAGTTGTATAAGTATGTTCTTTTGGCCCCGCTTGAACAGAGTTCTGTGAACGATCACCACGGAAAGCATCCTGAGATTACCCTGAGTTAGTCCTAAATCATATGGGTGATTGTGTACACCTTAAATTATCATATTCTAGCGCACCAGCTGGGCTTTGCACGGGTGCAACGTAGATACTAATATGCATGTTTTATACATATAAAGTTTCATCTTTAATTACTCATATGGAAGCTTCCCGGATGAAGCCGAAACAATTGTCAATCTACGTCGACAAAACATAATTGTTTTTACGTAAAAAGTACGTTTTATTCGTTTTTCTAAAAACTGCGTTAACATCCGTTAAGTAGTTTAAAACATCTAAGCTAAAAGAGACAGCGGAATTGACTTCATTAATTAATTAATCTTTACATTAATTTTACATAGTAAATAAATGGAAAGATTTATAATAAAAAAACAAGATACGCTAAAACATTTCTTAACTAAATAATAACCACAAATCATACTTTCTAAATAAATTACAAAAATATAAATAACCAAGTGTTTTCCTGTTTGCTGACAATCACGACAGTATTAACTTCACAACATTTATAGCGAATAATAAACCATTTAGTCTAGACAACATAATTGTTTCTCAGATTAACATACAATCACATATAATAATACAAAATCACTTCTCAGACTTTCTCACTATGGGTATAAAATGCTACAATGACATCTATTTTCCTGTCATCATTGTCATGAATATTTCAACAAAGTATTCGTTTCTCTGAAGACAACTATTAATAAAGAGTATAAGTTAGCATCAACAGTATCATCACGGAGTTATCTATAAAAATAAAAGTCTTATGGACTACAATAATGACTTTCAATTAGCCAGATGTCGTCATGACTTTCAATCAGGTAGGTATCATCATTTTCACGGTTAAATTTAACAATAAACTCTTGGTATTAAAATTATATTATTTCGTCTAGTTGTGACAGTACATCAGTATTATAATTATGCTTAATGGTCCAATCGTTTTTATTGGCAATTATCATTACAGCAATGTCAATAATTTCTTTTATTACATTGTCCCTGTCTCATCACGGTAATATATCTACATTGCGTCTAATTACACAATTATATTTAACAAAGTTACGTGGTTTATCGTAAATTCCAGAGACCGATTTCATTAATATGAACTCAATTGCGTTTACTTAAAGTCTATTTTAACTGAATTTAACTCAGGAGTTATGATATGTAGTCCTTCGATTAGATATATATTACTTTTTGACACGCAATGCATTGTCAACAATGACACTCATTTGCTTTCAAGGACTTGTTCTATAAAATATTGGGGGTAGTTAATATATTTTGTTTCTGCTATTTGAAATGATAAGAAACAATAACTGTAATTGGTTTCGAATCCCATTAAACTCATTTAAAGAGTAATTTTAAAATGTAATTTCTTCATAAACAATTTCCTGTATCACCCCTCTGGCTATAATGGTACAGTAAGGTCATTGTCAATCACCCTCCCAAAATAATTGGAACAGGCCTATGTCCGTGTGACATATTTGATTATGATTGATTGATGTATGTACGTACCAAATTCTAGATGAATCTGTTCGAAGCTTGAAGCCAAGCAACAGTACTGTAAACTCAGCCAGGTTAAGTAATATAAATGATATGTGTGTCTTATTGTATTGTATGACCATTCATTACTATACACTAAGAGGATTATCGTGTTAATCATTATTTGATTTTTTTTTCTTTTCTAACTAATAATCAGAGTTGCATGGAATTTTGAAGAAAAAAGGAATTATATTTCCTACTATATAATAACTAAACTAAAAAAATATAAATACTATATATATTAGTTAATATCTACAGCACTTGGGATGTCAGAACGTCTTTGCTGCTTACTTGCGCTGCGTAACCTATTCTTCTATATTTTAGTGTTTCTAGTTGTTTTCATACCCTACCTAGATTTGAAAATATAGTTTTTAGCTGGTAAGAGATCATTAAGTATTTGATTTTCAGCTTTGTTGGGAGCAACAGCCACCCATACCACGTTAGGGGGCCTCGTTCATTAATCAGCAGATGGACTTCTACCAGGTGAAGTCGCTTGAACTCCGGAGATATTGATAGAGTCCCTTGCACCCCATATTATGACCGTTAGCAAAAATAGAGGTATTGGACAACAGGAAAAACACATATGAACAAATTAATTTTATACTTGTTGGTATAACTATTAAAGGCCTTATTGCGCATGGTAATCTCTTACCTTAATCTCTTAATACTTTGGATAGAGACTGGGTGGAAAATATTTTAGGGGAGTTAGGTGTACAAAATCAATAAAATATGTATGAATAAATCAACATCAAAAGCGTCTGTCTATTTCACCACGGCAATGGGCCCACCACCTATTGTTACTTATACATGGGATAGGAATGCACAGGTGAAATGTGGGCGTATAATATGTCTCTGCCACCCCTTCGGGGATAAGGCGTGATTGATTGATAAACTATAAATGAGGTACGAGCAAGGAAGCAAGTAGAGCTACGAGTAATCTTAATATAAAAAATCTATTTTATTTGCCGATAAAATCTGAAATACTGCTACCACAGGACCGAAAAGCAATAAGTTATACCACGACCCAGTGTGCAATGCGATATGTTGGAAAAACGTCCCCTGTTCGCGTAGTCAGGCAATTTATTGATATGTAAATCATTTTAATTGGTGTCTATGGACATTTTTTAGTGTAATTGGCAGCTCACTCGTTATTCATCTTCTCAATGTGTTCAAGGGGTGAACAGACGAGCGTATAATTTGTCGCAAAATATTTCATATTAACTTTAAAACAAAGTTACCCTAATATCTAAAGTTAATCTGAAATACTTATTCTTAAAGTTAATAATGAAGCGCTCGTGGCCCCGCGGTCTCAGTGTTCGGTAAACGATCACTGAGGTACGCAACTTTCACTATGGCTGGTCGTCGGATGGGTGACCACTTTGTGGCATTTACATTTGCGAGCGTTTCCGTGCTTCGGAAGGCACGTTAAGCCGTTGGTCCCGGTTGCCAGTAAAATGGCGGTCGTTAAGCCTGGTTGAAGGCCTTATAGGCGGCTTAAAAAATTTCAACAGCAGGTAGCCACAACCTGCGTCTGTCTATTTCAACACGGCAATGGGCTCACCACCTATTACGTGGGACATGAATCCACACGGTGAAAAGTGGGCATATAATATGCCTCTGCCACCCCTTCGGGGATAAGGCGTGATGGATATTTAAAGTTAATAATAATAATTAACTTACAAACTAACTATATATCTTCACCCTTTTCTTCAAGTTAATGATAATGATTAACCAAAAACTAACTAACTTACTATCTTCACGCTGTATCTATGACGGGGTAGTCGAAGAGGACAGGTCGCTAGGCTTCGTGATCCATGCATACTTCTTTCGCTTTTTGCACATTCATCAATCGCTACATTTTTTATCTGAAAATGTTAAGCAGTTCTTCAAATTATTCCTTTTTTAAAATAATAGAAATGTCCTGTAAAATCCATTTAAAACACAATTTTTAGCAGACTTTTCTAGCTTGAGTTAAAATAGATGGAAGCTCATAGATTTTTGTTAGCACACAACACAGAGTAGTTAACACACCTAATTTTCTCAGTAATAGATTAGTGTGAAATGGCTCATATAGATAATAGTTATTAGTTTTCTACATCTTAGCTTCTTCCCAGTTGTATATAAACTTACTTGGATTTTGGAGCCTGAGGTCTACTACATTGACTGTAAGTAGCTATGATTTGTCTTTTTAATTTTGACATTGTTAAGAACGATTGCTGTCTGACCTCCCCAGCTTCACAAAGGTTGAGCTGTTGTTGTAGAGTTAGAGTTGCTGTGGAGCTTTGTCCAGTGCGGTTGGCTTACACCCTTAAGATTCAGTGGGGCGCCAGTCGCGAGTCTGTGATGGCTCAAACGCATATTGCACAATATTTAAAAAGTCAAATTTATGTGAGTAACGGTATTTACAATTACGCGATGTGGCCATTTCATTTTTTCAGGCATTTTATGAATTTCCTATTTGTCGTTTTATTTCTAACGAACTCTCTTGTTTTTTTTATGAATAATTTAATACTATGATTACATAACGTAGTAGATGTATATTTCAAAGTAGTCTTACAAGATTTGTAAACACTTTTAACTTTAAGTGTCAATCAATCAATCAATCAATCATTCCAGATACAGCGGCAACGCCTTAATCCAATAATTACTCATTATCGGTTGCCTGTGCACTAAATAACATACTTCCGAATTCAGCAAACTTATATATATAATTACACCAAAATAAGCATTACACTAATTTAAGGAAGTAATATTTTACAGTGAAATAGTAGGAGTGAACCGATATGGCATCAGATCAACAACTAATTATTAACTGGAAACAAACGCATCTTTACGGGGGTATCGCGTGTGGCACGGCCGTAAACTACAGACACTCTCAGTTTATGGGAAAGGCAGAAAGCGGCTAATTGTCGCCATTATGGCTATTTGTGAATTATTTACGCCATAACTAATGAAGGTGTGCAACTGTTTATCTATTATGTTTATGTGGTTACAAATAAATGGTTAGTAAAACTAAACATCCCTGACTTGATAGTCAGAGAGGACAGACGGCCCAGGCTTCGCGGTCCATGCATACTTCTTTCTGATTGCCTCTGTGAAGCGGTGGGAGTGTATCCGATTGCTACGCAAGAGGTAGTGGGTTCGTTTCCTAACTAGAATAAAACTTTGTGTGATGAGCACGATGGTTTATTCTGTGTCTGGGTGTTATTTATCTATAATATGTATGCCTCTACCTATACCTTCAAAGGTAAAGGCATGACAATATGTATGTAAGTTAGGGTCAAATAAGTTATAAGAGTACGTAAGTATGCAAAACCCTTAAGCCATTATCGAATTGAAACGCACGGTTATGAGGTATTATAAACTATTTATCAATACCTTGTCCCTCCTTATCATGTACAAATTGCGAGTGAACCGTAGAGCAAACATGTTTATCTTAAACATTAATGTCAGTGTCCAGTTTAGTAGTTTTCTAGGTCATTGTTCCATACGCGATAGCTTTGAGTAAACAAATTGGTTGAAATCCATTTTGAATTTACTGGATCGTTGAGTTCAAATATTAGCAGACCGCTGTTATATTGATCTCGTGAAGCAGAAAATTTATATTTGCTTTTGATCCCTATTGTTATGCTAGGCTCAAAGATGCCCTTTTACCCTAGTTCTGTGGCCAACGTTGATGCACCTACTACGTATAGCACGAGGTATAGTCCAAGGCTCCTAGAATGCAGAGTGAGAGGTGTGTATTTTTATCTCACGTAATAAGTAGTGAGCCCCTTGCCGTGTTGAATTGAAATAATGGAGATGTACTTTGAATATAGTATTTTAAAAAATTGTCCTGTTTATAAAAAAAAGAAGCGTAGCCCCGCTAATTCAGAGTTCTGTAAACAATCACTTCGTTAAGCATCTTTTGCTGTGTTTGATTTTCAGATAGGTGACCGCTTTGTGCCACATCTATATACGAGTAGTTCCGTGCTTTGAAAGGCACGTTAAGCATTGGTCCCGGTTGATAGTAACATGGCTGTCGGTAAACTAAGCTAAATGCCTTATGGCTTGAAAATTTCAACAGCAGTTTGCTACAACCTGTGCCCGTCCATTTCAACAAGGCAATGAGCTAAATACATGGGTGAAATGCATACGCTAAAATGTGGGCATATAATATGTTCCTGGTCCCTCAGAGGTGGCAGAGGCATACTATAAGCCTTTATAGGTAGTTTATCATTCACACCTTTTAAGCGTGAATGATCAACTCTGAAGGTAATAAAAAAGATCTAAAAAGAACACATTTATTTTAGAAGTGAAACGAAATCAACTCGTTTTCGTTTCACAACTACACGTTTAATTTAAACGCATAACTAATTCGCTTTCAAAGAATAATCTCCTGACATTTAAATCCAGACAGGTGAAGACTAAGAACAAAAAGCACATCGAGTATAATGCCTACAGACATGTTGACACAGCTCATCTCACATCCGTCACGCTAATCCTGCGAGTCCGCCGACGAGTGTTAAATCTGCGCTGTCGTTGTTTTGACACAGTAATGCTGGATCCGAGCAAAGATTATGCAGACAAGTTGACTACACAATTATACAGTTTATACCTACGTATCGTGTTTATTGATGACAAATATTTTTTTGTAGTTACCCTAGATAGAGCTCTGTGTCTTCAGTTCAAAGACCTTATACTTACAAAATCATAAATGTAAGGTCTTTGGTAGGGTTTGAAAACTGGGGTTGCTAACTTTTCATTACAGACTGACTGTGACTTAATAAAAATCTAACAAGAAAATGTAAAAAATAAATTATAAATACATATATACCACAAACATTTTGATTTGTGGTAGACGGATAAAATCAATTATCATCTATGGTCGTAAATCCAATCAAATGTTCAATTTTAATGCAACAGAAAGTGTCTCGCAATTAACATAATTATGTATGTATAGTTAATTACTAAGCACGACTTCGACTAATCGTTAATGGCTATAATATCAGATTAAGTTATAGATAAATGTTTTGATGTTTGTTGAATATTTACATAATTCTGACATTTATCTGATATTGGAGTGTGGGAATGAGGTGGCAAGATTTTGGAACACTGTTAAATTAAAATTGGCCTCGACGTTTGTAAATTAAATGTAATATTGTAACAAACGTGTAACCTACAACTCTGTTATAATTGGTAAACATGTCAACAAAAAATTTTATAGTACAACAATTTTATTAGAATTTTAATGATTTATTTGTCGTCTTACCTTACAATACGATAAATGAAGTTTTCATTAACAACCTTCTTCGTTAAGTTAAAATTTAATGCATGACAGCGAATGAAAGGGATTGATTATATTTTAGTGTACTATCTGTTTCTATTTATTGTCTACTATTTCTTACTAATCAAAGTGAATATAATTTACATAATACCTGGAAAATTTAGATCTTCTAGATAAATATAATCTAGATAAATATTGTTGTAACAACTCACACAACGCCATCTGATTCCACACTAAGCAGAGCTTGTACTATGGTAACCAGATAACTGATAAACATACTTATATATTTCTAAATACATACATATTATAAATAAATAACACCCAGACAAAGAATAAACCATCGTGCTCATCACACAAAGTTTTAACCTGGGTGGGAATCGAACCCACGACCTCTTGCGTAGCAATCTTAATTGTTTTATATTTTCAATATATATAAAAGTGTCTGGAGTTTGATCAATTGGACTAGTCACTGATTTACTGAGACTAAGGTTTCTCTTGCGTTTGAGCACATAAAAATAAAGCACTAAAATGTAACTTAATGGATCACTCATGCATTAATCATGAATTTTCGTATTTTGTTCTTAAAATTTATCTTCATAGTATTCAGTATTCCTAAAGTAAGCCCATAGATAGACATGTCTTTCTTAGTAGAAATATAATTACTTTTTCAAGTATAAGTTCCAACATAAAAGGTCTACATACATAATGCGTCACAGTTTATCTTCTACCATGTTAAACACACATCATTTAACATGATTTACTACTTCGAATATATCATGAACCTCATCTAGAATTTACATACAATGTTGATATATGTCAGTTAATGCCGCAGGAAGTTAGATTACATCTATAAATACAATTATCTTATGCTTTAAGTATGAGGTGTTAAACCGGTACATAGTTGTATATTAGTAACTTTTAAATTTTATGATATATGTAAGATTTTAATGTCTTTGTTATTTAAATTTTACTTCTTAGATCTACATTATACTTACTTATCGAAATACAACGTAGACTATCGTATTAATACAACTCTACAATGATATAAATAGAACCGTTGACCATCTAAAAATGTCATTGAAAATTAAAGATACCACGTTTGTTGACGATTTGTATGGGTGCAATAGGGTCCTACCAAAAATTAAATCTGAATCTAGAACTGGCTTACGTGGTACAGTAAGGCCAGTCATGTGAGACTCTTAGAAGACTAGTGGATAGCCATGAGCTGATTTGATTATTTTTTTATTGAGACTGCACCCGCTTTTTCATAACTGTGACTCTTGTAAACCAGGATGTACAGCAATGACCAAGATCAGAAAGTTAAACCAAGCTTGGTCTCTGTGAAGTCCCAGAACAAGTTAGAGTGTCTTACTACCTGGGTCGAAATTAATCAGAAGATAATTGAAATAATTTGGAAAAATAAATTAACACCTCTTCCCTCCTTTGCAAAGTGAGAGATCTGGATAGGAACTAGGTGTACATCCTGTAGAAAAAGGGAAGCCCTACGGTAATAACACATTATTACCGTACATAGGTTAGTACATTATAGGCTGATTTAATTGACGAATGAAAGTGTCTACAAATTTAATGGCAGGGTTTAACAAGTGAACTGTGGTCAGCATAGCTTTAGCAATGCTTTAGTAGAAGCTTTGTACACAACTGGATGTTGAAACTTCTTTACAAATATATATTACTGACTTAGAATTATAAACGGCTATTTTAAAACAGTAAACGCGCTTATTATGCTTGTTGACGACATAACGTAGGCGGCTGCCGCGAGAAATGTCCAAATCCATTAAATTCGTAGACAACCAATAAACTACTAAAACATTGTAACTGGCCACAGCACTGTCAATAAATTCATTTATACAATATAACGCGTATATTAGCATACTAATTGACATTCGCAATCTCGTTTGGTGTCAATATATCTGTACTTGTATCAAACTGTGTTAAACAACTGTTGCGTTTTAGTTACGAAAGCTAAGTGACAGCGAATTGGCGACTCTTATACGCAATCTATTTTCTCTATACAAAGGGTATAGGAGTTCCGTCAAAATCTCCGGAATGAAGCTACTTCATCTGTTAGTGGTGCACCTGCTGACTAATAGACGAGGTAACGATGCAGACGCCCTTCCAGGGTAAGGATTCCAGACGGTCACTTCAGTCACTTTCAATAATGCCGAAAATCATTACCCATACGATAGTTGCTCTTTGTAGCTAAATCACAATGGTCTCCAGATTCCAATTCAAGATAGGGAGCAATTGGCAATACCCTACTATGCACAACAATAAGATTCTCTATAGAAACGTAAATCAAATCAAATCAAAATTAATATCAAAAAATTATATGAACAGATAGAGAACATGCCTCAGAAGACAAGACTGACTGTGCATAAAAAAGTTGCTGTTTGCTCTCAGATAATATGGCAGAAGAAACCTAAAATTAAAATTAATTAGTGAAGATGGAGTGATATAATGATACACAGAGATTGCATGATAAGAGAAAGTTGTTGTGTGTCCTGAGATGTAGTACTCAAAGTAATGAAGATGATATTGAAATGGTTCAGACATACTGTGGAGAGGATCCTTGTCCATCTTTCTTGTTAAGCAGAGACTAATGGTATCATCCGTAACACAACTGAATATGTGGCTAACAATGTAGTGACAATTAAATTAGTTGAACCTTTAGTACATACTTGTATTTTTTACAAAAAAGGATCTCTGGCGTAGGGTTATAAAATCACATAGGATTCATTTCCAACGTTTCTAAGAAAATTAAAATCATTGCCATCTCTTCCAAATAATCCTATTAAGCCCTATGCCTTAGAAGTTCATCGTAACCTAAGTAAGGATTTAGATCACATAAAAGTTTGAACTGCATGATGCTTCAACGAAGTTACGAAGTTAGTAATTCACAGAATAACAAGAAGCTAATAGCACTGAAGATATACTTAGAGGTTGCTTCCAACCCAACACATTTCCAACGCAAGATGTGGCAAGCCTTAAAGGGGAACGAGATTTTAGGGTAGGAAAGAAGAAAAAGAAAAAATAAAGTAACAGAATTGCGATATAACTTTTTAAAGATATTACTGATTTAGAAAAAGATAAACTTGACTTCGTAATCTCCCACTTCTATGACTTAGACCAAAGACACTTCAACATTGAATTGACAGTAGTAACTATTCATAATTCAATAGCAATTAAACTCAAATTGTAGCACTTCACAAAATGATGCGAATGAAACTGCTTAATGAGCACTATCACTAAGACTCAGATTAACGTACATCAGTGTTGGTATGAGCGTATTTTGGTAGCCTTATTTTGTTTATTTATATGATGCTGTAACTTATATTTCTAGATTTAGATATTATCTAGAATTCCAAAACCAAACTCGAATTTATATGCGCGTGTCTGCAATGAAAGAAACTCAGGTTCATCAAATAATATGTTTTCTACACACTAAGACCCGAGTTCACCAACAGATGGTTAAATTTTAAACAGATGTTTTATCCATGAACGGCTGTTTAACAATATTTTGCTGTTCACCATTCACTAACCATTGATTATGTTCTGTAATCGGGTGATTAGCTTAAACGACGTAGCCAACACAGTTTAACCATTGGTTTATGCTTCCTGGCGTGAAGTTTGCATTGTGCATCACTTTTAGTTAGGTACAAAGTAAAAATGCAAGACGCTTTGAATTATATCTTTGAAGAGGATAATGTGCTAGATGATTTTGAACATATAGAAATAATTTTGCGCACTCCCCGTATATTCCAAACACGGCGCAATTATTTCGAGGAATATGACGAGAAAGCATTTGCTACAAGATTTCGTTTATACAAACGTAGTGCATTGGAATTACTTGATTTAATTGAAAGGAAGTTGGAATATTCAAGCGACAGGTAAGTTTCGTACTATTTAATTGTTTGGGGTAGGTACTGTAGGTAACAATGGGTCAAGAAACTATGTACCTATGTAATTTGAGGTTAGATTTATGATGTAGGTACTAGCCGCGCTAAATTCGCTGGGATAAAAATAGTATCCTATGTCCTATTGCAGGTCATGGTCTACCCATTTGTCAAATTTCATCCAAATCCGTTCAGCAATTTTAGCATGAAAGCGTAACAAATAAACAAACAGACCAAATCATTTTCGCATTTATAGTTAGGATTTACTTTTTTTACTCTCTCGAGGTTTATAAGCTACTATATGTTATAATTTAATTTTCAGAAACTATTCTCTGTCACCCATAAGTCAGCTGCTTCTCACTCTGAGGTACTATGCCACAGGGTGTCACCAGCTAACTATGGGAGACTTTGCTGGTGTCAGCAGACCTACGGCGAGCAGGGTGATCCATCGAGTGACTGCTGCAATTGCCTCTTTAAATAAGGATTTCATACGGTTTCCAGAAACCCCCGAAGAAATTCGCAAAACTCAAATGGAGTTTTATAACATTGCCAAATTCCCCAAAGTAATAGGGGCATTGGACTGCACCCATGTAAAAATTATTTCACCTGGAGGTAATCACGCGGAAATTTTTAGAAACCGAAAAGGTTATATATCAATAAATGTTCAGGCTATATGCAATGCTGGACTTATAATTACAGATATTGTAGCAAGATGGCCAGGTAGTACTCATGATGAGCGCATTTTTAGTGCATCCCGTAGAAATGCTATGTTCGAGTTGGGCACACACAACCAGTCCATTCTTGTGGCAGACAGTGGCTATATGAATAGAAGGTACTTGATGATGCCTCTTGATAGAGTTCAGAGAGCAGAAGAGTCATTATACAACGAATCACAGATAAGGACTCGAAATACCATAGAAAGGTTGTTTGGGATATGGAAGAGACGGTTTCCAGTACTTGCATTGGGAATACATGTGCATTTAAAGAACTGCCTTCCAATAATCGTTGCCACTGCTGTCCTTCACAATATCCTTCAGTCAAAGCAAGAAGAATGCCCTCCTGATGACCCTGATTTGGAACTACCTGCTCCTTGGGAATCTATAATAGAACAAGGCAGGATAAGGCAGCAACGGCAGCCTGACATGGGTACGGAAGCGAGAGACATTAATCCAGAGAGGAGAAAACTTATAAACAATTACTTTAAAACACTACAATGAATGTTGTAGGGTTTTAAAGTAATTGTCACCCTAGGCAATAGGCAATAAGTTAGATAGCCACTTAAGTCCACTGGTGTGGAGCCACACCCAGAGGACTTAAGTTCCCTTAGTTATTAGGTAGGTACTAACATAGTTTTTAAGCTCATACTAACAATATAAATGTATATGTTAATGTAATGATTGTCTGAAAAAATAAATATTATTACTATAGCAATCTAGATAATTATTCTGTGATGATAGATAATAAAAACAACAAGTTTTTTTACACATTTTTTTATTCTAAGTTAAGCTAAGCTAACTTGTTCAAAACATTGATCCAAAGCTCAACAAGTAGAGTCCAAAAATAGGGAGTTAATTTTACAGGACAACTATATCAAGAAAAAATTAAAACTAAAAAATTATAAATACGAGTAGGTCTAACAGTTTTATTGCAATAATTTTTGAGTTTTAAGTTTTTCTTGTTTTAGTTGTTCCTGTAAAATTAAAATCCTATGTTTGGACTCTTCTTTTGAGCTTTGGATCAATGTTTGGACCAAATTAATCTTTTCTTGAATAAGCTGGTCACTCAAACTTTGCTGGGCGGGTCTCCTTCTTTTTAACCAACTATTTCCTTCATTATCTTTACTCGATGATTTTAGAACCTCTGATAGTGGCCTCTTTAACGAAGTTGGTGTCCACCCCTCCCATTTCAAATTATTTTCCTGTAAACAATATTAATATTGGTATTTAATAATTTAATTCAACCTGTGAGACTAGTAGTACAGAAAAGAGTAGTAATACATTTTATTCTTTGTCATGAGACTGTAGCAAATACCTAACTAATATTATTAGTGCGAAAGTGAGTTTATTTATTTAAACACGCTTAAACAGCTGAATAGATTTGAATGAAATTGGCACATGGGTAGACCATGACCTGGAGAAGGACATAGGTTACCATTTATCCCGGTATTCCCACTGGATCCAGACTTACGCGGGTGAAACCGCGGGTCGCAGCTAGTATATTATATAGTAAACGAATTTGAAAACTGATTCATAGTCATAACTACTTTTTACATACTAATAATATTACACATTGTTTGAATTAATAAAAACAAGAAAGCGCTTGTAGTGTAGTGTACCTTATCCCATTTTGTGTTTATAACTCCGCCTTTTTTTTCCGTACTTGTTCCGGCTATAGGGCTCTGGGTAAATGAAGGCTCGTTTTCTACTTCTATGACCACTTCGTTTTCCCCATGTACAAACTGAAACAGAAATACATTATGTGCATAAACACCACACTTTCATATCTTAGATATAAACAACACTACAAAGAAGTGAAAGAAGTAAGCATGGATTGCGAAGCTTGGCGATCTGTCCTCTCTGACTACCCCGTCAGGGAAACAGCGTGATGATAGTATTGTACTATACAACAATAACATACAATGAACATCTTCTGTGGTCTAGAGCTTAAAGAATTGGGCCCTTGACGCAGAGGTTTTGGGTTTTTATCCTACGGGGACCAGTAACATGTATAATATATGCACCTTATGTGTGCCTATTTGAAACAAATTATTTGACTTTGACACCTCTTGTCTGAAGAGCAAAATTTACCA
The DNA here is from genome assembly GCA_948477245.1 of Thumatha senex. Taxonomy (NCBI): domain Eukaryota; kingdom Metazoa; phylum Arthropoda; class Insecta; order Lepidoptera; family Erebidae; genus Thumatha; species Thumatha senex. Next base: position 1,544,462 of record OX419733.1, on the reverse strand, counting down.
TGTCATCAAATGGGCATGTAAATAGTGAATGGACTTATGAAGAATACACCTATGTGTTGTGCACACATGTATGTACTATTATAGTATTAGGCCTACGGCTTATTAGGTATAAATAAACAAACCTCATTGTTGGAGTCGATCTGGATACAATCCTCAATACTGATGGTTGATTGTATGGTGCCTTTTTCTATACCCTACAAATTAATTATGGGTATTAATTAAAGATAATACAGATTAACTTAAAAGCTAGTAATATCTAAAGTTAATGTTATTAGTTAAAAAGTTGATAAGATTCAGTGCTTACATCTAGTAGAGCATCACCATCATATGGGTTTTCTAGTCCTTCCAAAGCAGGTCCAAGTATTGCCTCAACCACGTGATCCACTCCAGTACCCGGAGGAAGTGGAGGTGGTCTTCCACCACCTAAAAATAATGTTATGTTATAAATACCACGAAAATCCGGAACAACCAAATATTTTCGTTATTTAATGACCACGTTTACTTACCAGTCATAAACAGCTCCCGTTTCCGACTTGCTGATTGTTTTTTTGTTTGGCGTTTGATATTCTCCCAGCAAGTCTTTAAGCTCTCAGGAGTACGTTTGCAGTGAGCACTCAGAGCATTAAACTCGTCAGCCAGATCCTTCCAACCACTTGCTTTTTCGGCATTTGTTGTAGCGTCCGATTTTTTATTTTCTATAATGTCCCTGTACTTTATTACGAGTTCCGTAAGTACAGATTTCTCGTCACTGGTGAAATTCACAGTACGTTTGCGTTTATCTTCCATATTCACTCACAATATATATTAATACAAAGAAAACAAACACAACGCGTAAAAATAATTAATTGAGTTTGACAATTAAAATTGATTGACGTTGACATTTAAGATATTCAACATTCACAATAAAATGTTAAACCATTCCATCATTCGGTCATTTTCGACTCACTCATTCAAAAACGTTTGGTTAGCTAACCGTTGGTTGGAAATAAATGGTGAACTCGAAAAAAACGCGGTTGGGTTAAACAACTGTTTAATGCTAACAGAACGGTTACGTAATCAATGATTATGTTGTAGTTGGTGAACTCGGGTCTAAGACCCGAGTTCACCAACAGATGGTTAAATTTTAAACAGATGTTTTATCCATGAACGGCTGTTTAACAATATTTTGCTGTTCACCATTCACTAACCATTGATTATGTTCTGTAATCGGGTGATTAGCTTAAACGACGTAGCCAACACAGTTTAACCATTGGTTTATGCTTCCTGGCGTGCATTGTGCATCACTTTTAGTTAGGTACAAAGTAAAAATGCATGACGCTTTGAATTATATCTTTGAAGAGGATAATGTGCTAGATGATTTTGAACATATAGAAATAATTTTGCGCACTCCCCGTATATTCCAAACACGGCGCAATTATTTCGAGGAATATGACGAGAAAGCATTTGCTACAAGATTTCGTTTATACAAACGTAGTGCATTGGAATTACTTGATTTAATTGAAAGGAAGTTGGAATATTCAAGCGACAGGTAAGTTTCGTACTATTTAATTATGTTTGGGGTAGGTACTGTAGGTAACAATAAATTTTGCCAAAACATTGCCAAATTCCCCAAAGTAATAGGGGCATTGGACTGCACCCATGTAAAAATTATTTCTCTTTTAGAAATTAATATAATTATTATTTAACTTTTAGAAACCGAAAAGGTTATATGTCAATAAATGTTCAGGCTATATGCAATGCTGGACTTATAATAACAGATATTGTAGCAAGATGGCCAGGTAGTACTCATGATGAGCGCATTTTTAGTGCATCCCGTAGAAATGCTATGTTCGAGTTGGGCACACACAACCAGTCCATTCTTGTGGCAGACAGTGGCTATATGAATAGAAGGTACTTGATGATGCCTCTTGATAGAGTTCAGAGAGCAGAAGAGTCATTATACAACGAATCACAGATAAGGACTCGAAATACCATAGAAAGGTTGTTTGGGATATGGAAGAGACGGTTTCCAGTACTTGCATTGGGAATACATGTGCATTTAAAGAACTGCCTTCCAATAATCGTTGCCACTGCTGTCCTTCACAATATCCTTCAGTCAAAGCAAGAAGAATGCCCTCCTGATGACCCTGATTTGGAACTACCTGCTCCTTGGGAATCTATAATAGAACAAGGCAGGATAAGGCAGCAACGGCAGCCTGACATGGGTACGGAAGCGAGAGACATTAATCCAGAGAGGAGAAAACTTATAAACAATTACTTTAAAACACTACAATGAATGTTGTAGGGTTTTAAAGTAATTGTCACCCTAGGCAATAGGCAATAAGTTAGATAGCCACTTAAGTCCACTGGTGTGGAGCCACACCCAGAGGACTTAAGTTCCCTTAGTTATTAGGTAGGTACTAACATAGTTTTTAAGCTCATACTAACAATATAAATGTATATGTTAATGTAATGATTGTCTGAAAAAATAAATATTTTTACTATAGCAATCTAGATAATTATTCTGTGATGATAGATAATAAAAACAACAAGTTTTTTTACACATTTTTTTATTCTAAGTTAAGCTAAGCTAACTTGTTCAAAACATTGATCCAAAGCTCAACAAGTAGAGTCCAAAAATAGGGAGTTAATTTTACAGGACAACTATATCAAGAAAAAATTAAAACTAAAAAAATATAAATACGAGTAGGTCTAACAGTTTTATTGCAATAATTTTTGAGTTTTAAGTTTTTCTTGTTTTAGTTGTTCCTGTAAAATTAAAATCCTATGTTTGGACTCTTCTTTTGAGCTTTGGATCAATGTTTGGACCAAATTAATCTTTTCTTGAATAAGCTGGTCACTCAAACTTTGCTGGGCGGGTCTCCTTCTTTTTAACCAACTATTTCCTTCATTATCTTTACTCGATGATTTTAGAACCTCTGATAGTGGCCTCTTTAACGAAGTTGGTGTCCACCCCTCCCATTTCAAATTATTTTCCTGTAAACAAAATTAATATTGGTATTTAATAATTTAATTCAACCTGTGAGACTAGTAGTACAGAAAAGAGTAGTAATACATTTTATTCTTTGTCATGAGACTGTAGCAAATACCTAACTAATATTATTAGTGCGAAAGTGAGTTTATTTATTTAAACACGCTTAAACAGCTGAATAGATTTGAATGAAATTGGCACATATGTAGACCATGACCTGGAGAAGGACATAGGTTACCATTTATCCGGGTATTCCCACTGGATCCAGACTTACGCGGGTGAAACCGCGGGTCGCAGCTAGTATATTATATAGTAAACGAATTTGAAAACTGATTCATAGTCATAACTACTTTTTACATACTAATAATATTACACATTGTTTGAATTAATAAAAACAAGAAAGCGCTTGTAGTGTAGTGTACCTTATCCCATTTTGTGTTTATAACTCCGCCTTTTTTTTCCGTACTTGTTCCGGCTATAGGGCTCTGGGTAAATGAAGGCTCGTTTTCTACTTCTATGACCACTTCGTTTTCCCCATGTACAAACTGAAACAGAAATACATTATGTGCATAAACACCACACTTTCATATCTTAGATATAAACAACACTACAAAGAAGTGAAAGAAGTAAGCATGGATTGCGAAGCTTGGCGATCTGTCCTCTCTGACTACCCCGTCAGGGAAACAGCGTGATGATAGTATTGTACTATACAACAATAACATACAATGAACATCTTCTGTGGTCTAGAGCTTAAAGAATTGGGCCCTTGACGCAGAGGTTTTGGGTTTTTATCCTACGGGGACCAGTAACATGTATAATATATGCACCTTATGTGTGCCTATTTGAAACAAATTATTTGACTTTGACACCTCTTGTCTGAAGAGAAAAAATAATCCATGTCATCAAATGGGCATGTAAATAGAGAATGGACTTATGAAGAATACACCTATGTGTTGTTCACACATGTATGTACTATTATAGTATTAGGCCTACGGCTTATTAGGTATAAATAAACAAACCTCATTGTTGGAGTCGATCTGGATACAATCCTCAATACTGATGGTTGATTGTATGGTGCCTTTTTCTATACCCTACAAATTAATTATGGGTATTAATTAAAGATAATACAGATTAACTTAAAAGCTAGTAATATCTAAAGTTAATGTTATTAGTTAAAAAGTTGACAAGATTCAGTACTTACATCTAGTAGAGCATCACCATCATATGGGTTTTCTAGTCCTTCCAAAGCAGGTCCAAGTATTGCCTCAACCACGTGATCCACTCCAGTACCCGGAGGAAGTGGAGGTGGTCTTCCACCACCTAAAAATAATGTTATGTTATAAATACCACGAAAATCCGGAACAACCAAATATTTTCGTTATTTAATGACCACGTTTACTTACCAGTCATAAACAGCTCCCGTTTCCGACTTGCTGATTGTTTTTTTGTTTGGCGTTTGATATTCTCCCAGCAAGTCTTTAAGCTCTCAGGAGTACGTTTGCAGTGAGCACTCAGAGCATTAAACTCGTCAGCCAGATCCTTCCAACCACTTGCTTTTTCGGCATTTGTTGTAGCGTCCGATTTTTTATTTTCTATAATGTCCCTGTACTTTATTACGAGTTCCGTAAGTACAGATTTCTCGTCACTGGTGAAATTCACAGTACGTTTGCGTTTATCTTCCATATTCACTCACAATATATATTAATACAAAGAAAACAAACACGACGCGTAAAAATAATGAATTGAGTTTGACAATTAAAATTGATTGACGTTGACATTTAAGATATTCAACATTCACAATAAAATGTTAAACCATTCCATCATTCGGTCATTTTCGACTCACTCATTCAAAAACGTTTGGTTAGCTAACCGTTGGTTGGAAATAAATGGTGAACTCGAATAAAACGCGGTTGGGTTAAACAACTGTTTAATGCTAACAGAACGGTTACGTAATCAATGATTATGTTGTAGTTGGTGAACTCGGGTCTAAGACTACTACATCTAATGGGCGTTCTACAGAGAAACGGTTATAACCGACGAATCATGTCACCTATGGCGTACGGGGGTTCGAGTTATATCGCAGACGAAGCCACTTGACTATACTAAATAAAGTTTATTCTAGTCACAAGGTTATATACACAATGAAATTCTCTGACTGACATGAATTATTGTTATGTAAATCAGTAATTAAGTATATTTACACAGTAACCAGTGTGTACAAAATGGACAAAAAATCCCACACTTTTGTTTTATTGTTCATAAATCTTTTAATTATACTCGTAGTTTAGTCTTTAATTAATTTAAATATTCTTTTAACCCTTTTAGTTGTAATTTCGCAAATGTTATTCTTAAATTATACTTGATTATGCTACTTATGTTGAGTTCTTTTTATACGAATATTATGTGAATTCGTAGTCTAAACTACGCAAGTGGCTGAAAATTTAATTTAATTGAAAGATTAATACATTGCATGAAGCTGTTAATATAACATTAAAAGTTTAAATAATAAAGATGCTTAATTGCAGAAATCATAAAATCAAGTTGTGTATAGAGTCGTGAAGTAATTGCATACTCGTCCACATAAAACCAAATAACATGATTGCGTTGAAGTTGGGATAAGACGGTCTACATGAGCTTAACCAATTAATTAGCATAACATTGCTTCATTGGTTACTATTGACATACTTATATTCCATTACGAACCAGTAAATAGGAATTTTATTCATATTAAATGTAATTTTGTGACAAATATTTATTTTTAAACCATGTAAAGTTTTACAAAAAAATTGAAATGAAGATTGATGTGCACCAAAGAAAATCAACTGAGACTTCGAAGCACTTGTGCTAGATACTTGTATTTTGTAATTTTGTATTTTACATACCTATATACTTCACGCCTTAATACCCGAAGGGGTGGGCAAAGGCTACTATACGCCCATTTTCACCGTATGCATATTTTTGTCCCACCTAACTGAGGTGGTGAGTTTCATTGCTGTGTTGAAATTGGCAGGCGCAGGCTGTGGCGAACTGCAGTTGAAATTTTTCAAGCTGCTATAAGGCCTTTAACTAAGTTTTTTGTCTGCCATTTTACTGGCAACCGGGACCAACGGTTTAATGTGCCTTCCGAAGCACGAAAACGCTCGCAAATGTCAATGCCACAAAGTGTTTACCCAGCTATGGCGAAAGTTGATTAACGCAGTAATCGTTTACAGAACATTGAGTCATCGGGACCACGAGCGCTTCAAGATTTACAGGGTCAAAAAAAATAGAATTTCAGATTGTAAATGATTTTTAAATCAATTTTTTAACCTATTCGACCAGGAGCCGACTTTCTGATGAATCTATACTTTAATGTATAAAGCGTTAGAGTTTGTTAGTTTGGTTGAACGCGCTAATGTCAGGAAATAACCGTCAGATTTGAAAAAAAAAATTATGTGTTGGATAGCCCATTTATCGAGGAAGGATATCATCACGCTACTACCTCGAAGAGCGGAGTAGTAGTCATAAATGTCGTCAAAACGGGCAATTTTTTATACATTATTGTAGAATTTATAAGCGACGGGATAAATAGGTGCGACCGGTCATTGTCAATATCAACTCAGAAGATATTAAGATTCGCCGATGTTAAATCTTGCCTATAGAAAAAAACTACTAGGTCAATCATTGCACACTTGGTCATACATCATGGGCACCTTGGTAATTCAACCGTTACGATCGAATTACTAGAAACTTACACATGCAGAAGTTTAAATGGTAAATCAATTACTGCCGTATACATACATAATTATGTAAAAAAGGTAACAATATTTATGTTCGCACATTCTGTATGATTGGCAAGAAGTATGTAATTACTGCGTTTAATAAAGTGTAATACGTATAATGATTTACACACGACGTGGAAGCAGAGCAAAAACTAGATAAGTGCAAATATAGTGTGAGGAAATTATACCGCGCGCAAGTAACCGTACTACTTAGTAGGTGCATTTGTTTGTCTTGTATATAGCTTTATACTCTGATAATTTTCAAGAATTGTTTTTATTTCACTGAAATTCTATAATTATAAGTTTAGTAGTTCAAGAGGATCAATTTATTTTGACCCTACCAATATTATTATTATTACGCACACGGTTAGGTCCGACAGAGGCTTTATTCCGCGTGCGCTTAGGTTATGGCGTACCCCGTATGGGGTTCTTCAAATGGGGCCTTAGAAGGTTTATAAAGGGTCGGCAAAGCGAGTGGTGCACCTCTGGTGTTGCAAACGTCCATAGGCTACGGTGACCACTTTTCATCAGGTGGGCCGTTGTCTGCCACCTCAGTGGTATAAAAAAAAATTACCTCACCTACAAGTGGTATGCCTGTACACTGACCAATTGTAAAGGCACACTTATGGAGTTGGAAAGTCTGGCGACCGTCGCTACCAACGACATACACATACATACATATTGTCACGCCTTTATCCCCGAAGGGGTGGGCAGAGATATTAAACGCCCACATTTCACCGTATGCATTTTTGTCCCACGTAACAGGTGGTGAGCCCATTGCCGTGTTGAAATGGACAGGCGCAGGCTATGACGACCTGCTGTTGAAATTTTTAAGCCGCCCATAAGGCCTTCAACTTGGCTTAACAACTGCCATTTTATTGGCGACCGGGACCAACGGCTTAACGTACCTTCCGAAGCATGAAACTGGGATGGGTCTAAAGGGCCGAATAAATTTACTAAAATATGTCTATTTTAGATGTTAAATTTGAAAGAAATTTTGAACCCATTACCTTTTTAGTGAGGTGGTAACAAAAAGGCTAAAAGGTCTTATGTGCTAGACACTAATTAGCACGACCAATTAAAGTCCTGGTAGTCTCGGACCAGCGACGCTGAAGATAAATTGTCAGAATCATAGCTGCTTTCAGCAGCCAGTAAAAGTGGCTTCAAATTCAAGAGAGGTGTAGAGACAACTAAGAAGATGCTTTGTTGAACTTTGTTACTTGAATATAACATTTATGGTCACTTCGCGTTGCTCCCGAGGACTCCTCAGAAAGTAGAGTAGATAGAGACTGAGAATGTGTGAGCAAGCGCTAGAAGGTACCTCTAGAACGCGAGGGTACTCGAACACTCTAGATGGAGTCTATTCGTGCCAATACCTATTGCAATATAAGCGAAACGTGAGCAAAGTTTCAAAATCATTTATAAAACGCGAAAAAGATCCAAAAACAAACCATTATGAATGTTACAAATTGTGTGAGTTTAAAGACATAATTACCGACATTTCGTTTTCTTTTATATTTATTCTCGACAGTAAGCACGCTAAGATAACTGACTGGCTAATTCCAGTAGGTGTATAAAGTAAGCTATTATAATGCAAAACTCAAAATAAAACCGATGGTAATCATTAGTTCAGTGTACAATAGCTTGTGAACACTATTTTACGCAGAAGCGTGACGGTTGCCATAAAAACGTCAATGCATTGTGTTGGCAATTCTTATCATTTATTGTGTTTGCGAACGTCTTGACAGCTTGAATGAATTTATATGACATGTAACTGATTTTCTTTCACTGTATTGTGTGTTGCCGCTTTGCCACGAGTAATTATAGTTATTGTTACATGTGCGTTCACAATTATTTACTTGAGTTTGTATTAGAATTTGGCGACCTACATTCATTACCATAGTATTAGTGGACACATGTACGTTAAATTTGGATATACTACAGTTGAATCTTCCCATGGGAATATGTTTTTCTGCGAAGTGGCCTTTGGTACTTTCCAGAGCTACATTTTTTTTTGGGACTAATCCCACCCACATTCCCATTACTGTAACTCCTGTAAACCAGGATCTACAGCAATGACCAATACACCAGAAAAGTTACACCGAGCTCGATCTCGGTGATGTCCCAGGAGAAGTTAGCATATCTTGGATCGCGCAACGAAATTAATCAGAAGATAATGTGAGGAAGTAAGAAAAGAACGTAATGCCTCTTCCCTCCTTTGCAAAGCGGGAGACCTGGAAAGCAATGAAATGAAATAAAAGGAAATGAAATGAAATGAAATGAAAAATCTTTATTCATGTAGGTCACAAAGTAACACTTATAAACGTCAAGATTATTGCTTCTACATTTACATTTACTGCCAGATTCGCACAGCAATAGGTAGAGCCTGAGGAAGAACCTGGCAATAAAACTCATGGCCACTCTTTTCTAACCGCCAGTAATTACATTAGTTTGAGTTACATGATGTTTGACCAATTATATAGAAGAGAGCTGTGAGAGCAATATACCAGCTTGGTCCCAGGGTATCTCTAAGAGAAAGATTAAAAGAAATTAATATTCTTACCGTTATATCACAATATATATATGAGAATTTACTTTATGTGCACAAAAACATGGACACATTTCTTAAAAAAAGTGATATACATAATGTAAACACTAGGCATAAAGATAATCTTGTATTACATTCTACTCGTCTCGAAATAATCAGCAATTCTTTTATGGGGCAATGTATACGATTCTATAACAAACTTCCCGATAAAATTAGAATATTGTCAATAAATATGTTTAAGACAACAGTCAAGGCCAAATTGTGTAACAAGGCATATTATAAAATTTCAGACTATATAAATGATAAATATGCATGGGAGTAAGTCGCTCTAAGTCAACACACATAAATATACAAATAGAATTAATAATAATAAAGAAACATTATAAATATAATGTACATTTGTTCAACATAAGTGATCTGAAACGTCGGGTTCACTAATATAATTATATGTAATTTGAGTTTGTTATTGTGTGAGCACCGTCCACATAGCTTTTTATAAATTTTGAAATTGACATGATGGTTGCTGTGCAGTTTGAGTATGTCATGCTCGCCTAAGTGTCCTGGCAGTAGTGGTGCATGTATCGGGTCGCCTTATTCCCTATAATACGGTTGGGTAGGGCGATGGCTGATATATGCGTCATACCCGTGAACGGGTGCCGTCTGTTGGGACTGGTCAGCTCATAGCTGTTATAGCAATTATTACAAATAAAACTATTTATATTTAAGGCAAATTAAGTTTAGTCGACTGTTCTCACGTAACTCCAAAGGAGCAATGTAAGTTTAATATTGTAAGCCATACCTGCATTTTAAAATAGCAGCCATTTAGTTTCTTGCCGGAGTCTTCCTCATAAGGGTGGGCCTTTAAAACTGGCAACTAGAAACGCTCTCATTTTGATTTTATTTGTTTTTTTTTGTAAAGACTCATTACTATATAATTTGTTTAAATATCATGTAAATAAAACTAATGTAATTACTGGCAGTTAGAAAAGAGTGGCCATGAGTTTTATTGCCAGGTTCTTCCTCAGGCTCTACCTATTGCGTTGCGAATCTGGCAGTAAATGTAGAAGCAATAATCTTTCAGCAGCCAGTAAAAGTGGCTTCAAATTCAAGAGAGGTGTAGAGACAACTAAGAAGATGCTTTGTTGAACTTTGTTACTTGAATATAACATTTATGGTCACTTCGCGTTGCTCCCGAGGACTCCTCAGAAAGTAGAGTAGATAGAGACTGAGAATGTGTGAGCAAGCGCTAGAAGGTACCTCTAGAACGCGAGGGTACTCGAACACTCTAGATGGAGTCTATTCGTGCCAATACCTATTGCAATATAAGCGAAACGTGAGCAAAGTTTCAAAATCATTTATAAAACGCGAAAAAGATCCAAAAACAAACCATTATGAATGTTACAAATTGTGTGAGTTTAAAGACATAATTACCGACATTTCGTTTTCTTTTATATTTATTCTCGACAGTAAGCACGCTAAGATAACTGACTGGCTAATTCCAGTAGGTGTATAAAGTAAGCTATTATAATGCAAAACTCAAAATAAAACCGATGGTAATCATTAGTTCAGTGTACAATAGCTTGTGAACACTATTTTACGCAGAAGCGTGACGGTTGCCATAAAAACGTCAATGCATTGTGTTGGCAATTCTTATCATTTATTGTGTTTGCGAACGTCTTGACAGCTTGAATGAATTTATATGACATGTAACTGATTTTCTTTCACTGTATTGTGTGTTGCCGCTTTGCCACGAGTAATTATAGTTATTGTTACATGTGCGTTCACAATTATTTACTTGAGTTTGTATTAGAATTTGGCGACCTACATTCATTACCATAGTATTAGTGGACACATGTACGTTAAATTTGGATATACTACAGTTGAATCTTCCCATGGGAATATGTTTTTCTGCGAAGTGGCCTTTGGTACTTTCCAGAGCTACATTTTTTTTGGGACTAATCCCACCCACATTCCCATTACTGTAACTCCTGTAAACCAGGATCTACAGCAATGACCAATACACCAGAAAAGTTACACCGAGCTCGATCTCGGTGATGTCCCAGGAGAAGTTAGCATATCTTGGATCGCGCAACGAAATTAATCAGAAGATAATGTGAGGAAGTAAGAAAAGAACGTAATGCCTCTTCCCTCCTTTGCAAAGCGGGAGACCTGGAAAGCAATGAAATGAAATAAAAGGAAATGAAATGAAATGAAATGAAAAATCTTTATTCATGTAGGTCACAAAGTAACACTTATAAACGTCAAGATTATTGCTTCTACATTTACATTTACTGCCAGATTCGCACAGCAATAGGTAGAGCCTGAGGAAGAACCTGGCAATAAAACTCATGGCCACTCTTTTCTAACCGCCAGTAATTACATCAGTTTGAGTTACATGATGTTTGACCAATTATATAGAAGAGAGCTGTGAGAGCAATATACCAGCTTGGTCCCAGGGTATCTCTAAGAGAAAGATTCAAAGAAATTAATATTCTTACCGTTATATCACAATATATATATGAGAATTTACTTTATGTGCACAAAAACATGGACACATTTCTTAAAAAAAGTGATATACATAATGTAAACACTAGGCATAAAGATAATCTTGTATTACATTCTACTCGTCTCGAAATAATCAGCAATTCTTTTATGGGGCAATGTATACGATTCTATAACAAACTTCCCGATAAAATTAGAATATTGTCAATAAATATGTTTAAGACAACAGTCAAGGCCAAATTGTGTAACAAGGCATATTATAAAATTACAGACTATATAAATGATAAATATGCATGGGAGTAAGTCGCTCTAAGTCAACACACATAAATATACAAATAGAATTAATAATAATAAAGAAACATTATAAATATAATGTACATTTGTTCAACATAAGTGATCTGAAACGTCGGGTTCACTAATATAATTATATGTAATTTGAGTTTGTTATTGTGTGAGCACCGTCCACATAGCTTTTTATAAATTTTGAAATTGACATGATGGTTGCTGTGCAGTTTGAGTATGTCATGCTCGCCTAAGTGTCCTGGCAGTAGTGGTGCATGTATCGGGTCGCCTTATTCCCTATAATACGGTTGGGTAGGGCGATGGCTGATATATGCGTCATACCCGTGAACGGGTGCCGTCTGTTGGGACTGGTCAGCTCATAGCTGTTATAGCAATTATTACAAATAAAACTATTTATATTTAAGGCAAATTAAGTTTAGTCGACTGTTCTCACGTAACTCCAAAGGAGCAATGTAAGTTTAATATTGTAAGCCATACCTGCATTTTAAAATAGCAGCCATTTAGTTTCTTGCCGGAGTCTTCCTCATAAGGGTGGACCTTTAAAACTGGCAACTAGAAACGCTCTCATTTTGATTTTATTTGTTTTTTTTTGTAAAGACTCATTACTATATAATTTGTTTAAATATCATGTAAATAAAACTAATGTAATTACTGGCAGTTAGAAAAGAGTGGCCATGAGTTTTATTGCCAGATTCTTCCTCAGGCTCTACCTATTGCGTTGCGAATCTGGCAGTAAATGTAGAAGCAATAATCTTGACGTTTATAAGTGTTACTTTGTGACCTACATGAATAAAGATTTTTCACTTTTCACTTTTTTTTAGTTAAAATTATGCTCAAAAGGAGCTGGTTTATAAGCCAATAGTTTGGCTTGATTCAATAAAAAATTGGATAACAATACAGCTATCTGACGTCGTAAAAACTTCGATAGTAATTAACTATCTAATGTCAAAAAGTAATTATTCTGTAATAAAGGATTACAGTCAAATAATTCTATATTCCTACAATATGTGGTCAAGGTAAGTAACTTTCTATTCATATTGTATCTAATATTGTTTTCAATTTGTGTAAAAGATTTGCTATATGGCAGTGTAGATAGTATAACCTGTTTAACTTGCAAATTTGACAACTGTTCATAAAACTTTATGATAGTTATAATGTTTACACTATCTCTTCTGCCAATAAGTATCACTATTGTTGTTTGTGGGCAATGTGTACTGGTTAATACCTTATTAATTATTTGAGAGTAGGATGCCCCAGGAAATGAAAGGGTCATGACCGAATTACCCAGATGTTGAACTAAATGATAACCCTAAACTCTTGCCTATTTCATCACAATAAACAACAGTCTTTTCAACGTTTAAAAGTTGTGTAATTTTTGTTACAGGGCTATTACAGCAAGTGTTATTTGTGTTTATAATATTGTCACATATACTGCCCACAGAGTCAACCATTGGAGAAGTTGACTCGGCCCGAGATGTTATTGACAAGGAAGAACATGGTAGGGATTTTTCACAGTCAGGTGTTTGATTATATAATTTTTCAAGTGAATAGAACCTTTGTTCATTGCTGTGACAAGACTCCACCAAGCTATTCAATGCCTTAATGTACTCTCCAATTTCTTTCTGTGATGTTTTGTATTTTAAAGTTATGGAATCTAAGGAATCATGTAAACTCATAATTTCTGTCTGTAATTGATGTATATCTGTCTCATATTGCTCTGTTTGGGTATTTAATTGTTTTTTACTTGTTTCTATTAGTTGTTTTAACTGTACATTTGATTTACAAGTCCTAAGATATTTGTTCGCTCCCATTCTAAGCTTTTTCATGTGTTTCTGTGATTTGGAAATAAATTTATTGAGTTTTATGTATTTTTTTAATTTATTCCTGCTACTACTAACCAATTTTATTGATGTGTTGGTGTTAGTAGATAACGAGTGGTCACCAGTTTTGTCTACTGGTATAATAGGAATATTCAATGCTGACTTATCTATTATGTGCGAGGTGATGGGCTCATCAAGACAAATTAGATCTGGCTCTGACCTCCCACACATTAGCTCATTATACAGACTGTTGGAAAGGGCAGCCTGATCTACCGATTTAAGATTTTCCCTAAAAGTGATGGAGTTATGAGCATCACTCAGCTCACACTCTAGAACGCTTATACGTTTCAGAGCATGTTCATGGGTGTTGCTGCACTCTTCTAGACCCTTTACTGTTGACTGAAGGTGATCCCGCTGAACGGTGAGCTCCATGACATGTGTATGTAGCTCAGCCAACTCTTGTTTGAATTGGGTGTTTTTCTCAATTACATTAAATATTTCTTTTTCACTATCATCCCGTTCCTCTAGCAACTGTTTCTCTCCTAGCAACTCCAGTTCCTTTATAGTGAGGTTGAACTTCTGTTGCAAGTCACGGGATACTGCACTACGGGTCATCATTTTTATTTTATTCCTAATAAATACCAATATGAAATCTATAATAAATTTCAACACACTATTGACAAGATTATAAAAAAAGCTAAATAAAAGTGCAAGTATAACTATGTCTTCAACAAACCTAGTATATTTGAACCATATATTGAACTTTGATATTTTAGATACATATTTAGGTACAATTTTTATATTAATATTCCAATATATGATAGGTGATGTTCGGTAGGGTTTGTGGTATGTTTGTTCAGTAAAGATTTGAATTGATGTACCCTACTATAATGTACCCTACTCTCAATTTTTATGTTCGAAAGTTTTACAGATTAGTATTAGGTAAGTATATTTTTCTTATGTTTAAGTTCATTTCATGTCACAATATTTGTTTGTTTTTATGAAGATTGTAGGATCACCATTAACAGTTTATTATTGGTATTGTTCACTTAATTTTTCACAACGGTAACAATAAATTCAAAAATTTATTGGTGATCACTAATTCTCAAATAACTCCGTCGTAGCCTTGTGCATGTATATAATAGTATTTACGGTATATTTCTGTGTGTTCATTTGCACTTTTAACACTTTTTTACTGTAGTATACTTTAATATTTATAAATTTCCTTAATAAAAATATACAGAAGCACTGTTTATGTTACGGCGGCAGTGTTGCCAGCCTCTATACTCCAACTCTATACGCAACTAGGTGTAAATCCTATAGAAATAGGGCAGCACCACGGCAATAGTATATTACGGATCCTATGTGAGCTATGTTTGATTCCAGTAATATGTATGGCAGAAACGTTTTAAAGCACGAAAATTTACCCTCGATGCCACGAGATCCGCATAGTAAACTACTTCCGACGTTACTTGTAAATAATTAAGCATATTATATCGCTCATTTTGCCAAATGCTACACTCCCAAAGTATATGATGGGCGGTCTGATCATATTTGGCGTCAGCAGTTGAACACTGACAGAACGGTGACTCAACCAGCCAGATTCCAGAGCTACATGTGTTTTCTTTTTAAAATCTATCAATTCCTTGCGTAGGCGGCGTGGGACAAGGACTTTCCATTTATAATTGTATTAGTAATAATAACCAACCAAATTAAAAGCTAATATTTCTTTAATATATTGATAATTCTCATATAAAATTATTGTCTTTTACAAGTAAAATAAATCTATCCTTATAAAATGTTACTTAGACTTTTTTTACGTCTTTATCCCAGAAGGGGTGGCAGAGGTTTACTATACATCCATATTTCATAGTAAGAAGTTTTGTAGACAACAACTTTTTATTTTGCTAATGTCACTTAAAATCATCACCTGCTGTCCAACAAAAATTTGATCTGCAATCTGCCTTTGGTAGACAATCACATTACACTTCGGGTTTTTCAGTGGAGTTAGGTAGAATATTTTTGGAAATCACATAACTGTAATTGTGTGTATCATCAGCAATTACTTGCTCGAATAAGTTAATGATTTTAATATTATTAGTATCGTCTTCTACTAAAATATTGCCGCTCCTAGTGAGGTCTTACTCATAAACATTGCACTATATAGTCGTTGAAGAATTAATAACTATAATACCCACCGACATATTCAAGCCAATTTCCAACATCCGCACACATAACCCACAAAGTGTCACTCGTAACCGCAAATACACTCATACAGTCAGCTATATAATTATACTTTTGAGTTATTGCACTCGTTAAAACGTCTGGCAGCTGTTGCTTGCTGTTATTATGACGTCAAAGTAACTCATTTTTACAAGAAATAACGGAAATAATAAGAAATAAATTGAGTATAAAATGATATGGGTCTGTCTTTTAAGGACACATTAAGTTAAACATCAGTCAGATTGATGTTGATAGATCGCACCATCTGTAGTTATAGCATAATGGTCAAATATCAAATATATTTTATGACAATGACTACACATTCGATTCCATAATTCCATTATTTTTATCTTTTTTCATCTTACTGTCTCTCTAGTGGTTTCCAACTCCATACTATTTTCGGTCCTTGACTATTAAATAACAAACATAAAAAATTGGAAATCGGGCTCCAATGTGAAAATTAAATGTGTAGTTAAGATGAGTCAAAGCTAAAACCATTGTTATGATATGACAATATCTTACATTATGTAGTTTTATTGACTGCCTCGTTGGCACAGTGGTAGTGTAAGCGACTGCTGCGCATGAGGTCACGGGTTTGATTCCCGGGTCGGAACAAAGATTTGTGTGATCCACAAATGTTGGTTTCGAAGTGTTTCCTACGTATAATATGTATGTATTTAGAAATATATAAGTATGCACATCAGTTGTTTAGATCAAAGAGTACAAGCTTACAGCTAATTTTAGGCTAGATGGCGCTGTGTAAAAAGTGTCTTACAATATTTATATTTATATACGAGTATTTATATTTATTGTTACCACATACAGTATCAAATGAAATATATCAAATTGAAAGTGCTATAAAACCATTTCTATTTATCACGATTCTTTTGAATATAATCTTCGGATTGAATCTTTATACATTCTGAGGTAGACGTGATTCAATTTTTCTATAAATTGATCCCACTTATGATGTAATTTAGACACTAAAAGAAGTTCCCAGCCTCTAGTGTGTGGATGGAATGTTAAATGAATTGCACGTTGTATTATGTAACATAGACATGACATAGTATCTGCGAACGAGTCTGCAGCAATAACTAAGAGAATAGATTTGTTTAGAAAAAGTATAAAATTAAATAAGAAATAACTTTATTAACATAAAATTTTCCACCGGTCATATTTATTTTTAGCAGCCTTATCTTCATTACAATTATTGTACAGTTATTCAGTATACTTACTGTAAATTTTTTTTTAATACCGCATTTCATAACATTTTTATTAATGTTATTTACCACTTAAATCTTCAGAACATTAATATTATTTTTTAGCATTAAAAATCATTTTAACGATATCGTGTACACTCAGCTACCATATTACACTTTGAACACATTAAAGTATACATATTATGTAAGTCCTCTATTTTGTGTTATCTATCGAAACATCGTAAAAAGTCGATATAATCACCACGAAATCGGGATCACCAGTTTTGTATATCGAACTCTGTATAAGGTTGTTATTAAAACGTGTTATGTGAATTTTACACTTATTGCGTACTCGTTAAATTTTAAATAGCAATGTTAATATTGTAACCTGTATTTGTGTGCAAATTAACTTTATTTTTCTGTATCACCGACAGTATTAATTTTGCTTGAAAATGTGGTAATCATTTATTATTGTTGATAAATTTTTGTATGAGCGAGTTTGCTGTTATTAAAACAAAGTCGTTTCATTTACATTGCTTGGAGGCTAATTACAATAAAGTAATCATAAAAACTTCTTATTTACCCATTGAGAAATAAATTTGACCACTTTAAAGATAATATTAGACGCGTAATAAACATTTTTTACGTTAATTGCGTATAATAATATAAAGGAATTATAAAATAATATTAAGAATAATTTAACTGTTGTTACCGCCTAGTGTTTATATTATGTTAACCCTCTAGAAATGACCAAATTTTTTCGGGATTTAATTTCATGTCTGTTATCCAGTTTGGGGTTTATATTATTTGATTGAAATTCTATTGCCAGATGATCAGGAATAAGGCGTGAATCATAAACGAATAGCTAATCGTTTATGATTCACGCCTTATTCCTGAAGGGATGGTAAAGGCATGTTATACGCCCATTTTTCACCGTGGGTATTCCTGTCCCACGTAATAGGTAGTGAGCCCATTGCCGAGTTGAAATAGACAGCCGCAAGAGAGATTTTTTTCAAGCAGTACTTGACTTAACGACTGCCATGTTACTGGCAACCTGGACCAACGGCTTATCGTGCCTTTTATAGCACTGAAACGCTCGCAAATGTAAATGCCACAGAGTGGTTATTTAGCCATGAAAAATATCAGTAATATTATAAGCATATAACATAATAATATGACAAAAACCTGCAATTTCTGGCAATTCTCTATACTGTGTATGTTTTGTTTAGTAAAATACAAGTCGTACATTGATGTCTGTTTGTCAAATTCAAATTCAAATATATTTTATTACAAATATGGGTACATCAATTTTGGTGTTATATATAAGTCAATTATGTTCTGCCATATTTCGCTAGATAGCATGCAATAGACTTAAGTGTCAAACAAACTTAAAATTAAAATGTAAATTCAATTCCATACATACTACAAGCAATAAAATAATGCTGTCCATAATCGTTTACCTTCCTGCTTCAACACTCATTTTAAAGACATTGACATCTTCTTCAACTCTAAAAATGTATTTAGGGGGCTTATATGTAAAAAAATATTGTCTGGCCAGACAGCGGATAGAAATGAATGAGTACTATGCTGCTGTTCTCAAGTGTTCTCAGTATTGCTGTATTTCGGTATGTATATTGTCACTTAATGCACAAATATAGTATGTTTAAGGTTTTACAACAAATTGCGAGGTATTTTGTAATTATTGTTCCTATATAATTTTAGAGATTTATCACGTCGTGAAACTTTGTTATTGGTTTAGTGTCTATACATGTGAATTTACCCATGAAAAATGTAAAATAGCTGTTATAACTAGTTGAATCGGGCGTTACATGGCGGAAATCCATCGTTAACGATAATAAAGGAGGGGAGGAGGATCCCAGCACACACACTCGATTCGTCAATCCTAACGCACAACGGTAAAGGATAACCTCTACTAATTGTAACGGAGGAATGACGAACCATTTAAATTACTCCTAACGAAATCAATTACTTCATAAATGTATAAACATGGCATTGTCATAACCCTTAAACTTTTAAAAAATGGCTTTCAACTATCGGTTTGCTTCAAATTACAAATAGCTCTAGTGCACTTTTTTGTGCCTTGAAAACGTTACCACTATCCGTAGAATAACCCCAAAATATAATGCCGTATCTTAATATAGATCCAACATATCCGTGATAAGCAGTGAGCACCAAAGTTTTTTTAGTTCTTTTTGTAAGCATATAGATAGCGTACGATTGTTGATGAACTTTTTGACAAAGGTTTTCCACGTGAACCTTCGAATTTAAACTATTGTCAATATCTAAACCCAAGAATTTCGTTTTCTCCACCTCCATTACTGTTTTATCCATGTAATTAATTTTCATACCAACCAGTCTAGGCACTCTGTTCTTAAAACACATTAGTAATGTTTTCTCCTAATTTATTTGTAAATTGTTAGAATTCAACCATTTAATTACCGTGTATAGTATCTCCTTGGTCTTAATATCTGTCACATTTTTTCCTTTAAAAATTATAGTGGTATCATCAGCAAATAGAATCGTGGGATGATTGGTTATTTTTGAATATAATTAATATAAACGTTAAACAGACGTGGTCCTAATATAGTACCCTGTGGAACGCCCACCTTGGCCTCCCTATAATTAGATTTATAGTGTCTTTCTTTTTTAAGAACAAGGCTTAGGCGTGTAATTTGTGTGCACTGCTTACGATTGCAGAGATAGGATTTAATGAGGCTTAACACATTTCCTCTATTGCCATATGACTATAATTTGCGTAAAAGTATGTCATGTTGTACATAGTCAAACGCTTTAGTGAGGTCCATATATAAACCACAGATTGGGACGGATTTATCAACATTTTCAGTGACCGTTTCAAGAAAAATAAATCAATAAATTTGGCTATCTATAGCCAAATTTATTGATTTATTTTTCCTAACTCTTTTCCGACTTGTTCAGGAGCCAGTATGTTCATGTTTTCAAGGTACGTATATATTCTGGTATAGATAATCCTCTCAAAAACCTTTGAAATGGACGGTACAGTCATAGAAAAATCATTTCAGAAATACAATGTAGTAATTTTTTTTTCTATAAATGAAAATACAGAGATTACGACTGAAAATTAATCTACGTGACTGTACTTTGTCATTATTTCAGGTAAAATATGAACGTGTGTCCAGTTGACGAAAACATTAAAGTATTTAATTTAAGTTTCACTATGTGGACACGCGTAAAAATCCTGGCGTGTCCAGATGATGAAATAATAAATAATAATTTTTGGAGTTTCACAAACTGTTCACACGTGTGTCCAGCCTCTCGTGTCAAGATGGTGAATAACCCGTCATAATTAAGATTTGTTACCTGGTCATTAAAAAAATCGTTAATCAAATTTGCTATTGCTTGTGGATTATTAGTTGTATTATTATCATCAATTTTAATGTTGTAAATCTCGTTCTTCGGTATATTATATTGTGTATTATTAATAACCTTCCACGTGGCACGACATTTATTCCGCGCAGTTTGTATAAAATTTTCATTCTGAATAATTTTGGTTAATTTAATAATTCGATTTAATCTGTTTGATAAGGAACGATAATTATTTTTATTGGCATTTGAGCCATTCTTTCGAAATTGCCATAATAATTGAAGTTTACGTTTGCAGCACTTTTTAATTTCAGCTGTCATCCATTTCAGCCGATTGTGTACCCGTATTTTTTTGTAAATTTTTGGAAAGCATAAACAATAAAAGAGTATAAAAGTATCATAACAATTATCAAATGCCACTACCGGATCATTACTTTCAAAAGAATTACTAAAAACAACGAAATTATGCATTCAATGTATAGAAGTAAAATTAATGCAGTGGAAATGAGAAGTCTGCGGAGTATGGCTGGAGTGAAATTGAAGGACAGAGAAAGGAACAGTGTGATAAGGGAACATTGCGGTATGGTAGAAGATGTAGTGACTAAGATAGAAAAAGGTATACTTAGATGGTTCGGACACGTGGAGAGGATGGATGAAAGTAGACTAACGAAACAGATTTATCAGAAGAGAGTGAATGGGCAAACTGGTAAGGGGCGACCTCGACGTACATATGTCAATCAAATAAAAGACATTTTGGAAAAAGGTCAGGTCAAGAGTACCCTTAACCGGCGTGTGTGTATGAAAACACTTATGAAAGTGGATGAAGCGAAAGTTGTATGCCAGGAACGTAGCAAGTTGAAAGCCATAGTCTCTGCCTACCCCGATGGGAGACAGGCGTGACGATATGTATGTATGTATGTAATGTATTTTTTTGTATTATCACAATGATAATCCCTTTTCTCCGCATACCAATGATTAAAATAGAAACTTCTTTTCACTGGGCAGGTTAGTAGTTGTGCCGTGTGATCCGACAGTCAAACTCAAACACCCTTACAACCACGAAAATTATATTGTCAATCATACTCTCTTTTTCTTAACCTTTGAGAACCCCCTGTTACTCTCAAACTCTTCCAGGACTTAGGTAAAGCCTGAGATCCGTCTTTATTAGATGCTACAGTTTCGGTTTGGGAAAAATAAAAACACTTGAGGAGTTCGGTTCGTCATTCCTTCAGTCACTTTCCACAATGCCAAAAGTAAATTTCGGCATTATAGGAAGTGACCTGTCTTCTAATCTGCTTGTAACCATGTAAGTGCACGTGTGACTTTGTTGTGAGGTAGTCTGGCTGGTTTTGAGGTAGTATTGGTGGGGTCCCTTACATCAAAGCATATCATACTATCATACTAGAAAAAATAAAATTTGATTAAGAACGACAGTAAAGGAGGCGAGGAGGATCCCACCACCTCTACTAATTGTAACGGAGGAATGAACGAACCGAACTCCTCAATTCATTTTTTTTAAAGTAGAATTTTTTTTCTTGACTTTAACCAGCGTCTTCTGGTTTAACGCACCAGACGCGTTTACCAACTACACCACTGCGAGTTGCTCGAAACCTATATATTGGTTGGGTCCCTTACATCCAAGCATATCATACTATCATACTAGAAATAATAAAATTTGATTAAAAACGACAGTAAAGGAGGCGAGGAGGATCCCACCACCTCTACTAATTGTAACGGAGGAATGAACGAACCGAACTCCTCAATTCATTTTTTTTAAAGTAGAATTTTTTTTCTTGATTTTAACCAGCGTCTTCTGGTTTAACGCACCAGACGCGTTTACCAACTACACCACTGCGAGTTGCTCGAAACCTATATATTGGTTGGGTCCCTTACATCCAAGCATATCATACTATCATACTAGAAATAATAAAATTTGATTAAAAACGACAGTAAAGGAGGCGAGGAGGATCCCACCACCTCTACTAATTGTAACGGAGGAATGAACGAACCGAACTCCTCAATTCATTTTTTTTAAAGTAGAATTTTTTTTCTTGACTTTAACCAGCGTCTTCTGGTTTAACGCACCAGACGCGTTTACCAACTACACCACTGCGAGTTGGTCGAAACCTATATATTGGTTGGGTCCCTTACATCCAAGCATATCATACTATCATACTAGAAATAATAAAATTTGATTAAGAACGACAGTAAAGGAGGCGAGGAGGATCCCACCACCTCTACTAATTGTAACGGAGGAATGAACGAACCGAACTCCTCAATTCATTTTTTTTAAAGTAGAATTTTTTTTCTTGACTTTAACCAGCGTCTTCTGGTTTAACGCACCAGACGCGTTTACCAACTACACCACTGCGAGTTGCTCGAAACTGACGAAATTATCCCATCTCTTCAGGTCTTAAGGCGACGTAAAAAAAATTAGAAAAGTAAGCATATTAATTGCGTTTCAAAATTGTTGAAGGATATTGATTATGCCTATGTTACAATTAATAGAGTTTATTCTTGACGAATCGTGGGTGTGTGGTGAGATCCTCCTCTCCTCCTTTATTATTGTTCTACGATGGGTTTCCGCCATGTATCACCAGATAAGTTGACCCAATGTAATCTGTTTAAGTTTACGGTATGCCGTTTCGGACCTTATACAGCTTGAAAAATGGCCATAACCTGCGTCTGTCTATATCAACACAGCAATACCTACATGGAACAAGAATGGACACGGTGAATGTGGGAGTATAATATGCCTCTGCCATCCCTTCGGGGTTAAGGCGTGATTGGTATATTATATAACTAATACAATAAAGTAGAAAGTTTGTGAGTGTGTATGTCAGTTACCTCTACGTGCTGAAACGGCTTTACGATTTGAAGTAAAAGTGGTGTGGGGTAGCTGGCACCCTGTACTTACAAATTAACACATAAGCTACTTTTAACCGCTCTTTGCCCCGCTAACTCAGTGTTCAGTAAACGATCACTGCGTTAAGCAACTTTCGCTATAGCTGGTCTTTGGATGGGGGACCATTACATGGTATTTACATATGCGAGCGTTTCCGTGCTTCAGAACGCACGTTAAGCCGCGTTGGTCCCTATTGCCAGTAAAATGGCAGTCGTTAAGCCTGGTTGAAGGCCTAATGGGCGGTTTGAAAATTTTCAACAGTAGGTCTGCGCCTGTCCATTTCAATACGGCAATAGGCACAACACCTGTAACGTGGGCCTAAAATGCATACGGTAAAATGTGGGCGTATATTATGCCTCTGCCTACTGCATCTGAGACATAGGCGTGACAATATGTACATATATATTACTTTTATCCCGGGAACTGATTACTGTGGCAAACGGGTACAGGAAAAATTAACCACGCGGGTAAAGTCGTGGGCGTCGTCCAGTTTATTAAAGTAAGCAAATGTGTATACACACTACAGCATACCCAAACCCATATCATGCATTTTAATTCTATAGCTACTAAATGCAAAGAAAACAAGATAATATGAATAAAATAATATATTTCTAACGTCCTAGTGATGCAATAACCACCGCCATAATGAAAACTACTGTGTTCACTAACGTGTGAAATTTACATACGAATTCTATGAATTAATACGGAGTCAATTGACACCAACTTTAAATCACTTGTTGTAATGGACTCGTTTCATAATGGCAATGATTAAAACATAAGTATAAGACCAAAGCGTAGAAGTAATGAAATTGAGCCTACAAAGACATAGCATAGTAGAGGTTTTAATCCGACACATTTATTTGAAGTAAGCTATATCTCACAAATAAAAACTGTTTGTATTTTTCGTATATCCGTTATGTTATGTGTGAATATCAGGGGCCCAATTCTCGACCATACGACTTGAAAATGTAGACGGAAATTTGCTGGTGAAATGTAATTTGTTTCATTCATATTTTGAAACGGCGAAACACGAGACCAAAGACATTCTAACAGTAAATTCATCAAGAATTGGGCCCCAGGAGCGTTTCTTTGTTAGTAACTTTAACACATTATCGTTATGCCTATATCCTCGAAGGTATAGGCAGAGGCATAATATACGACCACATATCAACGTATGCATTTTGTCCCATGTAAAGGGTGGTGAGCCCATTTTCGTTTTGCAATGGACAGCAGCAGTTTATGGTGACCTGCTGTTGAATTTTTTTTATAGCCGTTCATATACCTTTCAACTTGGTTAACGTGCCTTAATTACTAATGGCCTTAATGCTTTTATTTTCATTCAAATTAAGCGCAGGTTAACCAGCTAACTGGTGTAGAAGATGTTGGATCTACGGCTTAAAATATATGACACCGTACCGTTAAAAAGCTGCCCGTACAAAGCTTTTACACTGATATCCTGCTTATCACTTACCTGCTTACCCTACCTGGTACCAGACAAGTAGCCCATTAGATTGCTAATCCGTTATACCAATACCTTTCGTGTGAAAAATAATAAAGTAACCTTGTGAAAATGAATAATAATAAAACATCCATAAACTCTTCTGACTTTATGAATACTATACTTAAACTTTAAGAATCCATTAAATTTTAAAGAGATAAATGAATAAGTAGCAAATACGTGTCAAATAACGGAGTGTCCAGTCTGGCACAATAATCTGTAAAAGAAGTAACAACTATAAAACGGCGAGCGAGGCGGATCATAAATTTAACTGCCGTTTTCTAAAATTAATAACGCATAATTCTAATATAAAACCTTAATGAGTGGCGAATAAAGCGATAAACGAGTAATTTATGATCTGGCCGGTCAATAAAAACTTTGAGATAAGCAATCTTAGAAATGGAAATCAATTATTTTGTTTACGTCAGGTTGTTACTAGTTATGTATATATACCTATTTTAAATTATTTGAATATTATTTTGCATCTTGAGCTGTTTATAAGATTTTAGTTTTCAGTATAAAAACGGTACCTTATTGTTAATGGTGGCAAGCAAGTATTACAACGTTACTTTGAGTTCTCGAGTGGCTACTGTGTGTGATACAAAAGTGAACGATGTACTGATCTTTAGAGGAGTGCTATGACAAGTCTTCTTGTCCACCAGTAGTTTCCAAACCCTACCAGGATCTAGAGTTGGTTGAAGTACTTTTAGTTGGCTGCTAGGTATGCTGCTACTTTTTAATTGAGGTTACTTGGGCCCTGGAAATTTTGGGAGGCTCTCTTACATCCAAGTCAAGTCAAGTCTGGTGCCTTCTGTAACTGACCCAACGTTAGAGCTGTGTGACAAATTTTATATTTAAAGTATAAGTAATTTCTATATCAGATTAGCAAGGAGATGCAGAAAGATTTGATGCTCTTGTTACCCATAATTTAATTGAACTACTTGAGCAACAGAGTGAAGAACAGGGGGCGTGTTAGTAGAATTCTATCGGCCGACCGATAGAAGTCTATTGGAGTACGATTGAAAACATAAACGTGGTTGTGGACTTAAGTCTTACTAGAGCGTAATTTTGTTATATTGTGTACTACTATGTAGTTACGGCGCACTTACTGCTTTTAAAATGAATCTGGAGCAGGCTAAAAGACTATTTTCTATAAACAAAATACACGTAATTCGACATTAGATTTATAAACACCCGGAACGTCATCAAGACTCTTAATGGCGTTAGAAGTACATTATTAAAGCTTTTTATAACCTCATTATAACGCTAAGTAATGACCGTTAGATAAAATTTATGTTTAAAGTGGTTGATAACATCAAATTAAAATAATACGTAATTAAATTTTGTAGGACACGATTGAAATTAACATAATCATATTCTTGGCATTATATTACAAAAATATTTAAATTTTGCTGAATAATTTGATTATTATTTTATGTTGCTAAATTATAATTATTTTGTGTGTCATAACAAAATGCAATAGTACCTGAATTAAATGTTTTTTTTTATTCTAAATATCTTTATTCTAAATATATTTTTAGCGTAAAGTTTTGATTATGTCAATAACCCCTTAACCAATAAGTTATGTACTATAATTTTACCTATATCACGTTGGGAATGCGTTTAAGTTACATTAGTAATTTTCAGAATTTGAAGTAATTTCTTAACTACCGTAGTAAAAACTCCCTTTTATTTGAAGCACCAGCTATCGGAGCACGACAGGTTTACTATGCAGGATCTCTGCCACAATATTTACTATAAAACTAAGTACCTATTAGCTACACATAAAATACTTGTTCAGATAGTTGCTACTCGATACAACTGTACCACCAAGTCAGGTTTCATATAAATTTTAAATTAATAAAAAAATGTACCTACCATAAAACACATGACTGGGAGCCGCTGTCATCGCCCACATACAAAATTAATAACAAATGGAAGAAATTATACACTACGAGGGCATACATATGACATACATTAGTTTTAAAAAACCCACAATTAACCTTTTATTCTGATTCTATTTAATAATATGGGGCCCGTATATTATTAATTAATATATTTCTATAGTTCTAAGACGGCTTGGTACTCAGGTAGATACTTGGCATATATATTGACAGCAAATATTAGTAACACTATAAAATTATATAACTCCTTAATTTCATGGTAACAATATAATATTCAATGGAAAAGTCTTTTTTTATGTTGTAACCCCCAAAGAAGCGAGATAACACTCGAACCCCTCAAAGAGGCAGGATAACATACGAACCCCCTGAACTAGCCTGCGGTAACGGACGAGGGCTCACCCGGGACTTCTGGCCATAGACGGAAGGGTAACGTGTGGTTTTAGTCGGTGGGAGTCTGGCATAGGATTTCCATGAGGATTTCCACACTAAAAAAAAGGGTAAAAGAAAGAACTGGAAAAAGACTGAAGGCTATGGAAAAGTGAAGCGTTATTAGGCAGAGATGTGTGTAAAACTGTGTGAATTGTTAGACTAATAGGAAGCTAATTTAGGTAATCAAGATATAGGCAGAATAAAAAACTCTTATTTAAATTTTAAATTGTAAGAATGACCATTCGTTAACGGAACCCTTTTAAATGGAGTCATTAAACATGCGCGTGGGCGCATCCGTTGGTTCGATCATAATTTATGAAGACATTTAATAGTAAATTAATGAAATACGTTTATTGTATGTTTTCTATTATGAGTTTCACTAATCGTTATGATCGTTATGTTTTGACACCTACTTATAGATAAGAAAAAATATTTTATAGCTATTTGAATTGAAATTTTACTTTTTATGTGTTTCCCGTTTTTATAACACCACCGCTGTTCCTGATGACATTATAGGTAGACAGATTTAAAAAACAACTGTATATTCACTCGCATTTCGAAGTTTCAAGACAATATTTTGTACGCAGTTGAGTGTATCCCTATATTGTAACTTAAGCGTATCAAACATTTTCACTAATAATGAAATAGATTTCATAATTAGAGACAGTGTTTGATTCGATTAATATTGTTATTACCCACGACATTATTAGTTCAATTTCAGTCGGAAAGATGACTGACAGATGCAATATTGTCTTTAATGTGTTAAAAGAATATGAATAGAGCAAACTTTGTTTAACAAAAATGTACATATCACCAGAATTAGTGTTATAATCTCACAATGTGACAATTGAAAGGACCATTTTGAAAAATTTGACAACCTAACCGTACCCAATCAATGCATAGTACAAGTTTTGAGCAACTTTGCCAAGTATAATGAATATGAGACAGCAAATGAGAAAAATGTACGAGAAAGTATCTTAAAAAGACATAGTGAAGCATTGTTCAATTTAAAAGATGTATAATTCAATATTTTTACGGGCCCCACCAAGATTTTCGAGGCCCAAGTATGTGAGGTCGCGTGGGCCTTGTAGGTGCACCTGTTGATTAACTGACGAGGCAATATCGCAGGTCCTTAAAGGGTTTGGAAGACAGATGGCAGTCGCTTCCAATGATGCCGAAAATTCAGCCAAGCGATAGCTGCTCCTAGCAGCCAATTAAAAATAGACCCCGTGCTGCAATTCCAGACAGTGTTTGGAAGCAACTGGGAAAATCCTTAGATGGAGGAAGGAGGAAAGTTACTGATTATACGGAAAAAATACACCACCTGTTACGTGGGACAAAAAGTGCATGCGGTGAAATGTGGGCGTATAGTATGCCTCTGCCTACCCCTTCGGGGATAAAGGTGTGGCAATATGTCAATGTGCCACATTATTGGAGCGAAGCGAACGAAGTGAACCTAGCTCCATTCGACCCCGATTCGGATTTTTACTTTGTCCTCGAACTCCTCGCAAACCACTCAGACATAAAATCTATCTAATAAAATCGAACATCGGACATACCAGGGCTGAATAATCGAAAAAAGATCTCGAAAAACAGCAAAACGCTACGCTCCATTTAGACTTACCGGGGACGCCAAGTGCACCTAGTAAATTAGTTTGACCGAGCAAATCTACTTTGATGTGTTCCAGATTATACTGACAAATGACATTGATAAGTTACTAAACACCGAGTGTTGGGATGGTGGAAGCGGAGCAGTAGTCATAAATGTCAAGAAATCGGGCAAATTTTTATGCATTATTAAATAGGTGTGACGGAAGTTTGAATTATGCCACGGGCGAAGCTGTGGGGGTCATCTAGTATTGATAATATGATGAATAATTTGGAGATTAAAAAGTGCCTTTTGACCCCGAGCCTTTAAATATAGATGAATATTGTGCGACTTTTTTTTTGTACAGCGGCATCTACATACATACATACATATCATCACGCCTGGCTCCCATCGGGGTAGGCAGAGACTATGGCTTTCCACTTGCTACGATTCTGGCATACAACTTTCGCTTCGTCAACTTTCATAATTGTTTTCATACACGCTCGCCGATTAAGGGTACTCTTGACCTGGCCTTTTGTCAAAAGATCTTCAATTTGATCGGTATATGTACGTCGAGGTCGACCCTTACCAGTTTGCCCATTTACTCTCACCGCATAAATTTTCTTCGTCAGTCTATTTTCATCCATCCTCTCCACGTGTCCAAACCATCTAAGCATCCCTTTTTCTATCTTAGTCACTACGTCTTCTGTCATACCGCAATGTTCCTTTATCACGCTGTCCCTTTCTTTATCTATCAATTTCACTCCAGCTATAATTCTCAGACTCCTCATTTCTACTGCATTAATTTTACTCCTATGCTTCTTCTGCCATACCCAACTTTCACTGCCATATGTTAGTGTAGGGACAAGTACTCCTCTATGCACAGCCAGTCTTGCCTTTATAGACACGTTCTGGGTGCCCATAAAGGTGTACATTGCTCCATTCACTTGATTGATCACACTTTCCATCTCTCGCAAATTTTGAGCCTAGGTATATAAATTCTTTCACTTGTTCCACTCTTTTTCCTTCCACAAAAATCAAGCAATCTGTCATGTTTTTCTCTCTTTCAAAAACCATTACTTTCGTCTTATTTACATTCACTTTCATTCCTTTGCCTTTCAGCGCATCATGCATAATATTAACCATCAACTGCAACTCATCCGCTGATGATGCAAGTATTACCTGATCATCAGCGTAAAGAAGACGTTTGATAGTCAGATCAGTCATTTTTAGACCATACGCACTTTCTTGCAGTTCTTTCAAGCAACTGTCAATGTATAGGTTAATCTAGCCCAAAGTAAACTAATGTAAGCTTGTGGTATGGGATCTAGATAACTGATCGACATACATATTTATAAATACATACATATTATACATAGGAAACACTCAAACTCCGAATCAAACATTTGTAGAGTACACAAATATTTGTTCCGACCCGGGAATCAAACCGGCAAATCGCATCAATCAGCGCGGCAATCGCAAAAAGCCTTCAAGTTAATACACAAATATCAATACAATAAAAAAATAAATAAATATAGTATTATGAACCTTTATCTACATACATTGGTCATTAAAATATGTGTTTTTCGAGAAGGTCGTAGTTTATTTTTTGCACAAGGCAAAAATTATGCATTCAAAATATTATTACATTAAGGAAATGTAAATAAAAAAAATTATGCAAATGCAAGCATTTGTGATAATGAAGTAATTTAAAAGTCTAATAGTGTTAATATTTTAGTGAAGAGTAATTTCTAGTATAAATTTGATTTATTAGGTACTTTATTTATTACCTTATTTGATATTGTGGTATTTAATTTTTTCTAGAATATAAAACAGTTGTACTATTACTAGTTTCTTATACATCTATTGTATTTCAAATTTAGTTATACATCTATTGTATTGCATAAAAATAACCTAAAACCAAGATAATGTAATAGTATTACGTTATAACTATCTCCAATATTATACAATTAATTAAATTCTAAGTAAAGTCAATAATTTGAAAGTACCACCAGTACCACTAAAATATATCATAGGTAGTAGTAACGTTTAATGTAATGTTTGCACTTGTAACTTAATGATTAAGGATATCAATGTTCTCTTCCATTATTCGATGGATTTACGCCTGAATCAATTATTTTAAAATAAATACTGACCTATAATTTATAGCATCCATAACATCGTTGGTATTTAAATCAGTGATTCCAAACCTTCAGATACAAACCGCATCTAATTGTATAATTAGATATAATAAAATCAGATGTAAAATGGCAGCTAATTGATGTAATATAACCTTGTTATCGTTCAGAGTTAGTGGTCACAGATGTGGTCCACTTTGGACTCGTGTACTACTACTGCGCTCTTCTGGGTAGTAGCGTGATGTATAGCAATTTGAACTACAGTGGTTCTCAAGATTATCGTGTTTCATCCAACAAACACAAAAACACCTTATTTGTTAATGTTTTTTCAAGCTAATATACGGATAAATCTCTGTTGCGACTTTTGTTGCCATATTGCAAGAAAAATTTGAAAGTACTGAGGTCCTGCGAGAAAGCTTTTAATGCGAGTGGGTCATATTTAAGATTAATAATTATTTTTAAACATTAATAAAACCCTACTTAAGTACGTACCAAAATGCGAATTTTTTTTATAATTCATAGTATATATATTTTTTCCAAAGAATAATATTCATATTGAGACATTGCTTTATGTAACTAGATAAGTTATAAGTTACAAACATAACATACCAGTAACAAAGCGGAATAAACCAGCCTAATATGTTATTTATGTTTGGTGGTTGTACGAATGATGAATGGCTATCGTATGATACTTTTTCGGTGTTTCTACTTCCATCGCGCAAGAATTAACAAAATAGACCTTATTTTTAAAGCATTAAGAGTTAGTAAACTCAAGGCAATTATGATTAGTCAATCCTTTCATAGCCTATTGTAAATGTTTTATGAGCCGAAAGGTGTGTTATAGTAATTAATTATGCATAAAGAAATATATTTCTTAGAGTAGTTAATTAAATCATGCTCCGGTGCGTCTTTGCGTAACTTAATAATCTTGTTATGGGAATTTGGTTGATACTGGCCAACATAAATTCTTATTAAAAATATCACCTCGATTATCATATTTAACATTAATAGTTAAGAGAACATTAAACCACAGAGAAACAAACAAAAATTAAGGGGAAAGTAGTTAAGCAACCAACGGTAATCATGATTCCTAGACACACCTTAAATTAAACTGTGCAAAGTATATAGATACTAGTTGACGCCCGCGGCTTCGCCCGCGTAGAGAAGATTTCCCGTTCCCGTTTCCCACAGGAACTTGTTCCCGAGACAAAAAGTAGCCTATGTGTTATTCTGATGTATTAGCTATGTTACTGTAAAGTTTCATTAAAATATTTTCTGTAGCTTTTACGTGAAAGAGTAACAAACATCCAAACAAACTTTCGCATTTATAATATTATTAAGATTAAGATATATCATCGGGGGCCGGATGACGGCATGTGGACTGCTCGCCGTCCTTTTAGACGCAGTCGGTGGCCCGGCGTGAGAGATACAAGCACCCCTTCACCCCCTCAAGGAAGTGTTATAAAACCCGATCCCCCAAGTAGTGCAATATCACTCGAACCCCCCAAAGAGACAGGATAACACCCGAACAGTCCCTGAACGAGGTTGCGGTAAAGTCTGTCGGGACCCCCATGGCTTTCTTTCCAAGGGTTCACCCAGGACCCCCGAGCCATAGGCAGATTTAAGGGCATCGTGTGGTTTTAATCGGTAGGAGTCCGGCATAGCAACCATGAAGATTTCCACACAAAATAAAATAGATATATATCATTACTATTTAAGTACATTATCTCTGAATGATATTATATTTTAACTAAGATATATTAGTATTTTGTATATTAAGGTATATATGATTATATTTATACCAGACAGGAGATTAGGTCCACCAGATGGATAATGTTCACCGTAGCAAAAGGACGTCGCGCTGCAAACTCTGTTGATGTGATGAGCAGATCATGATAAGGTATACTGTACTGTTACTACACCGCAATAGGGTTGACAACGGTATACCTTCTGTAAATTATTTTTAACTTGACTTAACGACAGCTAGCAACACTAGTAACTAGGACCAACGGCTTAGCGGGCTTTCTGAAGCATGAAAACGTTCGTCAATAGAAATACCACAAACGGTCACTCATCTCAGGGCTGACCATAACCTAAGATGCTTAACAATGTGTTCGTTTACAGAATAAAGAGCTAGCGAGGCTCTGAGCTTAGCGCTTCAAGGCTTCGATTACAATCAGTGTCAAAAAGTTCACCTCAAGAAATGTAATATCTTAGAAGAATGTATGAAATTTAATCTTCTGAAGTCAATGTTATAAATTGGTTTTTGTGCATAGAGTCGGTATATAGGTGAAAATAAATATCGCATAGATCCTGTGTCAAGCTCGCTCATAATCTCAGAACAAAACGGTGACACATAAACAAACGGCAGGAAACTATCAAAGCTTCCTTCCTTCTACATAAATTTATAACGTGTTTTGTCAAAACATAATGGCGTATTATAAATTTGGCACAGTGACAGCCCTGAATGTTATGATTTTTATTGCTGTAACCGAGGCACAGACTACTGAATAAAAATAGAGACGGTCAGTCGACCTATAAAATAAATTATTCCCTCTAAATTTGTCCAAATTTATTGCAAAGCGAGCGTTTGAACGTGATCGCTAAATTATTAGATAAAAATATATGTGAGAAGAAAAATATATTATGTTAGCAATAAAACTGTCACTGTGAGGAAATGTTTTCTTTTAAACGAATTATTTATGTGTTTGTTAATCTTTTCGCTTTCATGAACAGAGCTGGGATTATCAAAGAGTGATGAAATTACTAGGAATTAAAGTTCAACGAGAAGTTATTTGGTTTCTTGCTAAAATATATAAATAAAAAAATTAAGAGTAAAATTTATGAAGGGCCATGTTTCCGGTCATTACTAGAACACGGTATTTATCCACGAATTTAATATCTACTCATCCGTAGATTCACATTTCTAATGTTTGTTTAAATAATTTTTCTTCCGTGAATTCAGCCTAGATTACAAGAAACAGCAACAACGTCGCATGATTTGACTGCCTCTGTGGGAGTGTATCCGACTGCTACGCAAGAGGTTGTGGGTTTGATTCCCACTCAGGATAAAACTTTGTGTGATGAGCACGATGGTTTATTCTGTATCTGGGTGTTATTTATCTATAAATATATAAGTATGTTTATCAGTTATCTGGTTACCATAGTACAAGATCTGCTTAGTTTGAAATCAGATGGCGTTGTGTGAGTTGTCCCACATTATTTATTAACGATATTTATTTTTATTAATATTATTTTACGCTTTTTAAACTTCGAAAGTTTAGAAAAGTCTTATAAAACTGCTAAGTCAATTCATCCGTCTTTCTTAGAAACCATAAGAGATACAGACACACGACGAAATATGTGTAAAAGAGGATGGAGGAAAATTATTATTTTTAGCGCATTAAAAAAGATCGTTTTTAAAAATAATTTTAAATAGTAATGTACTTCAAATCTCTGTGCAATAAAATCTGTCATCACTTTAATTAAATAACCTGTACTAGTAGTAGTAATACTAATTGTAACAATATCATTTGAGTCAGACCAGCTTTATTGTAATAGCATTTTTCAATTTATCTTGATTTTATTGGGCGGGCCATTTATCGAAATAATTATCTTGTCCAATTAAATCGGAATGATTGTAAAAAGCTATAGCAATGTGATTGAGTTGTAAATTGAAACCGACCGAAACAAGCAATCAATTATATTACCCCACAATTGACGGTAGCCGTATTTTTGACACAGATTAAGTTATGTATGCAGGGAAGACTGGTAAACTTTATATCTTACTAAAAAGAGTCCGTTTATCAATCACGCCTTATCCCCGAAGGGGTGGCAGAGGCATATTATACGCCCACTTTTCACCATGCGTTTTACTGTCCCACGTAGTAGGTGGTGAGCCCATTGCTGGTTGAAATATATAGACGAAGGTTGTGGCGACCTGCTGTTGAAAATTTTCAAGTCGCTATAAGGCCTTCAACTTGGCTTAACGACTACCATGTTACTGGTAACAGGGACCAACTGCCTAATGCCACTAAGGGGTCACCCATACGTGTCCAGCCATAGCGAAAGTTGCTTAACGCAGTGATCGTTTAGATTCACTAATCTTTGGAAGAGATTATTTTTTTATTTATAGGTGATATCAAGTGTTTTCTTTAAAATTTTCACGACTTTTGGTATATAAACTACGGCCAGAATTATGGAGATGATTTTAAAAGCCCCGAGTAAATATCATATTAAATTGTTTATAATCATGAAAAATGAAATACCAGTAACATTTCGACGTTTTGTAAATTGATTTGTGTTTTTACAAAAAATAAAATAATAATTGATAGAAAATAAAAATATACGTTGTTAGCATTTTTCTATATAATAAAACAACAACCTTTTGTTCTAAACATATTAGTAAAAGTATTGATTTCCTAAAACCCTTGGCTTAAAATATAGAGGGTTGTGTACTAGCACAGATAATGTACTAGTGATTGCTTAGTATGTTTTACTACAAATTCAAAAAGATTTTTTACGATAGTTTTGAAGAAAAATTAAGAATTATCTAGTTTCCTTACAAATTCCAAGTTTGTAAAATGTTGCAAAATCGTCGTATCTGTTATATTTCTAAAAATAATCTATGATGTATTGTTTAAACTTATATTTGTGCGGTACAACACCCGCAACCGGCACAAGCCGCTGATTTATTAGACGGTTTGTCCCCATTTGCCAACGACTTCAAAATCGACTGTGTTATTTAAGATCAAAATATCTGCATCACGTCACCTACTGTTTACTAGGACTTTGGAAATTTATGATGTAAAACTAAGGTTTGTTAATATTTTAATTATTGAACATCAAATAGATCAAGCAATCACTTAATGTTTTGTACACCAATTAATATCCAGGTATTTGGTAAAGCACATATCTATTCTATTCCAACCTAGCTGATTTTTTTTTTAAAAACCAGCCTATCCCTGTGACTTTGCCCGTGACATATTTAGAACTCCGTGGCACACATTACATCCCGCAGTTATTTTTTTTACAATAGGTACTTACAGTATAAAAATTTGTTCGCTCCGCTCTTCTGGCCTGGGTGATGATATATAGCCTATAGTTATATTGTGGGTCACTTTTCACACAGCGCCATCTAGCCCAAAGTAAGCTAATATTAGCTTGTGTTATGGGATCTAGATAACTGATAAACATACTTATATATTTCTAAATACATACACATGAAATTATAAATAGAAAACACCCAAACTCCGAAACACATTTGTGGATCATACAAATATTTGTTCCGACCCGGGAATCGAACCCGGGACCTCTTGCGTAGCAGTCGGATACACTCCCACCGCGCCATAGAGGCAGTCATGAACTATAAATGGCCTAAATAATATAAATTTTCGAAACGAACCAGTAGTTCCTGAGATTGGCGCGTTCAACAACCACAAACTATTCACTTTTATATATTAGTATTATTATTAATTAACATATAAATAACTAAGTGAATAAAATTACTTATTGTCATTCTAATTAACGAGATAATTAATAATTATATTATATTTTAAAAAATATATTTGTGCTTATAACCAAATCTTCACTACTGTATGTAGAAACGAAGAATATTTAAAGGTTACGTAAGAATATTTTGTTCTTTCTTGGTAAAACGGTAAATTGTATAATGAATTCTATAATTAATATTTTGAATATAATTTAGAAAAAAATAGAGCAACTTTCTTTAATACAGTTGCATTTACAGCTACGGCTGCAATTCTACTCCAACACGAGTGCCACCAGAACGAATGATGCTAGGGCGTGCCCCCGAGGCGACGCGCACCAGTTCGTCCCCGCTGGTGCGAAAAGTGTGTGCCAGAGCGGCGTAGGGGACCGCCACCCTACACGCGCGGCCCGACACGGCGGGAAGTGGAGGATGGAGTGCAGGGTAGCTGCCTGGAATGTTAGGGGAGGAATAACAGATAAGATGAATGAGTTGATGGATGTTATGAATGAGAGAAAGTTAGAAGCAGTGTGCTTGACAGAGACCAAGCGCAAGGGCAGCGAAGTCTTGGAGCTCCCGGGTGGGATGCTCGCGCCTTGGTCTGGAGTACCAGAGAGCGAGCATGGCAGTCGGAGGGTTGGAATTTTGCTGTCCTCGCGATTGGCCTCCGGTATGTATGAGTACAAACTGGTAGGTCCTAGAATCCTCTGGAT
Source organism: Thumatha senex (assembly GCA_948477245.1). NCBI lineage: Eukaryota > Metazoa > Arthropoda > Insecta > Lepidoptera > Erebidae > Thumatha > Thumatha senex. The sequence goes on along the minus strand of OX419733.1, from coordinate 1,507,109 downwards.
CCGTGTAAAACTTGGTTTGACGAAGATTTTCCTGGTAGCTGCTTACGCGCCAGTATCTTCGTCGAACGCGAGTGAGCTAGAGGACTTCTGGGAGAGTATGAGAGAAGCTCTAAATGTGATAGAAGGAAATGAAAGACTTATAGTATGTGGAGACTTGAATGGATGGGTGGGTACCGCTCGCGATGGTTTTGAGTCGGTACTCGGGAAGTATGGGGATAAAAGGGTGAACGACGCTGGCAAGCTAATACTGGCATTTTGTAAGGAAAAGGATTTGTTTGTGGCGAACGCAATGTTCAACCACAAACAAATTCATATGTATACGAGGAGATGTAAGTCAAAGAGAAGCATGATAGGTCTCTTCCTAATGGATAGTCGGCTCCGTAAACAGGTGATGGGCACAAGGGTTTATCGAGGCGCTGAGCTGGGATCAGACAACTACCTAGTCATAACTAGGATTAGGGGTCTGTTCGCGGGTTGGCGTCATCGTACCGAGTGTCCTGAACCTGAGCCGACTTATAGCATCAAAAGCTGGAAGCTGCAGGATGCATCCATTAGGTATAAATATAATGAAAGGGTAGCCGAAAAGCTTGGCGACGTCAATGTAAGCAGTGAGAATGTGGAAAGTGTATGGCAGAACCTTAGGTACAGTATGATAAATGCCGCTGTGGAAGTGTGTGGAGAAACGAAAAGAGGCAGTAGTAATAAGCGTGATGCATGGTGGAATGAGGAAGTGAAAGAAGCAGTTCAAATGAAGAAGAAAGCATGGCTGGACTACTTAGCCTCGCGGAATGATTTTAATATGAAAGAGAGATACAAGCTGCAGAAAGTTAACACGAAGGCACTGATAGAAGAAGCTCGTGAAAGGTGCAGAATGAAAGCGGATGAAAGGTTGTCGTCCAATTTCCGGGATAATGCCAAGCTCTTCTGGAAAGAGGTAGGCAAGACCCGGAGTTGTTCGGCAATCTGGAGTATGAATAAAGTGCTTAGTGTTAACAATGACGTCCTAACAGACCAAACTGACGTCCTGCAGAGATGGAGTGAATATTATGGAAAGATGTATGCAAGAAAAGACAGAGATGCCACATCGGGAAGTGGAGCTCACTTCGATGCTCCGGATCCCGATGTCATTGAAGTCATTAGTATGAAAGAAATAGAACAAGCCATAAGAAGTATGAAATGTGGTAAGGCTGCGGGAAAAGACAGAGTTACTGCTGAGATGATCAAGTACGGTGGGTCGCGTGTCTGGGACACACTATGTCTGTTATGCAACTTGTGCTGGCGGACGGGTGAGGTCCCGGATGACTGGCGAGTAGCAGTTGTAGTACCTATTTACAAAGGGAAAGGCTCGCGCCTAAACTGCTCTAGCTACAGGGCGATCAGCTTGGTCAGCTTAGCTAGTAAGGTGTATGCAAAGGTTATAACGGCACGAATGCAAGAAAAGTCTGAAAGGTATTTATGGGAGGCTCAATGCGGATTCCAACGTGGAAGAGGTTGCATGGATCAAGTGTTTTCTCTCCGCATGATCGCGGAAAAGTTTCTGGCTCTTAGCCAGAAGGTTTTCTGCGCTTTTGTGGATCTAGAGAAAGCATTTGATAACGTTGTGAGAGAAACGCTGTGGGACTTGCTGCCAGGATATGGTGTGGACGGCTCGCTACTGCGGGCAATACAGTCGCTTTATAGGGACTGTAAGGCTTGCGTGCGAGTAGGGGGGGATGTGTCACCTCTTTTTTGATGTCTGTACAGGCGTCAAACAGGGATGTGTCATGTCCGCCTGGCTGTTCATAGTGTATCTGGACAGTTGCCTGCAGAAGTTGAAAGATTTTAATATGGGTGTGAATTTGGGTGACTTTACAGTAAACTGTCTGCTGTACGCTGATGATGCGGTGCTCATGGCCTCATCAGAAGCCGACCTACAGGCATTAGTCACTAATATGAAAGAGGGGTGTGAAAGTAAGGGGCTCCGCTTGAATGCAAGTAAAACTAAGGTTCTAGTATTTGAAAGAGGTGACGTAAGAACTAAATGCGAGATTAGGGTAAACCAGGAACGTCTAGAGCAAGTGAATGAAATTGTGTATTTAGGAAGTATGTTTAGCGCGGATGGAAGATGTGATTCGGATGTAGAACGGCGAGTAGCTGCCGGAAACAAAGTTAACGGTGCTTTGTCCCAGTTAGTAAAGCGACAAAGCATCGTAAAAGAAGCACGAATGGCGATTCATAACGCAGTGCTAGTGCCAACTTTGCTTTACGGTAGTGAAACCTGGGCATGTCAGCAGATGCATGAAGGTAAATTGAATGCTGTGGAGATGCGATCACTTCGAAAATTGTGCGGCGTTACCTTGGCCGACCGAATACGTAACGAAGTAATACGCAATATGGCAGGTTTGAATGAAAGTGTCAGCGTTAAGCTGGAAAAGGGCGTGCTCCGTTGGTTTGGACACGTCCAACGAATAAGTGAGGAACGATTGACGAAGAATATATATTGTTCAAAAGTAGAGGGTAGATGGAGTCAGAGAAGGCCGAGACATACATATGAAGACCATGTGAGCAGATTGCTCAAAAACGGAAAGGTCAAAAGTACTCGGATACCCAGACGTGCGTGTATGAAGCGATTGACGAATCTCGAAGAAGCGAAAGAAGTATGCATATGCTCTCTGACTACCCCGTCAGGGATACAGCGTGAAGATAGTTAGTTAGTTAGTATTTTATCTAAAATGTGCACAAAACACAACTACTGTCTACATCTTACTCATTTGTCAAAACGTTTTTTTTTATATACCACTGAGGTAGTAGTGCAAGCGTACGGCCCACCTGTTACTCAATCAGGCTCTAACTCCTGAATCAATTTAGTTAATACTTGGTATAAAGATAATTGAGATCTTGAATTCACACATAGGGTACTTTTCATCCCGGGAACAAATTCCTGTGGGAAATGGGTAAACTGCTAAGTAGGCGGAGTCATGGACATCAACAAGTATTGTAATAAAGAATATCTAATTTATAATCATATCAATGGAAATTTCTATTCCACTTAAAAGGTCAATTTTTCTTCAACTTTCACTTTACTTCATATATTGTCCTTTATTTGGATTTAGAGCTTGGATAAAGCGGAGCAACTATGGTTTTTTTTTTGTAGCACCTATAGGAGGGACTTCCGTCTGACTGTCTAACACTGTTAAGGCGCCTCTGAAAAAACCTTGTTGATTGTGCAGCGGGTGCACTATTTCAAGTGAGTTTAGCTTCAGTTCCGAAGATCTTGGTGGAACTTCATAGAGTCCATAACGATTGTATGCGTATTTAAATGTTATGAAATGAAAAATCTTTATTCATGTAGGTCACAAAGTTACACTTATGAACTTATTTTTATTGGACTAATCCCACCCACATTCCCATTACTGTGACTCCTGTAAACCAGGATCTACAGCAATGACCAAAACACCAGAAAAGTTACACCGAGCTCGATCTCGGTGATGTCCCAGGAGAAGTTAGCATGTCTTGGAACCCGCAACGAAATTAATCAGAAGATAATCTGAGGAAGTAAGAAAAGAACGTAATGCCTCTGCCCTCCTCTGCAAAGCGGGAGAGCAACTAGGTGTAAATCCTATAGAAATAGGGAAGCACCATGGTAATAGTATATTACGGGTCCTATGTGAGCTATGTTTGATTCCAGTAATATGTATGGCAGAAACGTTTAAAAGCACGAAGACACTTATGAACGTCAAGATTATTGCTTCTACATTTACTGCCAGATTCGCAACGCAATAGGTAGAGCCAGAGGAAGAACCAGCAATAAAACTCATGGTCACCCTTTTCTAACCGCTAGTAATTACAATAGTTTGATATACATGCTATCTGACCAATTATAGGGTAAGATAATGAGTTTATACAAAAGAAACGAAATCGATTTTATATTCAAAATCTAATCAAAACGAGAGCTATTCTAGTTGCCAGTTCTAAGGGCAGCCAATTCTTTATGAAGAAGAATCTGGCAAGAAAGTATGTGGGTGCTTTTTTTAAATGTAGGTATTGCTTACAATATTACAATTATACTAGTATTGTTCCTTTGAATTTATGTAAGAACTTTGAGATAGATCGCGTCAATAATATATTTTAAAAAAATTCAAAATATTTAAACATTATATCAGTTTATTAATTGTTCTCTGCCATCATACTGCAATTTCTCCTCTGTATCTGAGCCGCATTACTTCCTCCGCTAATTGCTAGCGTGTTCAATTTGTATGCTAGGCAGTTTATGAGTCGATCTCTTTACTTGTAATGGACTGCAAGGTCCGTTTATGTATTACTTAGGCTTGACATGTAGTTTTGTAGTGCGTGAATGCTTACTGTCTAGACTTTCCATACTCAGGGCTCAAGGTAGCTCCACACACTTTATTATTCATTATCTAGTTGAATCAGCTTTATTATTTATAATGCAGTTCAAACAAAAGACATTATTTTCTATTTATATTATATTCTATTTATATTGACTAGCTGACCCCCACATCTTCGCCCGTGACAACAGCGAACCCCGTCGCATTTATTTAATGCCGTCGTTTATAAATCTTGGTTAAATTTATTAAATAAGATAAAATGTATGAATTTTTTTTAACGTTACGATTATTCGTTACGTTCTTGGGTAGAAACGTGGTGATATATAGCCTTACTCGATAAATGGGCTATTCAACGCAAAAATATTTTTTTAGTTCGAGTCCGTGGTTCCTGAGATTAGCGCGTTTTATCAAATAACCAAACCAAACTCTTTAGCTATATATACTAGTATAGATTATAGACTGTCATAGTCATTGCCAAACCCCAATTTAAATACTTTTACATAATGATATCTATCCAGCATATTACCTAAACCACTGATATATTCACTTACATAAGATCCTACACTATATATATTATGAGAAACAACAGAAGGGCAGCGTAATAACTTCTATTCTAGTAGTAGAAAGCATTATAAAGTTAGAATTCACCTTACTGGAAAACTAAGGGAACCATATTGCAAACGCGTAAGAGCCATTACATCATTTTTACAGTTAGTAAAACTAAATAAACATAAATTATACCCTAATATGACGTAACTGTATAACTTTACAGTGCTGCGTGTACCCGCTCTAATTGCAAGATACTGTGATTTACACCCAATATAAACGACTTCCTGTGATTATGCAATAGATTATTATCTGTATTACTTAAGCAACAATGCGTTAAACTATATTGATGTGCAAATTTTTTAAACAAGAGAACACACTTAGCTTAGATCAGACTAAAAGATCCAAACTTGAGCGAATACTTTATAACTAACTATTTTCACGATGTATCCCTGGCGGGGTAGTCAGAGAGGACAGTTAGCCAGACATCCAATACGTATTTTATTTAAAATTGACTAACTTAATGAAAACTATCTGTTAAAAAATATCGGGAATAAACGATATATTTATCATTACAAATTCAAAATTTTATTTTAGTTTTATTTGTGCTACCTTTACCGTGCTATTTTTAGTGAGATCATAATCTAGTGTAGGTATATAGCAACTGATAAAAACATCGAACTAATGACTTCTTTTTAATTTGGCATTGCTGATGGAATTTTATCTTTGGAGATTCTGAAAGTGTTACTGAAGGCTTATCGAATTCATCAAAACACGTGCTTATGAGTACTGCAAAGCTTTCAAAAGCGGTAGATATGAGATGAAAAATCGCCTCGCTTTGGCAGACCATCAATTTTTCAGCTGAAGTAAATCATCACAAAAATGATGGATTTAGTGACTTAATATCCTCAGTTTGAAAGGTAAAGCTGCTGAACTTTCTTGTCTCATGAGTCGCTCTATACCCAGTGGCGTGCACAAGGATTTCGGATAGGGTATGCATGCCCTAACTACCCGAAGTCCCCGCGAGAAATGAAGCGCTGACTCAGTGTTCTATAAACGATCACTGCGTTAAGCAACTTTCGCTATGGCTGGTCACGGATGGGCGTGCACTTTGTGTCATTTATATTTGCGAGTGTTTCCGTGCTTTGCAAGGCATCTTAAACCGTTGGTTGGCTTAACGACTGCCATGTTACTGGCAACCGGGGCTAGTAACATGGCAGTCGTTAAGCCAAGTATGAAGGCCTTGTTGGCGACTTTATAATTTCAACAGCAGGTAGCCATAACCTGCATCTCAATATTTCATCAAGACAACGGGCTCACCATCTATTACGTGAGACAGAAGTACATACGGTGTAAATTGGGCGTGTAATATGCCTCTGCCTGCCTTCGGGGATAAGGCGTGATTGATGAACATAAATGTGAAAGTTTGGATGTATGGATGTTTGTTGTGTAAAAATAGCAACGGATTGCATTGAAACTTGGTATGTAGATAGCTAGAGACCTGGATTAACATATCTACTTATTATCCTGATGTAGTCACGTTAACAGGATCTGTAATATTTTTAAAATAACTAACTCAAAATACTGAAAAACCGTTTGGTTTCCGAAACTCTTTCAAAACACTTGGAAAGAATAAGATTAAGTACATGTGAACACCAAACATACGTCGCGAGTGGGCATTTTTGTCTTATTATGCTTTGAACTCCATTAACCTCAGAAGATAAAACTGACGCCCCATCGTAAGTTTGAGCAACTAATTAATTTAGGCAATTAAATTCCTTTAAAACGTTGATAATAATCGAGCTTAAAGTGACAGCTCTCCGATCAGAACTAACATCGATCTATTATTTCTGAGTTGCGAAAATATCTCAAAACAAGAACTAACTGTTCGCGACCGCTGACATCCGGAGTTTCGTCAACAATCACAGCAACAAAATCAGATTGTGTTATTTCTTTTTTTTATCTCATTATACATAACAGACGCGACGCTAGAAATCAGATCATTTTGAGTGTTATTCGACCACCCCGTAAATGAGCTACCAGACGTCGATTGTAAATGAGTTTCTAAATTACCTTCATATTTAGCTAACAGATCTACAAGTTCCAAAAAATTACCTTTATTATATGATGAAGCGTGTTCATCATGACCACGAAATCGTCTATCAATGGTTTAAAAATATTTCTATTCCTATCAACTTTTGCGTTGTGCCTATCAACGTATAATATGAACTGGCTATTCAAACTAGACTCTATTCTACCTTTTCCAAAAATTTGGAACTTTAAACAAGAATCTATAAGTTTTTTTCGACAAATCGTGTTTAGCAGCCGCTTTGTAAAAATTATTTAAATATTTATATATTTAATCTTGTTTTGAAAATAATATACAAGGAAAACAAAATAATTTATTTGTGTGTACACAGCCCGCTAGCCAGATATAATTATCGTAATACTTTTAATTAAAATAACGTATGCTCTTACCTTTTTTTTAATTAGATTTAAATCGCGAACAGAACGTCCTCTGACAATAATATTGTTTTTTTCATCAAACGACAACGTCGAGAAAACGCGAGTTTTTAATTTATTTAAACACACATCACCAGCACAGATCTCACAGCTATAATTTTCTATAATTTACAGTAATTCTAGTAAACTAAGTAATTAATTATTAATTAGATATCAAACACGGCACTTAAAGTCACTCGACAGTTCTTGAAACAATATTTTAATTACAAATGGCGTATTCATATTATACAACCTAAAAAAAATAGATCTATATTCGAAACAAACCTCCATTTTTGACAACTACATAATTATGTCGCTTTATACTCAGAGGCAGTGTTTCCTCCGCGACTTATAATTTTGCACACAATCGTAAAATTGACACACACAATCAAATGATTTGCCCTATAAAAATATGATTAAAAAAAGCAAACATCAGCTTTGCATAAATCCGCGCGCAGCGCTGCTAGTCGCAAGCACTGACCTCCATACATACTGCTAGGTGTAATGTTAGTAGTTCCTTCAAATACTAATAGATGGCACTATCACATATTTCATTGTATAGGGAATCAATTATTTACACAACTTGTAAAATTATAAAGTATTGGGATTGGGCTAGGGTATGCAGTGCTTATTTGCATGTATGAACCGCACGCGCCTGTCTATACCAATTTAAATAATCGCTTGGCCAGATTTATGTAAATCGCACCAAGGGTATCAAAACTTGATCAGGTATGCCTCCAACCGACTTATTTCTGTTTTAAACAAATTAGCACATTGTTGCACACGTTTTCATTCGGTAGAACATAATAAAGGAAAATTTGCGGAGTTGTTTGAGAACTAAACTCGATTTCGAAAAAGGCGTTTAAATAAATAAATTGATGATTGGATTACGAAAGCGAATCGTTTTTAAAGGAGCATACTTTGAAGCCATAAATAAATTAGATGAATAAGTAACATTTTGTATGTTATTGGTAGTTTTTTGGTACTTTTTTGACCAAATATTACAAGGGCCGCTAAACTTGAAGGTAATACTAGCATGTTTTTACTCTACTCTAATAAGACTTGCCAGTTATGATAATGGCCCTTCATCTCAGGATGTTGTACGTATGAGTCCGAATTTGTCATTTTAACCAACTAAAATACTTTCTTGCCAACTCCCTTCCTTCATTATCGTCTTTTCCAAGACTCCAACGTCTTCCGGATTATACCGAGATTGACCTAAGTTTCCTTTTTTCTTATCTTTCTTTTTAACTTTTCTGGTTCCCAGAAGTCCCAGTTTTGGGAGTTGGGGTAGGAATAGGCCCCATAAACGCTTTAGAAATGAAAAAAAAAACTGCCCGTCAGGTATACCTATACGCAAAAAGGTATTTCTTTATTAATACGTTTCCATGCTTCGGTAGGCACGTTAAGCCGTTAGTCTCGGTTGCCAGTAACATGGCAGTCGTTAAATAAATTGAAGGCTTTATGGGCAAAGTTGAAAAGTTTCAACAGCAGGTAGCCACAACCTGCGTCTGTCTACACGGCCATGGACTCACCACCTATTACCTGGGACAGGAATACAATGGTGAAAAGTGGGCATATAATGTGCCTTCGGGGATAAGACGTTTTAAGCGATTTCAAAATTCAGTTATTAAAATGAAAACAATATAACATTAATTTCCAATTTAAAAAAAAAAAGGTTATACCGAACCATTTTTTTTATGCATTGTCATTCTCTTTTGAGTTATGGTACAAATTTCAAGTATCTACGAGTAGTTCATCAAATAGTAAATTTTAAAATTAGGTACAAAATTCCACTCGTTTCAAACATACTATTCGTTACCATCTCATATTTTCCAAATAATAATATAAACCAAGCCAAGCCTTATAAACCAAACTAAGGGGTCATTAAAGTATTTCCAAAAGCTTTCTGCATTAAGCACACCAATTATAATAAGCAAAGCCGTGCATAAGTACACCAATTATAATAAGCAAAGCCGTGCATTAGCAGAAATATTATAATGTTGGCCTAATACATGTTAACTAAAGAGATTCGCTACATTTTTTCTATTATCTGTATCAAATCAGGCTGTTAAAACTCACTACGGGACATAGGCCTCTCAACATAGTTCAACACACGGTCTTGCGCCTTTCATATTTATTTTTTTCTATTTATACTGATGAGTGTACAAAGAATTAAATTAAAACTAAAGTATAATTATTACGTTATTATAATCGTTAGAAAAATGGAAATCTTTTTTATTCAGTAGTCTTTATTTTTGTTCTTTTTAGATTCTAAACTTAGAGTTTCAATGAAAACAATATTGTTGTTGTACATTATAATCTTTTCTTTTATTTTTCGATTTAAAAAATCTTTTTTTTTCGATTTGTAATCATCATGGATGTAATGCCGAACTACCGACTACCACACGTTGCCCTTCAATGCTATGGCCACAACTATGGGCAACTAGGGTTGTCTTTCCGAGGGTGAGGCCCCGGACAGACTTTGTCTGCTATCGCGACCTCGTCTCGGGAGGCATTATGCCTTCTCTCTTTGGGGTTCGAGTGCTGTCTCGCGTGTTTGGAAAATTCGGCTGGTAGCCCCCTTCTTCGAATAGTGGAGGGCGTGTAGTTCTCACGCCATGGCCACGCCACCGTCTACAACAGTCACCGTCTAAGAACAGCGAGTAGTCCACCCGCCGTCCGCAGGCCTCCGTTCATGAAGTCTTGGGTTCTCTCGCAGTGGCAGGCAGACTCGCAACGAGCAGCTGCGGCTCCCACGCGGAGTACCGCCAGCAGCACTGAGCAGCACCGTATCTTAGGTTGCTCAAATCGCACTTTTTATATCTCCATGAGTTCCTGGTTGAGCAGGGTGCCTCGATATGTCAGGGCACTGGTCTGTAGTCCCGCTCCAGCACCTTCGTGCGGCCATCGATAAAACGACGCAAGGGCCTTAGCTTCTAGGTCCCATGGAGCGAATTTATGAATCTGATTTAGTACAATTTACGCGTTTTATTAGTGTTTTCGAGAAAAGTTGTGATTGAAAAAGTAGCAAGAGTATAGCTATCAGAAATTTTACGAGCAAGATTTGTTTTTGATTGATTTGATTTCCTATATCTAAAGAACCTACTTGTGGAACCACTGCAACGAGAGTTTTCACAAGTAGGTTACAGCAAAAAAATGCTGGATACCTTGATTCCCAGCTTGGGATTGTCATATGTGCTCGAGCCATGGGAGGAGTTCATCATCATCCGAGGTCTGTACCAGTTGCGTCTCGCGACGCCCGGGGTCCGCGTGCATGGGAGGAGTTATATTGTATTAAATAAAAGAAAGATAAATTAATCGAAGTTTGAATATACTATCTTTTACTATCCATTAAATTTCAAAAACAAATTCATTAGCGTTGACTTACTTAATTATTGCGATTAAAAAATAATTTTAAAAAATGTGAAAAATTCTATTTAAAAATACATTACGTTATTACTTTATCTGGATTAAGTTATTATTTTTTTCTATTTACTTATATTTTTATGATTGTTTTAGTAAAGTAATCTGTTCTCTATGATTCCCCGTCAGGGATACGGCGGCGTGAAGATAGTTAGCGCTGCAATCTATATGTATGTATAATAGGAAAAATCTTTAGAACTAAATTGACAACCATAGGCAGATATTAACTTATTTAATAAAAACAAATATCCACCTAACCTTCTAATGTATGAAACTTAGACGGTCTTAGAGATGCTATGATAAAATGTTAAATTAAATTTAAAAAAAACTGTGCCACCGTAATTGTTATTGTTGAACATAATAAATGTAAATTGCTTCAACACATACCCTTTCACGCTTATAAACCTGGTTAATGGGTAAAACAGTAGATTTCTCAACACTGTTTAAACAACAATTTCTGTTAGAACAATTTTCTGTACTGGTTAGTTAAACTTAATTGTGTATTATTTCAGTTGTGTATAATAATTAATAACATAATTCACTTTTATGATGTATTCAGTTATTGTAATTAAAAATATAACGAAGGGTTTAAGACACTGGATTCAAATATGTAATTACAGAATTTATGGTGATCACATAGACCGCCATGGTAGAATAGTATCTAGAGTGACTAACTGTAACAGTGCTTGATTGTCAATTTCGTAGTATTTTTTTCATTGACCGTTAATAAATAATTTCGTCAAGTATAAGACCTAATAAGGAATAATTTTAGATAGATCGCTCTAGGGTGAACCTATACTAATATGTAAAGCTAAAGAGTTTATAATTATGTCTGTTTATTTGACTTAACTCGCTAATCCCATTAACTACTGGGTCGAAATGAAAAAAATAAAGTATTGTACAGCCCATTTATAGAGGAAGGCTATAGGCTATAAATCATCACGCTACTACCCTGGAGAGGAAAGCAGTAATCATAAATATCAACAAAAAGGATATTTGTGTATAATTAAAAACGGTATTAAATGGGTGGGACAGGAGATGTATGTCACGGGCGAAGCCGCAGGGATCGCCTAGTATTATATAGTTGACAAAATGGGAGGAGGTGGCCAGAGGGTGTGGTTTATATGGCATTCAGTTGCAAGTTACGCCTAATCGCTAATGTATGTGGTCGAGCAGAGACTTTTAAAAACATTTTTTGACTGCCTCTGTGGCGCGGTGGGAGTGCATCCGACTGCTACGCAAGAGGTCGTGGGTTCGATTCCCATCCAGGATAAAACTTTGTGTGATGAGCACGATGGTTTATTCTGTGTCTGGGTGTTATTTATCTATAATATGTATATATTTAGAAATATATAAGTATGTTTATCAGTTATCTAGATCCCATAACACAAGCTAATATTAGCTTACTTTGGGCTAGATGACGCTGTGTGACAAGTGTCCCACAATATTTATTAAAAAAAAAAAATTTAACTTAGAATAGGTAGAAATATAAAAATATACAAAGATACATAATTTAAAAGTTAGTAGTCTCCAAACTTATATAGATTTATTTTTTTTATTTTTCGTATTTATTTGAAATAGATAAGCCTTTTACGATTTTTCAGCACTTAAATTGTAAGAGAGCCCTAAATTATCAACAAGGCTGAGATTCATTGAAAAAATCTTATTGTGACACGCAAAAGGCTCTACGTAAATAATTGGTCTTTAAAAAATATCCACTAAAACCATGTAAAAATAGTATTACTAACTCTAACTAAACACACATCACTTCTTGGTCACAGTTCGGAAAAGGCGTTTTGAAAGATTTACAATTTAATTAGCGGGTATAAATAGACGAGGGATATCGCGGTTGTCCGCACGAAGCGGCACTGATCTTTGGTCTCACAGATACGACGTTGTAAATTATAGATACTATAGTTGATTTACAATCATTATTTAAAACTGTTTTGGCGGTATATTTTACGTAACATCATACGGCACGTTTTAGCGTGTACCATTTACACGCTAAAACGTGCCGTATGATGTTATATCAAGTTCTCACTCGTTCCACTGGCCTTATAGTCGAATAGTGTTCATGCAGATCTCCCGTTTTCTGTCCAGGGTACATAGGCTTTCGAGAGGTTGAGCTATTATTGGAGCAGATCCGATTGTGTTCAAAACCACTCCTGGTCCGCTCATCCGACGTGTCATTTCGCCTGGCATCGCTGTGCCCTTTGATCCATTTTAGGACTAAGTCTTTTGGAACGCCTACTGTATTCAGACTATGGCAGTGTTGTTTGATGTAACGGTGTAATGTTCTTGCATTACCTATTATATACCTATTATATATATATATATTTATATATATTATACTTATCTGATTTGTTTGGGTTTCCAGGTCAATATACTGTGTTCATTTCAATATACTGTATAGAGTGCAACAGAAATAGTTCTTCACATGTGAGCCGGAGTTGCGGCCGCTTTGTTAGTTCAAATTGCAATTTGTGTGAATAGTACCATCTCCGTTTTGCCTGGGCATAATTATAATTTGCTTTCGCTCATCTGGCAATTTAGTTGTTTATCACTAGGCTTCAAAGTAGAGGCGATATACTGCGGAGATATCTTCGGACAGCCTCTGTTTATCAGAACAATTTTCTTACCTTCTAGGCGAAACTCTCGTATGGTTAGCAATGTTCAGTCTATAAGTATGTGATGGACTCGGTGCTTTAATAAGGCTGTTTTTATGCTGGAGCATCTGTGTCTACATCTACATAGAATTCTAGACAAGATTCCTTATTTATCCCTTACTCTGTATAGCTGACTTCTTGGTAAAGTGTTGATTCAATTAATTTAGCAACCCCTAACAAGCCTTTCTGTTTTACAAGCATATTTATATAAGAACTTATCTGTAAGCTATGTAATCTATGCCGACTTTTATTACACAAAGTTCTTCCATTAAAATGCAATTGGCGGCTATTTAATAAAGTACAATTATGAATCGTAAAATCGTTCTCGTAGTTACTTTTATGAGTGGTTGCTTGTTATCGCCGCCATCTTGATTTATGTGGCGCGATGCACAAGAGTTGTATTCGTTGGATGCGGCAACTTTGATCTGTCGATTTGTTTTCGATTTTCTGAACCAAATAGTAAATAATCGAAAGAAAGGATCGAGAAATATATTTCACAGTGCTCTCTATTATAGAACTTGGATTTACTAGTCTATTTTTATGCATAACCCAAATGTTTTAATGATGATGCTCATAAATATTTACATTTTATATCAATAAAATATTACTTTATCGACACTAAATCACTTGCGGTTTATAAAATGATGGCGAAACCTCCGCCATATTGTATTTGATGGATGACGTGAACATACCTAACTTTATCATTTTGGCGTACATCTTTTACGAAGTTTCAAAGTGCTGTTATTAATATTCGTTGCAACGGACGTGCGTTTCTTTCTGAGCGAACCTATCTTCGTAATATAGTATTGTTCGTAATATAGCCTTCATAAGTATCAATAATAACGTCTATGATTGAGTGTTATAATATTATTGAATTATTATGTTAGTCCGCTACCGATTCCTAAAGCTGAACAATAATCTGTCACAGACACTCTTCTATTAATCATCACAAAAAAAATCAAGTGTAACACAGGTACAAAATTTAACATAATTCGAGGAGGTTCACCAGTTAGGTGTTTATCCGTAGTATTACCATTATATTTAATTACCCTAAGTTTACCCGAATGGTAAACTACGGGTATATTATTTGAGTGAACAGCTGTGATTTACTCATTAGGTGAACCAGGAGTACAGAAAGTTAGCGTCCGAGTAGGTTCAGAGGTTGTAAGGATGCTGTTGTTCATATAAAAACCCACGGAAATGAAATCGGACAGGGCAGCAACTGATATATTAGACCTTTCTGAAAATGAAAATCTTTATTTGTATAATACTTCTGAACGTTAAGATTATTCAATTTACACTTACTGCCAGATTCGCAAGGCAATAGGCTTTACTGTTTTTTTGCAATCTGGCAGCAAGAGAGAACCTGACAATAAAACTCACGGCTACTTTTTTTGCTAGTCGACTCAATCTCTATTTAGACCCTATCTATATAATAAACAGAACAAGAAGGAAATGTTTTATTGTACGTAAAATACAATAGAATATACAGGGATACAGCTTGAAGATAGTAAAAATAGACCTACAACATACACTAAAATGTAAATAAACTCATCATGAATACATATATTTATCCCAAATTTTGCTTTAATCATTTATCTATATGATCTAGACAACTGATATCATACATCCACTGGACTAATATATAGACATTATGCACAATAAATCTTCTTTGTACTTACCACAGAAGGAAAAATTATCATAGGTGCTAATTGTCAATACACTAGCCACAATAAGTCCAACAGATTTTACAGAACCCCAATCGGCAACAAAAACACAAACCAACAAACGGATATTGTTTTGTTTATAACAATTATTCAAGCCCAGTTATTGACGATAATAATATTATAAATAACAAAGCATTTCAACAATACCGTTCGCCAAACTAGAAATAGACCGCCAAATCTCAATCAGAAGGTCCATTATCATTGAATGGCGGAAGTGGATGCTATTGTAATATTTCAATTCATGTTCAACATGATAATTAATTTGTATTGGCTGACACGATTTTACTTTTAGATCAAATGTTAAGTGGAAACTTGTTGAGAAATTTAATATTCTATTCTAGTCTAAATACACTCATGTGTATATATTATAAGTTTTCTATTAATGGAACTGTGTGTTTGTTTATTCGCGTGGAAATTTGCACCGCAGTTTCGAAGCAGATTTCTTCAACTAAATATTTGTTTTCATATTTAGTTTGAATGAAAATGCATGGTTAAATATGGCAAACAACTTACTTACTTAATGCACTACTACAATTTAGGTATCAAATGAAACGACTTGCTGAGAATAACTTGAAGAAAAAAGTGACGTTACTGTAAATTCAAAGAAAATATTAAAGATGAACTATATCGACGAGATGGAACATGATTTATTATTTTTTGGTTCTACTCAAACTATCAATAACTCGGCAATTTTTAAGTCAAAGAAATAAAATATATTGCGGTATAACTTCAAAAATAAATATAATTTGATTCAGATACCTTTAACATGACTTAACCTTTACATTTCCACAAAATATTTTTAATGTATAGACACAACTTTACTATTTTATGTTTATCTGTCACACCTTTACCCCCGAAGGCATAGCAGAGGCAACTGTATGCCCATATCTTACCGTATGTTTTTGTCCTATGTGTGGTGAGTCAATTGCCGTATTGAAATGGACAGGCGCAGGTTGTGGCGATCTGATGTTGATTTATTTCAAACTTCGGTCAAAAGTTGGATATTTTATTTTTGGTTTGGAATACAGAAGGTTTAGACAAAATTACCCTATCCTAGTCCCTTTTCTATCTCATCCTTTTTCCTACCCTCTAATCCTTTTCCTTCCTTATCCTCTTCCCATTCTTTCTCCGCCAAGCCAAGGTTGCCGTGCCGATGAGCTGTGTGGCTAGGGGCGAGCCTAGTCGTAAGGTGCCTGACTGCCCTGGGACCAGGCGACCCAAGAATAAGGCTAGCCTTACCTAGACAAGCGGGGCTCTGTCTAGGCGGACTTTGAATTTCCCTTGCCACTCGTGGGAACGCAATGGATATTGAAAATTTTATAATCCGGGATGGCGGCGATGTGGTTCGCAACCCGTCACGTCTCGTCTCACATCGAGGCGTAAATTGGGCTAGGGATAGCCTCTTTGCTACATTGAATGTTAGAGGCGGAATGAAAGACAAAATTGATGAGGTATGCGAGATGATGCGAGAAAGATGACTTGATGTTTTGTGTGTGAATGAAACAAAGAGGAAAGGATGTAACACCACTACACAAGGATCCTATATAGCCTACTGGTCAGGTGTAGCCACAACCAGTACAGCGAGCCAGGGGGTCGGTGTTCTACTGTCCGCTAGAATGAATGAATGTGTGACTGACTATGAATGTGTGATCCCAAGACTCCTTTGGTTGAGGTTGAAGGTTGGACTTACCCGCATCTTTGTTTTGGGCGTTTATGCTCCGCAAGATGCGCGGTGGCGCCGATCTTCAAGAGACCAAAGTGAGAGACAGGTTTTTTGGGAGAGTGTGAGCGATATTCTTAGTAAATGCAAACGGAACGAGAGAATTGTAATGTTAGGTGATTTTAATGGTTGGGTTGGAGTGAAGCGTGATGAATATGAAAGTGTATTGGGCAAGTTTGGTGACGAACGAGTGAATGAAAATGGTGAGAGTTTGCTTGAAGTATGTTTGGAGAGGAATCTTGTGGTAACTAACACCATATTTAACGACAAACAGATTCATTTGTATACTAGACAAGAGGGAAACCAGAGAAGTAAGATTGATTTTGTGATTGTAGATGCAAGACTAAGAAAGAAAGTCTTGGACACCCGGGCATACCGCGGTGCCGGGATTGATACAGATCACTTCTTGGTTATCAACCGAGTAAGAGGTCTGTTTCAACGGTGGCGGCATCGTGTGTGTGAACCTGTAAGTGTACTAAGCGCATAAAAGTCGAAAATTTGCAAGAGATGAGCATAAAAGAAGGATTCGTGAGTAAATTGAGTAAGAAATTTAAAAATTTTGATGAAGTATGTGAGATTGAAGAACTATGTAAGACGCTTTTGGAAGGTCCAGTGGAAGTTGCGGTGGAAGTATGTGGGGTAAAAAAAAGGAGCCAAGGATGTAAGGTGAAGAGAATGTGTGCAGAAGTCATGAAAGCATTGTCCGACAAGAAGAAGGCATGGTTGGACTGGCTGACTTCAAAGGTCAATCAAAGAATGCAG
This sequence comes from Thumatha senex, assembly GCA_948477245.1. NCBI lineage: Eukaryota > Metazoa > Arthropoda > Insecta > Lepidoptera > Erebidae > Thumatha > Thumatha senex. The sequence goes on along the minus strand of OX419733.1, from coordinate 1,489,432 downwards.
AGGGCAACGGATGAGGATGTAAAAATGGCAAAGAATGAATATAAAAGGTATAAACGAGTTGCAAAAGAAGTTATAAAAAGAGAGAATGATAGGGATAAATTTAATATTAGGTTATCTGATAATTTCCAGCAGAATGTAAAATTATTTTGGAAATCTATAAAATCTGTGAGGGGTCAACAAACATCATCGAAACTCATTTCATATCATATCAGAAACCAGGATGACAGTTTTCTAAAAGGAGAAGAATGTGTGCTAAAAAGATGGAAGGATTATTTTGAAAGCTTATATGAAAAAGAGGATATGGAAGCACAAACGAGTTCTTGGGAAAGGAATGAACTTAGCAACGAAAGCATCATAAGTATGGAAAAAATTGTGGAAGCATTGAGTAGTATGAAATTGGGTAAGGCTGCTGGATTTGATAGGATTTCTGTCGAGATGCTGAAAGCGGGACATGGCGTGGTAGCTTGCCAGCTGTACCGCCTTTTTAATCTTTGCTGGAGGAGTGGCAGCGTGCCAAGAGATTGGTGCAAGGCTGTCATCGTGCCGCTTTACAAAGGAAAAGGGTTACAGCAAGAGTCCAAAAACTATGGAGTCATGTACGCCTTTATGAGCAATCAGAACGTGTCTGAGAAGACAAGACTGGCTGTGCATAGAGGAGTACTTGTTCCTACACTCATGTATGGCAGTGAAAGTTGGGTGTGGCAGAAGAAGCATAGAAGTTAAATTAATGCAGTGGAAATGAGAAGTCTGCGGAGTATAGCTGGAGTGAAATTGATGGACAAAGAAAAGAACAGTGTGATAAGGGAACATTGCGATATGGTAGAAGAAGTAGTGACCAAGATAGAAAAAGGTATGCTTAGATGGTTCGGACACGTGGAGAGGATGGATGAAAGAAGACTAACGAAACAGATTTATCAGAACAGAGTGAATGGGCTAACTGGTAAGGGGCGACCTCGACGTACATATGTCAATCAAGTAGAAGACATTTTGGAAAAAGGTCAGGTCAAGAGTACCCTTAACCAACGTGTGTGTATGAAAACACTTATGAAAGTGGAAGAAGCGAAAGTTGTATGCCAGGATCGTAGCAAGTGGAAAGCCATAGTCTCTGCCTACCCCGATGGGAGACAGGTGTGACGATATGTATGTGTATGTATGTATGTTCGGTCAAAAGTCCTAAGACCTCGGTAGAGCCCCAACGCACCCCATAGAATGATAGATGAAGCTAAATTATAAAGTTTTTGGAAGAGTTTATTCCCTCATATACCTACCAAATTACGTACAATTTTATAGAGATTGAAAGCAATGTGTTCTAATGAAATATTTTTGTTTAATGCCTGTTATATATGGCAAAAGTACAGCGTTTTATGCTTATAATGATTTATTGAAAACAGTCAACTTCGTATATCAATAATGACTATAATCTACATAAATTTATTCACCTGTTGTAGATAATATATTGCTGTATGCTTTAGATATAATCTTAGAAGTATGTGTCATTAACTCTCTTAATTAGTTGATAGAATAGACTGATAAAAGTGATGTGAAGTAACCTAAATTACCCACTGTTTACATCCTTTTCAACTAATATAAAATTGTGAAAGTGTGTATTTTTATTGCTCCATCATTTCCAAACCGCTGATCCTACACGGATTGCTTTACCAAAAATAAGTTGTATTAGGTATTTGTTTCATACCAAAATTATTCCTTTACTTATTAATTTAACAAACTTAAAAATACTATAGCTATATGTTACTATCCATTAATTGAGCGAAGCGAAGCGGAGCGACTTCAATGGCGTATGTAACACCGGGCAGAACTTCGCCATTTCTTATTCGTTTCCGGATTTTTTTTCTGCTACGGAAATCTATTCAAATTATGCAGGTCGTGACGAAGCCCGAATTTAAAATTCCATCTAATAAAAAGGTTATCCACAAAAATCATATTGTCAATGGGAAAATACTTAGTTTGATTTAACGCTTCGCTCAAATTTATGCTGCTAGCATAGGTTACACCTTTGCGACTTCGGCTACCTAGTTTTATATCTGTATTTATCAATTTAATCTTCGATAATGCTTCAAAGACAAATGCAATAAACTAACAAGCTGATAACACGTACACCTTTACTATCTACACATGAGGCATTATCAAGACTGTTTGGCAGCAAAAGTACTTACGCGTTCACCTCAACCTTTTGTAGTTCGAACGCAACCAAACGATAGCGCGATGTAGACTTCTAGTTGGTTTGTCTATTTTTAAATAAACTAAGCAAAACCGAAGTGTGGAAGTCTGTTTGTTCGTTCAGCAAAGTACACCCGTCCCGTTTTATAAATTTCTAACTGCTCTAATACGGATATTTATAAACCCTTTTCACATAAATGTAAAATTTCAAAACTGTTGTTATCATTCAAAATATGCCCGGTGTCCAGTAAATGCTTCGCGAAATGTGATTTATCTGTGTGACCGTTTCGTAATGCTCCTAAGTGTTCCTTATATCTGGTATCAAATGAACGACCTGTTTGGCCTATATAAACATTGCTACAACCATCACATTTCAACTTATAAATATATTTAGTCCATAGATATGTAAGCCCCCTAATGGCAGACATATTTATGGACTACAGGACGCACAGGTTTCGCTACCGTAAAGCAAAGTTGGCACTAGCACTGCGTTATGAATCGCCAGTCGTGCTTCTTTTACGATGCTTTGTCGCTTTATTAATTGGGACAAAGCACCGTTAACTTTGTTTCCGGCAGCTACTCTCCGTTCTACATCCGAATCACATCTTCCATCCGCGCTCAACATACTCCCTAAATACACAATTTCATTCACTTGCTCTAGACGTTCCTGGTTTACCCTAATCTCGCATTTAGTTCTTACGTCATCTCTTTCAAATACTAGAACCTTAGTCTTACTTGCATTCAAGCGAAGACCCTTACTTTCACACTCCTCTTTCATATTACTGACTAATGCCTGAAGGTCGGCTTCTGATGAGGCCATGAGCACCGCATCAACAGCGTACAGCTGACAGTTTACTGAAAAGTCACCCAAATTCACACCCATATCACAATCTTTCAACTTCTGCAGGCAACTGTCCAGATACACTATGAACAGCCAGGCGGACATGACACAACCCTGTTTGACACCTGTACAGACATCAAAAAGAGGTGACACATCCCCCCCTACTCGCACGTAAGCCTTACAGTCCCTATAAAGCGACTGTATTGCCCGCAGCAGCGAGCCGTCCACTCCATATCCGGGCAGCAAATCCCACAGTTTCCCTCACAACGTTATCAAATGCTTTTTCCAGATCCACAAAAGCGCAGAAAATCCTCTGGTTAATAGCCAGAAACTTCTCCGCGATCATGCGTAGAGAAAACACTTGATCCATGCAACCTCTTCCACGTCGGAATCCGCATTGAGCCTCCCATAAATACCTTTCAGACTTTTCTTGCATTCTTGCCGTTATAATCTTTGCATACACCTTACTAGCTAAGCTGACCAAGCTGATCGCCCTGTAGCTGGAGCAGTTTAGGCGCGAGCCTTTCCCTTTTTAAATAGGTACTACAACTGCTATGCGCCAGTCATCTGGGACCTCACCCGTCCGCCAGCACAAGTTGCATAACAGACATTGTAACGTTACTATTTTCCGGGAGGCGAAAAAGGTAAAGTTAAGGAGAAAACTGTCACCAGGACTGGAGGAGACCTGGCTTAAAAGGAAAAGTAAAAGAAAAAGGAGAAAAGGTAAAATTGATTTAATATAATATAAAAATGTTAAGAAAATAAAACCAAGGAAAGCCGGGAGTAAATTAAAGTCTTGATTCTTCAAGAACAGCCGCTAAGATGGGGCCTCGAGTAGGCCTCCACGTTGCTAGGAAGGGGGCCTCTAGTAGGCCTCCACGTCGCTGAGAAGGGGGCCTCAAATCCCCTCAAAGCCTCCACGTCACCGACCTCGGAGAAAGCTGGTCGCGAACTCAGGCAGGTAGAGGGCTGAAACTAACGAGCGGTCGGCGTCTTTCACAGAGCCGGTTAATAACACACAACACTGCAGACCATCACTTCACTATTTCTGAAGAGCACAACCCTCACACTCCGCACTTACTCCCAGCACCTCCTCTCAAGGTGAGCACCAAAAGTAGACTGATCTGACGGCCCCGGCTTCCTTCTTTTCCAGAGCATTTCAAAATTTAAACAAGATTAGAATACAAATAATATAAATTTATAACAAGGTCTAATATCTATACAACCTAACCTACTGGCAGCTCTAACAATAAATTAAAAATAAAATCTAGGCTTGTCATTAACTGACATTAAAAATTACAAAAGGTAAACAAACATTAAGAGAGCATAAAAACTCTTGAATTATCAAGGCCTATGAATGCTACAGATAATGGTCATGCAGATAATTTGAGAGAATGAATAATGAAAAATTTAATTTAAAAAAAAGTAAGTAAAAAATGATACATTACATTTCCCCGACAACCCCGGAAAATTTTTGATTGTAATGAAAAAATTTTGTTTATAAGAAAGAAGGCATTGACCAGCTAAAATTAACATATATGACTATTAACAGTGGTACAGAAAGTTTTACAAAAGATAAAAATTACGTTACCCGATAACCCCTGAAAATTAACAACTGAGAAAATTTCGATGTTGTAATAGAAAAAACTTGCTATTTCATACACCTTTCATCAACCCACATTTCATACTCCCTCAATCATACATCACTAACATAATTAGGGGATATGGTTCACATTCTATGACACATACTCCACAAGGAAAAAAAAAACATTTTTTTAAAATTACGATGGCTTATTTATTTAAATTAGGTGTCGTAATCCGCACCTTTTTTAAAACCCGTTAAAATTAAAAGAAATATTTACAAAGCTTTCCCAGCTTAAAAAAAGCAGTCAAGGTTTGAAAGCATAATTGCTTAAGAAAAACCTTCAAGTTTCAAGTAGTTCAAGTATTAAAAATAAAGCTTTCCAGCTTAAGAAAAGTAGTCAAGGTTAAAAGCAAAATTGCCTTTTCAAGAAGCTAAGTTAAAGTATTAAAAACGATACACAATGGCTTATTTTAAGAGTTGTGTACCGCTCTATGAAGAAAAAAGAAAAAACAGAAAGGAAAAATGCCAAAAGTGTTTGGAGAAAGTAAACCTTGTGAAGTATTTACAATGAACTTAATGTTAAATGATAAGTAAAAAATATTTTTAGAGACATCAAGGAGAAAAAAAGCGATAAAACATTCAAGTTTAAAAAAAAATAAGATTAAACAATTTCATATAAAAACACAGCAGATATAAAACTAAACTTTAAAATCTAAAACGTGCCATTTTCCTCTTAAGCCAAAATGATAAAAAGTGGTGACAGTTTCTCTTATGTTTCAGATCAAAATCAAAGCATGATAAGCGAAAAGTTCAACGTGCTAATCTCCCAGAAGGATTTGATAAATTTTATAAATTTTGTAAATTTTGTAAATTTTGTAAAGATTTTAAAATATTAAACGAGTTTATTACCACATGTTACCATGGTAACAATGTTGTCGTAGTAACAAATCAAACTAAATGAAATAATGTTTAAAGTGTTAATTTATGATAAGTTTTGTATAAACAACCACAGGATATTGTCCTGCAGCCGTCGTGAAGTGTCCCAGCCCCCAACTAGTAAGAGACCACGAATGGTTTTAAGAACACTCACTAGCGAAGACTGGGTACGATTACCAGAGGGTAACCGCAGAGGTGTGCAAGTGTGTAGGATGCAGTATAATGATGTATTAGTAGAGTGTTATAGGTGATAACGACTATAGGATATTGTCCTTAGTACGTCGTAGAGAATCCAAACCCCAACTTGTAAGTGACCACGAATGGTTTTAAGAACACTTGCAAGCGAAGAATGGATGACAATTACCATTGGGTAACCGCCGTGGTGTGCAAGTGTGTGGGATGCAGTATAGTGATGTATAAGTAGAGTGTAAAGAAGTATTGTAAAGGTTGAGGTTGATGAGGTGATGAAAATATAAGCTTACCAAATAAAAATCTCTTGAGCAAGTTTGTTTTAGAATTTAGAGAACCTGAAAATAATTAAAAAGGGGGGGGATTTGTAAGAAGTTGGGCGCCAAACTGTAACGTTACTATTTTCCGGGAGGGGAAAAAGGTAAAGTTAAGGAGAAAACTGTCACCAGGACTGGAGGAGTCCTGGCTTAAAAGGAAAAGTAAAAGAAAAAGGAGAAAAGGTAAAATTGATTTAATATAATATAAAAATGTTAAGAAAATAAAACCAAGGAAAGCCGGGAGTAAATTAAAGTCTTGATTCTTCAAGAACAGCCGCTAAGATGGGGCCTCGAGTAGGCCTCCACGTTGCTAGGAAGGGGGCCTCTAGTAGGCCTCCACGTCGCTGAGAAGGGGGCCTCAAATCCCCTCAAAGCCTCCACGTCACCGACCTCGGAGAAAGCTGGTCGCGAACTCAGGCAGGTAGAGGGCTGAAACTAACGAGCGGTCGGCGTCTTTCACAGAGCCGGTTAATAACACACAACACTGCAGACCATCACTTCACTATTTCTGAAGAGCACAACCCTCACACTCCGCACTTATTCCCAGCACCTCCTCTCAAGGTGAGCACCAAAAGTAGACTGATCTGACGGCCCCGGCTTCCTTCTTTTCCAGAGCATTTCAAAATTTAAACAAGATTAGAATACAAATAATATAAATTTATAACAAGGTCTAATATCTATACAACCTAACCTACTGGCAGCTCTAACAATAAATTAAAAATAAAATCTAGGCTTGTCATTAACTGACATTAAAAATTACAAAAGGTAAACAAACATTAAGAGAGCATAAAAACTCTTGAATTATCAAGGCCTATGAATGCTACAGATAATGGTCATGCAGATAATTTGAGAGAATGAATAATGAAAAATTTAATTAAAAAAAAGTAAGTAAAAAATGATACATTACAACATAGAGCGACCCACCGTACTTGATCATCTCAGCAGTAACACTGTATTTTCCCTCAGTCTTACCACATTTCATACTTCTTATCGCTTGTTCAATTTCTTTCATACTAATGACTTCAATGACATCGGGATCATCGGAGCATCGAAGTGAGCTCCACTTCCCGATGTGGCATCTCTGTCTTTACTTGCATACATCTTTCCATAATATTCACTCCATCTCTGCAGGACGTCAGTTTGGTCTGTTAGGACGTCATTGTTAACACTAAGCACTTTATTCATACTGCAGATTGCCGAACAACTCCGGGTCTTGCCTACCTCTTTCCAGAAGAGCCTGGCATTATCACGGAAATTGGACGACAACCTTTCATCCGCTTTCATTCTGCACCTTTCACGAGCTTCTTCTATCAGTGCCTTCGTGTTAACTTTCTGCAGCTTGTATCTTTCTTTCATATTAAAATCATTCCGCGAGGCTAAGTAGTCTAACCATGCTTTCTTCTTCATTCGAACTGCTTCTTTCACTTCCTCATTCCAACATGCGTCACGCTTATTACTTCTGCCTCTTCTCGTTTCTCCACACACTTCCACAGCGGCATTTACCATACTATCCCTAAGGTTCTGCCATACACTTTCCACATTCTCACTACTAACATTGACGTCGCCAAGCTTTTTGGCTACCCTTTCTTTATATTTATCCCTAATGGATGCATCCTGCAGCTTCCAGCTTTTGATGCTATGAGTCGGCTCAGGTTCAGGACACTCGGTACGATGACGCCAACCCACGAACAGACCCCTTATCCTAGTTATTACTAGGTAGTGGTCTGATCCCAGCTCAGCGCCTCGATAAACCCTTGTGTCCATCACCCGTTTACGAAGTCGACTATCCATTATGAATAGATCTATCATGCTTCTCTTTTATTACATATGAATTTGTTTGTGGTTGAACATTGTGTTCGCCACAAACAAATCCTTTTCCTTACAAAATGCCAGTATAAGCTTGCCAGCATCATTCACCCTTTTATCCCCATACTATAACGAATTTGACAAATCATACTAAGGTGCGCCTCACCTTGAGCTACAAGCATCAGTTGCGCCACACCCTGTGCCACAAGCATCAGGTGCGCAGCGCTCTATGCCACAGCTCGAACCCGAATTATACATATTGACATCGTAAGACATTCTAAAAAAGCAGAATATTGCAAAAATAACATTTAAAAACTAAAATAATTATAGTTTAACAATAAAATTTATTTACCCTACAAAGTTCAATTCGACTATTTGTTAATAACTATTACTTAAACTGCTTAGGTGTTGTATTAAAAAGCTCATTACTATCTCTTTATATAATCTAATTAATAGATCTAATAGCACTTTAAAATGCGTAATACCACACTAATACCTAAATTATATTGACTAGTCATCGTGGTCATTGCATGCAGCTAGCTGTATGTCAATACAATTAAGCTTATCGATATTTAGCGTCAATATAGCAACAACATCAATTTGTTACCGTTTAACCGAGCCGAGATCAAACGTATATCAGATTAAGGCTATTTGTTTCAAACAACCAGTTTAGTGATGCGATTATTATGAATTGTTACAGGTCAAAGACGATAAAACTTAAATTATTATGTTTTTATTCGATAGTATATTGTTACGAACAGGAGTGGATTTAATAAAGAAATATACTCACAAACAACTTAATTATTTACTTTAAAGCTTTTAATTAATTATTTAAATATGTTTTAAATTTATTACTAAAATCGGAACAAGTCTCCAGCACTTTAGCAACGATACGACTCACACGAATTCACTAAAGAACACGTACAAATGATCACAAAAGGAATGGCTCACGTATCCTTGGTATTGATGTCTCGGCGACCAGCAAGCAAAAAGGACTTTGCTCGAATTGGCGCGCCTTTATATGGGGCGCACCGCCATACACAGTAGATAGCGGGTACACAGCTAATAATATATTATATTTACTGACCTCTGTCGGTATTTTGAATGCTATTTAATTAAAAATAGATTATTATTGTACAAATCCACAGTTCTAGTCCTAATAATATTTTAGCATTAAAATATGATTAAAATTTACCATACATACAACAACATACATCATCATACAACATATTGTCACGCCTTTATCCCCGAAGGGGTAAGCAGAGGCATATTTAGCGCCCACGGTTCACCGTATGCATTTCTGTCCCACGTAACAGGTGGTGAGCCCATTGCCGTGATGAAATGGACAGACGCAGGCTGCATCGACCTGCTGTTGAATTTTTTTAAGCCGCCCATAGGGCCTCCAACTTGGCTTGACGACTGCCATTTTATTGGCAAGCGGTACCAATGGCTTAACGTGCCTTCTGAAGCACGGAACTGGGGTGGGTCTAAAGGACCGAATAAATTTCATAATAAAATGTGTCTATTTTAGATGTTAAATTTGGAAGAAATTTTGTACCTGTTGCCTTTTTAGTGAGGTGGTAACAAAAAGGCTAAAAGGTCTTATGTGCTAGACACTCATTAGCACGACCAATTAAAGTCCTGGTAGTCTCGGACTGCAAATTTATCTTAAATATATATATAATGTAATGTTATACATACATACTTTGAAAGTAAAGAGTAAAAATAAAGTAATGTAACAAGAAGGCTACAACAATAAAAGAAAGAAACAAAGACCGAATCATAAAGATATCGACTTAGAGACAAGGCGAACTTATCTGAAAGTTGCCGCTAATTACAAATGAAAATCGCTTCCCGCCATTCCGCTGTCACAGATAACAACACGTCGTAACTCGCATAATCTACGTTCACCTGCTATCTTAATTACAGCAAGCCGCTGACGGATAAATTTTTAACTGAGTAGCCTTATCTTACCGATTACATGACAAATGCATCATGTCCACCACTATTTTAATTTTGATATCCTATCGATACTTTTTTAATGTAACTGCACTAAACTTAAAGTCCATTCGAATTAGCATGCTATGGTCGTTTTTAGCACGAACTATGTGACATTATGCTTTGCATTATTATGATAATATATGAGAAGCGCTCGTGGCCTAGCGGTCTCAGTGTTCTGTAAACGATCACTGAGTTACGCAACTTTCACTATGGCTGGTCCTCGGATGGGTGACCACTTTGTGGCATTTACATTTGCGAGCGTTTCCGTGCTTCGGAAGGCACGTTAAGCCGTTGGTCCCGGTTGCCAGTAAAATGGCAGTCGTTAAGCCTGGTTGAAGGCCTTATGGGCGGCTTGAAAACTTCAGCAGCAGGTAGCCACAACTTGCGTCTGTCTATTTCAACACGGCAATGGGCTCACCACCTATTACGTGGGACAGGAATCCACACGGTGAAAAGTGGGCATATAATATGCCTCTGCCACCCCTTCGGGGATAAGGCGTGATGGATATTTATTTATTTATTATGATCGTTGGTTATTGTGTTTGTCGTTTATATAATCAACTAGATATGTCCCACAGCGTCGCTTACAAAAAAATCTAACAGCCCTTACTTAGGTACATCATAATACTGATCTATGCCAATATTGAGTAAAATCTATTTTATTGTTGTAGTGTTTACCAATCAACCAAATGTAAAATTCTTAGTGATAACCAACAAATAGACTCATTTTTACACAAATAATATAAGAAAAAAAAATGTCGTATTAAACATGAGAATTTTAATTTGGGCTAAATGGCACTGTGTAAAAATTACACAGTGCCATTTAGCCCAAATTAAAATAAAACATTTGTGGCTAACATAAATATCATTCAGACCCGGGATATAAAGCCAATACCTCAGCAGCAGAGAAACATAACAACACAGAGAATAATAATGTTCAATTTGATAGGACTATGTTATAAATTTACGACTTCAAGTGAAGCCTTTATTCTTCACCGTAATCATTTTAATCATTAGAAGTGGCTGTTAAAGTCATTTTAAAGCTTTAATGATATGATTACCCTCTTTGTAGTAGCATTACGTAAATCATTGTGAGAAACGGTTACACAAAAAGAGCAATTAGTGTTGCGCCAACGTCGATAGTTTAGCGGACGTCGATAGCATTCCGCACGGTGAGACGTGACTGCATACTGAAATGTTGCAAATATATTTTTACAGCTGAGATAAAGAATTATGACCCTTGCAATATAAAGAATAGGGTTTTACATAAATGATCACTGTATACTGGTATTGCACAGCGACGTGAGTTCGATTAAAAAATGTGATTTGTGACTGCCACTCTGCACGTGTTTTATTTTGCGAGTTATGTTCGTGACAGGTCCGTCAAGAAGTCTCGATAAAAAAGTCACCGAATAAAACACTTGACTTGTAATAAATAACTTACTGCAGTATTAAAGTGTTTTAAAATAACATAGCTGAGCAAGTACAGTCACATACATATAAATTTGCATAGAATAACAAACATTTCAATATTTCTTGAAACTACTTACTATCGTTATGCTATTGGCGTAAACAAAATAAACGGATTTCAATATACCAAAACCAAAACTATTATCTTCAAAGAAAACGGTAGAACTGTTTGGTGATTGCGTTTGTCAGTCTACATACGTCTTGTCGGCCATCATTCACACCTGTCAGTCAGGGCCTTTGAACAGCTAAGACAGGCGGAGACGGGTCGCAACGACTAGTCGACGTCGATTTGTATGGCGTGAGTAAATCACTTTTGAAGTAATTTATGTCTGAACGCCGTTAGTGATGCACTCCGTTGAGGCTCCTTGTCGATCTTGTTCTGTTGAAAAGAATTTTAAGTATTACTGATTTTAGAAATTGTGTGTTAGAAAACATTTATTTCATAAGAGGTTTTTACAGACTTCTGTAAGTGAGATATTAATAAATAATATCAATCAAATCAGCATATGACACTCCACTGCTGGACGTAAGCTCCTCCTAATAAATAAATAATAACTTACTTATTTATTTTATTTTAATTTTATAAGTTTTTTTGTTAGTAGATACATTATGTAGATTAAAGTAATATAAAAATTAATTGTATGAAATACTGTAACGTAGCAAAGTCATCAAGAACAGTGTGTAAAATGATTACTAAATCATTTCATTGTAGCGTGAATTATTAAGTAATCATTAAGAATTGAAGTCTTCTCATGTTTATAATGGAGAATGCTTGCACAGTTAGACAACTTTGCAATTAACAATGAAAAAAGGTATCCTAAAACGGGCCGTTTCCAATATTAATGTCCCCGCTGAGATCATGCTAAGCAGCACCATAGGATATCGTTAGTATCCTGGAGAATGGGACGTGCATTAGTATGGAATGCGACTTGCACCGATACTCTTGTAGCACTGTATCTCCTGACTGTTAGGACAGAAGCTACTGCGACGACAAAATATTCGCAGCGGGTGAAGATGGGGAAGTACAGTTGTATCGGTGCCCAATATAAATTGTTTCATTTGGTGTCGAAACATGGACCTACCACGGGGTAGCAATGCTTATAGTCATTTCATGGCATTCAGTAAGCGTTTGCGAGAAGAAACTAGCGATCCCCGTGCAGGTAGCTTTCTCGTGCTAAGGTATTGCCAGGGAATGCTGCCTGCATCATGGGTATCCTACCGAGAGGACCCTGATTATATTTTGCTTTATAGGTAGTTTCTATTTGGTTAATTGTTTTTTTTTAGTTACAATCTACGAAAAAAAAAATACCCAATAAAAAAAATAGTTTATTACATCTTAATAACTATCGATATTCTGTATCACATAAACATTTGACAGCTTTAGTGATGACAAAAAAGTGAAAACAAAAAACGAAGGCCCAATAATCAGTACATTTATTAATCATACAGCTGGTGTCACTTTTGACAGGTGACATATGGTGACATCGAGTGACGTGGCGTATGTGACAAGTGATCAAGTGCTGTTTGAGCCTTTGATGTGTCAAGAACGATGCTAATGAGCGAAGACTCAAAGGCCAATTGCAATGGTTTTCTTTGAACTGACGATTGATGTGGTGTGATTATTAACTTTAATGTCTTTGTTTTAAGGTATCGCTACACTCGTGTTAATGATTTAAATATGTTTCTTTATTTATTTGTATTATTTATATTAAATAAATAAATAAATATCCATCACGCCTTATCCCCGAAGGGGTGGCAGAGGCATATTATATGCCCACTTTTCACCGTGTGGATTTTTCTGTCCCACGTAATAGGTGGTGAGCCCATTGCCGTGTTGAAATAGACAGACGCAGGTTGTGGCTACCTGCTGTTGAAATTTTTCAAGCCGCCCATAAGGCATTCAACCAGGCTTAACGACTGCCATTTTACTGGCAACCGGGACCAACGGCTTAACGTGCCTTCCGAAGCACGGAAACGCTCGCAAATGTAAATGCCACAAAGTGGTCACCCATCCGAGGACCAGCCATAGTGAAAGTTGCGTAACTCAGTGATCGTTTACAGAACACTGAGACCGCGGGGCCACGAGCGCTTCATATATATTAATAGTGTATAAAACAGTATTTATGCATTTAAATTATAGACTATTCCAAAAATTTACTTATTTATTTTAAGTATGCATGAATCACGAAGCTTGGCAATCTGTCTTCTCTAACTACTCCACCAGGGATACAACGAAAAGGTTTTGCTTGACAGTATATTTATATGCAACATTTGAACCATCTAAATTTTAGTTATCTTCATTTATTTGCTTTAGTTTATTACAAAAACAAACTTTTTTTTCTCTATATAATCATCAAGTGTTTCACATGAAAAATAACATATTTTTAAATGATGATCATTCGATTCAATTCTCCAGAATTCTTTAACGAGACTATAAATTTATAGTGCAATTTCGGCTATAAACTAGCAATGGATCAAATGATATCGAAATCTGTGTGTAATAAACATTTATCCATTCCTACAACGCGATACTTTCATTATGTGATAACACACATCGCTCCAGTAATAAAATTATCTAACTTAACCAGAAGCTGGCATAGAAAACTTAAGAGTATAGAAGGCTCTATTGCCATAAAATAAGAAGATACGTGATATATACTGAGTCAGATCAGTTTTGATTGAATTTTGGATCTATTCGAAGCCATTAAAATGGGATTTACACTGACATAATTACACGGATGCTGTTCCCACTATCTATAAAGCTACATTCTAATTCTATTTTGGATTTTGAATAAAAAGTGATACAATACTTAAGTTGTATTACTTATAACCCCTTTACGCTTAATAAATTGATGCAAAATAAAACCGGTAACTCTTTTATGAAAAAAAAATTGGCTGGCTGGTCACTTATATTCCAACCAAAGAACTACTACATATTATGAAATATTTTGAAGTTTAAATTAGTGACTGCAATAAGACCCACATAGTCACTGCACAACAGTGCTGCGATGGCAGTAGTAAATCATCTATGCCTCGACAGATGTTCGTTTTGTTAGCGTAATTGATGAGTACGTGTGCGCATGATACGAGTATGCGTGACGCTTGCAGCTTGATCCCAATAAATTTTGATTTAATAAATAAAGATTTGAAATCTTTGTGTGATAGACTAACCCTTTATCATACACTGCCAGTTTTACCTCCTAGATACGGCGTCTACCAACAAAAAGATGGAGAGTAGGAGGTCAGAAGGTAGATAGCCTATAATATGCTAATTAATAAAATAATTAGTATAATACAAGTGGACTTCACGCTCCAAAATTATAATCTTCTATGAGGAAGATTCAAGATGTACCAATTTTGTGTACAGTATTCACAATATTAATGATAACAGTTGCTGTCAAACTCTACCCGGTTGGAGCCTCCCCAGGCTCCATCCAGATAGAGTCCACATTTATATGTCTGCCAGAAGCAGCTATCGGTTAGTTTTTCATTTTTGGTATTGTAGTGAGCGACCCATATGACAAAAGACGTACAGACTAGACAAGTAACAAAAAGCATCGTTCTACATATTAATCGTATACATAGTTATAAAATAAATAAGTAAAAATGTAATGCTAAAGGCTAGTTTATATATTTTATTCTTTAATTGGTTTTGAAGTAATGCATTTCATTCATTACGAGTATAAAACGACATATTTATAACGAATAATAAATATCTTCATTTGATAGAAGTAATAACATTACAAAATGGCGGTTCATCACATAAACTTGGCACATTGTCAATTAGTATACTGTATCGCAATAAAAATTATAATATGTGTATACGACAAAGTGCGAATTCCGGCGTAAAATAAACGCAAGTAAATTTTTATTCCGTATTTTTTAAGGTTTGTTTATTAAAAACTTTTAACTAGCACCTATTCAATTTCTGAACTTCAATACTAATTTAATTATATCAGACATGTTTGTTTAAAGTTTTGAAAAATAATTGAGGCACACCTATTATTAATTTTGCTGTAAAAACATATCTTTTTTAAGAAATTGTTTTTTTGAGACCTTATTTTCATAAGATGGTCGCTAAATTATTGCTTAAAAGTCAGATTTTGTGAAATCGTTTTCCCGTTTGAGTCATTGGACGAGAGTTTCTGTTCAGGGTATAAGATATTAATTCATACCTACTACTGTTACTCCGAGACTACCAGGACATAAGAACTTTTAGCCTTTTTGTTACCACCTCACTAAAAAGGCAACTGGTTCAAAATTTGTTCCAAATTTAACATCTAAAATAGACACATTTTATTACATTTATTCGGCCCTTTAGACCCACCCCAGTTCCGTGCTTCGGAAGTCACGTTAAGCCGTTGGTCCCGGTTGCCAATAAAATGGCAGTCGTTAAGCCAAGATGAGAGCCTTATGGGCGGCTTAAAAAATTTCAACAGCAGGTCGCCACAGCCTGCTCCTGTCCATTTCAATACGGCAATGGGCTCACCACCTGTTACGTGGGACAAAAATGCACACGGTGAAATATGGGCGTTTAATATGCCTTTGCCTACCACTTCGGGGATAAAGGCGTGACAATATGTATGTATGTATGCACTACTGTTATTTGTTACTTTTGAGAATAGATTGGAAGAAATTGTGAGTGCACTGAAATAATATTTTCATAAAGTGAATGAATACATTTTTAACAACTACAAGGATATAACGGTTAAGGTTGTCAGCTATTAAACAGCATTATACCAGTTTTGCTTCGAGTCGACTTGAAACGGTTCCTTTCATCATAATGTAACTTAATATTACTTATAAAATAAAAAATATTTTTAAATCGATTCTGTAGGTTTGGAGATAGCAGACACACATTCAATATTTCTTCATTCATTATCAATTATCGGAAATTTTATGTTCGTCCACTAGCTCACCGCACCTTTTGTGAGCTCGCCAAATTTATGCGAAGTCACGTAAAAATGCACTGACAATGGGTGCAGGGCTGCGCCTGCAAGCTTATTGCTATTGTTTCTGTTCAATAAAAGCTCTAGTAATATGTGTTTCGAAACAACTTATAGACGGCAAGAAAAACTATACCACTCATTTACCAAAAAGCACATTAAACAAACCCTATATGTGAGAAATAATAAAATTGTACTTAATTTACCGGCAATTCAAGTAGCCTGATATAAAAAATTACCTTAAAACAGAATTATTTATGAATCTCGAAAAGTTAATAGTTGACACTAATTGACAAGATAACTTATAGCGGTGGAGGTGTCATTATAAGACATTATTCACTCTCGAGTTATCTAAAATATTTATTCAATCTGATTTTAGTATCAGCTGCTCTTCTCTCCTCGATTTTATTACTGTCACTAGTAGTACTTCAGATAATTACTAAGACTGGAAATCATTGGTAACTTAAGGTACATAGACTAGAATAGTTACTAAAATAAATAAATATCCATCATGCCTTATCCCCGAAGGGGTGGCAGAGGCATATTATATGCCCACTTTTCACCGTGTGGATTCCTGTCCCACGTAATAGGTGGTGAGCCCATTGCCGTGTTGAAATAGACAGACGCAGGTTGTGGCTACCTTCTGTTGAATTTTTTTAAACCAAGCTTAACGACTGCCATTTTACTAGCAACCGGGACCAACGGCTTAACGTGCCTTCCGAAGCACGGAAACGCTCGCAAATGTAAATGCCACAAAGTGGTCACCCATCCGACGACCACCCATAGTGAAAGTTGCGTACCTCAGTGATCGTTTACCGAACACTGAGACCGCGGGGCCACGAGCGCTTCTTTTTGTTCTTAGAATAGTTACTGATCAACAGAACAATCATTACACCAGTTATAATGTTGCCAATGTTGATCTAAGCGGTATCTAGCACGAGGAATTACATGACACTTTGCAGGATTTTAGCACCAAACATCTTATTATAGGTACATGACGGTAAATACCTAAGGCACTTTTTTAATGTCTCCAAGTCTTTCACCAGGTAAACCTAATCGTATAGAAAGCAGTACTTGGAATATTATAGGCACTCCGAAGAAACCTTGACCTATACTTTCCTTGCTGTAAAACATCCCTTTATGTATAGTGGGAAACAGATAACTCAGTCTTGCTGGTTTGTGAGCTATTATCAAAATATTGAAAACATATATTTTTGTGTATAAAAAGCTCCTTGAAGTAAAAAAATTGTATAATTTAGTCCACGTTAAATGTGATTTTACGGAACGCTTGTAGCCTAACACGCACTTGGTCTCACTTTTGATCTCACTGTTCACTTTCATAGGGTGTATTCTATGTTGGTGATAAGGAACATTTTATTGTTGTTGATTACGTTGGTAAATAGTTTCAGCAGTGTATATTTTATTAGTGTATTTTAAAATATCCGTGTTTCAAAACTTGCCGTGTTCGGGTCTGTATACTTTTTTTTAAAAAGTATGTTTGTTAATTTTTAGGTGAATATGATGATATAAAAAGATATTAACTAAGTAAATAAGCCTGTGAATAATAAAGTGCGCAATATTAATAAAACTCGTAATTAAATTCGCTCCGTAAAACATGAAAAAAAATGAAAAATAATATTTTTCTTTAAAATTATTTTATGCCGCTTGCCCCAGTTCCAGTCGGTTAATTATATTTTATATGAAATTAAGAAGTGGCAAATATGTTTCTATTATAGTTTTAGTGAACATTGCTTTTGTATAATTATACAATCATAATTATAATTAGTGATACGAGTAGTAGACAAAGAACTTGTTATAACACACTTAGCTTACGAGACGCAATAAATGTTTCATTTGATAAAAAAATCTACTATATACTTTTTATTAACATTTTGTGTATCCTATGACACTCAGGAAATGAATACCAGAAACTATTTTGAAAAGTATATCCTTAATTTTAATTTTAATTAGAAAAAAAATCCAGTCTCGAGCTGGACTTGAACTAGCGTCTTCTGGTATTAAAATTCATACAGTCTTTATTATTATTATTTTAAATCAGATTTTGTAATTCTACCATTATATTAAATAATTATTGCTTTAATTTATATATTTTGTTTCGTGACTAGCGGTACTGATGTTTAAAGTTTAATTAAAGGGAGTTAAGTGCACTTAGGTGACTTGTCTCTAGTAAAATAAGTTAACTCATCCTTAAATTTTATTAATTTTTATTTATTACACATTTATTGATTTCATTGTATAAAATTTATATTATCTGAGAGGATCTCGTCTTTTAACGTAACACAGATATGTTTTTGACTTTCCCCTCTTAATTGCCGTAAACATTAACACCGAATGTGGGCACCCATTGTTACAAGCGTTATGCTGTTTTAAATACACTAGCATGCTACTTTTAGCTAATAGCTTAATTATTCTATTCCCCTTCATACATAGCTGCGTTTAAAATTAAAAACTACAAATTTCGTAACTTATCAGGTTCTTGATATTAAATAAATGTATTTTCTCGAAATGACAATAAGGTTTTGTTATTGTTATGTAATTCAAATTTAAATAAAAGTTTTATAAATCACAAATATATATATTTTACTTCGTATTTTTAAAAGTAAACGCCTTGAGTTTGTAAAGAGGTTCAATAAAGATATCCGGGGTCCAAGTTGATATCCCTATGGCAGTCCAGGATAAATTGGCGGAATTTTGGTTTGAAAGGTTTACTATGCAGAATAAGAAACTAAATTCAAATCTGACTATCTGAGGCAATAAAAGTGGACCCCACACTCCTAATCAAACTATTAATTAATTAATTTTCAAGTCAATATTTATATCAGACATTGGAATAAATTATAATTACAACGACAGCTTGTATATTTAAGCGTACATACAACTACACTTCGTGTTTACAGACACTCACATTATCAATACTAAAGTTCTCGTGACTAGATATAAGTTAAATTTACGACCCGTTTCTTGAATAATTCAATAACTAGTTTTATTACTCATAATAACGGTTATAATTTTACTTTACAGCTCAAAGTTATCGCCGATACGTACCAGCAATTATTTATTAATAACTATTTATTTCTTTATGTTTGGTTTTAAATTAATGTTTCTCGGTTTAATTTACACATTGATTGAGTGGGTTGGTGTTATATCGTAATCGCCAATATCTTTTATATTTTAATTTATATTTTCTTGTTATTCTGAGTCTTCGTTCCGGGGTGTACAGACAAATTAATGTTTTTTAATTGGCCATCACATTAACAAAACTTTTAGTCGCAGGTGTCCCAGCATATTTTCAGGTCAAGTTTTTTTAATGCTTTTTCTCTATTTGTCAAAATATGAACCTAACAAATGCTGTGGTCACGAAGCATGTTAAATTACTTTACAAAAGATTTTCGTTTTAGTTTATTTAAAACCAAATGATATAATTCATTTTAATGACATGTCTTTATTTAGAGATGATTGTTTCAACAGTAGCCAGTAATATTCTATACTTCACTGTTATTCAATTAATTAAAAGGTCTGTAATTTTTTTTTTCAATATGTATGTGCTCTTTTTAAACCCTAAATGCGATGGCGATGGGAATAGGTGATATCATCATCATACGCATTTTAATACTGCTACGGTATGTAAGTAGTACGAGTCATATTGAATGGCAAGCATTATAACTATTCAATTTCTTGAAAAGAACCTTAGATATATAATAAACAGGAAATTTTACTCCACTCAATTGCGTCGTATGAACTTGACAATTTCTTTAACGTCAAAATATGCTATGGAGATTGATTGTGTCAAAGTAGATATTATAGATTTGTTTTTGGGTTTTGTACCGAATGTAGAAGGTTCATAATAATCAGGAATTATTATTAATGCACTTGCTATGCAAGACTATTTTAATAGTAATTCCTAAATATGGTATTTTTTATAACTGGTAACTAGAATCAATAAACTCTGAAGTAGGTTTTTACCACCTCGTCAGTTCTTAAACTTTCCCCTGCATTAAGTTAATAAAATATAATGATAATATCGGGGTGATTTTCAAGTAATAGGTATGGTGGATGACGAAAAGTTTCCAGGATATGTTCTGAAATGCAACTGATATAAAGTTTGCTTATAACGATAATTTAATAGCTAAGTTCTTTGACATTTAACTATAGTCAGTAATAAATAAGCCGTTGACTGGAGGAAACTGATTATTGTTATTTGAATAACTGCTTAACGTAGTACGGATGGCTTGATGGTGCAATAGGCCTATTTATTATCGCTACATAATTACAATGATCGTAAAACAGTAGCCGACGTGGCCATAAACTGCGTGCCCTTAATTTTATGCTATAAACTAATAACCAGCGCTACATACGGAGTGTATCAAGTCATTAAATATAGTTAGGGTTGGTTAAGTTCTATTTTATAAAATACAATTTATAAATTATTATACCAAAAATTGGCTTAATATTTTTTATCTGTCAAAAGGGTGACAGAGGTATACTACACGTCCACATTCCTCTATTTGTATTTTTCTCCGACGCCTATTGCCGTGCTGCATATTTTTCTTACATTAGGCACAATGACATAACCAATGAAATTACTTTTCCCTCCCGGTCTGATTTTACACGATAAACTTCAAAATGAGAGAGCAGAGGGTATTGATGCACTTTGTTTTTTAGTTTAATAATTTATACCGGAAGAGTTGTATTTATTATTCCTTTGAGTTATTTTGTTGAATGATTACGATAAAATATTTCAAAAATCTGAGAGGTGTTATCGAAAATAATTCAAATGAACAACGTTCAGTAACATTATTTCTTTTGTTCTACAGAAAAATCTGAGTTTGTAATATTATGAGCATACACATAATACATCAACGCAGATTCTTCCATCTAAGGATAGCGTACACACATAATTTAAAATTTAAAAAATGGTCTCAAATCATATGCCAATGGTAAAGATATTTATAGCGATTTTTTTAATACGTGTGGAAATCTTGATGGTTGCTATGCCGGACTCCTGCCGACTAAAATCTCACGGTGCCCTTCCATCTGTCTATAGCCAGGTGTCCCGGGTGAGCCCTCATAAGGATAGCCCCAGGGCTCCTGGCAGAATTTATCCACCACCACAGCCTAATCTTCGGCAGGTTCGAGTTTTATCCCGGGAGTATTCGGGTGTTAAACCGATTCAAAGGAAGCGGGTGTCGAGTGCCGTCCCCATTTGGCTGAGGGAGTGAAGGGCGTGAGTGTAGAAATTACGCCACGCCACTGTCTTGGGTCTGCTTCTGTAAGAACGGCAAGCAGCCAACCCGACGTCTTCAAGCCCCCGGTCATGGAGGTCGGGAGTCTTCCCTCGTCGCAGACTGCAAATCTCGGGAGAGAGAATAGAGTTCTTGATCTACCGGTGTCTCTCAGTTATTACGTACTATTAAATACTATATTTTTATTAGCTTAATAAAAAAATAGTCTTTAGTAGTATTTAGTAACTGAGACACTCGAATTTTCAATTATTTTTTATAAATTAAAAATTAAAAATTTCAACAGCAGGTAGCAACAACCTGCGTCTGTCTATTTTAACACGGCAATGGGCTCACCACCTATTACGTGGGACAGGAATACACATGGTGAAAAGTGGGCTTATAATATATATGCCTCTGCCACCTCTTCGGGGATAAGGCGTGATAGATAAATAATAAATAATAATTTTTTATAATTAGTTACAAATTTGTACGGAATCCACGGCGGGGAAATCCGACACTTCACTTTTCTGATTTTTTACAAAAGAACTTGGCATAATTGTTAATCATGACACGCACATGTATATGAAATTAATTGCCACTTACTGGGTATACTAATATAATAATTTATATTGGGTATTAATTTAAACACTCTGTCACATTAAGTAGAGTGTTATTTAATTTTCTTATGCAATGAAGAAATTGCAATCGACGTTATGATCATAAAACCTAAAATTATTACTTACAGTAAAAAGTACCTAAACTATTGCATGAGTGTAGTGATCATAAATTTAATCGAGAACCGATTCACAATCGTTATGTTGCTCAATATATTTCTATGATTGATATTAATTTTCGATACTGGCAACGCATACAACCGTAATTGAAAATACAAATAACTAATTTGAAATTGGTTAGAATAGTTATAGGTTTTTTACAGATCATAGAGAGCGAAGTCTCGTGGGGAGGTTTCAATTTCTTATCCTACGAATACTTATAACTATGTGGGACATTTTTTTTATAACTATAATATATGTCATAGTTGCGAAAAACCTCCAAATTATCGCTTAAAAGGAGAAAGAGAATTCTTTATCATCTATTATCTAGAAATATGGGCAAAATGGGCAAAGCTTATTAGCACTTATACAATCTGGTTATGTCGTTAGAGTCCTTTTTAAATGTGGTATTGGAAAAGAATGTTTGCCATAAGTTGAATGGCAATACATGTATTCTATTATTATATACATGTATGTATTCTATTTTGAATAACTGGAAAAGGGTCACTTCAATCTAACGATGCATTAAATTGAGAGTACTGAAACGTGACAAAATATTATAACTCATTCACTCCCTGTTGTTACATCATTGAAACTTGCCCTTTACACATACGAAACACATATCAAAATGTAATCACCCATAACAATAACACAATACGGTGTTCTATAGGTAGAAACATAAGTAATGACTTTCGAATCGATATTTATTGGTGTTTATAATAGATATTACCGTTAATGATCTGTAAGAATTTTGTTGTATTCATTGCGACAATTTGTAAAATATAAAATAATGTAATGTGATTAGTAATGCCTTGTTGAGTTATCTCACAGTGTTTAAACTGTGTAATAAAAAAAGTTTATTTTAAATTCATTAATAGAAAAAATCAAAAAGCTGCTTCACTTGTGTGAGATTTGATTGAAATAGATGGTAATCCTTCAATCCTCTACCTAATACAATCCTATACAAAAAATACGATATGAAAACGGAAAATATTATTAACTCTGTACCTATCTTCACGCTATTTCACTGACAAGGTAGATACTCAGAGAGGACAAATCGCCAAGCATTGTGATCAATGTATACTTCTTTCGCTTACTGTAGATTAATTAGTGGTTTTAAACATGCATGAACACCCAGATGGGTATCCGAGGTATATCGCCTACCAATCCTGATTCATTGTACTCTCTTCGTTCTTCATTCTTTCGTTGGACGTTTCCTGCTTTCCTGCCTAATGCTGACACTTTCATTCAAGCCTGCCATATTGCCTATCACTTAGTTACGTATATACGTAACTAAGTGATAGGCAACATTACACAGCACGATTATCGAAATGGTAGCATCTCCACAGCGATCAATTTGCATTTTTCATGCATCTTTTGAAATATCCAGGTTTCACTACAAAAACCAAATTGGTACTAAAACTACATTGTGTGTAGTTTTGAATCAAATCTTCCGTCCACAAATTCTTTCAGGTGCTTACATTGCATTTCTTTAGTCATATATGCTTTATAAAAGTTGCTTCGCACTTACAGTTCTGTGTATTATTATTTCTTTACTATTCAAGCCGTACTATTACATTAATTTCGTACAAAGTAAAGGATGACGCAAATTGTGTCTATGTACAACAAAATTTATGCAAGAAGTTTGATAGATGCAATTTTCTTAAAAAGGGCTACACAGTTTTTGCTTCACGTATTAAGTAATAATATTATATATTATATAAATATAGTTGGATGTATGTAAATATTTAGCTTGATGTAACAAATTATTTATACTAACTAACTAACTGACTATCTCCACGCTGTATCCTTGACGGGGTAGTAAGAGAGGACAGATCGCTTCACGATTCATGCATACATCTTTCGCTTCTTGTAGATTCATCAATCGCTTCATACATGCACGTCTGGGTATCCGAGTACTTTTGACTTTTCCGTTTTTGAGCAATCTGCTCACATGGTCTTCACATATAAGATTTATGTATTTTTCTTATTGTTTAAACCATTGTCTATAATACAGCAAGATGTTAAGTAGTTTATTGTTGCATTGTCTCTATTCGTTTCCTTCCACCATCGAAACTTAATTATAAATTACAAAGTAGATATTTTTTAAAGCAGCTCTCCCGAAGCTTTGACCACAAAGTCATCTCACTAAAATTATATGTGATCAGTAATGGCTGAAGCCAGTAATCACGGCTCATCATAATCGTGTTTAGCTGCGTACCATATCATTATGAGTTGTTACCTCGTATTATCTTCGTGGCGCATTTTACGTTCAGAATGCACATATTATGTTTAATATCTAAGGTTAGGTTAAGTCTTTAAGGGTTTTATGTCAAAATTACTTGTCTTTTTTGTCTTACAAATAGTTATAACACACACATTTTGTAATGGTTTTTCAGTTATAAGTAGGAAAAACGTGTACCCATACCCAGTAAGAAAGTAGGTAGGATAAAGAAAGTCGTGGCTTGATGTACATACAACTACAGTAACAAGTTTCCACTATGATACGTAATGAGAAATACAAGAAGCCGCGGGTAGATTTTTCTGTTCAGTCCTTTAGCAAGATAATTTTGTTCTGCTCTGCTCACTAGAGTTACTCTACCTTAAGAGTAGTTTGGCGCTTCTCCAGGATATTTTCCACTTTCAACAATATCATCCAAAGAGGCGCTTTGGATGATATTGTTAAAAGGGTTGATGAAATTCCCTTTCCCCCTCCTCCTCATCACGCCAAAATAACAAACTACCCTGCGTAGGCAGGTAAACTCGACTCTGAACTTTTAAGTGCTAGCCGATTTCGAACTAAACACGAAAATAATTAATGTTGTATCTATATTCACAAAAATTGCATCATATTATTAATACATGAAGCTGTTTTTGTATAGATAGATAGAGCACTTACTTAGTGTGTACGAATAAAGAAAACGCCTGTAACGACAGTATTATAATCTTAATAATAAGAAAGCACCCATAGAACATACGTTTCGGTTAATAAGACAAAAACCAATCTCAATATTTATTTGTAACATAATTTATTTCCAATCAAATCCAATCTCAAACAATGAATTCCTAGAAAAAATAATTTGCTCATACAATTTTAATAGCACAAAACTAAAGGAGAACAAAGCAATTAGCTTTGTGAAATCGTTTTAAAAATGCGGACGCAATTTGCACGTCATTAACATTCAACAAAAAATATTTTGATTTCTAACAAAAAACATAGTAAAATATTTTCAATGAACATGAATTAAAGTCATTATTTTTATGACTGAACTAAACGCATTGCATTCATCTGTTTCTTCAGTCAAAACAATAAAAGGTGCATAAATATTATTGAACAGTTCATTAGATACGCATGAGTGAATGTTTGCTAATATTGTAAAGAGAATTCCACTGTTTTGAAAAGACGACGAATACAAATCGGTTTTGAATAAATAAGGAAATTTATACTCCAATGCATTGCATTGGAATAAGTATCGAAAATAAAATAAACAATCGGAACTTTTACTAATACTTACACATTTATGTAGTTCAAAACGGTATAAACAAAATGGCATTGGAATAAAATTAACAAGATTTTGTTTACCTGTTACAAATATAACCAACAATAAATTTACTAACTATAGTATATGTATTTATGAATGAATGAAGATATAACAGAGCAACATATTGAATAGTATTGAAAGTTCTTTATCTTAGGAGTAAAACTTATCATGTTTATTACCCAACGTTGAAGGTTATAATAATTTATTAAATATAATTAATATTTTATAAAATTTCGACGAGATATCAGCATTTTATTCACTATATCATTATTTAGGTATATTTGACTAACATTACTGCACGAAGCGAAAACTATAAATTTATACCAAATCACCAAACTGTCATCAATTTCCTTAATAATTACAACTGATACTTCTAATAGTTGAAGTTTATCGATGCTATTGAAGACATGATTTGTAAATAATCGTTTTTTTTTTCGAAACGATTACAGTATTTTACATTTATAGTCTACATTATTGTATTTCTTTGATGTCATTTTTCTTGCAATAAATTTTTCAACGTTACATAAAGAGAGCTTCATACGTTATTGAACATGAAAATCGTTTTGTGACACACAGTTATTTCAAATATTTGGTTTTGATTTTCTATTAGTAAAACTATGTCAAGTCTAGCAAATAATTAAAGCTTTATACCTAAAATAAGATTAAATTTACCTTTCTACAACCATATGCTAAGTATTTTTTTCAATTCTGGCGTCGGTATCCTAAGAATTAACAAAAGGAAGTCTAACATAAATCCTTTTCTGTAAACGCTCGACCCTAAATTCACGAATAGTTTGCTATGATTTATTCTCGTAAAACAGAACAGTTAAAACTGCGGACAGTTCGTCGTGGAAACCATGAATCGTTTGAAGTTTGTTAGCATTCTTATACGGCTGTGTGTCATATCGACTTCACACGTCGTCTCTTCAAGTATAAATCTGCCTTTACAACTGCATAAATTTGTCGATGGAGCAATTTTCGTATCCGGTCCAACTTTATTTACCTCGCATCCTGTTTGCTGTTACAACGATTTTCTAGGAAAGTTTTGCTGTAATAAATAGGAGAACTGTATTTAATTTATAAATAATCCTTAGGTAACATATAAATACAGAAAATATATTGAACTTTTTTTTTTAAACATACAAATATATTTATCGCAGTTTATTTCATTTTTTATGCCCATCTTCATACAATAATCATACTACTGCAATATTTTTTTTTACTTTAGCACGATTACATACATATGCACGTATAAATTTCATAGACGGCATCTACCTTGGACGGCTGGATATTCTTCCATAATAAACTTTTTTAGCTTCTTCTAAAAGCTGTATAGTACCTTCTAGTCCTATTTTCTAAGCCCCGTATAAAAAAAACTACATGACAAAAATTGCATTTGGCCAAAAATGTGATTAGGGCACTCCTTTACATTGTTATATTCAAACATTGTTTTCTGTTAATGATGAATTGTCTGCAAATCAAGTGCTTTATCCTTGGCTCCTTTTTTTTCTTCATCCCCTTTCACCTTGACGTCATAGACATTTTTGATTAACGATTCGTCTCTCGGGTCAAATCTCCATTGTGCCCCCTTTGAAAGTCTGACACTCATTTATCAAGCTTACTGTTCCGTTCTGGAAATTAAACTGTTGGTACAATTTACGATCTTCTGGTATCAAACCAACAAGTTGTTATCAGTATATTTGTTAATAACGGGGCTAAACGCGGTTATTTCACATACCTTTTGTTGCCTGACGTTTCGACCAGTTTGCACCGGCCGTGGTCACAGGCTGACTGTTATACTGATAGTATGCAACGCGATAGTTTAAAAGTTAGTAAAACAAGTTGTTACGAGTATGTCAATTAAGATTTAATATTGTTAGTTATGGTTTGTTTTGTCCAGAAAAGTTGAATTTATTTGGAAGTATCCCTGTATGTAAATCTTAATCTTAATAATATTATAAATGTGAAAGTTTGTATGGATGTTTGTTACTCTTTCACGTAAAAACTACTGAATGGGTTTTAATGAAACTTTACAATAATATAGCTTATACATCTGAATAACGCATAGGCTACTTTTCATCCCGGAAACAAGTTCCTGTGGGAAACGGGAACGAAAAAACTTCTCTACGCGAGCGAAGTCGCGGGCGTCAACTAGTATATCAATAATTTGATAAAGTTACAGACAAAGACAAAAATAACATGAGTACCCGCATTAGAGTTGGCTTTCAGGTTTGTGATATTACAGAAGAAATGTAGAAGGGGTTGCCTTGAAGTGCATGGACACCCTACGAGGAATTTTGAAGACCAAGGGGTACAAAGACTAGGAAAGCAGGTCCAGAACGCCAAAACGTTGCTTCGATTGCTTACGAGATGAATGCTCGTATGATAAACGTATTAAAAAAATTGAAATTATATTAAGTACTGTAGGTCTTATCAATGTACAAGTACTTACTTAAGTTTCAGTTAAAACATGCTAATACATTTTATCATCTGGGTTATTTTTTAAAGAAGAATGTTATTTCCTTTAATTTACAATTTTTTATTTTTTTCAGCTCTCAGTTAGTGACTTGTGCTAACTTTGAGTGGCGTGCGGTGTCGGGCGAAATTTACGCGAACACTGATTTTGACGTATCGCCTCATGGGGTGGTTTTTATGAAAAATTATTTACTGTTGAAAGCTGGGTGCTCAATTCATGATTTTTAAAAGATTTATATTCTTATATTTATAGGTTGTTTGTTTATTGTTAAAAACCTCTCTCTTCTTTCAACACTTTATCTACATTAGCTTCGTATAAATAAATAAATAGACATTGTTGGATACTTTTCACACAGCACTATATAGACCAAAGTAATCTTTAAGCTTGTGCTATGGGATCTAGACAACTGATAAACATACTTATTTATTTCTAAATACATACGTATTATATTATTATTATTATCCCAACCCGGAAATCGAACTCGGGACCTCAGCATGGCAGCCGCATTTACTACCACATGCCACCGACGCAACCAAGTTTAATATATGTCTATAAATATAGTCATTGAAACTAGCGAACAAGAAACACGAATTTGGTTCTTTGCATGAGTACCAAGACAAAAGTATTTCTAAGTTTATCAATAAAATAAAAATAAAATAAAAATATCTTTATTTTGCATAGACCATTTTAACGGCGCTTACAAAATGTCATACACTATTTAAAATATTTAAAGCGACCACCGGTTCGGAACGCGGCCCACCTGAGAAGAACCGGCAAGAAACTTAGGAAGGCTTTTGTTTTGATGGCCTATTTACAATTTAATATTATTTCACTTTGCCAGCAGATCATTTCCAGGCGTCCCTGTCCTGCAAATAGTCTGTAACGGAGTAAAAACCTTTTTCACAAAGCTTGTTTTTAATAAACTCTACATCACGCCTTATCCTCGAAAGGGTGGTGGTGGAAACTAAATCACGCCTTATCCTCGAAAGGGTGGCATTTTATACGCCACTTTTCACCGCGTGTATTCCCGTCCCCCGTAATGTGGCTACCTGCTGTTGAAATTTATCAAGGCCTTCAACGAGTGCCCTGTTACTGGCAACCGGGATCAATGGCTTAACGTGTCTTCCGAGGCACGGAAACGCCTGCAAATGTTAATGCCACAAAGTGATCACCTGTCCGTGACCAGCCATAGTGAAACTTGCTTAAGGCAGTGATCGTTTACAGAACACTAAGTCAGCGGGGTCACGAGCGCTTCATCTAAATATATATAAAAATAATATTTTGGTTGGGGCGGTCCTGTGGTTATTGAGTTCTACCGCGTTTATCTGCTCTTCTATATAGTTTATTATACTTTTACGCCGGCAGAAAGAGGCAGAATAAACGAGCACATTATTCACCCCAGGTGAATAATATGAATTCATCATGGCATTGACTTAAATACTATTGACATTATACTAAATATTTTTTATAATGACATATATAATTTATACGATTTTAGAAGGAATCGTGCTATATATTTTAAATCCTTACCTAGACTTTAAATAAAATAAATCAACAAACCTACCCAAGATGGATTTACCATGATATCCTTATATATCTGAACGTATGTTAATAGCTACTGACTCCTAAGACACGAGAAACAACGAAGGTAGGTCAGGTTTGAATTAATCATCTCACGCTTGCTCCATATCACATGACAACCCACTGTCCCGATCAAGGACTTTAAGGTTTACTTGAAATTAACCTTGCGACTATATCAATAAGGCCTATTACTATTTGTCTTGAGCTCTCAATGTATATTGTCAATAAAATAATGGAAATATTGGCCTGTATGTTAATTTTTTTTTGTGACAGTTACGTAGGACCGACGGCGACGTATTGTTTTATAAGGAGTATTTTTGCATCTCTAGTTTCCCAATAGGTTTTATTCAAATTTGCTTTTAGATTTTATTTAAGACATATTTAATACATTTCTGTAAAATCCGTTCTCTTATAATTAAAATATTTTCTGGATTCGAACTCGATTGAATCAACATATCTACTGATGAGAAAGAATGAAAGTTAAATTAATACTAGTAAGTATAAGTCAATTAAAACATGCTATAGGAGGGCTAAAGTTAATTTATCACTCCCAATACCTATTAGATGTGTCAAAGAAAAATCGGTTTAACCACAGTTGCCATTAAAGTAATCAACCCGCAATGACAACGCTAAAACTTACCCTCAAAGTGCTCGCATTACGGGCCCGTCTCAAAATAAACCAAACATTATTAATCATATTTCCCTCTCCCCCTCCTAGCGCGTACACGATAATGATATATGCGATATTTGATGATAAACAATCAGGGTCATTTATTATCTGTCTGTTATTTGACAGGCGGTAGGCAGATGTCATTTGTCATTTTCCACGATCCCGGGTCCCTTCGTTACGCCGCCACCGCCTCCGACAGTGGTTAGCTACAAATAGATATTATACTTACTGTCAAAGAAAATGTCATCGTAATATGAAGACCATAGAGTCTTATTTAGATCTATATAAATCGATCTTGATTGTTTTCAGCTTGAACGATTATGATAGATGAAAGAGTTAGCGCGCACACCATGTTGATCATAACGAAGCCATTGTTGAGCTTTGAAACAATATATTAAAGTTGATTTTCCAATAACTAATCAGGTTACTCACCATAACCTGGAGAAACATGTTATTGAAGATGAAACAGTATAATGAATGGGGATACGGAATGCGTGAACGCTGTCGAAAATGCATTGTTATCTGCCTTGTTTATCGCTATACGAAGATCGTTTCTTTCAATAATTATCTTTTAAAAAGCATATACCGTCCGTGCTACTGGTAATATATTCATTATATCTGACATTTTATAAAGCATCATAGAAATAAATAAAAATATTTTATAGACATGATAGAATCGTTTATTTAAGGAGACATATTTGGAATTTCGACTGAATCATTAACATTTAAATTATTAGTTGCGGTTTTAATTTAATGTTTTGTTTACAACACACGATCGGAGTTGATTCATTAATACCTAATATTTGTTATTGAAGTGCAACTTATGTTCAAGAGAAAATATTTGTAACGAAACGTTTGCTAGAGACGGGATATACTTAGAGGATATGTGTAGTACTTCGCAGACTGCTCAGCGTGATTGGAGATGCAAGATCTGACTGAAGCCATAGGAAAGGTATAAAATCAAGTTGCAACATCACGTTGAATGCCATGGTCAGTAATGAGAGTGCGTGGCATTCTATTGCCTTGTTTTGTAAAGAAGTGATGTGGACAAAAGGTAGAGAAAAGGGACGGAAGAAGCGTAGTACTCCAACATGCGGCAGAATACGCAATAGATACCGGGAATTGCAGAATAATCTGGAATCTGTACTGAGGCAGTTGTCATCACAAATCGAATGTAGGTACAATAAATGTGAGTAAGTGACGCCTAGTTTAACGATGGTAGATGGAAAAAAATCATCAATTTTGATTGGGTAAGCAGCTCACTCGGCAGATGAGGAGTCACGAGTTCGATTCTCACACGATGCTGAAAATTTTTCCGCTTTATACTGCCTCTGTGATGCGGTGGGAGTGTATCCAACTGCTACGCAAGAAGTCGTGGGTTCGATTCCCACCCAGGATAAAACTTTGTGTGATGAGTACGATGGTTTCTTCTGTGTCTGGGTGTTATTTATTTATAATATGTATGTATTTAGAAATATATAAGTATGTTTATCACTTATCTGGTTACCATAGGACAAGCTCTTTCTTTTTTTTCCTTGTGGCAACCCTAGGTATAACAGCTGATTTGAATTGGCTCCGTATTTTATATTGTAATATTGCAAAAATAATTATAATTTTAATTAAATACCAATTCATCATTGCCAAATAATACCATATTGAGTGTTAAATAATCATTTTCACCATTTATTGTGCTAAAAGTAAATAAATATAAACTTAAAAATTGTACCGGTGTAGTGACAGTTAGAACATCGGAAAATAAATATCGATCACGCCTTATCCCCGAAGGGGTGGCAGAGGCATATTATATGCCCACTTTTCACCGTATGGATTCCTGTCCCACGTAATAGGTGGTGAGCCCATTGCCGTGTTGAAATAGACAGACGCAGATTGTGGCTACCTGCTGTTGAAATTTTTAAGCCGCCCATAAGGCTTTCAACCAGGCTTAACGACTGCCATTTTACTGGCAACCGGGACCAACGGCTTAACGTGCCTTCCGAAGCACGGAAACGCTCGTAAATGTAAATGCCACAAAGTGGTCACCCATCCGAGGACCAGCCATAGTGAAAGTTGCGTAACTCAGTGATCGTTTACAGAACACTGAGACCGCGGGGCCACGAGCGCTTCAACAATCGGAAAAATTTTCAATATTTGAAATTATTACTTGGATTTGGCAAGATTTATAAAACTAATCGTTTTTTCAATCAAGGTTTGTGAGTTTATTTACTTTTACATCCTCATATGTCCATTAATAGTGTGATTTTGTAATTTTCTATGAATAAAACATAACCTCGTTTTGTTTCGCATTTCTTTGCTCTAAGTCTACTTTGCTAATAATTACTGATTCTGTAGCACGTAATTATAACAAAATGTCGAATACTAATAACATGATAATGACGCGTAAGGCCTTGACTCGTCAACAAGAGACAAGGCTTCAATTAACGTTGAAAGAATTACAGATTTTTAGGGAGAAGTGCGATAAACTGAACAAGGAAAGGGACGAAAATGAGTTAGAACTGCTAGGTATTTTAAGTAAGAACGGACAACTCAAAAAAGAACTGGCACAGTTGCATTCACTGTATACTGATACCTTACAGGATCGGGATAGGTTACAACTTATAGTTGACAGTTTTGACTCATGTAGGGAACATTATGAACAAACTCTGCACCAAATTAGAATACTAAAGGAGGAGCTACAACGATCGGAAATCAAAATATCGCAACTAGAAGACAAGAAACAGAGCACAGTGGTTCAATCTAATCAGAGTTTGTTCGATGAACTGATGGCTACAAGCTTAGATACTGCTACAGCTCACCCTTCCATTGTCATAGACCTCACTTCTGATGATGAAACCGGGGGCTGTTCTAAATCATTAAAAATTATTAAGTGTAGTAAGAATAAGTTAAAGAAATATTTAAAAATTAAAAAGTTTATTACTAAATTTAAAAAAATGATACATAAATACAAGTTTTTTTATAAATAGCATGTCACTTAATAGACAGAGATTGCAACTGATTGACCAGGTAAATATGTATATGTTAGAACTTGATACTGTTGCACAACAGTACAAAACTGATACACAGGCCCTTCAATGTCAGATTGACCGACTTCAAGACTCTTTGAAATCAATTTCATATAAATATGAAACAGCAGAGAAACAGAGTAGGGAACAGGTGTTAGCCATAGGTAAATTAGTAAATTCATGTCATTGTCAAAATGACCATTTGACATCCGCAGGCCATGTTCCCTCCTCACCCTTAAGTTGTGAAAGAATTAGATGCAATGATGAATTTTCACCAATTAAAACTGTGTGCAGTGTGGATAATAGTATATTAAGTTCAAGTAGTAATTGCGAGGCATCTACGAGTATAATAGAAAAGTTGCAAATAAAAAGTGATGCAAAGACCATAGTCTATTGCGATGAAATAGGTAAAAATTTTGGACATTATTTATCACAGTTAAGTCATTCTGTAATAAATCATACATATCCAGGAGCTTCATACTCTCAAATTACAGATTTTATATTGACTGGTACACACTGCATGCAGTCTACTATAGTGGTGCTGGTTGGCAGAAGAGGCAATATTAATAGTGACAAACTTTAAAAAATTTTTGATAAGTTATCAAGTCTGCAAGTAAAACAAGTAATTTTGTCCACCTTGCCATACAGCACTGCTATGAGCCACAAGGAAAATCACTTAAGATACAAATTAAATATGAAACTACATACCATGGTATCATATTCCAAAAAAATTGAATTGTTCGATTGGAACATAATCTTCAATAATAATAGTTTGTTGACATTAGATAGATATTTTCTATCAAAATTTTTACAACGAAAGGTAGCTCTGTTGCTATCTAATTTTTTAATTTTTCAAGCCAAATTATTGGCAAGTACAACTGCTTTTATTGAGCAGGATAGTTTTGATACTTCACATTTGGAAAATGAAATTCCAAAAAACTAGTTTATAGGACAACAGATAATAAATCTGGCCAGTTGACTTTGGCCCCTGAGAATAATCTTAGTAAAAATATTGTTTTTATAAACCTGGTGCACCATAATGTTAGAGGTTTAATAAATGGTAAAGATTTAGAGTTAGAGCTATACATTAATGCAAATTCTATTAATATTTTGTGTGCTACAGAGCACTGGTTAAAAGATCATCAAATCACATTGTTGAACTTCGTAAATCACCAGGTTGCTAGCTCGTTCAATAGAAAACATTCTAAACGTGGAGGCTCTTTAATATTAATTAATAAAAACTTAAAATTTAAAGAACGTAAGGATTTAGTAGCCCTCTCCATTGAGCGAGTTATTGAGATTGCCAGTATTGAGTTTGAGCATTTCATCTTGTTAAGCGTATACAGTCCCCCTGATGCTTCTTACATTAAATTTGAAGAAAAGCTTGAAGAAGCACTGTTCAAATGCCAATGTTCTAAGAAATCTATAATAGTTTGTGGAGATTTTAATGTTGATATATTAGATACATCATTAACTCCATCAGAGAGAAATAAAATGAAAAATTTATTTAAATCCTTTAATCTGCATAGTACATTCTTAGAACCCACTCGTATTACAGCCACCAGTGCAAAATGTATTGATAATATTTTTACTGATATTAAACCTAAATAAAGGTAAAGGTATTGTGGATCCTGTGGAGTCAGATCATCGTGGCCAATGGATAAAATTTCCTAAAAGTAGTAACAAAGTCAGCAAAAAACAAATTAAATATGTACCAATTAACCAAAGTCGTTTGAATAATTTTAAAGAAAATGTATTAAAGAGATTACCATATCTACCTAACTTCACTTGTGTAGACCAGTCATATAAACACTTATTTAATTTGATTAATGATGAGTTTGGCAAAGTTTTTACCTCAAAAACTCTACAGATTGGTGGTCGTCCTGTTTTCAGTGACTGGGCAACACCAGGTATCTTTAAAAGTAGAAATAAATTATTTGAATTATATTCAGAAAAATCATATAATTTTAGGCAAACCTTTCAGGAATATGTTAAAAATTATTCAAAGATATTTAAACAAACGTGTCATCTTGCTAAGTCAAACTTCATTAAAAATAAAATTTCTAATTCTGTAAATAAAATAAAAATGACTTGGAACATCATTAACTCTGAATGCGGTAGATCTTTAGTGACTGAAAGGGATTTCCACTTAAAAGTAAATGGTTGCCATGTTACAGGGGACCTGGAAGTGGCTACGGAGTTTGAACACTTTTTCAAAAATATACCTATTTTGACAACAAAATCTCTCCAAGCATCTTCCAGTTCCGCTGAACTTTTATTAGAAGAATCTGTTCTTTGTTGCAGGGATGCATTTGTATTCACAGATATTTGTGCTCAGGACATTGTAAAAACATTTAAATGTATCGAAATTAAGAAAACCGCGGACATTTGGGGGTTATCGGTCAAAACTGCATCATGTATAATTGAGGTAATTGCGCCCCATCTAGCAACTGTGTTTAATGACTGTGTTTCTAGTGGTACATTTCCTGATTTAATGAAACACAGCAAAGTCGTTCCCTTGTTCAAGGCTGGCAGCGCTACAGAGCCGTCTAATTTCCGACCAGTGTCAGTGCTGCCAACTTTGAGCAAAGTATTTGAAAAAATAATCTTGAATCAAATGCTATCCCATTTTAATAGTCATAAAATACTCCATGCGAATCAATTTGGGTTTACGAAAGGGCGCTCAACTTCCGATGCTGGTGTTGAGTTATTAAAATGTATTCATGAAGCATGGGAAGACAAGCACGATGCATTAGGTATATTTTGCGATCTATCAAAGGCTTTTGATTGCGTTCAACATGAAACGCTGTGCAAAAAATTACACCACTATGGAATAAGAGGCAAAGCTCTCGACCTTCTGTCTTCATATTTGAACAATAGAATACAGAGGGTCGATATTAATGGTACACGTTCTGTAGGATCCATGGTTACAATGGGTGTGCCGCAAGGCTCGATACTTGGGCCATTCTTGTTCCTCATTTATATTAATGATTTACCATTTTATGTAGGGGACAGGAATAGGATTGTTTTGTTTGCAGATGACACCTCATTAATTTTTAAAATTAAAAGACAATTAGATAACTATGACGATGTAAACAATGCAATTGCAAGAGTAGTTCATTGGTTCAGCTCAAATAATCTTTGCCTTAATGAAAATAATACTAAATGTATAAAATTTACTCTACCAAATGTAAAACAAGTTGCGGCCAATGTTCAACTGAATGGACAAGTGTTAGAGTTTGTAGAATCAACTGTGTTCCTAGGTATAACTATTGATGCCAATTTGCAGTGGGGCCCACACATAGAAAAGACAGCCTCTAGATTAAGTTCGGCTGCATACGCTGTAAAAAAGATCAGGACTCTAACAGATGTGGATACGGCTAGAATGGTTTACTTCAGCTATTTTCATAGTATTATGTCTTACGGTATTCTCCTTTGGGGGAGTGCTGCAGATTTAAATATTATTTTTGTTCTACAAAAGCGGGCTGTACGCGCTATTTATAATTTGGGCCCCAGAGTTTCTCTCCGAGAAAAATTCAAAGAAGTGAATATTCTAACCGTACCATCACAATACATTTTTGCCAATCTTATGTATGTCCAGAAAAATCTATCACAGTTTTCTAAACTCTGTGATAAACATAATATAAACACTAGAAATAAAAATAATCTTTCAGTCCACCACAGTCGACTACATAAGATTGGCGATTCTTTCCAGGGTAACTGTATACGCTTTTACAACAAGCTTCCCTGTGACCTGAGAAATTTACCTTTAAATAAATTTAAAAAGTTTATTAAAAACAAGCTTTGTGAAAAAGGTTTTTACTCCGTTACAGACTATTTGCAGGACAGGGACGCCTGGAAATGATCTGCTGGCAAAATGAAATAATATTAAATTGTAAAAGGCCATCAAAAAAAAAGCCTTCCTAAGTTTCTTGCCGGTTCTTCTCAGGTGGGCCGCGTTCCGAACCGGTGGTCGCTTTAAATATTTTAAATAGTGTATGACATTTTGTAAGCGCCGTTAAAATGGTCTATGCAAAATAAAGATATTTTTATTTTTTTATTTATTTTTATTTTCTGCTTAGTTTGGAATCAGATGGCGATGTGTGAGTTGTCCCAACAATATTTACGATACTTATTTATTAATACTTATGGTCAGCTGTTTAAAATTATTTCTATATGTCGCATAGTTCGTATTCATGTCTAAATTATGCGAAATCTTATTCATTTATAATATAATCTTCCACGCAAACAATTGTTGTCTTCTAATTCCCAAAACGAGTACGTTTTCTTTTTAAATATTCAATAGAGTGCAGTGTATATCCTGCTTTGCTGTCAAACGCATTATTTGCTTCATTACTCTCACCTTGACAGGCCCGTTAATCTTTCATTGTGTCGGAATAAAAAAATCTTAAACGTATTTAATATTGATTTTTTAAAACAGTTTTCTGGTGGAATTGTGTGAGTTTCGCGTTTTGTATTCATGTAAGATGTTTCTTTTGATCACATCAGGCTTTGTTATACATTTTTGGTAGATAATAAAATCGTTTTCAACATAGTTATAATATAGAGAGAAGACGTTGTATTAATGAAGTGTGAAAATGGATAAGAAATGGAATGTAGAAAATTGTTGTAGTCAATCATCAAGTTCTGATTGTATAACATGTTGTGTATTTAAAAAAAAAAGTTGAATCTAACTACCGCCAGACATCAGTGTCAGAAGACCTTACAGGCAGTCAGCCGGAACATCAACTTACAGGCGAGGTTATCTACTAAACAAAAATATACCATCGGTAATTAAAATCATTATTCTTTTCTAGTGTCATTATTCAATCAGTATTCTTTTGTAGTACAGACGTTATTACACTAATGTAGTAAAGGGCTTAGAGATGATGGCATTTTTATCCTGAACAGTGTCGATCGATTGCAATGAGGCAGCATAAAAACGTCAGCTGATGCCAGCACTTACTATGATTAAGTAAGCGGTATACAATTAGGGTTAGCAATTTATAATTACCTATGCTTTTTTATTCTACGTAGTTAGAAACAGATAATTCTTTGAAATAGGTTTTGGTATTCGAAAATAGATGAAATTAATAATTCTAAACGTAATATTCGCTGCGACCCGTAATGTTAAATTTGCAAAAGGTTGAATTTCCAAAATGTTGCATCCCAATTTCGTATTCGGTAAGGTTCCTTACTCGTCAACTTAGGTTGTGGAATAATCTCCCTAACTTTGTTTTTCGATGGCATAATTTTACTTCATATCAAGAATATAATTTAGTCATGAATTTTACATGAAATATTTGTTACGATTTAATTCGATACCCAAATTGTTTGTTTAGTTTTAATTATGCTGTTATTCATTGAAACGTATTTATGTAGCAATATCAGAATAAAACCAAATAAAATAAAATTACCTTATGCAATGCCTAAATAATAACCATTTATTCATTCTAATAAATCCAAGTATATTACATACATACATAGATACATTACGCTTTCTTGAATGAATAGATTAAGATGATATAGATAGCAAGTGGAAATGCCTTCTAAATCTTTAACAGAAATTAAATCAGTAATTAATTAACAATGTCGCTTACAAATTTTGTTGCCAGTCGACAGTCTCACAAAAACGAGCATAAATTATGTTTGTAGCAGCCCTACTCGCCACGGTCCCCTACCCCGCGCCGCGCCGGCAGGTTGAAAGAGTCACGGACCGTGATTGATGACGGCCCTTCCACGCCCACGCGCCCTAACAACCGCCTAGAACTGACAAACTATCGTATTGTTGGCCGCAGGAAATCATAAGGCGATTGGCCTAAAATTTATTGCCTTGTTGGTATCAAGTATTGAATTACGAATGTGAAATATCATTCATTTGTCTCCTCAGAGGCAACATAGAATTCTTGATATAAATGATGACGTTAATATTTTTAAACATGTTTTTATTTATACTTACCTAGCCTTGTGTGATTAAAAAGATTAATAAAGCAATAGCCTCACCACCTTTTACGCAGGACTTTATTTTACAGTTGAAATTGTCTATATGATTGTTAAATAGGTATATTAGTAGAATATATAATATGATTTAACATTAATCTTAGTTAAAAAAACAATTAAAACTATACCTAAATAAAAAAAAAATGAAATTTGACCGCAAATTATACGAGATGATGGTAAGCGGCCCGACGGGATGTCTTTAGTACCCTGGAGAATGGGACGTGCACTAGTATGGGATGCCACTTGCACCGATACTCTTGCAACGTCCTATCTCCCGGCTACTAGCAAAAAAGCAAGCGCTGCGGCAAATCTTCGCGAGCGGCTGAAGGTTGGCAAGTACAGTTGTCTCGGTACCCAATATGAATTCATTCCATTTGGTGTCGAGACACTAGGTCCATGGGGTCGCGGCGCACATGGTCTTTTTACGGCTTTAAGTAAGCGTCTGAGGGAAGAAACTGGCGATCCTCGTGCAGGTAGTTTTCTCGCGCAAAGGCTTTCCATAGCTATTCAGCGTGGGAATGCTGCCTGCATCATGGGTACCCTACCGAGGGGACCCAGTCTAAATTTTAATAAATAGGTATATTAATATATCATGATTTGATATTTTTTCAACATCTGAACCCAACCACAACGCTTACAGAAAACGACTGTGATAACTTGTCACGCTCAGTATTGTAACAAATCACGATATAATGGAACTTATATAATATTTCGAGAATACCAATAGTACCTATCAATCCCTGCATGTCTACTTTCAATTCATTCTTACACATTGCAATAGAAAGGTCAAAAGAGTGATAAATTATGAATGAAAGAACAATTTCAATAGCATCAACTCGTGTTAGATTCAAACAACAAAAAGCGCTTGTGTGTACAACAATAGAACTATAAATATCGGTCTCTGTTACTTTGTGTTCTAAGCTCGGCTCACCTTCCACTCAATACGACTTCATAATGTTGTTATCTTTGTTGTTATCGAGAAGCATATTAATTATTGTCTAAAGAGGTGCAACCCTGACTGAAATTTCACCGAGAGTTATAATTTATGCATTTGAAGCGGTCACAGGCATGCCGCCAGCAAACGATAGACCTCTCTACGTTATCTCTAAATGCATCTGACACACTTAATCCATATAAAGTTATTATTGCCTCGCCTTTCAACTGACTTAATTGGCCGCTACCGGCTAGTGTAAACTCATGTGTTAACGATAAAGTAACTGAATAAATTGTGGTTTTAAATACTGTTCACGTTCGTTGCTCACGAATGCGAATTGCACGCCCGTTTGTTTTTATTGCTCTCGTGTTTACCTAAACGATTTTTCCTTCGCAGCAATCGTAAATATGGAATACAAAGGACGTTCTTTATGCGATCTTGATAGTATTGTTCTCAAGTTCCCGACTTGAAATTTTAATTTGTCAGTAAAATTTAAGTCGAATTTAATCTTCTTACTCGGGGTGCTGTCCGATATCCCGAATTAGTCCGCCGAGGCGTGTAGGCCATAGATTAAGTAGGATCTTGGCAAGAGATCGTTGCCAACGTCTCAATAAGCCGCTCTACATTTTTACGGCCCCTATATCCGTTTCGCTGCGTAAATACACTTAATGACCGACATTTCGTGAACGCTTTTATTGTAAAGTTTTTATTATCATGAAAATCATTTGTTTAGTCTACGTACGGCTATTGCGAGGCAATTCAGTACATTTTGGGGTTTATTAGGGTTACTTTATTACCCCTTTTATAGTACGTCTTTAATGCAGAAATGTAGTCTTTGAATTTTAAGCATTTGAGTATTCGGATGATAACAGTTAAATTTGATTTTAATCGACTTTCAGAAAAAGTATACATACATAAATATTGCCACGCATTTATCCCCGAAGGGGTAGGCAGAGGCATACTATATGAACACATTTCACCGTATGTATTTTTGTCCTACTAATTATATGGCAAACGAAGTCACGTCAATACGTGTTGAAATGGACAGCCGCAGGCGGTGGCGACCTGCTGTAGAATTTTTTTAAGCCGCCCATAAGGCCTTCTACTGTGCTTAACGACCGCCATTTTACTGGCAACCAGGACCAACGGCTTAACGTGCCTTCCGAAGCACGGAAACGCTCGCAAATGTAAATGCCACAAATTGGTAACACAACCACTTGACTGCCTCTGTGGCGCGGTGGGAGTGTATCCGAAGTCGTGGGTTCGATTCCCACCCAGGATAAAACTCTGTGTGATGAGCACGACGATTTAATCCGTGTCTGGGTGTTATTTATCTATAAGATGTAAGTACTTTGAAATATATAAGTATGTCTTCCAGTCATCTTGTTACCATAGTACAAGCTCTGCTTAGTTTTGAATCAGATGGCGTTGTGTAAATTGTACCAACGATATTAATTTTTTTCATTTATCCAAGGACCAGCTGTAGCAAAAGTTACTTAAAGCAGTGATCGTTTTATTTGTTCATTTTTTTATACCTTTGAGGTGACAGACAAGCATGCAGCCCAGCTGGTAGAAAGTGCTCACCGTAGCCTATGGACGTTTGTAACACCAGAAGTACAGAACTCGCGCTGCCGACCTTGTAAGACCCCTTTTGAAGAACCCCATACTGTAGACGTTAGGAAAAAATCAGACAAGGATTTCATTCCACAATCTAACCTCCTCTAACCGTTTGTTTATAGAACTTTGAGTTACCGGGGCCACGAGCGCTTCACCTACTATACATATTATACCAAATCTAATATTTTAAATGACAAAATCTTGGTGAAAGCTAATACTAAAATGCCATTTGCAATTTATTGTTGATTACCACGTTAATGGTTGTCGATATTGTGATATTCATATCCTAACTTGAAATTTATGTAATTTAAGCTTTTGGAATTCCCATTTAATACAAAAATTAATGTATTCAAATAAAAAGTCAACACGGTAATCTCGCTAGCCATAAAGCAGTGTCAGACCACTATAATAATTTTGGAAACAGTCTATTAAGTGAATCTTTATGATAATGTTGGAACAGAAGTTGGGTCGCGAACGAGTTGCCTGTTATTTTGATACATTATCATATTTAAACAATTCCGATGATAATAGACACGTCGGGCGAAACCCTTTGGTAATATAAATGGGGGTATTATTATTTATTTATGGGCTTCCTTCCTCTGGGCCGCGGGCGATGTAACATATTTCATTGAGCGAAAAAATGCTTCGGAGTCGTGAGTTTATACTCACTGGGATCCGGTTTGAGTACCTGAAACGACTGACTATAAGCTTGTTGCCGCAATAATAAAGATTTATGCGACATTCGACAGTAGCGTGTTTTGTTCTGTTACGAGCCGATTCGCTTTCTGAGAGATCAATAGCTCTCTTTATCGTGTGTGGTGAATTATCGACATCGAACATTTTTTTACCTATAACTATAAATTCTTTGACCGAGTTTAATATCTTATTATCGCCTCTTATCGCTTTTACGATCTGTTATAAGTTTCTCTTCAATAGCGTTAAGTTTATGTTTTATTTATAATAACTTAATCGTTATTATGCAGTCACGATTATTAAGATATTATATATTATTTTATTATATTAAGATATTTGAATTTATCTGTATGTAATAGAGACCCATTCGAGAATTGAGCCTGAAATCATCATCATCACCAAACCGTGCGGTAATAGTTTCAATATCCGCATACGATGTATTTAAATTTATTAAAAGTATAATACCCTACTACTAAACTTTAAGTATATAGAACCAAAAGTGTCAGTGTTCTTTTGTTTACCTACATACCTAAATTTTTTCCACAAAGGGGTAGTCAGATACCTACACCCACTATTTATCAGTAGTATTATATCTTATGTAACCGCTGATGATCCTATTGCCGTGTCGAAATTGTCGGAAGCCAGTAGTGGTTTACTTCTTGTAGAATTTAATTATTCTGCTTTGTGAAAAAACTGCTATAATATGCCTAAAAACTACTATATTACTGACAGCCGGGACTAATGGTTTAATATGTTTTTAACATAACCCATCTTTAGACTGACTATCTTGCTGACTCTGTTTACAAAAGAATGTAACCATAGCCAGTGCAAAAATAAATATCATGTGTGAGTGTCCTTTATAATTATTTGTGGTACCTACCCTTTTAGTGCATGTTTGTTACGTTTTTATCACTAATTAGACCTTAAAATATGTGTAAAGAATGTTGTCACTTTCTTATTTTTGCAAAATTTTATTTTAACCCATTAGACACAGCAATCAGACATAATGACAATTTAACATGTTAATACTTAGACGAAAGGTATACACTAAACCGTTAATTTGACAATAACATGTTTATAATGTTCCTAAATACAAACAGGTTTGTCAGTTTGTACGCAACGTCCTATAATTACGAATAATAAAAGTATCATCAGCATTGTAAACGTCTAGAATTTTATCATTTCCATCTTGAATAGCCACCATTCATACTGTAATTTTTTCAAGTAATCTCATTATTACGTACTCGGCCGCTGCATGGTGATTAACCACTTGATTTATGGCATATGCAATTTGCATCAGACTCCATACTATGGCTTTTTGCTCCGAAGCCGATGATTATCGTTCGTATCGTGTCGGTCTTAATGATAGTTATTTCATGACCCGCCAAGCGTGCTCGGGGACGTTTCATTAAAACCCTTTACATACATTATTTCAACGAATGTGTCTGATTATGTTAATGGCTACTTTGGTCGGAATCTTGTAATGGATTATTTGGTTTGCGTGCAATTTTATTTACAATTATTTTTATTGCGTACATTTATCATTCTAATCTTTTGCCATGAGAAGTGAATGGATGTTAAGAGAATATGCGATGCGTAACGAAATTATATAGCTGCAAAGAGATAAAATCAGATATTATGTATACTCAGTTCATAATAAGTTGTATTCATATATAGGTACATTATATACAGGTGTATTCTCGATGGGGTAGGCAGAGACGTACTATACATCAAAGAAGTTATCAAAATATCAAAAAGAAACCGTATGCTGAAACCATGGATAACACCAGGGATTATTCGATGCATTAGAAATCGCGACAGATTGCACATCAAGTCAAGAAATGCACCCGATAACATGATACTAAAGGTAACCTACGCCCGTTATCGCAATTTTTGCAATCGCCTACTACGCAAATTAAAATTAGAATACCATAAAAACATAATGGATAATGCTGGTTCTAACCCAAAAGCTCTCTGGAAGGCAATTAAAAAGGTCAC
The DNA here is from genome assembly GCA_948477245.1 of Thumatha senex. Classification (NCBI taxonomy): domain Eukaryota; kingdom Metazoa; phylum Arthropoda; class Insecta; order Lepidoptera; family Erebidae; genus Thumatha; species Thumatha senex. The sequence continues at coordinate 1,444,616 of OX419733.1, read as the reverse complement.
AAATACCCAAAGAAATTACGAGAGTCCTTCAGAGCTTTTGAGAACTTCCAATAACCCTCAACAATCAAAACTTGGCTGAAAGAATTGCTCTCACTGCTACCATCCCCATCCTATATCACCATTGCCAACAAACCACTCTCCAACTCATTTGCTGAATTCCATGGCTATTCTGGAAGTGACTGAAGCTGAGGTAGAGGCTATTATCATGAATCCACGCTCAGATTGTGTGATGGGATGGCATCCCACCTAAAGTCCTAAAATCATCCAGTGAAGCTCTAGCCCTCCAATAACCCACATCTGCAACCTTGCAATAAACAGTCGTGTCTTTCCGGATGCTCTAAAAAAAGCACTAGTCCACCCAATCCACAAGAGTGGCGACAGAGACTGTGTCAACAATTATCGACCTATTGCAGTGCTCTCATGTCTATCAAAGATTCTGGAAAGAGTTCTGAACAATGCACTCCAGAACTACCTTTGCAAATTTAACATTATAGCTAAAAATCAATATGGCTTTAGACCAGACATTTCCACTGAAGACGCCATGATTGATCTAACCAATACTGTAGTTAGGAATTTAGATAGTAACAACAGATGTGTGTGCATATTTTTAGATCTCTCCAAGGCTTTTGACACAGTCTCTGTGCCAATCTTACTGGACAAGATGGAAGGACTGGGAATAAGGGGGTGGACTCACGATCTGTTTAAGAGCTACCTTAGTAGCAGACGCCAGAGAGTAAAAGTCGGGGATCGGTTGAGTGATGAGGTTCTTGTCTCTTGTGGTGTTCCACAGGGCAGTATTCTGGGCCCTACGCTCTTTCAAATATACATGAATGACCTATACACTATGTGTCTCCCTCACACTAAAATATTTACCTATGCTGATGACACCGCGATTGTAATAAATGGCGCTACCTGGTCAGCAGTGAAGGAGCGCGCAGAATACTCCTTAAAACATATAATGCTCTGGCTTAGCAAAAATCTACTGACGCTAAATGTGGACAAACACTATTCATCCCCTTCTCCTTGTCCAAAATTAACACACCTGCTAACGATTTTTACATTAGAGTTCACACTTGCGTTGATGATAATAATAGCTGTACCTGTCAGGATATTACTCGAACTACAAGTGTGAAATATCTTGGCGTACATATTGACAGCAGGCTTGCGTGGGTTGTGCATATTGGTGTCGTAAAGACGAGAACAAGAAGGCTGATACACCTCTTTAAAACCCTGCGTGATACCATCAACCAAACTAGGCTAAGAATGGTTTATCTTGCCTTGTCTCAATCTATTATCCAGTACTGCATTCCCGTTTGGGGTGGGTCTGCGAAGACACAACTAATGGAACTGGAAAGAGCGCAGAGAGTTGTACTGAAAGTTATGAACCAAAAGCCGTTAAGATACCCTACAGCACAACTTTACGCAGAAAATAATGTTCTAACAGTCAGACAGCTCTATGTACTCAGAACAGTTTTAAAGGTGCACCAAAGTGTCCCACTCCCTGACCCCAACAAACGCAAGAAGCAACTTGTTTGCCATAGCTCTCGTTGCAGAACAACCTTTGCCAGGTGTCAGTTTAAGAGTCTAGAGAGCAAGCTTTAGAATCTATTAAATAAACACGGCAATATTGTAGAACTTATTAGGCACAACGTTAAAAATATTGCTACTAGTTGGCTTATCGAATTAGACTATGAAGGCACTGAAGCATTACTCAAATATTTAGAGTAAACAGTTGTATCTCAGTATCGCAAGGTTTCTCACTCTCTCTCTCTCTCTCTCTCTCTCTCACACACACACACACACACACATACACAAATACAGTCAACCTTCTCTTGCACACGCGTAACACAGTCATACTTACATTTACAATACACTAATATTAAAAGCATGTTTATATAATTATTGTACTACTTCTAAAATTTTATATTATTTAGTAACAATGTTAACTTATTGTCTTTTTCTTAAATATTATTAGCTTAATATCCATGAACAGTCGTCACTTACTGCGTTTACATGTCAAATATTTTGACTGAACACTGTCTCCCAAAATACAGGCGCAAGCCTAGTATGGGAGCCAGTATCAGGTATGTTTGTAACTCTCACTACAGCATAATCTAAGACATGATTGTAAATTTTCTCTGTGACCAAATAAACATATTATTATTATTCTCTTAATTTAGAAAAAAAAAAACTAAATAACAAAATAAAAAAAAAAATTAAAATTTAAAATTAAAAAAATAAAAAATAAATAAATTCATAATAATAATAAATTAATAATAAATTTATTAATTTTAAAATTTAAATTGTTTTTTCTCTTTATTTAGACAACTAACATATTATTTACATTTTTAAATATACATATTATTAAAAAGAAATACATTTAAAAATATAAAAATAGTGTCCCACCGGCATCGGGTACAGGGACCAAGCTACCGGTGGTTAGGGCTCCAAAGATAAGAACCTCCGCACAATGCGAGCCGTGTCAAGTAGTACTGCTTTTTGCATCACGCCCTTGATCCAGCTGCCCAACGCTAGCCTCTTTAGGTATTGGTCGAGGCTCTTAGCTATAAGACCATTAACGGAGATGACTATAGGAACAATGATTGCCGAATCAATTTCCCACATGTCGACAATCTCGCGTGCTAAGTCCAGATAATTTATTTTTTTGTCATTCTCAGCTTTCACGAGATTCTCGTCATGAGGGATTGTGATATCAATAATCATTGCTCGCCGCTCAGATGTCGACCCAAGGCCAGCAGGACATGCCCCAGGCCCGCATGACAGTCTCATTCATCGAATTCGTCCATCGCATGCGGTGCACATCACCACCGGAAGCGGGGGCCCTGTTTGTGGCCGGTGGGCCTCTGGGTCCCAAGCTTGACGGCGGGCGGCGTCTTTCCAACCGATGTACAGGTCTTGGCGACGTCGGTGGGGAAAAATACTCGTCACTGGATGTTACGCTCGACGCCTCTTCTATTCCCTGTGCGACTACTTCACTTGTGCATGTAGGAGAGGCGGAATAAAGTGACGAGTCCGCTGGTGTTATTTGTGCTTTATTATTATTATATTATTATTAGTTTTCACTGTAGGCATTTTAGCAGATGAACAGGGGAAGGTTCTCGATGAAAATATATTTAACAACTACTTTGCTGTTGGCTGCCAGGATCAACGAAACAATGCACATAATTGACTCGTATCGTAGCATAAGTAATGATCGAACCAAGAACCATTTCACTTGCCAAACTGCAAACAGGAATTCAGACGCCAATAATAGCAATACTGTAGATCAACAGTATTTACGATTATGACAGGAGCATATTTCGTGTATTACTAATGCAATAGATGGTTGCAGGCACAGGAGCCTCCGAAACTGATGACAGTTTTAATAAAAAGTGAGCTGCAATTTGATGTTATTTACTCGCTCATTATGAATGTGTGTTCAAATAGTAAATCAATTTCCGATGGTGCCCAACCGAAATTTTCGGACCTATGTCATTTTCTCCTGCAAGAGGTGCACATGCTAGCTAACAGACGAGTTTATAGCGAAGTGAAAAAAAAACAAAACCAAATACTGTATCTACCCTACTGTCCAGCGTGGAAGTACAGGACAGTAAGGCCAATCATCCTCTCAAAATGATTGAGAGAAGCCTACATCCAGCAGTGGACTATAATTGAATTTAAATACTCGGCTTAGTCTTATTTCAGTTGAATTGTTAGTATTATTTCAGTTGAATTGTTAATATCCACCTGTCTCTCCCTCAAGTTCAACAACTTACTCAAAAAAAACCTAATGATCTTAATAGTTTGATGAAATAGATGATGTTAATTCCCATTTATTATTGTTTGGTATGTGCATATTCAACTAATAATCACGAATAAATAAATAATTTCTCTACTGACCTCTGACGTGTTACAACACATTTAGTCGAAGGTGTGACAGCGCACATTGATAATATGGAATATAGTAATCGCCGCCGCAGAATTTATGAATCGACCCAAGTTGCCTTCCACACAAAAGTTGTTTATTACTGACGTAGGGTTGGTTGCAGTTTTATTTCATTGCTTTGACTGTTTCAAAATACAGGCTTCGGCGACTTTAGCATTTTGCATAATCCTTTATTTTAAAATGTAATAATAATAACAATAAATAACCGAAATAATAATAACACCTGGCAACACTATATAGCAAATGTCGTTTACATAATCTTAAAATATTTAAAATAATATTACCATAGCCGGAAAGCTTATAAACCGTATTTCCAGTAAAGGAAAAATGATTATAATATATGAAAATCAAGAAATAACAAATAAACCTTATATACGGAAATATACAAGATTCTATAATTATGGATATGCGTGAAATTAGATGTCATGTGACATATCAGAATTAATTTCACAAACATAAAACATGAATTCGCCGCATTGTTCCGCCTCGCAGTCCACGGTGAGCATATCCGCTACATCGACTGCTGTTGAGGCGTTGAGCTCAAGCGGCGAAAATTTCTCCCCGCCGTCGTCACCACCACCAGCGCGGCAGCGTGGGAGTGGCCGGCCACCGACTCGCTTGTAGTCCCGAAGCCCACCGGCTTCGAATAGGGCTCCCGCTACCGGTGGTAATGTGCGCCGCATGCGATGGACTGATTCTACGAATGAGAACGTCATGCGGGCATATTTTGTGGCTACAGAGGGGGGAATTAACCTTACTGCATACCGTCGGCTGTTAACTGTGTTTCAACGATTATCGGATCAGGTGCGGGCTTTTCAACGTTGTAACATGTTGGATAGTGCTGTACTTGAGCGGCTAAGTTCTGAGGTACGAAATAGTCTTGACTGTCCAACTTCATCACAGGTTACAAATTCATCGGTAACAAACACAACACACAATGATGAAGTTGTTGCAGTTGAGGCTATATCCGTAAATATCCAGTGTAATGATAACTTAAGAAGTGCATTGGAGGATGCGATTCTGGAATTTCGATCTATGAGTCCAGGCTGTAGACCTAGCCTACCGCGTTTGCCTATGCATAAACGGAATATGGCCTTGGTGTGTGCTCTAGATTCGCTATTACCTGATTATTTGGATAATAGTGAAGACCTTGCTGATACGCACTGGATTCTATACTGTGCGGCCGTTGCAGCATGTAGTAGCTGTAGTAAAGTTTTTTGAAAAGAAATTTGCTTCTTCTCCTAAACCTGCTGTACCAGCTTGGCAGTGTAGAATTGAGCGTTGTATCGCTCGGGCTAGGGCACTCATTGGGAAGCTAATCTGCTTTAGATCGGGAAACACTCGTCCGAGGGATGACCCTCGGACGAGTGTTTCCCGATCTAAAGCATGAGCGCTTAGTGAAGCAGGCGTTTTCAGGCACTAACATCACGCCTCAAGAATATGTGAGAACGTCATGTATCACGGAGCGCATTGACTTTCTGAAGCAGAAAGTTTGTGCATGGGCAAACCGGATTCGTCGTTATAAGAAACGCGTAGAGCGCCAGAACCGCATGTTCCAAAAGAATGAGAGGTGGGTTTATCGACAGTGGGAAAAACCCAATTCAGGTGTGGATAACGGACCGCGACCAAATGCTGATATTACAAATGCATTTTGGCGTGGTATTTGGTCGAGGCCCGTTAGTCATATTGAAGGTGAATGGATGAGAGATGTTGAACGAGAATGTGAATCTATACAGGCAATGGAGTCAATTAATACATCTGAACAGGATGTAGCAAATGCAGTCCGTTCGTTGCCCAACTGGAAACTCAGCGGGACCGGACGGACTGCATAATTTCTGGCTTAAGTGGCTCCGTAGTTCACATTCTCGTTTAGCAGCTCAATTCCAGTCATGTGTAGAGTCGGGCTCTCTGCCCGATTTTATAACAACTGGAATAACCCACCTTCTCTATAAATCTGGCGATGCCTTGGATCCCAAAAATTATAGACCTATCACATGTTTACCAGCAGTCTATAAACTTCTAACATCCATTTTGAGAATCAAAATTACTTCACATTTAGATAAAAATTCAGTCTTGTCTTTGTCTCAAAATGGATATAGAAGTGGGACCTGAGGCACCAAAGAGCTCCTTATTATTGACAAGACAATTAACCAACAGGTACGCCGTAATCGTTGCAGTCTGACAAAATGTTGGATTGATTATAAAAAGGCTTTTGATTCTGTGCCTCATACGTGACTTCTGAGGGTGCTGGAGCTGTACAAAGTGGATGCAACTCTTTGTACTTTCCTGCAGTCATGTATGAGGCAATGGAGAATAGACCTTTGCTATCCAGGATGTCGTCAGACTGTAACAAATGGCTTGCCTATTGAGCGGGCCATATTCCAGGGCGACAGTCTCAGTCCTTTATGGTTTTGTCTAGCACTGAACCCTCTTAGTACTATACTAGAGAGTTCAGGGCTAGGCTTTCAGTTGCGAAGAAAAGGTCTAGTTATATCCCACCTGCTTTACATGGACGACCTTAAGCTATTTGCCACTACCAAATTGGAACTGATAGAACTATTGAAGTTAACAAAATCCTTCAGTAGTTCTATTAGAATGGAATTTGGCGTTGACAAATGTGCAGTCATGCATGTAAAGAAGGGTGGGATTGTGAAGTCTGAAGGTGTTGAGCTTTCAGATTCCATAATACTCAGATCCCTCTCCGCCACTGAGACCTATAAGTATCTGGGTATATGTAATAAGGTGCGTGCCTTCAATGGGTGGGTCATACCGGTCCTAATGTATTCCTTCGGTATACTTAGATGGACTCAGACTGAATTAGATGCCCTGGATAGGAGTCCTTGTTGACCACATTTCGAATGCATCATACTCGTTCATCAGTAATGAGGTTGTATATCCCTCGGAAGTGTGGAGGTCGAGGCTTTTTAAATGTTAAGACCCTCCATAACCGTGAGATATGCAACCTCAGAGAATATTTTCTCAATGCTGACACGAGGTTGCATCGCGAAGTGGTTGCAGTGGATAATGGACATACCCCGCTCTCGTTAGCTAAAGAGAATTGGCATAAACCTATAGTACTTGGTGTTACTGATCGCAACGAGGTATGGAAGAGTAAGGAGCTGCATGGTCGTTTTTATCAGGCCTTACACAGGCCTGATATAGACTTCAATGGATCAGTATCTTGGCTACGAATTGGTGATCTCTTTGGAGAGACTGAAGGGTTTGTTTTTGCAATTACTGACGAAGTTGTAATGACAAAGAACTACAGGAAGTATATCCTGAAGGATGGTACGGTGGACATCTGTCGGGCACGTCATCTTCCCGGAGAATCCCTTAGGCATATTATTTCTGGTTGTTCGAGTCTTGCAAACGGTGAGTATTTGCATCGACACAACCAAGTAGCCAAGATCATTCACCAGCAACTTGCTCTTAAGTACAATCTTGTTGATTTAGAGGTACCATACTATAGATATGTGCCCGACCCAGTTCTCGAAAATGGTCATGTCACATTATACTGGGATGGATCTATTATCACGGACAGGACTATTGTCGCCAATAAACCGTGGTAATAGTGGTAATAGATCGATTAGAACGCCGTGCAATTATTGTTGACATCACCTACCTCACGACGAGAACCTCATGAAAGCCGAGGTAGACAAACAAAAGAAATATTTAGACTTGGCTCATGAGGTTATCGACGTGTGGGATGTGGATTCAGCGATCATTGTACCGATAGTCATATCTGTCCATGGACTTATAGCCAAGAGCCTTGATCAACACCTACAAACACTCGCGTTAAACAGCTGGATCAAGGGCCTGATACAGAAAGCAGTTCTTCTCGACACGGCACGTATTGTGAGGAAATTCCTTTCTCTGGAGCCCTAACCACCGGTAGCTTGGTCCCTGTACCCGATACCGGTGGGTCACTGTTTTTTATATTTTTAAATGTATTTTTTATTTTATAGATATATTTAAAAATTTAATTGATATGTTGTATAAATAAATAGAATACCTTTACCGCCAGATTCGCAAAGCAATAGGTGGAGCCTGAGGAAGAACCTGGCAATTAAACTCATGGCCACTCTTTTCTAAACGCCAGTAATTACATTAGTTTGATTAACATGATATTGACCAATTATATAGTAATGAATTTATACAAACAAAAAAACAAAATCAATGTTGTGTTTAAAATCATATCAAAATTAGAGCGATTATAGTTGCCGGTTCTAAGGGCAGCCTACCCTTGAAGAAGAAGAATCTGGCAAGAAAGTCAATGGATGCCATTTTAAAAAGTAGGAATGGCTTACAACATTAAAATTACACTTACATCGTTCCTTTGGATTTATGTGAGAATAGTCGACTAAACTGAAGTTTACCTTAAATATAAATAAGATAATTTGTAATAATTGCTATAACAGCTATGAGCTGACCAGTCCCAACAGACGGCACCCGTTCACGGGTATGACGCATTATATCAGCCATCGCCCTATTCAACCGTATTATAGGGCATAAGGCGACCAGATACATACGCCACCACTGCCAAGACACTTAGGCGAGCATGACATACTCAAAAACTGCACAGCAAATATCATGTCAATTTCAAAGAAATAAATAAGTCTACATGGTGCTCACACAATAACAAATTCAAATTACATTGTATATTAGTTAATACCGACTAAATGCAGCCAATATAGAAACCTTTAGTTGTCAGACGTTTCAAATTATTAATAATGTAGAGATGTAAAAATACAACATATATATGCAGATTCAAGGCATATCACAAGATTCATTCGAATCCTAAATAGCTCAAGCGAATAGAGCAAGCAACTCATTTCCATTTATTTTTATCGTTCAAATAATCATTAGTTGTGTAATAGGCCCTTTTCAAGAGGTGCGTCTTAATTTCCGCCTTAAATTTATGTAACGGCAGGTTAGAAATTTTATTATATAGGCGTACACCAATTCCTGCAAAAGAGTCGTGAACCTTTTGTAAACGATGATGCGTTCCAATTAATTTATGCTTATTTCTAGTATTTATCGAATGTATGTCACTGTGTCTATTGTATAAATGTATGTTCTGTTTAACTAACATAATATTTGCAAATATATACTGTGATGCAACCGTTAAAATGCCAATATTATTTAAGTTATTTATAATTATAATTATAAATAACAAGGTGATTAATAATAAATTAGATGTAGCACAAACTTTTAACAACTATTTTATAGACATACCCGCGAAAACAACTAGCTCCTTAAATGCTTGTCCAATCAAAGCTCAACGCATACTTGGGGGCAGCGTAGATCAGTGCAATGTCTTATTTAGCTTTAAATGTGTTAACCCCAACGATATCGTTAAAGTATTCAAGTCGCTTAACTCAAAAAAGACAGCTGACTTGTGGGGTATTTCTGTGAAATTGATACAGTCTATTATTGTTAATTTATCTCCACATCTAGCTGAAATATTTAATAAATGTATCGATAAAGGAGTGTTTCCGGATTTAATGAAACACAGTAAGGTAATAACTCTATTTAAGTCTGGATCCAAAACCGACCCTGGTAATTTCAGACCTATTTCAATATTACCTGCCATTAGCAAAATTTTTGAAAAAATTATATTGCAACAACTACAAGCTCATTTTAATTCAAATATGCTACTACATAAAGAGCAGTATGGGTTCACAAGGGGTCGTTCTACCATTCATGCAGGTGTGACACTTCTGAATCATATATATGACGCCTGGGAGAATAGACAAGATGCTATTGGTGTATTCTGCGATCTCTCTAAAGCATTTGATTGCGTTGAACATAAAACACTATTGCGAAAACTGTTTTATTATGGTATCAAAGACTCTGCACTGGATCTTGTTGCCTCCTACTTAAATGATCGGATACAACATGTTGATGTTAATGAAATTTGCTCCTCTGGAGCATCTGTAGCTATGGGCGTATCGCAGCGATCAATTCTAAGTCCGTTTCTATTTTTAATTTATATTACCGATCTGCCATTCTATATACAGAACTTGTGCGACATTGTTCTATTTGCTGATGATACGTCACTTATTTTTAAAGTAGATCGTACGCTTACTGATTTTAAGAGCGTTAATAGTTCACTTGCCCAAGTTGTAGATTGGTTTACGACCAATAATTTGCTACTAAACGCTAAGAAGACAAAATGTATCAGATTTAGCATGCCTAATGTCAGGAATTGCGGTACAAATATAACATTGAACGGTGATACCCTTAATATTGTAGGATCAACTGTATTTTTGGGGATCACTTTAGATAGAAAACTGCAGTGGAACGCGCAAATAACGTGTCTTGCAGGTAAACTCAGCTAGGCAGCCTTTGCCGTTAGTAAAGTCAGGCAGCTCACTGATGTAGAAACTGCCAGGCTAGTATACTTTAGTTATTTTCATAGTGTCATGTCTTACGGCATTTTGCTGTGGGGTAAAGCAGCTGATCTACAAGTAATTTTTGTACTCCAGAAGAGCTATACGTGCAATATATAAATTGAGTGCTAGAGTGTCTCTTAGAGAGAAATTTAAAGAAATTGGCATTTTAACGGTTGCATCACAGTATATATTTGCAAATAGCATGTTAGTTAAACAGAACATACATTTATACAATAGACACAGTGACATACATTCGATAAATAGTAGAAATAAGCATAAATTAATTGGAACGCATCATCATTTACAAAAGGTTCACGACACTTTTGCAGGAATTGGCGTACGCCTATATAATAAAATTCCTTTAGACATTATGAACCTGCCGTTACATAAATTTAAGGCGGAAATTAAGACGCACCTTTTGAAAAGGGCTTATTACACAATTAATGATTATTTGAATGATAAAAATAAATGGAAATAAGTTGCTTGCTCTTCGCTCGAGCTATTTAGGATTCGAATGAATCTTGTGTTATATTATCTACTTGTCTTGAATCTGCATATATACGTTGTATTATTTTTTTTTACCTTATATTTGGTTTACATTCTCCAGTATATTAATAATTTGAAACGCCAGGCAACTAAAGGTATGGCTGCGTTTAGTCCCGGTAATAACTAATATACATAATTATATGTAATTTGACTTTGTTATTGTGTGAGCACTATGTAGACTTATTTATTATTTTGAAATTGACATGATAGTTGCTGTGTAGTTTTTGGGTATGTCATGCTCTCCTAAGTGTCCTGGCAGTGGTGGCGTATGTATCGGGTCGCCTTGTTCCCTACAATACGGTTGAATAGGGCGATGGCTGATATATGCGTCATACCCGTGAACGGGTGCCGTCTGTTGGGACTGGTCAGCTCATAGCTGTTATAGCAATTGTTACAAATAATATTATTTAAATTTAAGGCAAACTAAGTTTAGTCGACTGTTCTCACATAAATTCAAAGGAACTATGTAAGTGTCATTTTAATGTACTCAACATTTATTTTGTTTTTTTTTGTATAATTTCTTTACTGTATAATTGGTCAAATATCATGTTAATCAAACTGTGTCAAATGGCGGTTAGAAAAGAGTGGCCATGAGTTTTATTGCCAGGTTCTTCCTCTGGCTCTACCTATTGCTTTGCGAATCTGGCAGTAAATGTAGAAGCAGTAATCTTGACGTTCATAAGTGTTACTTTGTGACCTACATGAATAAAGATTTTTGATTTTGATTTTGAATTTCTTTAAATTTTTCTCTAAGAGACACTCTAGCACTTAATTTATATATTGCACGTATAGCTCTCTTCTAGAGTACAAAAATTACTTGTAGATCTGCTTTACCCCACAGCAAAATGCCGTAAGACATGACACTATGAAAATAACTAAAGTATACCAGTCTGGCAGCTGCCACATCAGTAAGCTGCCTGACTTTACTAACAGCAAAGGCTGCCGAGCTGAGTTTACAAAGCAAGTTTGTAAACCATCATATCTTAATGTATCTATATTTTTTATACATGTTCTAAGTGCACAGAGGTCACAAGCATCAATGGATGTGTTGATGCCTGTGACCTTCTATAATTTGATATTTTATCTGATTTATATGAAAAAAAATCTTATCTTATTTTTCTATGAAAAATACTACCTATTTTTTTAATTTCAAAGCAAGCTTTAATAAAGTGACAGCAAAATAACAATATTTGAACAATGGTAATAATATGGCCTTCAATGAAAAATCTTACCCTGTAAGGGATGCAGCGTGAAGATAGTTAGTAAGTTAGTATAAATCTTACGTGGTTTGCATAATATCAGTATATAAATTTCCGTAACATTGACAACCTTGTTTTCATCTAAAGTCACTCTAAAAGCAGAAACTAGCGTTATATAATCACCTTTAATTTATATTTATAGACCTTCTTGTACTACAGATATCATAATTTACTTTATTATTAAAGCGATAACTATGGCCTTATGAATTATATCAAAAAAGAACCCCGTAGTGCTTGCAGTCAATTCAATCGCTATTATTTATATCGAAGCTTTCGGCTAAGAGCAAAGTCAATTTACAATTTTTATCGATACCTCACTTAAGAGAATGATTAATAGTTAAATTTGTTAATTCATTCGTGAACTTATAAAAATTCTAATGCTTACCATCGTGACCGGTTGTAATGATTTTTATCGGATGATATACGAGCAATATCGATTAAGTAACGATCAATCATGGTTGAATAATATTAATGGTGTGTGTCATGTGCTGAAGTTGGTATTGACCGTCGAAAGACTCTTGAGCATTAATAGTTTATTTTGTTTCAGATATGATTTGTATGTTTGTTTATTTATCTATGCCCAATAAATTACATTTTGTTTTCCTAATGTACCTTCCAGATATGAAGACAAATGAGTTATTCTCTAATTTTATAGATATATGTTTCGAACTGATGCTTAGTATGAATGGAAAAACACCTTGACAGGTAACATTATCAATAAGATTTAAATAAGAAATATGCTAAACGACGTCGGATATGTTTTAATAAACAAAATTTTAATATTAAAATTTGGTGTGCATAAATATAATATAAATGTGATTGACATTCTACGTAGTATTTTGGCATAATTCTGTACAAACATACTCGTAGGTACTAAAGTTTCATTAAATCTACGTTGTATATTTCATCGCGATCGTAATCATATATCCTAATTATAATAAATAGTATCTATCTTAGTAAATTTCAAAGTTTCTAAACAGGATCTAATCTGATTATGAACATTTTAATTTCCGGAAATATTCAGTAGCAACGTATCTCTATGTTCATAAAATGTAATTTAAATGAAAATAAAGCATCTAAACTGCCAAATGAGCACACACTGCTTATTACGACACATGGCCATAATGATTACGTCTTTGATAACTTAAATGACGCAGTAAACGAATAATAAGGAATAAGTTTAAAACAAAAATAATGTTTTTATATAAGTATAAACAAATAAATAAATATTACATTTTTTACACCGCGCTGTCTACCACAAATTAAAAGCTGATAAAAGCTTGTGCTAAGGAATACAGGCAACTGATAAACAACTTAAATATTTTACGTATATACAAATTTTATCGATCTCTATTGCATTTTCGATTAGCTTGAACGATATTTTCATTAAAATTTGAACGCTTTATTCGATTATTCGATTGCTATAATCGATAACTATAATCGCAGGACTTTAATTGGTCGTGCTAATTAGTGTCTAGCACATAAGACCTTTTAGCCTTTTTACTACCACCTCACTAAAAACGCAATGCATTAAATTTTTTTTTTCCAAATTTATCATCTAAAATAGACACCTTTTTTATTAAATTTATTCGGCCTCTTTTGATATGGAAATTATATTATATTTACCCTATCCTAGCCCCTCTCCTACATCGTCATTTTCCTATCCATAAATCCTTTCCCTACCTCATCCTCTTCCCATCCTTTCTCCGCCAAGCCAAGGTTGCCGTGCCTATGTGCTGCGTGGCTAGGGGCGAGCCTAGCATTAACGTGCCTTATGCCCTGGGACCGGGCGACCCCAGAACAAGGCTAGCCTTAGACAAGCGGGGCTCTGTCTAGGTGGACTTTTGTTTTCCCTTGCCACTCGTGGGAACGCTATGGTGTTTCAAAATTTTAAACCCCAAAATGGCGGCGATGCGGTTCGCCACCCGCACGTCCCGTTTCCCATCGAGGCGAAAAGTGGGCTATGGATAGCCGCTTTGCTACACTGAATGTTAGAGGAGGATTAAAAGATAAAATTGAGGAGGTATGTGAGATGATGCGAGAGAGACGAATTGATATTCTGTGTGTGAATGAAACAAAGAGGAAAGGATGTGACACCACTACACATGGGCCCTATACAGCCTACTGGTCAGGTGTAGCCCCGACCAGTACAGCGTGTCAGGGTGTGGGTGTGTTACTATCCGCGAGAATGAATGAATGTGTGACAGAATATGAATGTGTGAGCCCAAGACTCCTTTGGTTGAGGCTGAAGGTTGGTCTCACCCGCATCTTTGTTGTAGGAGTTTATGCTCCGCTAGATGCGCGGTGGCGCCGATCTTCAGGGGACCAAAGTGAGAGGCAGGCATTTTGGGAGAGTGTTAGCGATATACTGAGTAAATGCAAACGGAATGAAAGAATAGTAATGTTAGGTGATTTTAATGGTTGGGTTGGTGTGAAGCGTGATGGTTATGAAAGTGTATTGGGAAAGTATGGTGATGAACGAGTGAATGAAAATGGAGAAAGTTTGCTTGAGGTATGTTTGGAGAGGAACCTTGTGGTAACCAACACCATGTTCAACCACAAGGATATCCATTTGTTTACGAGACAAGAAGGAAGCCAGAGAAGCATGATTGATTATGTGATTGTAGATGCAAGGATGAGAAAGAAAGTGTTAGACACTCGGGCATACCGCGGTGCCGGGGATTGACACAGACCACTTCTTGGTTGTTAGTCGAGTAAGAGGTCTGTTTCAGTGGTGGCGGCATCGTGTGCATGCACCTGTTAGTGTACTAGAACGCATAAAAGTCGAGAATTTGCAAGGGATATACATAAAAGACAAATTTAAGTGTAAGCTGAGCAAGAAATTTGAAAATTCTGATGACGTATGTGAGATCGAAGAAGTATGGAAGTCATTTAAGGAAGGTCTAGTGGAAGTTGCGGTGAAAGTGTGTGGGGTAAGCAAGAGAAGCCAAGGGTGTAAGAGAAAGAGAATGTGTGCAGAAGTCCGAAAGGCGTTGTCTGATAAGAAGAAAGCATGGTTGGACTGGTTGACTACAAAAGTCAATCAAAGAATGCAGAAGGCAACGGATGTGGGCCTAAAAATGGCAAAAGAGGACTACAAAAGGTATAAGCGTGTTGCAAAAGAGGTGATGAAAAGAAAGAAAGAGAATGACTGAGATGAATTTGATAAAAGGTTATCTGATGACTTCCAACAGAATATGAAATTCTTTTGGAAGTCCATAAGAACAGTGAGGGGTCAACAGACGACATCGCATCTTAACCATATCAGAAACCACGATGGTAGTCTTGTGAAAGGAGAAGAATGTGTGTTAAAAAGATGGATGCAATATTTTGAAAGCTTGTTTGAAAAAGAGGATATGCAAGTACAGACTAGTATCTGGGAAATGAATGAAATTGGTAAGAAAAAAGTCATAAGTATGGAAGAAATAGTGGAAGCATTGAATAGCATGAAAGTGGGAAAAGCTGCGGGACTTGATAGGATCTCTGTCGAGATGCTGAAAGCGGGACAAGGCGTGGTAGCTTGCCAGCTGTACTGCCTTTTCAACCTTTGTTGGAGGAATGGCAGCGTACCGAGAGATTGGTGTAAGGCTGTCATTGTGCCGCTTTATAAGGGAAAAGGGTCACAGCAAGAGTGCAAAAACTACCGCGGCATAAGCTTGCTCAGCATCGTCGGCAAATTGTATGCAAAAGTTTTGATAAAAAGAGTGATGAATGAAACTGAAGGAAAAATGTGGGATGTTCAAGCAGGATTTATGAAAGGAAGGGGATGCACGGATCAGGTCTTTTCCTTACGATGCGTAGTAGAAAAGCTTTTGGCGAAAAGTAAAAATGTCTATTGCGTATTTGTAGACTTGGAAAAGGCCTATGATAGAGTGGTGAGGAATGAACTGTGGTCAACACTGGCCAGGTATGGAGTAAACAGCCACTTGATACGAGCACTGAAATCTCTCTATGAGGGCTCCAGTGCTTGTGTCAGGATCAACGGAGCTTGCACAGACTTTTTTCACATTGAAAAAGGTGTGAGACAGGGTTGTGTAGCGTCGCCGTTGCTGTTTAACCTATATATGGACAGTTGCCTGAAAGAACTGCAAGAGAGTACGTATGGTATACAAATGGATGAACTGACCGTCAAGTGCCTCCTATACGCCGATGATCAGGTAATACTAGCAAAATCGGTGGAGGAGTTGCAGTTGATGGTAAACATTATGCATGATTCGTTAATAAACAAAGGAGTGAAAGTGAATGTAAACAAGTCGAAAGTAATGGTTTTTGAAAGAGATGTAAGTACGACGGATTGCTCAATTCTTGTGGCAGGAGAAAGAGTAGAACAAGTGAAAGAGTTTGTATATCTGGGTACAAAATTTACGAGATATGGAAAGTGTGACTATGGCATTGAGCGAAGAGTTTTGGCAGGAAATAAAGTGAATGGAGCCATGTACGCCTTTATGAGCAGTCAGAACGTGTCTAAGAAGGCAAGACTGGCTGTACATAGAGGAGTGCTGGTCCCCACACTTATGTATGGCAGTGAAAGTTGGGTATGGCAGAAGACGCATAAGAGTAAAATTAAAAAAAAAAAACTTAACTATCTTCACGCTGTATCCCTGACGGGGTAGTCAGAGAAGAAAAAAGTAAAATTAATGCCGTGGAAATGAGAAGTCTGCGAAGTATAGCTGGAGTGAAGTTGATGGATAAAGAAAGGAACAGCGTGATAAGGGAACATTGCGGTATGACAGAAGAGGTAGTGACTAAGATAGAAAAAGGGATGCTTGATGGTTCGGACACGTGGAGAGGATGGATGAAAATAGACTGACGAAGCAGATATATGTGGCGAGAGTGAATGGGCAAACTGCTACGGGTCGATCTCGGCGCACGTATGTCAATCAAATCGACGATCTTTTGGAAAAAGGCCAGGTCAAGAGTACCCTTAACCGGCGAGCGTGTATGAAAACACTCATGAAAGTAGAAGAAGCGAAAGCTGTATGTCAGGATCGTAGCATGTGGAAAGCCATAGTCTCTGCCTACCCCGATGGGAAACAGGCGTGATAATATGTATGTATGTATGTATGAAAACATCCAAATTCCGAATCCAACATTTGTGGATTACACATTGTTACGACCCAAGGTTTGAACGTGAGACCTCACTACCACACTACCATTGAGCCACCTAGTCAGTCAATATGTCATTTCAATATTACAATAGATATGACGCGAAAAATGAGAAAATAAAATAGTATTAACAACGTAGGTATGCACATATAATGTTTCAAAATTATACAGTGAAACCGGAATATTATAACGAAGTCATTAATTAAACATTAAAATAAATTAACAACATTAATTCTAAAAACTTCAACACTATTAACAAAGTTTTTAATTTAAAAACATAGTTTTTTGCACAAACATTGTAATGATTTATTCATATAATATTTTTTTATTACGCACACCTATTCAATTTGAATATTTCTGATAAGTATATTCAAAATATTATTATTAAAAATAACATTTAGCTTCTTTAATTAACCAAGTATAATTTCTACATTTAGAAAAAAGTAAGGAGCGATAAATTTTAATTACACTTTTTTCATATTAAGACTATTAAGTTTTTGTGTTGCAAATTGCACAATATTTTTTAATGACTTCTAGTTAAGGTAAATGATCTCTAATGTATTGTTTTCTTCTAAAAATAGAGAAGTACGATGAAATTTAAGGAAAGATCTGATCGAATATAGATTGGTGAAATAATCTTAACTACTTTAGGTATATTTTATGTCCAGGTGAAACATTAACTTAATGTTTCGTACAAAGCAAGACATCGAATTACACCAACTTACACCACCTCCATTTTTAATCGTTTCCTTTTCAGCGTAATATTAATTAGACGCTCTGACCCTGCTCTGACCCACCTGAGTAGATTCAATGGTAACTTTTTTTTTTTAATTTGGCATATCGAAACGTTGTGATGGAAGCAGAAACTGCGACCATGATTGAAGACTGTTTTCATAGCCAATAGTTCTCTGATAGCAGCCCTCAGATAGGTTGACAGCCTAAAATATGCCTTTCACGCTTCTTTTAAGAACCCAGGTGGAGGGAAACACGTACGCCGGCAGAGTTTTTATAGTGCGACATATTATAAGAAAGTCCTGTGGAATCTTTCAGTTTTATATTATGTAGTTATGCTCAGGTATTAAGCTGCTGCTGCTTTACTTTGACGAAAAGAATTTTAACTATCAAAATGTAACACCAAATTTTTGGTTAAGGTATGGGGCGATCGCATCACTAACAGTGATGTTATGTTAGCGACAACTTGCATCCTGGCCGCCATTTCTGACATGAAATCGTAGACAAAATGTTATGGTCAAATGTGTATGGAATATTTTTTCTTATATTTTGCCATAACCATAATACAGTAGATATGTTATTTGCGAGTGGCTTGGTCTTATTTTGCCTACGTGAAACAGGATACGTAGAAAGCCCAACGTGTTCCACACATTTAGTAGAGTCTAGTACGAACAGTACAAAGCTAAACCTCAAGTCGATCCTCAATCGAGTACTTTAGTTGAAACCGAAACTCGTGGTAGTATCTTGTTCAAGTGTATCTTTGATAAAGGATTTTATATTGCTCACCTATAATCCATTACGACTTATAGCTGCTATAGTGTCTATTTTGACTGTCATAATTTTTTATAAGAAATCCAGTAGGAATTTTAATATATTGCGCACCCTACGTTTAACCCTACAGTTGCTGGCGGGACATTAATACAGGTTGAATAATGACTCACTAAAGACTATATAACGTAAAATTTACAATTCATAAAACAGAATGATATATGCGATGGAGGATTGCAGTTCTGCTGAAGTTTACTGCGGGCCTTTGTGAAGGCAACAACTGTTCTGTTGAACAAATTAAATATATTTAAAAGACACACCCGTGATCTGAACATTAGAAAGAAATAGAACTTATATCGGGATGATGACCTTTTTATATTTATTTTGTAAATATCCTTCGTATTAAGTAATGGACGTGAGGATGTGAGGCGGACCAGCATGATCTCCGGGGCCCAAACGACCTCAGCTGCTAGTGGTGCACCTGTTGACTAACTTCAAAAGGCAGTTAGTCCCAACAATGCCGAAAATCATAAACTAAACGTAAACCCTAGGCTCCAAGTCCAAGTAGAGTTTAGAAGCAACTGGAAAAAAAATTAAGATGCACAAGAGAATAATGGACTTTAGCATCTTTCACAAGATTTTGACTAAGTCTGAAATTAGGTTTTACGACCCTCTACTTAATAAGATAGATTTTCGTATTATTAAAATGTTTATCACAATTAGTGTATTAAGCAGTCGTATTTTATGTTTACCAAATCAATCATTCCGTCACCTTTGTCTTTTGAACAAGAGTATATTGAATAAACGTCATACAAATAGTCTAACCTAGAATGAGATATTGATATTCAATAAACGAACACAAGTTCTTGAGCTAGATTTACACGCAATCTGTAATGTAATGCAGCACAATTCCTTAATCAAGGAAAACCAACATCGCGACATGTTGTACGACAGCGACATCAGGACTGTTCTTACACCTGCATCAGATGGGTTATGTACTGAGTGCAAATTAAATTTTTATGTCAAATTTTTTTCAACATCATATTTTTTATTTAAAAAGACAACATTATATTGTCTGAAGGGAGATTCTTTTTATCCCTTTTATTTCCTTACTACTTCTGTAATGAAGTGTCACTAAAAAGTCAAACTGACTTGTTAAAACTATATTTCACCAGATTTTCTATGACTTTTTCTTAATGTGACTAAGTACTGCTGGTGCAACCCAATAGAAATATCAAGCAATAAGAAAGAAAATTATATCCAATACCAAAAGATGTTTTTTTATAAATTGTGTGTTGATTAACATTAATTTTAAGGTTCCTATTATAGCTTAGCCTTATATCATGTAGTTCGAAAACAAAAAGTGGGGGCATTTTTTTTACTCTTACCGATTAAAACCACACGTATCCCTTCCATCTGTCTATAGCCGGGAGTCCCGGGTGAGCCCTCGAAAGGATAGCCCCAAGGCTCCCGACAGACTTTGTCCGCTTTCGCGGCCTCGTTTAGGGGGGTTCCGAATGTTATCTCGCTTCTTCGGAGGGGATCAGATTTTATACCACTTCCTTGAGGGAAAAGTGGATCATATCAAAAAGTTTAAGTAATGAGTTCTAATATAATTTAGGTACAATAAATTAACAATTCATTATAATTACGCAACTACCATATTTCTAGAAATAGAAATACAAGTCCAACTACGTAATTATTATAATATGTAATTATTTTACTTTGTAAAGTAGCGTGCAAATATGTTAGTATGTAATTACATAGTCATACTGGCGCCATGAAGTATATGATTAATGACTGCGAATAATGGTTTACTATTGCTGAAAAAGTGACTGTCTCATAATGGATGGTACTATATGCGTGTCATGTCTATGCTACTATTTAGTCATTTTATGGGTCGTTACTAATGTAACTACTCACAAATCAAAATACTATCATATAAAGATAATACTAAAAATATCTAACTAAAAATCCTATATTAAAAATCCTATCGACATAAAAATAAAAATCCTAAAATAAAGAATGTGTGAATCATGACATCATGATACATAAAAAAGTCTGTGATCAACTATAGCAAAATGAATACAAATAGAGTAGTTTACCCTCAGGAAAGATGCGTTTATTGTACCTACTTATAAACTTATGTATGCCCAGATATTCTTATTAAAATTCAAAAACATTTCAGCAGAAATGGGTTTATGCATCTGTAAAAGTAATATTCTTAACTAGAAATGTAGTTTATTTTTAATGTCAAATCATCGCATATAAAATGAATAATTTAGATGATGTGAAATGTAGATAGTGATAATTTCTAATTTATTTGTCTTTTATTAGCTTACAATACTAATCTGCTGACTGTATCTACAGGGTAAGACAAACGGGAGGGGGGACATTCGGAAGTAATAAATCAGGTGGTAACGTCGACGCGGCACGCCATCACTCATACCGCTGACAACCGTTCGGTCACGTCATACAACGGTATACCTAGGGTTGACAGAAGGGGTCTATTTGTGCAAGTATCTATATTTAAAAATTAAGTGAATTGTAATATAGCGTAAATGGATATTATGAAATTGATATTGTCAAAATCCGAAAATATTATCCAGCTCGTAAAATATGTATTTATAAAAATCCTGTTCGAGCGGCAAGCGTAAAAAAAAATCATCAAAACACTTGATGTTTGAAAAAAGAGGTTAATTTCCAATTTCTTATATTGCAATTACCTAAAATATCATAATATGACAACACTACAAAATTGGTACCTACGTATAGTATTTTAACATCCATACTTACTGAAAGTGGTAGGTTTTGTCCTTATTCTCATTGAAAGACGAACCTGAACCATATTGGTATAGCTAGCAAAGTTTGACTGCATGCTTTTTTTCCTAAGATGACGTGATGTCTCTATATGTAAGAATTTTTATCAAATACAGTTGGTATCGAGTGTACAAATGGATGTAAAGTGTCCCACCAAGTTGCCAAACTTATAAGTAATGCACCTGCTAGACTTGGACGACACAATGGTATAGGCGCACGTAAAGAGATTGTATCCTTATCTCTATTGTGATTTCAGTTGTTTTCAAAAGTACATGAACAAAGTTAAATCAATTGGCAACCAATCAAAGTAAATTACATGTTTCATTTTTTCTTGTATGCACCTGGGACTTATTCTAAGATAAATGCTTTAGTAATTAATTTTATATTTTAGTTTATCAAATGTAAATATTCATTCGCGTCTTTGTACTGTATTCTTTTCACAAATAAACTAAGATCCATTAAAGGATATAAAATTAAAATAAATTCCTTTTTTATTTTCTTTAAGCGTTTAATTAAGGTTGGCTGTATAAAAGGCTGGTTCTTCTCTGTTGAAGACTTCCTCTAAATCTGAAACTAACAATGTTTTTACGACACAATCTTTAAGTCTATGGCAGCCCTGACGACCATAACTAGTGTGAATCATGAGTTAAAAAAGGAGTGGACATGCCTTTGGTAGCGACGGCCGACGATATCACCGTCTGAACTCACCCTTAATTAACTAGACTAAATGATACATAAACATTAGGTACTAATTGGAGGGCTGGCCAAGATATGATGGTAATTCTACATCCTAAGTTAGTAGTGAAGACTAATATGGAAACCTGAGGTGACGTTGGTGCACCTGATGGGAAGAAATTCATATCCTAATAGTTTGTTTGAATTTTCATAAAACTAAACTATCTACACGCTGTATTCCTGACGGAGTAGTCAGAGAGGGCAGATTGCCAGGCTTCGCGATCCATGCATACTTCTTTCGCTTCTTCAAGATTCATCAATGGCTTCATACACGCACGTGTATGTATCCGAGTACTTTTGACTTTTCCGTTTTTTAGCAATCAGCTCACGTGGTCTACATTTGTAAGTCTCGGCCTACCCTCACTCCTTCTACCCTCTACTTTTGCACAATATATATTCTTCAATATATATTCATTATTCAAATAACTAATTTAATTTATTATGCATTCTTCTAGGGTAGATATAATTATGAAAAAATAATTTAAGGAGAAATTTGTCAGACAGTACACTGGGTTATTACTCACATCAATTACTGGTGAGGTATATTGATCTGTAGACACCTTGGTTATTTCCTAAAAAAATATGAAATAATCCTTAGTAAAAATATAGAATACACAAGAACACCCTGTTCACACTATACACTACTGCAAGTACGGGCATATTTATTGTATTGTGTAGTGTTTATGAAAATGTTCCCGATTTATTTACATTTATTATTAGAGCTCCGACCTTCTCTATTAATCTTTTATCTATATGGAATATCAAATCTTTTGCATTTGAGACTATATTACTGCTTGTTAAAGCTTCATGGTTAAATATAATTATATATATTCCCGTTGCCCTATGCATTATTAAATAATATTAATTTTAATAATAATCTATAAAGGTGTACACGCTTTGTTGACGTTTAGATTTTTAGTGCTCCACTTTTATTAGTCACAGTGTGATTTAATTATTTAGTACTAAAAGATTTGTTCACTTTAAATAATTAAATTAACTCTTTAGTTATAGAATATTAATTGAGATAACAAGTTATACATCAGAATCTTGTCATAAATTATCATCAATGAGTCAATAAGTATATATGCTACAAAACAAAATGTATACACAGTTGACATCTATTGACAAAATTACAACGTCCCACACACGAATACCACAAACCATTCAAAATATAAAGTTACCTCATTATATTTTGATTAGGATCGGAGCGTCAAAGTGAATACAGATAGCGTACAAATTAATCCATCAGCTGTATAATCCTCGCGGTACGGTGCCGTGGCTTGTCGGCTTGTGAACCCGGCTTGTCAAGCTAGCTGTCAAAATCATGACGCATGGTTGCGCCCACCGCGACGCCGCCATTACACAATGAGACTTTTTTATATTTTTTTCACTCTCAAATGACAGTGTAATCCGTGAAACTGGAAACGAGTGGATTATTATCGCCTGTTTTTGGGAGTGGTTTTTATAGATGACCCTTTGTGTGAGATGATTGTATAATTTTTATTTAATGTATAGGTTTTTGGGAGGCGTGCTCTTGCAGTGGATTTGTGATGTACCTTATTTATAGGGCTTTTATTAAAGCTATAATGTTTATGTGATTTTATAGCAGTGTTAAAGCTACTATTGACAGAAAGCATTCTAATGCTTCAGTGTATTTTATATACCTTGGTTACCAGAATGTTAATCAATACGTTTATTATTTGTTCATGATCCAGAATATAAGTACAGATTATTTTTTTTATCAGCACTGTCCTTTGTTATTATATTATTTGCTCATCCGTAATTTCTTCATTAAAATAACTACAAATTACTTAATTAATTTACTCAGTAACACAGGTGAATATGGATGACATTGGACTATAATGTAAATTTTTATCTAGTCTGAGCTGATTCTTGACTTTCTCGTAGTCTTAGTCTGTTTTGTCATCTAACCGAATATATAATTAGTTTCATGATTAAAAAGGGTAAAACAAAATTTGATCATCATCATCCTTGCCCTTGTCCCAATTCACTTGGGGTCGGCGCAGTATGTCTTCCTCTTCCATTCATCCCTGTTTATGTCATCTGATCATTCACTCCTTTCATATCACTCCTTACACAGTACATCCATTTTTTCTTCGGTCTTCCTTTGGCTCTCCAGCTATCAACTTTCATATTCATATTTTTTTTAGTGACATGACTTTCACCCCTTCTCATCACATGCCCATACTAAGACAGACAGTTTCCTCTCATTTTTTCAGTCACAGGCGCCACTCTCAAACTCCCTCTAATATACTTATTTCGTATTTTATACACCACACATCTTAAGATGGATGTGTGGTGTGACTTCTCATTTCTTCTCATACACGCACTCTTCTTTCATCCAACTTCTTTACGGACCAACATTCTGATCCATATTATACCGCAGGTCTTTTATATTTTGCCCTTAAGCTTGAGGGGCATTGCTTGCCTTTTAAGCAATATTGCAATTCATTTCATTCATAATAGTAATAAATTACCTAATTCAAACCCAAATTGTTAATTGAAACAAAATAACACAACGAAGAAAAAAGTCACTAAAAAAACTTTAATTAAGTTTTGTTAATAAAAATTAAATTCTTTAGAAGTTTAATTTAAGTTTTTACAAGTACAATATTTTATATTATAACAAAACTAAGGAAGTGTGCCGCGAGTCTAGTACCGCACCTTTTTAATCAGATAATTAGCGCTCACGACAATGGGTCCTCCTCCACACATGGATTAACATTTTATCGTATCATTTGTTTTGACGTGAATCTGTGCGCGACCGTAATCTGTCAGTTGTCACGCTTGTCAAGCGCGTTGACATATAACGTCCTCGTGCGGTTATTATTCGGATCAATATTATTTTATTTAGTGAATGTTTGGCCTTACTTAAGTACGCATTGTCGAACAATATGCAGCATGATACTATGTAGCATGACATATGGTGTTAATAGCTATCTATTTATTTAGTAAATGTTTTAATATTATATTGTGAGATACTTTTACACTGCGCCATTTAGCCCAAAGTAAACTAATATTAGCTTGTGAAATGGGATTTAGTCAACTAATAAATTCTTTTATATTTCTACAAATATACATAGTAAACACCCAAACTCCGAAATAAACATTTGCGAATCACAGAATACAGAGGGTATTCCGTAGGATCCATGGTTACAATGGGTGTGCCGTGAGGCTCGATACTTGGGCTTTTCTAGTTCTTTATATTAATATTTACCATACTCTATATTAATGATTTACCATTTTATGTCTGTTGTGGTGTTTTATGGGGACAGGAATAGCATTGTTTTTTTTGCAGATGATACCTCATTGATTTTCAAAATTAAAAGACAATTAGATATGACTATGTTAACAATGCAATCACGAAAGTAGTTCATTGGTTCAACTCCAATAATCTTTGTCTAAATGAATTTAAAACTAAATGTATTAAATTTACTCCACCAAATGTAAAACAAGTTGCGGCCAATGTTCAACTGAATGGACAAGTGTTAGAGTTTGTGGAATCAACTGTGTTCCTCGGTATAACTATTAATGCCAAATCGCAGTGGAGCCCACACATAGAAAAGACAGCCTCTAGATTTCCCCCATCCTCGAAATGGACTTAGTTCCATCTTTATTGCAAATCTCCACACACTGTGACCTGTTCTGGAGATAGCTATAGAACCATTCCAATGTTGATGTGGTAAACCCGCGGTGTGATAATTTTGATAGCAGCAGTGATGTATCCAAAGAATCGAAGGCGCGGGAAAAATTCAAAAATACTAGGGTTGAACCCTCCCCCACATCCCTAGCCTCCAAAACATTCCCAATAACAACAGACAAAGCGGTAGCAGTCCTTCTACCCTTACGAAAACCCGATTGTAAATCAGGTAGCAGTTGATTTTGCTCCACATACTCCATCATCCGTTGTTAAACCACACGCTCGAAAACCTTTGAGAGGCATGGTAAAATGCTGATTGGTTGCTATTTTTGGCTAGGGGACGAACTATGGCACATTGCCAGAGATTGGGAAATTTACAGGTTGCAATGGACGTGTTAACAATGTCAGTTATGACCTGAAGAGTTGCTGGCAGGGTCATAGCGAGCATGTCATGAGTAATGCCGTCTATACCCTGGGCATTCGTCTGAATGTTTGTGATGATCTTTAACACAACCTCAGTACTCACAGGCTCCAAATTAAACTGACTAGAAGTACATTTGTAAAATTCAAAATATGTTAGGGAAGATATAGAGGGAATAGTTTTCCCCGGAACTGTTAAAAAAGCTATGTTGATAGCTTTTTTGTCAGGCATAGGGAGAATGTCTGTTTTTAAACTTGTCCACAGACGCTTTGGTTCTTTTATGCTATTATTAACCTTTTCCTTGAAAAATGAAGATTTTTCATTATGTAGGGATGTAGATGCCAGATGCTTTCAAACTTTGTGTAAGCGATGGTTAGTACTAAACAATTTGGGCATATAATACATGGTTCAAAAAGTCCCGAGACTAAGTACTAAAACAAGGTTTTTTTTTTATAAAATTATTTTTTATTAGTCTTCTTCAAGAGCGATTCAGTCCCTCCAACGCTTTTTTTATCCCATGCGTGTAGAACGGTTTGTCTTTGGCTTCGAGCCATAAGCCGATAAGCCTTCGTTGCTGTGATAACTTCACTATTTGAGTCAAATTTCTTACCCTGGAGCATTTTTTGACATCTGCAGACAGTAATCGCTGGGGGCCAAGTCTGGCGAATAAGGGGGATCAGGAAGCAATTCAAAGCTCAATTCATTAATTTTGGCCATCGTTCTGACAGACTTGTGACAAGGCGCGGTGTCCTGGTGAAACACCATTTTCTTTTTGTTAATTTGAGGCCGTTTATTCGCAATTTCGTACCTTAATCGCTCCAATAAGTCACTATTTATATTTTGCCCCTTTTCAAGGTAGTCGATGAAAAGTATTCCATGCGCATCCCAAAATATAGACGCCATACCGGCCAACCTTACGGCCGATTTCTGAGTCTTTGGCCGCTTCGGGCGGCTTTCACCAACCGCTCTCCACTCCACTGACTGCCGATTGGATCCGGAGTAAAATGGTGTGTCCATGTTACATCCATTGTCACATACCAATGTAAAAAATCCTTTTTCTTACGATTCATCAGCGCCAAACATCGCTCTGAATCATTGATGCATGATTCTGACTGACTCTGATCCATGATTCCTTTTGATGAGTTGTAAGCAAACGCGGCACCCACTTAGAAAAAAACTTTTTCATGGCCAAATTTTTGTAAAATAGCGAAAACACTACCAGCTGAAATCTTCACTATCTCGGCTATCTCGCGCACTTTTATCTTCCGATCTTCCATTACGATTTTGAGGACTTGGTTAATATTTTGTTGAGTCACTGCTTCATTTGGACGACCTGAGCGTTCCCCATCATTTGTGTCCATGCGATCGCGTTTGAAGTCGGCATACCACCGACAAATAGTTACTTTAGAGGGCATAACATTTTATAAGCCATTGCTGTGCTTCAACGGTATTTTTCCCATTAAAAAACAATGTTTTATCAACACGCGAATTTAGTTTTTTTTTCATTGTATCGAAACTACAAGCGTAGCGTCACTTAAATGTCTGCAAAATCAATATTTTAATGTAACATATTTAAAAATTTGACATATATATTTTAATGAAGGCCAGTCCTTTTTAAAAATCAAAAGAGTTTTTAATATATACGCGATTTCCAAGTTAATCTCGGGACTTATTGAACGATCTAGTATTAGTGTCATTTGAAAGGATATCACTATTGTTTTGAAAAAGATTGAGAGATGAGAATGTTTGGTTCTGTATGCAAAATATATATTTAGATGCTACTGTTTACTTCTAGACACATTGTTAATCACTTAGAGTTAGTATAGGCATAAACTGGCGCTTTATTACAATCTTCCTTAATACTAATACGTAAATCAACATGCGATGATTTTACCAAACATAATTCTTTATATACATTTTATGTTAATTTATTTTTCAATTGTTTAACTTCGCTATAATGTCTAATTGGAGGTTAAATAAAACTAAAAGCATTTAATATGACGTATATTACAAAGAATTTTTGTTAAATCGTATTTTTGTCTGTATAAAATTAACAGTCAAATTAACGATGGGTAAAGACCTCAAATTGACCCAAGGTTTTTCACTGTAATTAAAATTTATAGCTCTTTATATTTACACGTTAAGTTAACATCACTTAAATTGTGGTAATTATGATAATATTCACTGATATTTGATTTTGTAAACATTTGTTTTAATTGTGTTTATATCTTAATAATATAAGTAAACAAGATTCTACGCAAATGTTAATGCTTAGAGAACTATCTAGATGATTTGAGAATTTGAGTTGAGTTGGGTATCTTACGGATATGCTCACATAGAAGTGATAAAGATGAGGTCTTTGTCTTCATTCTATTGTAGTAATCGTAACACTCATACACTGACTTTATTCCAAAACGAAAAAACACCTACAGGCTATCATCCATTAGAGCTTTCATTTGCGTCAAAGCATAAATAAATAGGCGCGAGCGACGTCGCGACGTGACGAACATGACAGCTCGCTGTCACAATGTCACGTCATATCAAGCCTAGTATGTTATGCGGAGACCCGTGAGCTGCAACATGTTGAGGTGAAAATTAGGTATGAACTTTTTGTTTCCATATAAATATTAATACATACATACAAAGATATTGTCACGCCTTTATGCTCGAAGGGGTAGGCAGGGTATAAATAATACTCCCACATTTCACCGTATGCATGTTTGTCCCATGTAACAAGTGGTGAGGCCATTGCCGTGTTGAAATGGACAGCGCAGACTGTGGCGACCTGCCGTTGAAATTTTTCAAGCCCATAAGGCCTTCAACCACGCTTAACGGCTGCCATTTTACTGGCAACCGGGACCAACGGCTTAACGTGCCTTCCGAAACACGGAATCGCTTACAAATCTAAATTCCACAAAGTGGTCACCCATTTTAGGAACACCTATAGCGATTGTTGCTTATTGCATTGATCGAATCGAATACTAAACACTGAGTCAGCGGGGCCACGAGCGGTTCATTTTATTCATTTAAATATTAATTCCATTTTATTTTGCTAAATAAGGTTCAATTCATACGATTTCTATAATATATTCACGCTGTATCCCTGACGGGGTAATTAGAGAGGATATATCGCCATGCTTCGCGATCCATACATATTTCTTTCGCTTCTAATACTGTTCCGTTTTTGAGCGATCTGCTGCTAACCTAACCTAACCGCCGAGGGTCCAAGTATGTCACAGGTGAAGTAGTTGCGCACAGCTAGTATAATAATGATAGATGGTCAAACATAACACATGTTACATTTCTTTTGAGTAATATCAGAATCGAAAAATAAATGACTACTATTAGACTAATTGGACTTGGTATATTCTTGACATTAAAATTGCAATACAGCGCACCGTATAAAATATAGTATTACTCAATATAATTCAAGGCATTCAAAGCTACTTATTGATTGGCTAAAGACCGACAAGGTTGATCTATGATAGGCTCAATTTGCTATTGAGTTCGTGAACAATGATCAAAGACTGGTATTTTTTTAAAACTTACTGGTGAACGACGATTTTATTTAAGCGTTCGTCAACCCACTATCTCAATATTTTGTAAAACGATCACTGCGTTAAGCGTCTTTCGTCAACTGGCTGGTCTGCTGGTGGTGACTATTTTTTGGCATTTCCATTCACGAGCATTGTCATGCTCTGGAAAGCACCATAAGCCATTGCGGCGTTGGTCCCTGAAGTCAGTAACCCGGCAGTCGTTAAACTAAGTTGAACGCCTTATGAGCGGGCTTGAAAATTTCAATAGCAGGTCTCCACAATCCTGTTCATTTTAACACGGCAATGTGCCAACAACTTATTACATGGGATAAATATGCATACGATGAGATGTGGCCGTATGGTATGCCTCTGCCTACCCCTTCAAAAATAAAGGCGTGACATATAAGGATGTAAGTAGGTAAATGTGTTGGATATAATTAGTATTTGTATAATACGTTGCCTACAAGACGCTGTTGTGTGTTTTAATAGAATTAATAAAACTAGTGGGTACCTCACGGTTTCAGCTGCGTCTGCTGCTTGCCGAAGGATAATGGGATTATTATTATAACATTCTGCTATCTGCCAGTGAAAGTCACGTTAAAATTGGTCTAGCTCCAACAAACAGACAGACAGGGAAAAAAGCAAGTACCACTATTTAAGAAAAAAAGCTATTTTGGAATTACAAACAGACGCTTCAGTTTTATTTATCCGTAGTAGTAGTAATATTGATCATGATTCTTTATCTAAGTAATTTAATATTTTATTTCCCTTACTATGTTACTGTTGTAAATTAATTGATTCGATATATAAATAAACGCGCAACTGTAGACCTTGAACGGTCATCATGCGTCCTATCAGCTATGAGTGAGTTGTGTCATGTGCGACTGGTGAATATCATAAGTAGAGCGGACATTAAGTAGAACTAACTAACTATCTTTACGCTGTATGCCTGACGGGGTAGTCAGAGAGGACAGATCGCCAGGTTTTGCGATCCATGCATACTTCTTTCGCTTCTTCAAGATTCATCAATCGCTTCATACACGCACCAGTTGTGCTTCTTCTACGATGCTTTGTCGCTTTACTAATTTGGACAAAGCACCGTTAACTTTGTTTCCGGCAGCTACTCGCCGTTCTACATCCGAATCACATCTTCCATCCGCGCTAAACATACTCCCTAAATACACAATTTCATTCACTTGCTCTAGACGTTCCTGGTTTACCCTAATCTCGCATTTACTTACGTCATCTCTTTCAAATACTAGAACCTTAGTTTTACTTTCATTCAAGCGAAGACCCTTACTTTCACACTCCTCTTTCATATTAGTGACTAACGCCTGAAGGTCGGCTTCTGATGAGGCCATGAGCACCGCATCATCAGCTTACAGCAGACAGTTTACTGTAAAGTCACCGAAATTCACACCCATATCACAATCTTTCAACTTCTGCAGGCAACTGTCCAGATACACTATGAACAGCCAGGCGGACATGACACAACGCTGTTTGACGCCTGTACAGACATCAAAAAGAGGTGACACATCCCCCCCTACTCGCACGCAAGCCTTACAGTCCCTATTAAGCGACTGTATTGCCCGCAGTAGCGAGCCGTCCACACCATATCCGGTCAGCAAATCCCACAGAGTTTCTCTCACAACGTTATCAAATGCTTTCTCTAGATCCACAAAAGCGCAGAAAACCTTCTGGTTAATAGCCAGAAATTTTTCCGCGATCATGCGGAGAGAAAACACTTGATCCATGCAGCCTCTTCCACGTCGGAATCCGCATTGAGCCTCCCATAAATAACTTTTGGACTTTTCTTACACTTGCCGTTATAAACTTTGCATACACTTTACTAGCTAAGCTGACCAAGCTGATCGCCCTGTAGCTGGAGCAGTATAGGCGCGAGCCTTTTTTGTTGTAAATAGGTACTACAACTGCTATTCGCCAGTCATCTGGGACCTCACCCGTCCGCCAGCACAAGTTGCGTAACAGACATAGTGTGTCCCAGACGCGCGACCCACCGTACTTGATCATCTCAGCAGTAACTCTGTCTTTTCCCTCAGCCTTACCACATTTCATACTTCTTATCGCTTGTTCAATTTCTTTCATACTAATGACTTCAATTACATCGGGATCCAGAGCATCAATGTGAGCTACACTTCCCGATGTGGCATTTCTGTCTTTTCTTGCATACATCTTTCCATAGTTCACTCCATCTCTACAGGACGTCAGTTTGGTCTATTTAGGACGTCATTGTTAACACTAAGCACTTTATTCATACTGCAGATTGCCAAACAACTCCGGGTTTTAGCCTACCTCTTTCCAGAAGAACTTGGCATTATCCCGGAAATTAGACGACAACCTTTCATCCGCTTTCATTCTGTACCTTTCACAAGCTTCTTCTTTGAATTACCATAGCATAGCATTTACCATACTATCCCTATGGTTCTGCCATACACTTTCCACATTCTCACTACTAACATTGACGACGCCAATCTTTTCAGCTACCCTTTTATTATATTTATCCCTAATGGATGCATCCTGCAGCTTATAGCTTTTGATGCTATAAGGCTCAGGTTCAGGACACTCGGTACGATGACGCCAACCCGCGAACAGACCCCTAATCCTAGTTATGACTAGGTAGTGGTCTGATCCCAGCTCAGCGCCTTGATAAACCCTTGTGTCCATCACCTGTTTACGGAGCCGACTATCCATTAGGAATAGATCTATCATGCTTCTCTTTGACTTCAATCTCGTATACATATGAATTTGTTTGTGGTTGAACATTTTGTTCGCCAAGTCAACCTCCCGTGCTAGTGCGTGCACCTGCTGATTAACGGACGAGGCTCTGGCGCTGGCTTTACCCTCTGGGGTTGGAAGGTCTGAGGGCGTCGCTCCCATAAAAGCCACCCGCCAAAACTAAATGGAAATGTACAATCGGAATGTAGCTAGGGATAGGGCGCCGCCGCAACACGGCGCACAGGAGCCCCGCCCGACTCCTGTGGCAAGTGGGCTAGGGCTGCCGTGTGTCGGGCCAGCACGGCTAAAGTAGTTAGCCCCAACCCGTGTCCGCTTCGCATCTTGGAACATTAGCACGCTGACTGGGCATGCGGTAGAGTTGGCCGAAGTACTCTCCAGGCGGAGGGTGGACGTGGCGTTCCTGCAGGAGACTCGGTGGAAGGGCAACAGAGCCCGGCCTTTGCAGAACGGCTACAAGCTGTATTACACGGGTGCGCCTGGAGGAGAGAACGGGGTGGCCGTGGTGCTCTCCGAGGGGCTGCAGAGCGGCATCTTGGAGGTGAAACGCTGAAGCGACCGGCTTATGATCTTGAGGGTGCTTATCGATAGGATTATAACCCACCTGGTAAGTGCCTACGCACTACGGGCCGGTTGTAGCGACGCCAATAAGATGTCGTTTTGGGGCCAACTCGAGGGAGTGCTTCGGAGCATTCCGTTGTCACAGGGAATCGTTTTGGGCGGCGACCTAAACGGTCATGTGTGTGAGAGGTGTGAGGAGGTTGAGCGTGTTCATGGTGGTTTTGGATGCAGCACCCGCAACGCTGAAGGAGAAACTATTCTCAGAACGTGTGCGGCTGCCGATCTGGCCATTGTGAACACGTATTTCAAAAAGAAATCCGAACATCTCATCACCTACAAGAGCGGGAGGCGTACAACTCAGATCGATTTCCTACTCACTAGGCGACACAGCATCGGCAAGGTGGCCAACTGCAAGGCCATACCCGGAGAGAGTCTTACTGCACAACACCGTCTCCTTGCCATGGACCTCTGCGTGAAGCCCAAAGGCAAACGCATCGAGCGGTGCCAGCGTCGCATCAGATGGTGGTTGCTTGATGAAACTAGGTCCCAGGAGTTCGTCTTAGCTCTCGGTGACAAGTGCACCGACACTGAAGGCGAACCAGTTCAAGATTACTGGGACAAAGTTCAGGCGGCCATCCTTGGAGCGGCGACGGTGGTGCTAGGTGAGTCTAAGGGTGGACGCAAATGTGACAAGGAAACTTGGTGGTGGAACGACGAAGTCCAGAGGGAGACTAGGGAGAAGAAAGCCCTCTTTAAAAAGTGGCAAGCGACCGGATCTCCCGAAGACCGCGATGCGTACAGGGCTGCCAAGCGCGCCACAAAGAGAGCTGTAGACAGAGCCAGACGAGACCACTTACAACCTCTGTATGATAAGCTGGAATCGTCTGAGGGGCAGAAGCTCGTCTATAAGCTGGCACGCTCCAGGGTCAAAGCGGCACAGGATATATCCAAGTGTCGCTGTGTAAAAGACCCTGAGGGCAACCTGTTAAGCGAAGACCTCGCGGTAAAGGAGAGATGGCGCTCGTATTTTCACGAGCTGCTCAATAAACAGCATAAATAGGTGCAGCCTACGGACCTCCCACCGAATCAGGGACTAGTGCCACCGGTAACGCCTGGAGAAATCCTGACTGCGCTTCGCCGCATGATGAATCGGAAAGCTGTCGGACCCGATGGAGTCCCCATCGAAGCCTGGAAGGCGATGGGTCCTCGCGGTGTGGGCATCTTAGTAAACCTCTTTAACCGCATACTCCACAGCGTGCAGATCCCAAACCAATGGAGACTGAGTATTATTACTCCAGTCTTCAAAGGTAAGGGGTCAGTGCAAGAGTGCGGGAGCTACCGCGGTATAAAGGTGATGTCCCACACCATGAAGATCTTCGAGAGGATTATAGACTCTCGGATCCGGCAGGAGTGTACTCTCTCGGGGTGTCAATATGGGTTTCGCTCTGGTCATGGGACCACGGACCCTGTTTTTGCCCTGAGGGTTGTCGCAGAGAAATTCAGGTCGAAGAACACGCCTCTGCACTGTATGTTTCTAGACATGCAGAAGGCCTTCGACTGTGTTCCTCGCGCGAGGATCTGGTGGGCACTGCGGTCCAAAGGGGTTCCCGAGGTCTATATTGACACTATCCGGGACATGTACTGTGACTCCGATTCCATGGTTCGGACTACTGTTGGCGACATGAAATCCTTCCCCATCACCGTCGGTGTACACCAGGTGTCGGTCCTTAGTCCGCTTCTGTTCAGCGTAATATTAGACGAATTGTCGGACAGCATCAGGAACTCGCATGAGCAGCCTCCATGGTTGCTCATGTATGCTGACGATATTGCGCTGGCAGACGCGAACAGGAGCAGATTGGTGCAACGTGTGAAGGTGTGGAAGGAGACGCTTGAGAACGGCGGTCTGAAACTAAATGTGGCGAAGACCGAGTACTTGGCACTAAACTCGACAGATCCCACATCCATCCGCATTGGCGGTGATTTAGTCGAGCGGACGGACCAGGTTAAATACCTGGGATCTGTTTTTCTCACGTCCCGTGACATCGATTGCGATGTCAAGTCACGCATTGCTGCCGCGTGGGTCAAATGGCGGGAGATGACCGGTGTCATTTGTGATCCTAAAATGCCGATCCGGTTGAAGGGACAGGTCTACAAAACCATCATTAGACCTGTCATTTTACATGGCAGTGAGACGTGGCCAATATTGGAGCGACACAAGCAGGAGCTGCGTGTCACGGAAATGAAGATGCTGCGGTGGATGTGTGGAGTCACGCGGATAGATCGCGTGAGGAACTCTCGCATTCGTGGCAGTCTTCATGTCCGTGACATTGCAAACAAGTTGCAAGAGTGTCGCCTTCGTTGGTATGGTCACGTCTTGCGGCAACCGCCGGGCTACGTAGGAAACAAATGTCTGGCCATGTCAGCCCCGCCGGGTCCCGGTAAGAGGGGCAGACCTAAAAGTGCTGGCTTGACGTCGTAAGGGATGACATGCGTGCCAATGGTCTCACTACAGGGGATGCCGACGACCGTGTGAAGTGGAGGAGAAAATGTAGGAAAGCGGACCCCGGGCGTCGCGAGACGCAACTGGGACAGACGCTCGGATGATGATGAGAGCTTCTCTCATACTCTCCCAGAAGTCCTCTAGCTCCTTCGCGTTCGACGAAGACACTAAGTTAGTATATTAAGTTCAAGTAGTAATTGCGAGGCATCTATAATAGAAAGGTTGCAAATAAAAAGTGATGCAAAGACCATAGTCTATTGCGATGAATTAGGTAAAAATTTTGGACATTATTTATCACAGTTAAGTCATTCTGTAATAAATCATACATATCCAGGAGCTTCATACTCTCAAATTATAGATTTTATATTGACTGGTACACACTGCATGCAGTCTACTATAGTGGTGCTGGTTGGCAGAAGAGGCAATATTAATAGTGACAAACTTTTAAAAATTTTTGATAAGTTATCAAGTCTGCAAGTAAAATAAGTAATTTTGTCCACCTTGCCATACAGCACTGCTATGAGCCACAAGGAAAATCACTTAAGATACAAATTAAATATGAAACTACATACCATGGTATCATATTCCAAAAAAATTTAATTGTTCGATTGGAATATAATTTTCAATAATAATAGTTTGTTGACATTAGATAGATATTTTCTATCAACATTTTTACAACGAAAGGTAGCTCTGTTGCTATCTATTTTTTTAATTTTTCAAGCCAAATATTGGCAAGTACAACTGCTTTTATTGAGCAGGATACTTTTGATACTTCACATTTGGAAAATGAAATTCCAAAAAACTAGTTTATAGGACAACAGATAATAAATCTGGCCAGTTGACTTTGGCCCCTGAGAATAATCTTAGTAAAAATGTTGTTTTTATAAACCTGGTGCAACATAATGTAAGAGGTTTAATAAATGGTAAAGAGTTAGAGCTATACATTAATGCAAATTCTATTAATATTTTTTGTGCTACAGAGCACTGGTTAAAAGATCATCAAATCACATTGTTGAACTTCGTAAATCACAAGGTTGCTAGCTCGTTCAATAGAAAACATTTTAAACGTGGAGGCTCTTTAATATTAATTAATAAAAAGTTAAAATTTAAAGAACGTAAAGACTTAGTAGCCCTCTCCATTGAGCGAGTTATTGAGATTGCCAGTATTGAATTTGAGCATTTCATCTTGTTAAGCGTATACAGTCCCCCTAAAGCTCCGTACATTAAATTTGAAGAAAAGCTTGAAGAAGCACTGTTCAAATGCCAATGTTCTAAGAAATCTATAATTGTTTGTGGAGATTTTAATGTTGATATATTAGATACATCATTAACTCCATCAGAGAGAAATAAAATGAAAAATTTATTTAAATCCTTTAATCTGCATAGTACATTCTTAGAACCCACTCGTATTACAGCCACCAGTGCAAAATGTATTGATAATATTTTTACTGATATTAAACCTTAAAGGTATTCTGGATCCTGTGGAGTCAGATCATCGTGGCCAATGGATAAAATTTCCTAAAAGTAGTAACAAAGTCAGCAAAAAACAAATTAAATATGTACCAATTAACCAAAGTCGTTTGAACAATTTTAAAGACAATGTATTAAAGTCCAATATCTACCTAACTTCACTTGTGTAGACCAGTCATATAAACACTTATTTAATTTGATTAATGATGAGTTTGGCAAAGTTTTTACCTCAAAAACTCTACAGATTGGTGGTCGTCCTGTTTTCAGTGACTGGGCAACACCAGGTATCTTTAAAAGTAGAAATAAATTATTTGAATTATATTCAGAAAATTCATATAATTTTAGGCAAACCTTTCAGGAATATGTTAAAAATTATTCAAAGATATTTAAACAAACGTGTCATCTTGCTAAGTCAAACTTCATTAAAAATAAAATTTCTAATTCTGTAAATAAAATAAAAATGACTTGGAACATCATTAACTCTGAATGCGGTAGATCTTTAGTGACTGAAAGGGATTTCCACTTAAAAGTAAATGGTTGCCATGTTACAGGGGACCTGGAAGTGGCGACGGAGTTTGAACATTTTTTCAAAAATGTACCTATATATGCATTTGTATTCACAAATATTTGTGCTCAGGACATTGTAAAAACATTTAAATGTATCGAAATTAAGAAAACCGCGGACATTTGGGGGTTATCGGTCAAAACTGCATCATGTATAATTGAGGTAATTGCGCCCCGTCTAGCAACTGTGTTTAATGACTGTGTTTCTAGTGGTACATTTCCTGATTTAATGAAACACAGCAAAGTCGTTCCCTTGTTCAAGGCTGGCAGCGCTACTGAGCCGTCTAATTTTCGACCAGTGTCAGTAGTGCCAACTTTGAGCAAAGTATTTGAAAAAATAATCTTGAATCAAATGCTATCCCATTTTAATAGTCATAAAATACTTCATGCGAATCAATTTGGGTTTACGAAAGAGCGCTCAACTTCCGATGCTGGTGTTGAGTTATTAAAATGTATTCATGAAGCTTAGGAAGACAAGCACGATGCATTAGGTATATTTTGCGATCTATCAAAGGCTTTTGATTGCGTTCAACATGAAACGCTGTGCAAAAAATTACACCACTATGGAATAAGAGGCAAAGCTCTCGACCGTCTGTATTCATATTTGAACAATAGAATACTGAGGGTCGATATTAATGGTACACGTTCTGTAGGATCCATGGTTACAATGGGTGTGCCGCAAGGCTCGATACTTGGGCCATTCTTGTTCCTCATTTATATTAATGATTTACAATTTTATGTAGGGGACAGGAATAGGATTGTTTGCAGATGACACCTCATTATTTTTTAAAATTAAAAGTCAATTAGATAACTATGACGATGTAAACAATGCAATTGCAAGAGTAGTTCATTGGTTCAGCTCAAATAATCTTTGCCTTAATGAAATAAAACTAAATGTATAAAATTTACTCTACCAAATGTAAAACAAGTTGCGGCCAATGTTCAACTGAATGGACAAGTGTTAGAGTTTGTAGAATCAACTGTGTTCCTCGGTATAACTATTGATGCCAATTTGCAGTGGGGCCCACACAGAGAAAAGACAGCCTCTAGATTAAGTTCGGCTGCATACGCTGTAAAAATGATAAGGACTCTAACAGATGTGGATACGGCTAGAATGGTTTACTTCAGCTATTTTCATAGTATTATGGCTTACGGTATTCTCCTTTGGGGGAGTGCTGCAGATTTAAATAGTATTTTTGTTCTACAAAAGCGGGCTGTACGCGCGATTTATAAATTGGGCCCCAGAGTTTCTCTCCGAGAAAAATTCAATGAAGTAAATATTCTAACCGTATCATCACAATACATTTTTGCCAATCTTATGTATGTCCAGAAAAATCTATCACAGTTCTCTAAACTCTGTGATAAACATAATATAAACACTAGAAATAAAAATAATCTTTCAGTCCACCACAGTCGACTACATAAGATTGGCGATTCTTTCCAGGGTAACTGTATACGCTTTTACAACAAACTTCCCTGTGACCTGAGAAATTTACCATTAAATAAATTTAAAAAGTTTATTAAAAACAAGCTTTGTGAAAAAGGTTTTAACTCCGTTACAGACTGTTTGCAGGACAGGGACGCCTGGAAATGATCTGCTGGCAAAGTGAAATAATATTAAATTGTAAATAGGCCATCAAAAAAAAAGCCTTCCTAAGTTTCTTGCCGGTTCTTCTCAGGTGGGCCGCGTTCCGAACCGGTGGTCGCTTTAAATATTTTAAATAGTGTATGACATTTTGTAAGCGCCGTTAAAATGGTCTATGCAAATTAAAGTAATTTTTATTTTTTTTTATTTTTTTACTGGCGCGTAAGCAGCTACCAAGAAAATCTTCGTCGAACCAAGTTTTAAACTTATCCAGAGGATTCTAGGACCTACCAGTTTGTACACTCATACATACCGGAGGCCAATCGCGAGGACTACAAAATTCCAACCCCCCGACTGCCATGCTCACTCTCTGGTACTCCATACCATAGCGCGAGCAACCCACCCGGGAGCTCCAAGACTTCGCTGCCCTTGCGCTTGGTCTCTGTCAAGCACACTACATCTTACTTTCTCTCGTTCATAACATCCATCAACTCATTCATCTTATCTGCCATTCCTCCTCTTACATTCCACGCAGCTACCCTGGACTCTGTCCTCCACTTCCTGCCATGTCGGGTAGCGGTCCCCTACGCCGCTCTGGCACACACTTTTCGCACCAGCGGGGACGAACTGGAACGGGCACGCCCTAGCATAGTTCGCTCTGGTGGCACTCGTGTCGGAGTAGAATTGCAGCCGTAGCTGGCAGGGATGGCGACGTGCACGCTTCTACATTTCATCCCCCAACACTTGATATTAAGTACAATATTGTTGTTATTGCATTCTCTCCCTTTATTTAATATTTGAGATATAAATTAGTATCGCAAAACAGTTCTTTAAATGATTTGGTCAATCAAGACTCTATTTAAACAAATTTTATCAATTTCTAAACCAGATAAGTAATGAATTCATAGATAAACCTAAATAGCAGTCAAATAAGTTCTTCGCCAATTACAAAACTTTATCACACCAATCAATAATTTTCGCACAAACATAAACGCGAATAAATTCACGTGTTGCGACATTGATTAATTTGAAGTCGACGGCTTATGAAATTCGCCAATTAACGCTCGTACCTCTATTAACAACTTCTTGATTACACTTTGATTTACAAGCTTGCACAACACTATTTTAATGTTCACCTGTGAAAAATG
Source organism: Thumatha senex (assembly GCA_948477245.1). NCBI lineage: Eukaryota > Metazoa > Arthropoda > Insecta > Lepidoptera > Erebidae > Thumatha > Thumatha senex. The sequence continues at coordinate 1,404,109 of OX419733.1, read as the reverse complement.
TTTCCTATTAATTAGCGATAATAGCGCTTTTAGCATGTTAATTAGCCGTTACTATTAGTTTGAAAATAAAGGAAGTCACTGTCAATAGGTTTAAATATTAAATATATTACTATTGCTACTGGTTTTAGCATAGTATACGCTTACATTTTAGACTTTATCATTGTACATTGACTTTATAATTAGGTTTAAAGAAATTTATTCTCATAAAAGATTTACATCGCTTACGTGAGACCAATGTTGAACACTTAAACAAAACTAACAGTCGCTCGCTTACCTAGGTACTTTCTCTTACAACGCTCTTCATTTTTTATATAGTTTGTAACCGTAACAACATCACTTACTGGAAAATAATCACAAAACAGACTTGATAGTAACCCTAATATACATCATTCAATGCGTTACACTTGTATACATACATACATACATACATATTGTCACGCCTTTATCCCCAAAGGGGTAGGCAGAGGCATATTTAACGCCCACGTTTCACCGTATGCATTTCCGTCCCACGTAACAGGTGGTGAGCCCATTGCCGTGTTGAAATGGACAGGCGCAGGCTGCATCGACCTGCTGTTGAAATTTTTAAAGCCGCCCATAGGGCCTCCAACTTGGCTTAACGACTGCCATTTTATTGGCAACCGGGACTAACGGCTTAACGTGCCTTCCGAAGCACGGAACTGGGGTGGGTCTAAAGGGCCGAAAAAAATTAATAAACTGTGTCTATTTTTGATGTTAAATTTGGAAGAAATTTTGAACCCGTTGCCTTTTTAGTGAGGTGGTAACAAAAAGGCTAAAAGGTCTTATTTGCTAGACACTAATTAGCACGACCAATTAAAGTCCTGGTAGTCTCGGACTGTTACACTTGTATATAAATACTAATTCAATGTTCTAAAATATATTTAGCAAGATTATTTTTGAATGCGTTAAATGAGTTCACATTTTAAATATTTGGCGGTAGCCCATTATAAAGCTGTGCTCCCTCAAAAGTATTTTTTTTTCTTCCGTAATTAGTTCTAGCTTTGGGTAGCACGAGACAACTTGCTCGCCGCGTACTTCGCTATGTTATGTGTTTTAACTTGGTGAATGCTATCTTAGTATGGAGTATTTATAGGAATCTTTTTTTTATATATTATAATTAAAGATTCCCACAAACTTTTGAAGCTCAAGTCAATGATGAAATTTTGTCTTATTCTACACTTTTGGCTACCTTAACTTATATTTAAAAAAAATTGAATTGGCAGACAAGCATACGGCATACTTACAAGGACAAGGAGTCAATAAAATAGTTCTTAAGAGGAGTCAATGCAAAACCTAAGAGGGAAGAAATCCCTGTAATAAATCATCTATAAAAACGATCAGTTCATAATTTGAATAGGTAGATAAAAGAAGCACCTGAGGTTTTAGTGTTTGCCAAACAAATAAAGTTGCTGAGTAATCCGTTTGTGGTCGTGGATTGTGTCGAGCCAGCCATCAGCTTTTATGTATTAGCTTTATTCTTAATATGCATTATAAGCTGGCCTGTTCATTTTCAACACGGCAATAGGCTCACCACCATTTAGGACAAACCACTTACTATTATTTAGTTTTTTTTCGTCTCTGCCATCTCTTATTTCGAATGGCGTGGCTAATAAACTCATTTTTATTTAGTTAATTAATTGCATTACAGGGTATGTACGGTTATAAATTGACTGAATACTAGTAGATAACCTCGATGTACAAGAGATAACGAAACTAGGTTTGTGTTTTTTGAAAAGCTGGTTTTGATAGTATATTGTGTATGTAAAATTGTTTCTTGTGCAAACGAATTTTAATTACTTAATTATCTTTTAGTTATTTATATGAATGCTGTTAAGATGCAATCACTTCAAAAATTGCGCCGCGTAACTTTGGCCGAACAAATACGTAATGAAGTGATACGCAATATGGCAGATTTCAATGAAAGTGTCAACGTTAAGCTGGAAAAGGGCGTGCTCCGTTAAATTGGACACGTCCTACGAATGAGTGAGGAACGAGACGTGCGTGTATGAAGCGATTAATTAATCTGCAGAAAGCGAAAGAAGTATGCATCGATCGCTTAGCCTGGCGATCTGTCCTCTCTGACTACCCCGTCAGGAATACAGCATGAAGATAGTTAGTAATTATCTTACATTTAGTTTTAATAATTCTTTTTTTTTTTGTTTTTCTGTCAGATAAATGTTTTTGAAATTCTTAATTATAGTTGTAGTACAACTACAAGTGTCCCTTGTCTGTCAATTACTTATTTACTTATCTTACTTTTGTATGTCGATGACCGTAACTCGTGTAGAATTACATAAATCTTTATAGTTCACTAGCCGTGCAGCGGCTTCAACCGCGACTACTTTCAAACTCTTGTTGTATAGAAGTAAAAAAGTCTAAATTTTTAGTGTCAGCATCAGATTCATTTTAACTTTTAAAGCTTTCTATATAGTCATAATTATGTAAACAAAGTCAATTAAATTTTATGTCCGCAAACATGGTATTCAAATGGTTGTAAATCTCTCTATTCTCTATTATTATTTATAGTTGTCTTCTCATTATCTCATTCTATCGCCGGCGCCAGCTGAATCCCGCATAATTGTTTGTTACTTTTTTCTAATAGCTTTTTTGTTTCATAAAATCCAAATCACACCATCTAAAAAGAACTTACACTTACAAGAAAATGAACAATAAGTTACAAAAATAAAATGATAGTTATTATGTCATGGCGTAATTTTGTGCTGAGAGTTGGTAGAATAGTAAACTGTGCTCTACTTCTAAGATATTCTGATTATCCTACACGCGCTGGATACTTAAATCAATGTGGATGAGAACCACATATTCGAATATAAACAATGACTAAAGCGATCCGTTATGGTGGTTTAGGGATTCGAAAAATTTCCAGTGTCGCTTTACCATCCTTTCTATTTACTGTCCATAGTTCAGCAAATCTCATAAGTATAATTTTAAGGGTATCCCCTCCAAACTTTGAGATTGCTGGCTTGGAAGAAGCTAGAAACGCTTTCTTAATTGCATGCCTAGGTCAAAATTTTCCAGTTTCTTCTAAAACACAGAGGATCTGGGACGACTGCAAATTGACTAATGACAATCTTTTAAGCTGTAGTACAGGTTCGGCGCGTGCTAGGCTTTTGGCAGATGGTGCGCATGAGGCCGGCTACTGGCTTCACGCGTACCTTTCATCAAATATAGGAACTTTTCTTGAGCCTGACACGCTCCGAATCGCAAATAATGCATTTCACTGCAAAATATCAGTGACTTTCACTAAAACACGTTGACACATAGTACATAATAAAATTTGTACTTACTAGTTAGTTTATCAGTCAGTCGAAGTTAAAATATTTTAAAACAACTTCAAAAAATCAATATTTCACTAAAATATTAGAATAAAGAAACTTTATAAATAAGGCCATGTAAAATATACTTAACAAAAATTTTAAGTAAGATACGTACTGCAAAAAACATCAAACACTAGCTGAACTGACGAATATAACCACAATAGATTTGAAGAAACACAAAGGTTTCCAATTTAGCACCGATCATTCAATTTTTAAACTTCATTTTCGTACTTGTCAATTTACAATATAAAGAACAAACGTAATTTACTTCTTTGGTCCAAACAAAATATATTAGTAAAATTACTAAGCAAACTATTTTTAAATAAATTTTATAAAGAACTTTTTTTTATACTACGACATGGCAAACAAGCTTACGGCCCACCTGGTGTTAAGTGGTTACCGTCGCCAATAGACACTTGCATAATTAAGGTTAACACTGCAAGTGCGTTGCCATCCTGGGGCCTAAGATGATATGCCCTCCATGCCCAGTAATTACACTGGCTACCTTTCCCTTCAATCCGAAACACAGCGGACTGCTTCACGGTAGAAATAAGAATGGCGGTGGTACCTACCCAGACGACCCCACATACGGGTCTACCACCTAGAACACCTAGAACTACGAAATAAGAATACTATTTTTTTTAAGTTTATTAACTATCAAATAACGAGCTGAAATCATACGTAACCTTACATACCTAGTAGACCTATCACCTAAGTATATTGTCTAATGAACGTACAAAGTTATAACACAGTAGGATTTACTTTTTCAATAATGTGTTTTAATTACTACTAATTGAAGTCCTGCAATCAATTACTACAGTCAATATCTATGCCAAATGTTACGAGTTGATAATGTATTTACATGCTTACAAATTGTCCCACTTTTTATCCCTGAAAGACTAGGCAAAGGCAGACCACACGCCTTCACATTTTTGACCTACGAAAAGGCGGTGAGCCCATTGCTCTGTTGTGGCGGCCCGCTGTTGAAATTTTTCAAGCCGCCCAATATAGTCTTCAACTGGATTTAACGACTGCCATACTACTGGCAACCGGGATGCACAGCCTAACGTGCCTTCCGAGCACGATAAGCTTATTAATAATTAATGTGTTTATAATAATTAATTTGTTATTGAATTTAATAATATAATGTTGACACTAATATCATGTTACATTAATAGTCAACTTCTTCTACTGTATTTTTATTGATAATGATTATGATGACTGGTTAAAGCTAAGATTTGTCAATTCACCGAGGCAGTCATTGATGTTGTGATCTTTTTTGAGAAGAGAAGAGAAGAGCCCCCTCTATATATTTTTTGAAAGAAAAAATTAATTGGCCGTTTTCATTATTTTATATTTTTTCTTTAATATTTTTATTCATACATTTCATTCACTCCTCTCCCATTTTAAAGTATAGTTTTATCGTAGAGCGAGTACATAATTCTTTTAAAAACGTTAGGATAATTATTACGCTTGGCACAAAGAAGGTTTTCGGATAAGAAGAAAAGCAAAACTCTTAACCAATTATTGTTGAATAATTCAGACATTTTAAAATGTCACCAAACATTCATACTGACCCTTTAAGGTTTAAAAATGCGATGTCGATGAATAATGGATGCCGGCAGATCTACCTTGGAATTCAGACGGTGGCTGTTAGACTATCCTCTTTTTGACGATCTTGCTTAAATCTCGACACTTGGAGCGTTACTTTTTCTCACTCTCTTTCTCAGTTATTATTATCAACTTCTGTACCGGTAAAGTTTGGTTTTGCTGTTTGAAGCTTTCGACAATTCTGAGATTTTTACAAGAATGTCCTGCTTTTTGACTACCGTTAAGGAATACTGTAACGAGATCATATTACCCGACAATGTTGAGTTGAATTGTGATGGGAATGTTTGTTTAGTAAAGTTATCATAACCGTAATTTAATGTGGAAAATGATATGCTCAAGTGGAATTCGAAAGCGTGACTCCTTCCAATGCCAAGAGAATCGTTCTTTCTCACTAAGCTAAAAGCTGATGAAAACCTTACGAGTATATGTATTGGTTCTTGCGGTGACGTCGGCGCCGTCTACTGGCGCTTAGAGTCATAATCTTAACCAATAAGCTGCAGGCAATCAACTTCATTAGTTATGTTGAGACGTAAAGGTAATTTTTAATGAAATGTATTATTTCTCTTTTGCTCTAGGGGTAGGCAAAGACACAATTTGCGTCCACATTTTTCCAGTTGTATTCAGTATTTATGTGAGTTAAAAATTGTATAAAACTGTACACAATTAACTCTGATAGTAACAAGTAGGCCATAGAAACAATTCAGTTTCCTTCAAAATATTATACCGGAAGCCATAATCTCAACAAATGCACAGTCCCGGTATTCTATGAAGAATTATCAAATTATAAGCCGAAACGAACGAATCATCCTATAAATTTCAACATCATAAACGTTCTGTAAAATATATTGCTGTTTTGAATGTGAAAAGAGTTTTATTTCTCAATTCCGTCTTTTCATTTCTTTCTGTTTCTGTCGTAAATTTAACAGCCCGCACTGTACTGAAAATGCGTCCTCATAAATTCGCGGTCGATTTCCGATCAAGAAAATTAAAACGCATTCAGCCAAAGACAAGAAATGTGTGAATTAACATTAAATGTGCGTGAAATGACAGGCGAAACATAAAAATTTCTCCTTGTAAAATGCGGCTTTTGAGACCGTTCTCACCTTGAGCAGGTTCGGTTTATTGAGCGACTCGATTAAAGTGTGTCGAATCGAGTTGTTAAACCACCAACACGGGTACTGCAATCTTTTACCTAAGTTTTTCAAAAAAATATCTAACAATGAACTTTGCTCATATAGTAATAGGGTTGAAAATACACACAGTCCACAATTTGATAAGGACTTTAAAAATATTCTTAGTTATGCGCTTGGGTGAGCATTTTGTACATTGATTGGCATTTTACCGCGCGAAAAGCAACACCTTTGCGGCCATGACATGTCGTCTGATTGATTGAATAATTAATTTTGTTTTAAATTAAAAATGCCATGCAATACATGTCAGCTATATGAGCTGTCAATTAATTTGACAGATCTTGATGAAGGTAGCCCGTAACGAGGTGTTTTGTAAGTTACGTCTTTTTTGTGGTTGGTCATTATATCTAGCTGTCTCGTTTCTAAAGGATAAGTTGACAGGTATAAAGTGCGAATGTTTATTTCATTCTTTTTTATTCATCCAATGGCTTATGTAATGAAATAAGAAATAGTTCCAAGGTAAGGTAATATATCTTTTTTTTTGTTGATTTAATGACGCAACTTTGATTATGTTTCTTGTTGAGTAAACCCTGTATTTAGACTTTTTCTAAATTAACAATTTACCATTTTATGGCATCTCCGTTTATACGCTAGATTTGTCGTGGTTGAATGCCCTTTTACTGTCTCATTTTAACCATGACGAATGCCATTGACACTACAGTTAAATTGATTTTTACGCGACTTTCAATAAAATTGCATCAAACTGTAATTTAATGTAAAAATTCGTACTCAATATTTATATTGTCTTATTTAAACATCTCTTCGCTATATTAAGTAAGAAACAAAGGCCAGATGATGGATGGTATTAACCCACAATACATCATCCTGCCGGCGATTGCCGCTAATGATGAATAATTAGTATCGTTTGTCTCAACACACTCCCTTTGTATAGTCACAATGCTTCGTCTGTCGTTTACCAGTTATTGTATACCCGTCACATTAATATCTCTTCTTTGTACTGTTGTCGTTAAAATGATAGCTAATACAATTTATAATATTTCATCTGCCAGTAGTCAAATATTAATGTAGACAAAAAAGTTCTGAAAACTGCTTAGCACCTTTGTAGTATAAATATTAAAAAGAAATATATTTATGAATATGTTTATGTTCATAACTAGCTGACCCGGCGGACTTTGTTACACTTTTTAAATTAAAAATTTTATGCTTAGTTATTAGCCATGTTATATTAAATTAAAGTAAATCATGATAATGAGAGACAAATACCCGTAAAAAAGCTTCACTTTAAATATTAACACCTTTCTACATCTCCAATAGATGGTGATTTTGCTCCCACGTACAACAGGAAGGCACCAAAATCAACCTATGATGGTCTGGAACTAAGTTCTAGCTCCGAGACCGATTCAGTTAAAGACCAAGTCTCATCGCCGGATGAGGACGATAGAAGTTGCGTTGCGCGAGGTGCGCGTAGAAAGAAGCAGCTAAAGAAGCAAGATAAAGGCAAGGGCAAGGGTAAAGGAAAAGGCATTGGAAAGAAAACCAAGATCAGTGGTGAAACACAAGAAGCCCGGCCAAGCACTTCAGGCACGAACACGGAAGAGACGCGTGCAAGCGAACTGAGACAGTTACGTCAAGCTGTGTTCCAGCGGTGGCCTACCGAAATTCTTCGCCATGTGACCGTTATCAGGCCTATGTCGAATCTGCTGTTAGAAGCGACGCTAGCACCTCCCACCCGTGCCACTAGCAGCTGGGATCCGCTGTTCGATAGCGGCATCAACCGGTACGGGTATATATCTGCTGCCGACCCCTCGCGAAATCTCTCTCCCGGAGGCCGGGCTCTCTTATACAGATTCTTCACTTCAATAATGCCAAGTTCAGAATTAGAAAATCTGGTTGACGAATGAGTATGTTTTATTATTTTGTTTCTTTTTTTAAATAATCTTTTAAGCCAGCAGCTTTATCCATTTACTATTTCACTGAGCACAGTTTTATTCTTAACTTGTCCTATGACATTTATCTCTTTAAAGTTTATCTTATTGTATGTTTTTTTATTATTATCGTTATGAATTGGTTTAATATTTTGTTATTTTGAAATTAGATAATGCAGTTCCTGAATTGACACAATGATTTTTATATCTACAGTCCACAAATTTATAAATACTGCTTAATTAGCAAGCAAGGACTAACTTAACAAGACAATAATATATGTAACTTGAATGTGATATTAAATACCTCTTGAAATTAATAAAATATACATATTTATTTTTGAGAATTTTTGTATCTAAATGTAAAGGGTTATTTATATTATACAAATTATTTGTTTCTCGAGGATTTATACTGCATGTAATATGTCTTGCTAAGTTGTTTGAGCCAGGCCTAAGTGAATCGCTTTGAAAGTCAGAATCGCTTATCGCGTGACTTACAGTACACTATTGAACAAACAGCTTCTAGCGCTCAGGCCACTAGGTATAGAATGCTGGCTTTCATTACGCTTTATGCAGAATTCAATTTAGGTTTCATTAGTCACTATTATTGTGTTACGCTGCAAAGTGCCATAAATATAAAGCCTATATAAACAACTCCCTTTCCTATCTCATCCTTTTTCCTACCCTCTAATCCTTTTCCTACCTTATTCTCTTCCCATCCTTTCTCCGCCAAGCCAAGGTTGCCGTGCCGATGAGCTGCGTGGCTAGGGGCGAGCCTAGTCGTAACGTGCCTGACTGCCCTGGGACCGGGCGACCCCAGAATAAGGCTAGCCTTACCTAGACAAGCGGGGCTCTGTCTAGGCGGACTTTGAATTTCCCATGCCACTCGTGGGAACGCAATGGATATTAAAAATCCGGAATGGCGGCGATGTGGTTCGCAACCCGTCACGTCTCGTCTCCCATCGAGGCGGAAAGTGGGCTAGGGATAGCCACTTTGCTACATTGAATGTTAGAGGAGGAATGAAAGACAAAATTGATGAGGTATGCGAGATGATGCGAGCAAGACGACTTGATGTTTTGTGTGTGAATGAAACAAAGAGGAAAGGATGTAACACCACTAGACATGGGCCCTATACAGCCTACTGGTCAGGTGTAGCCACAACCAGTACAGCGAGCCAGGGTGTCGGTGTTCTACTGTCCGCGAGAATGAATGAATGTGACTGACTATGAATGTGTGAGCCCAAGACTCCTTTGGTTGAGGTTGAAGGTTGGACTTACCCGCATCTTTGTTTTGGGCGTTTATGCTCCGCAAGATGCGCGGTGGCGCCGATCTTCAAGAGACCAAAGTGAGAGACAGGCATTTTGGGAGAGTGTGAGCGATATTCTGAGTAAATGAGAAACGGAACGAGAGAATTGTAATGTTAGGTGATTTTAATGGTTGGGTTGGAGTGAAGCGTGATGGATATGAAAGTGTATTGGGCAAGTTTGGTGACGAATGAGTGAATGAAAATGGTGAGAGTTTGCTTGAAGTATGTTTGGAGAGGAATCTTGTGGTAACTAACACCATATTTAACCACAAACAGATTCATTTGTATACTAGACAAGAGGGAAACCAGAGAAGTATGATTGATTTTGTGATTGTACATAGATACCCATAACGGTGGCGGCATCGTGTGTGTGAACCTGTAAGTGTACTAGAGCGCATAAAAGTCGAAAATTTGCAAGAGATGAGCATAAAAGAAGGATTCGTGAGTAAATTGAGTAAGAAATTTAAAAATTTAGATGAAGTATGTGAGATTGAAGAATTATGGAAGACGCTTAAGGAAGGTCTAGTGGAAGTTGCGGTGGAAGTGTGTGGGGTAAATAAAAGAAGCCAAGGATGTAAGGTGAAGAGAATGTGTGCAGAAGTCATGAAAGCATTGTCCGACAAGAAGAAGGCATGGTTGGACTGGCTGACGTCAAAGGTGAATCAAAGAATGCAGAGGACAACGGATGAGGATGTAAAAATGGCAAAGAATGAATATAAAAGGTATAAACGAGTTGCAAAAGAAGTTATAAAAAGAGAGAAAGAGAATGATAGGGATAAATTTAATAGTAGGTTATCTGATAATTTCCAGCAGAATATAAAATTCTTTTGGAAATCTATAAAATCTGTGAGAGGTCAACAAATATCATCGAAACTCAGTAATATCAGAAACCAGGATGGCAGTTTTCTAAAAGGAGAAGAATGTGTGCTAAAAAGATGGAAAGATTATTTTGAAAGCTTATATGAAAAAGAGGATATGGAAGCACAAACGAGTTCTTGGGAAAGGAATGAACTAAGAAATGAAAGCATCATAAGTATGGAAGAAATTGTGGAAGCATTGAGTAGTATGAAATTGGGTAAGGCTGCTGGATTTGATAGGATTTCTGTCGAGATGTTGAAAGCGGGACATGGCGTGGTAGCTTGCCAGATGTACCGCCTTTTTAATCTTTGCTGGAGGAATGGCAGCGTGCCAGGAGATTGGTGCAAGGCTGTCATCGTGCCGCTTTACAAAGGAAAAGGGTCACAGCAAGAGTGCAAAAACTACTGCGGCATAAGCTTGCTCAGCATCGTCGGCAAATTGTATGCAAAAGTTTTGATAAAAAGAGTGATGAATGAAACTGAAGGAAAAATGTGGGATGTACAAGCAGGATTTATGAAAGGAAGAGGATGCACGGATCAGGTCTTTTCCTTTCGATGCATAGCCGAAAAATTTTTGGCATAATGTCAAAAGGTCTATTGCATATTTGTTGACTTGGAAAAGGCCTATGACCGAGTGGTGAGGCATGAACTATGGACAACACTGGCCAAGTATGGAGTAAGCAGTCACTTGATACGAGCACTGAAATCTCTCTATGAGGGCTCCAGTGCTTGTGTCAGGATCAACGGAGCTTGCACAGACTTTTTTCACATTGAAAAAGGTGTGAGACAGGGTTGTGTAACGTCACCGGCGCTGTTTAACCTATACATGGATAGTTGTTTGAAAGAACTGCAAGAGAGTGCGTATGGTTTAAAAATGAATGAACTGACTGTCAAATGCCTCCTATACGCTGATGACCAGGTAATACTGGCATCATCGGCGGAGGAGTTGCAGTTGATGGTTAACATTATGCATGATACGCTAAAAAGCAAAGGAATGAAAGTGAATGTAAATAAGACAAAAGTAATGGTTTTTGAAAGAGAGGAAAGTATGACAGATTGCTCGATTTTTGTGGAAGGAAAACGAGTGGAACAGGTGAAAGAATTTGTATATTTAGGTTCAAAATTTGTGAGAGATGGAAAGTGTGATTGTGACATTGAACGAAGAGTTTTGACTGGAAATCAAGTGAATGGAGCCATGCACGCCTTTATGAGCAGTCAGAACGTGTCTGAGAAGGCAAGACTGGCTGTGCATAGAGGAGTACTTGTTCCTACACTTATGTATGGCAGTGAAAGTTGGGTGTGGCAGAAGAAGCATAGAAGTAAAATAATGCAGTGGAAATGAGAAGTCTGCGGAGTATAGCTGGAGTGAAATTGATGGACAAAGAAAGGAACAGTGTGATAAGGGAACATTGCGGTATGGTAGAAGAAGTAGTGACTAAGATAGAAAAAGGTATGCTTAGATGGTTCGGACACGTGGAGAGGATGGACGAAAGTAGACTAACGAAACAGATTTATCAGAAGAGAGTAAATGGGCAAACTGGTAAGGGGCGACCTCGACGTACATATGTCAATCAGATAGAAGACATTTTGAAAAAGGTCAGGTCAAGAGTACCCTTAACCGGCGTGTGTGTATGAAAACACTTATGAAAGTGGAAGAAGCGAAAGTTGTATGCCAGGATCGTAGCAAGTGGAAAGTCATAGTCTCTGCCTACCCCGATGGGAGACAGGCGTGACGGTATGTATGTATGTAATAGTATTGAGATCCTCGGTGTTGAGATCTCTACTGACGTCCGATACCATAGTCACAGTACCCAACAGGGCGCGCCAGTACTTTACTGTGTTGCAACCATTACCTGTCTATAAGTCCAAAGTGCGGCCACACATGGAGTACTGTTGTCACCTAAGGGCTGGTGCACCAGATCAGAATTCGGCCTTTTCACTCAACACTCTCTTTAGCGTCACAGTAGTTTGCTTGTGGAATAAATTATTGCTGGCTATTGTCAATCTAAGACATTGATAAAGTTTAAATCGCTGTTTAAAGCTGTTACTTTAACAAGCAAAAGGTAATAATAATGTACATGTATTTGAATATTTGTTAATATTTATACAATTTGATTTGTATATTATATATTTATAAGTATTCCTTTTTTGGTAAATTTTTGATTTGCATAATGAGTATTGTATTATATAATATTAACTTCAGTTCCTACCATTATTCATATCATTAACAGTCCAAGACTTCCAGGACTTTAATTGGTCGTGCTAATTAGTGTCTAGCACTTAAGACCTTTTAGCCTTTTTGTTACCACCTCACTAAAAAATAATTGAATTGAATTGAAATTGACACATTTTTTAAATTTATTCGGCCCTTTAAACTCACCCTAGTTCCGTGCTTCGGAAGTCACGTTAAGCCGTTGGTCCCGGTTGCCAATAAAACGGCAGTCGTTAAGCCAAGTTGGCTTAAAAAATTTCAACGGCAGGTCGCCGCAGCCTGCGCCTGTCCAGTTCAACACGGTAATGGGCTCACCACCTGTTACGTGGGACAAAAATGCATAGGGTGAAATGTGGGCGTTTAATATGCCTCTGCCTACCCCTTCGGGGATAAAGGCGTGGCAATATGTATGTATGTATGTCTTACCATTATATTTTATCCATCCAAAGGTTGCCTGGCAGAAATTGATTTAAGCGATAAGTGCCCATCTTATTGCTATTTTATATCAAATTTCTTCTTTATAATACTATCTCGGCGAATAATAAAGTGAATAATAAATAAATAAAAACAGGCAGTAATATAAAAATCAATTCCTTACAATAATCGGCATTCACCTTGGCAGTGCGTAAAACTGTTATTCATTACCATCCATCAAGTATGACGAGCGAGCTCTTAATGCTATGTGATGTTGTGGTATAAGTTACAAGCATAGTGCACTTTTTTGACTAAACAGCCTTTTTATTTTTTTTGTATAATACTCTTCTTCCTTTTAAACTACTTCTATAAAATAACAAAGCACGCTTTTTGATATTTTTGATATATTAATATTACTAAGTTGAAAAGTTTGTTGAATTGAACTCACTAATTAAAATTGGGAAAAACACATTACGGAATTATGGGTAAAATGGATGCTACGGGAATTTGAGTACGCCACGTCGCGAAGCTGCGAGTCACAACTAGTTTTTGGTAATATATTTACAAAATTATTATTCACCTAATAATCAATTATAATTATTTTTGGTCAAGTTGGATTTCAAAATGTTTCATTTAAATATTTTTGTAATATATGCTTTCATTCGCAATAAATAATTTATTTTGTGAGGAATACTGATGTAATGTGTTTATTTTTAATAATTAATTTAAAATGTTGGTACACTTTCGCTCTTAATTAGTCCTCTTTGTTTAATCTAGCCTCAGTTTGTTTATCTACACAATACCTCAAACAATTTGTCTTCTCCGCTTCTAAATATCCTTCATTGTCTTTGACTAATTTTGTTAATAAATTCTGCCAGTCAAAACCCTCAAGCGTATCTTGAGCAATTTTCTTTTGTTTATCAAACATTCATAGAATGAATGATTTATATTTGTTCATTCTTTTTATATCAACATCTAGTCTTTGACGGGTATTAATTATTAAATCTCTATGACTGATTGCGTTGTTTAATACGTATAAGTATGATGTATAGTTGAGGTTTTTATTATGCTTGCCTATAATCTTAATGTTTTTGCAATCTTGAGAAGTTACTCTTTTTATTTAATGTAAATTTTAATCTGACAGATGACTGGATCGATCACACATCCAAGACTTCTCAAGTTGTTTTTGTGATATCAGGCATTATGACTTGCAAAATTATACCTCGTTTCATACGATACTATTATAATAATTTATGAACTGATTGATTTGAAATTATTATTACAAGCAACTTTATTATCTTGCATAATCATATTATGTCATATTGTTCACAAAACTTGAAGAATAGAAAGTCAACTATTATCGTTCTTGATTTATTGTATTGTTTTTTGTGTATGTATAGTGATTTGACAACTCACCGCAAATCCTTATAAAATAAATTTGTAGCAAAAATCTTTTTTTTAAAACAAGTATTTTGCACTACAACAAAAACTCAGCTAGTTCTTTCATTTGATATCTATATTGAGTAGGATAGCATAAAAAATCTTAAAACTACATCTAAGTAATGCGCCATCTTGAATTAAAAGTTATGTCACTTTATTTTAAGCAATATTTTCAGCATATTTTACCAGATACCCATACTGTAGCAGTACATTAAAAATAACTAGTCCGCCATCTTGGATGTTGCACGATGTTGAATTTAGAATGACAACCATGCCTTGAAGTCCCACTAGGTCAATATTCTGTAAACGATCACTGCGTTAAGCAAATTTAGCTATGACGAATGGTGACCTTTTAGTGGCACTTCAATATATGTGCGATTCCGTGCTTTGGAAGGCACGTTAAGCAGTTGATCATGGTTGCCAGTTAAATGGCAGCTGTTAAGCCAAGTTGAAGGCCTTTAACTTTAAGTGGCTCGAAAATTTTCATCAGCAGGTTGCTACAACCTGCACTTAACGTGCGCTAACGTGGGACAAAAAGCACACGTTAAAATGTGGGCCTCTGCCACCCTTTCTGGTATAGATTCGTGATTCGTGATTTTGCGTGATGAAGCGCTCGTGGCCCCGCGGTCTCAGTGTTCTGTAAACGATCACTGAGTTACGCAACTTTCACTATGGCTGGTACTCGGATGGGTGACCACTTTGTGGCATTTACATTTGCGAGCGTTTCCGTGCTTCGGAAGGCACGTTAAGCCGTTGGTCCCGGTTGCCAGTAAAATGGCAGTCGTTAAGCCTGGTTGAAGGCCTTATGGGCGGCTTAAAAAATTTCAACAGCAGGTAGCCACAACCTGCGTCTGTCTATTTCAACACGGCAATGGGCTCACCACCTATTACGTGGGACAGGAATCCACACGGTGAAAAGTGGGCATATAATATGCCTCTGCCACCCCTTCGGGGATAAGGCGTGATGGATATTTATTTATTTATTTATTTTATAAATTCGTGATTTATAAAACAAGAAGCTTACCATGTATTGTCAGTAAACGTCTATACAAAGTTTCAGCTCAATAAGTTGAAGACATCTGCTTTCAAATTCAGTTAAAGATTCCCCCGAACAAACATACAGGGCAAGTACTAAAAACTCGGTTTTGCTTTCCACGGTCCCATTTATCTCTGTCATTATCAGATATTGAGTAGATCACTATTGACAGATATTGAATTTTATTACATGTGATTAATAGTTTATTTTTGATTATTCCTAACCAGGGAGGCAGTTGGAAAGAATGTAAATCCGCTTTCTTTGTTAGTAGGATATCAAGTTAAGGTCAAATTAAGTATTAAGACATTGCCACGAGAAAGCGTAACACAAGTAGATGACTCTCCTAAGACCTCAAAAAGTTGGCAGTATATTAAGTCATAGAACCATAATTACTGTAAGAAAATACCTAGTATTATTGGGTAAACGTAATATATCGTACTATAATGTAGAATAATCAATAATCACTCTGTGGCCCGCAAGAGAACATTACTAAAGTGCAGAATATTGAACGTAACGGCTTACGACAATTCCCTACAAGACTAGGAAGTAACCTCTGCAATAGAACAATGAGATGTCACTAGTTTGCTCCACGATGTTAGGGTACAAACAGAACTAGAAACACGCATAAATACCAACTCGTGCCTTGGCATCTGGTAAGAGAATTTTGTTATAGTTTAAATATTTGATAAAACGACTAAAATTTATATAACTATAACTATTACCTAGATTTATAAATTTAATTTATAATACCTCTATTTAGCATTTATTATAATACTATTCAACATTTTATTTTGTATATAAAATTAAAATGTAAAGTCTGCTTCAATATATCATAAAAAAAATTGGATTTTTAAAATTATATTATAATTTATTTAGTTTTAGATCATTATCAAATGAATACGAAACTTTTGTGTGTGTTCTTGAATAATTATGACTAATATATAAGTTTTCAACTATGTAACAGTTAAACATTAATAGTGAATCTAATGTTTTAATTGTATTATCATTTTGCTCCATTTTGTAAGTCTTGAAATGTATAAAATAGTCGGCCACCAAAAGTGGTAAGTAAGTACCTATATACTACTATTTGTATTTAATAGCAAGGTTCCAACAAGTAGAATCTTCTAAACGATTGTTAGTGTCCTAGGCGAACATTACATCAATATGAATGTAGGTGTGTATGTATTAGTACTTCTAATTTTTACTATAACAAACGTTCCAGCGGTTTAAAGAAAATATTGATTGCAGACTTTAAACATTATTATTTTCAGAAAAAATCAGAAGAATGTGATTTTAAATTTAATAATCCTGTAATAGCTTACCAAGAAAAAATTGTGCATATAGTAATGAAATCATATTTCATTTCAGTCTAAAAATCATCCATAAAATAGAAGTGATTGTTACCACTCAATGACACAGCAAACTCACAAACAACTTATAATCAACACGATGACTGTAGAAATCTTCTTATACCAAAGTAATGAGACTACCGATTATGATTAACACCGAATAGGGGGGCATAATGAATAAGTAGATGATATTCAAGATCTGGCCGAAGACCGGCGCCGCGGCAAATGTTAATGTACAAATATAATTTCTGTGTATAATTAGATGAACATAAACCTTATGCCCATATGATAAAGACTAATGACGTCGGCATTGATAAAATTGTTGGTGTGTAAGCGAAGCCGACAGCCGTCAATCAGACGGTAAAAACCGGTAGCCGCCGAGTCAGACATTACGAGCTAACAAATGGCATGGAGAGGTTATTACTTCGCTATATTATTTTCGTAAAACGACGTGATTTAGCGATAGTGATTGATTTATTTGATTCTATTCTCATCATTTCCATTGTAAATGACTGTTGCGTTTGTATAATAAAATAATACATAATTATAGATACAAGTGAACTTATCAACCTTACAATTGTGTGTTGATTTTTAAAGTTATATTTTAGGCATCTAGTGTTGGAATAAAATATAAAAAACTTTTTTGCACACAAATATAAAATACTCGCTTCAAGATATTAGAGTCCTATAATTATTTAGGTATTCAAATTCCAATCCAATGACGGGGCTTTAAATTCAAAGAAAAATAACGCGAATCTGCGTGTAAGCGAATTTAACTAATAGGTCAGTAAATAGGTAGGTTCAGTTTACTTCGGTGTACAGTAAAATAATTAAAGTAGAAGGACGATTTCTAAAATCATCCTTCAACTTTAATAATATATATGTATATTCATTTAGAAATATACTGAATTTACAAATTCGACTAAATGTGAAAATAAATAGAGCCATGATCCAATATTCAACGTAAATTAAAAGATAAACATTAGCTGACACCGCTCCCCACACGGCGGTGGGCGAACATTTTTATCCCATCATGAGCGGCGACTTGACAGCCTGAGGATTATACAACGCACCACAAGAACAAAAAGTTTCTCAAATAAATTACTGTGGAGGGCAAACAAAAAACACACCTCAAAGACAGAATAACAATAACAGGCTCTGATATAATGGAAATAATATAAAACGCCAAGAAAGGGTATGAAATTTGAGAGTGAGTAATGTTGAGACGTCAGTTGAGATGATTTAAAGTAATAATAATAATAGGTTTAGATAGTATATCTAATAATAGGTTTAGATATACTTATAGATAAAGTATGAAAATAGCAGCAACAATATTCTTTTGAGGTTGGTGTTTGACAAACAAATAGTTAATCTTTTGGGCTAGCAGTAGTAACTGGAAAACTAGATGTTGTTTATAAGATTCCCAAACAAACAAACATCGTCTATGTCTGATATCAACATTACCTATATTCATTTAAATATAAATAATTATTCAAAACATGATGGTGAATCATTTTATTAGAAACATCCTATATATTATTCGAAGCAGATTTTTGATAGGTTTGGTACTTTTTCATTTAAACAGCAGTTACTGGCCCAACATATATAAGTTTGGAAGATGTTTTATTATTCTTCTGTAATCAAGTTCCCCCCTTTAAGAGAATATGTTACAAAGGTATTTCGGAAATAAAGGCTTTATTTATTTACAATCAAGTTCCCAACTCAGAATAAGTACAAAAGGTATTTACTCTGACCACGGATACTGCTATCGCCGTTATTAAGGTAAACGAGTATTACAATTTAAAGTTAAACTATCTTCACGCTGTATCCCTGACGGGGTAGTGAGAGAGGACAGATCGCCAGGCTTCGATCCATGCATACTTCTTTCAAAGTTATTTTTAATATATATTTTATTTAGATCCTAAAATATATATAAATGGTGCGTTACAAGATTATTGGTTAAATATTCAAACAAACTATTGTAAAGGTAAGTCTAAAAATATAGATTTACAGATTCGTAGCAAAGGTTTGTCTGTTTCGAACACGATTTTGTTGACAATTTCTTAAATATTTATACAGTTCACTCACGCTATATGATATGACAAAAGATGTGCAATTTTAACAGGCTATGTATATTTAAAATTACAAAATAACCACACAGATTTCTTGTGACTATGAAGTAAAATTTATCGTTATTATAACTTAAAAACTATAAACGCATATCTTTTAATTTTTAAGAAAGTATCTTTTTCTTAAAATTTAAAAGATATTTTGACGTCATAATATTATTATTTTAATTATTTAGTCATACATTTTTATATGGCTATAGTATAATAAATTCTAAATATTTTTTATTAAGTTAACACAAACCACAACTAACCAATTAATTAAATAACTTGAGTCATTTATTTTTATGGCTTCTATTTAAAATACTGTGCATCATTTAAATCCTTAATTTAACAATTATTTTATAGTAATAATATATTATAGTTATAATTATTTTTCACCTGGCATGAGAGCTACGGGCATATAAAGGGAAAGCAGTACAATATAAGATGGATCTGCTACAAGATTTGAAGGAGTCAAGTTTAATAAGCTTGTCTAATAAAATTAATAAAACTTGGCGTACATAATCGATACGAATATAATAAAAAAAGATTTCCCATGCCGGGAATCGAACCTGGCCCTGGGTGGGAGCCAGGTATCCTAGCCACTACACCATATCAGATATAAACGTTGTGTAATAATTTAAAGTCCCCGGCGCTATACGGTTAGGTTGGGTTAGAGTCCGGGATGATATTTTTTTTAATTGGGACTAAATCCAACCGCATTCCCATTACTGTGACTCCAGTAAACCAGGATCTACAGCAATGACCAAAACACCACAAAAGTTACACTGATCTCGATCTCGGTGAAGTCCCAGAAGAAGTTGGATTGGTTGCATGTCCCACAACGAAATTAACCAGAAGATAATTTGAGGAAGCAGGAAAAGAATGTAACGCCTCCGGCATGATATGATAAAAATAACGGTTTTAACAAGCGATCTGTTTCCTCTGTCCACACCGTCAGGTATACAGCGTAAAGGTAGTTAAAAAAACCACCTGCCATTATCATGATTGTAACAACTCACTTGCAGGGTTGCCAATTTGCCATAGAGTAGTGTAGTAATGGAAAGTGACGAATATGAACTCAGCATTAGATATGCTACAATACACTAAATTATAATAATTACGATGTAGTTCAGGATTGTTTTTAATGTACTTTCATAATACATTTCACATCCCAGTCTGGACTGGATGACGCGATTCCCTAAAGGAGCCTGATAAAAAACGTATATTGAATTAATTGAAATAAAAACTACATTGAGAATTCGACGTGGTGCCGCCATTCCACTTTGTTAATACGCGACTTATTATATGGTAAACAGTGCCATTAGCATGTCCCGCTGCACAGACATACCTGTTGGCGATGGCTGTCGATCAACGTCAAACGTCAGTCAGTTGTCGCTGCTGGCTCGAGCCGACGATGCCCGGACATTTGCCGACAATCCACGATCTACTATCCCGATGTTATCCCAAAGCTTTGTCTGTCCTTAAACGGCAGCTGCATTCAATGGCTTTTGTTGATGAGAGACAATAACTTAGTTTTATTTTCAAAGACGCTTCATGCAAAAGGTATTAATTATCATAAATGTAAGGGTTTGAAATACTGAAGGTAATATTAGAAGCATTTAAAGCGGACGTGCTTTCGTCAAATAATGAAACTTGTTTAATAATAATAGACGATTATTTTCCAAGGATGAAATAATTGAAGTACGTCTGCTACTGTTCACCGTGGTATACAATTTTATTCGTTTAATAATAGCCATATTATTTGACGGTACAAAGGAAAAACATTGTTGCGATATTATTAGGCGATAATTATGTTCACAAGTAGTCATTATGTGGTATATACGTAGTTAGTGTAATCAATAAGTGGCATACTTACAATGTTTCTAAGCTATTATTATGTGGGACACGCAACGTTAACGATGTTGGACAAGTCGCTGAAAAAGTACGAAGTAATCGGAGCGGATATTATAAAGCATTCAAATATATTGTATTTTATTAGTAGATTTTTGTAATCTACTAAAATAACTTGTTTCTAGTCGTAGAAACTTTCTATTTTATGTTTGAAAAAAAACCGTAGTAATTTTAGACATTAAACTTATCAGCAAAAATTTAATGATAAAACCTCTATATCCTCTGCATATTTTATGCCTCAACCTCGAGTAGCTTGTGTCTGTGTGTTCTTCTGTATTAGATCTCTGGCAGAAAAAACAGTTTTCTGAAATGCTTCCAGAAAAGCTGGTACCGGCTTGTCCAGTTTTAATTCAGAGCCATGATGGCAGATCATGACTCTGAATTCAAACAAGAAAAAAACAATTCTCACCGAGATTGTCCTGCCGTGTCCGCAATACTCTATGTTAAATTCAGAGCGCAATTCTATAGCCTGAAACGCAAGCTCAAGAGGGAGAGGGTAGCGGTGGCGTTGTCGTGACTACTGTCTAACTTGTGGAGGCTCGACACCTCCTGCAGGATGAGTTATGCTGGAATCGTGTGGTCCATGGCCCTATACGGAGCTCCAGTTTGCAGTAGGTTTAACAACGATCGCGTCGATTAGCTTATACTCCAGCAAAGGGAAGCACAAAGGGCGATGAACCTATCTATAGAGAAAAGTGTAATTGACCACCAAAAAAGAAGCTGATGTGAGTTACAATAATTTCTTACTTAGGATATAACCAATTCCTTGGCGGTATACAGCTATTTAGAAGCACTGCCGCGTGACTTCACACAATTCAAACCGCCATTACAATACATTAACTTTGGATTTTTCTAAAGTTCTTGTCACGGAATTGGGAGATCAAAGACAGTTGGCCCCAATCATGCCGAAAATAAAAAGTCTAATAGCTGTAACCTTATTTAAGATTTAGGCCAATAGCACTTTACAAGCATAGCGCATAGGTGTTCAATGTATATAATGTGTGTTAAACGTGTGAACCTATAATTGGCTTATTGATGCAAATCTGTTTATCTATTAAATTAGATTAAGCTGTTGGTTCTCCATAAATAAATAAATAAATAGCTACCTCTATCAGCCATTATAAGTCGTCTCCAAGGTTTGAAGTTTTACTGGGGAAACGCTAAGAAGCGAAAGAAGTAATTAACGACTAAACTATGAGTTCTTCATTTTATAACAACTTTAACAAAGTGTTTTTATGTAAACACAAAACGATTAGGAAAGTCAGTTAAAAGTTTTAATAAATATAGATTGATATCTAAAATAAACTACCGTTGAAATGGAGACAAGAATAAACAATTTTGTTAATATTGACTTACTAAGCAACAAATTATAATGATTTACCGATATCGGCCTCGTTCATGATGCAATATATTATTTAGGACTGCACTTGGAAACTAAATAAAGCCAATACTTTACACTTAGCTTAAATTAAATACTGATACTTATACTTTATGAATCAATCATCAACGCAATCTAGGAAAAGGATTTAGGATAATGACAATAAATAGGTAATGTGTAAAATAAACCTAAGTGACAAGGTAAGTAAGTAATCAAAGTATCACTTCCGTTCGTTTTTATACTGACCATTGTATTCCAGAATAAAATCATTGAAATCAATTTATAAAACAAATATATTCACGAATAACGTATAAAAAGATATAATTTAATGATGACATTAATGCCACAACAACATGTGGGTGTAACAAAGGCTTTGTCGCAGCACCGATCATGATTTGTCATTTAATAAAGTATATCGTCATGGTACAACTGAAATGGTACGTGTTGTGACAGCTGTTGATTGACAAGCAATTATTGGACTGAAGTGGGAAGGTTTTAGGTCGACGGCATTAATAACAGGGAACTTGACATATTAGGTTGTATTGTGTGACATGTACGGTTACGAGTTACAACGTCTTAGTATTTTCGTCCCTTAGATATTGATATACATATAATAAACGCGAGATGTCCTTATAAAAAGAATAAACAAACTACTGTGTGTTCAAATCAAAATAGTACCATGTTCACACACACACACACACACACACACACACACACACACACACACACACACACACACACACACACACACATACACACACACACAATGCAGCTAACTTAACTTAGTTTATGTTTGTTGTTTAAGTACCTAGAGGATGTCCAGGAATAATTTGGTTATTGCGCAAACAACTTCCTGTGTATAATATAATTTTAAAAAGTAGGTGATTCATAAACTTAAACTTAACTATATTCATGCTGTAGTTGCTCTGACGAAGTAGTCAGAGAGGTCAGTACGCCAGGCCTCTCGAACCACGCATACTTCTTTCGCTTCCTGCAGTTTCATTAATCGATTCATACATACGAACGTCTGAGTATCCGACTAGCCACATTTACTTATCTCTTACTATTCAGACCTACAATTGCAAAAATCATACATACATACATAAAGTCACGCCTTTATCCCCGGGTAGGTAGAGGCATACTATTCGTCCACATTTTACCGTATGCATTTTTCTCCCACGTAACAGGTGGTGAGCCCATTGCCGACTACGTAACAAGTGGTGCTGGTGAGCCCATTGCCGTGCAAAAATCATATCACACAAATACATATATTTTCACGTTTTCAATGCTAAGAACATAACGCAGAGTTTATTAATGTACAGATGTTAATAGGAATTTAAAATGCATCAACACAACATGCTATGCAATTTTAAATTAAATTTTCACAGTGTTAATTGGTTGACTGTAAATGATTTAGGTGTTATTCTTGGAAGACCTTTTCCTAAATCGAATGTGAAATTAATCTCCTTTTCCTCAATCAAGTATTTACTGTATCAATCTTTAATTATTTCCTTTAAATTAAAGAGTTCACACTATTGGTAATAAAGTACTAAACGTATTTAATATTATCATTTTATGAATAAAATGAATGAAATGCATATTATACCTGGCAAGCGAGCGCGACCACGTCAACGAAATATCGAGGGTTCTACATATAAATATTATGTGCGCTCCGACACTCAGAATATGTTTGACATTGTGACACCTGTCATAACAACGTCAGAAACATGTCAATTCTATCAGATTTGTCAAATAATTTTATTGTATTATAGACAACAGACAGCAGATAGATTAAATTATGTTTGATAGACATGTACTAATTTTAAAGGGAGTTTTAAGCTGTAAAGATCAGCTCAACAACTCGATAACTAATGTGAACTCTCTAAATTATAAAAGCTATAATTTATTATGATACCGTTTTCTAATAATGATAAGATAAGTATAATATAGACAACTAAGTGCAAAGATTTTGAATGTAATTTTAGCAAAAAGGAATGGCAGTAGTAACAATGTCATTAATCATGATAACACATTTGTATGCAACACAATACTGTAAGCACAGGGAAATTTATGTTCTGTCTATGTTTCTAAGAAACTGTGTTTCGTCTCCCGCACTGGGTGGTCGAGGCAGATACATACTTTACTGATAATTCATAACACACAGTATAAAACATGTTGTAGTGAGATAAAAGATGTCATATTTTTAAATGAAACAACTTTCTTGTATACTATGTAAACGTACTTTCATAAATTGCAATAAAAATTGAGATTAACATTTTCATTTTAAAATTCTTTTGTATTCAAAAACGATTGTAACGGTAATTGATCACGTATGTCACTTATTACGAGGTACAAAATGAATCTGGTAAAATGAGGGATTATAGTTTTCTCTGCCTACCTATTCGATACACATCATTGTGTAATCATAAAACAATAAAGTTTTATATTGGATATTAGTGAGTACGGCAAGCGGGCCAGTCTACCAATGACAATTAATGGCATTCAAATAACAATGTAAGGAATTTAAAATGATGGATATTAATCTAAATATTGTTGCATTCCTTCATTCTAATGTTATTTTTAAACTTTCGCGGTTTATACTCATATTTTATATACTACTCGGGACTTCACGCGAAACAATTTTGTACTTACATTCACCGTCCACGGGCGCTGCAACGCGCTCGAAACGTCGGTAAATGTAAGTACAAAATTGTTTCGCGTGAAGTCCCGAGTAGTATATAAAATATTCCTTCATTCTAATCAACGCACTGTCAATTGTATCTTATGTAATTTCAACAATTATCTAAGTTAGACTTAGATAATTGTTGAAATTATTGATGATAATGTCTGGTCTGCTATAGAAAATACTCATAATAAAATTTAGCAGGTGGTTACTGACTCACACACTCATAATTATAAAAGTATAATAAAATCGGTAGTTAAGATGAAATTCTTATATGAAGTTTGTAAATAGACGACAACTTTTTAGAATCTATCAACGAGTATTCGTTGAATAATAACGCTGGCTTAGCAAGAAACAAGTTAACCTGCAGATACAGTAATCCAACACATTGTCGGCTCTTTACTATAATAATATGTATTAGGCTTAACCAGAACTGCATATTGTATTTCCGAATAGACTCTGTATTCAATTACTACGTGAATTTAACTCACGAATGGTTGCGGGACCCACTCGAGCTAATCTTTCAACCAACAATACCCCGATTTAAACTAAGCCCCATTGTCACTGCCAACAAAGATCTTGTCAATTATAATCTCCACAAAATCTTTCATCATCGACCCGTCAAACGGTAGCGCGTACGGCAAACCAACTGCCGCTAACATCGAAAAAAACTTTTTAATAAATTATTTGCAAAACTTGTTTGAAACCCTACTCAAAGGGTGGCTAGGAAGCGAAACCGATTGCTCGTGACGTGACGGCCTTTGTGACCGTCGAGCATTATGTTGTCAAAATACACGGGGATTTTGTTATTATTTTTGTGTTTGCTTGCACACTTAGCACCCTTTTGTGTGTCGTGGACCTTCTTAGAAGAGGGGATGTGTGAGCTATAAACTGCGAGTCGTAACTCGTATCGTGAAAGACGTTCATGTGAATAGAATAGTAATAATATCAGTAACCGCTTGGTTAACGAAAACGTTATAAGATCTAAAAATTACTGCACAATCAATAAAAACTAATGAAATTAGTTTATATACTCGTAAATGTCTCAAAAGGATTTATAAACGTTCACATAAAGAGTTAATAACATTTTCTGTAAGAGAAGATGTCGGTTCGAGTTACGCGATCTGTGCCAACTGTAACTGCCAAATTACGCCATCACAACGCATAAACACGCGTGGTTGAACCCGCTTTTTGTCTCGTCGCACGTATGGGAGTCGCCTTGATATTTATTCAAATTATTATTCGTCGTCGCCCTCTTGTTATGTTACGAATGAATTTTTCATACACACGTCGCCCCAAGCCTCGGTAATTTCACTTTGAGTTCGCTCCATGCCAACGAAAATGAGTTTATTTATGTTGATATTTTTTCCAGCACGTCTACGCTTTAATGACATTGTGCGTTGCGCCACAGCTTTCCAGATATTGGACGTGTTAATATTTTATCACGATCGTTTGTTTAAGAATACGAGATTGCTTTTAGCAAAGTCGTTATATATTATGTTTTAGATTTTGTTATATCCAATTCAAAAGCTGTACTACTTGATCGGCGTTCATTAATAATTAACATAGTACTTATACAAAATTGTTGCATTGCAATTTTATAGACGATTCAATCTTTATTGACATGATAGAAGATATATTGATTAAGACAGAAAAAGCGATGCTTAGATTCGGTTCATATTCATGGAGACAATGAATGCTAATAGACTGACAGAACTAATAAAGCGAGAGTGAATGGAAGGGGTCAATCTTGGGATATGTATATCGATAAAATCAAGGACGTTTTGGTAAAACGATAAGTCAAGTGTATGAAAACCTTTATGCAAAAAAGAGATAGGAAAATTGTATGCCAAGAACTGGAAATCCATATTCTCTGTCCAGATGAGAGATAGGCGTAATGTCATTATTTGTTTTAATGTTACTTACAGTCAAATAGTTGTAGTAAATACAAAAATATAGTTTATTTTCTCGAATCAAAACTATAATAATGCAGTATTTCATATTTAAGTAAACACAATGTGTACTTTTTGACTTACATAATATCAAGGTCTAACAAGTTGTTTACATCAAATACAATGCTATCAGATGTACAAAGCTGTATGATCCCACTTGCCTATAAAATATAATCTGCCTGCAACCCCGTCAGGCCCATAAGTCTTCTGCTATACCACTGTTTGCTAGACCATGACGATGCTTTGATCCGTCATTAATCATACTGCCAAATTACTTTCCTACCACACGTGACGATCTTAGTTAACTTATCTTCATTTAGTTAAAAATACATACTTCGTTCACGTACGATAACATTTCTTTACGCATCATCCATGTCTGTATTAGTATTATTTTCAAATTCTAAGCTAGTAACAAACCCATCATTAGATATTACAAAATAATTCAACCAGAAACAACATACTGTTTAGAGCTTGACAATGGTTTCACAGCAATAAATTTTGATGAGTCTGTTGACACACGCCACATAATATTTGCCGACATTATTTCACCACAAATAGAGTTGTCATTGAACAAATTTGTTTTGTTTTATTTAGATAGCGTTGTTTAATTATATTATGTGCCGTACGATTAAATTATTTATTTAAAACTAATGGTGTTCGGGTATTTGTTCGAGCTGATAGCATTCGTGTTTGCTATGATAAGGTAGATTAACGCTGTTTTAAAATAAGGAACAAATTCTATATAGTTCCGTATTTTTTTGTTCTTGAATCCTCTTAAACAATTTCATACGCATGTCATTAAACAAATGAAATACAACACTTTATTTTAAAAATTGAAATTTTCATTGCATTACGTAATCCAGATAGCGGCTCTTTTTGAGTACCATACACGCTTGGAACTTGTTACTCTTATAATCATGGCATCAATTGGCGCTTGAAATGGGATCTCTCAGTTTCAAACCGTAAACTTATTAGGCTCCAGCAGATATATGAAAATGGTTTTCAATCTGTACAGACAACAGAAAAATATACAGACAACAATTTTTTATATATAATTTAAAATTAAGAAGCGCTCGTGGTACCGTTGACTTAGTGTTCTGTAAACGATCACTGCGTTGAGCAACTTTGGCTATGGTTGGTAACGGATGGGTGATCAAATTTCATTTACATTAACAAGCGTTCCCGTGCTTCGGAAGGCACGTTAAGCCGTTGGTTGCCAGTAACATGGCAGTATCGTTAAGTCAAATTGAGGCCTTGAAAATTTTTGAACAGCAGGTCACCACAACCTGCGTCTGTCCATTTCAACCCACAATGGGCTCACCACCTGTTACGTGGGACAAAATTAAATACGGTGAAATGTGGGCATATAGTATGCCTTTGCCTACCCCTTCGGGGATAAAGGCGTGACAATATGTATGTATGTGAACATATAGAATTTTATATAACTTCGTAGTAATAAAAGTGTCACAAAAAGCTTTGGGTACCTACCCATTAATTACTATTAGCGTTAGTCGTAATGTCTGTCATTTTAGTGTTAACGTCTATCTGAGACCTCCCATAAACCACCCCTTAATCTAAATATCGCCTTTTTATCTGTCTTTAACAATTTCGTAAACTCTCACTAAACCGTAGCTGGAATATAAATTACGTTGAGGCAACATCTTATTTTCTTTTATCAAAAATATATGCCTCACAATTATCATCCTTACGTTTAAATAAATAAAGATTATCCTCGCCCAAGTTTATGGTTACAGAAATGTGATTCGAATTCGGTAAAACTGGTAGAATACATCGTCTCAAATTGCCCCCTGCCAATAAAAAAGGGGAATGAACCACAGGGCTGAATTTTGTTTATCGCTATCTTTATGGCGGGCGCAGTTTATTTATACTGTATTCATGCGTGTACGACATGTAATATAATACGTTTTCGAATAAATATTGAGCTAAGGACGAGTAGTTACGGATTATTGATATCACAAGGATCAAGTCTTCAATAATATAATTGAATTTACAGTTTATTGTTATTTACTTAGTGTATTTGTGTATTCTATTATTTGTTTACTTATGTTATTTTATTGATCAGACAGTAACAATTATGATCAGTGGATAATACATCGCAAATAAAATAAAAACTAAATAAAAATCCTAAAAGAATAGGTTATGTTTAAATAACCATCTGGTGTTGCATACGTCCATAGGATACGGTAACCACTTTCAATCAGATGTGTCATATACTTATCAGCCATCCTAGTGGTATAAAACAACATATTTCTTAAATAAATTACCATATTATTACTTATAAAATGATTCCGTAGATGTTGAGTATCATTTAATTTTAAGAAGAAGATTAGAAGAAGAAGCACAACTTGCGGTTCATAAAGCAATGCTAGTGCCAACGTTGCTTTACGGTAGCGAAACCTGGATATGTTAGCAGATGCATGAAAGTAAATTGAATGCTGTGGAGATGCAATCTCTTTAAAAATTGTGCGGCGTAACTTTGGCCGACCGAATGCGTAACGAAGTGATACGCAATATGGCAGGTTCGAATGAAAGTGTCAGCGTTAAGCTGATAAAGGGCGTGCTCCGTTGGTTTGGACACGTCCAACGAATGAGTGAGGAACGGAAGAATATATATTGTGCTAAAGTAGAGCGTAGAAGGAGTCAGGGTAGGCCGAGACTTACATATAAAGAACACGTGAGCAGATTGCTCAAAAACGGAAAAGTCAAAAGTACTCGGATACCCAGACGTGCGTGTATGAAGCGATTGATGAATCTTGAAGAAGCGAAAGAAGTATGCATGGATCGCAAAGCCTGGCGATCTGTCCTCTTTAACTACCCCGTCAGGGATACAGCGTGAAGATAGTATAGTATATTTAATTTTAGGCATGAATTTCTTGATTAAATAATCGGGGTTGTTAGATTCAAGTTAGATAACATCCTTTCCAGTTTAAAACTAAGCTATTGTTCAATTCCTTGAGGGAGCCAGTTAAGTTTAATCATTTGCCGGGACAGATAACGTTCAAATTTAATCAAAGCTCAATTTGCCTTTCAAACAGTAAGAGTTAGACTACAAAACAAGAACAAAAGAACAAGCTTTAGTTTACTAATCTAGGATTATAAATGAAAATCGGTAATTTTTTAAGAACTTATTATAAAATAACACTCAAGTTTACATTGAGTATGTAAAAATACAAAATCCACTTAAGAGTCTACTACCTTTTTCTAATCATTAGTAACTTTCACATAATTATATAACGATAGCCATTAAAATAGAAAGTGTCCTGCCAAGTGAATTAAATTTAAAGGATGTGGCGTCAAAGGACAACCGTTGACAAAGTATATCTAAAATAACTCAATTGTCTGACTTGAAACAACGTCAAAAGATGATTGATGAGACATCACTCCTAGGTCAGGCCAATCCTATGTGTTACTAAACCTCAAAGTATATTATAAGAATAATTTTAACAGAAAATATCATCTACACATCTTTACTCATCTTTTTTTCTTCCCGATTCTGTTAATAATTATTACATACTAAGAAATACTGCCTTATGTATATTATGTATTGTACCTAGGTGTTTATATAGACCTTAGGTACCAGAGAGGGTGTTTACGGTATTAAAGGCTGGTTATTGCTCTCTCCCGCATAGATATAAGGGGTCTACCATTGAAACTACTCATAGAATGTAATAACTATTGAAAGAAGGATTTTTTACCCCTTATATGTATGGTCTAACCTAACAACCTTCCATAAGCTTCCATATCAAACATCCTGTTTAACTTCGAAGAAGTAAAATATTATTGTTTTTTGTCGCAGCCGTTTCTATTTTCTAAAACATTTTTATTACATCAATCGTAAATTTCATCACCCTGCAAGTTTTTTAACTCCGAGATCTCCTTAACTTCTAAGAAATAAGATTTAAATTTGAACTGTTCGGTAGTAGTTTTATATTTGACGATGCATTTCTCGGAATGTGTTAAAAGTAGTTATTTATTATGCACAAGCGGTCCGTTCCTTCATGTTTACCTATTTCAATGTTTTGTTATGGACTCGCTACTGGTGTTTCTCTTATAATACTAAAATATTTATTCTGTAGACAATTTTGTTTTACATTTATCGGTATGTGGTCTCCTTCGTATATTTAAAATATTCAGTTCAGCAGCTTGGTCTGCAATTATTATAGGCATTTAACATAGCAGGCGTGTGATTTGTAGGCCAAGTCTGCTGTTTTACCATACATTTCGTTTTATTAATATTTTGTATAGATTCCATTGTGATTGATCTAAAACTATTTAACCTACTCGATTTATCTTATATATCACAAATCGAAGACCTTTTGGAAGAGTACCCTTAACCAGCGAGCGTATATGAAAACACTCATGAAAGTAGAAGAAGCGAAAGTGGTATGTCAAGATCGTAGTAAGTGGAAAACTATAGTCTCTGCCTACCCCGATGGAAAACAGGCGTGATAATGTCGCACTTCCTAAGCAGAAATAATCAGAATCACTGTTTCAAGCAGTCAAAATATAAGTAAACTACCAAAAATACAACTTACGATCGGCCACTGGCGCAATTCTATCGGTCGGCCGACAGAATTCTATTGGAGGGCGATTTTATTAGTGGACTACAAAATCTGTCAAATTGTAGCAGAAGTTAAGCAACGATTTACAAACACTATTATAGTATAACTCTAATGATTTCGATTCTGTTCCGACACTTTTAATAGTAGACTCGGTCCCTAGTTGCTGGTAAGTGCAGTCTAGTTTAGGGGGTGTGAGTCGACTCCTAGGGAAAGCAGACCTGTAAAAACAGTATAATGAAATTAAATAATTAATAAATAGTCCAAGTTACTAATAAATGTGATCCTTTCTACGTCCGGATGATGTGGTTCGGGACTAACAGTTCACTTCTCCAACGATTACGGGGGGATCAAACAAAGAAGAGGTCATGTTTTAGTGAAAATATTTCCTTGCATCATTTTCGTCTGAGACTTACATATGAAGACCACGTGAGCAGATTACTCAAAAACGGAAAAGTCAAAGTACTCGGATACCCAGACATGCATGTATAAAGAGATCAATGAATCTACAGGAAGCGAAAAAAGTATGCATGGATCGCAATGCCTAGCGATCTGTCCTCTCTGACTACCCCGTCAGGGATACAGTGTGAAGATAGTTAAGTTAAGTTTTTATCTTCGTTTTCGAATTTTCGTACTAATAGACGTTTTTGCAAAACATATTATTGAAATCATTCAGAGCTCTTATAGGACCCGTATTATACTATTACTGCCGTGCTTCCCATTTTTCTATAGGATGTACACCCAGTTACCTCCAAGTTTACTGCTTTGCTAAAGAGGGAATACACTTTAAGTAATTTTTCTAACTGCCTCAAATTAACTTCTGATTAATTGCGCTGCGGGTTTCAAGACATTCTAAATACGCCTACCCATAACTGAGATCGAACTAGGTGTATGTAACTTTTCTGGTCTTGGTCATTGCTGTAGATCTTGGATTTCAAGAGTCACAGCAATGGGAAGTATATTCCTCATTAAACATGTGAATGTTTGTCAATAATAAGTATACTGCAAGTCATTGCGAAGTGAAGAAAAAAGGTAGCAAACTGGATCTAGTGTTCCAAAGCGAGGTTCATCTATTTGACGATTATAGTAACATTATTAAGGAGTCAAGGTTACGTTACCTCCATTAAGACGACTGGTCTTATTTTGATATTTAACTTAACAGATACTTCACGCGTAGTTCCAATACCTTTCTGTTTACGAAACAAAAATAAAAGTAATTGAGAATAGAATAAGGTCTGAAATATAATTGACAATGTGAGTTTTTTTTAACTCTTTGTTCAACTAAGCGCCAACTATAAAGTTTGATGAATGACTGACAGATAAATCAAACAGAACGGGATGATTGTATGAATAGCTTGAATGGTATTGTGATCCTGAGATTGGTGGATGCCGACATTTAAAGTTAGAGAAGAGAAACAAAACTCCTATTTGTTACACCATAGTGATTTCCAAGCTATGAGTGTACATGGTGTAATATTGATGAGTATCCTTTTTGTCACTAATAATGCCAAGTGCTCATTCGCTTTTTAAAGACATCGCAAAGTGACTGGTCGACTCTTCTCGAAACCACAAAGCTGGTCTATTTCTCGCGCAGAGAATAAGCATGGGTATTCAACGTGGCAAAATGGCCAGCTCAATATTCATCGACACCTAGATTCTGAGAGACAGTCACATTTTTTTTGCCTAATTTTGCTATAATAATAATCTGTATATCATTTAGATAATTGTTAAGTGTGTACAGGCTTTAAATTAATATTTAAACCATACACACGGGTTCGTATTGAGTCCGTGTATTTTATAGTTAGCCTTTTGGAGCAAACATTTAAGGTAATAAGATAAGAAAATATGAAAGCTCTGTGACGCTCTGCGAAATTCATTTATCGTTATGTGTCATGCTCAAAATAGACATTTCAGCCAAATGGAAGGAAGACCTAGAGAAAGTTATAGGGTGGACTGTATGGGAAGGTAAAACTACGGGCATTAGGGCGAAAATTGAAAGAAGCCTTCATTAGTTTAGGAAACTTTCCAGAGACAGGCATATTATTTTATTGGCCTCTGTATTGTCTTCTCAGATTTTAAAAAATTAAACATATATGTTTTTAATATTTTTTAATTAGTTATTCATAACGTACATACATACTCTGTGGCGCGGTGGGAGTGCATCCGACTGCTACGCAAGAGGTCGTGGGTTCGATTCCCACCCAGAATAAAATTTTGTGTGATGAGCACGATGGTTTAATCTGTGTCTGGGTGTTATTTATCTATAATATGTATGTATTTAGAAATATATAAGTATGTTTCTCAGTTATTTGGTTACCATAGTACAAGCTCTGCTTAGTTTGGAATCAGTTGGCGTTGTGTGAGTTGTCCAAACAATATTATTATTATTTATATTATACATACATATTGTTTCGCCTATATCCCTAAAGGGGTAGGCAGAGGAATACTATACGCCCACATTTCAATGTATACATTATTGTGCCACGTCACAGGTGGTGAGCAAATTGCCGTGTTTTCAAGTCCTCATAAATCTTAAAATTCTCACAAGAAACCCATTTGTGTGTCATCCACCATTGACGCAATCTAATTTAAGCTAAACCCATTACCTCCAAACAATGTTCCACCAACATCAAACACTAAACAGTTCTGAAGACAAGCACAAAAATCATTTAAAAGCACTCTCTTAGTATATTGATGAATCATTAACATGTTCTCTCTTAGTATATTGATGAATCATTAACATGTTCTCTCTTAGTATATTGATGAATCATTAACATGTTCTCGATCATAACAGAACATCAAAGGCATCGAAACCGTAGCCTCCGTGTGGGATCCGTCAACGTTTTTACACCGTCAGTAAACACTAATTTGGTACTGTCGGTCCTCACTTTGATGCTGCCGCATCCGCTGCGTACAATGACTGTCTATCTCGGAGATTTCACGGTACAACGAGCTTGTCGATGGTGCCATTACCGGTTAAGCGGATTCGTGTGCAAGGCGTTTTAAAACTTCATTTGTAGTTAATGTTTTAATTGAGTTGGAACTTACAATAATATGAATAATTGTACTTTTCATTTTTTATTTTCTACAGCGAAATAAGAGATACATTCTTATATACTAAGCAAAACTAAACTAATATAACCATGTTTTAAAATAATTAAACTAAGATTTTGTTTAACAGAAGTATATTCCATATTCTTATGCAAACTAAAATGATCTCACAAATTCTTTCAAATGCTATTAAAAGTAAATTTTAATGGTTAAACGTGAAATAATTTCATATTTACTAAAGCCACTTCTTAAATCATAATCGTTTCTCAAGGTGATCCTACGTGAAATTAATGGTACAATTCAAAAAAGTTTTCTATCGGATTAAGATGTGCGTGTGTACGTTGACAAATCAAGCAACTATGTAGACAGTAAAAAAGTAGGAAGCGCTCGTGGACCCGCGGTCTCAGTGTTCTGTAAACGATCACTGAGTTACGCAACTTTCACTATGGCTGGTCCTCGGATGGGTGACCACTTTGTGGCATTTACATTTGCGAGCGTTTCCGTGCTTCGGAAGGCACGTTAAGCCTTTGGTCCCGGTTGCCAGTAAAATGGCAGTTGTTAAGTAGTCAGCCTGGTTGAAGATCTTATGGGCGGCTTGAAAATTTCAACAGCAGGTAGCCACAACTTGCGTCTGTCTATTTCAACACGGCAATGGGCTCACCACCTATTACGTGGGACAGGAATCCACACGGTTAAAATTGGGCATATAATATGCTTCTGCCACCCCTTCTTGGATAAGGCGTGATGGATATTTATTTAAAAGTTACCAGGCAATAAAATAAGATTGTGTATATTTTTTTAAGTTAAGTAGTCAACGTTTAGTTTCGATTACGTCTATTATCAACTTTCAATCAATCAATCAGGTACCTAAATATCAATCACAAATAAAACTTTGACATTTATAATAGAGAAAAGCTAGCTTTTTTTTATTAAATTGGGTGGTTTGTCATTATACTTGGAACTTTGAAGCAGTTATTAATCCGAAAGGCCGTGTGGTTCTATTTATCCTCTTCTCGGTAAACTTTTTGCGTGACGCTACCGCCATTGTCATCATACTTATTGTGGTTGTTTATACTCGGCCGAATTTCAACGTACCAATAATTGGCCTAAGAAATTGTATTTTAAATCTTTTTAGGAACTGATCGTGCGTCCACATTGCGGATTAAGATAAAAGGTTTGTCGAATGTGGAATGAAAATGTAGATCATTTAGTGATAAATTTTTAAAGCAATTATTATCGAATTGTCATAATAACTTTATTAAAAAAAATATGAAATCATTTATTGTTTTGTGATTTGTGAATCCAGATCCTGTAAAACTGGGGTCTGACGAAATTACTCTAACTGCATACTTCGGTTGTAGATCGGCAAATATTTTGAAATTACCGGCGCCTTGTGTTTCAACACATTTTGCATATTTATTGCATATCTTATTCCAATTAGTTTAAAAAACTCCAACTTTATATTTTACACGAATATTATTTTTTTTGTCAGAAATATGATCTTGTGTCAGAGAACGTACTCATAGATCAATGCGTTAACTTATGTTTAATATAGGTATGGTTCGTGCTTGTTGCTAAATTTTGTAGATATGATACACGTACCTATATAGGGTAAGTTCGCCTGTTCGCGTCCACTTAGTGGAGTTGGTAGGTTTGAGCAAGATAATAAAAATGTTAGAGTAGTAATTTCGAGCGAAAAATGAATTTCACTTATTCTGCATACAGTCTTGTTAAATTTACTATACAGTTTTGGACAAACCGTTGGATATATTAATAAATAAATAGACTAATAGACAAAACATATGATTTTCCCATTTTGCGTCCATAAAATCCAGATTGCGACCACCTGTGGACCAGTTTGCGTCCACCAACTTAGAAGACATAAATATAAGAGAAAACAATATTAATGTTTAAAAAAATGAGAGATTTTAGGTGCAGTATTATTGACAGAGACTAAACGCAAGAGCGACGATGTCTTAAGCTCCCGGGTGGAGTAAAACTGATGACACAAGAGCACAGTAAATCTGTGCTCTTGTGGATCTGGAAAAGGCACCGTTTGTGTGTGACTAAAATGTGGACGCAATCTTTTCTTAGGTCTCACCTATAGGTACAGTTTGCGTCCTAGTATGATTTTTGACATCTGTGTATATTTCCATAGTCTTTATAGTGGACGCAAAGAGGCTATTACTCAATCAATTTGTTCATGAAGAATCAATATAAAACTCATAATGTTTGTCATGATTTGTCATATAGTACAAACTATCCAAGTTAGAATTAGATAGACCAGATGGCGTCCATTGCGTACGCAATCTGGCAAATGTATAAATTTGGTGGTGCAATTCGCGTCCAGCGTTATTTTAATTGTTAATCTACTAAAATTTGAGCACAAACATCATTACTTTATTATTTGGTTCATAATTAAGGTTTAGAAACGATAATGTATCCCGAATTTGGCGAAAACGCGAACTGGGCGGTGGACGCGAACAGGCGACATTACCCTAACCATCGTAACTTTTATTTGTCTCTCACCAGTTTTCTCTAGCGTCGATATTAAGTCAATTAGTTTGTTCTGACATAACTTTGCCTTTTAGCGTAGTTAGTTAGGGCGTGCACTTTAGCTTTGACTCCAAAAAACCTTGGAGGACGTGATTTGTTTTAATCCCAGTATTATTTTTTGGAAAGTTGTAACGAAATTCAACTCGTTCGACAATTTTGTACCTATTCAAAAACAACAAACTTCCAACGAGCTATGGCGTTAAGACCATAAAGCGTAACGTCTATTTAGGTAGAATAAGCAGAACCTAGCCGCAAGTTGTTCGACTCAACTCAACACTCCTAAACAAACACTAAAACGTGGCGTGCCTAATTTATAGAACAGCATCGGCCGAGCGGCGCGGCGAGCACCGACACCGACCGGTCCGATCGCGCAATAAACATGTTTTTTGTTTCGCATGTCCGCGCACTGTCAAATATATTACAGCCCGCGGGGTTATTTACGACCTCTGTCGTCCGCCCATACGTTATACTTAGTATCTTTGTTTGGACACAATAAGCAATATTTCTAAAGGGCCTCGCCGCCGTCGCTCGCAGCTGTTGATATGGGTTCCCAAATTGACATATTTAATTTGATCGCAACGGAGGGTCCGACTTGCTCGTTTGACAGGTTTTAGCGTCGGATTAACATTAACGTTATGGACTTAGCGATGTCGATAAACTGAAATATAGCCGTGTGTTACGCTCAATGTTTATCGATTTACGTATAAACGGATAAAGTTAGCGCGAGTGTTGACACATCAAACGGTTACACGGACAACTCTCGTGTTAGGGAACAGATCAATTTTCCCCTTTGAACTGGCACTGATGCATCACAGAACAAAGCGTGGTCGTAAAAGAATAAGTAGAATCAAATCTGTCAGCAGTAAAATAATATGACGCCAAGAAATGAAGTTGTGCTGTTGCAGCGTCGCTCGGGATGTAATAAAAGTGGCGTGAAACAAAAAGTTGTGGCGCGCAGTAGAGCGCATTCGCTCTCGAGACCGGGATGAGCGCCGCTCAGGTAGAGGCGCAGTCACGCTCGCGGCGGTGGTTCAAAGCGCTGACCGTCATGGGTGGCGAGCCACCAACACCATCGCACGTCTCAATCCGCACCCGGCTGCCGATCATACCGCCTTTCCTTTTTCCCCTACCGCAATGCAGCTATGTGTCGTTTCCGCTTTATTTTTTACAACAGAGCGCTGCAGCGGTGAGACATAGCGTTCTCCCTCTGATATTCATTTAGCGTATAGCTGTCTTTTTCTAACAGGTGCGGGGTGAGGGGACAACGGCACGTAGTGTACTGGTGGGGTCCGGTCTCTCAAAGTTGACTCGACAGCCACTTCGGACGCACGCGCTATAGTTTCAGTTCCGCGTTTCGGTGACATAGAGTAGTTTGAAGAGACATTTCGTGAATAGACTGTCAAGTTTATAAGTGATCGTAAAGTTATCTCCCAAATGGTCGTGCTTGAAGACGGTGGAATGATGACTACTAATCCTAATCAATATTTACAACCTGATTACTTGACTCCTCTTGCGTCCTCTGTAAGTATTAACATTTTATTTGCATAGGTGTTATAATTTCAGAAAAAAAATAACTGTTTTTATTATATATGTAAACTTCTCATTTTAGATATTTCTTAATATTTATTTAAACGAGATGAATAAAACTTATAGTCTAACATAAAATGTTTGTGTAAAAAATAATACGGTATGTTTTGTACAGTAAATAAATAGATAAATACGAGAATTTTGAGTCATTCTAGCATAGCGATAATAAAATCAATCGCCGCTGAAAATAATTAATTTATTATGTCATTTATATTTATCTATTGTTTCTTTTGTTGCAGTTGGATTCTAAGAAAAGCCCTCTTGCGCTTTTAGCGCAGACTTGCAGTCAGATTGGTGTGGATACAGCTCCAGCTAAACCACTGACGTCGTCATTGGATAAAAAGAAAGTGAATAGTGTTAACAGTGATACAATTAGTCGTTCTTCACCCCCTTATACGGCAATGAAGCAAGATAAACCCCGTTCTACACCCGATAATAAACATTTGGCATTCAAACCATATGAAACAAATGTTGTTTCAAAGAAACCGGAGGAACGTCCATCATCTAAGGCTAGTTCAGACAGTTCAGATGATAAAAAATCCGGCAAGAGTACACCAGGCCGCAAATCTACACCACCCACAATAGATCATGGCAAAACTAGTCCTAATGAAGCTAAAGCCTCTCCAAGTTCGTCAGGAACAAGCCCTATAATTCGATCAGGATTGGAAGTTCTTGGACACGGCAAGGATCATCTTGGGGCATTTAAAAATCTACCAGGATTACCTGGGTTTAATCCACTGGCCGGGTTTTGTTGCCCTCCGGGAATGGAACAACATGCTAATCCAGCATTTAGACCACCTTACGCTGGAGCTCCATTTAGTGCCCACCACGCTGCGATGTTAGCGGCTGCGGCTGGTTTCCCTGGATCTTCATCGAACCCATACCTCGGCTATGCGAGAGTTAAGACGCCCGCCGGTGGTGAAACCCTTGTACCAGTATGTAAAGACCCTTATTGCACAGGATGCCAGTTTTCTGTAAACAATCATCATTTACTTATGAGCAATGGATCATGTCCTGCTGGCTGCACACAATGTGAACATCAAAAGTACAACTTAGCAATGGCTATGGCACTATCACAACAGGGAGCCTCAGCCGGTGGTCTACCATACCCACAACTGAATCGCCCTTACGTTTGTAATTGGATTGTTGGTGAATCATATTGCGGAAAACGATTCGGAAATTCAGAAGAACTTCTGCAACATTTAAGAAGTCATACTGCCGACGGCTCTACACCTGCATCTGTTGCATCGACACAAGCTTCATTATTAAATCCTCTAAACCCATTATTTACTACAGCAGGACTGCGCAGCGCTTATTCGACGGCACCTCTTAGCCCCTTATCTGCGAGTCGATACCATCCATATTCAAAAGCAGGTCTCCCTGCCAGTTTGGGTGCGTCTCCATATGGCGCTTTTAATCCTGCACTGGGACCTTTTTATTCTCCTTATGCGATGTACGGTCAAAGGCTTGGAGCCGCAGCCGTCCACCAGTAAAATGAGTTAAGTGCAAAGTTATCAAAAACATTGTCCAATTTTCTGCTGTGATATATCAAATTCTAAGACGCGATCTGCGGTGAAAAATAGTGATTAGTGCAATTTATGTATAATAATTATTTATAATAAGTGAAATCGCCGACGGCGGCGTAGCGATACTTGAAAAGCCGTGGACTTTTCAGCCAAATGTTTGTGTAAATAATCTCTATGTTTAATATTAAATGAATTATTTGAAATATAAATCTATCTACCAATACTTTTTGTTTATTTTGTGTTTTAAATATCACTGACAGACGTTATCTAATATCGAATAACACTCAGAGCATCATGAAAATATGAACTGATTGAGACACTTAATGAAATATGTTCAAAATACTAAAAAGCATATCATTATAAATTATATTGATAAACATTGCAAATAATTTTAGATATTGAGGTAAGTAGAAACAAAATTTAAATGACTAGATTGAAATCTACGCTTGTTTTACCATGAATCTTTTTAGGGAAGTAAATCGATAGTAGAAAATAATTTACGAATACATTTCTCCATAATTCAATTTATTTACAGATTTGCCTTACTTTATACCACGCCAATAAACTTAGTCCACAGCCTAATTAATATTCTATCTGACAGTATTAAGAGCCGTCAGTCTATGTAGGGAATATGACAGTAATCACGCGATCACACCACCCATAGTGGTATTAGGCTCACAAAATAATTTATCACGTTGAGAATACACGAAAGAGGTCGGTGCACACCATCATTAATAACAAAAACGTGAGCTGTCAGCTTTAATGTCAAGTTTTTTTAATAAATACTATTTTGATTAGGCCCACGTCATGTTGGAAATTTAACTGTCAAAAGTTGTAATTGGTTAGTCGACAGAGTAACATAAAACAGAGGCGACAGATGAGCACGTAGAACTTAATATCCAAGGACTACGAATGGGATAAGTTACATTTTTACTGAGACGTTTTGTAGTAGATCTTCTAATGGACATAAAAAACATCTTAAGTAATGTTTAAACTTTAAATGGCATTTTCGATATATTGGCTGGTCATAACATTTGTAGAAGTTATATACTATTAAATTATACATATAAATGGGTGTTTAATATTAATTTGTTGCTAATAAACATGAAGACTGGCTACAAATTTAACTAAATGACATACTTTATAAACTGAATGTCCATAATCTAGACGAATTTTATTTACATAACTTATATAATAATAACATACATTTTCGTAATAAATTGCTGTAAATTTAAATTCTATCTAAAATTACATATTGCATAAGACATTTTCGAGTACTATTTAACAGTTCCTAATAAACTGAAGAGATAATAGTTTTCTGGGCAATATTCATGGCATTAAGTAGGAAGCATTTAATTATGATGAGCTCGAAGCCATATTATATCTTGGAGAAGACTATTGCCTATAACACACTTGTTACACAATTAACGTTTTGGTATTTTAAAAGTTAGTAATGTTAAGCTTCGAAATATGTTTAGTTAATGCACAAACTCAATTATAAATGGAAATATTATAAAATAAACAAAACTAGAGTCCTATTGACATAATCCATGAATATGACTTATTAATAAATCAGAAACATTAATAGCTCTGATTGTAATTAACTTAAACTATTGAAATTGATTGATAGTGACATTTATATCCGCTCTGATTTGCGTTTAATAAATCATTGACAATATAAATACAACGACTAGTTGAGTTTGACACGACTTTGACACAGTTTCTACTCTTGTAGTTATTCTTTGTTCATACTAGCGCCATCTAGTCGAAAGGAGATGAACTATAAGGTAAAAGGCATTTGAAGGAGAAGTAAAATTCTATTAGAGATTCTGTTATTCTGATTTCTTGTTTGACTACTGAATTACTAGCTCAAGCACTCTAACATTTCCATTTATATTTATTACTATAATATTGTATATATAACCAATGAAGTTTATATATTATGTCCACTAATGGGTTATAGGCTAATTCCACAGTACTCATATAATTATGTACTATACTAATTTTACGTTAAGGTTTTAGGACTACACAATAATTTAGTTCTCTTACATCTGTCTTTGTTTTGGAGGAATGCAAATTATTATGGTAGCTTTTCCAATTTATATATTATATTATTGAACTAGTTACTTATTGAAGCGGTGTTATTCATGACTAGGCTAGGTTATTGGTGAATGCTCTCATATTGTAGTTTGTATCAATTCCATTCAGTTCCACATATCTAGTAGTATCACGAGTATAAATTAAATAATTTTCATTTCTAAAGTTATTATAAGTACAAAATACAACGATTTCTTATTGCTAATCCAGAGCCAACAAATAGCCTTTGAAGAATTTCATTATGATGTCAAACGGTAATTAACCCTCGAGCGTTAGGTGTGTCTTGAAATGTCAATGTGTCAAAAACAAACAAAATTTATGCCCTTCGCGTTGTGTTTTTACGCGATGATCGTGATTAATAGTCGCATTAAAAAGTTTAAAAGGGGACGCATAAATCTCAAGATATTAATTGAGATAATAATGTAGATTTTATTAATGCCGCCAGAAAACGCCTTGAAATATCACTACATGTTTTAATATAAATGACCTCTCACGGTGGGATTAACTTTGACAGATGCGTAGCGAAGATTGATGCCTTACAGCGTTGTAATCCGTGCAGTGAAATAACCAATTACGATTAGCATAAACATAAGGTGGAGTAAATTAACATATTATCAGCCGATGAATAATGCATACCGGGGTATTATATACCCGCACATCAAATTAGAGGGTTATGTTACCCTTCAACCCAGTGTATTGTCAAAATCGGTTCAGACGGTACTCGTTTATATGTAAAGTTTATGTTATTGTACCTGGATTTAGTTTATTTATGAATAATGCATCAGTTCTATATTTTGAATGCCCAATGTCAATACATCTGATTTTATTCGAATGTTATTTTTTGTCAACTATATTGTAACCCTCAAATGCAGTGTAAGGGTATTTGTGGCGGTGACGCGTCAATGACAGGAAATTTGACAATGCGTGACCGAGTGAGCGATCGGTTCATTTGATAATACTAGTTCGCGTTTAGAATATTAAAAGCTTAAGTGATACTTAATGTGATACGACTCATGACAAGGTTGGGGTTTAGTTTTTAATTGTACACATTTTTTATATTGGAGTTACTTGTTAGCAATATAACATTGACGGGCACTGCATTATGCTGCATTTAATAGTATTTTAGTGTTATAGGAACTTTTATTTATTTTATTTATTGATTTTATTGAATTTATTATTTATTTTATTGTTATAGGAACTTTACGAGCTCGAATATCATCAAAAGAAATTATTCGCTTGGATAGCGTCGTTTTGTTACGAAAATAGATTTTTTAATCAGCGAATGTGAAAAGAAAGCTTTATATTATAAATTGTACCGACTTCACGATGTTAGAAGTAATGTATCACGGCAAAGATTTATGTGAAATGTATTGTGTATTTTATGAATCGTGTCATGTTGGTTTGCAAATCACAGCGTGGAATAACAAACAATGGTGTCGGTGTATAGTTGGCTAACAGTTCAGTGATTTATCTCTACTAGAGTCAGATGTAAATGATGGATGACATGCAGGCGTTTATTAATTGCTATAGGTACTACATCAGATAAGGTTTTTTCATCTTAGTGTATTCCCAGTTTCTTCCAAACTCTACCTGGATTTGGTGCCTGGTGTTAACATTTTTATGGCTGTGATTTTTTGTTTTTCGTCTGACCTCCCAATCCAGTAAATCTCGTCCGCTTATTACT
This sequence comes from Thumatha senex, assembly GCA_948477245.1. Classification (NCBI taxonomy): domain Eukaryota; kingdom Metazoa; phylum Arthropoda; class Insecta; order Lepidoptera; family Erebidae; genus Thumatha; species Thumatha senex. Next base: position 1,360,341 of record OX419733.1, on the reverse strand, counting down.
CGTAGTACGTACTTCGCTAGCAAGGTAAGGTCGCTTGAGCCCCGGAAATCTTGGTGGGGGCCCCTTGCACCCCGTACAATAGATCAAATAACATAGTCCTATATATAAATAATTGTTCCGTTTTCATAGATACATATTGTCACGCCTTTATCCCCGAAGTGGTAGACAGAGGCATACTATACGCCCACATTACACCTTATGCATTTTTATTCCACGTAACAGGTGGTGAGCCCATTGTCGTGTTGAAATGAACAGGCGCTGGCTGTGGTGAATTACTGTTTAAAATTTTCAAGGCTCTCAACTGGGTTTAACGACTGCCATTTTACTAGCAACCGGGATCAACGGCTCAACGTGCCTTCCAAAGCACGGAAACGCTCATTTGTTCCGCTTACTTTCATAAAATATTTGACAAGATGTAAAACTATAAGGTTAAACTAGATTTAAGTTTAAGTAGATCGGGTTATTAAGAGTCTACCTACCTTGTACAACGTTATTTTGATGAACAGGCTAGTTTCTCACACTGTATCCTTGGACTATATTCTACTTGAAATCGTTATATGGGATTGTTTTGAAGTGGCTTACGCCGGATACCTCTTTGGATAGGACAACTGATCTTGCAAGCAGACTCGGTCGCTTTTTTAAATCTTATTTTCTAAAATAAATATAACTACAATAGATAAATAACTACACGTGAAGAGGATTAATGAAAATAGAGTGACTAAGCAGATTTATGTGGCGATAGTGAAAAGCCAGCTGGTTGGGGTCGACCTCGGCGTACGGATGGCAATCAAATCGAAGACCTTTTGCGAAAGTGCCTTTACCGGCGATCATGTACATAAACGAGATCCTGTATAAAAGCGAAAGTTGTATGCCAGAATCGTACTAAATGGAAAGCCATAGTATTTGCCTACCCCCATGGGAGACAGGTGTGATAATATGTAAATATAACTACGTTTAACTGTTACTTACGCTGTTTCTTGTGTGGTTTCTGTTCTTTTTCTACTTATTGTCTTAGCCATGGCAAAATGTAACACTATTAAAAGAGCACGATATCCCCGAAGGGGTAGGCAGAAATTAGTAGATTTTACCGTATGCACTTTTGTCCCAAATAACAGGTGGTGAGCCCATTGTCGTGTTAAAATGGACAGGCGCAGGTCGTGGCGACGTGCAGTTGAAATTTTTCAAGCCGCCCATAAGGCCTTCAACTGTGCTTAACGATTGGCATGTTACTGGCAACCGGGACCAAAGGCTTAACATGCCTTCCGAAGCACGGAATCGCTCGCAAATGTAAATGCCACAAAGTGGTCACCCATCCGAGGACCAGCCATAGTGAAAATTGCTTAATGCAGTGATCGTTCACAGAACACTGAGTCCGCGGGGCCACGAGCCTGCGAGGGAGTGATTAAACATAGTCAAGATACATACAAATCGAGTTAAAGAACACATTTATAATCCTTTTATGTTTAAAATATTCTAGTCCAGTCATTACGTCGGAAAAATCGGGTTAGAAATGCAAATGAACCAAGAAAGCCAAATTTTGGAAATTACGGTTGCTAGAAAAACTTAAGTTCAAATTGTCGACCAAAATAACCTGAAGAGTTTTCCGCCATCTTGAAAAAAATTAAATTCAGTTTTTTTATAATAATTCGGTTCCCGGTTGAGATACAAAACTTTTTTTTTCTTTTTTTACAATTATATATTTTTTTTTTTTACTTTTTCCATGATGGCGGGAAACCCATCAGGTTATTTTGGTTGATAATTTGAACTTAAGCCTTTCTAGCCCCCCCCCCCCCCACGCAATATCCTAAATTTGGCTTTCTCGGTTCATTTGCATTTCCAAATGTATATAATGACTGGACTATTCACTTTTTAAAGATTTTACCTCGATTAATTATAATGAACGAAATAGCTTTTTAGTGTTTTAGGTTGAAAAAATGACTGCAAAGTTAATTGCTAACATTATATTTTATTATTTTTGAAAACAAAAATAATGCGTCGCTATTCCGCTTTAAAACTTTAAAATAAGAAATTAATTTATACAAATTGCATTTTTTTCTGTCTTATGCCTAGCATATTCTAAAAATGGTGGAAAGATACCAACCATTATATATATTTAATTCATAGACGTAAGGAAGAGCTCGTGGATCGTTTTCTCAGTGTTCTGTAAAAGAGCATTGCGTTAAGCAACATTCGCTATAGAGTGTGTAATTTTCCTTTGTGGAATATCCTTTGTGGAATTTTCATTTGCGAGCGTTTCCGTGCTTCGGAAGGCACGTTAAGCCGTTGGTCCCCGTTGCCAGTAAAATGGTAGTCGTTAAGCCTGGTTGAAGGCTATGGGCTTTAAAAATTTAAACAGCAGGTCGCCACAGCCTGCGCTTGTCCATTTCAACACGGCAATGGGCTCACCACCAGCTACGTGGGACAATAAATGCATACGGTGAAATGTGAGCGTATATACTATGCCTCTGCCTACCCCTTTGGGGATAAAGGCGTGACAATATTTATGTATGTATGTAAAGACGTACGCAAATGTTTTATTCTTCGGTATTGTAAACAACGATTAGGATATGGTATGAGATATTATACCATATCCTAATCGTTGTTTAAAATCAAACACCGTCTTGACCTGAAATCGAAAATACGAATTTGTTTGTTCATCAACAGAGTCATCGCTTTAAGCATCATTTACCCCATGTGAACTTTTGACACACGACCGGGTTTTGACACTGGTCTATTATTCTTGACCATTGACGGGGATTTTTGAACAACATGCCGCACTCTGTTTTGACATTGCTTATGGCGTTATGCCGTCGAAATTTCCAGGTAGGTACCAACATACAATATTGATGAGAAGATGTTGCGTCACCTAAGAAGGATTTTAATTACTTATGCATCTTCATATGTCTTTAGTATCTCTTACTTGGCTTACGTTTGAATTTACAATAAAAAATAATCTTACATTATCATAATTTTCACATAACATAACTTAGTACTTACAAAATTAATTGAATCGTTTGCGCTGTGTTTAACATCACCCCATATTCAACAATCATGGGATGATGTCAAAGCTAAGAGGAGTCTCTAGCAGTCGGTAGAAGGTGCAGCGGGTGTTGATTTGGTATGGCTCAGGGTTGTACCGCAGTCAGAACATGGGTTTGGTTGCATGCGCTTCCATCACCTCATTTGAGATTGGATGAAGACCTTGCATGTGGCAGTGCCACTAGCCTATCTAGGCTGCAAGAGATTTGAACTAGTTGTAGTAGTAGTTGCATGGTGGAAACCAATGGCCATCATACTCTAAGTTATAGGCGCTGGTAATTTTTTGCGGCACCATGCTATGAACGATATAGTTCGAGATAAGAGGCCGGATGGATTTATGATTAAACATTGTTAAGATTACTATCATGACATATTATAATCTAATTGTATGATTTTATTTTTTTAAATATCTACCTAATTCAATAAATTACCTTGGGTACCTTGAATATTATTGTGCTAATTATATCCTTATAATTATATGGCTCAAAACTTATTTCATATTTTAAGATTATAAATTAATACTGTGGGGGTGGGGATTAAGAGAAAAAGCATGCACGTCGCCATCCCTGCCAGCTACGGCTGCAATTCTACTCCAACACGAGTGCCACCAGGGCGAATTATGCTGGGGCGTGCCCCCGAGGCGCGCACACCAGTTCGTCCTCGCTGGTGCGAAAAGTGTGTGCCAGAGCGGATTAGGGGGCCGCCATACCACACGCGCGGCCTGACATGGCGGGAAGTGGAGGATGGAGTGCAGGGTAGCTGCGTGGAATGTTAGGGGAGGAATGGTAGATAAGATGAATGAGTTGATGGATGTTATGAATGAGAGAAAGTTAGATGTAGTGTGCTTGACAGAGACCAAGCGCAAGGGCAGCGAAGTCTTAGAGCTCCCGGGTGGGGTGCTCGCGCTGTGGTCTGGAGTACCAGAGAGCGAGCATGGTAGTCGGTGGCTTGGAATTTTGCTGTCCTCGCGATTGGCCTCCGGTATGTATAAGTACAAACTGGTAGGTCCTAGAATCCTCTGGATTCGTGTAAAACTTGGTTTGACGAAGATTTTCCTGGTAACTGCTTACGCGCCAGTATCTTCGTCGAACGCGAGTGAGCTAGAGGACTTCTGGGAGAGTATGAGATAAGCTCTAAATGAGGAAATGAAAGACTTATAGTATGTGGAGACTTGAATGGATGGGCGCTAGCGATGGTTTTGAGTTTTGATCTATTCCTAATAGATAGTCGGCTCCGTAAACAGGTATGGCCACAAGGCTTCATCGAGGCGCTCAGCTGGAATCAGACCACTACCTAGTCATAACTAGGATTAGGGGTCTGTTCGCGGGTTGGCGTCATCGTACCGAGTGTCCTGAACCTAAGCCGACTTATAGCATCGAAAGCTGAAAGCTGCAGGATGCATCCATTAGGTATAAATATAAAGAAAAGGTAGCTGAAAAGCTTGGCGACGTCAATGTAAGTAGTGAGAATGTGGAAAGTGTATGGCAGAACCTTAGGGATAGTATGGTAAATGCCGCTGTGGAAGTGTGTGGAGAAACGAAAAGAGGCAGTAGTAATAAGCGTGATGCATGGTGGAATGAGGAAGTGAAAGAAGCAGTTCGAATGAAGAAGAAAGCATGGCTAGACTACTTAGCCTCGCGGAATGATTTTAATATAAAAGAGAGATACAAGCTACAGAAAGTTAACACTTAGAAGAAACTCGTGAAAGGTGCAGAATGAAAGCAGATGAAAGGTTGTTGTTCAATTTCCGGGATAATGCCAAGCTCTTCTGGAAAGAGGTAGGCAAGACCTGGAGTTGTTCGGCAATCTGCATTATGAATAAAGTGCTTAGTGTTAACAATGACGTCCTAACAGACCTAACTGACGTCCTGCAGAGATGGATTGAATATTATGGAAAGATGAATGCAAGAAAAGATGCCACATCGGGAAGTGAAGCTCACTTCGATGCTCCGGATCCCGATGTCATTGAAGTCATTAGTATGAAAGAAATAGAACAAGCGATAAGAAGTATGAAATATGGTAGGGCTGCGGGAAAAGACAGAGTTACTGCTGAGATGATCAAGTACGGTGGGTCGCGCGTCTGGGACACACTATGTCTGTTATGTAACTTGTGCTGGCGGACGGGTGAGGTCTGGCGAGTAGCAGTTGTAGTACCTATTTACAAAGGGAAAGGCTCGCGCCTAAACTGCTCCAGCTACAGGGCGATCAGCTTGGTCAACTTAGCTAGTAAGGTGTATGCAAAGGTTATAACGGCAAGAATGCAAGAAAAGTCTAAAAGGTATTTATGGGAGGCTCAATGCGGATTCCGATGTGGTTGCATGGATCAAGTGTTTTCTCTCCGCATGATCGCGGAGATGTTTCTGGCTATTAGCCAAAAGGTTTTCTGCGCTTTTGTGGATCTGGAGGAAGCATTTGATAACGTTGTGAGAGAAACTCCGAGCGAGCAGCGAGGCGTCTACACCATATCCGGGATTTGCTGCCCGGATATGGTGTAGACGGCTCGCTACTGCGGGCAATACAGTCGCTTAATAGGGACTGTAAGGCTTGTGTGCGAGTAGGGGGGGATGTGTCACCTCTTTTGATGTATGTACAGGCGTCAAACAGGGCTGTGTCATGTCCGCCTGGCTGTTCACAGTGTATCTAGACAGTTGCCTGCAGAAGTTGAAAGATTGTGATAGGAGTGTAAATATGGGTGACTTTACAGTAAACTGTCTGCTGTACGCTGATGATGCGGTGCTCATGGCCTCATCAGAAGCCGACCTTCAGGCATTAGTCACTAATATGAAAGAGAAGTGTGAATGTAAGGGTCTCCGCTTGAATGCAAGTAAAACTAAGGTTCTAGTATTTGAAAGAGGTGACGTAAGAACTAAATGCGAGATTAGGGTAAACCAGGAATGTCTAGAGCAAGTGAATGAAGTGTATGTATGTGGATGTAGAACGACGAGTAGCTATTAGTAAAGCGACAAAGCATCGTAAAAGAAGCACGAATGGCGATTCATAACGCAGTGCTAGTGTCAACTTTGCTTTATGGTAGCGAAATCTGGGTATGTCAGCAGATGCATGAAAGTAAATTGAATGCTGTGGAGATGCGATCACTTCGAAAATTGTGCGGCGTAACTTTGGCCGACCGAATACGTAACGAAGTGATACGCAATATGGCAGGTTTGAATTAAAGTGTCAGCTTTAAGCTGGAAAAGGGCGTGCTCCGTTGGTTTGGACACGTCCAACGAATGAGTGAGGAACGATTGACGAAGAATATATATTGTGCGAAAGTAGAGGGTATAAGGAGTCAGGGTAGGCCGAGACTTACATATGAAGACCACGTGAGCAGATTGCTTAAAAACGGAAAGGTCAAAAGTACTCGGATACCCAGACGTGCGTGTATGAAGCGATTGATGAATCTCGAAGAAGCGACAGAAGTATGCATGGATCGCGAAGCCTGGCGATCTGTCTTCTCTGACTACCCCGTCAGGGATACAGCGTGAAGATAGTTAGTTAGTTAGTTAGTTTATCTATTGTATGTCTATATGGTAGGACATAGCCGGAACAATTATAATTATGACATCTGCTGCTTAGTAAAGATTTTTATAATTTTACATAACAGGAAAGAAAATAACAAATAAAACAATAAATAATGTAATTCCTGTTATTATAAAGACACAACAAATTGTCGTTTCAGAAATAAAGAAAGAGAAACTTAATTACACGACATGTGACGAGGGTATTTAAAGCAATTCCAAGGTTTACTTTGTTGGAGTCTAAGCAGCTAAAGATTAGAGTAAGAAAAAATATCAGTAAATGATATAGTTACCCTTTCCATTCTTTCCTAGGAAGTTTGGGAGTCAAATTTATAAAACACCTGTTATATCGAATCATAGGTAATATAGATTTCATACGTCTGGACTTGTGATTAAAAAAACTTGTACCTCAGAGTTTCTGTACTATGTTTAAGGCAATTCCACGTTTATCAAGTTGGAATTATTGTATTTGAAAATTCGGCCTTAGAAGTTTATAGAAAAATATTGTATTGCAATAACTACAATACACCACTGCCGTAAAATTCTTATGATCCGCTATCTCTTATGTCTTACGTCAACAATATTGATATAGTCTAATTGGTAGCCAAGCTGTCACATATGAACTTCTACTTTATAATTATTAAAATCCAAATTGTATACTTCAGTAGTCTAACTCTGTGACTCGGACTGTAATTTACAAAATTACACTATTAATAAGTTCTGCAGAAAAAAAGAACCAGTATAATTCACCATGTCTATCCGTCTGTCTGCACCTATATTGTCTCTTTATACATATAAACAACAAAGTTATAAAACTGAAACATTAATTATATTGTATTTAGCGTACATGAAGAAATCGAATGTTTTTACAGTGAACCATGCATTGTGGAGAAATAAATAGTACAAGGTCTGGCGACTATGACCATAGAGCCCCACTACAGGAAATACATCCAGGTTGTCGATCAGCGTGAAATCAAGTTGGTACAGTAACTTAGGAAGATTAAATCTCCTGACGAGTACGGAATCACTACTTAGTTTCTTAACGCTGGTGGTTGACGTGTCTGGGCATTACATATTTTGACAACGACTGATCCAACTTGATCGAAAAGACAGGCAACATTAGGTATAAAACCTTAAAATACCTATAAATCTATATACATACATATTGTCACGTCTTTATCCTCGAAGGAGTAAGCAGAGACATACTATACGCCCACATTTCACTGTGTGCATTTTGGTACCACGTAACAGGTGGTGAGCCCATTGTTGTGTTGACTAATGGACAGGCGCAGGTTATGGAGACCTGCTGTTGAAATTTATCAAGCAGCCCATAAGGCCTTCAACTGGACTTTACGACTGCCATCTTACTGGCAACTGAGACCAACGGATTAATGTGCCTTCCGAAGCAAGGAAACGCTCGCAAATGTAAATTCCACAAAATGGTCACCCATCCAAAGACCAGCTATAGCGAAAGTTGCTTAACGCAGTTATTGTTAACAGACCACTGAGTCGTTGGGGCCACGATCGCTTCTTATTAAAAAATTGTTACAGTACTCATGATATTTATGTTATTTACGTGTACCAACACATCAAATTATATTATCGCGAGGAAGTATCGGAAAGTATATAATTAAATGTCTATTGTCAACATTGACAACATTTTTTTGATAAGTGTGTACTTATCAAAAAAATGTTTTAATTCTCCAAATGGAATCATTATGAAATTGCAAAAACCTCACAATGTTTTAAAACTACTTTATATTCATAAAGTAATATTATAAATACATGTAACCTGTTATTACTTTTGCCTTGAGGCAAAACACTTTCGCAAAACACAATGCCGAGTTCCCAAAGTCAGACAATGTGTTGTCAAAACGTTATAATTACTTATTTTATCCACAAACTAGGACATTTAATTATATGACAATGCATGTGAACGTTTATTCCGTTTAAGAGGTAAAACTTATCTGGGCGGAGCGTTAAGCGAGCAAAGACAGCGTAGGTACACCATAATACGCACCGAGACGCAACCCTAAGGGCCACAGCAGGTGTTGTTCAAATCGTGGGTCGAATACGGCGGCTGGGTCTGGAGGTGGCCCTTCACAAATCCGAGGCTCTGTGCTTTCACAGACCTCGGAAAGGGCTGCCCACGGGATCCAGCATACAAGTAGGGGGCGTTAGCATCGGCATCGAGCCCTCAATGAAGTACCTGGGGCTCGTACTCGATAGCCGATGGAACTTCGGACACCATTTCCGAAGTTTGGTCCCTAAACTGAGGAGGCTCTCGCGACTGCTGCCCAATATAAGGGGACCCAACGCTCCCTGCAGGAGACTCTACCTCGGGATCATGGCCCTATATGGGGCCCCAGTATGGGCGAGAAACCTGACGGCCACCAACGTGGCTATTTTACATAGTCCGCTGAAGACAATGGCCGTCAGGATGATTAGAGGGTACCGCACGATCTCCGTCGAGGTGGCATGTCTCCTAGCCGGGACCCCTCCATGGGACCTGGAAGCGAGGGCCCTTGCGTCGTTGTATCAATGGCGCAAGGAGGCGCTGGAGCGGAACAATAGGCCTGTGCCCCGAGAAATCGAGGCTCAGCGATCCCTGCTCCGCGAGGAGCTCATGGAGACATGGAAGGTGCGACTTGAGCAACCTAAGTGGGGACATACCATAATTGAGGCGGTGAAGCCGGTCATGGAGGAGTGGCTGGAGAGGCAACACGGCAGCCTCACCTACCGGATGTCACAGATACTTACCGGGCACGGGTGCTTCGGTAAGTTTCTGTGGCGTATACACCGAGAGGTAACACCAGAGTGCCAGCACGGACTGCAGCGAGGATACGGCTCTGCATACACTGGCAGAGTGTGCAGCGCCGGAACCTCGTTGCGGGTCTGGGCGTGTACATTCTCACGCTGGAGACAATGGTGAGAGCCATGATCTCCAGCGGGAACGAGAAAGAGCGAGAAAGAACTCTCCCTCCCGAGTTCCGCAGTCTGCGACGAGGGCGCCGCAGACTTGTCTTCGCTCAAGACTACCGGTCTCCGTGGCCTGAGTACGGTGGGCGGGCTGCTCGCCGTGCTTACAGAAGCAGGCCAGGGAAGGCGGCGTAGCGTGAGGGTTACACGCACGTAGCTCACTCCCTCAAGGTAGTGGTATATAACCCGAACCTACCTACCTAATGGTATATAACCGAAACGGGTGTGTATCCTGCCCCCTTGAAGGAGCCTGCGGTAGCGGACAAGGTCTGTCGGGAGCCCTGGGGTTATCTTTCTGAGGGCTCACCCGGGACTTCTGGCCATAGACAGATAGAAGGGTAACGTGTGGTTTTAGTCGGTAGGAGTCCGGCATAGGATCCATGAGGATTTCCGCACGAAAAAAAAAAGCTACACCATCATGTACAATTCGATTATAGTAAATTTACATATTGTGATTTTATAGTGCTGAACTTTTTGTTGAACAGGTAGCAATACTAAAGTGGATATTGAACTCTAGTTATTAAATTATCTAATTATATAATTCTAAATATTTCTCGTTACCCACGCAGTGCGCATATTGTACAAGCTGACATTATGAGGGTTGCCATTAGGTTCTTGGGAATTCTTCGTAGATTTCAGCCACTTAGAATAAACTAAATAAGAGCAAATGGAGCTATATCAGAGAATAGTGAGTGAGCTGTGACAAAAATACACAATCCTTGTCACACTTGCTGGTATGCCCAGAGAACTTTCAAACATGCTCACTTGAAGATCTTAAAGTCGCTACAATTGACGTCATCAAAGTGCCGATATATTGGTCCGGAATAATGTTATAACAGATTGTTGCCGCCGATACTACGAAGAAGGTATCATGAAAAAATATGATAATATTATGTCAAGATCTAAGGCTTATGTTAGCTAAATTAGGGCTAGATGGTGATTTTTAATATACCTTTTGTGCATCCTTGGTTATACTGATATAATGAAACTCAGGCTCTATTGATTTGGTAAATTTCCGGAAAGGTCAATGTCACACTCACACGCTTGTGGAAGAAGTAGTTGGTGATACTTTAAGCGTAATATGTTAAATGTAAATACTAACACAATTCAAATGGATTTTAAAACAATCTGGGTGTAACATATTAACATCATTTGAATAAGATTAAACATTTTTTTGTTACCGTTAGCACATTATCTTAAACAATAATAGTCTGCTCTGAGCTCGTTCTCAAGATAAACGAAAACATATGCTCACTTAATTTTATCGCCGACAATCTTAACACTAAATCTCCTTTAGCAGAATCCATAAAATCTGCCCACACCTTCAAAACGACTATTAATTTCCCCGCGGACAAAGCGCAAAGTCCGAAACAACGACAAAGACAGAGCAGTGCAATATCTTCATCTGCCGTTTCACACGGTGCATTACTAAGATTAATGGCGCAATAGAGGCAGTACAATTTGAACCCCAGCTCCCGGCTCGCGCAGGATACAATATTTTATGTTGACAGACATAACAGCGCTTCTACGACCGCTTATTCTTTGTGCCCCGTATTTTATTCGCTTTATGACGGTCTCTGACAACCTAGTCAATAACACGCTCGATACTAATTGTTGTTCTAATTTCAACGTTATTTTTATAGAATTAGAGTTTGATTATAGAATTGGTGGTCGCAAAATCCTTTGTGGCTTTATAGTAATGGTCGTGGATGCCGGTTGAATGTTTGTTAGTATTTTATTTCGGGGCGTTCTCGCGTCATAAAATAATAGCGTAATGCAGTGTTGTAAATCAATTTTCTTTTTGAACGCTGACGTTTATAATGAAGGTCGGTAGTTTTGAATTAGTATAAAATATTTTTTTATAAACGAGCGTGATTATTATCTGTGTGGTTTTATTAATGGACGTGGATAATATCGCCTGTCAGGCGTTTCTTTCAACGGAAGATGTTGGTACAGCTTTGAATAGATTTAGATGATAGATTATACAACAAGAAATGAATAATGGTTATCTTGTTTTTAACTATAACTGCGTTACGAATAATAAAACGATTGTGAGGTATTGTTCTTGCCAAGTACACTATAGCATGTTTTGAAATTTGTATCAAAATATTTTTATTTAAACTACGATTTACCTGTATAACAAGGTCCAACTATGTAATCATTATCATACCATATCGTGGATCTTTTATGTATGTAGATTGATATCAAAAACAACAATTTTAAGTTTCAATTGGAATTTTTATTTTAAAATATGGCATGACTAAGTCCTTCCCGGTTTAAATTCCGAGTGTATTTACCGGATTCTATTAATGTTTTTGGTTTTATATAGTAAATTAAAAAAAATCTACCCCGTGGAAAGCACCGGCATTGGTGAGTGGGAACCTTATTTTTATATTATTGCTAAATGTCAACACGTTTCCTGCGCTAGAATTATTTGTTTGAAATTTCGTCTACAGTATGGGGTTCTTCAAAATTATGAAGACTGACAATTTCAATTTAAAAAAAACCTCATAGTCATCCTCAATAAACGGGCTTTCTAATGCAAAAAGATATTTTAATGAAATACGTAGTTCCCAATTTTTTTTTCAAACAAACAAAGCCTTGAGCTACACTATAGTGGTATAAATTGTCTTTTGTACTTATAACTTAAATTCAGATAAGATATAATTATATAAAAGCTGACTTCAACCGATATCAACACAAGGAAGTTTAAGCAGGCTAGGAATCTAGCGGCAGAGCGATTCTCACAGTACATACCGTAAACAGGTGAACAAAAAATATGTACATATTGTAATCTGCAATACTGTGGTCTTGGATCCCAATGTAGGTTACACGAACATAAAATTTATATAATCTGCAAATAATGTAATCGGAATGGTTTATGTTAATGACAAGATTTTATTAACTTTATTTTTGTGAACAGTTCTTTACATTAAAAGATTTATATTGTTTATTGATTAAACTTGGTAGAATTTGCTATATATCTTAAATAAAAAGCAATTGTACTGTTTCATATTATTGAATTTTTAACCTGACTTTTTTCACCTTACGATATTTTTAAAGAATAATACATTTTTCATGAATCACAGATGTTATTGAACACAAGTTTATTGTGCCTTTTAACAGTCGTATTCTTCAACCGCTGCCTAACACTATCATTAGAACAAATATAAAAGACTATAAATTTAAAAATGATACCTGTTACATAAATGGTGAGAAATGTAATAAATATTCACAAGGCGTCCCCCACAACTGGAAATTGAAATAAAAATGCATGAATTCTTCTTCAAGCATCGACTTGTGAATAAAACAATACACATGCGACATCGCACAAACGACTTGAATCAGTATGCTTAAGAGGATTGTCTGTTTTTTAGGGGAAGTGCGATTTTATAATTTTTTATGAATTGAGCTGACGTAGGCAAAAAAGTGTGAGGATGTTATTATTTTGCCAATTGTTAACCAATTCACATCATATTTTGATGCTAATTTTGTTATCACTCACGACATGTTCCATAAACTGTTAACTATCTTAAGCCTCTAGCTCTATAATTTTTGTATAATTAAAATTTTAAATAACATACACAAATATAGTCAGGCCTTAAATATCACACCATGAAAATTTTCCATTCTTGATCCCAGATAATATAAATTTTAATATGTCTCAATTGGCCTTCCTATGCACGTTTTTCCTATTTTCTACTTAAAACGCTTTCCTCTCTTTGGTCTAGTAAAAAGATATTAATTTAGAAATTAGCAGAGCCTTTGTACTTTTCCTTTTAGTCTTTCACTAGGTTAAAAAAGTTATGCTGTTCATAGTGTATCTGAACAGTAATGCCTGCAGAATTTAAAAGATTGTGATAAGGGTGTGAATTTGGGTGACTTAACAATAAACTGTCTGCTGTACGTTGATGATGCGGTGCTAATGGCCTCATCAGAAGCCGACCTTCAGGCATTAGTCACTAATATGAAAGAGGAGTGTGAAAGTAAGTAGCGAAACCTGGGTATGCCAGCAGATACATGAAAGTAAATTGAATGCTATTGTGAAGATGCGATCACTTCGAAAAATGTGCGGCGTAACTTTGGCCGACCGAATACGTAACGAAGTGATACGCAAAATGGCAGGTTTGAATGAAAGTGTAGCATTAAGCTAGAAAAAGGCGTGCTCAATTGCTTTGGACACGTCCAACAAATGAATGAGGAACGATTGACGAAGAATATATATGAAGACCACGTGAGCAGATTGTACAAAAATGGAAAAGTCTAGAGAACTCGGATACCCAGACGTGCGTGTATGAAGCGATTGATGAATCTTGAAGAAGCGAAAGAAGTATGCATGGATCGCGAAGCCTGGCGATCTGTTCGCTCTGACTACCCCGCCAGGGATACAGCGTGAAGATAATTTAGTTTTTTTTAATGTCTGACAAGTGCCTCTAAATAATGCCAATAAATAATATATATTGTTCTTTTCATGCTTTTTAAAAGGTTTATGCTTTTCCACTATCCTCACGAATGAAGTATCCATCAAATGTGCCTGACACTCTGCTTAAACACTCCTCTTGCTATATAATGCGGCGTATCCTACCGGCCATAAATATGTAATGAAGTCAACCAACCGCCTCTACTACCAATAACTTAAAAAAACTTTCACATTATTAATAATATTGTTGTATCTTAACGACGAAGATAAGAGCAGCGATATAAAATATACTAAAATTTGGAAATGAGATATTTAAATGTTTTATTTAAGTTAGATCCTTTTGGAACAACATCAAACATACTTAAAATATAAAATTATTAAGTAAGTAGAGAACTGTATATATTTCTGACTGAACCATAAATCTTCATTGCGTCCCGATGACACGCCGCGACACGTCGCTTTGCTACCGCGCTACTGACAAGCACCACGACTGTAACAGCTTACAATACTTAGTTCACTTCAAGCCATTGTACACTCTATTATTACAGGATAAACATCAAATCACTTTTACACTCACCACTTGGATCGACGTTACATTACCCAACACCAGTAACTCAACAAAGATAATAGTCTCAGAGAAAATTGAAGCCACTACTGATGCAACAAGATTCTGTTCAAACTGATGTACAGACCTTAATACTTTGTTCTTTTCGCTAGAATTTCCATGGTTTTCTGCAAAAAGGTCATTAGTACCACTCACGGTCTTAATAGAAAGTGAACTGTAATCTATGTCAATTGAGTTAAATTTTGAATGTAACAAAATATTTAATGCGCCAACAACATTATCCCTCAGTGACAAGCAACGTCATGCTGTCGATCATTATAATATATGTGCCTGGCTGTCAGCTGTCTTAGCGCATGAATGATTCACTCCATGATAAATTTTAGCTTATGATTACCTTTCAGACGTACGTCAATATGTCTGTTTACGTAATTACTACTTCTATTTAAAAAGGCTTTCAGACTGTTTTATGGTGAGGCATGGCGGGAGGTACTTCTTCGACAACTGTATATCAGAGTTAAAATATTTATGAATAAGTATGATTTATAGCCCCAACGGTTAGAATGATAGAATGTATGCTTATTCATGATCGGTAAATATAGAAAGATGGTCGTTTATTTTCTTAGCCTGATCATCAATTATGTAACTATTGATTGTGAGATCATCAATTTCGTAGATTGTTTAGTATCAATCTTCAGTTTGTTATTACGTACTAAGTGAAATACCAACACTATTATTCAAATCTTATTGTTTAAGTTTAACAGGTCAGCATGAGATATGTGACTACTTCATGGAAACTCTGAAACTAATTTTGTTTTGATTAATCAATATCTTATCTATATACTTTTTCAGTTTCTAAATTGTACATATTAATAAGTAATATTTTTGAATAACAGATTTTTTAAATGCACTCAAAAGGTGAATCTGTGTGAGGTGAGAGGATAAAAACTTTATACCGAATTCTTTGGTAATTCGTCATTTTGGATTAATAGTAATGTCACTTTATTTTTTGAGTGATTCTCAGCAAGCTCTTTCATTTGTTAATGTTTACCAATCACACCTTATCGTCGAAGGGGTGGCAGAGGTATATTAAACGCCGCACACATTTCACCTTGTGCATTCATATCCCACGTAATAAGGTAATGGTGAGCCCATTAACGTGTTGAATTAGACAGACGCAGATTGTTGAAACAAAACAAAAGCTTGATGTTGAAACTTTTCAAGCCTTGCTGCGACGACTGCCATGCTACTGGCAACCAGTACCTTCGACTTAACGTAACTTCCTAAGCGCGGAAACGTTCGTAAATACGACAAAGCGCTCACCCATTCATAACCAGCCATTGTCAAAATTGCTTAACGCAGTGATAGTTTATAAAAGACTGAGTTAGTGGGGCCACGAGCGGTTGTCTTTCATTTGATACACATATTGTAGTAATGCATTAACTAGTTTGCCATTATGAATGTTTCACAAAGTTTTATTTTTATTTATAGTTCATATGGTAATAGAGTGTAAAGAATAATGTATCGTAGTATGTATACTGTACTCTCAGATCGTTCACGAAATTTGAACATGTTGTTTTAACCTGTAAACAATTAGAGCATTTATAAATGTGTTTATTGAAAGTTTGCTTACCTTTTTATTTGTGTAACAAATTGTAAGTTAACCAAATAAATAAATAAATAGATTTATAATGATGTCACACAAACTAATCATGCATTGTTATCCAAACTAAACGTGTATAAATAATTTTAGGTCAATCGGTTGAAGATATCTGCTTCGAAATTGAGTTGCCATAGGTCCCAACCGAACAAACATACATAACATACATTGCAAGTGAATCAAAAACATATAAAAATAGAATATCAGAATATTTAACTAAATTCCTCTTTTGAGTAAATAACATATCCCAGTGAATTAATAAACTATGCTAAAATAGTGACAACCAACAACATCATATGATAAACTTGAATGAAAAGCTCTTAAATGGAAATGCCACAAATGGTCACCCATCTCAGTAATTACCACAATGTATGATAAACGCAATGATCATTCATGATACACTGAGCTATCGGGGCTACGGGCACTTTCTTTTAGTTTTTGAGCGTTATATAGTAATGTTTACTGCCAGAAGTTTGGGCATGAAGAAACACCGTAATCAATTGTACTACACTCGCATTTACAATTATTTCAAGATATTAAAGGTCTTTGTCGTTAATAAGATTTTAATCAGGTTGTACTTTCTTAAACTTAACTTAAAAAGTTGAACGATAACAGGTTGTACTTTCTGTGGCACCCAATTGTTAAACACGCATTTTAAATAAGTATTATGAGACTACATATTTATGATAGAAATCAAGCCTTTCCTATTCTCTGTCGATATATTACAACTCAAAGAAATGTATTTCTTTGTAATGAAACTTGGTTGTGGTTTTCAATCGTTATCAAGTGTTTGTTGATTTCCTTGAAATCCTTTTGATTAATTCTATGGCACAAATCAGTATAAGATTCTAAAGACAGGTGTTCATAAATATGCTTCATGAAAACATTGTTAACTAACGATCCAGTAGCGGTGGTGCGGATGGTTAAGATCACTGTCGATAGATTACCAAAGACAGTATTTTACTCAATGTTGCACCCGAGCTTAAAGCCAATGGACATTAATGTGCGCTTCAGGGTCGTTCTCGTAGCATAAAATATGTTACATTCATTGGCATAATAAATGATTACTGTTATACTGTTGAAACTGATATAATGTTTTACTTTACAGCCCGCAATCTACATAACCCGTATAATTCATTATTGATCGTATAATCAGACAGTAAAAATTACATCATTAAGAGGTTATTTACGAGTATAATGCAATGAGTTTTATTTCTGTTATATAGCTACGAGTCGTTTAATGATACAACTAACAAGATGACTTTCATACCTTAAAATAATCTCTATTATTATTATTTTTCCGGAATGAGTAATACCGCATTATAATCCTGAAAGTTTATAATCCAACCTAAAACACGACGACAATAAACTCGAAATTGTAATACTTAATGTACGAAATCTTAATATTATAAATGCAAAAGTTTGTATGGATGTTTGTTACTCTTTCACGTAAATACTACTGAATAGATTTAAATGAAACTTTACAATAGTATAGCTTATACATCAGAACAACACTTAGGCTACTTTTTATCCCGGGAACAAGTTTTCTCTTTAGAACAAAATTTCTCTACGCGGGAGAAGCCGCGGGCGTCAACTAGTACATAATATACGGAAGCTCAACAGGTGCATTTTTAAAATCCCCGATGTTGATAATTTAGTTTCAACGTCCAAAGTCCCGAAAATTTAACCGATACGGATAGGTAAGGTTAGAACTGATTCTACGCGGTACCAAAACATGTATCAGCTCTGTTGTATTTTGGCTTCACGTAAGATATGGCGAAGCTATTTGCTGTGATGGGACGAACATCCAGTGTCAATAAATAATATTCTATATTTATATGAGTATGAAAGGGTTGCCGGGAGTGCTAAAAAAGTAAATGATGCTTTTTAAAGTTTTCTCTGATTGTTAGATTTTCTTGAGACGTTTATCAAGGGTCAATATTACAACATAATACAGAATTTCTATTTGATTGCCCAATATTAACTTAATTTAACCTATCAAAGATACCGTCCGTCTCATCGAAAGTCATGATCAAAAGATTATATTCAATTTAACCTACAAGTTATTCTGTCAAAGGAACTTAAATCGTTTCCTTCAATGCTGAAAAAATAACCAATCCACAGCTTACCCTAACATTAAAGCTTGAAGTAGTCAAAGCTCCAGGATGGAGGAATGTCATTAGCTATGTGTTATTTATTTATCTATTTACTTTTGAAGCTAAAGTTTTTGCTATACTTATTCAAAAGACGAACGATTTAAAATAAACCACACAGTGAAGTAAGCAACTATGTAGTTCGGAACTACTTGCATTGGTAATCTATGGTCCGATGTTGTTCTAACGGATAAGATACTTAGTAAAGGATTGTCCGGTGAAACAATATTACCATGATAGAGGTGGTCGGTTTGCTAGCAAGGACCTAATCTTGATATGGTGTTTCCACAACTTAAAGTCAATTTAAATAAATAAATCAATCTTGACGGTCATTGTTTTACACAAAGTCGGTTGTAAGCCAGCTGTAGTTGATAAAGTTGGTTAATATAAACTTGTGGTATGGGATCTAGACAACTGGTAAACATATTTATATGTCTAAGAGTCAGGGTGGCAGAGGCTTATTATACGCCCACGTTTCACCGTGAGCATTTTTACTATGCACATACGTATATATATATATGTATATATATATATATATATATATATATATATATATATATATATATATATATATATATATATATATATATATTTCAAAATACATACAGAAGAAACACTTAAACTCTTAAACTGCGAATCACACAAATATTTGTTCCGGGAATCAAACCCGCGACTTACTACCACTTACGCCACCGAGGCAGTCTATGAATAAGTTATCTCTTTATTTTATTTTCAAGCACTTCATTTTCTACATATCTACATATAGTCATGTTTTATCCTTGAGGGGATGCCTCTGCCTACCTCCTCATCGCTATACACCCACGCATACGCATAGTATGTGGGACAAAAATGCATATGGTTAAATGTATATACCCACATTTAACCATATGCATTTTTGTCCCACTTGACAGGTGATGACCCCATTGCCGTGTTGAAACTAACAGGCGCAGTTTCAGGCCTTCAACTTGGCTTAACGACTACCATGTTACTGGCAACCAGGACCAACAGCTTAACTCGCTCGTAAATGTAAATGTCAAAAAGCGGTCACCCATCCGTAACCAGCCATAGCGAAAGATAGAAACTTCATTTGATAACAAGTAAAACCCTTAGCTATAGGTATGAAGATTGAAGCAACACCTTGAGAATTTTACAATACATTAGTAAGAGGAAACTCAACGTTAAAACTAGTTCGGTAGCGACAGACAGACGTACGCTTATTGAAACGGTTGAAGACACGTATCAAGATGCGGCGTATACATCAAAGTCAAGCCTTATCTCTTTGTTGAGCGCATTCACACAGTCGTGGGCTTCAGTGCTCGTGGCTTTCATGTTTACTGCTGGCGGTTTTATTTGTTGAAATTTGAATAGCGGACTAGAATTACGTTCTAAAATATTCATTACTTCATGGTTATATAACCCATCGTCTAGATATGTATCAATTATACATTCTTTTAAACCCAACTAAATAACATTAAATAATGTTTTATATGTATGTATATACGTAAAGATAAGGCCTGAATTACATTATAATTTTATTATAAGGAGAGATAATTTCTGGTACCATTAAAAACTCAGTACAGTGCTGATTATCGTTAGTTTTAAACAACATACATAAATAAAACTGTATGTAAAATTATGTATGTATGTAAAATTCTTTTTAAAAACATTGTGCGGTCTAAACGTCTTACGTTCTGTTCTGTAGTAAATGAACGTTCGACAGCACAAGCCGAGATGAAGAATGCGATACAATGTGATACGTACTTGCATTGTCTGAACTCATGACTACTGATCAGATGCCACCGCGTTCACGTACAAGAAGGAACAAAAACCATTCGTCAAAATAAAATTTGAAATTCTCACGACTTCTCTGACTGATGCACAGATAACCGCATTTCTATTCGCGGAGAAATAAATTTTATTCACCCAACGGAGTAATAGTGGATGTATATTTTGCTAGCGCTACAAGAAAAATCAAACAGATCAGATTGATAGCCTAATACCGTGAGGTTAAAGTACCTAACAAATCAACGTAACAACAAATGTACCGATAAAAGAACAAATGACGGCAATATAAAATACTATCCCAATTATTTGGGACAATTCATTAGAGGCTCCCTCGATGCTTTCCAATTGCCGCAATCCGTCACACCACTAGCGACAGATGGGGATCTATTCCATATGAAGTGCCAGGAAGAAATGGACACAGTAAATCAACCGTTGGCCGACAATCTCGCGCAGTCGCCGTCGATACATCAACTGTAATGCCTCGGATACCACAACCAGATAATCGAATGTGAGCATCGACTCGTTACGCTGGAAATAAGATGAGGTTTGTGACTCTATATCAGTGGCAAAGGCGTAACTCATGCACTATTTTAACGAACTTTAGACAGTATGGAGTGCAGCTGTTATGTATAAGCCACATAAATTTTGTCGAGAGTCGTTCGAACGACAGTAACAGATGGTTTTATAGTACAGTGCAACTAAGGTTGGTTTTAGTTCGCGCAAGCGAGTCACTTGTCCTCGATGAACTAGCACTGATAGATCTGTAAAGTTTGCCGCGGACAGGAATATATCGAGTGGTTGCCTCCGTTCGGCTTTATTTATACATAACATCTGTTTGAAGTTGAATCTACCGGCACGGACGGGGAGCGCATTACCGGAGATTTATTCCGCGTCTTAATTGTGAATCGATGGGTTAATGAAGATAAAACCCGTGGCTGTGTTGTAAATTAGCTCGCGTGTCGACTTGTGGCTCCGATAGAGGCCTTCTTTATTGCTTTGTTTGTTTTCTCGAGCCGTACTTCAAAGGCTACAGAGATAAAGTCAAGTTTTATGCGATTGTATTTATTGGTAAGCTTTTAAAGTTACACTATTACTCAGAAACTTACTTCAGGTGGAAATAGGAAGCCGGCAAGGATGACAGGCAAAAGATAAATGGAAACCGAAGAGAAATTAACGATGCGTCGACGCCCGCTGTAATTAACTGGGCTACTTATAAATCAGCAGGAACCTCGGTCGTCTGTAACAATACCCGCAAAGTAAGATAAATCGACAGGACAGCTCGACTCATACAAGTCGATACTGACAAGTGCGGCATTTACTTAACGGTTGTTCAGATTAGACGACACTCCAAAAATCTACGTTCCACATGTTACAAAATCTTGTAGTCTAACCTTGTACCTCTGCTAATATTGAGATTCAGTGAGCTAGCAATAATTTGTACTGTGACAATTCTTTATAGTGATGTAGCACAGTTTGAACTATTTTAACCCCACACGGTCTCACACTCTCGTCTAATGGCCGTGATTCGACAAGTACAAATGGCTACTGTGACAAACGGTCTACGGAAGACCCTGTGTCGAATGTTATGTCGTAAGTTCAAGCTGTGTTCAGTCTAATATAATTCTTATTGCATTAACATTAAATTTCTTATATTGTAGTTTAAAAAAATATTTTTTAATGATTCTGTACACCAAGTTTAAAGTAATATATTACGATTTTTATGTATAATGAGTTTAATTCAAGCAATCATATGTAGAATTTGTTTTAATGTGTAATAGAAATATTTAATAGGGCATCAGTAAGGCACAAAATACTCTGCAAAACAAAAGTAATAGCGATGAATGATAAGTGAATACGGAAAGTGTCGATAGCTTTCTCAGTTCACCCTCCGATAGCGATCAAAGACCTTAGCCAGTGCGACCTACGAAAAACACCCCTATAGTCCACATTTAGAGGAAATATTGAATGGTTTTCGAATAGCAATTTCCTTTTTGCAAGTTCATATAGTGTCGGATGCATTAGGGTAGATCTCTTATGAACCGTTTGATTTATGACTTTTATTGCTTCCAATGTTGCCTTTGGTTCACCAATAGCGTTTCTAACAGTTTTGACATACGGTTTAGCAATGACGCAAGTATTGCGATATTAGTTTTGTAATATTTATGAGATTTGCCGTGAGTGCGAATATATTGAAATCTTTTGTAAGGATAGGTCTTTACCTACACGATGGTGTGTAGGGAAAGACCTACCCTTACTAATTGGTACACTTGCTTGCTGAAAAAAGAGTCTCTAATAAATTTAGATTGGGGTTTTGATAGGCAGAAATCAAAACATGCATTAAAATATTCACCAAATTAACTAAAAAAGCGATTACATTTTTTTTGTATGCGTCTTCTCCGACTTCTGAGATAAAGCTAAGCACAAAATAAAATGCGTCATCTCGTTGCAGAGAGTGAAACATATTCTTCATTTCCTTGTTCATATTATAGTAATTCTATTCTATTGATTGGTGGCGTACAGGTAATGTATGTCAATAGCTGTGCTGCGGTCCTGGCTTCGAATCCAGGGTTGGATGTATGTATTTAAAAATATATGAGAATGTTTTTCAGTTATCTAAATTTGATACCACAAACTTGTTTTAGCTTAGTTGGGGTAAAATGGCGATGTGTAAAAAGACTCCCACAAAATATTGTTTTAAATTGGTTTAATTAATGGGCATTAAATGGGTTTATCGCAGTTTTTGTACTAAAGTACTATTGAATATGTTTCTTTAAGTGATTTGGATAAATTAATTAATGACGTGATGCATTTGCATAAATTAATTAATGACGTGATGTCCTATTTATAACCAGTTTAACGTTGTATAAAGTCAGTTGATTTGTTTGCCAGTACTCTATTCCCTGTCAATTAAGCGCTACTACAATTTACTCTGCTAATAGAAACTCTTGTATAGTAGAAAGCCTATAACTTTAAAGCAATGATACATATCACAATCCGATAACCACTCCACAATTAGAACTGGCTACAGTAAATAACCACGTCGATGCAGACTATCCATCTTCTAATGAAGAAAAGTGCGCTCCAGCGATGCTTTATCGCCGATCTGTGTAATTAAAACGTTACCCGCAGGAAATGTGGGGTAATAACAATAAATCTAAGCCTGCAGAGACGGTGTAATTGCACCATTTGAGAGACCGGTGAATATTTGATGGAAGATCATGGATCAGACGTGTTGGGTACTATTTAAGAGGTTTAGGATCTGACGTGTGTTGAAATGTCGTATATATATCAGACGATCGTATTAATAAAATTAATGCTGCTGAGTTTTCGTTTGAACCTTAGCTTAGACGTTAAATTATACAATTTATATATGTAGAACAGCGTGTTATTCGAAGGCAGAAACTAATGGAATGTCAAGGAATTAGTTTACCCAATCGCTAAATTGTATCAATTTGAAATATTGCTTGAGTGTGTTTAGTTGTTCGCAATGCTATGACTTGCCACAGATGACAGATGAGTGCTATTTAGTGCGGGTGACAGCTAGTCTATGTGCAAGGACAGACATCAAATTATTGGCAGATTATTACGAGCGAGCGCAGCGGTCAGTCGCATTGTGGAACAACTGACGTCACTACATTCCATTTGAAGTTAAATCCAAAAGTAATGTGAACATCCTTTGTTATTTTGCAACTGAGTATTTAGTAAAATTAATCATCAGTGTACTGGACTCTAACCGCGTATTATTTCGAGGATCATGTCTGACTTAGATTTACAGTCATCTCTGACATATAATATATGGCAATAAAAATAATGTATTTAATATTATGAATATAAAAATGAATGTTGTTGTACTTTATTATTATATTATGAGTTATATTATTTTATCTTTTCAATAAATAATGTTTTATAAACAAACCATAATTATATTGAAGGTTATAATAGTAATAGTTAAATAGCATTATAAAGATAAATCTTTATAATGCTATTTAACGCCCGCGGCTCCGCACGTGTGGTGAAGTTATCCCGTTCCTAACAGGAACTTGTTACCGGGAGAAAAAGTAGCCTATGCGTTTTTCTGATGTGTAAGGTATATTATTGTAACGTTTCATTAAAATCTATTCAGTAGATTTTGCGTTAAAGATTAAAAAACCTCCATACCTACAAACTTTCGCGTTTATAATATTAGTAGGATTTAACTAGCATTTTCTAAATTATCTATCTACACATAAAAGAGAACCTTGAGTGACTAATGTGTTTCGACGAAGAGGTCAAACTGATGAACAGACTTAGAGCAAATTTGGTATATATAACTTTGGTACTTATCACGTAGGCATCCATGAAGAAACTTTTATCGTAAAGGTATATAAGGGGAACGAATCAGTCATATATATTATTGCTCACTGTCTCACTATATCCTGTAACCGGCAGAGGTGGCAAACGAGTTTGATCAGTATCCTAGGTTTATCTTCTAGTTTGATTGCCTCGGCGGCGTAAGTGGTAGTATATGCGACAGCCGCGCAGAGGTCCCGGGTTCGATTCGGGACACCATACGACCAGCTTATGCTCTTAACTTACTTTATGCGTACAGCGTTATATAAAAAAATGTCCCACAATATTATTTACTTATTTAATGTTTTCTCGATATTGACACTGGAAAAAAAAATTCTTAGAATACCTTGATGAATCAAAAACTAAATTATCTCAAGCTGTGCCTCTGACGAAGTAGTCTGAGTCGATAGATCGTAAGGTTTGAGACAGTTCGAGGTTTACATGTCGTTCTCTATGTTGATCCGGTGGAAAAAATAATATTCTTCTGTTTTTAGTATTATACTGTGATTTTATGTATGTATGTAGAAATGTTGGTACAGAGACTGATATTTCCGTCAAAAATGCTCACCATAAATTATCATTGTTATCATTGAAACAGCAATCAAACAGCGCGCTGCATGAGCATTAAATACAGGATATTATACCAATAAAGATATGGAAAGAATGGTTTATAATATTGCGGTTATCATTTTTAGGAGGGCTTATGTTATATGACCTAGGTTTATGGGTTTGTTTATACCATGGTAATAACAGAAGATATTAAAGTGTGTCAATTGTAAGTACGAGTAATGGACCCTGGGCTACAAAGTGAGAGACTTGGTTTTGAAATTAGTATGCAGCTTTAGTATCAGTGCTTGTCATCGGTCATGATCATCATCATTCGAATGTCTGACCGATCGCTTATTTGTCTAGGTGGAAGACCTCAGAGTCAATCACTTGTTCAGTATTTATTCTACAAGCTAAGATCCACAAGAAAAGTTCTATTGGAGATAAATCTGAAGAGAACAAGCTTACATGTAGAGAATATAATGCCTTAGAGATCTTGTGAAATATCCACGAATATTTTACCGGACTTCAACCTACTAAGACCTCGCAGGTCATCTATCTGTCTAGCGCTGTGCGCCCTGATACCTCATCGGATGGATATCCCAGAGTTTATAGTATTCCTAAAACTAAAGTTTCAGGAGTCAAAGTTTTAGATAAAATCGGTAATCGGTTTAGGTATTCGCTGAACTGGGCATCGTGTCCGAGATCTCTTGCATAAAGCAATGCTGCAAATAAGGCTAATTTTTTTTAAAAATCTAAAGCTTCTTGAATCCTTTTTTATTTTGTTGAAACTTACAGGGAGACACATCTCATACAATGAATTTAGAACTACACCCTGACATCACGTCACAGACTATATTTTCCCTGAACACTATTAACATCCACCCTATATGTAAATCCGCTATCCCTTGACACGTAACACCTCCTATACTTTTTAAGCCATTTTTATCCGATGCCATCAATTCTGGCACAAGAGTAACAAAGATGTCATTCACCTCGGAGATGCCATTTATCCATGAAAGTACCCACTAAACTAGGTACATAAATTATTTTGTCTGCTTCGCCAAGTGTAAAGAACTCCTAGGGAATATATCACGCGCGGCGCGGCGCAAGTGACGTACGCCAGCGGTTGGTGATTTGTTAATGAACACCAGCCCTGCTGTGTTTAAATTTTAAAATATACATAAAGGTCATCGTACTAATTAGGATCTAGCACGTAAGACCTTTTAGCCTTTTTGTTACCACCTCACTAAAAGGGCAACGGGTTAAAAATTTCTTCAAAATTTAAAATCTAAAATAGACACATTTTATTAAATTTACTCGACCCTTTAGACCCACCCCAGTTCCGTGCTTCGGAAGGCACGTTAAGTCGTTGGTCCCGGTTGCCAATAAAATGGCAGTCGTTAAGCCAAGTTAAAGGCCTTATAGCCGGCTTAAAAAAATTCAACAGCAGGTCGCCGCAGCCTGCGCCTGTCCATTTCAACACGGCAATGGCCTCACCATCTGTTACGTTGGACAAAATGCATACGGTGAAATGTGGGCGTTTAATATGCCTCTGCCAACCCCTTCGGG
This sequence comes from Thumatha senex, assembly GCA_948477245.1. Classification (NCBI taxonomy): domain Eukaryota; kingdom Metazoa; phylum Arthropoda; class Insecta; order Lepidoptera; family Erebidae; genus Thumatha; species Thumatha senex. Next base: position 1,333,778 of record OX419733.1, on the reverse strand, counting down.
GATAAAGGCGTGGCAATATGTATGTATGCATGTACAAAAAGTTAAATCTTGTTTTCTTTATTGAAACCTCTGGCTTCTTTTTATCTCTTTGTACTTGGATACTTCTGTATCTTTTTGCCATACTCTTCGTTTCGCATAACGTTCAAACAGAATAAATCATTAGGCATACTTTATTTTCCCATAACTTCTTTATTATAATGATATACCCGCATAAAATGTTTACGCATAATTTTTTTTACAATAACGATTACTAATCATAACATTTATTGGCATCTCACTCTCTCTCGCATAAAGATTACAAGTCGACGTGTTAACGAGTACATATTTTTATTTTTATATCTAAGCTTGAACTGTCTTAATGTTGAAATGCCTACTGATTAAAAATGTCAATAGTCACTATACTAAAGTTCAAAATGTCAACACTTCTTTATAGAATATATAAATAATTTCTGGCGCATCGCTTCGCTCATCGTCGTACCTATTTACGACTTTGCTCAAGACTAGTCTAAAAAAAATAAAGCTTAAAATATCGTATTATATGTTATGTTACAGCTTACAAACTTGGCTATGAGTGAGATGATTATTTATAATAGTGTCTTATCATTTCTTAAATATTCTTAGTCAAATTATTAATCATTTATGATTTTAACGGTTATCCATACCTCCATTATGCGTTTCGTATTTATGATAAATTATCTTTAGGCGTATACCAATTATACCTTTTACATGTATGCTGATTAAAATTATGATAAAAAAATTAGAGTAAGTTAATGTTATGCGAATAAAACCATTATGCGTTTATAACACTCTGCTTATCATAATTAATGTGGGAAAACTTTATGCTGAAACTGTAATGCCAAACTACATTATGCTGAATAAAATTATGCGATCGAATGGGCACCCTTCTGTATCCGTGTAGAAAAATTGGGAGATTACACAGCAGTCACCGTCATCAGCGAAAACATAGCAGTCCTTTAGCAACAAACCAAATCTAAATAGAGTTCTAACATGTTTTTTTTATAAATAAATATATACATAATTTTTTCAGTAAGTTTCAGTTGCTCACAAGATGTCCAGCATCTTGTGAGCAACTGAAACTTACTGAAAAGATGTGTACAAGTATGAGTAACAACTTTTAGCAAAAATTCAAATTGATATAGACATTTTAACGTTGCACAGTAATTTCAACAGAGTTACAAACTTTCGCTACAAGTTTTAAATAATCTATATGATGTAGCTCAACTTGGACCAGCTCCTGTAGGAAAAATAGTAGCGAGTGCCGACAGCCATTTTGTATAAAGCAAGGGGGTGGTTTAAAATATTATGCATCGTAAGGAAATGTATTTTTTGAAGGTAGACGTAGCTTCGTTTATTTAGCGGGATGATAACTATAATTTATAACTCTGAAGTCGGTTATATGTTTAGTTGAAAAAGTGTTCCAATTTTAATAACTTTTGTACTTTTACTTTATTTGATATTAGATTAGACTTGCGGATTATTTACACTCCTAGACTTAACCTGTTGTTCGTTTGTTTTAATATCTTTTACTTTTTCATATATCAGTGGATCCGAATTTCCAGAATGACTTTAGATACATGTACGACGATTAATGGACTCCACATTTCAATCACTGTTCTTATTAGTCCTATTTATACCTATAATCCAATTTACAATTATCTGTTGAACACTACTACCATCAGAACTAGCAGCAGAGTGCTTTAACAATACCGTTCCCTTTCTTATCTCTGTAATTTCAAATTGCTAAGAAAAATATTGAATCTATAGCTCATAAATCAAAAAAATCTATAGCCTATAGTTGAAAAGATGAGGTGTAGCAACTTCTATCATAAAATATTTCTCTACGTCCCCCTCACCTCTTCAATAGTAGGTATTTAAAATATGTTGTGCACATTGAAACTACTCGTAATAAAAGTACTCACTCCAATGACAGCAGTGTATAGAGATAGGTCATAAATCCGATGGAAGGTATAAATATCACATAACCGAATCACTTGCTGAAAATAAGGTGAGGCCACGTCTTTCAGTTATGATGATTAAAAATAGTTTTTTTTTTATTTATTTTATGTCCTGACAACCACATTCATTCGACACTGTTATTCCAATTTAAAGAATTTTTTTACGCTTTTGTGAGGACGGATTGGGCAATTGTCTGTCTCATAATAGGCAGATAGCTGATGGTATGGGAATTACTCTTATATAAAATATATTGTTTCTTTTTATGTATTTGGAAAGGTATAATTTTAAATAATTTAGAACTATATATTTTTTATGTGTTTAGAAATACATTATCATCATCATACGAGCGTCTGTACCATTTGAGTCTCACGACGCCAGGGGTACCGCTTTCCATTCGCATCAATCTTACCACCATTACTTTATTTTTTTGGTAATGACTTCATTCTTACAACCTCACAGTCAATAGTAATGACTTTTCATTACCACCGATAGCGTGATAATTTTTTCAAGGTTTAGCTTAAAAAAATATTATTATTATGTTTCTTCTTTTCACGGGTATCTTCTTTTTTTTATGAAGATACCCGGGCTTTTGGTAGGCGTACATGGGGACATACTGGTCCAACACGCAGAGGCCCTTTGAGAATTTTAATCTAAAAGGAAATGGGACCCCCACTGCAGACAGTCCACGCCCACCTTATGTAGAAGAACGATAATGGACCACCTCCAATGGGTGTTAAACTTTGGTAAAATATGCTAACTAAGAAATGGGCTATTGGGTTGGGGGTTTGATGAACTAGGTGATTATAACTATGGATGAAGGCGGCGTCTGCCATTTTAATATCTGATTATCAAAATTTTGGCAGTCGGTGATTCGCCAACTCACTAGATGGGCCCCCTATACCATCGCCATAGGCATGATAAGCCTGTAAGGAGACAGGAGGCAACACCGGTGTGAGCGACTTGGGGTGTCGAGCGGTGCGGCGCCGGTTTCACCGTCGCGGGTCAGACCCGGAGCGGGCTTTCCCGTAGTTATGTCCTTGAAAATGACACTTCCACCCCCGAGCATATGGCTCTGGCTCCATCCCTCTGACCGGCCAATTAAGGCAATCCAGAGGTTGAGATTTGCTGCACTCTCAGGAGTCGAACTCTCACTGCTCTCCCGTTAGCCCATTAAATGCTAACCGGTGCAGAAGGGCAACAAAACTCTGAGGAATCGGGACCGATGTGTAGCCACGCACATTCAGCTCGCCACAAGCTGCCTTGCGGATGTGCGCTTTTCAATAACTTTCTGAAACAGTTTTTTGTTGATATCAGAAAGTGGATGACTCAAAAAGCGAATCCTATAAAAGTTGCGTTAATCCTATAAAAGATAACGACTGTCCTCGAGGGGTTATTATTATTATTAGAAAGTATTTCAAAAGATTTTGTAATTTATTCAGGATTTTGAAATTATCATTAGAAATTCAACAGTTTGAAATATAATCATAAATTTTCAGTAACAAATCGTCGCTCCGCGTACCGCGCAGCACATATCTCAGAGTTATTTCCCTCGGATGAAATATGTGGCAATTTCTTTGAATAATACATGGGCCATATTTCAGCTGCTACGAAGCTCGTAGCAAGTGTAGGCCGTAGCGGCTCGTAGAGATATATAAGGCATGCCACACACTTTATTGAATACGTTCTTTGATTAGATTATGTCTGAGGCATTATGAATTGTGATAAATCTGATGATAATTCTGCTTTTATTTTTACTTTCACTGTCCTTATTGCAAAATGAACCACCTTAAATTACATTTGTATGCAGTTTGTTTTATGTCGTGGAATGTACTGTAATGTGTAGCCTGCCTTAGTCCATAATATATTGCACGAGGAAGTGTCCGTGATGTTACGACTATGTTATATATGCTTGTTTTGCGTTGATTGGTTCGGTTCTGCGGGTGTCTGGGGGAAAATTATTTATATTGTAGTTTATAGATGCAGTACGAATTGAGATGTGACAAGTGTGAGAAAAATAAGTAGCGACGTAACACAGTAAATAAAAATAAGCATTTTCGAGAATTTGTGCTTTGTTGGCTTATATGCAGAGTCCAACAGAGTAGGAAATTGACAGGAATTCAAAGAAAAATGTATGAGGTTGTTACAACATAGTCTCATTCAATTATCTCTGGATACTTGAAATACTCTTAGTCGTCACGCAAACCCACCTTCTCCTCAACATCAAGTGCATGGACCTAAAGGTATTGTATTGTAGGGATAACTGGCTATATTGATTGATCACTGATGTTTGACTCGACGGACACAATAAAATGATTATACTTCCAAAACTATTCAGATATTAGACCGACATGCCCTAGTCAAACAAATCAACATCACCATGCTGCGCCTTGACCAAATAACATAATTTAAAACTTAAGGAGTACGCAGGGACAAAGCAAAAAGTCCTTTAGAGTCAAACCTATCCTCATTTATAATACTGTTGCAGTCGGATGTGTAGAGACGCAAAAAGGCACCAAATGTTTTAGACATTTTGATAACTAATGATTCCTTAAGTCTATTGGAAGAGACACAGCATCAGTGTTGAATGTCAATGATATACTACTTCGCACAACCGCCATCTTGAATGGATGGTACTAAAAGCACTACACTGTTAACTCTCTCGACGGTATCTTTAACTCATGTCAACAAGATATCTGTTTGGCCCATTTCTTCCTCTACTACTATTAATGTCAATATTTCTATAAGCTCAAGAAAAATCTTTCCTATACGGTAGTATGTAACATTACTATTTTCCGGGAGGGGAAAGAGGTAAAGTCTAGGAGAAAACTATCACCAGGACTGGAGGAGTCCTGGCTTAAAAGGAAAAGTAAAAGAAAAAGGAGAAAAGGTAAAGTTAATTTAATATAATATAAAAATGTTAAAAAATAAAACCAAGGAAAGCCGGCGGTAAATTAAGATCTTGATTCTTCCTCTAACAGAGCCGGTTAACAGATCACGCCGCTAAGAAGGGGCCTCAAGTAGGCCTCCACGTTGCTAGGAAGGGGCCTCGAGTAGGCCTCCACGTCACTAAGAAGGGGCCTCAAGACCCCTCAAGGCCTCCACGTCGCCGACCTCGGAGAAGCAGGTCGCTAATTCAGACAGGTAGAGGGCTGAAAATAACGAGCCGTCGGCGTCTTTAACAGAGCCGGTTAACAGCACACAACACCGCAGACAATCACTTCACTATTTCTGGAGGGCACAACCCTCTCACTCAGCACTTATTCATCAGCACCTCCTTACAAGGTGAGCACCAAAAGTAGACCGATCTGACGGCCCCGGTTCCCTTCTTTTACAGAGCATTTCAAAATTTAAACAAATTTAGAATAAACATAATTTAAGAATATAACCTAACTAACCTAACCTACTGGCAGCTCTAACAATAAATTAAAAATAAAATCTAGGCTTGTCATTAACTGACATTAAAAATTACAAAAGTTAAACAAACATTATGAGAGAACTAGAAAATCTAAGTATTTCGAAATATAAAGGCCTAGGAATGTTACAGATGATGGCCATGCAGATAATTTGGAGAGAACGTATAATAAAACATTTAATTAAAAAAGTAAGTAATAAATGATACATTACAAGTATTACCCGATATTATGACAGGAATGCCATTATATCGGGTTTTTTTTTATTGGGACTAATCCCACCCGCATTCCCATTACTGTGACTCCTGTAAACCAGGATCTACAGCAATGACCACAACACCAGAAAAGTTACACCGAGCTCGGTCTCGGTGAAGTCCCAGGAGAAGTTAGTGGTTGCGCCGGTATACGATTCGAAGGTTGCCGCGTTATTTTTTTATGTTGCATCGCCGATCTTCATTTGTTTTTAATTAATTAGTTGTCGACACTCCCACCCCGCTTCCCTTTATTCCATTTCTCTTTCGCACCTACCTTGTCTCGCATAAGGGAAGAGCGAGACAGCTGTGTTACCGCCATCTAGCGGTAGAAAACTCCACCGCAGCGTTGCCCACTCACAGGCAGCGAGGACGGACTGAATACGCTCTGTAATAGTTCTGCAATGGCCGCGCGCGCGCTCGCATTAACCTTTCGCAATTGTGTTTTCCATGGATAAATAGTGTTTTCGTGCAATGGAACCAGGGATCCAATATATCGCAAATACAGTCCACTTCGAATTTATTTATCTCGCCCGCTCAACCAGTGAGCATGTCTTGGAACCCGCAACGAAAAGAACGTAATGCCTCTTCCCTCCTTCGCAAAGCGGGAGACCTGGAACAACTAGGTGTAAATCCTATAGAAATAGGGAAGCACCACGGTAATAGTATATTACGAGTCCTATGTGAGCTATTTTTGATTCCAGTAATATGTATGGCAGAAACGTTTACGCACGAAAATTCACCCTCGATGCCACGAGATCCGCATAGGAAACTACTCCCGACGTTACTTGTAAACAATTAAGTATATTTTATCGCTCATTTTGCCAAATGTTACGCTCCCAAAGTATATGATGGGCGGTTTGATCATATTTGGCATCAGCATTTGAACACTGACAGAACGGTGACTCAACCAGAGTAAACGAATCTAATTTGCTCCTAAAGTTACCATGTCTCGTGAGAAATTGAGCAACACAGTGATCAACCTCCAGCCAGGACATTCCCAGGCGTTCACGAACGTCTGGGAAAAACTGGTAGAGGTGGCGCCCTTTGATGGAAGTGTTCCGACGCAGCTGCCATTCGTCCAAAAGTTCTTCACGTACATTATCACGATACAGTCTGGCAATTGTATGGCGATCTCTTTCTAACAAAAACCTATCAACCATGCCATCCTTAGCCGAATAGTATAAAGCCGCGCGTCTCAGAATTTCGAGGTCAACCGGGAGGACACCTGCCATCACCGGCAGAACCTCCGTGCAAACAGTCCTGTAGGCCTTGCATAATAATATCAATATACCGGGGTGTGGGTATAACCTCTCTTCTCATTTATCTCAATCTTCATTCAGTCTCGAGTTTAATTTCTTGTAACGTCTACCTGTCCACAGATGACCTACAGCTGCATCACCATTTCGGCCCTTTTGATGCCTGCCTGATATAGCAGTCATGACTCATGCAACCGGGCCAAGTCGACTCAAAATAAATCTTTCTATCCTGGGGTGCTTAAATCAATGAAAACAGCAATAAGGTACACTATTCCTTTCACTCTTTTAAATTACTCTAGACTTTTCTTGCTTTAAAATATCACTTACTCAGCCCATAGTATAGTTTGCTTATGCTTACTACTTAAATGGTATAGAGGAGTTGTCAAACAAACTTGAGAATCTTTAATTGATTCATAAATTTTTTGTGTATTTCTATCTATATTGCAGAAGTATTTATATGTTTTATAAGTTTGTATGTATTCGTTTGTAATTTACCCACATATAAACTTTTGTTACTACCTAGGTAGTTCTCTCTTACACTTCATATTCATAATTTGATTAAATACCCAAATCATAAAACACGTAATAAAAATAAAATTCACGTTATACAAGCACCTCTTGCTGGAAATTCAAGATAAATATCTAAATACCACACTAAATACCTACACGCTCGTTATGTTGTAAAATTTACGCAAACGACATAAATTTCAAACCATTATCAATCGCGTATAAATTAAAGTGCCACCACCTGCCAGTTTTTGCCGTACACCATCTTGCCAGTGCCAAATACAGATGACATTGGCAATTTATCACTTCACACGTCGCCTTTGGTACAGATAATATATTGCAATTGCTATTAGAACATAATGAACGATTTATTTAAACGTTTGTCAACCTTTTTATTCTAAAATCCATTCAAAATTCTTCAATTATTCTTCGTATTGCAAATAAAATAAGATTGATATTCGTCTGAATTATTTTCGCTGGATATTTTAGATACCAATTGTATGGGAAACTTAAAAATATTCTTATTTTGTAGACACAAAGGCTTGGTATTAATTGTACCTATTTCTTTTTGTAATACATTTTATGGTTTACTCTCAATAGATACGACATGTAAAGCTGAGATTTGTGTTGTATGGATTTTCGAAATCTTAGAAATACCAATTTTGTGTGAAAGGGCGCAGTAAAATAGGGAAACTTGACATGAATGTACACTGATAAATTGTTAGTTTGCTTTTTGGCTAAGTGGGTGATCCTGGTTGAAGATTATATCTGACAGGTAACACGTAGGTGTAGAATGTTATAAATTATAAAAAAAACGTTTTTTTTTATATTTCTAGCTCTACAGAGTGTCGCCGCCCGCCTGATGGAAAACGCGAATTGAAAGCCAATGTCACAATCGACTTGACTATTTACAGTGGCTCTTAAGTTAGCGCTACCATGACATAGCTAGCTACATACTTCTGGGTTATAAGAGGAGGGAAACACGTTGTTAACATGGTACTATGCCTAATTGCAAATACATGCCAACTATGATCATGCTAAAGGCCGACATTGTAATCTTCCAAATTATGTAAAAACTGGCATAAAATTACCCTGTCATTTATATTTTATATTTATATTTGTATCACGCATGCTTCTATAAAAAATCCAATAGTGCTATACATTAGATTAACCTGCGAATCGACGACCCATGATGCCGCTATCTCAACCCGCAGGGCTCTAATAGTGATCCTTATCTTGACGGCTTAGAAATATGCTTTTTCACCCTTCTTTTAAAGGACTCAGGATTGTAAGAGGAGAGAAACACGTGCGCTGGCAGAGAGTTCCATGCTAAGTTCCTTCCTAAGTTTCTTGCCGGTTCTTCTCAGGAGGGCCGCGTTCCGAACCGGTGGTCACTTTAAATATACATTTTTTTTCTTTAGTTTTATTGTATGACATTTTGTAAGCGCCGTTGAAATGGTCTATGCAAAATAAAAACATTTTATTTATTTATTTACTGGAGGCCACAATAGATCAGTTAGTTACGCTGCCTTTACATGTGCCATAACAAAGTTGCTCTACTTATAAACCATGTTGACTGCTTCTGTGGCGCGGTGGGAGTGCATCCGACTGCTACGCAAGACGTCGTGGGTTCGATTCCCACCCAGGATAAAACTTTGTGTGATGAGCACTATAGTTTATTCTGTGTCTGGGTGATATTTATCTATAATATGTTTGTATTTAGAAATATATAAGTATGTTTATCAGTTATCTGGTTATCATAGTACAAGCTCTGCTTGGTGTGGAATCAGATGGCGTGAGTTGTCCCAACAATATTATTATTATTATTATGTTGCGGTCACATCATCACATACTGACCGTTACAAAAATATTTTGGCTTAAAACCATCCGATGTCAGTCCGTCATACTACCACTCCCCCACTCCCACGAGTACCACTCTTAAAACTCGTAAAAGGCGCGCCATAAGTTTGAATTATCGCCGCTCTGAGCCCCAGTAATGAATATGGCCGACTGTATATTTCAATTTGGCCGCAACTGTGAGCAATGTGGTACGTTTTTACGACCAGCTTTTTGTTTCAGTCTTTTTAGAATGTTGTAAAGGGTTGGTTTTGAATAATTAGTTAGTTAATTAATGTCTTAATAATTATGTATTATTTAATATAGAAGCGCTTGTGGTCCCGCGGATTCTGGTTCGTATTTCAGAACGTTTCTTAGCGCCGTATTCCAGAACGTTTCTCAATACTCAAACAACGCTTGAGAGTAGTATTTAAAAGGCAAAAACTAGCCTCAAGCGTCGATTGAGTATTGAGAAACGTTCTGGAATACGGCCCTCAGTGTTCTGTAAACGATCACAGCGTTAAGCAACTTTCGCTATGGCTGGTCACAGATGGGTGACCAGGATTTTGTGGTATTTATGTTTGCTAGCGTTTCCGTGCTTCGGAAGGCACATTAAGCCGTTGGTCCCGGTTGCAATTAAAATGGTAGTCGTTAAGTCAAGTTGAAGGCCCTATGGACGGCTTGAAAAATTTCAACAGCAGGTAGCCACAACCTTTGTCTGTCTATTTCAACACGGCAATTACGTGGGACAGAAACACACACGGTGAAAAGTGGGCATATAATATGCCTTTGCCACCCCTTCGGCGATAAGGCATGATAGATTATTTAAACAATATTAACACTAAAGTTACTAAAGTGATTATAAATGAAAATATTTTAAAAATCTTTTTCTTTTTTTTTTAACATTGGAGTTCATATCATTAGCCAGCAACAGCACTGCCAGCAGTTGAAGTCACCAGGGTCTGGAGATCTTGATGAGACTACTTACACACAGAACGTTAGTTATGTTCTGTGTATATTATATCTAACAATTTAATGCTTGAAAATGCTGGAAAAGGGCGTGCTCCGTTGGTTTGGACAGGTCTAACGAATGAGTGAGGAACGATTGACGAAGAATATATATTGTGCGAAAGTAAAGGGCAGAAGGAGTCAGGGTAGGCCGAGACTGAAGAATTAAGACCATGTAATTAGATAGCTCAAAAACGGAAAAGTCAAAAGTACGGATACCCAGACGTGCATGTATGAAAAGATTAATGGAAGCGAAAGAAGTATGCATGGATTGCGATGCCTGGCGATCCTCTCTGACTACACCGTCAAGGATACAGTGTGAAGATAGAGCTGATTCCGCTAACTCAGTGTTCTGTAAACTACGTTAAGCAACATTCGCTATGGCTGGTTACTGATAGGTGACCGTTTTGTGAAATTGCCATATACGAGCGTTCGGAAGGCATGTTATGCTGTTGATCCCGGTTGCTAGTAACATGGCTGTCGTTAAGCCAAGTTAAAGTCCTTAAAATATTTCAACAGCAGGTAGCCATAACCAGCGTCTGTCTATGGCAATACGGCAATGGGCTCACCACCTATTACGTGGCTGAGGACACGTGAAACATGAACGTATAATACGCCTCTACCATGCGTATTTAAGACACTATAAGGCATGATTGATACATCTATAATACTTTCAATGTAATCATTTTTTTAGTGCATTGTCGAGCACTGAAACGTTAACTGCAAAAATGTCTATTATCCTCGCTTATAGGCACTATATCATACTAAGCCATACATTCCGAGAAAGGCTAATTTAGCGAGACCATTTAGCCTCCAAGCGAGGTTGGAATTGTGATATACAGGGTGTTTCATTACGGCTGTACGCGCCGTAACCGAGTAATATTTCAAAATTATAGCCCGCTTTACGACTCCGACCGACGTCGCGGTACGACATTAGTTTTAAATCGTGTTGCAGTTTGGATGTTTAAGTGAAATGTCCTGTGGTAATGAAATGGAAACCATTCTTTTTGTAAATGGTAGTAGATACTTTTATTTCCCTGCCCGTAAAAAAAGAAATACACGTTCAACGTTTTTACTTTATAGTTCTGAATTGACTCGAAAGACCTTTCTTGCCAAAAGTATTCATACTGGAGCGATATAGAACTCTAAATAAAAATTAAAATAAAATATCTTTATTCATGTACGTCACAAAGTAACACTTATAAACGTCAAGATTATTGCTTCTACATTTACATTTACTGCCAGATTCGCAACGCAATAGGTGGAGCCTGAGAAGAACCCGGCAATAAAACTCACGGCCACTCTTTTTCTATCCGCCAGTAATTACATTAGTTTTGTTTGATTATTATACTTGAACAAATTATATAGTAATGAGTCTATACAAAAGAAAGTAAATCAAATCAAAATGAGAGCGTCTTCAATTTCAATTAAGACCATTTCTAAAGGCTTTCAGGTATATTCCTACATTATTCTGATGAGTAAAACGTTTCACCTTAAAGCATAGAACAGTGCAAAAAAAATTACTACGCTTATTTTTTTGATCGATCGATTAATCCAACCCATGTTTTAAACATAATCCAACAGAACATTTTTAAAAGTCCTTGCTTTTAATTGATTACCCACTTAATAAAGAAAACCAACTGTACTACGATATTGTTAAGTCTACTTTGATGAGTTAATGAAACAAATTCTCTTTAATGTAGCGAACATAAATAGTGAATCTCACTTTATACAAAAACTTCAATGAATAAATATTAATGTATCATATTACGATGAGTTTATGAGCAAAAGCATAAAAAAATACGATAATATATTAAGGTGACCGTGCTAATCGTCAAACCTCGGATTCAGGATAATGTAGAATCATTTATAATATTTTATTCCAACAATTCTATTGTTAATAACAATTTCGGGTAATAAATTCTACCTCCGGCGTATCGGATCCCCCGGAATCGTACAACAAAGAAAAGCACTAGATCATTGCCGCATAAAAAACCGTACACGCCACGACACAGCTTATTTATTTATGAGTTCAATTCAGACTTAAAGCCCTCTTCTACAAGCATAATATTGAGCGATCGATATCAGCTCATTTTGGGCACCGCACTGCGTGCGCTCAAAGGGACGCGTGAAAAAAAACCAGTCCAAGTGTCATCTTTCTTGTGACAGACGACAGCTGTGGGGAACACGACAATACGCGCTATATCGATTCATCACAGCGACGACAATGCGGCTCATTGGGGCGTCCACCCTACGCCGCGCACCACAGTATAGAGATACTCAAGGCAAAACATTATCACACTGGACTTTGTAGTGTGCAATTTTGTACTCTGTAGAGGGTGGATGTGACAGTAATCGGCGGTAGTGTGAAACGGATAGACAGCCGTGGTGAATCGACAATGGTTGTGATTTAAAAGGGAAATAAATAGGGTAAAAGCCATGAAGATTGCAATAACAAACATACATTTCACGGTCGGGTGTTCGTTTGGTTCATTGTGCGATGTAGCAAATTTTATATGGGTGTCGAATGTTTTCAATGGGATTGCTGATACTGAATACAAGATGCAATCTACTATGTTAAGAATACAAACATAAATTAACCATTAACTAGTTTTTAGCCGAAATTCTTCAATCTTGCGATTACGTTTAAATTTCTTATCATGTAATATCATAATGGAAATAAATGTCTTTTATGTATTAAATTGTTGTGATTCCCCAATTGTATCTACATTCACAGACACTCGAATATTATAAAAAGCAGAGTTTGTTTATGTTTAAGAATGTGTGAACGCTCTCAACTCGAAATTTTCAACTCAATCGGAGGACGCCTAAGGCACGTCGCGTTTGGCGAAATTTCTCATTCGTATCTATAATCAGCCTATGTGTTAATCCAAGGTATCAGCAACCTTTATCACAAATTTTATGCAAATTGGTTCAGTCGTTTAAGTGCGCAAAGGTAACAAATACTTACATACAAGACTTACATTTTCATCTTTGCTATATTAAAAATAATTATTATAAACATTGACAAATTGAGCAGTTTTCCATAAACTATAATAAAATTAATAAATTAGAGGCGTAAGTGGGTAAATTAATACGAGCCTGGCGCTTTCAAGTCAGAATTTAGAGTTATGACGTAAACATAATTATGATTAGTTTCTATAGGATTATGTTTTACTTTGCAAATTAATTTTAATGTTGCAAAACTCTAGGTATAGAGACCTCATTCAATCAGGTGCTATTAAAAATATAAAAAGTAAAAGGTAAGTGTAAACACTACTATAATCTTTCATCGATTTCAAGTAGGACCACACAAGAACACACACTTGTTCTGCAATTAAATATATCTTTTATATTTAACTAAGATGTTAGTATCAGTGGCTGTTATCTTATTAGAGATTTATTTCTCACGTCACTTTGTATTTCCTATGGGTTTAGATGTCGGTTTATCATCATAGATGTATTGAAGCATGATTGGGCAATAATGAGAAACTTGAACCCCATGGGAACTGCTTGTCTGGTTCGGTTATGTCTACTGGGAATTTATTTGTTCCAGACCATGGTTACGAGTTTGGGAGTAAATGAATTCGATGAGTTGCTGTTTCTATGACAGCTTTAAGAAGTGGACAAATGCGATTGTGACTAGCACATTGAGAGTATAACATGTATTTAGATTTGAGTTTCAATATTATTTTTCAAGTATTTTTAATCGAGTTTAGAATATTTTTATGTAGTTCTGCAATACAACAACGCGGCAATGTAAACCAACAGTTACGTGAGACAAAAATGCATAGGTACTGTGAATTGTGGGCGTAAATATGCCTCTGCCTACCCCTACCGGTGATAAAGGCGTGACAGTATGTATATATGTAATACTGCATGCACAGCAACACTTTGTCCATTCAAACAACATAGAAAATTTTAAGAGTGAATAGTAAAATATGAATTGAATAGTTGGTTGCTGTTAAAAACCCTTGAATACTCGTACCTACTTCGAAAATTTCACATTATAGGTAGTCGCAATGTAACATTTTATACAACAATTCTTTTCTATGAAATTTTTAGTGACTGTTTTTGGTATATATAGAAATGCAATGGAGTTATTTTTAGGTTACTCGCACTTGTTCGACTTTTTCTTCAAACTATTTTTAAATATACAATACTGATGCTTTACATACTTTTTGTTTGATGTATGATACTAAACTAGGTCATATATTTTTAAATAGAACAGATAAATTTTGGAATTTCAGTAATTGGGAAGGTACATTTGGAATTGTGTTAACCACAAAACGTCCGATAGAGCAACATATAAAGTAAATCTAGTAAGCAAATTCATTGGGCTTATGCAAATGAAGCTGTTAAAAAAATATACCACAATATTTATTTTTATTATTAAAAGATTTACAATAAAAAAAATACGGGTTGCACTCCTGGAGTACCGACAGAAGTGAAAACTAAATTTATTAATAATTTATTTATCTAGACGCGTTCGCGGTCTGCTATATGTACATGCATATATGCACACACTATAGCTGCGTCTCGTAACGGTGTGGGGGGTGCAGAGATTTTATCTCGTCTAAAAATATGCGCACCGCGCTAAAATAAGTTTTTACTTCAAAAACAGTAAGTAGTTCAGAACAAAATCATCTGTCAACTCTCCTAATAAATTATACAAACGACATTGTTCAAAATAAGTCGCGTCAACCATCAACTTCACACCGCATATATTCCTCGTCACAATAGCTACGTGTTCCGTCACTGCCTTTGTGCTATACAATCGTGACGGACAGAACGTACCGTCCGAGCTTCCTGCGCTTTCAAAACAGCGGAATTGTGTAAACACTCCTATATTGTAAGTACATTTTTCTTTGCCAATAAAGACATATCCACAACAAGAATGCCATGTTAATTCCAACTTTATTGCAGTTTTCATAAGATTTATTTTTCAATGTCTTTAGGATTAAATGATATTGTTTATAAATAAGCAGTAGAAATGTGTGCGGGTAATGGATTGGCCGATTGTCGGACGTCTGCCGAGTGGCTGTGGGTGGTCATTTCATGTCGGTAACTTTACATCATCGTTTGAAAAGAACACAAAAGGGCGAATATTAAATGAAAGCTCGTAATGTACGTCGTATTTTATTGTGACATGTGATGTACGATCTGAATACTTAAGCGCTTTTGATATTGGACATGTCTCTAAAAGAAATCTTGACGTGACATATTGTGTCGCAGGTGGGAACGATATTGATTTAATAAATCAATTATGAACGTAGCATGTTTTAATAATAGTATTTTTGTAAAAGTTTTGTGAAAGTGTAGTTATAATTTAGCATTATTGCATCTGTCGAGATTCAAACGGCGCAAATATATTAATTTACTACGTAATTATATTTTTGATCCGTTTGGGGTTGACACACGAGGCTCGTGGGGCCCAAGTGCTCGTTTGCTACATAAAGATATAACAAAGCGACTGGTCGACTCTCCTAGTGACCATAGGGCTGGCCTCTTTCTCGCTCAGAGAATAAGCATTGCCATACAACGTGTCAATGCGGCCAGCCATATGAAAACCTTACCGGTTGATTTTGATGGGGAGAAATTCTTTGACATCTAGTCGGGGCATCATTGTCAGTCTTGTAAGAATCCCATCCCCTTTTTGTACTATTTTCTGTAAATATGTTATAATTTTAAATTTTCATATCCTTTCAGTAATTTACATTTTAAGGCATTCTTTATTTAGAGTTTTTAAATTGTATATGACGAAATTCACTGGTCATTAGTTATGATTGCATTGACCTTGTTATTTTGAAAGAATGCTAGAGATCTAACGTCCTTGCTGTGCCTTAGCAAATTATTTTATAAAATTATTTGGTGGCAGACAGGTGTGCGGCCCACCTGATCCAAAAGTGGCTACCATAGCCTATGGACGTTCTGGAACACCGAAAGCTATACACTAGCGCTACCCACCCTATTAAACGGACAGGAATAGGCTGTGGCCTTCTGTTGAAATTTTAATGTCCGTTTTTAGAGTTTGCTTAAGTATTACCATCTTACTGGTAACCGGGACCAACGGCTTAACGTGTTTTTCGAAGCACAGAACAAATAGAAATGTTACAAATGGTCACCCATCTTAGGATTACCTGTGGTGTAGGTAAGATGCGTTCACAGAACACTGCATGCAAGAGCTCAGAAGGCCAATTCTCCTAATTAATAAACATCACAGAATAAACTGTTATTGAATCTATACTGCATTATTATGTGAGTGAAAATCGGTATACTCCTAACCAAAATTACAATAGCATGTTGGTAAGGTTTAGTTAAATGATAAGTATGATTTCATTTCAGACTCGTGTCAATCTCACGAGAAAAACATCATGTTACAGAATTAAACATACAGTACCATCACCCCTAGATGAAGTATCCTCTTTTTTAAGTGAAAACGCCTTTTAGCGCGGTACGCATATTTTTGAATGAGATAAAATCTCTGGACTCGCTACTATAACCATCATCATCATCATCTAATGTTGATCCCGGTCACCTACAGGTCTTATTCAATAATATTGTGTAATCAATTAAGGCTCTTTCAGAGTAGAATTTTTTTTCATCATCATCATTAACGTCGATCCCGGTCAATTTTTGAAGTGAAAATTATTTTAGCGTGGTACGCACATTTTTAGAGATAAAATCTCTGGACTCGCTACTATAACCATCATCATCATCTAATATTGATCCCGGTCATCTACAGGTCTTATTTAATAGAATCTTTCAGTGTAGATTTTTTTTTCATCATCATCATTAACGTCCGTCCCGGTCAATTTTTGAAGTGAAAACTTCTTTAAGCGCGGTACGCATATTATTAGATGAGATAAAATCTCTGTACTTGTGACTATAATCATCATCATCATCTAACGTTGATTCCGGTCATCTACAGGTCTTATTAAATAATGCTGTGTAATCAATTAGGACTCTTTCAGAGTAGATTTCTTTTTCATCATCATCATTATCGTCGAACCCGGTCAATTTTTGAAGTGAAAACTTATTTATTTATTATTTATTTAAACTTTATGCACAAAGAAAGTACATTGGCGGACTTAATGCCTAAGGCATTCTCTACCAGTCAACCATTGGGTGGTGCAGAGCTAAATACGAGGTAGGCGCATTTATGTATAAACAATACAATTTGAAGTTTATTAATTAGCATTAACAAAGTACAAAATATACACAAAATATTATGACCTAAGTATATATACTTATAATACATAATATAAATTCATATATATTATATTTTATTATAAATACATACAATTACTTATTAATATTTACACACTTACATAGAAATACATACATACCTATATATACATAAGTCAGGTAGAATTTAGAACAGTTTTTTGTTTATCTTACCTATCTTCCTCCGAAAAGAGTAATTGCCGCACTCTAGCCTTAAATATATTGCGACTATTTAACAGTCTGACCTCGGCGGGAAGCGCGTTCCAAAGGAGAACAGATTGGACATAAAAAGACGAACCCAAGAAAGTAGTAGTATGTGAAGGACATAGGAGGAGCTGATTATTTGAAGAACGAAGACTTCTTTCATGGTTCGACGACAAGAATTGGAAAGAAGAAGTCAAGTAAGTAGGAGAAGTTGGAGAATTAAGAATGTTATAAAGAGTAGTAAGTGAGCGTAACTTACGGCGATGACGGATTTGCAACCACTTAAGTTTGGAACGGAATGAAGAGACATGATCATATTTTCGAAGATTAAAAACGAATCGAATGCAGTTATTAAGGAGGCGGTCATATTTATTGAGAAGGTCTGCATTCAGGTCGTAGTAACACACATCACCATAGTCGATCAGAGGAAAGATTAAGGTTTGGGCCAAGGTGACCTTTGTATTAATAGGAAGGAAGTTCTTAAATCGATACAGGGCACGAAGTGTTCCAGTAACTTTCTGGCTGACGTGTGCAGCCTGTGCTTGCCAGTCGAGGCTAGAATCAATTATAAGACCAAGGTCTTTAACTGAAGTGCTGAATGGTATGTTTGTACCGTTGTATATTACAGGTGGTAAGGTGGCAGTATCCAACTTGCTTGACACCCAAAACTTCTTTTAGCGAGGTACGCAATTTTTTAATCTCTGGACTCGCTACACCGTTACGATTCGCAGCTATAGTGTGTGCATTATGCATGTTGTACATATAGCAGACTGCCAACGCGTCTAGATAAATAAGTTATTAATAAATTAAGTTTTCACTTCTGTCGGCACTCTCGGAGTGCAACCCGTATTTTTTTTGTAATTTTTAAATTGTAGTTAAGCGTTAAGAGGCTTTCAGTGGAATTTGCGCGGCAAGATAGAAAATATAATTTTACTGCAAATCACTGTCTTCACTATAGCACGTTTACAAAACTTTTCTGTCCAAGAAACTACCATTTTTAAACATAAATAAGGTTAATGCACTAGTTTTTGAAAATAATATACATCAAGTGGCTGCTATCCGAGAACATCCCGCGCAAATTCCCTGTATACAAGCTAAGCATCACCCAGAGACAATTAATATAGAATTTAATTACCACCGTCGTAAATATACGCTCATATTTAACACGAATCGCCTTTTAACCGAACAAAAACAGGGTTTCAGCAGTCTTTCGTCGATCTAGTGTTGATATACATTCAAACTCATATAAATGTCAAACTTGACACATAAATTATGACGAGAATACCAAATACATTTCATTCAAAATTGAGTCTCAAATAATAAGACTAGCAGAATACTGATTTTGTCATTTTCTACTTTCAGTCTCAATTCGATTTAATCAACTTACAGGTAATGTTATATCCATAAAACTTTGTTACGAGAATACTTTTTTTAAGATTTGTGAGTCTGAGCTTAGATCGGAACGTAACTTTGACCGTGCTTTTATTACGAGAATTGGCCTTCAGAGCGCTGATTCTGTCCTGCATACTTTGCTTAGATATTTACCGTAAATAAAGTAAGTACATTATCAGCCGGGCAATTTTGCCATAAACAATCACTCCTTTAAACGTTTTCGTCAGTAATTGCACCAATATGAAGATGAATTTACTGTTTTGCTTCCATGAGCTTCTATTATTACATATGTATGTCAAAAGTAGGTAATGAGATTCGCAATTCAACGCAAATTCTTAACCAATAAGGAAAAGGACGTATATAAACTTAATTTCCATAACATGTAGGCTATCCTATCATCATTTTAATAACTACAAATCGACCACATTGCGTTATATTTTCTTCTAGAACGCGCAAATAAAATGTCGTACCTATTATTGACTTATTGGATTACTGCACCGATAGCTTGTCACATATTTATATTAAACGGCTACTAAACCTTACCAATACGAGGTAAATAAACATTTACGAAGCGACATAAAATTTATATATAACAAGATATGAATAAACATAAATATGTCAGTGTTACTCACTATATACATCGTATTTACGTATAATATGACCAATTAAGGTACTGAGTTATGAACACAGGCGTCATTAAATGCCTCCGAATACGAGTACGACAGTAGTAAAAAATAAAATATTTTTATCATTACCGCAGGCACGGCTCAACTCTCAGTTTGAAAATTTATGTACCACAAATGAATACGTTGACACTGAAAGGTTATTTTTATGATTACATATGTTAAAATAACATCTAAAGTGTGTAATCATGTTTATAGGAATTTATGATAAGGTATACCTTGAAGCAGCTTCGTCGCTTTATTTTATCAAAGAATAACTCTATGGCGGTATTCGACTTTCACGAGTACTTGAAAAGGCATCATAGAAAAGATATAGAATTGAACTGAATTTTCAAAGAGAATTGGTAACATATTTATGTTTAAAGATTGTGTATAACAGCAAAAACAACAAATTTATTTATTATTAAAGATTGCAGTACATGTATAATATAATATGACATTAAACAATAAGCACAAGTATGGTAGTACTATTTAAACTACAATTAAGGTAGGTGTAGTCCTGCTTTCCTAACTAGGTTACAAAGTAGCATGTATAAAGCGACAACTTAGCCAGTTAGGAAAATGGCAGTCGTGAAATGTGGGCGTACAGTATGCCTCAGCCAACCCCTTCCAGGTTAAAGGCGTGAAAATGTGTAAGTACTAAAACTTACACTTAGCTGCTTGCTGTTCGGAGTGTATCTGGACAGTTGCCTGCCGAAGTTGAAAGATTGTGATATGGGTGTGAATTTGGGTGACTTTTCAGTAAACTGTCTGCTGTACGCTGATGATGCGGTGCTCATGGCCTCATCAGAAGCCGACCTTCAGGCATTAGTCACTAATATGAAAGAGGAGTTTGAAAGTAAGGGTCTTCGCTTGAATGCAAGTAGAACGGCGAGTAGCTGCCGGAAACAGAGTTAACGGTGCTTTGTCCTAATTAGTAAAGCGACAAAGCATCGTAAAAGAAGCACGACTGGCGATTCATAACGCAGTGCTAGTGCCAACTTTGCTTTACGATAGCGAAACCTGGGTATGTCAGCAGATGCATGAAAGTAAATTGAATGCTGTGATCACTTCGAAAATTGTGCCTCGTTACCTTGGCCGACCGAATACGTAACGAAGTGATACGCAATATAGCAGGTTTGAATGAAAGTGTCAGCGTTAAGCTGGAAAAGGGCGTGCTCCGTTGGTTTGGACATGTCCAACGAATGAGTGAGGAACGATTGACGAAGAATATATATTGTGCGAAAGCAGAGGGTAGAAGAAGTCAGGGAAGGCCGAGACTTACATATGAAGACCACGTGAGCAGATTGCTCAAAAACGGAAAGGTCAAAAGTACTCGGATACCCAGACGTTCGTGTATGAAGCGATTGATGAATCTTGAAGAAGCGAAAGAAGTATGCATGGATCGCGAAACCTGGCGATCTGTCCTCTCTGACTACCCCGTCAGGGATACAGCGTGGAGATAGTTAAGTTAGTTACTAAAACTTAAAATATAGACTCGAAATTTGTGTACGTTATCAGAATATGTAATCTAAAGTTCAATGAAAAACAAAAATCGAATAATGTAAAAGCAAACAGCATCTTAATTATTAATAAACAAAAAGAAATATGTTACAAAAAAAATAGTTGAGTCAATGGTAGTTTGAGAACTAAACAACTACATGTATTCATGCTTATAAATTATTACGTTTTTGACAACATACATAAATAACGCTGAACGCGCTCGTAAACTCGCAAATAATACAAGAAAACAAAAACTTTACTAAAAACCAAAAGTTATTTATGCTCCGAGAACGATTTATCAACACAAAAAGGTGTACATTACACTAATATCCCAATATGTTGATACAAACGCAACCGTGACAATTTTTATGTGTAGAGATTAACAAAAAATTATGGCGCTCCCTACCCGACTGTCACTTTCCTATCTAAAAACGTAACTCAGTGTATGTTTTTTATTTAACTTTTTAACAGTGAATTTGAACAAGAAGCGCCGACTTTATCTTTTATGAGGTAAATTGAGGTGTTAAATGTCATCTACGGGTTGAAATGAGCTCATTTGATATCCTTGGATAAACCTTGATGCTATTATGATAAAAACATGTAACCTATAAGTAGGTACTTCAAATTAAATTTACGTTTAAGTATAAAGCTTTTTATACGTTACTGCCTATATTCTCGGATTTGCTAGTAATAAGGTAGTTGAAAAGCCAAGTTAGAGTGTTAATGTGCTGTTTGTAATTTTCAACAGCAGGCACCCTAAATAAAGTAAATATCACAGCAATATTACTCATGATTTATTACGTTATATTAATATACATCTGTAGAAGAGCAGGCGTAAATACATTGGGTATCTATACTACGAGTATTATAGGTTAGTATGTTTTGATTATTTCTTTGTGTGTTTGGTTTAACGCCCTAATCTTAGGAACCACTGGGCCGAATATTTTATTTTTTTGGCAAATAGCTCATTTATCGAGGAATGCCATATAGGCTATACATCATCACGAAGCAGTAATCCTAAATTTCCGTGCTTCGGAAGGCACGTTAAGCCGTTGGTCCCGGTTGCCAGTAAAATGGCAGTCGTTAAGCCAGTCGTTAAGTCCCGAGTAGAATATAAAATATCTACTGGTTCGCTTTAAATAAATATTTTTGTATTAGATAGCCCATATATCGAGTAAGGCTATAGGCAATATATCATTACGCCACTACCTTGGAGAGCAGAGCAGTAATCATAAATGTCAACAAATAAACGACCTATTGCAGTGGGTAATAATTCGATTGTTTGTTGCTAATTGACAGCTGATTACTCTAACAATGAGCTTGCCTAGAAAAATATAAGTTCATCTTTAATAACCCAGACATTACAGAGTCTAGCTAATTCTAAACATTGATAAATGCAGAGCAATCTGTAGAGTTGTGAATTTGACTATATAATGTAATTATTTTTCATTTTTATGTATAGGAAGTTGATTTCACACTGTACCTTGTTTGGGTCACGTTTATTGAGTGCTAGGAACAGTAATAATTTTGCTTTTAGCAAATCTTATATGACTATGCTTAACGTGTAAATAAATATAGAGTACCTACCAATCGAACATACTAAAGAAATTGTAAAAAAATCCAAACATTCTACGAAAACTCGACCTTAATGACAAGCAATAAGTAAACACCTTTTCAAATTATGAAATATTACATCATTTGGTTATATTTTCTAACGTTAAGCTTATTATTTGTTTTTAACCGCTTGTATACTTAGTTACAATTCATCAAGCTAATCCTAAGATATATCACTAAGTACTAAACACAAAATATATTCAAGTTGCCAACGTTCCAACTAATCTACCATTTATCTAATCCCCACAAGCGCGGCGTCAATAAATTATTCCTAAGTGAAACATAAACGATAATGTCAATTGTGTAAACATTCGTCCCCTTTACATTTGTACAAACACTGACCTACTGGTAGTATTAGGGACAACCCGTCCTCATAAGTCATGTTCTATCATCACCTTTAATCCAATAGAGAATCAACTCTATTCCAATGCATCGGAATATCTTTTTCTTTGCGCCTTGTACTGATTTAAGGCGTTTGGAGACATTGTAATTGAAGAAACAACTTCATCCATCATCGGTAAGTGATCGATGAGGGCTGCCCAAATATTTGAATTATTTGATATGGAAGTACAGGAGCGACTCAGTCACTTGCCACTGTGTGAGGAATTAAATTTTATATTATGTGATATTTCCTGGCAATTTTTCAAATATGAAATGTTTTTATTATTGATGCAAATATTGTGTTGGAGTATTAGTAGAGTATATTCAAGCAGCATAAAATTCCCGGCGAAGAATTTGGTTTGATGGTCTTTTATAATACAATTTAAATACTTCGATGATATTTGACTGTCACGCTATATGGTTGATATGCAACAGTACTACCTATGTAGTAACTATCATCTAACATTAATAGTTTCATTGTAAGATGTAACATCACTTACATTATTATTGATTATGCCAGCTTGCTTTATGGCCACTGACGGAGTGTTCAGCGTGGGAGCTGCAGCGCCGGGACTACGTTGCGGGTCTGGGCGTGGTCATTCTCACGCTGGAGACCATGGTGAGAGCCATGATCTCCAGCGGGAGCAAGTGGGACGCCGCTGCGTCTTTTTGCGAGCAAGTCATGCTCGCAAAAGAGGCAGCGGAGAGAGAGCGAGAGAGAACTCTTCCCCCCGAGTTCCGCAGTCTGCGGCGAGGGCGCCGCATACTTGTCTTCGCCCAAGACTACCGGCCTCCGTGACCTGGGGCCTGAGTACGGTGGGTGGGCTCCTCGCCGTTCTTACAGAAGCAGGCCATGGAAAGTGGCCCAGCGTGAGGGTTTCACGCACGCCCTTCACCCTCTCAATAGTGGAATAACACCCACACCACCCAAAGAAGCGAGATAACACTCGAACCCCCCAAAGAGGCAGGATAACACCCGAACCCCCTCTGAACGAGCTTGCGGTAGCGGACAAAGTCTGTCAGGAGCCCTGGGGCTATCCTTCCGAGGGCTCACCCGGGACTCCTGGCTATAGATAGATAAATGGAAACGTGTGGTTTTAGTCGGTAGGAGTCCGGCATAGCATCCATGAGAATATCCACACAAAAAAAAAAGCTTGCTTAATGGCGTGAGTATAATTGGTTAATGTGTTATTACTCATGTTGGTTTCTCCACTATGTTTACTTACTTTGTTATTTATGTTTGATCTTATCCATGCATCCATTAGTGGTATAGTTACTCGTATGCCAAAAATAGAATCACGCTGTTGACTGCAATATTGTCAAACTGTTACATTTTAACAATTTGTAATGTCTTACACTGCAACTGTTTATTATCTTTTCAAACCAAAATGGATTTAGAAATTTCTAAACGATAATATATTACGATAAAAAGTGGTTTTGGATAAGTTTTTGTGCAATGTTCATAGTGATCCCCAGTTTTGGCTATATATTTAAGTACACTTCACTCCACATCACTTTTCTATTTAGCGATGCGAAATACAGCAAAAATTACTTGGAAAATTAATTTTTATTATAATCAAATATTTCTGCATATTTGAAGCCATTTATCATAGAAATCATAATTCAGTGTCGTTGAAGCAAACATTTGCCTAATCGCTCCCACCTGTCAATGTTTGGGCAAATATTGGAGCGGCAGCAAACATGCCTGGCCTGTTTGCATAATATATTTAGTTATCAATTTATCGCCTTATTATTAATCGGAAATTTCAATGGTTTGTGTGTATAAGTCGTAAGTGATTGATGACGTCTATAACTTGAATTACTTGTCATAACAATTTCAAATTGTGGCATAAATTGGTTAATTTTCAAAAACATGTTTTTATAGCTTCTATTTTTAAGGTACTTACGTTTTTTCCGAATAATGTATTAATTAGAATAGAACTATTATCCTAGCTTATTGACTGTGCAATATTCATCAACATTCAACATACAGTTCAAACCGTTAAAGATTTAATTTTATCGGAACGCCTTTATTCTCCCTAGTGGTGGCAGAGGTATAATAACGGCATAATTTTACTGTAAGATTTTTTAATAGACGTGCTGCTTTTTTGACAGTTATTAATAATAAAATAAAATAAATAAATATCGTTGGGACAACTCACACAACGCTATCTGATTCCAAACTAAGCAGAGCTTGTATCATGGTAACCAAATAACTGATAAAGATACTTATTTATTTCTAAATACATACATATTATAGATAAATAACACCCAGTCACAGAAGACACACACACACACAGCTCCATTACTTTTATTGTCAATCATTGAAAGACCCATACCTCATTTTATAATCACGTTGTAAATGTTGGCACTTAGTAACCTACGCCGAAACAAGAGATTAGTTATTCGAATTTTGATACAGTATAGAATTGAAAAGAATATCATTCATGTATCATTTATTAAGGGCCGTATTCCAGAACATTTATCAATACTCACAAAACACTTGAGAGTAGTATTTAACTAACTAACTATCTTCACGCTGTATCCCTGACGGGGTAGTCAGAGAGGACAGATCGCCAGGCTTCGCGATCCATACATACTTCTTTCGCTTCTTCAAGATTCATCAATCGCTTCATACACGCACGTCTGCGTATCCGAGTGCTTTTGACCTTTCCGTTTTTGAGCAATCTGCTCACGTGGTCTTCATATGTAAGTCTCGGCTCACCCTGACTCCTTCTACCCTCTACTTTTGAACAATATATATTCTTCGTCAATCGTTTCTCACTCAGTTGGACGTGTCCAAACCAACGGAGCACACCCTTTTCCAGCTTAACGCTGACACTTTCATTCAAACCTGCCATATTGCGTATCACTTCGTTACGTATTCGGTCGGCCAAGGTAACGCCGCACAATACTCGAAGTGATCGCATCTCCACAGCATTCAATTTACTTTTATGCATCTGCTGACATACCCAGGTTTCACTACCGTAAAGCAAAGCTGGCACTAGCACTGCGTTATGAATCGCCATGCGTGCTTCTTTTACGATGCTTTGTCGCTTTACTAACTGGGACAAAGCACCGTTAACTATGTTTCCGGCAGCTACTCGCCGTTCTACATCCGAATCACATCTTCCATCCGCGCTAAACATACTCCCTAAATACACAATTTCATTCACTTGCTCTAGACGTTCCTGGTTTACCCTAATCTCGCATTTAGTTCTTACGTCACCTCTTTCAAATACTAGAACCTTAGTTTTACTTGCATTCAAGCGAAGACCCTTACTTTCACACTCCTCTTTCATATTAGTGACTAATACCTGAAGGTCGACTTCTGATGAGGCCATGAGCACCGCATCATCAGCGTACAGCAGACAGTTAACTGTAAAGTCACCCAAATTCACACCCATATTAAAATCTTTCAACTTCTGCAGGCAACTGTCCAGATACACTATGAACAGCCAGGCGGACATGATACATCCCTGTTTGACGCCTGTACAGACATCAAAAAGAGGTGACACATCCCCCCTACTCGCACGCAAGCCTTACAGTCCCTATAAAGCGACTGTATTGCCCGCAGTAGCGAGCCGTCCACACTATATCCGGGCAGCAAGTCCCACAGCGTTTCTCTCACAATGTTATCAAATGCTTTCTCTAGATCCACAAAAGCGCAGAAAATCTTCTGGCTAACAGCCAGAAACTTTTCCGCGATTATGCGGAGAGAAAACACTTGATCCATGCAACCTCTTCCACGTCGGAATCCGCATTGAGCCTCCCATAAATACCTTTCAGACTTTTATGTATTCGTGCCGTTATAACCTTTGCATACACTTTACTAGCTAAGCTGACCAAGCTGATCGCCCTGTAGCTGGAGCAGTTTAGGC
This sequence comes from Thumatha senex, assembly GCA_948477245.1. Taxonomy (NCBI): domain Eukaryota; kingdom Metazoa; phylum Arthropoda; class Insecta; order Lepidoptera; family Erebidae; genus Thumatha; species Thumatha senex. The sequence continues at coordinate 1,306,666 of OX419733.1, read as the reverse complement.
GCGAGCCTTTCCCTTTGTAAATAGGTACTACAACTGCTACCCGCCAGTCATCCGGGACCTCACACGTCCGCCAGCACAAGTTGCATAACAGACATAGTGTGTCCCAGACACGCGACCCACCGTACTTGATCATCTCAGCAGTAACTCTGTCTTTTCCCGCAGCCTTACCACATTTCATACTTCTTATCGCTTGTTCTATTTCTTTCATACTAATGACTTCAATGACATCGGGATCCGGAGCATCGAAGTGAGCTCCACTTCCCGATTTGGCATCTCTGTCTTTTCTTGCATACATCTTTCCATAATATTTACTCCATCTCTGCAGGACGTCAATTTGGTCTGTTATGACGTCATTGTTAACACTAAGCACTTTATTCATACTGCAGATTGCCGAACAACTCCGGGTCTTGCCTACCTCTTTCCAGAAGAGCTTGGCATTATCCCGGAAATTGGACGACAACCTTTCATCCGCTTTCATTCTGCACCTTTCACGAGCTTCTTCTATCAGTGCCTTCGTGTTAACTTTCTGCAGCTTGTATCTCTCTTTCATATTAAAATCATTTCGCGAGGCTAAATAGTCTAGCCATGCTTTCTTCTTCATTCGAACTGCTTCTTTCACTTCCTCATTCCACCATGCATCACGCTTATTACTACTGCCTCTTTTCGTTTCTCCACACACTTCCACAGCGGCATTTATCATACTATCCCTAAGGTTCTGCCATACACTTTCCACATTCTCACTGCTTACATTGACTTCGCCAAGCTACCCTTTCATTATATTTATCCCTAATGGATTCATCCTGCAGCTTCCAGCTTTTGATGCTATACGTCGGCTCAAGCTCAGGACACTCGGTACGATGACGCCAACCCGCGAACAGACCCCTAATCGTAGTTATGACTAGGTAGTGGTCTGATCCTAGCTCAGCGCCTCGATAAACCCTTGTGTCCATCACCTGTTTACGGAGCCGACTATCCATTAGGAATAGATCTATCATGCTTCTCTTTGACTTACATCTCCTCGTATACATATGAATTTGTTTGTGGTTGAACATTGTGTTCGCCACAAACAAATCCTTTTCCTTACAAAATGCCAGTATTACCTTGCCAGCGTCGTTCACCCTTTTATCCCCATACTTCCCGAGTACCGACTTAAAACCATCGCGAGTGGTACCCACCCATCCATTCAAGTCTCCACATACTATAAGTCTTTCATTTCCTTCTATTACATTTCTCATACTCTCCCAGAAATCCTCTAGCTCACTCGCGTTCGACGAAGATACTGGCGCGTAAGAAGCTACCAGGAGAATCTTCGTCAAACCAAGTTTTACACTGATCCAGAGGATTCTAGGACCTACCAGTTTGTACTCATACATACCGGAGGCCAATCGCGAGGACAGCAAAATTCCAACCCCCCGACTGCCATGGTCGCTCTCTGGTACTCCAGACCAAAGCGCGAGCATCCCACCCGGGAGCTCCAAGACTTCGCTACCCTTGCGCTTGGTCTCTGTCAAGCACACTGCATCTAACTTACTCTCATTCATAACATCCATCAACTCATTCATCTTATCTGCCATTTCTCCCCTAACATTCCACGCAGCTACCCTGCACTCCATCCTCCACTTCCCGCCGTGTCGGGCCGCGCGTGTAGGGTGGCGGTCCCCTACGCCGCTCTGGCTCACACTTTTCGCACCAGCGGGGACGAACTGGTGCGCGTCGCCTCGGGGGCACGCCCTAGCAGTATTCGCCCTGGTGGCACTCGTGTTGGAGTAGAATTGCAGCCGTAGCTGGCAGGGATGGCGACGTGCACACTTCTACTCTTCATCCCCTATAGAGTAGTATTTATAAGGCAAAAACTAGCCTCAAGCGTCGATTAGATCATGAGTGAAAAGTTTTATGATAAATGTTACTATATTCTAAAACCATCATCTCGTTAATTACTGAAGCCCTCTAAGATCTATACTATAATGATGACATACATTTTTTTTACAATGCCAAAGAGGAATTAAGGTCATGGTAAGTGGGTTTGAAAATTATTACAAATTCTTGTAAAGTAGCTTTTGTCCGTATTTTAACAACATATTAGCAGAAATCCTCTTTTAAGGAGCAGATATTTACCTCGGAGTGAAGTGATTATGACAACAACATTTAAATTAGCCGGCGCTATGTATTCGAGTGGTTGCTGAGCGGTCTTGATGTAGACGAGACGTCCGCGCAACGGCTAACTGGTATTTTTTTCATATTGACCCGCCCTTTTCCCTGAAGGGGTAGGCAGAGGCATACTATATGCCCACATATCACAGTATGCATTTTTGTCCCACGTAACAGGTGGTGAGCCCATTGCCGTGTAGCCCATTGCCGTGCCGTAAATAATTAATCTCTGCCTACCCCGATTGGAGACAGGCGTGACGATATGTACGTATGTATAAATAATTAAGAACAACAAAGATAAAAAGAAATCGGCAATTTTGGTAATAATAAACTGAGGTCCGTATTCCAGAACATTTCTCAATACTCAATCAACACTTAAGGCTAGCTTTGCCTTACAAAATCTACTCTCATGTGTTTCTTGAGTATTGATAAACGTTCTGGAATACGGCCCTGAGAATAAGGCATCTTGGTCCGGAAAAAGACTTGGACAAATTTAACTCATTATCGTTCCGGAATGCACCAACTCTATTCCTGACTACTACTACTAGTATATTATTTCAAAAAACTTTCAAAATACTATTTAAAAGGGGATTTAGTAGAACAACAGTTGAAATGAATGAGTGTATAATATTACTCTCAGTTAGTATATTAGCATATAATTTTTTTACACGATTGCAAAGAACGTTAATTAACCAACTATTGTCACTTTCTATACTGACTAAAGTTTATAAATAAAAATCTTATTAAATGTCTTTGAAGCAATATTTCATTACAGTAATTTAATTTTCTAATATCTAAAAACAATTAATTGTTCTATTAACACAGAAATTAAAGTGATCAATTCCCAACGATACACAATTCACTTGTAGACGTTTCTCCACGTGTACAGTGTAATAATTTAACAGTATCCCAATACGGATGTTAGAATTTTTGTTAGAAATAGTAATTCTATGACATTATAATTCATATTAGAAACCTTTGGAACAGTACAGTGCCCATAAGCTAAATCTAGCAAAAACTGAGTACTTTGCATTGACACTGCAGGGATCTCACGCCCCTACTCGATGACTTAGCCGAGTCCAATTCTGTAAGACTGTGTCATGTTGCCAGTGTTTGGACGACACAATCATGTACTCACTAAATGTTTACCGCGTTTCATATTTATAAAATATCATAAAATACAGGCCTAATGTGTGGTTTTTCTACCCAACTTTTTTTTTCTGATAATCTGCAAGAGGGTGGCGTCGCTGACGCCTATCCATGTTTTAAGGAGACCACCCAGACAAGCTTGGAACGAGCATTTGACTTTACCGCCAATTCACTAGGTTTGAACGCAACGTCGATTAGCGTTCAATTGATGATGATGGCTCACATTATATAATATCGCCAAGTTTCAGGTTGGTCACATTTAATATCACTTAAAGTTTATATTAGAGCTATTGTCATGTCGACATTAAGAAAGTAAAGAAGAGTGAACCTTCTGCTTATTGTAGACTATGGCACAGCCGTCGTGACGATGAATGATGAGCGCGGCGCAGTGATTAACGACCCACCATCCATCATACGCCCCCGTAACTCGGCCTGACGCCCGTCGCCGCTCGCTGCGATACGTCGCCGATATTAGTGTGATTGACGCGTATAATATGTTGTTCATATTGTTTGAATTAGGAGAATTTAATTTACTACTACTGCGTTTGGCTAACGTAATGAACAGATTTATGTGTATATGGGAGTGACAGAAGTAGGATCTCATAAGTTCATTATTTATGGACGAAGTGAGTGGATAATGGTGTAATAACCTTTGCAGATCCAAACTCATATACCCTATGTAAGCGAATTGAGTAAACATCACATTAAGAATTTCTAGTTGTACCTAAAGAAGTAACCATCTGGCCAACGGCGAAGTCCAAGCCTCAGACTATCAAGCTGGCAGTTCTTCGAGCATTACATGAATACTTATGTTATACAATATTCAATAGACCTGTGGATCACAGACACTCATAATGGCTACCCATTCATAATGGTCAGTGCCCGTTGAAGAAAAAATATTATGAGGTGGGTCATATATAATTAGATTCCATTATGGGTTTGGAGCCTTTGCCTCATATTACTGAGACCTGTGTATCACTTATAATGACTAATGCTCCTTGAAGAAAGGATAATATTTATTTTACTAATAAAGTACACAATCAGTTCCTTTTATTAAGTACCACGAAGGTAAACATCACTTAGCCTGGCTATAGTCATATTAAATAACACCACTTTTACCGTTCACATGTTCCACAACATTTATTTTGTAAACCTAACCGGTTTTCTCCTCACGGCGTTCCTAAAGGTATACAAAAATATTGTACAAGTGGTGTTATTTAATATGTGTAGCAAGTTCCACCAAGTGCCATCAATTAACAGTATAAATAATCTTCGTTTAGTCCTTACAGTCGATAAAACCCTTTGTGAATATTAGCATTCAGATTAAGGATCGACTGCAAAGCCGGTTAGCCGTGCGATGCCATTTTAGGCTATCAGCAACATTCTATTAAGTGCACCATATTCTCACACAAAACCGCCGGGCGACGTGGTAAACAAGTACCGGGCCAGGTCAGCCCCACCAGGTCCCTGTAAGAGGGGAAGACCCAAGAAGTGCTGGCTTGACATCGTAGGGGATGACAGGCGTGCCAATGGTCTCACTACAGGGGATGCCGACGACCATGCAAGGTGGAGGAGAAAAAGTAGGAAGACGGACGCCGGCCGTCACGAGACGCAATTGGGACAGACGCTCAGATGATGATGATTATTCTCACACAAAACTGATTATAGGGTCTTATTTTATTATGTAGTTTAATTGATTTTTCAAATCGATTTAACTTGTCTGCTGCAAGTAAGTAATTCTAAATAAGTACCGAAGATTATATTTTAGATCTAACACCATGTTTATGAAACTATTTATTTTTTTATTGAACAAAGCAAAATAATTAAAAATCGAATTATAATATTTTTTTATAATTATTACTCCATTATCTTTACATCAATAATACAACCGGATAAATAATCTATGAGCAGAAAATAGCCTCAACATTAATTTGGATACGGTTTTCTATACGATAAACACTTTGATTAATTGATCTAATTAATCGATAATAAAAACAACAGTAATTACATGTTATTGAATTTAGACTAAACCTGAATGATCTAATGATCGTATTAATTACTAATATTAATCGTTACAAAAGATAAACTAGTTATTGTTGAATTCACGGTTTTTATGTACACAAATGGAAAGAAGAACAAGAAGAAGTTTGGAGAATAGAGTAGAAGTAATAATTGAAGTGAGTTGCCATCAAAATATCTTAGTGTATTCTCAGTTGTATATTAGGCGGCAGGGAAATCTTCAGTCTAACCGCATGAACTGAAAAAGAGTAGAATTCAGATTTGTGGGCAGGAAATTTTTAGGATGGAACGTAGATGGGATCTACAGGGATCACCAGGATCACAAGTAGAGGAGAATCGATCACTGAGGTAGGTTGGAGAAGCGGGGTTATACCGTTACGTTACACCATCTTCGTCACGTCCTGCATTCTCTTGCGGGTCAAAGAATAATCATAGGCGCTGATGTCAATGCCTCTTCTACATTATGGCATGGCAAACTACGTGTATTCGATAGGGACCGGCGCTGTGCCGTCGAAGAATTCATTGCAGAAATGAATTTATCTATACACAATTGTCCCAATGCACCACCTACTTTTTGCGGCCCTATGGGTGAGTCTTCTATTGACGTGACCCTTTCACGCGGCGACATTACAGGGCGGCTGTTGAAAAATCAAAGGGTAATTTGCTACGTAAACTAGTGCATGGGCTGGAAGCTGAGGGTCTGTGGTCGCCTATATACCATGAGTTTAGGGCTAACCGTTCTGTTGATCTTGCCTATGTACGTAATATCAAAATAAACAACTCGCATACTATAGGTCTGAAGGAAACCGCGGATTACCTCTGGGATTCTCTTATACCCGACGACTGCTCGGAGAACGATAGTGATTATCACCGACAGATAAGACAGTGGGCTCTTGAGCCACCATACTCACCCCAGTCAGACCTACCAACTTCTGATGAGTTCCTCGAAATTATTAGGTCGTTGTCCATAGGTAAGGCGTCGGGTGACGATAAAATATCTAACAAAATGATAAAGGAGGCTTGCAAGCTGTCGGGTGAAGTAATATTAAATGTTTTTAACCGATGTATTTACGAGGGAGTGTTCCCCCGTATTTGGCGATGTGGCTATATTCGGATTATTCCTAAAAAAAGCGACAAGCCGCCAGATGACCCTAAGTCGTACCGACCGATCACATTGTTGCCCTCCTTGGGAAAGCTTTTAGAGCGTCTCATAGTACCCCGGCTCCTGCCGGTCGGTATTAAATTTCACGAAAATCAATTTGGATTTACAGTAGGAAAATCGACTATTGACGCAGCGATATCAGTGCGAAAGGCTGTCACTTCATTGGTTTCTCAATATGTGCTGGCCATCTTCCTAGATATTTCCGGGGCTTTCGATAACGATTGGTGGCCAATGCTATTAATGAAATTAAAGTCTCGCGGTTGCTATAGAAATATTTACTCTCTTATTTATTCCTATTTTTCACAAGGTACAACAACTTTAAAATGAGGTCATTATTCTGCTACCAAAACGTTAACAATAGGCTGTCCTCAGGGGTCTGTGCTAGGCCCACACTTGTGGAACTTAGGATTTGATGACTTTTTCAGTTTACCATTACCGGAGGGCTGTTTAATGACAGGATACGCCGATGACGGTATGTTGCTCGTTCAGTCGAATACTCGTGCGGGACTCGAGAGCTTGGCCCACACGTGTTTGCGCGTCGTTGCGGAGTGCGGCGTACGAAACAGGTTCTTTTTCGCACCCAACAAAACATATCAGTTGCTTTTGAAAGGAAGTTTGAAAGTACCACCGCGCATTAAATTCTATAACGTTTACATTAAAAATAAAACTTCGGTTTGCTATTTAGGATTGATTTTAGAGAGAAATTTTGCATTTGTTGAGCACATAAAAACTGTAGGTAGGCTAAAAATAGCTTTTATGCGTTGTCGAGAATACCTACTGCTACATGGGGACTTTCGTTCAAAACTCTGAAGGTCGTTTACGGGGCCACTTATCTAGGCTGTATGTGTTACGAGGCGCCGGTATGGCCAGATAAGGCTACTATTGGTGCTGCACGTTTAAAGTTACTGCAAAGTCAACGCCTTGCATTGATATTTTTATGCAAGGCCTACAGGACGGTTAGCACGGAGGCTCTGCCGGTGATGGCAGGGGTCCTCTCGGTTGAACTCAAAATTCAGAGACGCGCGGCTTTATACTATTCGGCTAAGGATGGCATGGATGATAGGTTTTTGTTAGAAAGAGATCGCCATAGAATTGCCAGACTGTATCGTGATAATGTACGTGAAGAACTTTTAGACGAATGGCAGCTGCGTTGGAACACTTCCATCAAAGGGCGCCACCTCTACCAGTTTTTCCCAGACGTTCGTGAACGCCTGGGAATGTCCTGGCTGGAGGTTGATCACTGTGTTGCTCAATTTCTCACGAGACATGGCAACTTTAGGAGCAAATAACATTCGTTTAAGCTGGTTGAGTCACCGTTCTGTCAGTGTTCAACTGCTGACGCCAAATATGATCAGACCGCCCATCATATACTTTGTGAGTGTAGCATTTGGCAAAATGAGCGATATAATATGCTTAATTGTTTACAAGTAACGTCGCGAGTAGTTTACTATGCGGATCTCGTGGCATCGAGGGTAAATATTCGTGCTTTTAAACGTTTCTGCCATACATATTACTGGAATCAAACATAGCTCACATAGGACCCGTAATATACTATTACCGTGGTGCTTCCCTATTTCTATAGGTTTTACACCTAGTTGCTTTCCAGGTCTCCCACTTTGCAAAGGAGGGAAGAGGCATTACGTTCTTTTCTTACTTCCTCACATTATCTTCTGATTAATTTCGTTGCGGGTTCCAAGACATGCTAACTTCTCCTGGGACATCACCGAGATGGAGCTCGGTGTAACTTTTCTGGTGTTTTGGTCATTGCTGTAGATCCTGGTTTACAGGAGTCACAGTAATGGGAATGTGGGTGGGATAAGTCCCAATTAAAAAAAAGCGGGGTTATAAAGTATATTAAAGAGATGACAGAGAATACGAGTGTTCCTGCAAAGACGGATAGGGAGGCACTTGATTCTGGCGAAGGGAAGATGTGAGACAATCATGATCATTTGTTTTTAAATTAAATATTTAACGAATGCAGAACTTTTGAAGCCTCTCAAATTTACTTTGGAGCCAGAGTGGCATCTGAATGGCAAGCGAGTCCCGGTTAAACACTTGGAAGGATGGCCCCAAGGTTGTGAGAATTGCTCAATCTAGGTGAATTGGCTTTCGTTTCTTGGCTTGTTGTTTTGCTTCAAGATACAAAATATGAGACTGAGCAGAACCTGGAATGCGTCATAAAATTAACAATTTGACAAATACGAATATAATATTGAGAAGAAAAGGTTCTTCAGACGGCCATTAAGAGAACTTCGACGGTTTTTCATTGTCATCTAATGCAACGATAATCTAGTAAATTACCCACTGGTAATACTTGTCTAGTGTTTTCTTTCGTGGCAATTATTTGTGCAATGTGTCAAATTATGGAAACTATTCCGTGTAAATGTAAAACTAAAATATAAGTCATTAATATATTATGTATGTAGATATAATTTATATCTACTATTTACACTTGCATTATAAAAATACCCACAGTAAGAAGTGATATTGTCGGCAAACAACGCAACCATCGCAAATCATGTCACGGATTAATTGAACAATAAATCATCATTAGCTCAGCGTATATAAATTCACGATAATCGCTTCATAAATCTTATTTTTTTTGTTACCTTGATAACGATTTCCCAAATTGCACACACATAGTATCCATATACACATATATATTGCACACACATAGTATGTGAATGTGTGTGTATTTATTTTATTGCGTGTTTAGAAAATAATTGCTGTATTTTTTATATTAAGAGCAGAACTGCGGAATAGACACTTCATTAGCTGTGATAATTAATGAACCTGCTTCATTTAAGTTACAAAAACCTGTTGTTTATTATTGTGTTTAAATATAGTGTAGGAGAACATTCTTAGTTGGATAAATTTTAAAGCAATTCTTATGCGAAATTACTCATAAATTTTTAATAAAGAAAAACGACAATTCGATTCGAGATTAAAAATGTATAAATATATATAATGAATATATTGTGAGACATTTTTTTGTTTTTTTTTGGAACGAAGTTCCTTACGGCAGGCTTGGAGGAGATAGGGATTTAACTGCGCGACCGAACTGAAAAAAGTCGCGACAGTCGTATACACAAGCGAGTAGTGTATAATACCTTTCTCTTTCTCCATCTTTCAGTGAGGGTGGGGTGAGGGTGAGAGTGAGGGTGAGGAGTGGACCTCAGTCGCGGCAGTCGCATACACTACCACTGCGCCACCGAGGCAGTCTTATGAGAATTTATTTTGTTTTTTATATTCAGTAAAAATAAATATACACTGAAGGATACTAACTTATACACACTTATTTTAATACACTGAAGGAGTCGATAAGTATAAGGTCTGACTGTGTAATAGGGCTATAACACTCTTCCATCCACAAGTTTATCCTTTATGACCTTACTGTGGCATTTATTCAAGGCCTAAATGCCAAATAACCGTCTTATCTTTTCTTTTCCATCAGTGACAGAAATCATTATTAATAGATATTACGTAGTTGTATTAACCCTGACCTAAATTCTCTAACCCAAATTCAAGAATTTAAAGTACCTAACTGCTTCACATACTCGCTCAAATAAAGTTAAAGATGAGTGATAGCTTTATAAAAAAAAATATTTTAACTTTTTCTAAAAGTCAAAAAAATTTACATGTGAACTTGACCTTGACCCACATTCGTTCATTGTTTTATACAAACAATTGTCTATAAAGAGTTATTTCATTAGCATATAGGTATCTATACTATGACATTACGTAGCTACATTCCGAATGTTATCACAGACCCATGAGTACTTTTTTTTTATTTTACTTAAGAGCCAAAATATTTTTTTTTACCACGTCCTACTTGTGGATTACGAAATGGTGCTTAATATTTGCTGAATTTACATTTTCTGTCTGATTGGTGAAACAACACTGTAGTGTTACGAAGAAAGAACCAGGTACAAAAACTCACATCTCATTTCTTAACGATACATTTTATTGCGATTACACACATATAAAACTAATTCGTTTAAAGGCCCTTTATGCGTTTTGGCTGGAAGAGGGCGTGCTCCGTTGGTTTGGACACGTCCAAAGAATGAGTGAGGAACGATTGATGAAGAATAAATAAGTAGATGGAAGAGAAGTCAGGGTAGGCCGAGATTTACATATGAAGACCACGTGAGCAGATTGCTCAAAAACGGAAATATCAAAAGTATTCGGATACCCAAACGTGCATGTATGATGCGATTGATGAATCTGCAAAAAGCGAAAGAAGTATGCATGGATCGTGAAGCCTGGCGATCTGTCCTCTCTCCGTTAGTGATACAGCGTGTAGATAGTATAGTATAGCATTAAGATAAAAACAATCCACTGTTGAGTAATCACTTGGTTTTAAACGATTTGTATCAACTGTTTTAGGTAGGTAAATATTAACATAGTGGACTTAAGAAATCCAATACTAATATTTGAACTGTCTGCTAATCAAAAAGTTGAATGTTTATTTGCAGATCAAAGTTCAATATGTAATAATAAAAAGAAAAACTTTAATTGGGTACTCAAATCTCAGAACTTAATTCTAATGACTCAGAGATAATATTTACTACTAAAGCTCAGTTATTTGTTGTTTAGTATATCCCTCAGCTTATAAACTAGTTACCTCCCGTTTTCCTGAACACCAATCTAAGACTTAACATCATTAACACCTGTAACGAGAGCAGGCCGTAACAGACAGTAAACACAGAGTAGATTTAAACGATGCCAGTGGCCTGACAAGATACTGCCAGACCACGTTTCTAATTGACACGTCTCGCCCGGCGGAAATAGGGATGTAGATAGTGGGAATATCGATTAACTACAGCAACAAAAATTGCGAAAATTATGGAATAACGCCCGATCAAAAATATGTCCCATGGTTTTAAATGATCTTATATAACAAATAAGGTATATCAGTACACAATATTAATATTTTTGGCTTTAATGGAATAGCTTATTGCGTTCGACAGTGTATTATATTATTCTAGCTTAAAAGAAATAGTCAGTAAGTTCACCTTGTATTCAGTATAAATAAAAATGCAAACGCAAAATATGTTACTTAGCGCAAAACTCGAAGACTGCTGGACCATTTCGAATATTTTTTTTTTATTTATTCATTGAACACCCTGAAGGTTATTATGGAGAAAAATATCGAAAAATTGCAACAGGAATGAGAGAACCTTATTACTGGTGCGGAACCGCAGGCAGCAACTATTTATTCACAAACATTTTATTTTATAAAGTATTTATTAGAGATAATTTCAGGTACAATAAAATTAAAGAAATATAAGATAAATAGAAGCGCTCGTGGCCCCGCGGACTCAGTGTTTTGTAAACGATCACTGAGTTACGCAACTTTCGCTATGGCTGGTCCTCGGATGGGTGACCACTTTGTGGCATAAATGCATTTGCAAGCGTTTCCGTGCTTCTGAAGGCACGTTAAGCCGTTGGTCCCGGTTGCCAGTAACATGACAGTCGTTAAGTCAAGTTGAAGGCCTTATGGGCTGCTTGAAAATTTCAACAGCAGGTAGCCACAGCCTGCGTATGTCTATTTCAAGACGGCAATGGTCTCACCACCATGTGGGACTGGAATACATATGATGAAAAGTGGCTGGAATACAAATGATGAAAATACAATATGTAAGCCTCTGCCAACCCTTCGGGGATAAGGCGTGATAGCTACATAATAATAATAAAAAATGAGATGTACAATTGACCGGAAAAATTATCCTTAAAGTAATAGTGCCTACATAATAACTGCGCCGATATTTGATTCACTTCACTAGTTTCAGGAGTGACAGGCGGAAGACGTAACGGAAGTAATGGCGTTGGCTGTCAACAGTTGCAGACGTCTCGAAGACTTGTTAGTCGTTACATGAGTAATATTGTAACATAGGTACAGCCTTTATTATTAATGCAATATCCATTAAGTTTTTATAATGTAAGGTAAGCATGGAAAGCTTACTTAACATGATAGATAAATAAATAATAACCAAATATTGTTAATCAATCAATTCTGCCAATTACAGTCCACTGATGGGCTTAGATATTTCCCAATTTCATTTTGGGAGGGTGATTGTCGTTATTGTACCACGTAGGCCCGACTGAGTGGTAAGACGGGATGTGAAAAAGTAAGTTGAAAAAATACATTCATTTGTTCTCAGATGATGAGATAACAGGCGGATAGACAGGAAATTTTTGTTTTCGTTATTCATTCCTAGCCTTAATCGACTATATGAACAGAGAACAAAAACTATTTAATTGACTAGTATTTAGTTACCCAGAAATGTACTTTTTATTAAATCTTCTGTTTGTTAGCAAACATTTCTAATTTTACAACATCTTAATTATTACAATTTTTATTTATTGTTTATAAAAAATATATACCTACATAGTCACACTGTATTCCCTGTAGCAGTTGACAAGCATTCTCTACGCCTATATTTTGCTAATGGTTTTTGGTCCACGTAATAGTGGATGAGCCTATTGAAGTGTTTGAACGTAACAGAGGTAGGTTACAATGTATTTGAAAATGAAAATACCTTTATTCATTAAGGTCATAAAGTAACACTCATGAACGTCAACATTATTGCTTCTACATTTATATTTACTGCCAGATTCGCAAAGCAATAGGTAGGATAGCCTGGCAATTAAACTTAAGGCCGCTCTTTTTAAATCGCTAGGAATTACATTAGTTTTTTTCATATTATTGTCTACATGATACATTATAGCAGCCGTCGTTTTTCCTATTATTATGTGTCATTGTCAGCGTGACAGTAATCGATTAATTGACATTCATTGATGGTAATAGCCGGAGCTGTCAACGGTTCAATCTTGTGAATAATTGTGTACGCTCAATCGTCATTAAAAATGTTATTCATTATTGATAAGTACGTAAGATAATTTTAATGGATTTAGAATTATTATATATATTAGATTAGCGCTATGTAGGTATTTACTATTACAGTAAAGTATTATAGTAATTTATTTCGTCACTGACATATTAAACATATAATATGTGCCCTGGTGATAATATATCAGGCTCCACGATACTGAGTGTCTAGGGTGAGTTTTTGGCAAAGCGCGTTAACACTAATGTGTACGGACACGAGACAGCCTAACTAGCATCAAACTCAGGGACCCGTCTCGACTCTATACAAATCCTCGGAAACGTACTTAGGCAGGAGTCAGTTAAGTTACTCGCAATAACTCACATCAAGTACTCTTACTATTATACTCTTGACTTCATGTGTGATCTAAAAACACTACAAAATTTTAAATATTCGTCTCAAAGAGCATGGTAAATAAACCTAGAAGGCTTTCATTCTCACTTTCACTTCATTTTCATATAATTATTAGAAATATTTCTTGACACGAATAGAGACCGTTGTGTCGATCATAAGTATCCTAGATCATGTGATGATACCATAAAAATGTATAAATTGTATTAAAATTTCCGATAAAATCTTCGACTTAACTATCCCAATAACTCGCACCATGCAGTTGTTTAAGGTCAAAAGCTGTACATACAAGTAATATTCTGTGGTGTGCCCCCACGCCGAAAATGCTATAAATAGCGTGTCAGCGAGCAAAGGCTTCGCTTTGGGTATTTTTGAGTAGGAGAACGAAGATCTTCCACTTTTCCCTATATGATTTTTGCATGGCATATTCAATAGAGGGATTCAACATCCTTGCATGAAAACAGTCGCATAAAGACGTTGTGGCTGGTATCCTGGTGTCATGTGATCCCAAAATTTTAGTCCACCTAAAAGGTTAAGTTTATGAAACCATTTTGGGTAGGAGAACGAGGGTTTTGAGCTTTTCCATTAAAATTTTTGCATGACAAGTTCAACGAGAGGCGTTTAATATCCCAACGAGGTAAGATTCGCTTCAAGGTGGAGTGGCAGGTATCAGACGTGATTGGCAAATTTTAGTAAATCTGAAAGGGGCAGTTTAAAAAATAATCGTAAGGCTTATTCTTCTGTATGGATGCCAAACATGGCAGCTAGTGCAGCAGAAGAAGCAGACCCAAAAGTAAAGGCTTGTCTTCGTGTGGGATGAAATGCATGCTGTTAGCCTCACTGTAAGGGATGTTGGGGACCGTGAAATAGATAGGTTAATGTAGAAAAGCAAACCCCTTACTCCGAAGCCAACTCTACACGCCATCGAACGCACAGATGATGAAGCAATACAAAAATTGTGAATTATGAATTGTAAATCAATGTAATAAATAGCAGACAATCAATAAATGTCAAACTCTACCTATCATTTTATCTGTCAGATTGGCTCATTACAGGATTTACGGACGGTGAATTACCGACATATTATTGTCTAACACATCACAAGTCACAACACCGATCTATGTTATTATGAGATTGCCCCAAAATAAACTTTATTGCTCAGTGATAAGCATCAGTCAAAAACAATTCGTGCATTATATTTTAATGAGGAGAAAATTACAATTCCTTTATCTACGGAAAAATCAACCAATTTCCAACCATAGGTCAAGCGAAATAAGAGTTTTGTTATGTGCAGAGAAGGTCATGACTGGCAATTAGCGAATTACCACCGCCCGCTGCGAGCATGACAGCGTGTCACGCCGTCATGTCCGAACTGAGCCGACATGACGTGACACATGACATGTAAGTGACATAACTTTTCGACGCTGTCCGTCGGCAGCGTATGATTTGTGGAAAGTAGCGGGCATTTTATTAGCTCGGTTTTACTGTTTGTTAACCGAGGTAAAACTGATTTATTTTCATGTGTGAAGCTGAAAATGATGAATAGGTATGCTGTTCCGTTAGGCAAAAGGTTTTTATTATATAATTTTTATTATGCTTATATTGAAGCGCTCGTGGCCCGCGGACTCAGTGTTCTTTAAACGATCACTGAGTTAGGCAACTTTCACTATGGATGGTCCTCGGATCACCCACCACTTTGTGGCATTTACATTTGCGAGCATTTTTGTGCTTTGGAAGGCACGTTAAGCCGTTGGTCCCGGTTGCACGTAACATGGCAGCCGTTAAGTCAAGTTGAAGGCCGTATGGGCAGCTTGAAAATTTCAATAGCAGGTAGCCACAACCTGCGTCTATCTATTTCAACAATGTGCTCACCACCTATTACATGGGGCAGGAATACACATGGTGAAAAGTGGGTATACAATATGTATGCCTCTGCCACCCCTTCGGGGATAAAGCGTGATAGATAAATAAATAAATAATGCTTATAGCTGAGTGGACTTTAAGCACAAAGTTCGTTTATAATTGTATTTTATATATTAAACAGTTTACTTAATAACCTGGTTTCACAGAGTAGATATCATTATTTTTATTCGGGTATAGATTTGTTCTGATAGCAACAAACGTTACTTTTAATTTTTTTTCTCCTTTTTTTCTAGAAATAGGATTAGTGTGTTTTCATGCTGACTTGACAAAACCTTTGAATTTGTGTATGTACTCGTACACATAATTTATTTACTAAAGTAAAATCAAACTCACAGGCAGTAAGTATCGACCTTTAATAGCCTGTCACGTACTTTAATGATTAATTTTTTTGCAATGATTGCATTGAATAGTCAAACAGCTCAATTCACAGGTGGCAGTTTGCCTGTCAGCATGCACAATATCGTTAACGTCAAATAGTTGTGTAAGTATTCGACTTCGTGTCTTGTCATCGCAAGCTCATCGCAATCTCACACCCACTAGTTTATTTATAATCTCGCAATACACGACACGCGAAGCAACTGCTATCAACAGATTTATAGCCAATATATAAAATTAAGAGCTTAGATTTTACCAACCATGGGTCAAATTAAAGATATGTCTGACATTAATCTCTTCTCTCATAGTGTAAACTTTGTGAAATTTCTTGATAAATACTTGCAGTGTTTTATGTTTAATTATATATTTATTTTATTTACGAGTACAAAATTGATTGATTTTCTATTCATCATATATGTTGACAAAAATATCATAGGAAATAATGCGATAAACTGAATTATAAATTAAACTAATATTTAAAAAAAGTATTAATACTAAGTAATAAAAAAAATATTAATACGAAGTGATACGCAATATGGCAGGTTTGAATGAAAGTGTCAGCGTTAAACTGTAAAAGGGCGTGCTCCGTTGGTTTGGACACGTCCAACGAATGAGTGAGGAACGATTGACGAAGAATATATATTGTGCAAAAGTAGAGGGTATAAGAAGTCAGGGTAGGCCGAGACTTACATATGAAGACCACGTGAGCAGATTGCTCAAAACGGAAAGGTCAAAAGTACTCGGATACCCAGACGTGCGTGTATGAAGCGATTGATGAATCTTGAAGAAGCGAAAGAAGTATGCATGGATCGCGAAGCCTGGCGATCTGTCCCTCTGACTACCCCGTCAGGGATACAGCGTGAAGATAGTTAAAGTTAAAGTTATTAATACTATGAGTACAAATTGATTTTGTATTCCTAAATGTTGACCAAAAAACAAAATAAATAAATAAATATCCATCACGCCTTATCCCCGAAGGGGTGGCAGAGGCATATTATATGCCCATTTTTCACCGTGTGGATTCCTGTACCACGTAATAGGTGGTGAGCCCATTGCCGTGTTGAAATGTACAGACGCAGGTTGTGGGTACCAAAAAATATCATAGATAATAATGTGATAAACTTATTTATAAAAATCAAATGTAATTATTTTCTTAATGTTGATTAAAATATTTGCACACATTCTATTTTTACCAGATCGTTAACTCAGTAATACCCAAATAATATTTTTTTAATGAATCGACGCTCGTTACTAAAAATTTTAATCACAAACACGTTTTCTATTCAGCATGATCTAATGATAATAGTTAAATAAATAAAATTAAAAATAAACTGTACTTCTTTTGCAGAATTCATTTCATACTCCGTCTCCAGAACTAATATCTCTGCGGCAATTGCGCACGCAATGCTAACGCTGACACTTCATGACATTTTGTGGCGATCCTTATTTGTTTGGAGGCGATCTTGATAAAATTCTTTAGAAGTTAGTATTACTTAAAAAACATCCGAAAATGATTCGATCATTTGCAGTGCGGTTTAGGTAGTCTTTAACGTATTATGTTAAAATGACCAGGGCGACACGAAATAATGCATTGTATTCACTCCGATCAGAAGCAAGTGCTTTGGACTAGCTCTCGGATGATGATAATTCACTGACACGTAAAAGGTCTCAAATATGTGTCGTAGAGTTCTACAGTGGACAGATCGGACTCTGAACAAATCAATGCTAATATTATTTTTCACTGTCGTACCATAAAAATTAAAAGATCTAACAGTACACCTGTTTCTCTTGTGTTTTACTACCTTTATATTATATAAGAGTTATATGTCAATACTGTCAACTTAGTTGACAAAATAATTAACTTAATTTATAGTTTTTTTTTCTTTATTTGCATTTAAAATCATAATTAGGTAGTATACTTGAAAGAATTTTACTTTCAATATAAGCTCCCTGTACCTACACTGCGCTATATAATTATGTATATTGCATGTATTAATATACATACAGACAAATATAAATAAGTTAAATATCTAATTAATACAAATTATGTATTATATATATGTGTATAACTGACATAGTGCATTGTACTAGTATTATATATTATTACATATTTGTCACCAAACTTAATAACCTTTATTGGACATCAATATAAGCTTTTCACTACAAAAACCTAAACTTGAAATCCTACATTACCTTAACACGGTCCAAATAAAGGTTGCCTAGATAAGATTGATATTAGCAATAAGGCTGCCCTTTGTACTTGGTATGTATTATAATTATTGTTCTTAAAATTATCCTTGGTGTACAATAAAGCATATAGTATTATTATTAACTTTCACTAGGCGTACTTATAATTTTCACCAGACGTGTAATATAATTTTGGTCTTGAATTAAATACAATAAGAGAGATAGTTTAATGAGGGCTTTATACAAACATTTAAAATTAAACTTTGATTTGTTGCTTAACGTGAAAAGAGTAATCCAATTAGAGAGTCGATCGAGAAAGTATTTTACTTATGTATCATTTCAATGTATTTTTTTTTGGATTATAATCTTTGTCCTGTTATGATTGACGTGTCGTTGAAAGTTAGTAGTCACGCGATGGTTTCTTAGATTTACTTCGTATCAGATTGAACATAATTATCTACACTTGCTGCCAATTAGACGTGGCTTCACAGAATTCTAGATTTCATACTTCACGCACATGTATCAATTTGCCTCTCGGAAATGGTAGTATAATTAGATACTTTGGTTCATGATGTAATCGGATAAAATTATGATGCACCTTCCAACGTCAATAAGTTCTATAAGTAGACACGTTAAAAATGGATTACGTCAGCAAATTTACCAATCATGCCAATGTACGCATCGATGATGAATTGCTTCTCATGTGCGCAAAGTTATTTGACAGTTAAATTGTTGTATTAGTTAAAGAAAATTATTATAAGAAATGAAAAACAATAAATTGTAGAAAACATCTACAATACAAACCCTGACCACGGGCAGTAATGATATTTCATCACCAGTCTTTGATTTATGTCAATTAATTTCCTTTACTATTTCATAATGACTACTTTAATGATTAATCATTTCAGACTTTTTGCTCACTTAAAGTTACTAGTTGACCTAAATGAGGAAATCCCATTTAAGAGGCCATTTTTCTACGATATATAAATCTACAAACACAATAAATATTGTTTTCCATGAAGACGGCTGTTTACTTGTCTAATGGGATGCTCACTATGCCATCACACTCAACATTTGGCAGACATTTCTTTGGAACTTCAGAAAGATTAAAGTGCTCAAACATATTTGTTTGATCGCTAGACAAGTTGATTTAAGCATTAGTTACGTTATTGTCTATTAGACATCCGCTAAGACGCCACATAAATAAGCTTTGATGCTCTAGTTTGAGGTGCTGCCCAACTTTTATTGGGTGTTTCCAACCAATATTGGAGCCAACCTCTTTACACGATAACGTTTTGATCATTTTTTAGTTGACTTCTTCACTTCATTATTAATTTTGTAACGCAGTAGTTGTAGAGTATAATTACAGTGAATAATATACACAGATGGTCAAAATATGACATTAACATCACTTCCATTCAGACATTTAAAATTGATGGTCATTTAAGGTGTAGATATATATTATGATGGTGACCGCCCAGGTTGTATGAACCCCATAACACGTTATAAATATTACATTGCACAATAAACCGTTGGACATGTAAGACTAGTATGGATAAATATAAATAAAAAAATATGTGTGTACACAGGTAAGAAGTGCAACTTTTTAAGACATTTTTTTACAGCTCTAATATTTCTCTCATACGTCAATAAAGAAGTTTTACTTCAATAACTTTACAATGGATTTTCTGAAAGTGTTGTTTACATTACACCTTAAAACAAAGATTTCGATTTTGAACAAAGAATGCATTGGGTACGAACGAACTCTTTAAACTCCATAACTCCTTAATAATATAACATTTTTGCTTCAGCAGTCTATAATCGTATTAACGGTCATATTTTGATCATCCAACAAAGATGGCAGCATACCTATTGTCGATCATGTCAGGTGATGATATTTAATTGAAGACCTGTCTAATTATATAGTTACAACACAGGGCGCATTGTTTTCTTTAGGGTTATGTAAAAACATGTTTAGCCAATAGTAAATTTGTAGGACAATACTACTACACCAGGCCTAACCACCAACATCCAACCTAGGCAAACATTGGACAAATGTACCATTAGAGCGACGCCGACAACGCGAATCGTCAATCATCTGCACGCATTAATCTTGTGAAGACAAGTTGATAGATCATCGCGTTGTGAGGCCCGGAGTGTTTAAGATATCCGTCTTCTACATGGTGGATGTGGCAAATCTAGTCCTGAAACTTTAAATGATAATTTTTACATAATATTTGGTTTCAAACTGAAACCTAGGCCGACCTAGAATTCATGTCCGAGGCCGCAGCAACAGAAGTCGCAAACACTACCAATGCGCTACCAAGGCAGACAATAATTATGTCTTGAGGTGTGACCAATGCTTGCACAATACAAGCAAGAGCTGCGAGAGATGGAAATGAACAAATTGTGTTGCGAAGTCGTGTGACAGGTATATTCCTTAAATTACGGTTTAGCTACACCAGACGTGCTGAATAGCACGTGTACCAATGGTCTCATCATCAGGAATGCTGAAAATAGATTTAAGTTAAAATTAAGTAGTAAAAAGGGAATGCAATTAAATATACAGAAATAACATTAGTTTGAATTGTTTAACTTTTTAGTTTTTTTATGACTCTAAAAAATTATACTTATAGTATAAAAGTTTTACAACTTTAAATATACCTATCGCTTTATAAAGCATTTAGTAATTTTGAATAATCAAGACAATTTTATTTCAAAGTAATGTAAATTCTATTGGCTTCTGTGCCATCCCACAAATAGGTTAACGAAACTAGTATGAGCAACGATGTACTGAGTGATGTTTCGACAATAATTCACATCATCGGCCGTCAACAAGTTCAAAGACCTTCTTAGCATTTAATGCCAATGCTTGTGGGATTCCGAATGGTATGGTGATACCACTTTCTCAAAAATTTGGCAGATTCCCTCGTTTGATATATCTATGTATCGTTTCTTGTAACGAGTGACGAATGACAGTTGTGACGTGATGTACTCACAACCGATTAAAGTCCATAATAGATTGATATCGTTGTATGTATTAATGTCAACTATTTTTTGTATCACCTCCATTGCTCGAGAAAGTTCTAGATTCGAAGTGATGGACGTCCAGACCTTCTCGTGGCTCGCAGGTAATAAATCGTGTTAAACAAGTAGGTTGGGGCGTTTTATCAAAGTCAATCGGTATCACGCCGCTAGCCGTGAGTAATTACATGATACTCCTTGATGTTTTATTGCATTATAAGCTTTATTTGTAAAGGTTTAAGGTAAATATTGCAGATTTTTATCCATGATAGTGTTGTCCATCTCTGTCTACAACTTTTTACAGGTTTTTGATGTGTTGGATATGTTTTATAGTGTGTTTTAGTGGACGGATTAAGTGCTACCCATTAAATTAGTACGTTAAAACAGCAGTAGGTTATATGGTCACAACGAATAATTGTAATTATTTAAACTTCATTTCACTTGGAATCTTTGATACAAAGAAAAAAACTTTACTTAATAAATCTTACGTTAAAAAATAAGATTTAGTATTTTTATAGGACACCTTATAAAAAATACAAAATCATACTTTTTTAAAGCATAATCATATTCTTCGATGGGGTCAGAGGTCACGGTTTTATTTCCACCAACGGTTAGCACATTTTACAATAGTTGATCCATCCGTTCTTCTACATAAGGCGGGCGTGGAATATCTGCCCATTCCCTATTAGATTAAAATTCTCAAAAGACCTTTGCATGTTGAACCTATGTCCCTCCCCATGTAAGCTTACCAAAGGCATAATAGTAATTCAAAGGAATCTTCATAAGAATAGAAAAGAAGATACCCGTGGAAAGAAGGGACTATTAATGTAAAAATTACGCTGTATCTCTGACGGGGTAGTCAGAGAGGACAGATCGCCAAGTTTTGTGATCCATGACCTATTATTTTGCCTACAGATTCAGGAATCTTTACTAATCTATCTTCACGCTGTATCCCTTACGGGATAATCAGAGAGGACAGATTGTCAGGCTTCGCGATTCATGCATACATCTTTCGCTTCCTGCAGATTCATTAATCTCTTCATACATGCACGTCTGGGTTTCCGAGTACTTTGACTTTTCCATTTATGAGCAATCTGCTCACGTATTCTTCTTATGTAAGTCTCGGCCTAACCTTAATCCTTGTACCCTCTACTTTCGCACAATATATATTCTTCGTCAATCGTTTCTCACTCATTCGTTGGACGTGTCCAATGGAGCATGCCCTTTTCCAGTTTAGCGCTGACACTTTCATTCAAACCTACCATATTGCGTATTCGCTTCGCCAAGGTTACGCCGCACAATTTTCGAAGATCGCATCTCCACAGCACTTCACTTACTTATCTTGCTACTTATTTTGTCTTTACTAATACTTTGATATTTCCATTCTTGTCCAATCTGTTAACATTGTGTGGTTTTATATTTATAACCTCAGGCTTATATCACATATGTAAGTGAATAATTATAGGACACAATATTGTAGGACATTAGTGGTAATTTTTTTTTCACAGCAATAATAACAATAGAAATAAATATTATTAATTAATAATTTTTAATATGAAACAACCTAACCTATTGTGTGCGGGGAGACGACTGCTGCGCCAAACGACTGCTTGCGCCTCGGTATACCTAACTCATGCGTCAGCAGTGTGTCCCTACATGCACCTCATTACTTTACCATGTCAAAGTAGGAACATTTTGTAACCCAGGATTGTAGAAAGTATTTAGGAAATTAAGGCCGACGCTAACCTAAGTGTAGACGAAATAGTTACTTTCATTTTATTATTTCAATCACATAGTTTTACTCAAAACCCAACAACATTTGTAGGCTTTAAGATTCAATTAATCATAACTTTACTAAATAAAAAATTGTAAGTGTATTTCGTCATTGGCCAACTTTGAATTATATTACTGTCAACATCGTATCAATAAGGTTAAAAGAATTAATGTAATATTAGAGTTTCTAGGCACAATGGTCGCCATAAATCTTTTGCCAATATTTTCAACACATTGACAGTTAAATTAAAAAGATAATATTTTACTCAATATGGCTTTAATATCATAATAGCATCATTAACATTACTTCACGCTTCAGGCTATACACAACCTTTCACAATTCGAATAAAATTGAATGTGAAGGATCCAATGACTTTAAGTGCTTATTTATCAAATAAATCAGTCGTTAATTGTTGATAAAATCTTTATTCGAGATCGTTCAATCGTGAATATTAAGAAATTGACTAAATAACACATCTACAAACGTTGTTGAGGTTAAAATAATACATTTGGCGAGCGAGTGTGTATAAGAATGCATCTATTCTTTTGACGTTATAAAAATAAGTAGGTTATTTTGGTTAGACCATTTATGATAATACTTTTCATGTAATCTTATATATGAACTTACGGCTTCATTAATTAATTAATTTATAATATAAAAAATACTACTACTAATTGTTCATTAACGCATGGGGCACACCTATTTGGCAAATAGACAGATTGCGATGTAAGCATCAAAATTTATTGAAATTCTATATGTTTAACGGTAGTCACAAAGTTTGTCACGCCAAAATAAAATATGTAGCGCCATGAATAAGACAATGGGACACTGCCAGTATTAGTTAAAAGTACCCACTAACAATAACAGTACGATTACATGCTCTTAAATTGGACGGAACAGGTATAGCCAAAATATAAATTTTGTTTGTTAAAACATAAAAAAAAAAAAAATTATTACACTTTGCTACATCAAAGGCTATTAAAATGACAACAATACTACACTTTAAAGAATTTTATTGCAATTATCAGTAGTCACTCTCTATTAAAATTTTGCTTTGGCATGACTTCATAAATATTTTGTACAAATCATATTCATAAAAGACACATTTCATCACTCATCACCAATTCATTATTTTCAATGAAGTAATAAAAATTTCATTGTTATAAATTAATACTTTATACTTAGTTAAAGCTACCAAGTTATTAAATGTAATGTTTGAAGTGCTACTTGCGTTAATTTTGAACGTATACTTTACTGAGCGCAGTCAAGATCACTAAATTAATTTAGCAATTAAAATGCTTGTCAGTCTTCAACTCATCCATCAAGCTATTAATCAACAAAAAGAACTTGAAAAAACTCACACAAAAGCTCACAAATACACATTCTTCAAACACATTACGCAATATACCGACCATCATTCTAACCGACTTGCTTGATTGATGACCGTTGCAGTCATGAATACCAACTGACCATAACACAAGACCTCTTCAACCTAAGATTATGATAGAAATTACATCAGCTTTAAGAAACATAAAGGGCCAAGTTAAAGCGGGCTGGCAAAACGGTGATAAATGAATGTAGGGATAAACATGGCTACTTTATTACAGAGAACGGTTATGATTTATTCATGGTCTTGTCAGATTTGAAAGGTGGTTGCACTTGGTACTTTTGGAATTGTAGCTTTGTTGGTATATTAAAGTAAGATGTGATTAAATATGTTAAGTAGAAATTTATTGACTATCTTCACGCTGTATCCCTGACGGGGTAGTCAGAGAGGACAGATCGCCAGGCTTCGCGATCCATGCATACTTCTTTCGCTTCTTCGAGATTCATCAATCGCTTCATACACGCACGTCTGGGTATCCGAGTACTTTTGACCTTTCCGTTTTTGAGCAATCTGCTCACGTGGTCTTCATATGTAAGTCTCGGCCTACCCTGACTCCTTCTACCCTCTACTTTTGAACAATATATATTCTTCGTCAATCGTTCCTCACTCATTCGTTGGACGTGTCCAAACCAACGGAGCACGCCCTTTTCCAGCTTAACGCTGACACTTTCATTCAAACCTGCCAAATTGCGTATCACTTCGTTACGTATTCGGCCAGCCAAGGTAACGCCGCACAACTTTCGAAGTGATCGCATCTCCACAGCATTCAATTTACTTTCATGCATCTGCTGACATACCCAGGTTTCACTACCGTAAAGCAAAATTTATTTTGACTTGATTTAATGAAATGACTAGACGTGACAACTAGCATGTTCTCTACATTAAGATACTATGAATTCTAAATATATTAAATGGTTTCTGACGGAATAACATAAAATAATAACAGTATTTTTATTAATCTCACCCGAATTTTATATACCCGAGTATACTTCTAAGACCAAGGTGAGAACAGTTATACCGAACTTGAACTTGGTACAGTCCCAGAAGAAGTTAACTGGCATCAATATTAATCAGAAGCTAATATATTGAAGGAGTTGGCAAAAAGAAAACGTAGTTTATTGATTATAATTATAATATTAGATTTATAAGCTAGTAAAATCTTGTTGGTTTTAAAGGTTTTTCAAATCATGTTTTGCCATCCCAAACATTTGACAGCAATATTTTACGTACTTACCTCTCGTCGCACCTATTTAATCCCGTAGTTTATAAATTCTACAGTTTATAAAAAATATTAATATTATTACAATATGTAATAATGTAGAATTTTTTCCCGATTCGTCGACATTTATGATTACTGATCCGCTCTCCAGGGTAGTAGCGTGATAATATATAGCCTATAGTTTTCCTCGATAAATGGCCAGTAGGTCCTGAGGTTAGCGCATTGAACCAATCAAACTAACAAACTCTTCAGCTTTATAAAATAGTCTAGTATAATTTTTGTTTTTATTTAATTATCATAAATTATATATCCAAATAAAATTAAAAGTATAAATATCTAACACTAAAAATAAAAAAAACAACTAACTAAACTTAAAGAAATATACATTACCTACAACGCGTCAATAAATTCTTGCGCATCATTGCTGGAAACGTTCCCGGAAGACTGGCTGCATTGCCACGTTGAATGGCAATACTAATCCTTTGTGCAAGTAAATAACCAGCCTTCTGGTCGCGCGAAGCGTCGATTAGCCGCTTTGCCAAATCTTTAAATAAAAAGCGGGCACTTGGACCCCAAGGTCCTAAAGTCTCAACCCTAAACGGTTCAAACATATAATCCCTAGATTACAATATTTGCGCCGCTTGAGGTTTTCAGCAGAAGCAGCTGCGGCACCCGCACAACCTGCTGTGCTTGGAAGATGTAATGGCGCCAGAGTGTCGACGCATGTGGCGTCCCACACCAACGGCCGATAACGAAACGGTTTTTAGTATAGTATAGTATAGTATAGTATAGTATAGTATAGTATAGTATAGTATAGTATAGTATAGTATAGTATAGTATAGTATAGTATAGTATAGTATAGTATAGTATAGTATAGTATAGTATAGTATAGTATAGTATAGTATAGTATAGTATAGTATAGTATAGTATAGTATAGTATAGTATAGTATAGTATAGTATAGTATAGTATAGTATAGTATAGTATATAGGTGCCAATATTTTATGAAAATGAAATTCTATGGGTGACCTTTTGGCGTTAACATTTGCGAGCGTCTCCGTGCTTCGGGAGGCACGTTAAGCCATTGGTCCCGGTTACCAGTGACATGGCAGTGGTGAAGCCAAGTTAAAGGCCTTATGGGCGGCTTGATAAATTTCAACAGCAGCTAGCTACAACCTGCGTATGTCAATTTCAACACGGCAATAGGCTCAACACCTATTACGTAGAACAGGAACACACATGGTGAAAAGTGGGCGTATTATATGCGTCTGCCACTTCATAGGGCGTGATTGATAAACCAATATTCTAGATAGCCTCTCTACAAACTATCGAATGGTATTATTTATAGATATTTTGAAGAGAATCCTTGAGAGTTTATCAAATATATTCGTATTTTAGTTTACCCTATGATTATATATATCAAAATAATAAAGGAGGGGAGGAGGATCCCACCACACACCCTCGATTCGTCAATCCTAACTATGTGTGTGGTGGGATCCTCCTCCCCTCCTTTATTATCGTTCTACGATGGATTTCCGCCATGTAACGCCCGATTCAATTAGTTATATATCAAAATATATAAAATGATTCAAATATAAACAAATAAATAGCTATTTAAAGAAAGGTAATTTAGATTTTGATTATCGTTTTAGTTGCTACAACTAATCTCACGAGTATATATCCTACCACTTTGTTTAAGTAACTTTAAGATAGAAAGAGATAAAATAGAATACGTAGCAACTCAAATATGGTACTGAGTGGAACAAACTCTTAGGAAGCTTCTTTCAATCATTATCTAGTCACGGCATGGATGATGTGTGCTTGTATTGATGAGTGCGCTAATGGCTAATGGTAGGCTACAAATCGTAGCCGCGTTGGTGCTATCATGGAGGTAAGTGAAAGAATATGTGAATTGGAAAACAATTGATTAGTCTTCATTCGAAGAAATTAGAAAGGTTATTTACAGACAAAAATTACCAAAAGGACTGTAGCAACGTCAAGCAATATTAGCAGGTCAAGGGCATCAGGAATTGAACGGTTTGCTCTGCTATTGACTTTTTTTTATTTATATTAAGATTTTTTTTTTGTAAATATCCATACTTACTCAATGCTATTGATTATAATTTGTGAAGATCCACTTTACAGATCTGTATCAAAAATACCAAGCAGTTGTTGCTGTACAAAGTAATATTATCTATAATATTAACTCTGTCGCAATCAATGTCAAATTAATAATTATGACCAAAATTCAACAAATAATTTTAATATTTACAATATTTCAAATCATATAACATGTATAAATCGGTATTTAGATTGATACAATTTCCATGCTTTAAATCTATATTACTACAGTACTATAATATTATTATAGAATAAGATTTATCAATTCATGTGCACAACCTTTTAACGTAACAATTTGCAACAATTAGACGTGCTTTGTCGTTTGACGTGATTAATCGCTTCATACATGAAGTGATTAATGAATTGTAGGAAGCGAAAGAAGAGTGCATGGATGGTGAAGCCTGGCGATCTGTCCTCTCTGATTACCCCGTCTGGGGTACAGCGTGAAGATAGTTCGTATGTTAATTGTTTTGGGTATTATTTAAATAAAGTACTTATACTCTCCTTTGAATAAGTACCACAATGAAACAGGTGGAAAAGCTATAGAAGTGGCGTACAAAATGCCTCGGGTTAGAATTCCAAATTGGACAGGCGTCTTGTTTTTGAAAAAAAAAAATCCATCATTCCTTATCCCCGAAGGGGTGGCAGAGGCATATTATATGCTTACTTTTCACCGTGTGGATTCCTGTCCCACGTAATAGGTGGTGAGCCCATTGCCGTGTTGAAATAGACAGACGCAGGTTGTGGCTACCTGCTGTTGAAATTTTTTAAGCCGCCTATAAGGCCTTCAACCAGGCTTAACGACCGCCATTTTACTGGCAACCGGGACCAACGGCTTAACGTGCCTTCCGAAGCACGGAAACGCTCGCAAAAGTAAATGCCACAAAGTGGTCACCCATCCGACGACCAGCCATAGTGAAAGTTGCGACCTCAGTGATCGTTTACCGAACCACTGAGACCGCGGGGCCACGTGCGCTTCGCTATTTAAATATCTTTACATCAAAAGCGAAGGAAGTGAAGCGCTCGTGCCCCGCTAACTCAGCGTTTTATAAGCGATCACTGCAAGCAACTTTCGCTATAGCTGGTCCTTAAATGAGTGACCAATTTGTGGCATTTTAATTTGTGAGCGTTTCCGTGATTCAGAGGGCACGTTAAACCGTTGGTACCGGTTGCTAGTAAATGGCAGTCGTTGAGCCTACTTGAAGGCCCTATGGGCAACATAAATATTTTTTAATAATTAGATAAGTATCTCGGTATTACTATATGAGTGTCGGTATAAATGTAACTGAAAACTGTCGATTTTAATACGGGACAGGAGCTTGGAAACTTAATAGAACAGAAATTGCTGAGGAAACTCATGTGGTATCACATATAGCGAATTTCTTCTGAATAATAGATATCATAAAAAACTAAAAAAAAACTAACTATCTTCACGCTGTATCCCTGATGGGGTATTCAGAGAGGACAGATCGCCAGGCTTCGCGATCCATACTTACTTCTTTTGCTTCTTCGAGATTTATCAATCGCTTCATACACGCACGTCTGGGTATCCGAGTGCTTTTGACCTTTTTACTTTTTAATAGATATCATAATGATTGATAACTAAAGGCCTACAGTTTATATGCATTCGAAGTAGACCAGTCAATAGATGACGAAAAAGTAGGTAGTAACTAATAGAATCGGGCGATACATGGCGGAAATCCTTCGTAGAACGATTATAAGGGAGAGGAGGAGGATCCCACCTTAGATTCGTCAATCCTAATCTACAACGGTCAATGATCACCTCTACTAATTGTAACGGAGGAATGACGAACCGAACTCCTCAAGGGACATAGAATAGGTTTGGGTTATCCAGGTTGTTATAAAATGTACAATACTTCGTTTTACGCTTTACATTTGGTCTAGAAGTAAGTAGTCTCTGTTGTAGCCTCGTTCAAGCAAGTTATAGAATCAATGAAATCAGCCTACACTCGTAGATGTCCACTGCTAGACGTAGGTCCTGCGCCTTCCGCATCTAGTCCCTCTACGAGCTATGTCGACCACACTGGTTCTTTGACGGATAACCGCATTTAGAAGTTTATCCTTCAAAGATACTACAAGCATAGCACGCTCCATAGCTCGTTGTGCAACTTTGAGGGCATGAACTAGTCCCACAGTGTGTGTTCACGTTTCGGCACCGTATGTCATAAGCGGTAGAACACTGGTTGTAAACCTTCGTCTTCAGGCATTGTGGTATAGGCGAACTGTTCCAGCATTTCCACTACCAAAACGATGTCGTCGGCAATTCGACAGTGTAAAATGAACTCGCCGTTTATGTTTACGCTTCATTCAGTCCAGCCTCTTAAAGATATCTTTAAGTGTGATAGTGAAGAGTTTGAGGGATATAACATCACCCTGTCTCACCCCTCTACGCCGCTCAATGGGGTTGGTCTTTTGGTCGTGGTTCTGTACTGTCATGGTAGCGGTATCGTACAAACTTCTCAATACCTCGATATATAGCACTCAATACGAGTGGAGTCCAGGACGGTTCAGGTTTGGACAGAGTTAAAAGCTTTCTCGTAGTCCTCAAAAGCCATACACAAAGGCTAATTGTACTCTTTCATCTTCTGCACAATCTGCCTAACAGTATGGATGTGGTCTGCCTAACAATATGGCCTGCGCTTTTAGCTGAAACTCGTCGAGTTTTCCGGGAGGTGGTTTGTCACTACTCTCGAGAACAATTTGTATATGTGGCTCAGAATTGAGATGGGTCTTTAGTTCTTTACTTTTTTTTTCAAAAACAGAGCCACCGCACTCCCGCTCTACGCTTTAGGTGTTTGCCAATACTGGAGGACATAACTAAATAACCTCGTTAGCTTTTTAAGGAACAGAGTTCCAAGTGTAATAGTAGTTATAGTATAGCTCAATAAATATTATTAGCATCCGAAGAGCATGGCCGAAATCTTTAAAAGGTGACACCAAACTACTGGCCAAACAAAATGCAATCATTATAGTGATTATGTGTCAAGTCACTGACACAATGATATCAGACAAATAACCGATACGATCACTTTTCAAAAGAGATTGAATTTTTTTTAAAACTGTTCATATCTATGGATTATTTATTTATTTATTTATTTAAAAACTTTATGCACAAAATTTGTGCAGAGGTGGACTTAATGCCGTAGGCATTTTCTTCCAGTCAACCTTAGGGTGATGCAGAGATAGGTAAGTGAAGGAAGGTGCTCAAGATTGATGTTGAGACATATGAATTGGTGCTAAAACTATTAATATTTAACTACGTGTCCGCCCAGTCCAGCCCACCATACATCCATCCAAATACCTGTTACCTAAAAAAATGCAACATGAACCACACCATACGAACACGCAATTACAATATATCCATATATAATATACAAATACATATTAATACAATACAAATACACATTACATCCAATACATATTATTTACATATTTTATACAAATCATTTACATATTATATAGTATACATAAATAGATATTTAAATATAAATAAATACATAAAACTTCGTTAAATAGATAATGTTTTCCTAAGGATTGTAAAGCTCCCGTACTTTATTTTTGAATGACAAACGGTTGGTATATGTCCTAACTTCAGACGGAAGCGCATTCCAGAGGAGAGTTGATTGCACAAAGAATGATGAATGGGTCATACTTGAAGTGTGAGTAGGACAGAGAAGAAGGCGATTGTTCGAAGAGCGTAAATTTTTATCGTGATTAGAACAGAGTAATTGGAAATGAGATTTCAAGTAAGAAGGAGCATTAGAGTCTTTAATTAGTTAAAAAAGCATCGATACGGCACGCGTACTACGACGCTGACGTACAGGCAACCAACCCAACTCGGAACGATAAACCGAGACATGATCGTATTTTTAGAAGATTGTAAAGGAATCGAATGCAATTATTGAGAAGCCGATCAAGTTTATTGAGAAGATCTGCATTCAGGTCGAGATAGCACACATCACCATAGTCTATGATGGGAAATAAAAGGGTTTGAACAAGCATAGCTTTTGTTTTGGGCGGCAGAAAGTTCTTAAGGCGATAAACGGCACGTAGCGTTCCAGTAACCTTCTGGCAAACGTTAGTGACTTGGAATCTCCAATTTAAGGTACTATCAAGGTGCAGGCCTAAGTTTTTAACACTAAGAGTAACTGGAATATTTCTTGTGTTGAAGGTTATTGGCAAATTTACCCCGTCCAGTCTATTCATCATACGACTGCTTCCAATTATGATACCTTGGCATTTTTCAGGGTTAATAGTAAGTCCAAAGCGGTCACACCAGTGTCCCATTGCATTTAAGTCAGTGTTTATTTTAGCAATGGCTTTCGGAAGATTCTCCACCCTTGCCTGACTATACAACTGCAGGTCATCTGCATACAGGTGATACGCACACTGAAGCTCTTGGGTAAGGAGGTTAATAAATAAAGTAAACGGAAAAGGAGAGATTATACCACCCTGAGGCACACCAGCGACCAGATCGCGCGAAGTCGATGACTTCTCATCAACGCGAACTGACTGCTGATGACCACGAAGATAAGTTGAGAACCATTCCAACTCGTTAGATGAAATCTTCAGGTGGGCCAGGATAGATAAAAGGATATCATGATTGACACAATTAAACGCGTTGGAAAAATCCACTAAGACCAGTACTGTAACTTCACCCCTCTCCATTCCCGCCCCAATACCACCAGTAACTTTTAAGAGAGCTGTTGTTGTACTATGACCTGTCCTAAAACCAGATTGTAGTGGACTCAGTATGTTATTAAGTCGTATGAATTTAGTCAACTGACTATGTAGGCAGGATTCCAGCACCTTCGATAGAAACGGGAGGATGGAGATTGGACGATAGTGACTAGGCAAGGATGGATTGGAAATTTTTGGTAGGGGAAGAACATAGGCTATGGTAGGAAATTGATCAGAATCAAGGGAAAAGTTAATAATATAGGAAATAGCAGGATGGAGTTGCTCAAAAATGGTTGTGATCATCCGACGACTAATATTGTCGCTACCTACCGCTTTTGATGTTGAACGAAATTGAAGTTTGAGTTTGACGAACACACTCTCTGACGACATCACCACTATATTGACTTCATCCGAGGTGACTGGAGAAAATTGAAAAGTATCATAGTTAGGACTAGCAAGCCCAGTCATAAAGCTAACTGTTTGACGCCTGGTTATGTTATCAATTTGATAAGAAGTGGAGAAATAGTCATTAATAACGTCTAACTCAAGCGTCTTAGGCAGCTCCATGTTCCTTGGCCTACCAATACCCAACGACCTGAGAAACTTCCAGATATCGGCAGATAATGAGGAAGATATATTAGAGAAGATATGTTGGCGTTTAGCATTGCGTATTACCTGGTTACAGCGGTTCCTAGCAGTTTTATAAGCGCACCAGTCTAATTCCCAACGGTGTTTTTTGAAAATCCGAAACGCTTTATCTCTACGCCTCATAGCCATACGAACCTCTGCCGTTATCCATGGAGCAGAGGAACGTTTTAATTTAACTTTCCTAACTGGGGCGTGAACGTCGTACAGTTTATGAATTATTTTATTAAAAATTAGTACTTTGTCATCTCTTTCTCTGTATTTGCCTCAAGTAGCGGATCCCAATCAATTGCAGATGCATCATACGTAATTTAATAATGTCCATTCGTCCAAAGCAACGCTTATAAATTATTTTAGGCTTATGTTTAGGAGGCTTGAGGATGTAAGAGACATAAATTAAATCATGATGAGAGAAAGCCGGAGCAAGGTATTGACCATGTGAGGAAACAAAAAATATATAAAAGACGTAAGAATTAAATAAAGCAAAGTGTCTGCTACATCCACATTATGGAGTGTTGCCTGAAGTGGCAAAACATGTAAACAGGCTGATTCAACTAAGTGAAGAAGTTTAACAGCTCGCCAAGAGTCTCTAGCGAGAAGGTTAGTATTAAAATCGCCCATGATGATGTGATGCTCATAATCAGACCCCACAGATTCCAAGACCGATTCGATATCAGTGAAATAATTGACAGTGGGGGGGCAATATACAACACCTAGTACAATTTTGACACCTTTTACCCATACTTAGATAAAGAGAAATTTAGCAGTTGCAGAATATTGAGAGGGAGATGAAGCATTTATTTTGAAGGGAATATCGCTGCGTAGATATATTGCAACCCCACCTCACTCCTTACCCGTTCTATCATTCTGAACAAGAAGCCAGGAAGTGGATATGATTTGGAGAGAAGATTCGGTTTTAGAAAAGTCTCAGAAATCAAAACTGCATGAATATTCGAATCAGTAAACGCTTCAACAAGATCGCTGTAATGACAAGGCACAGTTTCGGCATTAATGTGACACACGTTGAATCCCTGTTCGTGTTCAAATTTACTTCGAAGTGCATCACCGAGTGTATTAGTTACTGAGGAAAAACTATCATTCTCAGATAATATATCAGAGTCGCAGACAGAATGATAAAAGGAATCATCATCTGATAAGCTACTCGTCATTATAGTAATAAATTAAATATTATGTTAAAATAAATAAGCAATAAATAATATATAAATAATAATGTAAATAATAATAATAAATAAAGAAATGTATTAAAATGCAACACTAAATTAATGCAAATTATCTCTGCACCACCCGCCAGCAAACTCTCACAAAACAATAAAAAAAAAATAACAAAACAATTACATTTGTCTGGATTAAAGTTGGTTGCTAATAATAATACAAACATCCGATAAACGCAGCTATTAGAAAAAAAAATATCAAAACCAAAATTAGGCTGCACGGCTATTTTCTCTTGCCTAACCATATTTTTAATGAAACAAGACGTCAAAGTGAAAGACATTAGTGTATTATCTATGGTGAAAGACAACAACAACATGCCGCATATTCATATGTTTCTTATGTTTGTTTCACTTATAAAGTATATAAAGTTCTGCTGAAAAACAATCTTATTTAGCTACATCATATCCGAATGATATCGGAAAAAAGAACCTTATTCAAGTTATCTTAATTATAACTGAAAAATAAGAATTACTACTATGCAAACAAAATCAAAACATCACAAAGAAGTGTTAATTTATGTTGCACTAACTTTCACTGAAGGTAAAGATTTGGGATATTTCTCTAAAATATTGTTAAGTTGATCGGGAGTAGTGATTCTGTGACGATTACCATCCCGCGTCTTTACCATTATAATGCCATCCTGAGTCCAACAGCAACGTATCCCAAAGTGTAGTTGCGCCCTAGTGAACACTGACTGTCGGGTTTTGGTCAAGAACTCCCTAATGGAAACTGACGATCCCTTAAGCATAGTCTTAGCGTTCCACACCGACGATCTCACGTTCATTGCGCCAAACCTTACAAGAATAGGACGACTATGACCAACCTTAGCAGCTCCGAGACGATGACAAGATTGTATAGACACAGCTGTGATCTCTTTCAAGGCCATCTTAGTCTGAAGAATTCCTACAACCGTGCCCACGCAGTTCTTTCTTTATACTTCAGGAATCCCAGAGAACACAAGAGCTTTCCGGCGCTGCCAAGTATCCACCATATCCACAGACTTAATGCATTCAGCGATCTGCTTCCGTAGTAGTCCCAGGATGTTAAATATAAGTTTCCGGAAAGTGCGGAACTCTTCTGCTACCTTGGCCACTGTGTCCTTTGCGGAACCACCAACATGCAATTGTGCTTGCAGCTCATCCATTCTTCTGATGAAACTCTCCTCGTGACTCTTCTGGACTGTCTGTATCTCTTCAAGTTGTGACATAGTGCCTATTTTAAACTGTTCTATTTTCAATTTGTGATATTACCAAATATGTGAAGTTTATATGCTGGCAGGTGGTGTTCAAGTATACTTCTCTTTATCACATATAGTGTCACAAACGTGAGTGCAGTCTATTTGCTAATTATAACTCACTAATAAATATATTATATAGATAAAATCACATTAAATACAAATTAAATTAAATTCCACAAAATTTTATATGTGTTAGCTTTTTAACACCTACCGCCTTTATTTCAAATTTGAAAAAAATCAATGTAAAAAAAAACCCTCATGTTATATAGTTGAGAATATTTTTTTACCTAACACCAAACTTTGTGCAGTTGTACTAGTGACATTAACAAGCCGCCTGTGACGCCTGATGGTGGCAATTTGTCAACGTCAAAACTCATTTTTATTGTAACCAAGTTGTCATCTTGTCCCTTATATCTTTATAATGACATGTTTCGAAGTTCCTTTAATGTCAGAACTGACAATCTTGTGTGATATTAACATAATGTCGCTAGTTTTGACACGAAAGTAATTATTGTAAATTACTTCATTTTTATATTATATGTCTGAGGTATTGCAATTATTTAAAATTGCAGTTTAAGATTTTTAAACTTCTTATGACGATGTAATTGTCTTAAATGATGTCATCTTGCGTTAACATTCATTTAATAATTTCAGTATTTAAATAGGTACAAGAAATAAATTAATTTATGTATGTACAAAACATTATGTACAAAATATTTTAATGGTAAATGGTGTATAAATTACATACTATAATATTTAATTGTTATAAACTATATATCAGTACCAAGAAATAAAAATTACAAATTTGACAATATTTCGTAGAAATTGTAGGTATAAATCCATCTTGTAGTCATTATCATCAAACTATGTAGACCATTTATGAGTTTACAGAGCTTGACCAGTAAGCCCACTTTCAATATAGATTCTTGCATTGTTTGTTTACAGATTTGCGGCCACCTTTGATTTGACCTCCATCATCGCATCAGTTCAGAAACTTCGTTACCATCAATAAAATATGATTAGCATTTTCATGTCCCAAATGTCGGATCAATCAAACTCCTCGCCTCTGCACACTGACACCCAGCAAGGTAAACCTAAAGAGAAGCTTGTCCAAAAAAATATCTCCTGTGTAGTTGATACAGTGTATCTATATATCAAGTACAAAAGTGCCCAGTATTATTATTGTATACTAATAAAAATGCATCAATAACGTGTAGCCTAACAACTATATCAGCAATCAATATCTGTCAGAAAAATCATTTTAATCTCATTATCTGGTATTATTATGTGATTTATATTGACTGTTAGTTAGATATATTATTATTTATTGCCTAGTTTACCTACATGCTGTCTGATAAACCTTGGCAAAGCTATAAGTCGTGATCGATCGATTAGATCTGCGAACAATACCTGGGTTTTACCGCGATTTGATCTTCTAGTAAATAATAAATTGTCACGAACACCATTTTTCTCAGAAAAGTACATAATACATAATAACAATAGATTAGATTAATTTAAAACAAAAAAATAATGTGGGAAACAACATAAAACTATCTGTCCTAATTAGTTTATAAGCTTGTGCTGTGGTATCTAGACGAAGATATAAAATGATTTGTTGAAGTTTCCATCTATCACGGTACAACTCCTTTCGAGGTGTTAGTAGGAGTTTCCGTCCCTTATCAGGTAGTAGAGGAGCGACATGTTGTTTTAGTCTGCTCCAGTCCGGCATGACATTAGTGGATATCCACACATTAAATACCGATTACGGTACAATGCTTCTGATGTTTGACGACAGTAGACATTACGAACAATGTTGGTATGTCTTTCACACCTACTTGGCGAGAAAGCAAGAAATTTAATAGTTTGTCAATCGACACTGAATTCTTGGCAACGTTGCCTTACACCGGTAGTAAATGTCATACTGACAGATCACAGTTAGAAGAGAGACAC
Organism: Thumatha senex; assembly: GCA_948477245.1. Lineage (NCBI taxonomy): Eukaryota > Metazoa > Arthropoda > Insecta > Lepidoptera > Erebidae > Thumatha > Thumatha senex. The sequence continues at coordinate 1,269,173 of OX419733.1, read as the reverse complement.
AGTTTTATAAATAGAGTTATTTATACTGTCGTAGGTCAAAAGATTAGCATTCACTTTCAATAATAAAAAAGATAAGAGTAGGCACAGCTCCTCGTAGCAGCCAATCAAAGAGAGTTATATTATTCACGGTCTAAATTGCATTAGTTATGTGATATTTATTAAATTATTTTTAGCATATCTCTTTCCACGTCCTCTGAGCGACTTTCGGTTCCTTTCATCAATATGAGAAATGAGAAAGATCAATGGTTCATCCCGAACAAAGGACTATTAAAAATTTTACACTAACCCATGACAAAAACTTTTATTAAACCTGATACAAACACATGTAATCATTCAATATTTAATCTTGTAGATGACTTACTGTTCCTGTGTAAACACAAGGATTCATTAGGAGGAGTGGCGTATCCATCATCCTGTCAAGGTTCTGGTTCCCGTCCGACTTGGGAGCCATTAGTGTCTTCATTTTGTGGCCGCTTTAATTGCTCTTCGTCATTGAAAAAGCGCTGATCTAATGGATCTACTTTAGCTTTTGTTGAGAGACTTATAGTGTACACAAGTTCAATACCATGGTAATAGTTGAAAACGATACAAACAAAACGAACAATGCGTTGGACGACTAAATATAATATTATGATCTAGTCTAGAAAATCATCTAATCACCTAGACTCCAGTCTTTTTGTTTTCTACTTGAGTGAACAATTGCTTTCTTGTGATTAAGTTTAGTCAAAACATTGCAGACGACTTAAAATGAAAACATTTTAGTAGCAATAACGATTAATGATTAGAGTAAGTCATTTCTCATTAACGGTCACAATAAGGAGCCCCGCGGTGAGCGTGACATGTCATAATTTAGTTTCAACAGTCGTAAGCTTTTGTTGTCGGTATCGACACTTCTATAGTTTGAAAGTTTTAAGGAAACGCTTTTGAAAAAGCGATAGCGAACATTCGATAAACTTTTTCGAGCAGATAGTTTACGCGGACATTACATTGTAGTTAGTACACGAATAAAATTGCACGTGAATCTACAGCCAAAGTAAGAAAATAACACAATGTACAAAGCGTCAAAAATAACAACAACAAACACACCTAACATCCATCACTATTATTATTAAGTAAATGTAATTTTATAAAAGCTTATTCAGACGGCAAAAGAGCTTCATAATTCATATCAATAATCATCTTAACATTTATTTCATTCTACTCGGACAGAATAATTACCCGTTGAAACTCTATAAGTTGCGCTATAAACAAATATATTTAGTTATAAATCGTGTTCATAATAGCTACCCTATGAACGTATCCAGCCTATCGCTTTCGCTTCGCATAATTTATGTGTGTTGTCGAAGTGAACGCTGTCGATTATTCATATTTATGCCGCAGTGTGGGCACTGTGAAATATTGAGCACAGGAAATTACTTCGCACGCCTAAGGTGCTTGTATGAGGTGGAGTTTCTATTGCAGCGATTAATGTTTACTCTTTTCTTTCTTACAATTGAATAAAAATTGGTTTGGTTTATTTGCCCAGGTATTGATAAAAGGTAGGTATTAGATATTGGTTAAAGTTTACAATGAAACATATTTACAGTTCGGCTTTATCCTTTATTAAGAGGGTCAGACTAAAGATAGATGATGTAACTTTTTTTTTTATTTTCTTCTCAATAAATCAAAATTTTGATAGATACTCAAAAAATAAATTCACTTCTATTTCAGAGCTAATATTAAGGAAAGTAAATATTAAACACATTGATAAGATTTTATATCTATAACGATGATTGATGATATATTATATGGTTTAAAGTTAATAATCATAATCCTGATGTATAGGAAACTAGAGAACATTCGGGGTTCTGCTCATGAAAAATTGGCTTATCTCACAAATATATTTCCGCGGAAATGAAATGTTCTTCGTGATTAGTACCACTGACGTTCTCTCCCTACACCAATTTCCATTTCGAAAATGTTTTAATATTGAATCAGACACTTTTTATATTAAAAAAAAACAATTAGCTTTAAAATATGAGGGACAGTTATAATAAATAAATAAATACTGTGGAACACTTTTCAACACAGCGCCCAGATAAGCTTTAAGTTTATACTATAGGATCTAGACTACTGATATACATACTTATATATTTCTAAATACATAGGTACATATTATTCATAGGAAACACCCTAACTCCGAAACCAACATTATTGGATCACACAAATATTTGTTCTGATTCGGGAATCGAACCCGGGTCCTCAGCGTGGCAGTCGCATACACTGCCACTGCGCCACCGAGGCAATGATAACACATTGTATACAAGTACAAGTACTTGTGGGATTAGTTTTTTAAACTCAATAAAACTGTGTCAATAAAAAACCATGATTGCTTAAATCATTGATTTGTTGCAATTGCTAAAACACTAAGTTCAAGAAGAATATCCTACGGTATGAAAGGAACTGGGCAATATTAATAAAAACACAGTTGATGATAAACCTATAATCCAAGCAATAAATATTGTCATGTTTAGTAATTAAATCGATCACTTGCGATTATATTGACAATGATAACGTACAGACTTTATAGATACTGTTAAAGTGAATCACCGCGATAACGAAAATAAAATCAACATTAAGGATGAGACTGAAATTTGTGATGTTCACATTAAAATGTTTTAATAAACAAGTTGTTGAAAACAAAATACTGTAAGTACTGTTGCAGTTTTATGAATTTGATAAAAATCTTTTGAATTTTATTCTAAAAAGTTATCATTCAATTTGCTTACTTGAAATGCCTGATCTGATAAATTACATTGACATTCTTTCTCCCATTTCAGATTTTAGTTAAACATCAATGTAATATTATAACATAAATGAATTTGTCGTAACATTGTGTCATCGAATTCTTTGTCATGTGGCAATTTTATAGCCCCTATTATTTTTGCGATGATATTGGTAGTATGTAACAGTGCTGAAATTTAAAATTACATCTGTAAGTTATACTGCGGTTTTGCGGCATATCTGCTTGAAAACTAAGTAAATTAAAGTTTCACAGCTCGCTGTCACTTGCACCCTACCCCATCCGTCAAACCAATGAATTGTTTCATAATGTTAGTGCTTTAACTGAAAACTTTATGTGTAATCGCCACCATAGTTAACGTTACGTGCCTGTTTCGACTAAGTGCTGTTTGACGAGCTATGACTGATGTATAGCCATTAGAAATAGCAGGATGGGTCAGCAAAATAGTCAATAGAAATAGGGAATCCTTTTTTTTATTGAATTGTTCGATCTAAATACTGTTTTAATTTTGATACGAGTTGTTGGTCGTGGTTGTCTGTGATACGAACCACGGTCACAGCAGTTCAATTCGATCAATACGGCGTGAAACTAATATGTAACACATTGAATGTCAATATTTGGCTATCATTGCTAAAATGATTGTCAATCAAGTCATTGTTTCATAGGCAATACCATAGAATTCGGAAAATTAGGACATGTGGTATGGCGATATTTCCCCGCGTTGCCGCAATATGCTCAATAATCAAGTACTTATCAACTGCGATTAAACCTTCCCTAGTTCTGGAATCGAGTACCATACCGTGCATTAGATATTATCCATGGGTTGCAAAGGTTTTTAATTCAGTTTTCACATAGAAATGCTGTATTTTATAGTGATCAAAAGAACACTCTTTGCCCAACGTGCCATTTTCAAATAATCTTGCTTACGTTGAGCGTGTCGCGGCGACATAAGAATGTTCCCGCATGCCATTTCTCCTGTTTTTATAATTTCTATGGCCAATGCGTTTCAATATGACGATTGAATTTCAACGACTAACGACAACATTTTGTACATTGTATTTTATACCACGACAAGCTTACGGCACACCTGATGAACAGTGTTCACCGTAACAGATGGGCGTTTGCAACACCAGAGGTGCAGCACTCGCGATGCTGACCCTTTAAAAACCTTCTAAGACCCCTTTTAAATAACCCCATACTGTAGACGTTCGGAAAAACCCAAGGCAGTGAGCTCATTCAAGTCTCAGCGTACGCGAAAAAAAGCCTTCTTCGGATCTAACCGTATGCGAGCGCTCCAGACTCAAAGTGTGAGGGTCTTTGGCGAGCGGTGCGATGATAGAAGATAACAGAAGAAAGAATAGTACTGTATATGAAAATACTAACCCTTCTTTTCATTGTTTATTTGTGATTAGCTGTTATTGTGCATACACAAAAACATATAATAATTATAAGTTCTCTATAGTGAAACTCATGTAAGTAACTTGTTTATTAAGTTTAAGTCAAATAATTTTGTCATAGGTAATATTATGCATGGTGTCTACAAGTGCAAAACTGTCAGTTAGACGTGCAAAGTACCGTTTCCATTTTAAATTTCTTAATTTAAATTCAAACACGGTTATGCACATTTCAAATAAAGAAATTCGTATTCATTCACTGAGTTCTAATAAGCGCGATATGAAAGCAATCATTCACTCGTTCCGTTCATTTGAATGCATTCGTTTAGACGTCCCTTGCATTTCAGATTTGAATATAATTGGTTCCCTGATAGAGTTTGAATGCTAAAAAAATGTGTCTGCTACCATAAAATTATGTTTAACTGAATTATTTTTGTGAATGTTTTGTCATTACCGTTATTATTAATTATTTTAGTAATAAAAAATAAATATCTAGTATTTACTTCATTTGATAACCAAGAACAAAACGATATGCCAATTGTTGAAAGTTATTGAGACTAAGAAATCCCATTTAAAATAAAACCTCTGGCCACGAGGGCCATTGTATTTATTTTTCCATACTTGCTATCTAAGTTCTAGATTATGTCGACTTGGCTCTATTGATAACTTAGTTTTGGATTCTTATCTTGGTAGTAGTATAATATCTACTGTATTTATCAAAATTTCTAAAAGTGCAACACATAATTTGTCTGTAACACTCGTTAATTCACACCACATATCCGGTTTCAAACCTGACACTACTTCACATTACAAACTTACTACACCATCCATCAAAGGTCGGATAATTGATGGGCCACACGAAGATTAATGCTCCCATTTTAAATATAAGCCCGATGTGTGCGGCCGAGAACAATAGAACTCCGCCCACATTTAGCAAGGTTATCGTGATTGATATGTTATGTGGTGAAACGCGCTGTGATTGATGAGCACTTACTTGTGAATTTAGAGAGGCAATGAACGCGAATGAGCTTTGCGTTATTCGTCACACATGTGAAGTGTGTTAGTACTGTTGAGTAAAAGTGAAATCAAATATAAAAAATGGATGAGACAATCCGGTCAAGAACAAATTAGATTCAATTACTATAGAATTGTCATCTCGTACGGCCAGTAAATAAAGTTGCTTAGCATAGCAGAATGAATCAAATATTGAAATATAGAATCAGTATGTAGTAGTGTTGAAAATACTCAAATCAATCATGATTTGAGTATTTTCAACAGTTTAAACTAATTAACAAATAATTAAACAGTTTACATACTAATTGTTTTAAACCTTTTTTTGTAAAGGATTTTTGTATTATCCTTAATATGTTATCTATTGTTATACCATTTGTAATAAAAATAAAATAAAATAATGTAATTTTGACGTAAATAAAAATAAATATCTAATATTTCACTGACAAATCTATTTTGTAATTTTGAATTGTGTTAATTTAATTCTCTCGCTGACTGTACAATATTTATACGTTTCTTATTAAACATCTCATCGTTTACTAGCAAGAGTCAGCATAACTAGACATTTTGTTTGTATTCAATGAAGTAAACAGTTTGCTACAGAACATCACTTAACTAAAAATTCTTCTGCAGCTTCTCAATATCACAAATATGTAGGCCTACACAGGCAGTTGAAAGCCATGTGTCCATCCCTGTATCTCTACACATTCATCACAATATATTTTAACTGCTCAACCAAGTCCATATCTAATGTATTACGGACGGCTGACACCAACTAGGTTTTCAATCTTCTACAGATCATCTAAGCTATTACGATGCAATGCGCGTACTAACCATATTATGACCATATTAAAATGCTAATAAGACTCTATAATGTCTTCTGTTAGTGTCATTAAACTTAATTGCTTATTATTATGCTCGGCAACGTCAAAATTAAATATGATAGTGATGTAATATGTGAATGATCTTGGCAAATATGAACATTAGGTCCATTGTCATTCTGAGAAGTTTCAGTAATAGATGAATACTCGATTAGACACAGAATATTTTTCATTATATATTATTGTCGCCAAAATCACGTCGCCTGATGAAAAGCTTGCCTTACTTGACATTTAGAGAATGATGGAGCGTGACTTTTAATTGGGACTAATCCCACCCGCATTCCCATTACTGTGACTCCTGTAAACCAGGATCTACAGCAATGACCAAAAACCAGTAAAGTTACACCGAGCTCGATCTCGGTGAAGTCCCAGATGAAGTTAGCATATCTTGGAACCCGCAACGAAATTAATAAGTAGATAATTTGGGGAAGTAGGAAAAGAACGTAACGCCTCTTCCCTCCTTTGCAAAGCGGGAGACCCAACTAGATGTAAATCCTATAGAAATAGGGAAGCACCACGGTAATAGTATATTACGGGTCCTATGTGAGCTATGTTGATTATTATTATTGATTGCAGTTGTAACAATGTAAATTTTTAGTCCTAATTTTAGTCGATTATTGTCGACTGGAGAGGGTCACTAACACTTTGGGATCAGTTGTGTCTCTTCACTAGTCGACGGAGAAGGGGTGTGGGTAGTGGCCAAATAAAACGGATTGCTCTAAGCGCATCAACCTCTTTATTTCGCCACGCTCATCGCTTACACTGATCCGGGTAAGCTCCATTAGTAAAATTTTAATAATTACATTTTTTACAGGGTTTTAGCATTTTAGCATTCACAGGGCATCCAGTAAATGACGCTGTGTTTGAAAACAGTTGAAATCTACAAATACTATTTAATACTGCAGCATACTCGCTGTATGCCACCGGTCACCTACCCACCTTCATTCTGTGTTGACGAGGGTACATCACAAGGGTCCCTGTGAATGCAATTTAATAGGGAGTTAAAGAGGGAGTTCCTCTGTGTCCCGCTTAGCGGTATGTAAAATTACATACTGACACCTGTTCTTTTGTTCACAGGGTCTCGTCTCTCATCTCATCTTTCGTTTCTCCACTTCGTGTCTTCGCCCGCCGTCGTGACCGCCGCCGCCTCCTAGTGCAAGCTAAGTTCTTCCCTCCATCTCGGGCTCGCGGAGGGACTTCCAAGAGTGTGGTTTTGTACCTAATATTTCCACCGAACCATTGCATTGAACCCGGCCCTAAATGTACCTAATTACTTAAAATTGTAATATACATACTATGTATTTAAATTGTCTCGTCGCTTAATTTATCTCTCAAGCTCTCACCTACCTTATTTTCCTTAACTTGTTGACTAGGGGTAGTTGGTCTGCCACCAACCCACCCTAACGTTAAACAGTAATATGTGGATGATGAAGGGTGACTATCACAATTCACAACCTTAGTTTAGATAATTTCCTTGATATTTTATTTCACGTAATAGGTGGTAAACCTATTACAGTGCCAGTTGTATTTTTAATACTTTCCTGCTTGTGTCTTCTCATGTCATTTTGTTTTTTTATTTGATAATAGCCCTCAAGTTGAGTACCTTTTTATTCTCTGCTTGACGAACCGCCATGTAAGGCAAATACGTGCGCTGGTGGAACGTTCCAAGTTTTTATAGTTTAATTGAGAAATAATATTTTTAATCACTTGCATCCCGGCAAGTCGTCTTTGAAATCGAAAAGGAAAGAAAGAAACTACTTTTCTACGCTGCACCGGCTGTTAAAGGCTTTTTGTTGCCTCAGGAGGACAATCTACAATACAAATATCACATTACTGCATTATCGTCACAAGCGTTTAGTTAGTATTTCTCGGAGTCATCCCAGTGGAACGATCAGTATTTGACGCAGGGACGAATCTGCGTCTTGTACAACTAACACCTATTGCGTGGCGTTTTCCGAAAATAGACCTATATATTTCTCTACATCCTCTTAGGCCCACTTGCATGAATGCTGGGGTTAAATAATTAATTATCGAGTTAGTTAACTCGGAATTAAGTAAATAACTTTTTAACCCCAATCATGTCTTGCACCATAGAAAAATATCATCGGGTTAACTAACCCAGTGTTTTATGTCACTCTATGTCATCCAACCAAACCTTAATGATTGAACAAAGAATGAAACAGGTATGGCTATCTCTTTTACACTACAGTTTGCCACATAAGACTTTTTCTTACACGAATGAATGTAACATGACAGCCGAGTGCATTTTATTTTTATCGTATTATGTTTGCGCGGCGTGTCACTTTGAGGCGCTTTGAGGAGTCCGTGTCACGCATGTGTCACTTGCCACTGATTTGACTGTCAGTTGATAACCGAACGTTTGACGAATTAACACTCAGAAATCGGTGAGTTAAAATTTTAGCGATTTAACCCTGGGTATACCCTTAACTCGGGGTGATGCGAGACAAATTAATGATTTAACTCGGGGTTAGTCCATACCTCCGAGTTATACACGTTAACCCAAGATCGCGCAAATGGGCCTTATACGAGTACTTACATACCTAGAGTTACGCCTTTTTTCCCGGGAGAAGATACAAATGTTGTAAGATATTATACGGGATATAAATTTTAAATTTTAGTACAAACTGTAACTAACAAAGAAGCAAGACAATGAATGGCAATAACATGTATCCGACTACAATACTGTAATCATTCAAAAGTGTTACATTGTTCAATTATGTTGCAGTACAAATACCACCCATCTTACAACATAATGTCTCTTCTGACACACTTACTATTGCACTAAATCTGCTTGTCAACAGCTATATGGCACTTGTAAGATTCTCTGAGGACGGTGATATACGCGCGGCTACAAGTTTGATATTAAATGTAACATTCGAGTGGAAAGGACTAAATGTTACACTGATATTTTCTATTAATGCATACATACATACATATTATCACGCCTTTATCCCCTAAGTGGTAGGCATAGGCATATTAAACGCCCACATTTCACCTTTATAATCTATTAATAATTAAATTATATACTGTGGGAAATCGTTTTACACAACGCCATCGAGCCCAATAATTCAGATCAGCCTTTGGCAGTCCACTGTCGAACGTAGGCCTCTCCCCATTCACGCTACACAACACGGTCTTGCGTCCAGTCCCTCCCTGCGACCTTTTCCAGGTCGTTGGTCCATCTGGCAGGAGTCGGCCTACCGTACGTCTGCCGAGTCGCGGTCTTCACTCCACTCCACTCGTTTGCTCTATCGGCCATCGGTTCTTCTACAGATGTTACCAGCCCATTGCCGCTTTAACGAGCTTAATAGCCGAGCTATGTCGACCCCATCATAACATACAGCTCTCTATATACAGCTCTCTATATAACTAACTAACTACACCAAACCTGCACCAACCTGTAAAGCAATGCGATAACAACCAAATCCATAAGAGAGGCCTCGGTGGTAGTCAAAGTCTACCGAGAGTCCTAATATATCCCTGAGGAGTTACCAGGAGCGCTCGGCGATAGACAAATAGGTAGGTGTGGGTTTAGCCGCCTTCTATGAGTCTTTATTAAAAAAAATTCATATTTTTAGCACTTCAACAGGTTATTTAAATCTACCATAGTGTCGCCAACAGACAGAGTTACCAAACTTGCAGGTGATGTTTAATTGGATCCCTAATTAGTTAATCTACAGCAGAAAACTTACTCAATATGTTTTGATATAAATCCAATGCATAGAACTAGAAAACCACACATAAAACTTTACGTAAGCGATTTTTAGTTTTGGTATAACGAACAGCAGAATCTGCAACAATGTCAAGTGTTAAGTGATTGTGCAACACTAGTTACAAAGTTGTTTGTTAATTTGTATGCAATAAAGATCGTAGATTATTGTAAATTACGCCGGACTTGACAAGACTGACAGCTGCGTGCATTAAAATAAATTTATTATACTGTACATATTTTTAATGAAACTTGTGTAATTAACCAAACCTTACCACATATAGCGTCATTAATATTGTAATCTACAATCAAAGCAGAATGTTAGAATACAGAGTCTCTTAGCTCGGGTTGGATAAGATTACGTATACATCACACACAGAGAAAGGAATCAAAGTTAATTACGTGCTCTCTACTATGGACGATATACTCCTTATCCTACTAATATTATCACGTGAAACTTTTTAAAAATGTATGGTTGTAGGTTTTTTTTAACTTTAAAGTAATATATATAGTAAATATATAGAATAAAGTAGTAATATATAGAATAGAAGAATCCTTCCACTTGATCCCTCCCTCTCCTTTCCGTTCCCGAACAACACGGGCGGGGCAGAGATGTCTGTAAATACAATTGTGCCCAGAATCGAAAGATTCGTCGCACCATAAAAGCATGGAACTCTCTGCCAGCGCACCTTTCCTCTTACAATCCTGGGTCCTTTAAGAGAAGCGTGAAAAGGCATATTTCTGGGCCGTCAACCTGAGGTGCGCTATCAGGGTCCTACCGGCTGGGATAGCGGCCCTAAGGTCCGTATTCCAGAACGTTTCTTAAAACTCAATCAACGCTTGAGACTAGATTTTGCCTTATAAAATCTACTCTCAAGTGTTTCTTGAGTATTGATAAACGATCTGGATTAAGGACCTTAGTCACGGATCGTCGTCTCTGCTTTCCTACAGGCGGCGCCATTTAGATGTGTCAAACATTTAAAAAAAGTAGATTTTGATGAAACTTTCGAATAATATAGCTTACATATCAGAAAATACATAGGCTACTTTTTTTTTCCTGGGGTCAAGTTCCTATGGGAACGGGAAAGTGAAAATTATCTAGTCAACTAGTGTATCATAAAACCAAGCGTGTCAGGTGCCGTCAACTTTTTTAATACTCTTACTCTAACACGTCCAACCAATGAGTGAGGAACGATTGACGAAGAATATATATTGTTCAAAAGTAGAGGGTAGAAGGAGTCAGGGTAGGCCGAGACTTACATATGAAGACCACGGGAGCAGATTGCTCAAAAACGGAAAGGTCTAAAGTACTCGGATACTCAGACGTGCGTGTTTGAAGCGATTGATGAATCTCGAAGAAGCGAAAGAAGTATGCATGGATCGCGAAGCCTGGCGATCTGTCCTCTCTGACTACCCCGTCAGGGATACAGCGTGAAGATAGATAGACTCTAACTACAACAGATGAATGGTAGGCAACTGACAGGTCGCGTATGTGATTTTCTCATACAATTTGACGTAAACTTGGTACGTAGTACTATTTTTTCTTTTGTGTCTATACACGCGAGCGAGAGAAAGCGAACACTTCTTGCTCAGCGATACTTATTTTACAATGTTTTTATTATTTTTCAGCCGAGTTTTTTATAATAGCCTATGCCTGGGACTGCATGCTTCAAATTATGTTACTTCTAATTACCCCACGGGAACTATATAACTGGGAAGCTAAAATATCCTATATGATATTTTAGGTAAGAAATCACCCAGCCCAATTAGGCCTCCGCTTGTTGCGTGGATTGCGTGATTGAGTATCTATCCAATCTATTGTATTTGTAATATTAGTAAGATACGAAGTTGCTTATTTTAGTCATAGCAAAATAAATGTAAGTCTGCTTCAACGGCTGTTGATTTCACGAGTACGTAATCTATATACTGGAAAGAAGTTTAAAAGGCCTATTTTCTTCTACTGTGCGAACGTATGTTAGATTCTAGGGTTTCAAAAACCCCCAGGTATAAACTGTTTGGTAGTTTGTAGTTGATTTGTTCTTATTGTTGCACAGTCACTGTACAGTACAGTCCACAGCACGGTCAGTACTGTACTGTACAGTACAGTCCACAGCACGGTCAGTACTGTACTGTACAGTCCATCAATTTTAAAGGGCACTGTCACGCTCTTCAAAGTTCAACATAATAATAAAGGGAATAACTACATAACAAATTAAAAATAATATTCTTACTAAATCAAAAGGATATTTTCTCTGACAATGATAATGAAAGTTATTTTAGAAGTGTTCAAAAAGTTTATTACGGCAAGCTATGATGGCCGTTTTGACGTTTGTCCTTTCATGAAGTTTCGTATTAATTTTAATTACATTTTATTTGTAGAAAAGACAGCCTCTAGATTAAGTTCGGCTGCATACGCTGTAAAAAAGATCAGGACTCTAACAGATGTGGATACGGCTAGAATGGTTTACTTCAGCTATTTTCATAGCTATTTTATGTCTTACGGTATTCTCCTTTGGGGGAGTGCTGCAGATTTAAATATTATTTTTGTTCTACAAAAGCGGGCTGTACGCGCTATTTATAATTTGGGCCCCAGAGTTTCTCTCCGAGAAAAATTCAAAGAAGTGAATATTCTAACCGTACCATCACAATACATTTTTGCCAATCTTATGTATGTCCAGAAAAATCTATCACAGTTTTCTAAACTCTGTGATAAACATAATATAAACACTAGAAATAAAAATAATCTTTCAGTCCACCACAGTCGACTACATAAGATTGGCGATTCTTTCCAGGGTAACTGTATACGCTTTTACAACAAGCTTCCCTGTGACCTGAGAAATTTACCTTTAAATAAATTTAAAAAGTTTATTAAAAACAAGCTTTGTGAAAAAGGTTTTTACTCCGTTACAGACTATTTGCAGGACAGGGACGCCTGGAAATGATCTGCTGGCAAAATGAAATAATATTAAATTGTAAATAGGCCATCAAAAAAAAAGCCTTCCTAAGTTTCTTGCCGGTTCTTCTCAGGTGGGCCGCGTTCCGAACCGGTGGTCGCTTTAAATATTTTAAATAGTGTATGACATTTTGTAAGCGCCGTTAAAATGGTCTATGCAAAATAAAGATATTTTTATTTTTTTTATTTTATTTTATTTTAATAGTCAACCACATTAGAGCGTATTTATACTACGGTAGAAAACAGAGTACTTATGTAAAACAAGTAAAATATCATCACTATTGTAATATGTCAAAACGGCCATCATAGCGTGCCGCTAGTATAATTAGAAACCAATTTGAAAAGCAATTACTATGCTAACTTTTTCTAAATTATAATTTTAAAGTGGAAAAAAATCTGTCTAGAGCTGGCTTCGAGCCTGCGTGGTTCAACGCTCCAGACGCGTTTACCAACTACACCACCGAGACCTACTCGAAACGACGAATGAATCGACCTCTTTTCGCCTTAAGGCGACGTAAGGCGCCATCGACCGGAATAAAATGCAAAATATTTAGTAAAGTTGCACGGTACAAATGTATAGAATTGCATTATAATCATTCGATTTGTGATGACACCTGCCTAAACATTAGAAACAATTTTAAAAAGCAATTAGTATGCTTTTCAAAATTTTATTATTGTTTCTATGAGATCAAAGCGCAGTAAATGTGAAATGCGATAATGTCTTGACGCAACCATTGTACTAAATCATGCTGTCACCAGTACTATATGGCTGCTATTAGAGTCTCTACAGACAAGCTTGACGAATAATTTAGAATATTTTAATAAAGCCCGTATGTAATGTTATACTGAGACGGAATTGTACCAAAAGTTACTAGACGGCGAATACATGACAGTAACCTTTTATGACTTGCTGAGGAAAATTTATAAGTATTTTATTCCTTTTACATGAAGAACTTTTAGTTGCATTAAAATTTTCTATTTTGGAACACTGTGCCCGTTTGACTAGTTAGTTATTTAGGTTTGTAGGCATAAGTGTACGTGACAGTTGTATATTTCAAACCACCAGTGCCAGAATCTAGGGTATAAAAAATTAAGAGTTTTTTGTGGTTAATCGAACAAGCAAATCTTAGAAACATTCTTAAAATGTTGAATATACTTAGCTATTTATTGAGAAAGACTAGACTATGTATATCACATTATTATTTTTTCATTTATACATTCTGCCAACAAACTGCCATACAGTGTGGCAGAAGTATGTCAATGTTTAAAATGTCTGAAAATATTGATTAAATGCTTTTTTTTTATATACTTCTTCATAAAGGACGCGAAGAGACCTGTCCAAGAACCATCATCTTGAGGGCCTCTGTTCTTCTGACTGTGAAAGTGGCTCTCAATCTCTAGACGTCCAGGCTTTTCATGAAACGAGCGGCGAGGTTTAGACGAGTTAATTAAAAGAATAAAAAAAATAAAACGTCAGCTACTCGCATCTATAGTGAAGAGACACCTTTATAAGCTCCCATACGGACAGACGCGGCATCGCTACATAAATCTGGACCGTAATCGCGCGCAATCTGACAGCCAGCCTGTTGAAATGAATATTTGTTATAAATCAATGTTAGCCACCGTACGACATGAGAGTGGATGTTGGTGTTCATTTTACGGCACTGCATTTTTTATTACTAAAGCCGCAGTTGTAATGCTAGAATACTGAGTTCTAGTGTTACCTACCTGTTAAACATTATAAATTTATATGTCAATTTTCACTGCCATGGACAACACGTTCCTATTAAAATATGGATGAAGTGCTTGATACCACTCAATGTAATGTTCTTTATAAAGTATCTCTTTTAAGTTTCTATCACGGTTTAATTAAAAAAAAAATATTGGAGCCCAGAGCTAGACTTTTGTTTTTATACAAAAAAATGTCTAGACAGGTGGGTGCCTGATAATAAGGTTATCTGCACGACTGCAGCCAACTTCCTTCAACCTTATCCACAATTTATCATAAATACTATGCACGCCTGATGCATCTATGCACGTGATAGTGTCAAATACTAAATAGGCTATTCGTTTCTGACAGCAGTAGTCAGGCCAGTGACCACATGGCTGAATAGTATCTCTCGTTTCCTATACATTTTTAATACATCATAATCTACATCCTCTGCCTACGCCAATGGAAAACAGACGTGATAATATGTATGATATTATCACGTCTGTTTTCCATCGGGGTAGGCAGAGACGATAGCTTTCCACTTGCTACAATCCTGACATACCACTTTCGCTTCTTCTACTTTCATGAGTGTTTGCATACACGCTCGCCGGTCACGGTTACTCTTGACCTGGCCTTTTTCCTCGCCCTTCTCTGCTGCAGCTGCTCACCAGGTGACGTCTCCCACATTATCTCGGAACATGTCTCAACGATCTCGCCTACAGAACCCACCCCCCAGTTTGCTTATATTCTAAATTCTTACATTCTTCTAATTGCTTTCTATTATATAACGTTTGATTTGCTAAATAAATGCTCATGTACTTGCAAATGCATCTTTCCTTGATCTCTGTGTGTAAGTCACCCTAAATTGACCCCCAGCCCACCCCTTCAATGTCACAGCTTGGCCTATATGATCTAGATATAGTAATAAGTAAATAGTATTTTAACAATAACCCAAATGAAAAATAAAAAGTACCAAATAAATTGTGTTTTAAAAAAAATTATGCAAATAGAAAGAATACTAAAAATACACTGGGGTTTAATTTGGGATCATTATACAAAATAAAACTATTACTCGGTGTGTCCTTATATTTCTTTGTTCTTACAACAAAACAACCTCTACCTGTTATTATGTCACATGCATTATGATTTTATCATGCAAATACGAGTATGTTCATGTATATTGTTGTCGTGGCACCTCTACCATTTACAATATAACGTATGTCACTCGTAATTATGGCAATGTGATTGTTGAATGTATCAATTAATATTAAGAATACAATTGCAAAACAATCTATAGACACTATATAAAAAAAAAGTGTTATGAATAAAATAAGTCTTTAATAGGTAGGTACTTCAGTACCAGGTGTATTCAATGTCACAATTATTTACTTTAAAGGCAGAAATTTGTTTACGTGTTACATGAATATTACACGAAGTTCGCATGTTAAATAGAGTCACAAAATTTGTAGTATTTCGTTTTAGTTTAACCTTTGCCTAACTGATATTAGGGCTCAGAATAATATTTTATTAATTTCGTAGTAAATGTCTGAGGTAGGCCCGAAGTAAAAGAAAATTGATATAACTATATTTTAGGATGTACAAGTATATAATAATAAAATTCTTATAAAGAGCGTCAGCCCTACAAAATGCATTAGCTATGTTTATAGTTTGATCGTTCCAGAACAAAGAAGTATTCTCTCTCTGCTGACTCATGCGGAAGTTATCACGACAAGTAAAATCGTGTTATACTAATATAAATAATAAAAGCTTAATAAATCACACACTTACTGCTCACATCCGTGTTTTGAATTATAGAATATTTTATGCATGCACCGTACCATTTATGACTGGCACTAACTGTTTATGCACTAAGATACATTATTAATTGTACTATCATTGACATACATATAATTATGTAACTAGGAATACAAGACTTTAGTTTGATAAGTCTGGAGTAACGTTAAAACTTGATTATGAAACTGAAGACTACGCTTCGGAGTTTAGTGCCTTCTTTCCTATTTTTACGTCTCTGCTTCTTTCAATTCTCTGTTTCTCTCGCCCAATCGTGAGACCTGAGTACAGGCACGACTGTTATATCTTCCACTTTTTTCACAACCCAGATTGACCAGGACAACTATTTTCCAGATAGCCTCTCCAACAGTTTATATGTAATTTCATGAACGTGAAGGCTAGCGCAGCTGCGTAAGAATTTCTTCATTCGCCGCAGAATCTTCATCGTCGTCACACCCAGTTGCCATTTGTATTATTAGAGCACCTGCCATGCCTCAGCTATACAAAAAGTTGACCTTAGCAATGACGATTGTTTAAATACCAGCTGAGTAACGTGGATTCCCCGAGATAAACTTAGAATCTCCTTGTCACCCATTTAGTCCTAACGTTTATTAATTTTAAGATAGTGTATGAATTGGTCTGGATACCTCTCCGTTGCTCAAGCGACCTCACCTGCTGACTAACGGACGAAGCAACAATTCTGAAAATTAAAAGTCGAATAAAAGCTCTAAAGAAGCTTTTATTCGACTTTTCATTTTCGGCTGTCAAATAAAATCTGGTAGGGTTTTGAAGCGCACGTGGTCCCGCAGAATCAGTGTTTTGTAAACGATCACTGCATTAAGCTAATTTTGGTATGGCTGGTCACGGATGGGTGACCACTTTGTGGCATTTACATTTGCGAGCGTTTCCGTGGTTCGGAAGGCAAGTTAAGCCGTTGGTCCCGGTTGCCAGTAACATGGCCGTCGTTAAGTCAAGTTAAATGCCTTACGGGCGGCTTGAAAAATTTCAACAGCAGGTAACCACAACCTGCGTCTGTCTATTTCAATTCGGCATAGGGCTCCCGCCTATTACGAGGGACAGGAATACACATGGTGAAAAGTGGGCGTATAAAATAAGGCGCGATAGATAAATAATAGGGGTTTGAAGCAAATAATAGGGTTTTGAAGCAACTGGGAAACCACTTGAGATGAAGTAGAATAATAATGTCTTAATTTTTTTTCGATTTGTTGTTATTTATGATAACTGCTCCGCTCTCTTGGGTACACAGATAAATAGGCACATTTTTTTCTACATAGATAAATAGGCTAACCAAAAAAAAAACAATTAGAAGCCGTAGCTCCCGAGATTAGCGCTTTCAACCAAATATACAAACAAACTATTCAACTTTATAACAAAAGTGTGGATTACGATGATTTGAAACGACCAGACCGATTCGTTTAAATAGGTACCTACTACATATAAATTTATAACATACAGATATTGCTTTATGATTTATCTTGTCATAAATTTATTACCGGATGTACGTGATAACCTCATTTGGCAATATTTATGTTGGACATATCGATTCGATTATCTCAATAGTAGTGCCATATAACTAATCATTTCGATTGATATCTAAATACACCATAGTGCCGATTAAAGAATAGAAAGTAAATAGCGCTTCGTTTAAATGCGATCAAATAAAGATATGTATCGTTTATTGCCTTTCGGTGGAAATGAGTCGCATATCATGTTTGACATCAATACTATATGGCTTTATACTGTTTGAGGCAACAGAACGGTAGGTATATACTAGGTAGGCAGAGGCAAAATATACGCTCACATTTTACCAAATATATTTTCATTCTATGTAAATAAGTGGTGATTCAAGCGCTCGTAGCTCCGCCCACTTAGTCTTCTGTAAACGATCACTGCGTTAAGCAACTTTCGCTATTGCTGGTCACAGATGGTTGTTGGTATTTTCATTGACATTTTACGTGTTAGGTGCTGGCTGCTGAGACCAGCAGCTTAATGTGACTTCCGAAGCAAAGAAACGGTCATCTTTCACAGTACTAATGTGAGATAGATCTTTGTGATCATTTACACACTGAGCTAATGAGGCTTTATAGCTTATTATATTAACTAACTAACTATCTTCACGCTGTATCCCTGACGGGGTAGTCAGAGAGGACAGATCGCCAGGCTTCGCGATCCATGCATACTTCTTTCGCTTCTTCGAGATTCATCAATCGCTTCATACACGCACGTCTGGGTATCCGAGTACTTTTGACCTTTCCGTTTTTGAGCAATCTGCTCACGTGGTCTTCATATGTAAGTCTCGGCCTTCCCTGACTCCTTCTACCCTCTACTTTTGAACAATATATATTCTTCGTCAATCGTTCCTCACTCATTCGTTGGACGTGTCCAAACCAACGGAGCACGCCCTTTTCCAACTTAACGCTGACACTTTCATTCAAACCTGCCATATTGCGTATCACTTCGTTACGTATTCGGTCGGCCAAGGTAACGCCGCACAATTTTCGAAGTGATCGCATCTCCACAGCATTCAATTTACTTTCATGCTTATTATATTACTTTTTATAACTTGCTGGGTGAAATTTTACATCTAGACCTTTTGTATGTTCAGGTATCCAAGCAACTGCCAAATAGGATGTACGTGCTACAACTTTATTGTACATAATAAATTAGTTGGAAAACTCATGTTCGAGAAAAAAGACAAGATACTCGTAATAATTCTAGGTACCATTATGTTTTAATACTTGAATTAATATGTAATTCTGTTAGATGTTTTCAGGTCGGTAAGAATTATAATACATAGATACTAAATGTAGTTTCGTGTTAAGAAATAACTAATAAACATAGAGCAGATAGCGATGGTTAATTTATAATAAAAATTATATATTAAAAAAACTCAACTGTCTTCACGCTGTAGCCCTGACAGGGTATTAAGAGAGGAAAGATTGCCAGGGCTTGCGATTTATGCACACTTTTTTCGCTTACTGCAGCTTCAGTTCATACATTTGACTGCCTCTGTGGCGGGAATGTATCCGACTGCTACGCAAGAGGTCCTGGGTTCGATTCCCGGATCGGAACAAATATTTGTGTGATCCACAAATGTGTGTTTCGGAGTTTGGGTGTTTCCTATATATAATATGTATTTAGAAATATATAAGTATGTTTATCAGTTATCTAGATACAAGAGCGGGAGGCGTACAACTCAGATCGATTTCCTACTCACTAGACGACACAGCATCGGCAAGGTGGCCAACTGCAAGGTCATACCCGGAGGAGTCTTACTGCACAACACCGTCTCCTTGTCATGGACCTCTGCGTGAAGCCTAAAGGCAAACGCATCGAGCGGTGCCAGCGCCGCATCAGATGGTGGCTGCTTGATGAAACTAGGTCCCAGGAGTTCGTCTCAGCTGTCGGTGACAAGTGCACCGACACTGAAGGCGAACCAGTTCAAGATTACTGGGATAAAGTTCAGGCGGCCATCCTTGGAGCGGCGAAGGTGGTGCTCGGTGAGTCTAAGGGTGGACGCAAATGTGACAAGGAAACTTGGTGGTGGAACGACGCAGTCCTGAGGGAGACCAGGGAGAAGAAAGCCCTCTTTAAAAAGTGGCAAGCGACCGGATCTCCCGAAGACCACGACGCGTACAGGTCTGCCAAGCGCGCCACAAAGAGAGCTGTAGCCAGAGCCAGACGAGACCACTTACAACCTTTGTATGATACGCTGGAGTCGTCTGAGGGGCAGAAGCTCATCTATAAGCTGGCGCGCTCCAGGGTCAAAGCGGCACAGGATATATCCAAGTGTCGCTGTGTAAAAGACCCTGAGGGCAACCTGTTAAGCGAAGACCTAGCGGTAAAGGAGAGATGGCGCTCGTACTTCCACGAGCTGTTTAATAAACAGCATAAAGAGGTGCAGCCTCCGGACCTCCCTCCGAATCAGGGACTAGTGCCACCGGTAACGCCTGGAGAAGTCCTGACTGCGCTTCGCCACATGAAGAATCGGAAAGCTGTCGGACCCGATGGAGTTCCCATCGAAGCCTGGAAGGCGATGGGTCCTCGCGGTGTGGGCATCTTAGTAAACCTTTTTAACCGCATACTCCTCAGCGGGCAGATCCCAAACCAATGGAGACTGAGTATTATTACTCCAGTCTTCAAAGGTAAGGGGTCAGTGCAGGAGTGCGGGAGCTACCGCGGTATAAAGGTGATGTCCCACACCATGAAGATCTTCGAGAGGATTATAGACTCTCGGATCCGGCAGGAGTGTACTCTCTCGGGGTGTCAATATGGGTTTCGCCCTGGTCATGGGACCACGGACCCTGTTTTTGCCCTGAGGGTTGTCGCAGAGAAATACAGGTCGAAGAACACGCCTCTGCACTGTTTGTTTCTAGACATGCAGAAGGCCTTCGACTGTGTTCCTCGTGCGATGATCTGGTGGGCACTGCGGTCCAAAGGGGTTCCAGAGGTCTATATTGACACTATCCGGGATATGTACTGTGACTCCGATTCAATGGTTCGGACTGCTGTTGGCGACACGAATCCCTTCCCCATCACCGTCGGGGTACACCAGGGTACTGTCCTTAGTCCGCTTCTGTTCAGTGTAATATTAGACGAATTGTCGGACAGCATCAGAAACCCGCATGAGCAGCCTCCATGGTTGCTCATGTATGCTGACGATATTGCGCTGGCAGACGCGGACAGGGGCAGATTGGTGCGACGTGTAAAGGCGTGGAAGGAGACGCTTGAGAACAGCGGTCTGAAACTAAATGTGGCGAAGACCGAGTACTTGGCACTAAACTCGAAAGATCCCACATCCGTCCGCATAGGCGGTGATTTGGTCGAGCGCACGGAGCAGGTTAAATAACTGGGATCTGTTTTTTACACGTCCAGTGACATCGATTGCGATGTCAAGTCACGCATTGCTGCCGCGTGGGCCAAATGGCGGGAGATGACCGGTGTCATTTGTGATCCTAAAATGCCGATCCGGG
This sequence comes from Thumatha senex, assembly GCA_948477245.1. Classification (NCBI taxonomy): domain Eukaryota; kingdom Metazoa; phylum Arthropoda; class Insecta; order Lepidoptera; family Erebidae; genus Thumatha; species Thumatha senex. Next base: position 1,247,926 of record OX419733.1, on the reverse strand, counting down.
TTAAGGGACAGGTCTACAAAACCATTATTAGACCTGTCCTTCTACATGGCAGTGAGACGTGGCCGATATTGGAGCGACACAAGCAGGAGCTGCGTGTCACGGAAATGAAGATGCTGCGGTGGATGTGTGGAGTCACGCGGCTGGACCGCGTTAGGAACTCTCGCATCCGCGGCAGCCTTCACGTCCGTGACATTGCAGACAAGTTGCAAGAGTGTCGCCTTCGTTGGTATGGTCACGTCTTGCGGCAACCGCCGGGCTACGTAGGTAACAAATGTCTGGTCATGTCAGCCCCGCCGGGTCCCGGTAAGAGGGGAAGACCCAAGAAGTGCTGGCTTGACGTCGTAAGGGATGACATGCATGCCAATGGTCTCACTACAGGGGATGCCGACGACCGTGCGAAGTGGAGGAGAAAATGTAGGAAAGCGGACCCCGGGCGTCGCGAGACGCAACTGGGACAGACGCTCGGATGATGATGATTAGTTATCTAGATCCCATAACACAAGCTAATATTAGCTTACTTTGGGCTAGATGGCGCTGTGTGAAAAGTGTCCCACAATATTTATTATTTATTATACATGCACGTCTGGATAAAAAGCAAGGTCTTACAGCGAAAATAAAGGAAAAAATCCAAATAAAGTAAAAAGCCTATTCCAATTAACATAGACCTCTTAGTTGTATGGGAGTGGATACAATTTAGAGGTCTAGATTAATTGGTAATATAATATCCATAACTTTATATTTTTTAATAAATAAATATATATCCATCACGCCCTATCCCCGAAGGGGTGGCAGAGGCATATTATATGCCCACTTTTCACCGTGTGGATTCCTGTCCCACGTAATAGGTGGTGAGCCCATAGTGTTGAAATAGACAGACGCAGGTTGTGGCTACCTGCTGTTGAATTTTTTCAAGCCGCCCATAAAGCATTTAACCAGGCTTAACGACTGCCATTTTACAGGTAACCGGGACCAACGGCTTAATGTGCCTTCCGTAGCACGGAAACGCTCGCAAATGTAAATGCCACAAAGTGGTCACCCATCCGACGACCAGCTATAGTGAAAGTTGCGTAACTCAGTGATCGTTCACAGAACACTGAGACCGCGGGGCCACGAGTGCTTCTATATATTTTTTTTAAATTTAGTTTTTTTTTTAATAATTATTTAATGGCCTGGTTTCTAAGACCTTTTAGCCAAATCTTATTTTTTATATCATATTTCTTCAATCTTATCTTCTAATTAGTCCTGTCCAGTCGATGTCGTGTCCTCAGGCTACGTCCTGGTCCTTGCCCTCAGTATAATGGTGATTCTTTTACTAAGGTTGTCAGTGGACTTTTCGCGGCAAGAGAGAAAATAGCATTTCACTGCATATATATCATTGTCTTTCACTATAGCACGTTAACACTACTTTTATGTCCAAGAAACCACCACTCCCGCACATAAAACAAGATAAATGCACTAGTTTTAGAAAATAATATAAAGCAAGCGTCCGCACTTGTCACTCTTCCCGCCAAATGTCTTTAAATTTAGTTTATTTAATAATTTGGGGACATTTATGAATTTTGATTATTGTTATTTTTTGACTTTTTTTTTGTATTGGTTGTTATATATTTTTTCTTTTGTACTAATGTGCGTTTTGAATAAATGTTTTTTCTTTCTTTCTTTTTTTATTAAATAAATAATAATGTTGTCGGCCTTTATTTTGCACACCGCGGTCTAGTCCAACATAAACTAATATAAGCTTGTGTTATGGGATCTAGGCGACTGATAAACATACTTATACATTTCTAAATACATACATATTTTAGATAGGAAACACCCAAACATCAAAACAAACATTTGTGAATCACACAAATATTTTTTCCGACCGGGAATCGAACCCGGGGCCTCAGTCGCGGCAGTCGCATACACTACCACTGCGCCAACGCGGCAGTCGAAGTAGTATTAAGCAAAATAATATCAATATAGACCAATTGAAGCCTGTAAAAGAATGATATCCTCTTCTCACAGTAAACATCACTTGTCTTACAGATGGTTGTTAGTTGCAAACACGATTTAATACGAGTAGGTATATTTATGTTTCCATCTATCCACTTAACTTTTACACTTAACTAATTGCTATCCACAGAACAGGAGTGTAATTATCCGCTACTATACAACTCTCGAGATAATTGCTATTGCCACGTAGCGTCATTACTGTCATAAATCATTGATAAGTACTAATTTTATAGCTATTAAACCGTCACTGTACAGCGTAAGGTGTACAGTAAAAACTGGTACTTGATCGTGTTAGTGGGGTAATGTATTCCGTCAAACATACTCGTATGTCCTTATTGTATGAAGTAAGTGGAAAAGGAAAAGGTCATGCTCCGTTAGTTTGGACACGTCCAACGAATGAGTTAGGAACGATTGACGAAGAATATATTATTATATTGTGCAAAAGTAGAGGGTAGAAGGAGTCAGGGAAGGTCGAGACGTCGGGACTTACAAGCGTAAGAAGTATGCTTGGATTGTGAAGCTTGGCGACCTGTCCTCTCTGACTGCCCCGTCAGGCATACAGCGTAAAAACAGAGTAAGTATTTTAGGTAAGTTATCGGCTGAGATGGGAAAAATAAACTGTTTTACAAAACCAATAACAGATTAAAAATCATACGTATATACATTTAGTGAAAAGCTTTTAATTTGGAACTACAAACAGATATTTTGTATGCATTTCAACTATAACAATATTAAAATTAAATATAATTAACATTTTTAAAATTCAAATAATGTCAACCTTACAAACTATTTAAATACCCGCTCCTGACCGTTGCCGGTGGAAAGGTGCCCATCACACTTGCCGCGTTTCCACGCTGGATTGCGATGGCCATCCTCTGCACCAGAAACGATCCGGATCGAGAGTCACCGGTCGTCTCTTGGAGCAAAATCATACTAACTACTTTTATAGACGTTTTCTAATGAATGTTCTAAGTTTTGAAATAAAAATTAAAATGTTATAAATAAAGTTATTGAACTCTCAATTAAAATGATAACATTTATTAAATTAAATGATTGTCTCTAAACTTACGGTTCGACATCATACCTCTCACGTCTGCTGCAGGTCTGAGACGGATGCTTGAATTGTGTAACCTTGCCGGGGTGGTACAGAGGATAGGTGTTCAGACGACAAAAAAAAATCTAATTGCCCGGGAGTCATTGTAAATTCGACGGTTGACCTCCTCAATAGAGATTTTAGAATATGATGACCTATTCCATGAATAACATATCGTCATAATAAAAGTCACGACTTTTTTCTCGAAGGAGTAGACAGAAGCATACCATACACTTTAACAGTTGTATTTTGTCGTACGAAATATGTGTGGTCAATTGCCGAGTTAAAATGGACAAGTGCAGGTTGTGTCTACCTGTTACCATATACCAAAGATTTCGTAGCCTTAAACGTTATTATACAACGTTAATTAACGATATTTAACTAAAATAATACACTTGATAAATAGCATACCTATTACCCTACATTTGTGTATCACATTTTAGTGTTATCATTCAACGTTTACTATCGACTAGAAGCGATTAAAGAACCACTTAAGGGTAAATATGTATAATTTACTTATGTATGTAAACTGCTATAATGTATAATGATTAGCGGGTTTGTCGTTTAAATGTTGTAATGAAATTTACATACATGTATCTACTGTACATAATGACTACATAATAAGCAAGAAGGATATTTTCTTAAACACCATGTGATGTTTTTAAAATGACAACAGAATGTAAGAATAAGTTTTAAATTAAATCGTTAAGATGGGAGAGTCCCAAATTGACTTATTAGTATTTAAAGTACCTTTTTAGGATTCTTGTGAACTTAATAGCAAGTTTCAACACCATACCCAAATCTAAAACATTTAATAAATAGGTACTGCAAACTTAATAATGGAATCAATAATTATATTAGCAAATATATGAATTTAGTGCTATCTCAATAGTAAAATTCTACTATAAATACACATTCATGTATTTTCAGTCGGAACAAAATACATATACTATAGCTTTTATCCTGATATTTTGTATTTGGTAGGATAATATTAAACAGAATAGTCACATCTTTATTTTTGACGCTGACTAGTAATTAATATAGTAATACACTACATTAATTCGATTTTGAACAGGAAAGCATTTTGTATTCATATCAAGATTAATAATTACGGTACCAAAACAAAACCTGTCTGCTATGAGTAAGACCATATACGAATTATGACATTTAATTTATGATAATAAATGTATTACCAAATTAGTATAATTACTAGCTTTTGTCCACGGCTTCGCTCGCGTGGTTTTTGTATGTTCATTACTTAAAGTTCATTACTTAACCATCATCATCCGAGCGTCTGTCCCAGTTGCGTCTCGCGACGCCCGGGGTCCGCTTTCCTACATTTTCTCCTCCACTTCGCACGGTCGTCGGCATCCCCTGTGGTGAGACCATTGGCACGCATGTCATCCCTTACGACGTCAAGCCAGCACTTCTTGGGTCTTCCCCTCTTACCGGGACCCGGCGGGGCTGACATGGCCAGACATTTGTTACCTACGTAGCCCGGCGGTTGCCGCAAGACGTGACCATACCAACGAAGGCGACACTCTTGCAACTTGTCAGCAATGTCACGGACTTGAAGGCTGCCGCGGATGCGAGAGTTCCTCACGCGGTCCATCCGCGTGACTCCACACATCCACCGCAGCATCTTCATTTCCGTGACACGCAGCTCCTGCTTGTGTCGCTCCAATATCGGCCACGTCTCACTGCCATGTAAAAGGACAGGTCTAATAATGGTTTTGTAGACCTGTCCCTTCAACCGGATCGGCATTTTAGGGTCACAAATGACACCGGTCATCTCCCGCCATTTGGCCCACGCGGCAGCAATGCGTGACTCGATGTCACTGGACGTGTGAAAAACAGATCCCAAGTATTTAACCTGGTCCGTGCGCTCGACCAAATCACCGCCTATGCGGACGGATGTGGGATCTGTCGAGTTTAGTGCCAAGTACTCGGTTCATTACTAAACATAAAGTTCAAAACTTGTCGGCTTCGATTGTTACTACTGTTAATAGATTCCATGAGTACGTATATAGGTACTTATTATCCTGTAGTAGGTAATCTGGAAAGTGTTTAAGGTTAATGCTCCACACTGAGCTAGCCAGATGAGTAAGTACAGGGTGTTTATTAAAATAATTTTTTTCTTAACTATGACCTCGTCTGTTAGTCAGTAGGTACACTACATCCAAACAAAGCCAACCTGTGCCCAAAAATTTCTTTCTTGTTGTTCTTTGGTCCAATTTATGCGTTCTTGATCACTCTCATCTCTCTACATCACTTAGTATCATACGATTTCTTTTAGAGTGGTTTGTTGAATATTTTGAGAGTAGATCCTCGTTGTTCGTTGGCAGGTCTCAGCTCCTCTTAAAGGTTATTGATGGTCGGTTAGATTTAAGATGGAAATCGGGTACCTTCCACTTTTCGTATTGAATTTCTCATGGCTGATATGCCGAAATCTTACCGACTAAAATCGCACGGTGCCCATCTACCTATGACCCGGTGTCCCGTATGAACTTTCGAAAGGATAGCCGCAGGGTATCTGACACACCACTACGGGTCACTCGGGGTGTTTGGGTGTTATCCTACTACTTTAAGGGTAAAAGATGTTATCATGCCACGCCACCGTCCAGAGTCTTCTGTAAAGACGGCGAGCAGCCTCCCACCGTCTTCACGCCCCGGTCATGGAGGCCTTTAGTCCTGGGCGAAAAAATGTCCGCGGCGCCCGACCTGCAGAACTCGAGAGAAAGAATGTTCTCCCGCTCCCTCACCACTGCCTCTATAGTAAGCATGACTTACACACAAAACCATGTAGCGGCTTCCTATTTGCTGGTGTAAAGCTTAACGCTGCTCTTTTAAATCATCTTTAAAATTCCTGGCAGCTAACTCCATTGCATGATGCCGAAGTGTGGCGCCGCTCCCGGCCTGACTGGTAGAAACGAAAGACAGAAAGTGTTTGCAGCATCGTTGGTTTGGATGTATCTTAGCCGGCATGTTTTGTCACGGTGCCCTCGTTCACCGTAATGGCATTGAGGAGGAAAACACTAAAGGTGTGGCCCTTCATCCCGACGTCTGCTTTGAGAACGCCGCCTTATAGCTGTTATGCGCGATCACGACTGAAGTGGCGGTGGTACCCCGTCCAGCAACATTCATATAAGACCCCGTGTTTCGGGCGCTTACAAACAAACACACACAACGCAAACTTAACTTCTCGCTTATCTAGCGTCTCGGAAGTGGCAATACGAACTATTTGGTGGTTTAGTGGTTAGTCCGCTCTCTACGACTGGTAGCTCCCCAAAAAGCCGCTCTGTAGCTCCTTGCAGCAACTTAGTGAAGGGCCCTAAAGCATTCCATCACGAACGAAAAAGAGACTTCTCAAATTTGAATCTCTACCTACTTAAACTAGGAGTTCAATAAAAAATTAAGCATGAACAAAATTGAAGTAAATAATTATCAGAAACAAAAGTAATGACAGGGAAACGATATTTATACCCAGCAGATCATTTTCTACCTGGGGTAGGTAGAAAATGATCTGCTGGGTATAAATATCGTTTGGCGATAAAGGCGTGACAATATGACAATATGTATAAATTAATATAAAATAATTTTATATAAATTGGAAATATTAGCGTTTGACTATAATCTATAGTTACGCACACACCATACCTACATTTACTAAATTATATAAAGGATAGACAGAGGTATAAACCATAATGACAGATAACTTTAATATTAGATCCATACACAGTGGTTGGCAACGCGAGGGAATAATCATCTTTGGTTTTGCAAAAATCAAATGTAATTAGGCTATGGTGAACATTTTTCGTTAGGTCGCTTATTTTTCACCTCAATAGTACAAAAAATTGTTTGTTTAATCAAAAAATAGTTGTTTTTTTGTTATAATCCTTTGGTCCCGGTTACCAGTAAAATGGCAATCGTTAAGCCAAGTTGAAGCTTTATGGGCGCTTTGACAGTTATCAACAGCAGGTTGCTACAGTCTGCGCCTGTCCATTTCAACACGGCGACGGACTCACCACCTGTTACGTAGGACAAAAATGCATACGGTGAAATGTGGGCGTATAGTATGTCTCTGCCAACCCCTTCAGGGATAATGGCGTGACTATATGTATGTATGCATGGCATATAAAACATTATACATTAGTAGCGACTGCCTACCGACCTCCTGAGCTTTCCGAAGCACCTTCACCAGAACCTCCACCATCAGTTAGCAGGTGCTAGTGAAGCAGTATTGGGCCAAGTGAGTGTTCTTTTAGTGCAAAAATATCACTGAAGTTGTTGTTGGATAACTGCAGATATTGCAGAATCGTCATTCATCCAAAAGTTAACTGAGCTTGGATTACATTACTTCACTGACCCAATAAAACAAGAAACTTGTTATGTAACTAAAAGCAAAATGTCTGCTGAAATGTGATTCAAATTCTTTCAAAGGGTCACACATCTAAAAGTAGAACGTGCATATGGCGCTTAACTTCAGTGATTCTTTACCCATTAGAGGCTGTAACTGAAAGAAGCGTATATCTGCTGAAATGTGATTTGTACTTTTGAAGTGGTCACCCATACAAAATTTGAATGCACTTAGGTAACTTAACTTCACTTATTGTTTAGTTATCAGTGAATGCAACTTGATATGAGTATGTGTATAACTGAAAATGTATAGAGAGTCTAGTAAAATGTAGTTCAAGCTGTATTATTACTTGTGCTGAACCGATTTTGATGAAATATAGCGCAGTATTTAAGCTGGAAAAGTAACCACAATATTGTAATAAGACATTAAAATTTGTGATCAACCACCTGGATTTTGCTCCAACCCCCAACAAACAAACAAACAGACGCGAAGAAAAAAAATCACAGTGTTGGACTCAGAATCCCTTAATTAGTCGATTACAATTACTTTTTTTTATTTATTTTTTAAATGTACGTCACGGCTATTTTTTACAATTTTATAATATTATATATAGATAACATTTATTGAACACGTGTTCGAATGTTGCAGAACGTGCTCGCCTATTGGCTGTGGGAGAATGGGAGTCAGGTGTTTGGCTTCAGGCTCTTCCGTCGCCCAACATAGGTACTATGTTGGACGACACTACATTCAGAATTGCTGTCTGTCTTCGTTTAGGTGCTCACTGCGTTTCTCCGCATTGCTGTCAATGTGGTGAAGTAGTCGACAGCCTTGGGCATCACGGTCTCTCATGCAGCAGGAGTGCAGGTCGCAGGTCACGTCATGCATACCTTAATGACATTATCCGTCGGGCTCTTGTCACCGCCGGTGTTCCAGCCGTTCTAGAACCTAATGGTTTGTCGCGTGACGATGGCAAGAGGCCGGACGGTATGTCATTGGTGCCATGGAAGATGGGAAAGCCTTTAGTTTGGGATGCAACTTGTGTTGACACCCTGGCTCCTTCTCATCTTCTTAGCACGGCGAGTTGCGCTTGTGCTGCTGCTGCATCCGCCGAGACTCTCAAGCGGCGCAAATATAATAATTTAATAGGTAATTATATTTTTGAGCCGTTTGGGGTCGAGACACTGGGCTCGTGGGGCCCAAGTGGTCGTTCACTGTATAGTGATATCGCAAAGCGACTGGTCGATTCTTCTCGTGACCATAGGGCTGGCCTCTTTCTCGCTCAGAGAATAAGCATTGCCATACAACGTGGCAATGCGGCCAGCCTTATGGGAACCTTACCGGTTGATTTTGATGGGGAGGAATTCTTCGACACCTAGTCGGGGCATCATTGTCAGTCTTGTAATAATTCCCACCACCCGCCCCCTTCTTTTTGTATTGTTTTCTGTAAATATGTTAAATTTTAATTTGTTAATAACCATGTAATTATAGATAGACAGATAAACAATTTTGTCACACTGACAGTATAAAAATTTTAGTAGGGGCAAGTGCGGAACACGTGGACACTTTCCAGAATTTAGAATAAAATATTTATATATTTGAATCAGTATTATTTTTATTAATTTTTAACATATCACATGTCTTAGGGGGCATAATCAATCTTGCTTAAACTAAAAGTCCGGTTTCAATATCACTTAAACTTATGAATATAATCAACTTTTTTTTAAACACCATATTTATCCACAGGTTCAACAGACAATTGTACCTATGAACAGTAAAGTACCGAGGGATGGTTTACATAAGTAAGAAAAATACAAAAAAAACAATTATAGACTTCTAGAAACTACGTCATGCAAGTGTAAACATAGCGAAATTCTTCCGGATCAAATAGGTATTTATCATATAAATAGGTAAAATTGATGTAAGGAAGGTTCCTTACATCAATTTTCAATAGCTGAAAGTTATTCCTCAAATCCTTGCGTATTTAACTTACAAAACTTTAAGTATTTAAATATGATTGACTTTGATTATACTTTTTAGATACTTTTCTTAGAGAATTGCCACTTTTTACTTCTTTAACGGCTGCTGTGAGTGTATCGGGGCATATTCCCTATCTTTTTAAACATTTACTATTTTACTGCGAAGCACTGAAAATATTAAAGAAAACGGCTAATCAGATTTAGTAAGTAAAATTATGACACTTTTCTACCTGTGGACAGTCCACAGGTACACTCATGTGCGTGTCCACAGGTACAAATTCGGACATAAAAAATAAAACTGATCTAGCATTGAGGATAAAACAGACTTATAGATAAGGTAAAATGCACTAACTTAGCAATAGACAACATAATTCATACTGTAAATACGATCAAACCGATATCGTCAGCATTTTCACGGTAAAACCCATTAAAATTAAGCAAAATAACTTATTTTTTACCGCAAAACAATTTCAAAGCCGGTATAAGAACAACCACACAGAAAACAAAGATAGCGACACGTTAAACCTGCCAACCATACACAAATCTTTACGGTCGGGTTTAAATTATAATTTTAAGGTTGCTAGTTTCGTCGGATTCGATTGTGTCCACAGGTACAAGCGTCCATAGGAACAGCACTTGCCTATACCCTGAATTAATCTTATGAGAACTTGCTTACCTAGCAGGAAAGCATTACATTTAAAAAGTAATTTGTAAAAGAATCATAGATTTAGTCCATTGAGTTACAATACTCAATTATTTAGTCACGTCTTTTAATGACGATTACCTCTGTGGCGCGGTGGGAGTGTATCCGACGACTGCTACGCAAGAGGTCGTGGGTTCGATTCCCAAACAGGCTAAAACTACGACGGTTTATTCTGTGTCTGGGTGTTATTTATCTATAACTAGCTGACCTGCCCGACTTCGTCCGTGACATACTTCCAAACCCATTAAATCCCGTCGCCTTTAACTTTCCAAAAATGTATGAAAGTTTCCCCGATTTGTTGACATTTATGATTACTGCTCCGCTCTCCTGTGTAGTGACGTGACGATATATAGCTTAGAACCTTCCTCAATAAATGGGCTATCCAAAACAAAAGAATTTTTCAAATCTGTCCAGCCGTTCACCCGTGTTGGCGTGACCAAGAAAAATAGGGATTCATTTTCATATATGTAGATATAGATATACATGTGTTTAGAAATATATAAGTATGTTTATCAGTTATCTGGTTACCATAGTACAAGCTCTGCTTAGTTTGAAATCAGATGACGTTGTGTGAGTTGTCCCAACGATATTTTTCTCCAAACAGTAAGCAACTGTACCATTTCACCTGCTGTATACATTACTGTAATATATACAGCAGGTGAAATGGTACTATAATGGTGTAATGTAAGCGTTCGTGGCCCCGCGGACTCAGTGTTCTGTAAACGATCACTGAGTTACGCAACTTTCACTATGGCCGGTCCTCGGATGGGTGACCACTTTGTGGCATTTATTTTGCGAGCGTTTCCGTGCTTCGGAAGGCACGTTAAGTCGTTGGTCCCGGTTCCCAGTAACATGGCAGTCGTTAAGCCAAGTTGAAGAACTTGTGGGCGGTTTGAAAAATTTCAACAGTAGGTAGCCACAACCTGCGGCTGTCTATTTCAACACGGCAATGGGCTCACCACTTTCTAGTAATAGATATTGTCAGAAAGAATAGATCGCCAGGCTTCGCGATCCATGCCTAAATCTTTCGCTTCCTGTAGATTCATTAATTGCTTAATACGAGTACATGACATCTTCGTCTGGGTATCCGAGTACTTTTGACCTTTCTGTTTTTGAGCAATCAGCTCACTTGGTCTTTATATAGAAGTCTCGGTCTACCCTGACTCCTTCTACCCTCTAGTTTCTTATATTTTTATGATATAATGTGTTCAAAAAATATATACGGTCGGATTATACTGGACTGGTAGGTCAACACGTGTACGCTTTACTTACTGCATACAAACGGCTACTGTTTAATATCCCCTTTATTTATAACCAAATATGAAAGGTTAAATGAAATCGAACAATGATGCATTAATAGCAGTACCTTTTGCCTGTTTTGCTCACCGTCCAACCATCAATAAGTCAAATGAAGCGGTAATCTCGCGGTTAACTGCTCATTGTGTTAGTGTATGATTTATTTTATGACTGTACTTACTACTTTCACTGCGGCTGGTCCTACTTTAGCTGGCTTCAGTGTATTTTGGAATGTATTGGTATTTTGTCCGTATTTTGCAAATATTTTCGTAAAGGATCACCGACTACAATACTTCTCTACTATCTTGCCTAATTCTCACGTTACACACATAATATACAACGTACATTTATTATTTGTATCATGGTCGCCTATCGATGTTATTGAAATTTAAAATCTATACTTACTAATATAATAAAGATCAAAGCTTTGTTTATTTGATTGAACGAGCTAATCTCAGGATGTACTACGAATTGAAAAATATTTTTGTGTTGGATAGCCCATTTCATCATCATCCGAGCGTCAGTCCCAGTTGCGTCTCGCGACGCCCGAGGTCCGCTACCCATTGGTTGGATAGCCCATTTATCATAGAGCAATAATCATAACTAACACATAAATAAATAAATATCCATCATGCCTGTCCCCGAAGGGGTGGCAGAGGCTTATTATATGCCCACTTATCACCGTGTGGATTCCTGTTCTACGTAATAGGTGGTGAGCCCATTGCCGTGTTGAAATGTACAGACGCAGGTTGTGGGTACCTGCTGTTGAATTTTTTCAAGCCGCCCATAAGGCCTTCAACCAGGCTTAACGACTGCCATTTTACTGGCAACCGGGACCAACGGCTTAACGTGCCTTCCGAAGCACGCAAACGCTCGCAAATGTAAATGCCACAAAGTGGTCACCCATCCGAGGACCAGCCATAGTGAAAGTTACGTAACTTGCGCAACTCAGTGATCGTTTATAGAACACTGAGACCGCGGGGCCACGAGCGCTTCATATATATTTGCATATTTAATTAACTATAGTCAATAATAATCAGTTCAGAAAACAATATTTTTTCCAACAATTGTATTACATAAGCTGTGTAATTGTCTATGGTAACCCTAAAAACCATGATTGTCTACGCCCATTGCTTTTTCCTGTACGCACACGACGCGGAATAAAGAAAGTAGGTGCGTATCTTTTTCTTTTCATTTGGCAGTCCATCTTCATCATGTGCATACAATGCAAACAGCATAACAAATAGATAATAATAAAATACCTTAATCCCTAACCTTATCGGTTTCACTATATTTAGGGCTAGTTATTTATATGCTGTCAGTACTTGGTATCCTATGTAGTTATATGATTGCGGTTATAGCACCTCCAGCAGTTTCTCACGAAATATTCTGTAAGGTAATGCGCGGTTTTGTAGCAGTGATTTGTGTGAATACTATGGTTTATCTTTGTACAATATTTTACGATAGTTTTCGAACATTTGATTACCATGATGTAAACATTAGACCGTGTGATGTAAGACTAAGACGTGACAAGGATTTATTAACTAATCTATTCGAAATGATACAAAGTATCACAACAGAGTTACGGTCGGTGGACAATGAGTGCTGGCTATAATTCACTGTAACTAAACATAATCTAATAAAATACGATCCGATAAATAAATATTTTACAAATTAATAAATTAATGACTGGAGAAGTTAGTGTTGATGGCAATTGTCGAAAAGTGAAAACGGTCTATTCTATTTGCAATAATAAGCATGCAGAGTCATTGCTATCAATGAAAAGAGTGAACACGATATTCTATTTGTAAAAATGTTAGAAGTAGATACATGAAAGAATGAGACTTTTCAGGTATAGAGCTAAAAAGTAAATAAGAAAGAATAATTCATTCTAATAAAAAAGAAAGAGAAATTTCCTTTGCACTGAAAAAAAAGTTAACTTTAAGTGACAACCCGCTAAATCGGTAAAAGCCATGACGACATCTAGCGAATGGAGGGGCACTCTCTTAGTCTACAGGACTACTGACAGCGTCCCTCAAGTTGGCGGCCCAATGATGTGCCTCTTCACGCTCCGCTTGAAGAACCCGGGATTGTAAGGGGAAGGAAACACATGCGCTGCCAAAGCGTTCCAGTTTAGTATCGTTCGACAGAGAAACGATCTTTTAAAACGTTCCGTTCTGGCAATAATTCTTTCCACTTTATCGGAGCGGCACTTTTGCCCAGCACGCGTTGTTTGGGATCGAAAACTAGAGGGTGGAGTTAGGTTGATGAGCTCTTTAGAACACTCGCTGTGGTACATACGGTAAAATGAAGCCAAGGAAGCTTTGGTTTTTACGCTGCGCCAGCGGCTCAAGGCTTCCTGTTACCTCAGTCAAGCCCGTCCAGTAAGTACTTCGCGGAATCATCCCAAAGGTGAGAACAGTACTCGACGCAGGGACGACTCTGCATCTTGTACAATAGATATCTCTGATACGCCGTGAAAAAACGTCTCACCTTATTCAGGACTCCTAGCTTCCGCCAGGCTCCCAATACAGCTCTCTATATAGGTATTGTTATTGAGCTCACGAGGAACGTCTATGCCGAGGATGTCTAGATTGTCCCTCATTGGTATTGTAGAGTTCTGAAGAAAGGGTTGAGGTAGGAAAGGATTTTTTTAGCTGTGAACGCACGCGCCTTTGTTTTTAGGGCATTGAAATCGAAAAGGTTTTCAGAACACCATTTGGAAATGCGGTTCAGATTCCGGTCGATATCAGCCACAAGTTGCCGTTTTCTTTCCTCAATGTCGACCCATGCCTATACTCGACGGGCAGAATAACTCCCATGCAACGTGCTATCATGTGAATAACAATGAATGCTCCAAAGGCACAGCATGTCATTGATATGCATAAGAAAGTAATACCCCGGAGTACCTCGGCATTAACTTGCAGATTTTTTGAAGACGTAGCTTTGGTGTTTTTTAAGCTTACATTGTGTAAAAAAATGTCCCATAATATTTATTTATTAACATTATACCCAAAAGTAAAAGTCTTTTTAAGAAAGACATCAAGACATATCTCATTAGAACTTGGGGCTGAACTCCCTTTCTGCGGGAAGTACTGCTAGCTTAAGGGACGATTAAGAAATAACACTGTTTGCTATATTTATATTTTGTGCTTATTTCGCAATACTTTTACAGTAGCTAACTGCTATGCCTAAACTCTAAAATAATCTATTTACCGTAGTATTAAATACAAATATGCATTCGTTTCAGTTTGAAAGACTAAGGTCTCAATACTCAAAAAAACGCTTGAGGCTTTGAGGAATTGAGAAACGTTCTGGAATACGGCCCTAAAGTTGCCAGAACCCAAGGAAATAGCTAATGAGGTTACTCTGTGGAATCATAACCTCTCCTTGATCATAGATATAGTACACATGAAAAAGAAAAGTTGTTTTGCGATCCAATATCCTAAGAAGAAATTTATAAGAACGAATTGTAACTGAAATTCAATAAAACAGTAGAAATGAAACTCAAAAGAATATCTCGATACCACATCGAAGCGATAAAACCTAATGTTTGGTTCCAATCGAGAAACAATAGTGAGATTGTAAACTGCATATAGGATTATACAAGGAAAACTGTACCTAAGTTATTGTTAAACAGGGTTTAAAATGCGTTGTTTTGATGATTTCAATAAAGATCTCTCGGGCAGTCTTTGGCCCACGCAGAGATTGGATTTATCGTCACTTTATAAGAGCTATATCGATGACTAAACTCACATAATGCCGTATGCATTTGTTGTCCGTGTCGATTGCAGTTCCAACTTTGTTGAATGAGGTCTAGTCATATTATTGTTTGTATATTGTTATTCTTTGTAACATTGCTATTATTTATTTAGCAGGCTGCAATTTTACTATACTATATATTAAGTTAAGAATTTTACTGCTTTTATTAATATTAGCTTTGAAGACAGATACACATTATGAAATTTGCAAATTCGCAAAACACAATAGATTTAATTTTTTATCTATCAATCACGCCTTATGGGGTGGCAGAGGTTTTTTATACGCCCACATTCAGAGTGTGCATTCCTGTACCATGTAATAGGTGGTGAGCCCATTGCTGTATTGAAATAGACAGACGCAGGTTGCGGCTACCTGCTGTTGAAACTTTAATCAACGTAACTTTTTGAATAGGGCATTCAACTTGGCCTAATGACTGCCATGTTATTGGCAACCGGGACCAACGGCTCAGCAAGCCTTTCAAAGCACGGAAACGCTCGTAAATGGAAATGTCACAATGTGATCACCCATCTGTAACCAGCTATAGCAAATGTCGCTTAACGCAATGGTCGTTTAAAGATAACACTGAGTTACTGGGCCACAAGCGCGTCAATAGATTGATCTATTTAAAAACAATACTATATTTAATCTAAATATCACATGCAAATCAAACACCGCACCAAATAATATTTATTTCAACTTCTGGAAAATACGGCCCACAACATTGACCAAGCCAAGTTCTTTGTTTTTCTTCATAATATTGGATTCCACGATGGTGGGAGCTTATATCATCCGCCTTCCCGGTTGAAATAATTGTGAAATATTTTAATAAGTGATCTTATTAGGGTTCCTTTTTTACCTTTTGAGGTACGGAATACTAAAACGAGTGTATGTATACTAATTTTATAATGCTGAAGATTTTGTTTGAATGGTCTGAACGCGCTAATCTCAGGAACTACACGTCGGATTTAAAAATATACTTTTTGTGTAAGATGGCCCATTTATCAAGGAAGGCTATAGGCTACTATATATCATCATGCTACTACCTATTATGTGGGAGAAATTACTCTACACAATCTGTCCCGTCTTTTCTATGGTCTACCTTTGGCTCTGCATCCTTCAACATTCATATTCATCATTCTTTTACTTACTTGACATTAATCCCTTCTCATCACATGCCCGTATCAAAAAAGATTCTCTCTCAGCTTTTCCGGTCCACTGGTACCACTCTCAAACTCCCTCTGATATACTCATTTTGTATTTTATCAAATCTTCTTATTCATGTGTACTCGTATAAGCTTCTAAATTATCAATTTAGCACTCAAACTGTTCTAGCAAAGTATTATTATCACAGGTAGTAAGGTATTAATAATGTAGGTTGAAGTTATTAGTTGTTACCTATTACGCTCCTTTTATGGATACGGAATGCATGAATATGGATACAAATACTTTGATTGATAAAGTCATGCAGAGAAATCTATTATTAGCTTAGCTAATTTACTACATGCGCATGGCTGATGTGATTTATTATATTAAGTAATTATTGTACATTAATTAAGCCTCTATATGCAGGGCATAGTAGAATACGTAAAACCGGACCTTTGCCAATAAAACCCATAACGTGGTTATCAGACGGTTTATTTTTCGTTCATTTCAACTTTCTTTCTTTTTCGTTAAATATTTAATTAAGTGATCACAAATTTAACAAATATAAGGTTATGCTGACAGCGCAATGAACAGTTTTATAAGCAATAAGCTGGTACCTAATTTACCTAGTAAAGAATTACAAATCATTCAAAGTTTATTTATTTAAATGCAGGTGCTTGATGTGCTTACAGCACAGCAAAGTTGTCCTACTGATTATATTATTAGACCATACGCATCTTAATAATTAGGTATTCTCACCAAAACTGATGGTAATATTAGTAATGTAAATAAAAATAACATAAATGAAAGACAAAAAAATATATACACTAGTTGTGAGCAAAACAATAGCAAATAATACTTGCAACGACACATAATCGATAAATCAGATAAAGATGTTTAATACTATAGTACGTGACATGCAATCGATTCCTCGGTATAATCGATATATCATTGTCAATGACATGAACCTATATTATGCTATGTAAACCATAGCTTTGTTTATCGACCATCTTGATCGATATCAGTTTCACAAGAAGCATTAACGCCTGCTTCTGTTTGTACGAATTCACTTTAGATACGATGAGTAATAAGAATGAGGTATGTTGATTCGTTGCATTTGAATATAATAAGTATTCAGATTGAAAACTAAATGTTGTCTATACGTAAATGAATCTACACGCATTGTTTGGTAGCGAGTGTACGAAATGAATTAAATATGAATTTAAATGTAATTATAATATCTACCGTGTAATTAACACCAACGCTCAAGTCTATTGAGATATTATAAATTGCACTTAGACCAGCTGTTATTAACTGCGACTCCATGATAGATTTATTAATTGAAACTTAGTATTAGGCATCTATAAATGCTTAGAAGTATAGTATGTAGATAATAATATCAACATATGATCGTACGAGTATAAGGTGAATATTTCGCGTCATACATATGCTTTAACTTTATATGTTGTTAAATCATTTGCTTGGTGTACCTCTCTAAAAACCATATGGAAGTCTTTTCTGCACATCTGTTTCCAAAATAAAGCAGTGCGGAATTCTATTTAATATTACTTTCGTCCATAAAAATAACTATGGTCTGCAGCGTGAGACTTTCCGCACTAAGTATTAACTATCTAACTATCACAGCATAAGATACTGCCTGAAAACAGACAAACAAACGGACAGCGGAGTCTCAGTAATAGTGTCCAGTAATTGCCCCTGGGTATTAAACCCAAAAAATGAATAGATTTGCACCTGAATTCTCATTCAATTGCGACCTAGTGATTTTATTTCAGAATCCGTCAACCTTTAATTGCTACTGACTCTCTAGATATAATTTAATAATACTTAACCTTATTGTCATGGTCCTGTTATAGAGTTGTAAGGAAAACCAAGATTACGAAATGTTTGGGAAGTCATTTATTTATTTAATAAGCATATTTTTCAATGAAGTGTTGCAACCCCACTATCAGTTCACCCGTATTGTGATCTAAAGGCGTAACTGAATGTAAATTACATCCTGCCGTGGCATAAATAATGTGTGTGACCATTAAATATGATAATCTTGTAGCCACATCGGCGGATGAATAGTCTTTGTTCTGGCCAGGGTGAACAGATCCCGATAGCATTGTGCTTGAATTTACTCGTAAATACTGAATTCGATAGTCTCGTTGTGCAGCTAATCCACTCTAGAATGAACTTCTAGAGTGGATTAGCGTTCAGCGCATATTTACAATTTATCCAACATCTTTAGCGCTGTCATATCTATTTGATTCATAAGTTTCATAAGGCGTAATTCTGGGTAAGTAACGTTCCAGGGCTATTATACAATCAGCATTAATATTTCAGTTTACTGCCAGTGCTCTGCGTTCATCTAACACAAATGGTATTATCGAGGGCTCCTTCACTTCATAGCGGTTATTATATGGTAGCGTGATTCCATGGTTTCATTACATGGCAAAAGCAAGCATGGAAACACTACTACAATACACAGGATATGGACCTACTAATTTACACTTCGAGCGACTACAAAATATACCTCAATAACATCGACATAAAATCTTTAAAAAATATAATAATGAGTAACATATTAATTTACCGATTACACACATTTAACTAATACGCAATACATTTAAGTCAACAATAATCAGTGTCTCATACAGTAAAATCTTCGATAAGCACATCCACGTGTAAGGTTTTTTATACTACGACATGGCAAACAAGCTTACGGCCCACCTGGTGTTAAGTGGTTACCGTCGCCAATAGACACTTGCAATATTAAGGTTAACACTGCAAGTGCGTTGCGTTCCTGGGGCCTAAGATGATATGCCTTCCATGCCCAGTAATTACACTCGCTACCTTTCCCTTCAATCCAAAACACAGCGGACTGCTTCACTGCAGAAATAACAAAGGTGGTGATACCTATCCAGACGACCCTACATACGGGTCTACCACCTAGTAAGTGTAAGGTACACTCAGGAAATCCGTCAAGCGGTGTAAATATGTGCCAAACTCGTTGTTTGACTTCCATCTACTCGAGAAACATAACCCTCCGGCAGTCTAGTAAAACTGGATTGAACAAACTATACTCAAAGTTAACAAACCACCAATTCGACACAAGATCGCGCCCCATAGTACCGGCTATCAGGCTATAATTTATCGCCGAAGGAAGACGTAAATCATAGGTCCGGAGCTGAACCTCATAAATCCAATAATATTACCCTGCGCTGTTTGGGGGCCGACGGTAATGTTGCCGGTCATGATAGGTACCTATGTTGTAATGGCGATTTTTGATAAACTGCGGCAAATTCTTACGATAGCTTAACACAACTGCCATTTAATATTATGATTTAATATAAACTATGAAATAAAAAAAAATAAAGTATGAAATAAAAAGAAGCGATCGTAGCCCCGCGGTCTTAGTGTTCTGTAAACGATCACTGAGTTACACAACTTTCACTATGGCTGGTCCTCGGATGGGTGACCACTTTGTGGCATTTACATTTGCGAGTGTTTCCATGCTTCAGAAGGCACGTTAAGTCGTCGGTCCCAGTTGCCAGTAACATGGCAGTCGTTAAGGCAATTTGAAGGCCTTATTAGCGGCTTGAAAAATTTCAACCGCAGGAAGCCACAACCTGCGTCTGTCTATTTCAACACGGCAATGGGCTCACCACCTATTACGTGGGACAGGAATATATATGGTGAAAAGTGGGCATATAATATGTAGGCCTCTGCCACTCCTTCGGGGATAAGGCGTGATAGATAGATATAAATAAAAACATTAAAATAAGTTACAAGATTAATTCTTTATATATAATCGTTTCTAGATTATAAATGACATAGAGTATAATACCTTGGACATTTATGGATAGGTAGGTTGATTTTAAAGTAATCAAAATCAAAATCGAGTGGGACTCAAACTTGGGACTTTTTCCTTGTTGGGCGTGCTGCTTAACCAAGTACGTAAACTTGTAGTTCTTTTTTTCTATCGTCTTAAGGCCAAAAGGCGATGAAGCTGAAAATTTATGATATACTCAGTATTCTACTTCTTTGGCCAGTAAGGGGCCAAGATTTTCGGCGCACAGGTGACCAGCTGAATAACGGACGAGGCAATGACGCAGGCACCCTTACAAGGTTTGGAGGTCAGATGGCAATCGCTTCTAACAATGCCGAAATTATTATTGTTACCTAAATATAATATTATATTGTACACTAGCTGTCCCGCCCGGCTTCGCCCGTGACATACTTCGAACCCCGTAGCACCCATTTAATCCCGTTGTTTAATAATTTCACATTCACAATAATGTATGAACATTTTCCAAAATCATTGATTACTTTTCCGCTCTCCAGTACCTAGGTACCTACCTACTACGCCCGCACGACCCAGTCGAATTAAATTAATTTCTTTGTGGTTTATTTTGAATTTGCGATAACTCGTAAGATATTCATTTAATTTGCAATGTGTTAAGGGACAAAATAATCTTTATGAAATGCTGAAGCCAACTAACGTAGTAAAAATTATAAGGAATAATAGCATATTTGTTAAAAGCTCCCAGACGGCTTATTTTTTCCGACATCCCAACGTTATAATTTGGTCAATATATACAAAAACTTAACAAATTATACATAAAAACCTTCTATGAGAATCACTAACTATTAAAAAAAACTGTATCGTAATCCGTTGCAAAGTTTTAAAGATCTAAGCATACACAGGGACAGACAGCGAAAAGCGAATTTGTTTTATAATATGTAGTGAAATAACACACTCCGAAACAAACAATTGTGGATCACACAAATATTTATTCCGACCCGGGAATCGGACCCGGACCTCACACGGCAGTCGCATACACTATTACCAACGCCCGGGTTGGAATAATTATTTGTGTGATCCACAAATGTTTGTTTCGGAGTGTGTTTTGCTCGTGGCCCCGCGGTCTCAGTGTTCTGTAAACGATCACTGAGTTACGCAACTTTCACTATGGCTGGTACTCGGATGGGTGACCACTTTGTGGCATTTACATTTGCGAGCGTTTCCGTGCTTCGGAAGGCACGTTAAGCCGAAAAATTTCAACAGCAGGTAGCCACAACCTGCGTCTGTCTATTTCAACACGGCAATAGGCTCACCACCTATTACGTGGGGCAGGAATCCACACGGTGAAAAGTGGGCATATAATATGCCTCTGCCACCCCTTCGGGGATAAGGCGTGATGGATATTTATTTTTTTGTTATATGTACAATATAATATATATTTAGAAATATATAAGTTTTTTTTATTGGGACTAATCCCACCCACATTCCCATAACTGTGACTCCTGTAAACCAGGATCTACAGCAATGACCAAAACACCAGAAAAGTTACACCGAGATCGATCTCGGTGATGTCCCAGGAGAAGTTAGCATGTCTTGGAACCCGCAACGAAATTAATCAGAAGATAATGTGAGGAAGTAAGAAAAGAACGTAATCCTTTCGTCTACGTCCTCCTTTGCAAAGCGGGAGACCTGGAAAGCAACTAGGTGTAAATCCTATAGAAATAGGGAAGAACTACGGTAATAGTATATTACGGGTCCTATGTGAGCTATGTTTGATTCCAGTAATATGTATGGCAGAAACGTTTCGCTAACGCACGAAAATTCACCCTCGATGCCACGAGATCCGCATAGTAAACTACTCCCCGACGTTACTTGTAAACAATTAAGCATATTATATCACTCATTTAGCCAAATGCTACACTCCCAAAGTATATGATGGGCGGTCTGATCATATTTGACGTCAGCAGTTGAACATTGACAGAACGGTGACTCAACCAGCTTAAACGAATGTAATTTGCTCCTAAAGTTACCATGTCCTGTAAGAAATTGAGCAACACAGTGATCAACCTCCAGCCAGGACATTCCCAGGCGTTCACGAACGTCTGGGAAAAACTGGTAGAGGTGGCGCCCTTTGATGGAAGTGTTGCGACGCAGCTGCAATTCGTCTAAAAGTTCTTCACGTACATTATCACGATACACTCTAGCAATTCAATGGCGATCTCTTTCTAACAAAAACTTATCATCCATGCCATCCTTAGCCGAATAGTATAAAGCCGCGCGTCTCTGAATTTCGAGGTCAACCGGGAGGACCCCTGCCATCACCGGCAGAGCCTCCGTGCTAACGGTCCTGTAGGCCTTGCATAAAAATATCAATGCAAGGCGTTGACTTTGCAGTAACTTTAAACGTGCAGCACCAATAGTAGCCTTATCTGCCCATACCGGTGCCCCGTAACACATACAGCCTAGATAAGTGGCCCCGTAAACGACCTTCAGTGTTTTGAACGAAAGTCCCCATGTAGCAGAAGATATTCTCGACAACGCACAAAAGCTATTTTTAGCCTTTTCACCTACAGTTTTTATGTGCTCAACGAATGCAAAATTTCTCTCTAAAATCAATCCTAAATAGCAAACTGAAGTTTTATTTTTAATGTAAACGTTATTGAATTTAATGCGCGGTGGTACTTTCAAACTTCCTTTCAAAAGCAACTGAAATGTTTTGTTGGGTGCAAAAAATAACCTGTTTCGTACGCCCCACTCCGCAACGACGCGCAAACACGTGTGGGCCAAGCTCTCGAGTCCCGCACGAGTATTTGACTGAATGAGCAACATCCCGTCATCGGCGTATCCTGTCATTGAACAGCAGGTAATGGTAAACTGAAAAACTCATCAAATCCTAAGTTCCACAAGTGTAGACCTAGCACAGACCCCTGAGGACAGCCTATTGTTAACGTTTTGGTAGCAGAATAATGACCTAATTTTAAAGTTGTTGTACCTTGTGAAAAATATATGAATAAATAAGAGAGAAAAATTTTTATAGCAACCGCGAGACTTTAATTTCATTAATAGCATTGGCCACCAAGCGTTATCGAAAGCCCCAGAAATATCTAGTAAGATGGCCAGCACATATTGAGAAATCGATGAAGTGACAGTCTTTCGCACTTATATCGCTGCGTTAATAGTAGATTTTCCTACTGTAAATCCTAATTTATTTTCGTTAAATTTAATACCGCCCGGCAGGAGTCGGGGTACTATGAGACGCTCTAAAAGCTTTCCCAAGGAGGGCAACAATGTGATCGGTCGGTACGACTTAGGGTCATCTGGCGGTTTGTCGCCTTTTTTAGGAATAATCCGAATATAGCCACATCGCCAAATACGGGGAAACACTCCCTCGTAAATACATCGGTTAAAAACTTTTAATATTACTTCACCCGACAGCTTGCAAACCTCCTTTATCATTTTGTTAGATATTTTATCGTCACTCGACGCCTTACCTATGGACAACGACCTAACAATTTCGAGGAACTCATCAGAAGTTGGTAGGTCTGACTGGGGTGAGTATGGTGGCTCAAGAGCCCACTCTCTTATCTGTCGGTGATAATCACTATCGTTCTCCGAGCAGTCGTCGGCTATAAGAGAATCCAAGAGGTAATCCGCGGTTTCCTTCAGACCTATAGTATGCGAGTTGTTAATTTTTTGATATTTCGTACATAGCCAAGATCAACAGAACGGTTAGCCCTAAACTCATGGTATAAAGGCGACCACGGACCCTCAGCTTCCATGCTCCGCATGCACTAGTTTACGTAGCAAATTACCCTTTGATTTTTCAACAGCCGTCCTGTAATGGGACCTGGCAACTCTAAGAGCAAGTAAAGCGCTATTGTATTCCGCACCGGCACTAATTTTATGCTTTTTAAAATAATGTAATTTTCTACGTGCTCTCTGGAAACGCCTTCGATGCTCAGCTAAACGATCACTCCACCAATCGCATCTCCGAGTGTTGTTAATAGATCCACGACCAATGGCCACGTCGACACAGTAGGTAAAAGTTTCTGACATTAACGAAGCACTCTCTTCGACAGACAGGTTACCACGACCAAAATCTTTAGCGTGAGCCGCAAAGAGAGAACCAAAGAGCTCAGAGTTTATATATGAAATTTCCCTTTTATATATGAAATTACAAGTAGTACTTTGCGCCTCTCGTGCATCACCGGGTAAGAGCTTGTAAACGATTAGATGATGGTCACTACAGGACGCATCTGGAAGGACACGCCATTCGGACATCGAGACGTCGCCGCGTGAAAGCGTCACGTCAATAGAAGACTCACCCATAGGGCCGCAAAAAGTAGGTGGTGCATTGGGACAATTGTGTATAGATAAATTCATTTCTGCAATGAATTCTTCGACTGCACAGCGCCCGTCCCTATCGAATACACATAGTTTGCCATACCATAATGTAGAAGAGGCATTGACATCAGCGCCTATGATTATTCTTTGACCCGCAAGAGACTGCAGGACGTGACGAAGATAGTGTAAGTGAGGATCGATATGATGTGAATATTGAAAGTAGCAGCTCACAACAAACACCCTATAGGCCGAGGAAGTAACCTCAGCAACAGCACAATGAGATGTCATGAGGTTGCTCAAAGATGTTACAGTAACTGTTTATACTGGTGATTGATGGCACTTGGCGGAACTTGCTACACACCTTGAACACTTAGCTTACACTTGTAATATTCAATATGTGCATTTTCAATATGTGCTAACCTTTGAAAATGCCGTAAGGCAAAACCGGTCAGGTTTAAGTAATAAATAAGTGGAATAGTACAAGTGTTTTAGTTCAAGATGTTACAGTAAAATTTGTACTAGAAACATAAATCCCAGCTCGTGCCTTCCAAGTAATTGTACCACTCTGTTACGCAGGTGGGCGCTCTGATATTGTTCCTGTAAGAGGACAATGTCTAATTTGTTCTCTACTGTATCGTTGTGTAAATTAAGCTGTCCTGTTTTTTTATTTTTATTAAATGAAACAACTACAGGTAGTTTTTGCTCAGAATGAGCTGCTGCAGCCTATGCTTATAGGTATGACACTCCCGAGAGCCGCAACGGTGGGGCTTTTTAAACCTTTTGCAGGTTATACAGATGGGTTTAAAATCAGGACTGTCTTTATGTGGACATGCTCGTGTATCATGTTCCTAGCCGCAATTAGGACGGTTGGGTGACTTGCTGGTACAAAATTTGTGAACATGACCGTATTGTTGATAGTTCATACAACGCACTACCTCGAGGTCATCGATAAATCTACAAGTGGCCCAATCAATAAATAATTTAATCTTCGTGGCCACCAAATGATTCCGGATCTCCGGCTCCAGCTCCAAACCCACTCACGAACGACCGTTAGCTAAACGACGCCTACGAACTATTTTGGAATTCTTAATAAAGTCCTCCTCGCTAATTTTTAATTCGTCCTTAATGTTTTGGCCATATAAGGCTCTAATAAAGTCATGGTCTTCCATAGACCCAGGAACATCTTTAACTAGGATTAGCGGTTTACGACCCTTGGGTTTTTCTAAGCGCAAGCCCGCCGATTTGATTGCGTCCACTGACTACAACTTCTTGAGTTGGCTTTTGCTCGCAACACAACAGTACTAGACCGGATTTCGCGGTTTTTTTAATGCCTACAAATTGGAAGCCATCGTCACTGGGCTTGATAGCTTTCATAAGTGCCTGTTTAGTCCCGGACGCCGTTGTGAACTCGGTTGAACGATCAGGCGCGGGGTAAGCCACCACACAGGGTCGGGCTGGAAGAGCCTTCACTGCTGCTGGGGCGGGGGCCGATTTAGCTGGCAAACGTAACCTTAGTTTATCCGCATATGACATTTTTGGTTGCTGACATTTAAATGCTTGCAGTTCTTTGGCCATATTTGCCACCTTAGTTTTGTTGCATGACGATTTTAATGCCAGAATAGAAATAATGCCGGTCAAGCGCTGGTTTAATTCCATGATAGAAGTTTTATTAGACAAAGTGATTCGCGATCCCTGATCGTTGATTGTATTATTTATTGTAGCAATATAACTGTTTGCCTGCTCGACTAACGTGCAATATTCGCCTTGATTATGGTATTCCGACAAGTCACTATTAACCAAGTTTCACTATCACATAAACCAATTCACAAGCTGGGAATACAAAGTTAAACCAAAGAAAAATTATTAAAATTACGGAGCTATCGCACAGACCCGCTTGCTCAACAAGAGCGAGAAGGAAGAGTCAAATATATAAGTATGTTTATCAGTTATCTAGATCCCAAAGCACAAGCTTAAAGCTTAGTTTGGGCTAGACCACGCTGTGCGAAAAATGTCCCACAATGCCTAAAAACAAAATCCAGCCCAGCTGCTCCTAGTAACCAAATAAAACATCTCATAAAGGATCCCAGGCTCTAAATCCAGGTAGGGCTAAACCATACGAGAATATAAGATGCTAAGAAATATTTATCAAACCAACGCATTCGCGTAGGCATATCTAATAGACAATCTTACTATCATCGATACGAAATACATACCCATCTCAAACATCTCATTGTTACCTTCAACAACAATATTACGTAGGAGTAACTCCACAATACAAAATTCGACACACTGTGTCAAACTGTGTTCAAAATACGTGTAAGAAAGGAATAACTGCTAGCTGTAGTGGGTGTAAATGGAAAACGGGTTAAGGAGACAGGCTGACGTTATCGAACGAAGCCATTGAGCCCTCAATGGGTATGGAAATAGGCCATCAGTGGTGCACATGCAGTATCTGTTATACGCTATTCCCTATCTGTAATAGGCCACTTAAGTCGAGTCGTGAAGATATCCTATCTGTATGACTCTATTGCTAAAATGGCCTCCGTGGAAACCATTGTATGTAGTTTATGAACGTAAAGCTTTTCAATGGACTTGAACCGAGTTTTATTGGAAAATGTGATGGTCTCTGGAACATTAATACGGTGAGCTTAAACAGTCACAGAAGAACTATTATTTTATTAAGTTTTTACGATAAATTGGTAAGTAATCAACATTCAATTAAACATAATGTAAACTTTGTACAATCAAGTTGTTAAGTTTCTATTTAAAATATTCAAATGTGAATTAACGTCCCACAGGTTAAGTCACATTTTTAACGGTTTTTTTTCTTATTTATTATTATTTCGAAAATATATCGACCTCATTAAAAATTCAAATAATAATTCTTTATTAAAAAAGGAAATTAAAAGGGTGACAATAATTTTAACGTTAATTTCTATTAATTTAAAAAAATACAATTTGGTTCAAGACAGGGATTGAACCCGTGAACTTTGCCTTAATTAGGGCAATGTTCTAGCCTCTGTACTACTACCCGAACCGTACCGATAGAAGTTGAAATACTTACTATATTTTAATCGTCATTTAAGAGTATAAAATCAGAGCCATCTATCGAGCTAGTCGAACCAAGTTGTCTTTTTAAATAATTTAGGCTACATTTTCTGTGTTTCAGTTTCGTTTGCTATAATTAAAGTGTATTTTATTATGAAGACGATCTATTGTGTTATCATTTTTTTAACTTTAATAGGTAATTTTAATTACACCAAATCTAATACTTCACTCTTTTTCGCTCTATTTCTGTGTCCCTCAATCGCGACTATTTTAAAAGGCATTTTGTTGATTTGATTAGTCAAAATAAATAGTAATGACATGTACTAAAGCCATTTAAAAAAAATGTTAACTTTAACATAATATTTACTAAATTTCTATTAAGACTCCAACATCAGCACGTTAACAGAAGCGACATTAAACAACAAAAGACGTCGAGAAAATGATAAACAATAAAAAGATACGCCATACAAGAAGCGCCACAACTTGGGACATAAAAGGGAAAATTATGGCGCTTTCAACGGCACATTTAAAGGCGACATATTTCAAAAGTTTCGGCGTATTAAGCAACATTTATTTTGGCAGTGACTCAACCATTATGCTGTTGTAGGACCCACGCGTTGTGTAATGAAAAATATCTTCTTACCAAGAGCACTTACAAGATACAGATTTTATTGGAGTCACTTTGGTGAATGGATAAACAAAATTGATATTATTAATGGTTTTATAGCACTATATTTTTTAATAAGTTTACCTCTTAAGAGCTATTATTGTATAGATTATGTAAAAAGAGGGTAAATGAAAGCAGTTTTAAAAAATCAAAGTATGTAAACATATTTATTACAATGAAATACATCCCGTAAGTACTCTGAGTATACATGAGTACGCACGCACATACATAATTTCTAAGTGAAAAATAAGCAAAGTGAGTTTATCAAAAGAACGCCTCACTTTTGGTTGCTTAACGCTCGATTTCACTAATCAAATTTTTTTCTTACAAAACCAATAAAAGAGTAAACTCAAAAAAAACTTATTTTATTAAACTCATTAACTAAGAATAACACCTTCCTTACCTCTCACGTTTATGAATTACATGGGACCTCACAAAAATGGATCTTCATGGTACCAAAATGTATGAAATAAAGTTAGTGTTAGCGATTATTTTTTTTTGTAAATATAAAAAAATTTCACTTTCGAGTTAAGTAAGACTTGATCTTACTTAACTCGAAAGTAAGTGTATATAGTATGAGATAAAAGTTCTCATAAATATTGTAGACTCTTCGTAGTCCCCTCGCCAAAGCTTTGTTATTTACGATAAACTTCTTGACAGTTTAACCATGTTTTTAAGTTATGATTGGAGTATTTTTAATATATGAATAAATAATGGACTATGTGTGTAATTTCTGCCTTTGGGTAAAATGGCGTATGAAACTTATCCCAGTTTATTGGTGGTAATTTTATTAATAGCCAAATGAACATGGCCTTTCGGCAATGGGGTCACCACCTATTACGTAGGATAGGAATACACATGGTGAAAAGTGGGCATATAATATGTCAAAATATTGCTATTCACTTTATAGAATAACCATAGCCTTGTCCAGTAGAAATTTCATTGTATTTCTAGGAATTCTGCTTGTAATTGGAATATTGGAAATAAAAGATGTTGCTATTAGCATAAATTAAAATGATTAACTAATATAAATGGTATTATTACACAAAATGTGTGACGAAACCAGAACATTCCCACATAATATATAAAAATAATTCAGAGGTTGGATTTTTCAACCACTATTCAGCTTGTACGCCCAACTGATTCAGACAATACAATCAACGGAATAAATAATATTGATTATAAACAAACAGCTATAGAAGTCAAAGGTGCAAACAATAATGTTTTTATCGAACAAATAACATTGAAGCAAAAGGTGGTGCTGGTGAGCAGGCAGGGTATAATTTGTGCTCTGTTCAGAGGGCGGAACGACACGCCTCTGTGGCACTCCAGGCGGCCTGTTAAGGGATATGTTTGTTCTGATTGCAGCGGCTATGATAACATGTTTAGAGTCACGACAGGAGAATGAATGGGTTAAGACGCAATCATAGTTAGTAAGATATCTTAAGGGTTTCAAACAACTAAAGCGTAAACGCAATACTTACTTGTCAAATAAATAACTTAAGTTTTCTCGTTTCAGAAATGCTGTTCATTAACTTTCAAATTATCATCGTCGAAAGTCATGTATATATATTTGTTATTATTATTTATTTATCCATCACGCCTTATCCCCAAAGGGGTGGCAGAGGCATATTATATGGCCACTTTTCGAAAAAACACAGAACAATTAAAGTACCTAATGTAAAACTTATTTATAACGAAATCTTTTCCAATAGACCTGAGATGATAACAAACAATAAAGTAATATGCATGCAGGTTATAAAAAAATTATAGCAAAAAAATTATCAATACTAGTATTTCTAGTTTAATTAATAAGGAAAAGGTAATGTTCTCGCACTCTTTCTCGCTCAAAGAAAGAAGATCTTTCGGTTTAAACCTAGTTATTGTAAACTCTGATTTTTTTGTGGCTATTTATTGCATTTGGTAGTAAAATATACATTATATTTTAATTTTCCCCTTAAGTTGTGCTCCGTAAGTACATCCCGTCTAGTGGCACCGGCCCGCCCATCACTAACGAGGTCCTCGACAACACACTCAGAATTTAAGGTTTCGTTAATTCTAAGGGGCAAAAGCTAGAAGGTTATATAAAGGTGACTTTTATATAGAAAGGAGACTAAGCCCCGCGTATCTCCGTTATAAAATCTAATTTATTATAAATATAGTGTATTGGTTTAATAGCACTTGTAAAAGTAGTTGAAAATTTTATTACAAGATTTATTCAATAATAAAAGTTTCATGTTTTAACCGATATGCTGAATAGTAGAAGTTATGAAATAAATAAAATTTAATTTTGAGTAGAAGTGTCTAATCTAATGTATCAATACCACAACGGGAAGTCCATTGAGGCTTGACAGGTTAGGTTCAAATTTGGAAATGCTAGTTTTTAGACGACAAAGTTACTTATTATAAAACACTTGTTTACATTGTATACTTGATTAAAAGTTTTTTTTACAGGTCCAAGGGATTGCAATCAGTACAACAAAGATTTGGAATGGCAAGCGGTTCACCTGCAGACTAACGGACGAGGCGATGATGGAGGTGGCCATACGTGGAAATTCAGACGGCAGTTGCTCTTAACAATGCTGAACACCAAAAGCAAAAACCAAAAGTCAAAGCCAACAGCAAAAATAAACGCTAATCTCAGGCTCTAAATCAGACTTTGGAAACAAGTTGGAATAAGAAAAAGAAGAAGACTTATATATTATATTCGTATATTATATTTATTTCAACTTTACTGTAGTATGTAGGTACTTCTGCGTACCTCTCTAAAAGGGACGTTCATAGACAGCTAAGGCTCTGATTTTCCTGTTTAAGTATAGAACGCTAAACATAACTTCATATTAACTGAAAGTTAATGAACAATTTACATTAAAAAAATATCTTTTCAAAGCGTATGCTACCTCTATTAAATTTCTCTACTCTATAATTTTACAGAGAACAAATTATTTCATTGTGGGCGGAGATTCGAAGGATCCTCGATACTTGACAGGTCGAACTCCTATTTGTCAAATTAACGCTGTAAGGGTGCTACATGTTAATCACGTACTTGGTAGCGATTTTATAAATGGTGGGGCACATAAATTATATAACAACCTATTAGATTTTGTGAAATATACTTTGAAGATCCTTCAGATAAGTATCTCTTTTGATGGAGTATTGAATTTTTTTTTAAAAAGTTCAAATACAATTTTAAATACATGTTAATAAGTAAGAACTTACTCGTATATCAATTTATTATAACTTTAGCTATTATAAACAGAAAATAACACAAATATTTTGCTGATAAGTGCAGTTCATTAAACACTTTTTAGATTACACCTATTAGATTTTGTGAAATATACTTTGAAGATCCTTCAGATAAGTATCTCTTTTGATGGAGTATTGAATTTTTTTTTAAAAAGTTCAAATACAATTTTAAATACATGTTAATAAGTAAGAACTTACTCGTATATCAATTTATTATAACTTTAGCTATTATAAACAGAAAATAACACAAATATTTTGCTGATAAGTGCAGTTCATTAAACACTTAAGTTTTTTTAATAGAATCTATATATATTTTGTAATATATCGTGTAAATACATAGTTAATACACGAGTGGTGTGTGAATCAGCAGGGCACGCGCTGTAAATAATCTACGCCTCGGTAAATCACTATGTGACCTCTGCTATCGAGCATCAGTTATTAGGGTTGGCACTTTATTGAGTAAATTTTTATTTTATGTAAATCTTAAATATAAAAGAAATTAAAACAAATCTTCATTCTAAACGTTTATGCAAAGTGATATGCAATAGTCGAGAGATACATTAATCTCGACTATTACAGCTGACTGTACATCACATAATAATATTACACAATCCATACCTCCAAATATATTAATTATATATATATAGTTAGTAAAAAAAAAGTAGAGTGTAGAAGGAGGTTGGTAGGCCGAGACTTACAAATGAAGACCACGTGAGCAGATTGCTCAAAAACGGAAAAGTCAAAAGTACTTAGTAACCCAGATGTGCATGTATGAAGCGATTGATAAATCTTGAAGAAGGGAAAGAAGTATGCATGGATCGTGAAGCCTGGCGATCTGTCCTCTCTGACTACCCCGTACAGCGTGAAGATTGTGTAGTAGTATAGTTATATACTACACTACATTATAATTGTGTTTGTATATAGTACTTATGATTGGTTTTACGGATAGTGCTTGGTATAATCAGGTCAGTCTATCCCTTTCTCTATGAATTCCTTCTATGAAGTCTTGTACGTCAGACAGTTGATTCCTTACTGGTGGGGTTGTCTTAAGTTTTGTAAATTTTTATGGGAGACTAACCAACCTTAAGGCCGTTTGACAAAGTGAAATCTAGTTTACTTCCATTACTTAAGCACTTTCCCTGCGTTTGCAATTCCCGTTTTCAATTAATTTTGCTGGTAGCTTTATTGACCATGGTAACATACGAGTAAATCATGATGTCTGCTCAACGTTTTTGTTATTTTAGCTTTTAAATGATTAAGGAATTACTTAAATAAAGTATAACATATTTCTGTCAACCCTACCTACTCTGTAGGTCGTGCACGTTATTGAATTCAGCATATTTTGTTTATATCGAGAGATCGCGCACATTGTCCCAACACTACCCTGTCCCATATAAATGTGTGCTGTGATTTAGTGCGGTAACAAACGGTTGTGTTGTGTCCATAGTTGGATTACGAACTTAATAGAATTGTTTGTTATTGTGCGTTATATTGTTTTTATTAGAGGGTCAAGATAGCGTTAATGGATAATATTTTATTATTAATGCCCTGCATTGAACATTATTGCTGTCTATTGGTCTCTTGTGTTTAGGCGGTCATAGTTATACACGGAACGATGCATAAGATTACAAATATCGACACTGAAACCTTGTAAAATGATATTGAATGGTTTGACTATGCCCATCACTTCATAGTATAAGAGTTTTTTTTTGTTATTAGAATTTGCTTTCCAGTACATATGCCGTAGCAGCGTGTAATTGAGGTAGCGCCATACAAATGTAACTTAGGTCTAAGAGATAAATAATGTGATGGTGAATATTTTGTAAGCTGTTCTAATAAATAAATAAAATAAATAAATTAAGCCTTGTTGACGAGGAAGTCGTGGATAATATACAAAATAGATAAACAGTGCCTGCAAATGGATTAATTTAACAATAGTATAACATTTTATAACTCTACAAGTTGTCTTAAATCTCCCGAATTGCTGGAACAATCCTTGCGTATAATTTTGATCCAAAGAAGTGGTATAGCAGTATTATAGTCAAATTTTAGTTTTAGTTAATAAATAATTATCTGTGTTCAAGTCAAAGCGTATCAAATGTATTTGATGGTGAATAACATCACGTGTACAAATCGCGGGCAGAAACAAACATATACATACAATGTATCATACATACCCCCTACTTAAAGTTATATCTAACAATAAGTACCAGACAACATGAATAGTACAAAGATTTAGTATTGTTACTAAAGCTACGAGTAAAATCAAAATGAGTTATATCACCGTAACCTGGGGTGCAGTAGGCCCGAGCTCTCACGACCTCGATATTTACGACCCCGATACCAAACAATATTTATGTCTCTGTCTCCTATTTTTGTAGCGATATTTATTGTGTGCATATATCAAATGTGGAATCTTATACGGTAGCATTTTTGTGTTATTGGACTCGTTACTATGGCATATTTTATATATTATCACTTTTTAAAAATGTATAAACGATGAGTTCCGTATATTATACTACTTCTATAAAGTAATCGGCGACGACCGCCTAAGAGACTGGAAGCAGAGAGCAATGAATAGAATGTTATGGCGTAAATTGGGAGAGACCTACGTCAGCAGTGATTTATTTGATTGATTGATAAATGCTACATAGGGCATAAACCTATGTATACATTTATGTCTTATCACATTAATTCTCAAATTATATCGTCTTTATTTTTCGTATGGAAATCATTGTAGGTGACTTTCTTGGGGAGTTAACGACGTGTGTGAAGCTCTCAGCATCAACAACCACCCACTGTCAACAGCCTGCTTGTCTAAAAACGACGAGAAACCCACTCACCATCTTCAGGCACCTGGTCATGCAGGCCGGTAGTCTTGGACAAAGGCAAATCTGCGGAGCCCTCTTTTCAGACTGCAGAACTCGGGAGAAAGAGTTATCCTAACTTTTAAACTAACGCGTTGCATTCTATAAATATATTGGTTATAACCGGGACTTAACGCGGTTAATTTTCATAC
This sequence comes from Thumatha senex, assembly GCA_948477245.1. NCBI lineage: Eukaryota > Metazoa > Arthropoda > Insecta > Lepidoptera > Erebidae > Thumatha > Thumatha senex. Next base: position 1,213,469 of record OX419733.1, on the reverse strand, counting down.
CTTTTGTTGCCTGACGTTTCGACCAGGTTGCACCGGCCGTGGTCACTGGCTGACTGGCTCAGCGATGCACGCCCTCCGCCGTCGAGTACGTGTGGTAGAAGGTTTTTCATCTACCCACACATTATTGGTGTTTATGATGTTATTCTTTCTCTAGGTACCGTCACACACTACACTCACGGTGTCCCTATTCTGTAAGCTAACTAATACATCCCTATTCTGGTGTTTACCCGACTGTGCACAAAAGCCAGGTTTAATGTTGCTAATCACTGGATTCCACGCTCCTGATAATTTAAACCCATCTTCCCGATTGAAATTTTTATGTTTTTTGAACTCAATCGCTTCACGTACAACTCTTGAGTGGTATTGCCGTTCAGTGGAGAGGACGTATTGTATATTATACGTTTGCGTATGATGAAATTCAATCCAGTGATTAGTGCCTGCATCAAGTTTGTGCTCTGCGACCGCTGATTTACTGGTCTGGCATTTCTTTATAGCAGCGATGTGTTCCTTGACCCTTTCAGCTATCGTACGCTTTGTCTGGTCTATATAGGAACTACCGCAGCTGCAATCTACTTTGTAAACACCTGGGGTTTGTAACGGCACCACATCCTTTTGCGAACCCACGATGTTATGAACCTTTATGCCTGGTGTGTATATTGTCTTAGTGGAGTATTTCCTTAAGATGGAGCCGACCTTATCCATAGTGTAGAGTAATTGCCATCCAAGCAGTATTCAAGTAGGTTTTTCGCGTTACTCTGGCCGTAGGGTTGTATGATACCGGTTACGCCTCTTGAGACAATTAATTCGAAACAAACACAGTGAACTAGGATGTATTCAAAGGGAGTTATATGCGTTACATTTAAGGTGTAGTAGTGATCTATCTCAAGTGGACTATGATTTGTGTGATCGGGTTACGTTTTTACAAGCGAGTCGTACCTTCGAATTAAGTAGTGCGAATTTTGAGCGAAAGTTCTCGAAGGAGTATAATCGACGGTATGCTGAAATATGATACCGCCCAGTGATGCCGATATCCTTAGACAGGACGTTGCGGTGATATTACGAAAATCAAGGCCTCCGACTAGCAACATCACTGGGGAAGAGCGTCAAGCGCTAAAAAACCTTCATGATAACCGGGATGTTTTGGTGCTTAAGGGCGACAAGGGAAACGCCACCGTAGTGATGCTACTGATTACCACAGTAAATTACTCGAACTTTTAAGTAATAACGAGGTTTATAAACCGGTATCATACAACGCTACGGCCAGAGTAACGCGAAAAATAAGAACTCTTATCCGGAATTACAAGGACCTGTTTTCAGAAGATGAGTATAAACTACTGTATATGCCGAAGTCACATCGGCCACCAAAATTATATGGTCTGCCTAAAATACACAAGGCCAACGTGCCGTTACGGCCCATTGTGAGTCAAATAGCTTCTCCGACTTACGATCTTGCAAAGCACGTGGCTTCCGTATTGCAACCACTGGTAGGCAAAACACCGTCTTTTGTAAAAAACTCACGGCACTTTATAGATATAATTAAAGATATCAAATTGGAACCTGATGAAGTCATGGTGAGCTTTGACGTGAAGTCGCTTTTCACCAACTTTCCAATAAGAGAATGCTAAAACGTCGTGAAAGACCTACTGAGGGACAACGAGCTTCCGTTAAACTATGTGAATATACTTGAATACTGCTTGGGTGGCAATGACTTCCTTTTCCAGGTTCAATATTACCTTCAGATTGATGGTGTCGCAATGGGAAGTCCAGTAGCCCCCGTACTTGAATATATCTGGATGGAACATTTTGAAGAAAAGGCGCTGAGTCACGGACCGAAGACCTTTAGACTTTGGAAGCGATAGGTGGATGACATTTTCAGTATTGTTAAAGGAAACAGAAATGAAGTAGAAAAATATGTACACCATCTTGAACTCCATTCACACAAAGATTCGGTTCACATTTGAATTGGAGTCAGAGAGGTCGTTGTCTTTCTTAGACGTAAAAGTAACTGTGAGATTGGATGGGTTCCTGGAACACTGTGTGTACCGCAAACCTACTCACACGGATAGGTACTTACACGGTACCTCTCATCATCCCCGACACCTGCAATCTGTTATGACATCTCTTAAGAACAGAGCGTACGTTCTGTGCGACCCTAAACATTTAGAGCGAGAACTGGACCATATTCTGGAGGTACTGAACAGGTTATTGTATAGGTTATCCGTTAGGATATCAGGCAAAAGGTCGACTGAAGCCGCTGACGAAGAGACACAAGCATCAAGAGGTGAACCGAAAGCCAGCCTACATGCCTTATGTCAAAGGGGTAACGAATAAGATCGGCTCCATCTTAAGGAAATACTCCATTAAGACAATATACACACCAGGCATAAAGGTTCATAACATCGTGGGTTCGCAAAAGGATGTGGTGCCGTTACAAACCCCAGGTGTTTACAAAGTAGATTGCAGCTGCGGTAGTTCCTATATAGGCCAGACAAAGCGTACGATAGCTGAAAAGGTCAAAAAACACATCGCTGCTATAAAGAAAATCAGCGGTCGCAGAGCACAAACTTGATACGGGCACTAATCACTGGATTAAATTTCATCATACGCAAGTCCTCTCCACTGAACGGCACTACCACTCAAGAGTTGTACGTGAAGCGATTGAGATCAAAAAACATGAAAATTTCAATCGGGAAGATGGGTTTAAATTATCAGGAGCGTGGAATCCAGTGATTAGCAACATCGGTCGATATTAATGGTACACGTTCTGTAGGATCCATGGTTACAATGGGTGTGCCGCAAGGCTCGATACTTGGGCCATTCTTGTTCCTCATTTATATTAATGATTTACCATTTTATGTAGGGGACAGAAATAGGATTGTTTTGTTTGCAGATGACACCTCATTAATTTTTAAAATTAAAAGACAATTAGATAACTATGACGATGTAAACAATGCAATTGCAAGAGTAATTCATTGGTTCAGCTCGAATAATCTTTGCCTTAATGAAAATAAAACTAAATGTATAAAATTTACTCTACCAAATGTAAAACAAGTTGCGGCCAATGTTCAACTGAATGGACAAGTGTTAGAGTTTGTAGAATCAACTGTGTTCCTAGGTATAACTATTGATGCCAATTTGCAGTGGGGCCCACACATAGAAAAGACAGCCTCTAGATTAAGTTCGGCTGCATACGCTGTAAAAAAGATCAGGACTCTAACAGATGTGGATACGGCTAGAATGGTTTACTTCAGCTATTTTCATAGTATTATGTCTTACGGTATTCTCCTTTGGGGGAGTGCTGCAGATTTAAATATTATTTTTGTTCTACAAAAGCGGGCTGTACGCGCTATTTATAATTTGGGCCCCAGAGTTTCTCTCCGAGAAAAATTCAAAGAAGTGAATATTCTAACCGTACCATCACAATACATTTTTGCCAATCTTATGTATGTCCAGAAAAATCTATCACAGTTTTCTAAACTCTGTGATAAACATAATATAAACACTAGAAATAAAAATAATCTTTCAGTCCACCACAGTCGACTACATAAGATTGGCGATTCTTTCCAGGGTAACTGTATACGCTTTTACAACAAGCTTCCCTGTGACCTGAGAAATTTACCTTTAAATAAATTTAAAAAGTTTATTAAAAACAAGCTTTGTGAAAAAGGTTTTTACTCCGTTACAGACTATTTGCAGGACAGGGACGCCTGGAAATGATCTGCTGGCAAAATGAAATAATATTAAATTGTAAATAGGCCATCAAAAAAAAGCCTTCCTAAGTTTCTTGCCGGTTCTTCTCAGGTGGGCCGCGTTCCGAACCGGTGGTCGCTTTAAATATTTTAAATAGTGTATGACATTTTGTAAGCGCCGTTAAAATGGTCTATGCAAAATAAAGATATTTTTATTTTTTTATTTTTTATTTTTATTAAACCTCGCTTTTGTGCATAGTCGGGTAAATACCAGAATAGGGATGTATTAGTTAGCTTACAGTATAGGGACACCGTGAGTGTAGTGTGTGACGGTACTTGGAGAAAGAATAACATCATAAACACCGAGAATGTGTGGGTAGATGAAAAACCTTGTACTACACGTACTCGATGGCGGAGGGCGTGCATCGCTGAGCCAGTCAGCCTGTGACCACGGCCGATGCAACCTGGTCGAAACGTCAGGCAACAAAAGGTATGAAAATTAACCGCGTTAAGTCCCGGTAATAACCAATATATTTATAGAAAGAGTTATCTCCGAAACTCTTGCTTTGAAGTCTGTTTTTAAGTAATTACAGGCTTGAAAGCAAGAATTTTGGATTATTTGTCGCTACAACATAAAGATAAAATAGTCAGTCATAAACTGGCGCCAATATAGCCTGGATACCGCTAAAAGTAACCGTACCATCGGCTACTACTTAAGTAAAAATGGTAGCTATTCATAAATCCACCCCCGTGACTTTGCATATCCACAGAACCATCTTCTTCGTGACATGTGATCAGACACTTCACAGCTAAATAAAACGAAAAGCCTGATCATGGTTCTTTCAAATAGCCCTGTTAACTAGTTATTTTAATTTCAGAAAGGCGATGACCATGTCATAATTATTCCACAAATTGAATAATAAATAAAAAGTAAAACTGTGTTGAAAGATATAACTAAATCCACAAGAAGGAGTGTCTAATACAATGTTCACGAGATGTGAGGGTATGTCCGACGTCAGTTGTACAGAAAGTATATCCGTATGCCGCGTATGCGCTTTAAATACTTCTATCTTCAATTAAGCACGATACATAGTGAGAGTTAATCACTACTGATAGAATTTTAAAAACCTTGTACCTACTTTGTTAGACGTTAAATACTGCTTTTTTTGTACGTGAGATACTTTTACGATAGATTACTTAACCAACATTTACGTGAACCACATGGCTGGTCCATTCACATAGATTTTATGTTTGTTTGGACTATACCTAACTTCGCCCAGACGTCGTTATGTCTTGTATGCTGCGTATAATACTCATTATACATACTAAAGAGACACAATAATACTTGTAATTAGGATTTTTATGTGCCATGCAGTAACCACAACACCCCGCTCTTACACACATCCAGCCGCTGAACTTCTCCCGGCTCTAAACGTGATCCAAAACTCTACTATACAACTAAAAATGAAAAATGAAATAAAAATATCTTTATTAATGAAGGTCACAAAGTAACACTTATGAACGTCAAGAAGAATTAAATGAAAAGAAAGATTGAAGAACTATACATAAAATATGATTTTCAGAGGTAAAACTAGTTGCTTTATAAGATGCCAAATGCTCGGCCCGCATTATATTATCCATACATTGAGGATACATAATAATTATATAAAACTTAGATTACTAAATTAAGCGTAAATGTTATCATAGACTGATGCTTAAAGGATTTGATCAATTCATACATGTTAAATGATTTCTCAATTACCATTAATAAGCTATTAAATTCCTGAACATCTCTCGCTATACCACGGGCCTGTAGTACGCCGTAGAGCCGCAACGCCTCTTTCATGTTCAAAATCAGATACGCGCCGATTTATAGCAGCCCGCCTTAATTGTAGCCCGATCAGACGATCATTTCAATTTGTTATTATGGACACTTAATGTGAACACAACATTATAACCATAAAATGTTTCAAATGAATAGTTTTAAACGGTTTTGAATTATGAAAAGGGGTAAAAGCTTATCTTGAGATGAGATACTTTTAGTATGGAGGAACACAGTGCTACAAGAACCACTATTTGAACTGAACAGAATTAGGCCGTAAAAATTGTGCATAAATTTGAATGGAATTAAATCCGTAGACATTGCTTCTAGCCTACTGCATGAAGCCTCAACAAGCTTTTCTATGCTATACGCCATCTATGACATCGCGAACTTATGCCATTTTTTAACCAGTTATCCGCTCTGCTGAATATGGTCCCTTGTTCATACGAGCCAAGTACCTACTCGACGCACTGTACGGTGTCGTCTATTATTGTACTCGTTACATGTAACCAGGGTATTAGTAATCACTGCATAACGGGATTAGCGAGTAACAGAATCGATTCTGGTAGTGTTCGTACAGATCTATTAAAGACCCTCTGCGGGTGGTATGGGCAGCCAGATTATTTGCCGCTGGCACGTGTAGGGCCCCGCGGGGTGTCACAGTTGCATGCGAACACAAAAAGCGTGAGTGAGTGCATTGATTGGTGCCGATGCCACAATTTGTGGGGTAGACACCTGCGGGCCTTTGTCATGACGGGCTTTCATCTGGATGGATTACAAACGATTAAATGTTGTACATTGTACTTACTGAATTATTTTTCATTGAAATAGAAGTAGACATTAATGCATGTTCTTTGTAATTGTATTACTTCACTCATTTTAATATAATTTATTATGGTCACTGTAACCAAAAAAAGGCGGTTCACGGGCTGTTATGATTATCAAAGAACACGTATATAAATTTATATCAATATTTGAATTAAGAGCTTTTTAAAAATGCTTAAATTATTTATATCAGAAAACTTTCCTTACTTTTATTTTTTACTAGCTGACCCGCTCGGCTTCGCCCGTGACATACTTCGAACCCCGTGGCACCCATTTAATCCCGTCTTATATTAATTTCACGATAATGTATGAACATTTTCCAAATTACTTGATTACTTCTCCGCTCTCAAGTACCTACTAGGCCCGCGCCCGCACGACCCGATCGAATTTTTCCTACACGAAATGAATTTCTTTGCGCATTTTTTTTTGATATTGCCATATCGTCTAATAAATTCATTTAATATGCAAAGTGTAAAGGGACAAAATAATCTTCATAAAATTCTGAAACCAACTAACATATTAAAAATGATAAGGATTAATAATGTATTTGTGCAAATAGCCTTCAAATAACCGCTTTATTATTACTGTTTTTTTAAGTATATAAATGGATATAGTACGGTATCCTTAAGATATAGACATATAGCGGCGCGGACTTTTTTATGGACCTATATTAGATACACAATTCCACAATACTTTATTTTGTTATATCTCAAAGGGTTTAGGCAGCGTTTCCGTTAAAAGCTCCCAGACGGCTCATTTGTTCCGACACCGCCAACATATATCGTTATAATTAAGTTAATGTATACAAAAACTTTACAAATTATACATAAAAACCTTCTATGAGAATCACTCTAACTATTAAAAAAACCGTATCGTAATCCGTTGCGTAGTTTTTACGATCTAAGCATACATAGGGACAGACAGCGAAAAGCGACTTTGTTTTATAATATGTAGTGATTTCAATAGCTAGAGCATACTGATCATATATATGTACAGCATACTTTAATAGAATAACACATACTATCGATTCGAGTACAATAAGCCCAACTCACCATTAGCATCATCCAGTTATCATCAATAAATAGTTAAAAAGTAATAAATAGTTCTGAAAACATTGCTACGTGGTACAGTACAAAATCCATTCAAAGTCGTTATTTCAACAACTGTAATCAAAAAGCTGCCATCATTAACATGTTTCTGACTCAATGTTAGCTGATAATCTTTTTCGGACTAAGTGGACACAGCTCTAGGGCACAAACATCCATTTAGGGCTTGGAACCTAAGACGCTGGAAATACGATTTCTGGTGACGATCAAAGCAATTCACAGCACTTATTATGCAACCGGGCCCTAACGGTCAGGTGTGACATCAACCTAAACCGTACTTCATAATTCATATTATTTCAATCGATTACTTACTTAAGTAATAATTACTAACAAAATAATTAATTTTCCTAAATCATCCTCTCACTAGAGCGTAGTGGTTTCAATGAAGGCATCGACATTAATCACTGGCTGCGCGGGCGGTCCTTTGTGAACGAAATTATGGCGCACCATGAGTTATGGCGGCGGACTTAATGTACTAGCCCACAATGGCTCATTGATTCGGTAGGACTAATGTTCGCGGCGCACGCTACCTTGATGTATGGGTGATCGCTCGACGTAAATATTGGCGGTAATGAGAAAAAATTATGTTCAGTTCAAAGCAACGCATGCAATACATACAATCATTATTTATATCCTAAGGAATAGCCTGAAGAGGATTCTGTTCGCTCCATTACGTGTATTTAAATCGGAACATAATACCTAAGTTTAATGTTTCCAGCGGTAGTCCTACAGACTATTTTACAAATATTATAAATGTAAAAAGCTATTTGGGTGATTGTTACTCAATCACGTCTTAAACCCTGAACCAATTTTGATAAACTTCGTATACAGATAGCTGCACACTGGATTCACCCATTATTTTTTATCCCGGGATAAAGTTCCTGTGGGACATGGGTCACAACACACAGGGGACACAACACAACTCGGAAAAAATTAGTAAAAAAATTCTGAATAATAATTTTCCTAAGCCTTGTTCATATTACAGTTAGTACATACATACATACATACATATTGTCACGCCTTTATCCCCGAAGGGGTAGGCAGAGGCATATTGAACGCCCACATTTCACCGTATACATTTTTGTTCCACGTAACAGGTGGTGACCCCATTGCCGTGTTGAAATGGACAGGCGCAGGCTGTGGTAACCTGCTGTTGAAATTTTTCAAGCCGCCCATATCCTTCAACCTGACTTAACGACTGCCATTTTATTGGCAACCGGGACCAACGGCTTAACGTGCCTTCCGAAGCACGGAACCGGGGTGGGTCTAAAGGGCCGAATATATTGAATAAAATGTGTCTATTTTAGATGTTAAATTTGGAAGAAATTTTGAACCCGTTGCCTTTTTAGTGAGGTGGTAACAAAAAGGCTAAAAGGTCTTATGTGTTAGACACTAATTAGCACGACCAATTAAAGTCCTGGTAGTCTCGGACTAAACACTTACCCTTACAGTTAGTAATAATAATAATAAATTATTACTAACTGTAATAATATATATGGTTTAGGATAAAAGATTGTTACTAACTTTTCTTATTCCTGTCCTAAGCCTTGTTCATTATTTTTTACTGTAATAATGAACAAGGCTTAGGACAGGAATAAGAAAAGTTAGTAACAATCGCTTATCTTATAGACTAAAGGATGTGTGGACGCCGCTCGTATCTAGAATTTCAGGAATTTTTTTTCTAGGGGTTTTCATCACACATGGATAATAAATACCTAGGAGTAATAGAACTCAATCTAGATCATCCCAAGGAGCCCAGCCCAATCATGATGAAGTTATCTTTTTTGATGCATCAGTTTTCTTGACCAACTTCTTTCTCTATGTCAATATAGATTGTTAACCAAGTTACATAAGTGAAATTTATTTGATCGCCAAGTTTTGTGAGAAATATATCTCACATTTATCATACACAAGATGACCCCCAAAGCTTCGCCCGTGGAATATTTCGACCTCCCGTCGAACCTATTTAATCCCGTCGCTTGTAAATTCTACATTGATGCATACAAATTTGCCAAATTCGTCGACATTTATGACTACTGCTCTGCTACTCAGTGTAGTAGCGTAATAATATATAGCCTGTAGCCTTCCTCGATAAATGGGCTATCAAACACAAAAATAGTATTTTCCTGACATTAGTGCGTTCAACCAAACAAACAAACTCTTCAGCTTTATAATTATTATTATAGTATAGATAACAATATTATAACGCCCACTGCAGTGCAGAAGCTTATTATTATAATATTTATTATCAATCACGCCTTATCCATGAAGGAGTGACAGAGGCCTATAATACGCCCGCTTTTCCTGTCATTGCCGTGTTGAAATATACAGCCACCAAAAACAGACAGACCAACTGCTTAACGTGCCTTTTGAAGCACAGAAACGCTCGCAAATGTATTTTTTTATAATTATTAATTTAACTTAAATTAACATTAATAATAAACATTATGGGATGTTTTATACACAGCGCCATGTAGTCAAAAGTAAGCTTACATAAGGTTGTGGTATGGGAGCTAGACAATTTATAAATACATTTTTATATCTTTAAATACATACATAATATTATGAATTGGTAATACCTCAGCTCTATCAGTGGATCTATATGTGGATCACACAAATATTTGTTCCGACCCGAGAATCGAAACCGAGACCTCAGCGCGGTAGTCGTATGCTCTTAATCATTTACGCCACCGAGGTAGTTTTAATACAACTATTGCATACGTATTTGAAATAGATATAATTATTGTTGAAAAATAAAGAATCATCCATACATACATATCGTCACGCTGTTTAGGCAAGAAATGGAGTTTCATCAGTAAAAACCACGGAGAAAATCTTACAAAACAAAAAATAAATCAAATAGAATAGCTAGGTAGACGAGGGATTGTTTTTTTTTATACCACTGAGTTGGCAGACAAGCGTACCGCCCACCTCATGGAAAGAAAAAAATAAAGAAAACGTCCATAGGCTAAGGTGACCCCTTAGCCTATGGACGTTTGCAACACCAGAGGTGCAGCACTCTTTATCCCCAAATGGGTGGGCAGAGGTATACTATACGACACGTCTACATTTCAACTTATGCATTTTTGAAAGAAACATTCGTGTGTTAATTTTTTTATCCTCAATTTTGTATGCAGTACATAATATTAAACTGTAACTGTATAAATTGCCTAGAACAGACAGATATTAGATACCTATCTATAATTTACATTAAGCTTGAAGAGTTGAGAATTCATACCATTGCAAGAATAAAATAAAAAACAGTGTCAACAGAAACCTAAAATTTCATGATATTCCAAAATGGCTTACCCCATGGTTTGGTAAGTAATCAGGAAATTTAGCTTCATCATTACGCCTAATACTGAGTGTAACATCTGAGTATAATACGGTGGGTAGCGCTACCCGCGGGGTGCGTCCGGGGGGGCTGATATTACATTCATAGACTAAATACTACGAGTATGTGCAGAGAGTTTTATACTATATTAATATACTATTTGTTTTTGTCTTGTGAAAACACTTAACTTATCATGGCTCTTAGCGTTTTAATTTCATAAAAAATTAAAACTTTATAACTTTAGAACTTTTCTGATAATATTCAGTTCTTCATAAAAGAATTCAACTCAGAACCCACCTTTAGACAATTACTAAGTGATATCAACATTGAATGCTGAATTACATTACATTAGTTTTTTATTTTTATTTATTTATCTACTCGTATCAGTCAGTCCGAGACTACCAGGACTTTAATGGGTCGTGCTTATTAGTGTCTAGCACATACGACATTTTAGCCTTTTTGTTACGACCTCACTAAAAAGACTATGGTTTCAAAATTCCTCCAAATTTAACATCTAAAATAGACACATTTTATTTTATTAAATATATTCGGCCCTTTAGCGGTCTAATGGAGGCATACGCCCACTTTTCACCATGTGTATTCCTGTCCCACGTAATAGGTGGTGAGCCCATTGCCGTGTTGAAATAGACAGACGCAGGTTGTGGCTACCTGCTTTTGAAGTTTTTCAAGCTGCCTTTAAGGCCTTCAACTTGACTTAACCACTGCCATGTTACTGGCAACCGGGACCAACAGCTTAACGTGCCTTCCGAAGTACGGAAATGCTCGCAAATATAAATGCCACAAAGAAATAGTCACCCATCATTAGTGTCCATATTTAAGTTAGATGTTGTCCACTTGCTGCGTAAATACAGTCTTCATTTACGGGAAGACGGATTCTTTGACAAGTACATACTTGTATGTACTTTTAGAGTTCTTACACCTTTTATATGAATTCCATAATACGGGGTGTGCTGGAGAGTTACCAAGAACTTTAGGGTCCAATTCAGCAGTGTACTTGCAAGGAAAACATCAAACAAAATCCTATACCGACATGACCAATGTGGATAGTATACGAATCATCCACCAAAAATGATGGCACTTATGCGTTTTATGTCGTAATTAGACAGGACATATAAAGCCAGACGTGTTGCTGCTGATTTGATTGGTCCATAAATAGGTATAACATTATCGTATCGAGGCTCGTTAAAGCTCTTTTGCCAACTGTCACCTCTGCATGAATAACAATCTTAATATACGGCCACTTCATACTCCTACTTAAAAGGGTTTGCTCAACGGGAGGTCAAAGCACGGCATGAGATGAAATTGATACAAAATTTGGTTTCGTTCAATAGCCGTATTAATTTTTTATGCTTTTGTTATTGAGATGAAATTATATTCAACGGAGGGAAGCAGTCGAATCATTGAATCGTAATGATTTTCTGATGATTATTAATATAAAGGCTGAAAAAATAACAAAAAAAGAATCCCAGGGGTCATTCTTAAAAAGAATTGAATAAAATAGGTTTTCATCCTAAGGCTAAAGAAATAGATTTGAATGCATTATATTTAAATTCATATAGAGATAATAATAACAATGAGCAAGCATAAATTGTTAAATCCATTTCGATAATGCTAAAATTAAGTATGATAGATAATGACCTACTTCTCTATAAGGCACCTGGGGTCCTTGGCAAAGACACAGGAGCTCAGTGTGGTTCTTTTCAGTACGAGTTCAACATACCGACCCCGTCATCAGCCTCACGTGGTGAAAAGTCCATAGGAATTCATAAGTTAATCATAACAAAGAATCTGCAGTACAGGTGGAACATCTCTGGTGTTGGAAACGTCCATACCTAGGTTGTGATGATTACATTCAATTATGCGGCTTGTAAGCTGATTTGATATGTTAGTAATATAAAAAAAAAGTTATTAGTTTACCCATTCCACACAAAACCCCATTCGACTTCTAATAGAAATCCCAGCGACTCCCACGGCTAGTTCAGATTTTTTTTAAGATGTTTCCTATATTTGTAAAAAGAATGTAACTGACTGACTTGGACAGTAAACATCCGAAAAGTTCTTTATACGTATATTTACGGGCTATAAAGTACAATCCAGTGTTCGCAGACCACCTATCGCAGTGCTATCGCAACAAATTGCACGTGATGTATCGTTGGCTATTATTCTTGTAGCCATCGAGTTAGGGGTTGTGGGACAGTCCGGGTAACAAAAGCTTAGAATTAGTTTTAAATTTCTATTATAAACTAGCTAACTCTTTATACTAGACGGTTTTCTGTCGACCTGTTTTTCTTTCAGGACATTCAAAAATAAAATCGTAACTGAACATATCACAGAACCAAATTAAATAGTTTATTATGGTGTTCAAGACACAATAGAAAAAAAAAACAATTTAATTCAAAGCACACATTCCAATTTTCAATCAATTATATTGTGTTTGCCGTTGGAGTAAGTAAGGGCTGATCTCTATTTTCATCTTAGAGTATTTCTAGTTGCTTTCAGGCCTTACCTGGATTATACTGGATTACCTGGATTGGGACCCATCTTTATTTGGCTGCTTGGAGCAGGTATCGTTTGTATTTTGTTTTTGGGCATTGTTAGGAGCAACTGCCGTCTGACCTCCGAACCCCTTAAGGTTGCCTGGTAATAAGCAAAAGCTGATATTACATTAAAAAATGTACAGTATGTAACAGGTAAGAAGTAAAACTTCTTTATGACATTTTAACAGCTATATAATTTCTTTCAACGTCAATGAAGAAGTTTCACTTCAATAATAACTATAATAACTATATAATTTATTATTTTCGTTGAAATGTTCTTACTACACAGCAAATAGTTATCCCATGGACCATAACATTTGTGGAGCCTCTACCACCATTACGCGGCCGGCTTGCCCAGCCGCCACAGCTAGATTTTATCGCTCCTTCAAACCATTAAAACGACCATAATGAAGTTTCTGCGTCGGATAATGCACTGGAGCATTACGCAATGATTTACAAGGGCAGCAATAAAAAGAATTTAAGGGATGACCCGAGGATAGTAAAAATAGCGAATCGAGATCATAAAGAAAAGGAATGCGAGTCGGAACCGACTGCGGTATTATATTGGTGCTTTATTATATCATATTGCATGTAGAATGTGATCTATGAGAATGTTAAGGGGGATTTTGGGGGTTTCTAGTGTTGTGACTTGACCGTCATAACAAATGATTGAGATTTTGGTATGTCTATAGACTCCCCATGAAGAAACATTAACGTACTAAGTATCATATTTATATAATATAAATACTAGCTGAGCCCCGTGGCTTCACATGTGATATATTTCGAAGCCCCGTGGCACCCATTGAATTCCGTCTATTATTAATTTTGCTGTTATGTGGGACAAAAATGCATACAGTGAAATGTGGGCGTATAGTATGCCTCTGCCTACTCCTTCGGAGATAAAGGTATAAATGTAAATATGTATGTATGTAATGAATAATAAAATCCCGATTTATTAACATCTATGATTACTGCCCACCTCTTCTGCGTAGTAGAGTGATGATAGTAAGTAGTAACATGATGACATACCTTCTTCGATAAATGGGCTATTCAACATACAACTATTTTTTTTAATTCGAACCAGTAGTTCCTGAGATTAGCGTACTCAACCAAATAAACAAAGACTTCACTACTTGTTCTTGTTGTACAGGGTCATTAGTAAAACTCCTGCAATCCACCAGAAGTAGACACCTAAAGCTATAACTACAATGTTTGTTCGTAGACTATTGACGAAGTGATTAATTAGCATACATTGAAACGACACCAAGTAGGTACCTTACTTGATGACGGAGTTCACACGGCGGTCTCTCCTAGCGCTTCTGTTTTTTTTTTTATTTTTTACTTTTATTGACTGCCAGCTCTAAATTCAAGTAGGATTTAAAATCCACTGGGAATACACTAAGATGATGAGGAAGAAGGCGTCAAAGAAAAGGTATTACTATTTTCTACTTATTATATGATATGTTTTGGTCCAATAGTGTCAGAGTTAGATTTTTTCTGAATACCAAGCCCATTCAAATGCTATGGTCCAAAATCAGATATTTAGGTCATTACCGCACCTAAATCGCATAGACGGTTTGTAAAGAGTTCGGAAGTGTTCCAGTAGAAAAATGTTGCATGATGTAAGGGACTTTTCATGGGCCTGAACTGTATTCGTCTCTAACTACATTATAATAAAATAAATAGTATACACTTTTTCATTGACTAGTATTCAAATAAATGGATTCATGATTTATATAGAAAGGTGCCTTCTTACACATGTAAAATATGTTTAAATGTTTCGACTGACTTTAGGGCTTGTGAAGAAATAGCGTCATGATGTAAAAGAGAAGCAAATTAGGAGAACAAAAGTAAATACTTTTTGAAAATTGGTAGAATCACGAAAATGAATCATATATTTAAGTTGTTCAAACAAACTTTAAGATTGTGGAATGAACTCCCTTCTGAATTTTCACGACTGTCTTTAGTATGGGTATAATATAAATAGCTTCTTCAGAAGGGGTCTTATAAGGTTTTTACTGGGTCGGATGTCTTCATAAAAAAAATTATATTGCTAAATAAAACTAGTTGTTAAACTGCACACAATATCATCATTATTTTTTCACAAAATAGCAGTAATAATTTGATCAAACATTTTGAATAAAATATTGTGTTACAGAGACATCTAGCATAAATGTATCAAACTAACACTAATTGAGTAAAAGAAGGTTTGAAATTGTACTCAAAAATATCGCAATTGAAGCTCGTTTCTTTTGCTAATACAGTGCTCTAGAGTACGAACTTATTTTCCTTTCCGCTGATTGGTACACTGTAAAGTATTATTATAACGTTTGATTTTCTGTGCAGCAAACAACGCAACTTTTCAGAACAGAAGAACATTTTAGTGACATCTAGTGACATTACTTTGAACTTGTATCTTGTGGACCGTCCCAAGTGTATATTGCAAGAAGTTTCTATATAAGTTACGAGACGGCGCTAAGTTTAAATATTCGGTTTCCGAGTTTGTTTTTTTAGAAATTCACTAGTGTTTTATTTTATTTAGGTAATATTAATATTTATAGAACACTAGCTGATCCGCCCGGCTTCGCCCCATTTAATCCCGTCGTTTATTAATTTCACAATAATGTATGAACATTTTCCAAATAAGTTGATTAGGTACCTACCTAGGTACCTAGGAGAGCGGAGAGCTCTCCTAAACTATATAACTGCTGCCCGCTCGGCCCGATCGAATTATGGTTAGAAATTAATTTCTTGGCCCTATTTTGGCTTTGCTATATCAAGATATTTATTTAATTTGCATAGTGTAAAGATCTCATTTTTTTCTAAATTTCTCGAAACATCTAACGTAAATTGATTAAGATTGATACCGTATTTGTGTACCTACCTAAAATAGTTTTCCTTTTAAAGCTGTGTTGTCCATTTTTTAAAGTGTTAAAGTGGATATAGTATAGGTAGTATGTTATCCTTAAGAGGTAAACATATGCCATCGCGAACTTTTCCGTAATATACACAATTCTATCATACATTATTTTCTATCTTAAAGGGTTATTCAGCGTTATTGTTAAAAGCTCCCAAACGCCCTATTTTATCCGACACCTTCAACAAATCCTACTAATATTATAAAAGCGAAAGTTTGTAAGATTGGATTTTTGTTACTCTTTCATGCAAAATCTACTAAATGGATTTTGATGAAACTTTACAATAATATAGTTCAGCACTGATGACAATACCTCAGTAGATGCCAGGTGGCGTACATATTCCAAGGCTCTCTATGGTGTTTCTCAGCGAGTTATTGGCACACCACATAAAAAACATCAAGACTGGTTCGATGATTGTGATGTGGAAATACGGCAGCTTGTTGAAAACTATCGTCTCGCTCTAAGAGGAGTCATCGGTGCGGGGCAGCGCAAGTCCCTTCAGCAGGATCTTAAAGCAAAGATCCGAGAACAAAAGGATAGTTGGTGGTGCCGTAAAGCCGAAGAACTGCAATGGTTAGTTGACACTAGCCAAACAGCAAAATTTTTCGAAGGGCTAAAATTCGTTTTTAAGGACCCCGCGCTAAAAAGACTGCCCCTGTTTACTCGCGAGATAAAGCTAAGAAGTTGACAGATCCAAAAGAGGTTTCTTCTTCGTTGGGCTGGACACTTTAATGAAGTGCTCAATCCCGGTAGTCAAGGAGCAGATCTGTCTTACATTAATTCACTTGAGAGCTTGCCATCTGCTTCGGGCTTGGATGACCCGCCTTCGTACGCCGAGTTCGTTACTGCGATCAACCGTTTAAAAAATGGTAAATCACCTGGTTCGGACAGTCTGTCTTCTGAAATTTTCAAATACGGTGGACCGAGTATCAGGTCCAGACTTTATGAACTTATCAAACTGATTTGGGATGTTGAGATGGTTCCACAGGACTGGAAGGATGCTTCTATTAGCAAGCTATATAAAGGCAAAGGGGACCTCTCTGATTGTGGCTCGTTTAGAGGCATTGCATTGCTTTCCACAGCTGGCAAAATTCTAGCGCGCGTCATCATTAGTCGCCTAAGTAATGTAGCTGAAAGCTTCCTTCCGGAGACCCAGTGCGGGTTCAGACCTAAAAGAGGTTCGGTTGATGCCACCTTTGTAGTCAAGCAACTTCAAGAAAAAAGTTTTGAACAACACCGCGACCTCTATTTATGTTTTGTGGACCTGGAAAAGGCCTTTGACCGTGTTTCTAGAACCGCCCTCTGGATTGTTCTAGAAAAATGTGACTGTCCTGCAAAGTTCGTCAATTTTGTGCGCCAGTTCCACGAAGGCATGACAGCCCGTGTGCGTCACGAAAACAACTTTACAGACCAGTTCCCGGTCACTAGCGGTGTCAAGCAAGGCTGTGTAATGGCTCCGACCCTTTTCACTATCTACTTCGCTGCGGTAATGAATGACGCTCTTAAAAGCTGTAATGGCAAGATTACCATAAATGTCCGCATGGACAAAAGCGTTTTCGACCTCGCACGTCTCAGAGCAAAACGCAAAATAGTTTTTTTAGTTTCAGTAATAGATGTTCTGTATGCCGACGATGTCTGCCTTATGGCTGACAGTTTGGACGACCTGCAGAGCTTTTTGGACAAATTAGATGAGTCCTGTCGTAAATTCGGCTTAGTAATTAGTGTTTCTAAGACCCAGATTCTAAAACAACCTGCGAAAGGTAAATCTGCGGACGATGGTGTTGTTTACCTACGAGGAAAACCACTGCCAGAAGTAGGTACCTTCCGGTACCGTGGAACTATTTTGCGCAGTGATAATTGTCTCGAGTCTGAGATCTCTGCGCGAGTCGCCAAAGCAGCTGCAGCTTTCGGTGGTCTTAACCGACGGGTTTGGAAATCATATGACCTGAAACTCCACACAAAACTCGCTGTCTACAGGGCCATAATCTTACCATTGTTGCTCTATGCCTCGGAGACCTGGAGTCTTTACAAGGGAGATATCAGACGCCTTGATACCTTCCACATGAAGTGTCTTCGGGCGATTCTTCGGGTGAGATGGCAGGATCGTGTGCCAAACTCGGAGGTTCTACGTCGAGCTAAGCTGGAATGGAATGTATGCTAATGAAAGGCCAACTACGCTGGTGTGGACACCTTGTACGCATGGAGTCTTCCGTTTACCAAAAAAGGTATTTTACTCTGAGCTTAGCTCAGGTAAACGAAAGTCTGGAGGACAGTTTCTGCGTTACAGGGATGTTTTAAAACGCCACTTGACTGCAATTAGAATGTCTAGTGAGTCATGGGAGGAGCTTGCAACGCAGAGGTAGGAGTAGCGAACTGCTGTCAACACGGGTATACCTTGACGCCAAACGCCTGATCCGAAAAACTCGACCCAAGCCCTCCTACAACTATACTCGCAATTCAAGTGGGTCTCTTTACTGCGCTTCTTGCAATAGGACCTTCAAAACAAAATTTGGTTTTGCGAGTCATGCAAGCGCCCAGGTGAAGACGAGCTAAGGGTGTCGCCGTCGACGGATACGTCTGGGAGGACATCATCGTCATTATCATTGTTATACAAGCGAAGGCGACTTTGCTGCATGTTGATACAATGCAGGTATTTTTTACAAGGTCTCTCAACGAGACGCCTTTCATCCACCGTTGCATTGGGCATTGCAGTGAGCGGCGGACTAACAGACCCAGACATAACCATTAATATAGGCAGAGAAAATGTATAAAACATATTTAATTAAACATTTTCTGTGAATAGGTTTAATGCAATACTGTGCTGAGGGTGTAATCACCTGTATTCGAGTTATACCTGGGGCATTCAATTATTACTTAGCCTCGCCGCGCGACGGCGCTGTTGCTACAAAAAAAATTTTACTATCGTGCAGTAAAGACTTTTTGAAGTTACTAAGAAGTTTTCAATCTTTTCCCTTTCTTTTTTTTTTTGTTTTGACTGCCTTTGGAAGCGAGCGTGTCGGTCGGTTTTACAAAAATGGAAAAAGAACAATATCGTTCAGTGATTAGATTCTTGTTTTTGGAAGGGAAAACGCGCAGCGAAATCAAAGAGCGCTTGGATGCTGTGTACGGTGACTCTTCTCCTTCGATGGCGACCGTCAAAAATTGGTTCAATAAGTTTGCTCGTGGCCGCACGTCGGTTTTTGATGAGCCACGCCCATGTGCACCGAAAATGGCACCTACGGAGGAAAAGGTAAAAAAATCCACGATCTCTTGTTGGCAGACCGGCGATTGAAGATTCGCGAGATAGCTGAGACTGTAGGCATCGCAGAAGGGACAGTGCATCATATTCTGCACGAAGCACTGGGTATGAAAAATTTATCGGCGCGGTGGGTGCCGCGTTTGCTCACACCAGACAACAAGCGCAACCGCGAGACCCCATCGGCGACATGTTGGGCGCTGTTTCAACGCAATCCGGCGGAGTTCTTGCGTCGTTTTGTGATCGTCGACGAAACATGGGTTCACTGGTACACCAGAGACCAACGAACAGTCGAAACAGTGGACTTTACCCGGCGAACGTGCTCCAAAGAAGGCAAATACTGTTCAATCGGCCGGAAAGGTGATAGCCAGTGTTTTTTGGGACTCACAAGGTGTGATCTACATAGATTACCTCGAGAAGGGTAAAACAATCACGGGGCTCTACTATTCCGTGGGCCGATTCGATGACGAAATGAAAAAAAAAAACGATCCCATTTGGCAAAGAAAAAAGTGCTGTTCCACCACGACAATGCGCCGGCTCACACCTTCGCCATCGTCATGGCCAAATTGGTCGAATTGCGCTATGAATTGCTGCCTCATCCACCGTATTCTCCAGATTTGGCTACAAATGACTTCTTCTTGTTCCCGAATCTGAAAAAGTCACTCGCCGGCAAAGGATTTGGGTCGAATGATGAAGTCATCGCCGCCACAGAGACCTATTTTGAAGACCTCGGGAAATCGTATTTTTTGGAGGGGTTAAAAAAGTTGTAGTATCGCTGGGCCAAGTGTATTGAATTTAAAGGAGACTATGTTGAAAAATAAATCTCTACTTTCTTAAAATTTTCGAAGCGCTCGTGGCCCCGCGGTCTCAGTGTTCTGTTAACGATCACTGAGTTACGCAACTTTCACTATGGCTGGTACTCGGATGGGTGACCACTTTGTGGCATTTACATTTGCGAGCGTTTCCGTGCTTCGGAAGGCACGTTAAGCAGTTGGTCCCGGTTGCCAGTAAAACGGCAGTCGTTAAGCCTGGTTGAAGGCCTTATGGGCGGCTTAAAAATTTTCAACAGCAGGTAGCCACAACCTGCGTCTGTCTATTTCAACACGGCAATGGGCTCACCACCTATTACGTGGGACAGGAATCCACACGGTGAAAAGTGGGCATATAATGCCTCTGCCACCCCTTCGGGGATAAGGCGTGATGGATATATATATATATATTAAAATTTTCGTTTTTCTTTTGTAGGCTAAATATTTGTTGAATCGCCCTCGTAAATGCTCTCATTTTGGGCAAACAGATTTTAGGAAAATTGCATGTATTGTTTAGGTAAAATTAGGTATAACGCCTTGATTGGTTAGATCTTGAGTTTAATGTAACACGATTAAAAGGAGCCGAGGCCACTACTGTAGTTTTGAATAAATTAAATTTATTGCAAACATTATTATAATTACTTTCCTGCAAATAAATAAAAATGTTATATTAGCTAAAAAAGCATTAGCGGTTTTTATTTTTTCGTAAGATTCAAAACTTTACAGATGTTGATGTTAAAAAACATATATGGTATTTTTGGTTCATGATAATGGATCTTTAAATCCTAATTAGATAGTGGTAATAAAATATTTGAATTAAATTTTACAAATTCCTACACCCAACAAGAGTTCACTCGATGTCAAAATCTAGAAAATTAATAATTTCACTATGAAATGCAGTTTCATATTAGGCGCGGCGCACCCTAGATCGCGCTCCATTAAAGTTGTTAGCACCATGAACTTAGTGAACCTGAACCTTTAAAATGGCTAATTGGACATTGCCCTCTCTGGCGAAGAGCTGATAGTTATTTATGATGTCACTTCATATTTGCACGTAACCGATAAACATTTGACCTTCAATTTTATCTGCACGTAACAGCTGTCCCTAAAAGAATTTATATGATTTTCTGTAATAGCTTACACGCAGATCAGAGAAGATCTAGTCTTCATTTCGTCGAATTTATGAGAATGTCTCATGTTAGGTGATTTTAACGGTTAGGTTGGTGAGAAGCGTGATGGATATTAAAGTGTTTTGGGAAAATATGGTGACGAACGAGTTAATGAAAATGGAGAAAGCTTGCTTGAAGTATGTTTGGAGAGAAATCTTGTGGTAACCAACACCATGTTCAACCACAAGGACATCCACTTGTTTACGAGACAAGATGGAAACCAGAGAAGCATGATTGATTTTGTGATAGTAGATGTAAGGCTGAGAAAGAAAATATTAGACACCCGGGCATACCGCGGTGCCGGTATTGACACAGACCACTTCTTGGTTATGAGTCGAGTAAGAGTTTTGTTTCAGCGGTGGCGGCACCGTGTGCATGAACCCTGTAGTGTACTAGAGCGCATAAAAGTCGATAATTTGCAAGAGATAGGTATAAAAGAAGAATTTTGTAAAGTGAGCAAGAAATTTCAAAATCTAGATGAGGTATGTGAGATGGAAAAATTATGGAAGTCGTTTAAGGAAGGTCTCGTGGAAGTTGCGATTGAAGTGTGTGGAGTAAACAAGAGGAGCCAAGGATGTAAGGTAAAGAGAATGTGTGCAGAAGTCATGAAAGCGTTGTCCGATAAGAAGAAAGCATGGTTGGATTGGCTGACTACAAAAGTCAATCAAAGAATGCAGAAAACTGATGAGGATGTAAGAATGGCAAAGGATGAATATAAAAGGTTTAAGCGTGTTGCAAAAGAGGTGGTAAAAAGAAAGAAGAAGAATGACAGAGATGATTTTGTCAACAGGTTGTCTGATGATTTCGAAAAGAATATAAAATTCTTTTGGAAATCCATAAGAACAGTGAGAGCTCAACAGACAACATTGCAGCTTACCCATATCAGGAACCATGATGGCAGTGTTCTGAAAGGTGAAGAATGTGTGCTCAAAAGATGGATGGAATATTTTGAAAGTTTATTTGAAAAAGAGGATATGCAAGCACAGACACATCGCTAGGAAGTAAGTGAAAGCGGTAATGAAAGTGATATAAGTATAGAAGAAATTATGGAAGCATTGAATAAGGCGTGGTAGTCAGTCAGCTGCCTTTTTAACCTTTGCTGGGATGGCAGCGTACCAGAAGATTAGTGTAAAGCTGTCATCGTGTCGCTGTATAAAGGAAAAAGGTCGCAGCAAGGGTGCAAAAACTACCGCGGCATAAGCTTGCTCAGCAGTAATTGAAAAACTTTTGGCGAAGAGTCAAAAAGTTTATTGCGCATTCGTAGACTTGGAAAAGGCCTATGATAGAGTGGTGAGGAATGAACTGTGGTCAACATTGTCCATGTATGGCATGGCGTAAGCAGTAACTTGATACGAGCACTGAAATCTCTATATGAGGGATCCAGTGCTTGTGTCAGAATCAACGGAGCTTGCACAGAGTTTTTTCACATCGAAAAAGGTGTGAGACAGGGTTGTGTAGCGTCACTGTGGCTGTTTAACCTATAAATTGACAGACTTGAAAGAACTGTTTAAAAGATCAGATCAGTCATTTTTAAACAAGTTTAAAAATGACTGATCTGATCTATCAAATGTCTTCTTTACGCTGATGATCAGGTAATACTTGCATCATCAGCAGACGAGTTGCAGGTGATGGTTAATATTATGCATGATGCGCTGAAAGGCAAAGGAATGAAAGTGAATGTAAATAAGACGAAAGTAATGGTTTTTGAAAGAGAGAAAAACATGACAGATTTCTCGATTATTGTGGAAGGAAAAAGAGTGGAACAGGTGAAAGAATTTATATACTTAGGCTCAAAAGTTGCGAGAGATGGAAAGTGTGATGATGACATTGAAAGAAGAGTTTTGGCTGGCAATCAAGTGAATGGAGCAATGTGCACCTTTATGAGCACCCAGAACGTGTCTAAAAAGGCAAGACTGGCTGTGCATAGAGGAGGGTTTCTCCCTACACTAACATATGGCAGTAAAAGTTGGGTATAACAGAAGAAGCATAGAAATAAAAATAATTGCAGTAGAAATGAGGAGTCTGCGAAGTATAGCTGGAGTGAAATTGATAGACAAAGAAAGGAACAGCGTGATAAGGGAACATTGCGGTATGACAGAAGACGTAGTGACTAAGATACAAAAAGGGATGCTTAGATGGTTCGGACACGTGGAGACAATGGATGAAAATAGACTGACGAAGAAAATTTAAGAGGTGAGAGTAAATGGGCAAACTGATAAAGGTCGACCTCGACCTACATATACCAATCAAATTGAAGATCTTTTGACAAAAGGCCAGGTCAAGAGTACCCTTAATCGGCGAGCGTGTATGAAAACAATTATGAAAGTTGAAGAAGCCAAAGTTGTATGCCAGGATCGTAGTAAGTGGAAAGCCATAGTCTCTGCCTACCCCGATGGGAGACAGGCGTGATGATATGTATGTATGTCTCATGAGAATCTTCATTGTAAAATTAGGTAGATCTTTTCGAGCGGGCTCTCTTGGTTGTTGAGGCTTATCATCGACAGCAGCTGGTGATGGTTAGATGAATCTTGGCGTCTTAACACATGAATTATATTATTATTCGTTAAAAATCTTTATACGATGAAGGCTATATCTGTGTTCGTAAATTCTCCAGTTATTTGATATTTGCTTTTAATTTACCTGTGTTAGTGGAAATGTGAAGAAACATATAAATAACTATAAGTATAGATTATAACGGCAAAGATGGAACCCAGGAAATTGATGGAAACAGGCAAAACGAATAACAAAAACGTCAACGCAAGACGAATATCATTATTCTGACTCTTTAGCGTCTAATGGATTAGTAATACACACGGCAATGGGCTCACCACCTGTTACGTGGGACAGAAATGCATACGGTGAAACGTGGGCGTTAAATATGCCTCTGCCTACCCCTTCGGGGATAAAGGCGTAACAATATGTTGTTGTTATTGTTGTTGTTAACACATGAAGCGGGCCCTCAAAGAGGGGAGGCTTGCGGTCTTTCGGAATTATGTTGGTTTCCCTTAGGGCCAAGTCTTAATGTCGACAAGTCAGGGACCCCAAATAAAATTTTAGAGACCTATTGTCATCTGAAGACACTATGCTTTGGAATTCCACTTCTGACACCAATATGTTAGGAAACCTAAACCAGTTGGCTTTTTTAAAATTAGAGAATCTCTTTTTACTACAACTTTATTTTGTATAAAACCTTTACACTGGTTGTAAATAATAATACTATAAAGATTGTTAAAAAATAGTTTTACCATAAGAAAGCTAAATTCTTCGTGACATAGGCTATATTAAATTTTCAAAAAGTGTAGCGTTATGTACGAAATCTCGAACAGGAAAAATTCACCAAGCGGGCGAAGCTGCTGGCGGTCTTTGAAGGCAACCAACCGACCCATACTTAAGAAAATAACTGGTTAATAAAATAATATTCAAAACTAGCTTTTGCCCGCGGCTACGGCGTGGGTATTTGTTTATGTGATCCAGTCTCAATGAGGAAGCAGTTCAAAAGTCAAAAGAAAAGTCGCTATCTCTCGGGTAATAAATTGCAAGTTAGTTGAAGAAAAAAGTATGTCTTTTCTAGGGAACCGTATTCTGGGGCCAGTGCTGTGGTACACCCAGTGGCCCCGGCAAGCACCACTGCCTTAGATTACGGTTTCACATTTGTTTTATTTAGGTACATCTAAATAAAACAAATGTGTGTCATTCCTCATTGTTTTTCTTTTAACAAAATAAATATAAATAAATATCCATCACGCCTTATCCCCGAAGGGGTGGCAGAGGCATATTATATGCCCACTTTTCACCGTGTGGATTCCTGTCCCACGTAATAGGTGGTGAGCCCATTGCCGTGTTGAAATAGACAGACGCAGGTTGTGGCTACCTGCTGTTGAAATTTTCAAGCCGCCCATTCGGCCTTCAACCAGGCTTAACGACTGCCATTTTACTGGCAACCGGGACCAACGGCTTAACGTGCCTTCCGAAGCACGGAAACGCTCGCAAATGTAAATACCACAAAGTGGTCACCCATCCGAGGACCAGCCATAGTGAAAGTTGCGTAACTCAGTGATCGTTTACAAAACACTGAGACCGCTTTTAACGCTTTTCATTTTATTTTTTTCAACAAATCCAGTTTACCTGAATGCTAGTTCTATAATAGTGACATCGTGGCATACCTAATACATTGATAGTGTAAAGGGCTACAAATAACACACGAGTGCAACCCAATCGAGACGTCAAGTCAATTCAAGGAAAACAAGCACAGTAGTTATAAACCTGAAAGATTAAAAGCTTCTATTGTGTTATAAGATCTAAATATCTTTGCGACAGGAAATTATTTATCTATCACGCCTTATCCCCCAAGCGGTGGCATACATATTGTATGCCCACTTTTCACCATGTGTATTCCTGTCCCACGTAATAGGTGTTAAACCCATTGCCGTGTTGAAATAGACAGACGCAAGGAATAATGTGCGATGGGAATAATGTCAGTACTATTATCATCATTACTATTTATAGCATCTGGTTTGCATATTGCAAGACTTCTTAGGCCCACTTGCGTGAATGCTGGGGTTAAATAAATAATTATAGAGTTAGATAACTCGGAATTAAGTAAATAACTTTATAACCCTAATCATGTCTTGCACCATAGAAAAATATCATCGGGTTAACTAACCCAGTGTTTTATGTCACTCTATGTCATCCAACCAAACATTAATGAGTGAACAAAGAATGAAACAGGTATGTCTATCTCTTTTACACTACAGTTTGCCATATAAGACTTTTTCTTACACGAATGAATGTAACATGACAGCCGAGTGCATTTTATTTTTATCGTATTATGTGTGCGCGGCGTGTCATTTTGAGGAGTCCGTGTCACGTGCCACTTCATTGTCTGTCAGCTGCTAACCCAACGTTTGACGAATTAACCTTCAGAAATCGGTGAGATAAAATTTTAGCGATTTAACCCTAGGGGTCATGCGAGACAAATTAATGATGTCTTTCAAGCTGAACTGGTGGCCATCGACCAAGCTTGTAAGTGGTTAAACAATCAACAGGTAGCTACAGCTTTCATCATGTCGGACTCTAGGTCAGCCTTGGAAGACATTAGCAACACTAACAGCACACATCAAATCACCACTAACATACAAAATTTCTTACACACTACACAAACACAAATTAGCTTTGTATGGGTTAAAGCCCATACGGGTATACATGGTAATGAGGCTGCAGACATAGCCGCTAAGTCTGCGGCCTCTGAATCCTGCCTACCCATTTTTATGCAGTTTCCGTTAAGTTACGTCACCAGAAAGGCCAAAACTCATAGCTCCAACTTAGCTTCAGACAGATACAGTAATAATGTTAAAGGAACAGCAATTAAAACCTGGTGCCCATCACTCACACATCTGCACAAACTTATCGACATAACAGGGCACACATTTGCACTCACACAATTACTCACCAACCACGGTTACCACAAACAATACTTACATAGATTCCATATTACCGAAGACGACACCTGCCCCTGCGACACCACCACGCAAACATTTACACACCTCATTACACAATGCCCACGATTTACTCGCACGAGACTTAACCACGAACAGCACTGTCACCATGATAATATAGACCCATACAATTTAACACTACTCGTCACAAACACCACCGCCATCAATACCTTCATGACCCACATCACCTACATAGTTAACACACTCAAAGAATTCAACAACACATAATTCACACTTTCTACAATAAACTAAATCCGACTTATTTACGCTTACCACCGCTTCTCTCGCATCATCCACTATTGAGTATAAATATAAGAATCTTATTAACCAAATATATTGTTAACTTATTACAATGTAAATGCAGACAATAACATATAACTACCATATTATATTTCTGTATCAAATTGCAGAATGAGCTATACGAGAATAAACTCCCCCTCAAGGTGGTTTAACCATGAGGGGAAACAAAAACCCAAGATCGCGCATGTGGGCCTTATAAGATTAAAGCCTCTAATATGATAAAGTTATTTGTTCTATAAAGTATGGTCAAATTTTAATAGCTAACGGGTCCCGATTTTTTATAACAGAACATAAAAGAGATCAACAAAAATACTGCCGGTTTCATAACGTTAAGATGAGATGAATGCTTACTGAATGAATAATAACTTAGAACGAACAAAAAGCTATCAAAACCATCAATGATATTATAATTTTACTCATTATCAGGTGTTCTTTCAAAGATTAAATAAAGCGACTTGTGCTAGAGCAGATTGTTGCCGTAGGTACGAACTTTGTTATATTTTTTAATCACTTATTGTGTATGCTTGAATAAAGCTGCGATGTGGATGAAATGCTTTGTTTGAATTAAAAATTCTATTATACATTCAAAGGCGTTGTAAGACTCCCGCACAAATGCTTCGGTGAAATTTGTAGAGCACGATTCAATTAAGTTGTACAATAATTGTATTCTGTACGCAAATTGAAACATCCCGACTAGCATTCTGCTACAGTTATTTAACTAACTAACTATCTTCACGCTGTATCCCTGACGGGGTAGTCAGAGAGGACAGATCGCCAGGCTTCGCGATCCATGCATACTTCTTTCGCTTCTTCGAGATTCATCAATCACTTCATACACGCACGTCTGGGTATCCGAGTACTTTTGACCTTTCCGTTTTTGAGCAATCTGCTCACGTGGTCTTCATATGTCAGTCTCGGCCTACCCTGACTCCTTCTACCCTCTACTTTTGAACAATATATATTCTTCGTCAATCGTTCCTCACTCTTCCGTTGGACGTGTCCAAACCAACGCAGCACGCCCTTTTCCAGCTTAACGCTGACACTTTCATTCAAACCTGCCATATTGCGTATCACTTCGTTACGTATTCGGTCGGCCAAGGTAACGCCGCACAATTTTCGAAGTGATCGCATCTCCACAGCATTCAATTTACTTTCATGCATCTGCTGACATACCCAGGTTTCACTACCGTAAAGCAAAGTTGGCACTAGCACTGCGTTATGAATCGCCATTCGTGCTTCTTTTACGATGCTTTGTCGCTTTACTAACTGGGACAAAGCACCGTTAACTTTGTTTCCGGCAGCTACTCGCCGTTCTACATGCGAATCACATCTTCCATCCGCGCTAAACATACTTCCTAAATACACAATTTCATTCACTTGCTCTAGACGTTCCTGGTTTACCCTAATCTCGCATTTAGTTCTTACGTCACCTCTTTCAAATACTAGAACCTTAGTTTTACTTGCATTCAAGCGAAGACCCTTACTTTCACACTCCTCTTTCATATTAGTGACTAATGTCTGAAGGTCGGCTTCTGATGAGGCCATGAGCACCGCATCATCAGCGTACAGCAGACAGTTTACTGTAAAGTCACCCAAATTCACACCCATATTAAAATCTTTCAATTTCTGCAGGCAACTGTCCAGATACACTATGAACAGCCAGGCGGACATGATACATCCCTGTTTTACGCCTGTACAGACATCAAAAAGAGGTGACACATCCCCCCTACTCGTACGCAAGCCTTACAGTCCCTATAAAGTGACTGTATTGCCCGCAGTAGCGAGCCGTCCACGCCATATCCGGGCAGCAAGTCCCACAGCGTTTCTCTCACAACGTTATCAAATGCTTTCTCTAGATCCACAAAAGCGCAGAAAACCTTCTGGCTAACAGCCAGAAACTTTTCCGCGATTATGCGGAGAGAAAACACTTGATCCATGGAACCTCTTCGACGTCGGAATTCGCATTGAGCCTCCCATAAATACCTTTCAGACTTTTCTTGCATTCGTGCCGTTATAACCTTTGCATACACCTTACTAGCTAAGCTGACCAAGCTGATCGCCCTGTAGCTGGAGCAGTTTAGGCGCGAGCCTTTCCCTTTGTAAATAGGTACTACAACTGCTACTCGCCAGTCATCTGGGACCTCACCCGTCCGCCAGCACAAGTTGCATAACAGACATAGTGTGTCCCAGACACGCGACCCACCGTACTTGATCATCTCAGCAGTAACTCTGTCTTTTCCCGCAGCCTTACCACATTTCATACTTCTTATCGCTTGTTCTATTTCTTTCATACTAATGACTTCAATGACATCGGGATCCGGAGCATCGAAGTGAGCTCCACTTCCCGATGTGGCATCTCTGTCTTTTCTTGCATACATCTTTCCATAATATTCACTCCATCTCTGCAGGACGTCAGTTTGGTCTGTTAGGACGTCATTGTTAACACTGAGCACTTTATTCATACTGCAGATTGCCGAACAACTCCGGGTCTTGCCTACCTCTTTCCAGAAGAGCTTGGCATTATCCCAGAAATGGAACGACAACCTTTCATCCGCTTTCATTCTGCACCTTTCACGAGCTTCTTCTATTAGTGCCTTCGTGTTAACTTTCTGCAGCTTGTATCTCTCTTTCATATTAAAATCATTCCGCGAGGCTAAGTAGTCTAGCCATGCTTTCTTCTTCATTCGAACTGCTTCTTTCACTTCCTCATTCCACCATGCATCACGCTTATTACCACTGCCTCTTTTCGTTTCTCCACACACTTCCACAGCGGCATTTATCATACTATCCCTAAGGTTCTGCCATACACTTTCCACATTCTCACTACTTACATTGACGTCGCCAAGCTTTTCGGCTACCCTTTAATTATATTTATCCCTAATGGATGCATCCTGCAGCTGCCAGCTTTTGATGCTATAAGTCGGCTCAGGTTCAGGACACTCGGTACGATGACGCCAACCCGCGAACAGACCCCTAATCCTAGTTATGACTAGGTAGTGGTCTGATCCCAGCTCAGCGCCTCGATAAACCCTTGTGTCCATCACCTGTTTACGGAGCCGACTATCCATTAGGAATAGATCTATCATGCTTCTCTTTGACTTACATCTCCTCGTATACATATGAATTTGTTTGTGGTTGAACATTGTGTTCGCCACAAACAAATCCTTTTCCTTACAAAATGCCAGTATTAGCTTGCCAGCGTCGTTCACCCTTTTATCCCCATACTTCCCGAGTACCGACTCAAAACCATCGCGAGCCGTACCCACCCATCCATTCAAGTCTCCACATACTATAAGTCTTTCATTTCCTTCTATCACATTTAGAGCTTCACTCATACTCTCCCAGAAGTCCTCTAGCTCACTCGCGTTCGACGAAGATACTGGCGCGTAAGCAGCTACCAGGAAAATCTTCGTCAAACCAAGTTTTACACGGATCCAGAGGATTCTAGGACCTACCAGTTTGTACTCATACATACCGGAGGCCAATCGCGAGGACAGTCAGCCAATCCAACCATGCTTTCTTCTTATCGGACAACGCTTTCATAACTTCTGCACACATTCTCTTTACCTTACTCGCTCCTCTTGTTTACTCCACACACTTCAATCGCAACTTCCACGAGTCCTTCCTTAAACGACTTCCATAATTTTTCCATCTCACATACATGATCTAAATTTTCAAATTTCTTGCTCACTTTACTTAAAAAATCTTCTTTTATACCTATCTCTTGCAAATTATCGACTTTTATGCGCTCTAGTACACTACAGGGTTCATGCACACGGTGTCGCCACCGCTGAAACAGACCTCTTACTCGACTCATAACCAAGAAGTGGTCTGTGTCAATACCGGCACCGCGGTATGCCCGGGTGTCTAGCACTTTCTTTCTCAACCTTGCATCAACAATCACAAAATCAATCATGCTTCTCTGGCTTCCTTCTTGTCTCGTAAACATGTGGATATCTTTGTGGTTGAACATGGTGTTGGTTACCACAAGATTCCTCTCCAAACATACTTCAAGCAAGCTTTCTCCATTTTCATTAACTCGTTCGTCACCATATTTTCCCAATACACTTTCATATAAATCACGCTTCACACCAACCTAACTGTTAAAATCACCTAACATTACTATTCTTTCTTTCTGTTTGCATTTACTCAGAATATCACTCATACTCTCCCAAAATGCCTGCCTCTCGCTTTGGTCTCTTGAAGATCGGTACCACCGCGCATCTTGCGGAGCATAAACTCCTACAACAAAGATGCGGGTGAGTCCAACCTTCAACCTCAACCAAAGGAGTCTTGGGCTCACACATTCATATTCTGTCACACATTCATTCATTCTAGCGGATAGTAGCACACCAACACCCTGGCACGCTGTACTGGTATTGGCTACACCTGACCAGTAGGCGGTATATGGTCCATGTGTAGTGGTGTCACATCCTTTCCTCTTTGTTTCATTCACACACAAAATATCAAGTCGTCTCTCTCGCATCATCTTGCATACCTCCACTATTTTGTCTCTCATTCCTCCTCTTACATTCAATGTAGCAAAGCGGCTATCCCTAGTCCACTTTTCGCCTCGATGGGAAACGTGACGTGACGGGTCGCGAACCACATCGCCGCCATTTCGGATTTTATTTCTACTTATATCCATAGCGTACCCACGAGAAGCTAGGGAAATTTAGAGTCCGCCTAGACAGAGCCCCGCTTGTCTAGGTAAGGCTTATTCTGGGGTCGCCTGGTCCCAGGGCAATCAGGCACGTTTAAAACTAGGCTGGCCTTAGCCACGCAGCACATCGGCACGGCAACCTTCGCTTGGCGGAGAGAGGATGGGACGAGGACAGGGTAGGAAAAGGATTAGTGGATAAGGAAAAATGAATGAGGTAGGAAAAGGACTAGGATTAGGGTATAATAATCGTAACCTTCCGTATTCCAATCCGTAAAAAAATCAAACAGCCAGGACAGTTGTTAACACACGTTACATGACCTCTGCAGTCCGAGCTCTTAACGCTGACACTGTCGTTCAAACCTGCTATATTGCGTATCACTTCGTTACGTATTTGGTCGATCAAAGTTACGCCGCACAATTTTCGAAGTGGTTGCATCGCCACAGCATTCAACTTACTTTCATGCATAAGTTATTGACCCTATTCACGCTGCGCTTCAATGACCTGGGGCTGTTAAAGACTCCCAGCAACACTACAACGACGGACATCCGGCAGTGCTTGTGTACTCAGCAGATACGGATGTAATAAAGTTTGTGTTTATAAATTAGTAGCTTAGTTATATCTGTTTGCTTTATAGTTGATATGTATGTAATCTGTAAATATAGAATCGATAATGGTAGTGTCAATTGTGAACACCTGCAAAAACATCAAGTTATGTTAGGTAGAAATCGTTGTTGAGATAATATTAATTACTTCGTATCAATGATAATCGGAATTGGAATTAGTGAATGTCTCAGAGTATTTGATATTCTAATTGTGATCCTGATAGTTGATTTTGGAGTAATAGTTCTATATGATTTACTCAAAAGTTGTACTCATGTGTCTTTTTTGATGTTTTGGACCAATCGCAGGATATTTTTCAAGGACCTTTACCATCAACACCTTCTTGACAAATCAGTCAAAGGACACTATGATAAAATCGTCAAGTTGACATGTGGATACATTTTGATAATACCAATCAACATCTTGAATTATAACATTTGGCAGTTAATTAAAAGACAAGTGGTAAACGAATGTAAATATTTCAAATGTATAAATTTTTAATATACTGGTAAACTCTTAAATGTATGTAAATAACAATAATAAATAAATATTGTGGGACATTTTTTTACACTGCGCCGTCTAGCCCAAAGTAAGCTAATATAAGCTTGTGTTATGGGATATAGACGACTGATAAACATACTTATATATTTCTAAATACAAACATATTATAGATAGGAAACACCCAAACTCCGAAACAAATATTTGTGGATTACACAAATATTTTCTCCGACCCGGGAATCGAACCCTTGACGTCAGTCACGGCAGTCGCATAAACTACCACAGAGCCACCGAGGCAGTCAATGTATGTATGTTTCTGGAGCGTAGATCAACGGACAAACTACAAATAAAAAACCAATTTGTCGCAAGAGCCTTTGACATGGCCCCCGCTGAATCGATAGAAGCTTCCCTAAACCGCGAAGGAATAGACTTCCAAAGACATAACAGAACAGGTGAAATACATGCTGAGAAACCGACTGATATTATAACAATACGAATCCTTAATTTGACCGGACATAACTAAGCTTACTGGAGCTACTACCATTGTTTACCACATGTGATTACATTTCATCTTGTATTTAGTACTCCTAACTCTAAATTTTAGTGAAATGTGACCTTATAAAATACTTAATATCTAAACTCGAAAATCTTTGAAGAATTAATATCAAATTAAATATTTCAATGGTTGGTTACCTACGTTAATCACAATGTGTCCGTCTGATTACAATCTAAAGAGTTTTTTGTTCAGATACATTATTTATTATTTGGATTCCAATACTTTAATTTACTAACCTTGGTCCGTGGGGTCCTAGCGCTATAAGGCTTTTCAAAGAAATAGCAAAAAGGTTAGTCGACATCACAGGAGACCGAAGAGCTGGCAGCTACCTCAGACAAAGAATTAGTCTAGCTATTCAAAGGGCTGCCAGTATTTTCGGAACCTTAACTCCTTATAATAATATATTTTAGATAAATATAATATTTTTAAGGTTATTTAATAATTTGTATTTAATCAATTGTATTCTTGTAAATAAAGTAATATATTATTTACCAACAATATTTTACTTTTCAATGTGGGTACAATGGTACATCTTGACCAGAGTTAAGGAGAAAATCTGTAATATGTATAATAATGTACGACTAACTTATTCTAGTAGTAATGTTAAAAAATGTAATACTTGTGACCAATGTACTCAAACAGATGCCATTCAAATCCAAGGGGTTCGTTCTTCTTCTAGTAATTTGCTTTTTCGGGAATAATCAATTGAACTTACTCCACCAAAATATTGATGGTCTAATAAGCAAGGCCGGTGAATTAGTTGTACATCTGCACTCATTGGGTAATAATGAAAGTGACTGTTCCATCGATATAATTTGCATAACAGAACACAACATGACTCAAAATGATACCAAATTATTAAGGTTTCCTAATTTTGTGCTAGACGCTTATTATACTCGAAAGAACCACCACGGAGGGTCTTGTCTACTGTTAAAGTAGACCTTTAAATTAAAAAATATATCAGAAACTTTTACTCAGAAATTTTTGAATGCGTTGCTATTGAATTGTTAGATTATAACATTATTATTGTATGCATTTACAGATCACCTCGAAACATAAAAGCAAATATTGACTTATTTTTTGGGCGTTTGGAGTTATTATTACAGAAAATAGGATATAGAAACAAAAAAATCATTATTTGTGGGGATTTTAACATAAACAGAATCAGTACTTCTAATACTTCAAGACAAATTGAACAGTTATTAAAATCATAAAATTTAAAATTAGCTATAAACCAACCAACAAGGCTAAGTTCAATGACATGCATTGACAACATAGCCTATAATATCAGGGGGTCTAGATCATGTGTTATTGATTTGTCGCTCTCTGATCATACTGCCCAGCTATTATCTTGGCCTATACAAAGAAACATTAATACAAAGCACTGGTTTAAGATGAAAAGGGACTATAGCAAAGACAACACTATAAAATTCATAGACTGTATCAAAAGTCTTACATTTTCAGAGTGCGTTACATGTATTGACCCAGACGAAGCATACAATAACTTCTTTGAACTGTTTAAATTATTCTATGACTTGTGTTTTCCAATGAAAAAAATTAGAATCAGTGTTGTAAAAAAGTCAAAATGGATTAGTAGAGGATTAAAACGGTGTTCTAAAAGAAAACGTCATATGTTATATGTCTCACCAACTCTAGAAAAAAAAACAGAATATGTGAAATACACAAAAAGACTAAAAAATATAATAAACAAAACACAGAAAACACAAAATAATTACTACATTAATTCAGCAAAGAACAAAAGTAAGACTACGTGGCAAATCATAAATAACTATAAAGGTGCAATACTAAAAGATAAAATAATACAAATTAAACATAATGGCCACGTTATTATTGACGTTGTTGCTCGGGGGCGTCGTCGTGAACAATTCATGTGTGCCCCCGAATAGTGTCTGGCCGTGGGCGGAAGGTCGGGGGACCCCGCCCAACTGGCCGCTTGGCGATGGGCACCCTTTCTGTGTTCCAGGGGGTGCCTACTTTTTGCGCACGCCCGTACCGGCCGCTCTCACCTCCTCTGCTTACAGAGGTGCGCTCGAGAGCGGTGGAGGTGCGGGCTAGTTCTTCAGCTCCTTAGGGAGCTCCGGGGTGGCCGCTTAAACGATCGCCCCGAGACGGACCCCTCCATTCTGGGGTGCCCCTTGTCGGCACGCAGGGATTTAACCTCAGGCCTACCCTGCGAGTCGGTTTAAGGTGAGGCGGAACCCCGTGGTTTAGTGGGTAGGACGGGCTCTCTCTCACGGGCCGGGAGCCGCCCCCGCAGCAGGGATGACGGTGCGTAAACGCATTCGACGCGAAACAAAAAAAAAACGTTATTATTGAACCGAATATTATTGCTGAAATATTTAATAATTTTTTTATCGATGACATAAAGTCGAATACAAACAAAAATATTAATTCTTATAAAAATATAGTGCATAATAAATTGACATACATACTAAAAATTTATTAATAATATGATTTAACATTAATCTTAGTTAAAAAAAACAATTATAACTATATCTAAATAAAAAAAAAACTACCTAACCTATTTATTATAATTTAGACTGGGTCCCCTCGGTAGGGTACCCATGACGCAGGCAGCATTCCCACGCTGAATAGCTATGGAAAGCCTTTGCGCGAGAAAACTACCTGCACGAGGATCGCCAGTTTCTTCCCTCAGACGCTTACTTAAAGCCGTAAAAAGACCATGTGCGCCGCGACCCCATGGACCTAGTGTCTCGACACCAAATGGAATGAATTCATATTGGGTACCGAGACAACTGTACTTGCCAACCTTCAGCCGCTCGCGAAGATTTGCCGCAGCGCTTGCTTTTTTGCTAGTAGCCGGGAGATAGGACGTTGCAAGAGTATCGGTGCAAGTGGCATCCCATACTAGTGCACGTCCCATTCTCCAGGGTACTAAAGACATCCCGTCGGGCCGCTTACCATCATCTCGTATAATTTGCGGTTCTAAGACCGCGGGGACATTTATACTGACAAGGGCTCGTCTCAGGATATCATTTAGTGCAGCGTGACGGGAGTGACGGCCAGCGGCAAAAGAACAGGCAAGCCCATGATGTCCGAGGTGGCTCACATAAGCTCCGCACGAAACACAAGAGTGTTCAATGCACACATCAGCACCCAACCGGAGACAAACTGCTATGCGGAGTGTAGTGGGATCAATGAAGGTGCCAGTGTTCGGAGAAGGAAAGGCGTGAAGCCATTGCCCAGACTCTGATCGAGATACAGCTAAAAGCCTTGCTCGATTAGTACCGGAAGAGTTTTCAATAAGAGTATTGAGAAAAGCAGAAGAAGCTATTGTGTCCCAGGCCCTTTGCTTTTTGAGCATCGGGGGTAAATTTGGACTTGGTCCAGCTAGCCAAGCATTCAAGGCTTCGTCCAGACTCGCAATCTCACAGTTTGAGGCTGTAGGAGCCTTTAAGACTTTACCTATGAGGTCACGAGTGCTGAAAATCGAAGACAGGAATGCTGGTAAAGCTATACTAGAAATTTTTCGGGTCCCCAAACCACCGAACCTAATAGGTAAGGAAGCTTGGGACCATGCTTGCTCATTGAGATGAATATTCAGAATAGTTTCAATTTGGGATTTTAAAACATTTTCAATGGGTAACATCAGATTAGGAAATTTCCAAATAGGGCAGCAACGGAGCAAGTAAGTAAATTTGGGCACAAATAAGCAGAATTTAAGGATAAACAAAGCGCAGTGACTACTAATTTTGACAATGCGGTCTGAATATTGATTGAATTTTGTTACCAACTCTCCTAAGAGATGAGGAATGGCGTCATCGAAAATGGGAGATCCCAGGAGATATAGGCTGTTCTTAGATAAGAGTTTAATATTTGGGCAAACTTGGTAAAAATTTTGATATATTTGAGAAACTAAGGATGTGTTGATTTTGTCTGAAATAAATAATTCACATTTATTAAAATTTAAATGCAAACCAATAGTGTTAAATTTGTCTATAATTAAAGTTAAATCTGCAAGAACAGTCTGTGAATCACCACCTAAGGTCCCATCATCGAGATACCAGATATTTAATTTTGAATTTAAATTATGAATTATAGAATTTATAACCAAACTAAATATAGCTGGACCAAGGGGATCACCTAGCTGACAACCCACGGCTGAAAGGATTTCGTTACTCTTGTGAATTAATTTAGAAGGGCAGTGGTAACACTGAAGTAAGAAATTATAGATTTCAGGAACATGTAAATTAATTTAATTTAGCAAGGCGTCCCGATTAACCGAATTAAAGGCATTTTTAACGTCTAATTTTAAAAGAACCTCGCATTCATCGGTCTGTGCAAAGGTGCGAACAGCATGAACTGCCGCTTCACAGCCTCCGCGGGTGCCAAAGCCAACCTGAACGGGTTCAAAGAGGGTCTGCAACTTGGAGCGAGATAGTCGGACACAAACTTTGGCAGCTAAACGACGAAAGGTAGAACCCACCGCTATAGGGCGCACACCACCATCTTTTAAAATAATTAAATTAATAAATCAATATATAGCACCCGTACTTAGTCATATGATTAATTTATGCATAGAGCATGGAGTTTTCCCAAGAAAATTAAAACTGACTGTTATAAATCCAGTGCTCAAGAAAGAGGATAAACTAACTGTAAAGTCATACAGGCCAATAGCATCAATTCCCATTTTTGCGAAAATATTTGAAAGGGTCATTTATAACAATATATATAATTATTATGATGTGAACAATATATTTACAGAAGAACAATTTGGTTTTCGACAGGGAAAATCTACTGGCACTGCACTCTTCCATTATTTACATCAAGTAATGACAGGATTAGACCAAAAAAAAGTATTGTCTCACTATTTATGGATATGACCAAGGCCTTTGATCACGTGGATCACGAAATCTTATTATTAAAACTAGAAAGGTATGGGGTGAAAGCAAACTCACTAGCATTACTAAAATCTTACCTCAGTGATCGGCTACAAGTGACTGCCATTAAAAATATAAATATAAAATCTAAACTTGAAGAAAATTATATCTCTAAACAAAAAATGGTTAAATATGGCGTTCCACAAGGCAACATCCTTGGGCCACTATTATTTTTAGTATATATAAATGACCTCCCAAAAGCTATCAACTCTATAACATACAATTTTAGGCAAAACTTTCAGGAATATGCTAAAAATTATTCAAAGATATTTAAACAAACGTGTCATCTTGCTAAGTCAAACTTCATTAAAAATAAAATTTCTAATTCTGTAAATAAAATAAAAATGACTTGGAACATCATTAACTCTGAATGCGGTAGATCTTTAGTGACTGAAAGGGATTTCCACTTAAAAGTAAATGGTTGCCATGTTACAGGGGACCTGGAAGTGGCGACGGAGTCTGAACATTTTTTCAAAAATGTACTTATATTGACAACAAAATCGCTCCAAGCATCTTCCAGTTCCGCTGAACTTTTATTAGAAGAATCTGTTCTTTGTTGCAGGGATGCATTTGTATTCACAGATATTTGTGCTCAGGACATTGTAAAAACATTTAAATGTATCGAAATTAAGAAAACCGCGGACCTTTGGGGATTTTCGGTCAAAACTGCATCATGTATAATTGAGGTAATTGCGCCCCATCTAGCAACTGTGTTTAATGACTGTGTTTCTAGTGGTACATTTCCTGATTTAATGAAACACAGCAAAGTCGTTCCCTTGTTCAAGGCTGGCAGCGCTACAGAGCCGTCTAATTTCCGACCAGTGTCAGTGCTGCCAACTTTGAGCAAAGTATTTGAAAAAATAATTTTGAATCAAATGCTATCCCATTTTAATAGTCATAAAATACTTCATGCGAATCAATTTGGGTTTACGAAAGGGCGCTCAACTTCCGATGCTGGTGTTGAGTTATTAAAATGTTTTCATGAAGCTTGGGAAGACAAGCACGATGCATTAGGTATATTTTGCGATCTATCAAAGGCTTTTGATTGCGTTCAACATGAAACGCTGTGCAACAAATTACACCACTATGGAATAAGAGGCAAAGCTCTCGACCTTCTGTCTTCATATTTGAACAATAGAATACAGAGGGTCGATATTAATGGTACACGTTCTGTAGGATCCATGGTTACAATGGGTGTGCCGCAAGGCTTGATACTTGGGCCATTCTTGTTCCTCATTTATATTAATGATTTACCATTTTATGTAGGGGACAGGAATAGGATTATTTTGTTTGCAGATGACACCTCATTAATTTTTAAAATTAAAAGACAATTAGATAACTATGACGATGTAAACAATGCAATTGCAAGAGTAGTTCATTGGTTCAGCTCAAATAATCTTTGCCTTAATGAAAATAAAACTAAATGTATAAAATTTACTCTACCAAATGTAAAACAAGTTGCGGCCAATGTTCAACTGAATGGACAAGTGTTTGAGTTTGTAGAATCAACTGTGTTCCTCGGTATAACTATTGATGCCAATTTGCAGTGGAGCCCACACATAGAAAAGACAGCCTCTAGATTAAGTTCGGCTGCATACGCTGTAAAAAGATCAGGACTCTCACAGATGTGGATACGGCTAGAATGGTTTACTTCAGCTATTTTCATAGTATTATGTCTTACGGTATTCTCCTTTGGGGGAGTGCTGCAGATTTAAATATTATTTTTGTTCTACAAAAGCGGGCTGTACGCGCTATTTATAATTTGGGCCCCAGAGTTTTTCTCCGAGAAAAATTCAAAGAAGTAAATATTCTAACCGTACCATCACAATACATTTTTGCCAATCTTATGTATGTCCAGAAAAATCTATCACAGTTTTCTAAACTCTGTGATAAACATAATATAAACACTAGATATAAAAATAATCTTTTAGTCCACCACAGTCGACTACATAAGATTGGCGATTCTTTCCAGGGTAACTGTATCCGCTTTTACAACAGGCTTCCCTGTGACCTGAGAAATTTACCATTAAATAAATTTAAAAAGTTTATTAAAAACAAGCTTTGTGAAAAAGGTTTTTACTCCGTTACAGACTATTTGCAGGACAGGGACGCCTGGAAATGATCTGCTGGCAAAGTGAAATAATATTAAATTGTAAATAGGCCATCAAAAAAAAAGCCTTCCTAAGTTTCTTGCCGGTTCTTCTCAGGTGGGCCGCGTTCCGAACCGGTGGTCGCTTTAAATATTTTAAATAGTGTATGACATTTTGTAAGCGCCGTTAAAATGGTTTATGCAAAATAAAGATATTTTTATTTTATTTTATTTTATTATTTATCTACTCTTCGCTGATGACAGTACGGCTATTTTTACAAACAATGACAAAAATTTGAATAACGAATATGACATAATTAAATCACTCAGAAATATTATAAAATGGATGACAGAAAATAATTTAAACATAAATTTGGAGAAAACTAAAATAAAAAATAAATATCCATCACGCCTTATCCCCGAAGGGGTGGCAGAGGCATATTATATGCCCACTTTTCACCGTGTGGATTCCTGTCCCACGTAATAGGTGGTGAGCCCATTGCCGTGTTGAAATAGACAGATTCAGGCTGTGGCTACCTGCTGTTGAAATTTTTTAAGCCGCCTATAAGGCTTTCAACCAGGCTTAACGACTGCCATTTTACTAGCAACCGGGACCAACGGCTTAACGTGCCTTCCGAAGCACGGAAACGCTCGCAAATGTAAATGCCACAAAGTGGTCACCCATCCGACGACCAGCCATAGTGAAAGTTGCGTACCTCAGTGATCGTTTACCGAACACTGAGACCGCGGGGCCACGAGCGCTTCAATTGAAAATTGAGTTGAATAACGAATATGACATAATTAAATCACTCAGAAATATTATAAAATGGATGACAGAAAATAATTTAAACATAAATTTGGAGAAAACTCATTACATGATATTTAAAAACAAAAATTCTATTCACGCCGATGTATTATTAAGTTACAAAAATACAATAATAAAGGAAGTAAACATTACACAATTTCTCGGTGTTTATATTCATTCAGATTTGAATTGGAAAACTCATGTCGATCAAATTTGTAGCAAGTTAAACTCATACTCTTATGCCCTGTATATGCTAAGAAAAGTTGCAAATGTAGAAACGCTATTAACAGCTTATCATGCAAATGTTGGGTCTATTCTCAGATATGGCATTTTATTTTGGGGTAACTCAGTCCACAAAGAATTTACTTTTAGGGCCCAAAAGAAATGCATCAGAAGTATATGTGGACTCAAACAGACCGATTCCTGCAAGCCCTCATTTAATAGGTTAAGAATACTGACCCTGCCTTCCGTGTGTATTTATGAGGCCTTAAGAAAAGTAAAGCAGGACGTAAAGAAATATAAAACCCTATCTAGTAAAAGACATAAAAGTACACTTCACATAGATAGGTGTAGGACTCAACAATTTAGAAATAGTATATTTGGAATGAGTGCTAAGCTGTTTAATAAGTTACCTGACTATATTAAATTATCTGAATGCATGAGTATTTTTAAAGACAGACTACAAACATTTTTAATTAATAAGACATATTATTCAATTGATGAATACATTTATGATAAGAATATTTGACATTGTGTACTGACTATTATTTATGACAAGTGACTAAATTAATATGATGGTAATGTTAGATGTTCTTATGAAGCGCTCGTGGCCCCGCGGTCTCAGTGTTCTGTAAACGATCACTGAGTTACGCAACTTTCACTATGGCTGGTCCTCGGATGGGTGACCACTTTGTGGCATTTACATTTGCGAGCGTTTCCGTGCTTCGGAAGGCACGTTAAGCCGTTGGTCCCGGTTGCCAGGCTTTGAAAATTTAAACAGGAGGTAGCCACAACCTGCGTCTGTCTATTTCAACACAGCAATGGGCTCACCACCTATTACGTGGGACAGGAATCCACACGGTGAAAAGTGGGCATATAATATGCCTCTGCCACCCCTTCGGGGATAAGGCGTGATGGATATTTATTTTATTTATTTTTCTTAGACTTTATACTAACATTCATATTATTTAAAATCTTTGTTAAAATCTTTATTATTATTAAAATAAAAATATTATTGTACGCCTGTAAGGCATGTTACGGAAGGACATTTGTATTAAATTTATAACATCAATATAACAAACCTGTAACAAATAATAAATAAATTGAAATATGTTTTTTTTGCAAACTCTCATTCCGCTTTCGAAAGCCAATGAGCAAATAGCAACAGACACCACATTTTCAAAAAATGTATACATATCCTATAATGGTAATGTATACTAAAGCTTATAATCTTCTGATTAAAACTTTCGAAATGATATCAGCTTGTAAGAAATAATCCGATAAATAATCAATATTTTAGCATACGCACGTAGCCCCGATACATTTTTATGTTAGCAAATATACTTTACTATCATTAAGTATTAATATTTAGTGCAAACACAACGTCTTGCAACGTATGTGCCACTAATGACCAAGCCAGGTAAAGTTAAGACTATCGAGTATGTTGTCGAGTTGTTAAGTTATTTTATGTGATGAATTTGTGGTTATGTTATTGCAATTCTTGGAGCAAGCATCATCAACATATAATTATTCAAATCATCAATAATAATCAATCAAATAATATTATAAGTATAATACAGTTTTAGTTCTTTCCTATGTTTCCGCTTTTAGTTCCTTCATATGTTTTAACTATAGTTTAATTTCAGAATGACTGGTACAAATCTTCGTCAACGGTCAGTAGGTGATAAGAAGACAAGTGATGAATACATCTCAAAATACTGGGATCCTCTACAGGAAGGAGTCAAATGGATGGAAAAGTACAATGATCCTCTAGAGAAGTTTTTTGAAAAACTTCCGGAATTTATAAGTACCTTCATAGCCACTTTAGCCGTATTCACATTTGGAGCTACTTTAAGAGGTATTTTAATTTCGTGAAAAATTCAAATTACCTATTTTTTTTGGATAG
Source organism: Thumatha senex (assembly GCA_948477245.1). NCBI lineage: Eukaryota > Metazoa > Arthropoda > Insecta > Lepidoptera > Erebidae > Thumatha > Thumatha senex. The sequence goes on along the minus strand of OX419733.1, from coordinate 1,169,929 downwards.
AATAATAGAAATATTTGCAAAGAGTTACAATATCTACGAGTATTATTTATTCTTAGGCTTGAGTTAAGTGTGTACAGTTAGAGAATTTAAAAAAGACAGTAATGTTTTAAAAAAATATAGCATTGAAGCTTAAAATAAATAAATAATAAATATCCATCACGCCTTATCCCCGAAGGGGTGGCAGAGGCATATTATATGCCCACTTTTCACCGTGTGGATTCCCGTCCCACGTAATAGGTGGTGAGCCCATTGCCGTGTTGAAATAGACAGACGCAGGTTGTGGCTACCTGCTGTTGAAATTTTCAAGCCGCCCATAAGGCCTTCAACCAGGCTTAACGACTGCCATTTTACTGGCAACCGGGACCAACGGCTTAACGTGCCTTCCGAAGCACGGAAACAAAGCATTGAAGCTTGACAGCAAAATTCGATTGTTCTTTAAACAATCAGCTTTATTATGCGGGGTTTTGGGTTACTTCAAACAAATCTACCATGTCAATCGTTCTGTAGAGCTATTCCACTCCATAGTACATGAAATTTTGGCTTAGAAGATACCTCATTCCATGAAAACAATAATAAAATCGAAACTAGTATTTTGTGCATACAATCAGATTGGATATTGATACCAGTACGGGTATTTTCTTCTTACCACTGTACTGGGTCGTTTAAGTGGAATCAATATAAGGAGATACTTTTTACAGGTATGATCTATCCTAAATTTTATACGCATTGGTTTTGCCACTAACTTAAACAACAACAAATTATAAAACACTAAATTTCGATTGTTCATGACCAACTTTTTGATTAGCGTACTTGGATATACACTAACTTCATTTCAAAGTAAGTTCTGATATTTTATAACAGTCAAAAGAAACTAGTATGTCTATAGTAGATTTAAACTATAATACAAAGAAATTTATAATCACAATTCAATCATTAATATGACTGATAAATTCTCTTGACGACAAATATTTATAAGATATGTAAATTTTAATAATCAACCACGTGAAATGATCTTTTACGATAAGATAACATTGATATATTGTCCTTTGAATTAAAACTAAGAAATGTTGTCTATCGTTTATAGAAAGAAAGAATTCAAGAAAAAGTATTGGTGTAACAAGAAGAAACATAACATTCCGTTTTTATTTCCAGGAGAATGGGTGGTAATTATAGTAGCAGCTTTAAAACAATGGTCTGGTCACACTCAGACCAATGCCAGCACACCTTCAGACATTATGGATTTATTCACTTCAAGAAACATGAAATTAGAAAATTTCTGGCCCATTTTTATTGGCGCTCATACTGTCTCTTTAACCCTCTACTTTGCCATAGGAGGTTTCTTGCATGTAAGTTACTTGATATGTACAACACTTCTACTCGAGTTGAGACACTATTGTGACTTGATTGACCGTAGATAGGTCAATCAATCATACACTAAAACTAAAAAAAAAGATCTAAATATCACATTACTAAACAAATATTATGGTTTGAGGTATTTGGATATAAACTAATTTCATTTCAAAGTACATTCTGATACTTTATAACAGTCAAAAGAAACTAAATAACTAACTCTCTTCACGCTGTATCCCTGACGGGGTAGTCAGAGAGGACAGATGGCTAGGCTTCGCGATCCATGCATAATTCTTTCACTTCTTGTAGATTCATCAATCGCTTCATACACGCACGTCTGGGTATCCGAGTAATTTAGACTTTTCCGTTTTTGAGCAATCTGCTCACGTGGTCTTCATATGTAAGTCGTTATATTATACCCTGACTCCTTCTACCCTCTACTTTTGCACAATATATATTCTTCGTCAATCGTTCCTCATTCATTCGTTGGACGTGTCCAAACCAACGGTGACACTTTCATTTAAACCTGCCATATTGCGTATCACTTCGTTACGTCTACTGTCGGCCAAAGTTACGCCGCACAATTTTCGAAGTGATCGTACACACTCTTCAGCATTTAAAAAAAAAATAAAAATAAAAATATCTTTATTTTGCATAGACCATTTTAACGGCGCTTACAAAATGTCATACCCTATTTAAAATATTTTAAGCGACCACCGGTTCGGAACGCGGCCCACCTGAGAAGAACCGGCAAGAAACTTAGGAAGGCTTTTTTTTTTGATGGCCTATTTACAATTTAATATTATTTCACTTTGCCAGCAGATCATTTCCAGGCGTCCCTGTCCTGCAAATAGTCTTCTGCAAATTCAATTTACTTTCATGCATCTGCTGACTTACTCAGGTTTCGCTACCGTAAAAAGCACATCCGAATCACATCTTCCATCCGCGCTAAACATACTCCCTAAATACACAATTTCATTCACTTGTTCTAGGCATGACAGGCTCTGTATATAATTTGGAAAATTCTTAATTAGGGAAAATAATTTAATTAGGGAAGAGAAAGAAGTCACAGGGGGCTAAATCTGGCAAATACGTAGAGTGTGGCAATAATTGGTATCCCAATTCGTCAAGTTTTGATGTCGCAATTGCAGTCGAGTGGGCCGGAGCATTATCCTAATGAAACAGAACTTTTTTCTTTGCAAGATGCGGCCGTTTATTGACTAACTCTTCATTGAATCTGTCTAACAATGCAGCATAGTAAGCTCCGGTTATTGTCCTGCCTTTCTCCAAAAAATCGATATGAATGACCCCTTGGCTGCCCCAAAAGACTGTAGCCATCACTTCACCAGCCGAATTAACTGTTTTTGCCTTTTTTGGGGCACGTTCCCCGTAGAAGTCCACTGCTTAGACTGTTCCTTAGTCTCTGTTGTATAATGATGGACCCACGTTTCGTCAACTGTCACTCCTCAGAAGCGGTTACACGGTTTCGTTTTTGGTCGACTGTCAGTAATCGTAAGTAAATAAATCGACGGTCTGCAAAAATAATATCGTGGATTTTGGTAGCCATACTCTCAGTGGTGGCTTCAATCGTCCTTCCTAGGCGTTCGGCGTCATTGGTTGTAATACGTCCACAACGAAATTCAGTGAACCACTTATGTAGCATCCCATGAGAAGGAGTAGAATCCCCATAATACTTTTTCAATTTCTCTTCGGTCTGTTTAATAGTTGTACCACGTAAAAAATAGTGTTTAATTAAATCGAAACTTGCTTTTCTCCATTTTCAACGAATACTTAGCAGTCGTCTCACTTTTTTTGTTACTGAAAAGTTTATTTAAACTCCAAATTTGAAAAAAGAACAGTGTTAGTTTCGTATTAAGTTCGAAATTAAGATTAAAAAAAAAGAATTACTAAAAAGTTTTTTTTCATCCTAAAGTCACTGAATTGCCAAACTGCCCTAGTACTTTGTAGTGGAACGATCCAACCTCAGATTGTGGGATGCTCAAAACCTTTTCTAAATCGAAGATTGCTACAGTAATTTTTGAAGGATTAACAGATTCCTTTTCTTCTTTTTTTAATTTGCCGTACTCTGTTTTTAGTTTTTTTTAACGAGCAACACATTTTTCTTGCATTATTGCTTGAGTTTTCGAATCAGCCTATCGATAACGAATGCATTTTTCTAGTGCTGTATAAACAGTTTTATGTGAAATATGTGTTTATGAAAAATGTTCTTTTTTTAATCTATTGTAAAGAAGTTTCGCTCTAGGGTAATTCGTAAAAAATCTTTGACTAATGTATGATTTAGAATGTATTGCCACTGTTTCTCGTGATCTCCTCTTTTATAATGTTGCTGCATTAAGTACTCTCTTTGCTCATTAGTTATCTTTTCGCTACTGTTCTTCGTGCACTTACAACAAGGTTTTAAAACCTTTTTGTCGTATATTTTCTTCGATCTACAGCCTTTGTATACTTCTCCTGAATTTTTTTATTTTTTTTTTCTTATCATCTTGTTTTTCGTTGCAATTTTGTGTACGTTTTCTTGTATTTTTTTTCTGTGTCGATTCTTGAACTGTAGTGATTTTGGCTTGGTCCTCACCATCTTGTTTTTCTCCAGCATGTTCTTTTCCCACTTGTCCCTCTCCAAGTTCTTCCTCCCCAACTTGTTCTTTTCCATCTTGTTTTACTCAAACTTGTTCCTCTCCCACTTGTCCCCGTCCAAGTTGTTCCTCCCCAAAAGTTGTTCTTCTCCAAGTTGCTCCTCTCCAACTTGTTCTTCTTCATCATAGTCGGCTGCGTTACTGTTTTGTCCCGCTTGAGTTCAAACCATAAAGGTCGTTTTAGTTACACATTTTTATACGAAGCGACTGGTTCGTTTTGAACGAGAATAAAATGGTAACTGAAATTTATCATTATCTAGTGGAAAAATTTTACGAGAACAAAATAATTATGTGAGTACTTATATTTATAAGAACTCACATAATTATATACTCATATATTTATCCATCACGCCTTATCCCCGAAGGGGTGGCAGAGGCATATTATATGCCCACTTTTCACCGTGTGGATTCCTGTCCCACGTAATAGGTGGTGAGCTCATTGCCGTGTTGAAATAGACAGACGCAGGTTGTGACTACCTGCTGTTGAAATTTTTAAGCCGCCCATAAGGCCTTCAACCAGGCTTAACGACTGCCATTTTACTTGCAACCGGGACCAACGGCTTAACGTGCCTTCCGAAGCACGGAAACGCTCGCAAATGTAAATGCCACAAAGTGGTCACCCATCCGAGTACCAGCCATAGTGAAACATAACAATCATACTAACAAGTCAGAAAACATTTCGATAATGTTATATTAAAATTTTGTTCTCGTGATTTAAGGTCTGTGTTAAATCAATGAATACTATTATAAAATTTTGTAACTCCATGAAATAAGTCTGTAAAAATCCCAAAAAAATTGAGCAGATGTATTACCACACATAGATGCCAAAAAACGCATAACGCTAAAACTAAAATATTGTACACTTGACAGTTGACAGTACAAAATAAATATTTTGGTTTGGTTGAAAATTATCAACCCAAAGTAGTTCCTGGTCTTCTCACATGTGACTTCTTTAGTAACACGGACTTTACAAAAGTTATGTTTGTTAAGTGAGGGTTTTGTTTTGATTTTGAAATCCCTGATTCACACTGACAATATTTACAGATATTTTTAATGTTTTCTTAACTTTGTTATTTCTCCGTACGCTAATACTTAAGTTTCACTGTTCACGCTCAACCGCAAGTTTTATTCTCTAATGTATTTCTACAGCCAAAGTAAAAAGTGAAATTACATGTATCTTTTAATATAGTGTGTGTATTATGGTACAAACTTTACTACAGTAGATTTAGCAATATATTATCAGTTTTATGCATAACAGACAATACACTGTTCACTTTAAGTATTTTTAAAATCAAATATCATTGGAGTAATTACGAAAGTAGTGTTTACTAGTAGCGGTGTTTTTAATAGCTCTTGTTCTTTAGAAACAAAAAAATAAGAATAGAAAGAAATATGAATCTTTAATCGTTCTCCATATTAAATTTAAAGTTACTCCACATTATTTTTCGAGTTATTCTAAGCAAGCGTTTTCATTTGATACTCATATTGTAAAAGTAAAACCGTGACCTTCTTTCTACTTTTGTTTTAAATTTATAGAACTCAATAATTTTAGGTTTGAGGTATATCAAAATTGGTATAACTATATCTGAGTGGTGGGTATCACTTTTATTATTGAATGCTTACCTTAGACCAATTCCTAGTAGAAATTTATTTTCGCAATTGAAAACAAAGTAGAATCCCAGGAAGGATTTCGGTACAAGTAAAATCTTTTGCTGAGTTTTGTTCCGGTTTATTGAATGACAGTAATTGACGCAAAAGAGACAAGGGGTTGTTTTTGGCGAAATTGCTAGTATATCTATCTATATTAATAAAATTACGTGTGACTTACTCATCAATCAAAGCCCAGCCGAAACCCTTACACCTAGAAACTTGAATTTTTTAGGGTACCTACTGGATATTTGAAAATTCCACCCAGGAGGTAAAATTAGGCATAAACGGTTGTATGAAAGTTAGTCACTTTCAAAGTTAAAGACATGAAATTACGTACTAGTATACCTATTTTCGATTATAAATAAATAGACACATGTGTCGAGGGTTTGCAAAATTTTAAATTTTAAAAGTGTAAAATAGATGTTGTCTTTTATTGATAAAATAAATAGTCCGATCATACTTATAATCAACGTCAAGACGAAGCCCTTGGAGCAACTAACTTAATTTTTTTAGGTTAAGCTACCCTTTTTCTCCTTAGTTTTTTGGAATTCCAACCCTAAGGGGGTAAAATAATAAATTTTGTATGAAAGTTCGTCATTTTCAAAGTTAGAGTACATGAATTTACGTATACTTATTTTTGTTAACAAATAAATGAACACATGTATCGTGATTTTGCTAAATTTTACATTTAGGAGGATAAAATAGAGGTTATCTTTTATTGACACAATTAGTAGGTGCCTCAATCTTATAATCAACGTCCAGTCAAGTTAAAGGCCTTATGTCTTTAAAACTTTCAATAGCAAGTCGCCGCAACCTGCGCCTGTCCATTTCAACACGGTAATGTGCTCACCACTTGTTACAAAATGCATATGGCGAAAAGTGGGCTTATAGTATGCATTTGCCTACCATTTCGAGGACAAATGCGTGACTGCTACACAAACTTACCTCCTTTAACCATGGGCTAACTACAGATTTTTCAATTTTTTTAGTTCACAGTAGTTCCTTCTCTGCTTCTAGAGAGGTTTTTTTTTTGTTTTCGCGGGGAATGCATTTACGCACCGTCATCCCTGCTGCGGGGGCAGCAGGGACGGTGTGTGGGGCGGCTCCCGGCCCGTGAGAGAGGGCCGTCCTACCCACTAAACCCCGCGGTGTTCCGCCTCACCTTAAAACCGACTCGCAGGGTAGGCCTGAGGTTAAATCACTCTGTAAGCAGAGGAGGTGAGAGCGGCCGGTACGGGCGTGCGCAAAAACTGGGCACCCCCTGGAACACAGAAAGGGTGCCCGTCGTCAAGTTGCTAGTTGAGCGGGGTCCCCCAACCTTCCGCCCACGGCCAGACACTATTCGTATGCGCGCATGTATTGAGCACGACGACGCCCCCGAATCGGACGGCGGGGCGGGAGCGTCTGTCCCATACGCTCCCGCACCCGCAACTCCTCACGTTTCACCGCCATCACCTCGCAAGCAAACGAGGCGACGGCGGCCCAACACTGTTGGCTGCCGACCATGGCTCGCACCACGGCCGGCAGCGACAAATCGACACCAATAACGCCCGTGAGGGCGATACGCGGCCCGTCCCACACCGCGCACACGGCGAGTTTGTGCTCCGCCGTGTCCACGACGCTACTTGAGCAGTGACAACACACGGGGTCCCGCTCCACCCCAGCCACCTCCCACAGGTACTTGGCGAATACGCCATGCCCTGTGAGGAGCTGACTGAGGTGGAACGTAGGCGCACCGTGTGCCCTCTCTACCCAAGCACGTAGGACGGGGCTTCTAGAGAGGTAATAGAGATGCGGGTTTGTTTCCTCAGCCTCTTAGAGAGCTCCGGGTGAAGGGGCGGGAGGTACTCATTTGGCAACCCATTTTTTTTTTGCCCGCGGGTGGCATGCGGACTCCGTCTTCTAGGTCTATTCTGCTAACTGGGCGATGTCCTGGCACATAGGTCGTCACACCTTCGCGGGAGGCTGTTTTTTGGGTGGAGGACTAACCCCGTTTCATCCACCCGCGGCCACACTCAGGGCGGCATAAGGCGCGCGTAAGAGCGCCTTGTCCGCCCGGTTCGCCGTCGACGGCACGGATCAGAGAGGGGATCTGCCTCCCTGGTCCGCTCCGCCGATTCCTTCTGTGAGATAACGTCCTCGCAAAAGGCAGCGACCGCGGTAAAGCAGCTGTTGCTACGAGCTATAGAACGTAGTATGGCTCGCAGCGAGATCGTCTCCTATGACTACACGAAGCTGAGCAAGCCTCGAGAGTGTGCTGCGCCGAGTCCTCCCCGCAGTCGCAGTGGTGGCAGGCGGGACTCTGTTCTCTCCTAACAACCGAGAACAGGTACCTTCCAAAGCATCTATGCCCGGAAAGCACCTGTGTCAGTCGGAAAGTAAGGGTTCCGTGCTGCCGCCCTGCCCATTCAACAATTACCGGCTGGAGTGCCTCAAGGGTACGATGACCGGCTCGTGGAACCTCCAGTCGGGACGACCACTGAGCCATGATGGCTCCTCGGGCGGCTTCGCGCTACCCTCGGGCTACCTCAGGTGGAGGTCGATAACAGGTATCCACCCGGTACTGCGCCGTCAATCGATAGACCTCTGCGAGCACTTCCGCCTCCAAGTCCCAGGGGGGTGTTCCAGCTAGTGCACAGGATGCCTCCGCTGAAACAGTGCGGTATCCGCGTATAACCCTGACCGTTATTACGCGCTGAGCCTGCCAGAGATACGGTTTGTTGCGGACGGTTAGGGACTCCGCCCACACTGGTGCTCCATATAGCGCCATGGATCTTATCACCCCGGTATAGAGCCGTCGACACCCGATGCTAGGTCCAACCAAGTTTGGCAGGAGCCGTCCAAGTGCGGATGCAGCACCAATAATTCTTGGACTCAACAAGCGGAAATGCTCATCAAAGCGCCATCTCGAGTCTAAAATGAGACCCAGATACCTCATGTGGAGTTTTACCGGTATAAAGGCCGTACGAACTGCTATCGAAGCATCTGGTGGCGGACGGCGATAAGGCCCATGAAAGACAAGAGCCTCTGTCTTTTGTAGTGCCACCCGCAAGCCTAGCGCCTCGATTCTATCGACCATATGGGAGACAACACCCTGATTGGCCACGCTTGCCGCCTCCTCGAAACTTACCCCCTGGGCCGCTACCAAAGTGTCATCTGCGTAGCAGATAACTGACAACCCAGGAGAGAACGTTCCGCGGAGAACCCAATCGTAACTCATGTTCCACAGGAGCGGTCCAAGAACGGAACCCTGTGGAACACCGCACGTAATGGTTCGTTGCATCAAGTGTCCGTCACAGTCCTCGTACAGAACCCTTCGCTGTTGCAGGTAGTCTACCAATAACCGCCCCAAGTAGACAGGTATTGCGTGGAAGCGGAGCGCCTCTTCAATGCAGCTAAAGGGCAGACTATTAAATGCGTTGGTGATGTCGAGGGACACGACCAACAGCATGTCACCACGGCTCACTGTCTCTTCCGCCACGGCCTTCAAGCGCAATATTGCGTAAACTGTCGAACGTCCGGTCCTGAATCCGTATTGAGCGTCCGACAAATCGGGGCCAACCGTTGACGTGTGTCGGACGATACGGGCAGCGAGAATCTTCTCAAATAATTTACCGACCTCGTCCAATAGCACGATGGGCCTGTAGGCTGATATCGAATTGGCAGGTCGTCCCGATTTTGGCAGGAGCACCACCTTCCCACTTTTCCAGCAATCAGGGAACCGCCCAGACGCTAAGCAGACGTCGAACAGCTCCCTGAGGCGGTCCTCCATATGAACGAGGGCCAGAGCCAACACGCGAGCGGGAACCCCATCTGGCCCGGGGGCAGTGTTCTTAGAGCGGATTCGTAGAACAGCCACCCCGATTTCTGCCTCCGTGATGGGCGGAATATTTTCCTCCACGCCTGTTTCCTCGTTTTCAGCCAAAGAAGTCATGGACGGGGGGTGTATTCTGCTCGTTCAGGAAAAAGGCCCTCGATCACTTCCACCAGGAAGCTGGGCTGTAGAGTCTGGGTGAGGGGGGGACCTTGCACGCAAAGCATGTTACGCGCTGCTCGGGCGACCCCAGGGATCACGATCGAGACTCTCCAGCATTTCTTCTCTACTACGTTCCTTGGCTGCACGTATTGCAAGCTTCAAAGTTCTTCTCGCTTCGCGGTACGACTCATACAGTCGGTTTTCCATTTCTTCATTGCGGTGACGCCGACGGCTATAGGCCCTGCGGGCTCGAATGCAAGCTGCACGGAGGTCCGTCAGCTCTGACGACCACCAATATACCTGTTTTTTCGAAGGTTAACGTGAGACACGCGGCATGGCTGCATCGCAGACTGCCGTAAGTGAGTCGCGAAAGCGACGTGCCCCGAAATCAGCCCTCTCAGCAACTAATGGTGTAGAGAGCCATGCTTGAATAATGGCTTCCTCCGCCAGTAAATTCCGATCGAGACGTCTTACTGCCCACCGCGGGAAGCGGGAGTTACTTTCAACTCTGTGATCTCTGCTGGCACTAAGAGTTCGGCACAGCTGAAATCGGATATAACGATGGTCCGAGAGAGTCTCGGCATCTTCCAGGACACACCAGCTCCTTACACGTTCAGCGACTGTCGGGGTAGCGAAAGACAGGTCCACTATAGACCTCCCCAGCCGCCGAACGAATGTGTTAAGGAGACAGAGACCTAACGTGTCTGCCCACTCTACAACAGCTTCACCGCGGACGTCATTATTTGGGGATCCCCACACCGAGGAATGGGCATTAAAGTCTCCCAACACTAGCACGTGACCTGACGCCAGACGCCGTATCGAGATCTCTATAGTATGTAGAGCGGACACGAAATCAGCCAGAATCCAGCTAGGAGGCAAGTAAACTCCATAGACTATGATATTCCCCCTCTCGGCAGCAACATATCCTGGAGCCTGATCTCTTAGTGACAAGGGAGGAGAATGAGGTGCCGTTGAACCGATAATTGCTACAGATCGTTCCCGGTCACCAGCCCAATTAGGCCGGGAGGGAATGAAGTAGGGGATGGCTAGACTGATTGACCACTGTGCCATGCTTTGCAGAAGGAGGTCCTGCGCACCGCGGTAATGGTTCAGGTTCGTCTGAAGGATATTGTAATTACCGTCCATTTATGGAATCCTAACCACAACGTCCTCCTCCATCCGCGACGATGGCGGCACACTTACAGTACCAGGGGCTACCTGGGCCAATTGGACCCCCGTTTCCCCACAGCCGTGGAACGGGGCTGTTTGCAACCTTCGCGACCTATCATGTGGTCTGCGGGCAAATTACCTGCTGCACACGCGGGACAGCGAGGGGGAGCGGAACAATTTACTGACTGATGCTCCGGACTGCCGCAACGAAAACAAAGTCCACTACAATCAAAGTACCCAGTGCAGGTTGGACGAGTGTGTCCCCGTGCCATACATTTGTAGCACCTGATAGGCCGACTCTCCAATAATGTGATCTTGACTAAAATCTAGTCCACGAGGAGACTTCCTGCTTCGGCCAGAGTTTTGGCCGCATCAACGGGGCAGCTCACCCATACTGCACCAGCACCACCAGGTCCGGGGCGAACGATGCCAAACCTGATTGAGTCTGGAGCTCATTTTGTAGCTGAGACTATTGCACTCCGGATATCGTCAGTGGTGGTAAAATCGGCTAGGCCCGATATGCGCATTTCGGCACATTTTGTGGGTCTAGTGATTTTCACACCTCCACCTCCATTGTAAATAGCCCCCGCAGCTTATCAGCGAGAACTTCAGCCGTCTTCGCTCCATCTGCTCCCGGGAATTCAAACATACGAGCCCCTGTCTGGGTGAGGCGAGATTTGGCTGCTACGCCTCCGAGAACAGAAGGATCGATTCCTTTGCGAGCCGTCGATAGGACGGCCTCGGATGAGAGACCGCTTTCCTGCGCCTCTGGCGCCACTGTGATTACTACAGCAGCTGTTTTTGGAGCCTTAAGCTTTCTAGGCTTATTCTTTCCTGGAATGGAATTTACTGCTGTTGGAGCTGCAGTCGCCTTCACCGTAGCGTTCCTTCTCTTGCCCTTTCGACTTCTATTCACAATCTGCCATACCTCTTCCGAGGGGGCAGGACCAGGAGCTGAGGTTCCAGGGGTAGGTATACACGTAGGCAAAGAGGACCACTGCACATCTGGAAGGGGCGGGAAATTGCTCTGCGGCATGACTACAGTGGCCCGCTTTCTTTGTGCCTTCTGGCCAGTCTTGGCTTGGGAAGTTGCGGATGCGGGGACAGAGCTTGCAGCAGCTGTAGCGTAGGTATGTCTAGACGGTGCCACCAACTCTGCATTCGATACCGGTGCCCTGCGCATATCAGCGGCAAGAGGAGGACGCAATATCTCACGAGGTAAGCCTCTATCGAATCTAAGCGAGCACCTGCCATTGCACCGACGCGTAACATAATCTGCCGTAGCTGCTCTTCTGACAGGAGCGTAGAGACTCGTGCTGTTGGAGCAGGTGCCACCACAGCAGGTTGCACTTCCTCACGCGACTGTCTCAATTGCTCCTCCACTTTTGCCAGCCTCTCCGCGAGGCGCCTGTTCTCCTCCCGCAAGTGCAACGTCTCTTCCGCGACTGTGCGCTCACTAAGGGTCTCCAGGGTGACCCTAAGATTCGCATTTGCGTCTTTCAAGGCACGTTGATAGGTGCCTTTAAGGTGACCCGATCTCAGAGCTACTTCTGAAATGATAGTCAGGCCGGCTTCTGCTCTTTTGAGCATTTCTTCTGTTGTACGAGATGTATCGTTCCCATCCAACCCCGAAGGACGAATCTGCTCCGCAAGCTGAGACACGACGTCCTCAGCGCGACGAGAATCTTCTGCTCATTTACTGGCTCTTTCTGCCTTTCGGGTTTCCCCTAGTCGGAGCTCAGGTGTTAGCGACCCAGAGCGCCCTCTCCCGGCCATGGTATATTTAGAAGGGGGCAGCATTTTTGTAGCTGACCCGTCCAGGTCAGACTCCGACCCCGTGGAGTGGTCTCGCTTCCGATTCCAAAATTTGGCATCGGATCTATCAACCGCTGTCGGCCCAGGAGTCAGTGGCCGAGGCCGGGATCGTCCTCTTCGCACTGACGCCACCTTCAGGGCAGGCATATCCGATGATGTTGGAGTTTCCTCCCTGGAGAGGCTGCTTTTCCGAAGCTGACGCGGATGTTGCTGCTCCACCTCCATCTCGTTCGAACCCGACCTGCCACCCAGGTCCATCGACAGTGAGGTGGATTCAGAGCGGCCAGGGGATGGTTCTTTCGTATTACTGCTCCCAGGGGTCAATACAGTCACCGAGAGCTTTTGATTAGGGACCTGCGCGGAAACAGTACCCATGGTTTCTTTTTCTTAAGACTTCTTCTCTTCCTTCTTCGACGTTTTCTTTGCAATTTTTAATGTTTCCATAGTGGTCGCACGAGTGGGGGAGAAATAGTCGTCAACCCGGGCAGAGATCCCCGAGTACCCAGGCAAGCGCACATTTATGCCCAACCGAGGGGGCCGCAGGTACCTCGGCTGGGGGTGTGCTTGGAACTGAACTTCCCTTCAGCTATGCATCCTTTCGTCACACACCAGAACTTCAGATTCGGGGTAATTTTTTTTATAGAGGATTTCTACCTCGCAGTCTGGGCGGCTTAGTCAAGACCATCGCCCCCAGTCAGAGCCGCGAGACATGTCCACGACACTCCTTCCGGGATTACAATTTGCCGACGGTGACAGAAAAGAAAGACTCCCCTTGTCTTGTCGGAGTGATTTAACCTCTAGCTTACCCTGCGACCCGGCGAGGCGGATCGTTGCGGTGGTTGAGTGGATAGGACAGTATTCCGCATTACCAAAAAATCTTCACAGTAATTAAATAATCGTCTCGCACTAGTAAAAATTGTCACACATAAACTCTGAAGAAACTCATATCTTCCAATAATCTTTTACATACCAACCCTATTCGCCAACAAGGTTTTTTGTTTTGCTAAAAATATTATGTTTTCTATGATTTCAGTGGTACTTTTACGTCAATAGGAGACACTTAGCTCATGAATGGAAAATCCAGCCAACGAAATGGATCTCACCAGAACTTGAACGCCATGAAATCATGGTTGGCACTTTCGCTTTGCTGATTACGGGTAGCTTCTCAGCTTTCTTGGCATGCTACATCTTTAATGGGAATCCTTCCACGGTCTACTACCAATTCAGCGAACATGGCTGGTGGTGGTTTTTCCTGCAGTTCCCTATTCTTTTCCTTTATAATGTAAGTACCAGTATCGTTGGCAGTACATAATATAATTGGTATTATTTAAAAATTTCTAACATTTCCCAATAAAAAATATATAACCTTGATCGTAATGTTATATTCAATTTATATTCAAATTCAAATTCTTTATTTGCTATTGACCTAAGTACTCATTGTAACAAAAAAAATTATGCTTTCAGGACTACACTACTTATGTTCTGCATCGCTTCTACCATACACCGTGGCTCTACAAACATTTTCACAAACTACATCACAAGTACAAGCAACCAACTGCTTTCTCCGTTACTGCCATCCACCCTGTCGAAATCATGCATTTCCAAATGACGATGTGCGTACCTCTGTTTACGTTCCCTGTTCATTGGGGTAAGTTTCTTTTTGCTTTATTCATTTTAATTGAAGTTATTATTCTTTTGGCGCGATAGAGAAAAATTATGAGAGGAAATTTTTAAGATGCGCGCGCAGACTGCTTTAAAAAAACCGACACCCTGAAGTAAGCTGATAAGTGTTTCCATGACAACTTATAACTACATTCAAAGTAGTTTTCAAACACTCTTATGTTAGCTATAGTCAACATTTTAGTTTTTTTTACAAACGTAGGATAAGGCGACGATAAAATTTTTAGAAAGATTCTTGTCTTGTTACGCCAAAAAAGTATAACTTCTAATGCGTGTAAATAAATACACTCACACTTTTTTTCTTACTAATTTATCGTTCGTGTTACAAACGAAGAATTGTGGTATATGTGATGAAATCTTATGAGACTAAAGCAGTATAACTTCTAACGCGTGTACAGTTTACACTTACACATTTTTTGTATCCGCAGCTCTGTCTAGGATCAACTTTTCTTATAATTGATTTTGCTATACTACCTATAAAACATTTGCGCAGGCAGATCTACAGTTTAATTATAACTTTAGTGGAATGAAAACGGAATTGATATCTTATTTGCCATCCCTGAGACCTGCAACATTGCTTTGATCTAGGTTTGCAGTTTCTTAGTTTCTTTTCAATTAAATTGAAATAACAATGTTATCAATAATTTAATACTGGTATTAGGGTAATAAATAATAATTGTTATGCTAATTAAATATATATTTTAAGATAAAGATTAAGATATGATATATATTTATGACTTTAAAATCCGATAGGAACTTTCTTCCGCATAGGTATACTTAGATGGTAAACTCCCTGACTGAGTTTTCTCGACCGTCTTTAGTATGTAGTTCTTCAAAAAGAGTTTTAAAGGTTTATATAGAGTCAGCAGCACGAGTTTTGCAAACTTCCATAGGTTACAGTGACCACTTTCTGTCAGGTTAGTTTGCTTAACTGCCCCGCCTCTATGGTATAAAAATATCCAAAAATATAAAAGACCCTGGTATCTGAAAGAAAAAGGCTATCAATTTGAGAGTCATTGACCTTTCCTGATGTTGTGAACTTTTAAGCTCTGGATTTTACCATGAGTTTCCATCAGGATGCGTGCGGCATCTAATCTATCACGCTTCATTCCCGAAGGGGTGGCAAAAGCATATTATATGCCCACTTTTCACCATGTGTATTCCTGTCCCACGTAATATGTGGTGAGCCCATTGCAATGTTGAAATAGACAGACGCAGGTTGTGGCTACCTGCTGTTGAAATTTTTCAAGCCGCCCATAAGGCCTTCAACTTGACTTTACGACTACTATGTTACTGGCAACCGGGATCAACGGCAAAACGCGTCTTCCGAAGCACGGAAATGCTCGCAAATGTAAATGCCACAAATGGCATCTAAGCTTGTTAAAAAAAAACAAACAAACGCGTAATACTCTTATTAGGCAATCTATAAGCATGCTACAAACGCAGCAATGTAAAATAAAGTTTTCTTTTTGTAGTTCCGTTCTACACCGTCGCCGTTTACGCTTATTATCACGGCATCATTGACCACTCCGGTATCAACTTCAAAGCTTTGTGGTGGCAGCCCTGGCAACCTGATGCAGATTTTCATGACAAACATCACGAATTCTTCCACTGCAACTTCGGTTTTAATATGTCTTTATGGGACAGAGTAAGTAACACATATCAAGTAGCTAAACTATAAGAAATATTTTTTAATACTATTTCGAATCTATTAATCAAACTTCAACTAGTTATATTGATAAAACAAATGTCACATTTGACAACTTTCTATCAGTAAATTGTAGCGCAAAATAAACTACATACGTAGTCTCTATTGCCACAGTAATCCTTTACCGAACACGAACCTGAGCACATTGGTCCAGCTAAATGGTGACAGAGGTATATCGTACGCCCTTTTTTAAGTGAAAACTTCTTTTGGCGCACCGCACACAGATTTTTCCGTAGACAGTAAGTTAGGTTGATCCGTCATGCTCAGAAGTGAAAGGCTCGATCGGGTGAACTCGGAAACGCCAAGTGTACCCGAGCAAGAAAGATGCAGTCAGTTGCTCTTCGCAGTTGTGTCGCTGTGTGTAGTATATTCAATTCATACGTAATAATTGATTGCGATTGCCAATGAAGTTTTTACTTCTGCTGTGCGGTTTTATGCACACACTCCTAATTTTTTTTTACATTCAGTTAGTCTCAAATAAATTAGGGAACATATTAAAGCAGTGAATCCTTAGTGTTTATATTTTCAAGGGCTCAAGGCCCATCAAGGGTCCAGGGGTCCGCTCACAAGGCAGATACGTTTTTAAGTCAAGAGTGACTGTCAGGCATACTCTTAATAATAGCCTAACTCTTATTTAAGTTCTATGTCTTAAAAGTAACTAAAAGTTTATAATAGATTATATTCGGTATTTGACTACTAAAGGACGCCTAGTTATTAAAGAAAGATTGATACTGTTCATGTAAAGAATCTGTGCTACCAACTTTCTAAAGTTTTTGGCGAATTGCCATTTTATCCAAGTTTTTAAATTACTGTGATAAATTATGTTTCACAGATTTTCGGTAACACTTAAGAGAACTTTTTAATGCAAAACTAAGCCATTTATATTCTCAACTTATAGCATCATGTCAATTTATGCCAGCAGTATCCGAATAAAATGTAGATAGTCGGTAACGAATAAATTGGAATATAAAAAAAAATTGCATTGCATAGGGTTATTAAAAATCTATGACAAACTTAAGGAAAACATTCAATACTTACACTTACAGAAAAAATCAATTCATATAAATATTACTCACATTTTACTATAAACTAGGTGACCCCCACGGCCTCCACCGTGACATACTTTGACTTCCCGTCGCACCTATTTAATCCAGTCGTTTATAAATGTATAAATATTAGCCCGATTTGTCGACATTTATGATTACTACTCCGCTTACCAGGGTAGTAGCGTAATGATATATAGCCTATAGCCTTTTCCGATTAATGGACTATCCAACACAGAAATATTTTTTAAATCCGACCGTTCCTGATGTTAGCCCGTTCAACCAAACAAACAAACTGTTCAGCTTTATATATTAGTGTTGAAGTATAGATATATATTAAGTGAAATATGCTCATTTTATAGCTTCACGGGACAATGAGGAAGAAAAATCATGTCTACACTGAGGAAACATTCCATGGAAAAGCTCCAGATGCGAGCACTGATGAAGGGAAAGCCATCCTTAAAGAAAATCCAGACTTGGTGGAGAGTTTGGAAGAAAATATAAAAACTGACATCAAATAACAAATCATAATTTCTAGTCCCAGATAAAATATACTACAACACTGTAGTTACACTAAAAACTCAGCACCCATTGAAGAAGAATAGATTTACCCGATGGATATTATTTTTCTACTAAATTAGAAAGGAAATTGTGTGTGAAAGAAGACTGTAAAGATCTTTAAAAAGCGTTGTTTAGTGGTATTTTTAGTGGCAGTGATGTTGAGGTAACTACGCCGAGTTCTTACCTATGTCTATTACAATGAGGACTACAAAATAATGACTTCATCAAAGAAATCGTAGAATTTAAATACTAAATTGTATAGAACATTAGAGATATTAACAGTACTAATTTATCTGTGTTATATTATTAACTAGTTTCAATAACTATAATTGGAAATGTTTATTACTTTATAAATGTACATAATTACATCTCAAAATACTAAATATTAAATAAAATTGGTGTAATGTTTTATTGTGTTCTCGATACTACACTGCAGTATAACTATCTTTACGCTGTATCCCTGATAGGTAGTCAGAGACGACAGATCGCTAGGCTTCACGTTCCATCAACCAACAGAGTTTAAACCTGCTATATTGCGTATCGTTTCGTTACACATTCCGTTGACTCACATAACACATCATCGACCCGGGGTCGTAACAAATATATTTATGTGATCCACAAATGTTCGTTCCGGAGTTTGGGTGTTTCCTATGTACCTATATAATATGTAGGTATTTAGAAATATATAAGTATATATATTAGTTGTCTAGATCAGCTTTGGGCTCGATGGCACTTTGTGAAAAGTGTCCCACTATATTTACTTGTTTATTTATTTTATTTATTCAATTTTCTTTCATGCATTTTCTTATATACCCACCCAGATTTTACGAGTACTACCGAACAGCAATGTTAGCACTTTAATGTGTTGTGACCGTGAAGCATTACATGCATCATGTTAAAGAAATTGTTTACATTAATTAGTATTAATTTATTGAGTCAATAAAATCAATTTATTGAATGACTACAAATTACTACGCGAAATAAATTCAATAACATCACCATCAACAATAAAATGTCTTCTCTTCTTTGTGTTTTCCCAGTAGCATCCTGATTTGGAGCCGCTAATTAGCTGCTATTAGGAACAGCAGCATTTCTTTCACTTCTTGTTATTGGCATAATTTAGAGCAACTACATCTCTGACACCCATAACGGCACCTGCGTCGTACTCCGTCCGTAACTCAGCAGGTGGACTTTAACCATAACACACGATCATGTTCCAACCGCATTGAGTCCCCACCTGGTGGAGGCGTAACTCGGAAGTATGAGTCACGGTGTCTTTTTTCTACGAATACTTTCAGTCAACTTTCTATGAACAACATTACACAAAGTATATCTTCGTAAATTAAGTAGTAAAATCTTGAGGATTTTTAAGAAAATATTTCCAGCTCATAATTTGCAAAGGAATACTCTGTATACTTGGTTATTTTATTTAATCTTAAATTTCGACAAGAACGGAACAAATCGGAACATAATATATAGCTTTGTCTGTACGTTATCATACTTTATACAACGTCGTTAATTTGTTGGGAGAAATGGCGGAAAGCATCCGCTTAATTCCCTATCTAAATCACATTACTTAACAAAACAATCCGATGACTTAGTGCCAGTGTTCAACGTAAATCTACGTAACTAGATTGTTTAGGTACGAATACTCTAGGAAGTCATCGGCTCACTTCATATTTTTAACAAAGTTAAGTCGACGACTTTGCTCATCCTATGTAAGGAAATGTATTCTGTCTGTAAATTACTTGTCGTAAAATGATGTCTAGTGCCTAGATGTTGTGACAGAATTTTAAAAACCCTGAATCATTTTAAATTTTCGATTAAACGCAGAAACATAAACACCGGTAGGCGCTACTACTACTCGCGCATAAAGAGTTCGGTACCATAATCACGTAAGTCAAATGGAGCCCTCCGCAAATATTGTTGTGACTTATGTGAAATATATTTAAATATTAACCAAATGTTTACATATAACTTAACTTAATATTAATATTAAATATAACCTTAAAAATATGATACATAACTAAAATATATTATTAAAAGAGGTCCCTTTAGGCAAGGTTCCGAAGATACTGGCAGCGTTCCCTCTTTGAATAGCTAGACTAATTCTTTGTCCGAGGTAGCTGCCAGATCTTCGGTCTCCTGTGACGTCGACTAACCTTTTCGCAATTTCCCTAAAAAGCCTTATAGCGCTAGGACCCCGCGGACCAAGAGTCTCGACACCGAATGGCACAAAATCATATTCGGAGCGTAGACCCATGTATTTGAATGCTTTAGCTTTTTCAGCCGCTTCACAAGCCGCACCAGCTCTGTTGTTTGGTTTCATGTAGATGGGAAGGGGCCAGAGTATCTGAACTGGTTGCATTCCATACCAGCACCCGGCCCATCTTCCATAGAATCAAACGCAAATATTTATATAATATTGATTTTATTATTCATTCGATGACAATTATTTATTAAATGAAAATATGCGTGTGTATAGAAAATTATATGTGAAGAAATTTCACTTCTTACCTGTGTACTTTTATTAAAATTTCACTTCTTACTCTGGTACACAGGTAGGAAGTGAAATTTCTTTGCGACATTTTTTCAGCTATAAAATTTCTCTTATACGTCGATAAAGAAGTTTCACTTATGATAAAGAAGACTTAAATTGTTCATGATATAGAACGTACCATTACATCCTCGATATTTAAGAATTAATATAATGTAGTATTTGTATTTAGATGACTAGACTTTATAGACAACAGACTTATAGAATAGGATTTGCAGTTGATTCAGATACGTAAGTAAGTCGACACAAGACTTAATAAATACATGTAAAGTACATACCATATCATAAAATGTCCTAACAAGGTAAATTATTACACATAAAAACGTCTAAGAAACTGACGAGTCAGGGTTGTAAACAAGGTACGATTTTTTGGAATAATTAGTCACGCATTCTCTGCTTTGTACAAAAGGGTTTTCGTAAAAATATTCCTAAATTTATTATACTCCACATATGGCTAAGTAATGGATAAAAGCGAACCCTTCACATAATACTACCTGTATCCCAACTTAATGGAAGGATAAAACCTAAAAAGGATATACAATATGTATAAAATATTTTGGTTTATTATTTATTACACAAATATTGTCTTGTCGATTTTGTGATCTCAGAGATTTATTGTTTTGTTTTTAATCGTTATATAAGTTAGAGTTTTATCATAAATTTAAAGAAAATGACAATTTCTATGTAACTCTTATTGAAATAAAAATTTTAGTAAGAAGCTACAATAAGTTTATTAGTAATTTATGTCTGTGTCATTGATTTTTCAAATTGGCGTAAAATCTGTTCATCTGTTAGCTGTATAATTTATTACATACTCAAAATTGTGACGAAGTCTGTGGTTATGGCTAGGTGTACATTGGAGTTACTGTACATCTTCGTGGAAACTTGATGTCGTAGTAAATCTACGCATTGGCACTGCATCAGCTGTGTGCAGTAAATTACAAGCCATGATCCTACACTCAAGATACGAGTATAAAGCTCTCAAAAAATCTTCAAATAGACGTGGATATTGTATAGAAAACGAATAACAACGCTGGACAGGTTTCACTTGAAATACTTACGAGACATACTCAAAATCTAATGATCGAAATGGGTTATTAATTCCGAAGTGCTTCGGCGCGCAAATATCTACGGCGTACTTGATGCGGCGCCGGCGGTAGCACGGATGGTGTAGACATGCCTCACGAATCGATGACGAAAGGGTGACGAAACTTATCTTCTTCTCTAAACTCCAGAACAGCGGGCGGAAATAAGGCGGTCATGCATTTTAGGAATGTTCACAAAAGATCTATGAAAAGGTACAATATTGATCCACAGAAATGCCAAATATCGCTTTGAGTGGAAGCACTTGGTGAAGAACAAAGTTAATGATTTAAAAGAGCAGAGGAAATCCGATCTGGATAAAATAAATAAAATAAAATTAATAAATAAACATCCATCACGCCTTATCCCCGAAGGGGTGGCAGAGGCATATTATATGCCCACTTTTCACCGTGTGGATTCCTGTCCCACGTAATAGGTGGTGAGCCCATTGCCGTGTTGAAATAGACAGACGCAGGTTGTTGCTACCTGCTGTTGAAATTTTCAAGCCGCCCATAAGGCCTTCAACCAGGCTTAACGACTGCCATTTTACTGACTACCGGGACCAACGGCTTAACGTGCCTTCCGAAGCACGGAAACGCTCGCAAATGTAAATGCCACAAAGTGGTCACCCATCCGAGGACCAGCCATAGTGAAAGTTGCGTAACTCAGTGATCGTTTACAGAACACTGAGACCGCGAGGCCACGAGCGCTAAAAAACAAACTGCTCTTAAAGCTTAACCACAAGCAGCTATCTCTTATAACTATATCGATGGTGCTCTCACGTGCAGTCATTGCTCGCACGCGTTTATTAACAGGATGGGATACCATATATATTTAGAGTGATATTTCGAACCACTGTTGCATCCCACATAACAGCAATTTTACAATAAAGTTTAGAAGTCTGCACGATTGCTCAATAAATTGACTATCCAACATGAAAATTATTTTTTCAATACGAATTAGTCGTTTCTGAGGTTAGCGCTTTCCACTTACAAAAACCTCAAAATTACTGTTATACTGTGATTATATTAGTAGGTATAGCTGTTAGATTCTAAACTGAAAAACTTGTCAGGTATGCTACAAATATGATTGCAAATAATGTACCTACATGAAGTGGATACAAAAAAGTACTAATGAAACCGCCCGCACTCCTGCTAACAAAGTATATGTAAGCTTAAAAGCGAAAGAAATTTAAAAGCTTTTATTTGAAACACTTTTTCAAACATCGAGGTGGAAAATAGCAACGTTCACTTCACGTATCGCTATATAGCGTTTGAAATCAAAGGTATTTGTATTCAAATGCGAGTAAACCCAGCTAGATTGATGTATAAACGTGATATTGACAAAAAAGTACTGTCTAGAATAAACTCACTGCGGCACCGTGGCGAAATCGTTTGTATCAAGATATAACTGAAATAATGGTGGGTAGTTTACTTTTGACACGACAAAGGCTCACCACCTGTTACGTAGGACAAAAATGCATACGGTGAGATGTGGGCGTATAGTATCCCTCTGCCTACCCCTTCGGCGATAAAGGCGTGACGATATGTACGTATGTATGTTTGTAGTTTACTTTTGTTACTCAATGCATTTGCTTTTTTTTATTAACTCAAGAGAGTTTAAATATGCCTATGATGATAAGCTGTGCTATTATAAAGACACATTTTCACAATCAAGCTTTCAGTTTACATGTCAAAGTTCAACTTATTGCCCTCAAATAGATTGTTTTTGTGATATACTGCTCACTGAGCAAACGTAATCTAGGTGCACTTGCAAGTCAGTCTAAATGGAGCGAAGCGTTCTTCAATTTTTCGAGTTCTTTTGCCAATGTCTATTTTCCTTGCTGCGATTAATCCTCCATGGTATGTCCGAGTTTTGAGTTTACCAATTAATGTTAAGCTATTAAAGCGTCACATGCTAATTATATGCCTGTTAATAAAAGTCTGAATAATTTAGCCTTATTTTAATAGTAGATTAAACTTAAAACTCACAGTTCGACAAATTATCACTAAGAAGCGAAGTTTATGGGCTCGTTTGTCGTGTATAATGCTCACGGCTATCGGTCGTTAGTGGGCCCCGCCATTGTGCCCCGGATTTCATTAATGTACTAACATTACACTTTAAACTGGAGTATATTAGAGATCGATAGTATAGCGAGATACTGCTGCCAATATTCGCTTTGGTGAGCTTGAAGAATATCGATGAAGAACCTTGTACCATCCTAACTTGACGTCGGAAAGCGTGCACCGCTGAGCCTGTTAACTGGTTATTTTTTAAAGTTATGATTATTGCATTTTTGCTACTAATTCTGGGTTTTTTACCTATTATGAGCTCCGGTATGTACTCACTTATGTTTTTCTTTGTTTATGCGCTTGTAGTAAGTAATTATATAAGACAGTAACTTTGCAGAATGTATGAATTAATTAAATTTCTAACAAAAATATAAAATTTTAAGTCATTTAAAAGCGAAGCTCTTGTGGCTCCGCTAACTCGGTGTTCTGTAAACGATCACTGCGTTAAGCAATTTTCGCTATGGCTGGTTACGGATGGGCGATCGCTTTGTGGTATTTCCGTTTACGAGCGTTTCCATGCTCCGGGAGGCACGTTAAGCCATTGGTCCCGATTGCTAGTAACATGGCTGTTAACATGACGTTAAGCCAAGTTAAAGGTTTTTACGTCGGACAGATCACAGAAGTGCACACAGTGAAATGAGGGCGTATAATACGCCTATGCCACCCCTTCGGGGATACAGGCGTAACTGATAAACAAAATCAATGTTAGGAAGGTTGAAATGAAATGATGAAGGATACAAATAGATGCCGACATAAACGTATGAAATGTAATAAGAACTAGCTTGTTGTGGTTTACATTAATATGGGAATGGAATGTTATGGAAATGGAATGAAATGGAATGCTAATACGTCAAAGTGTGCTAAGAAGACAATTGAAATTAATGAAAGAAGTTATAGCTTATAAAAATTCAACTGCAGGTCGCCACAGCCTGGGCCTGCCCATTTTAACACGGCAATGGGCTCGCCACCTGTTACGTGGGACAAAAATGCAAACGGTGAAATGTGGGCGTATCGTATGCCTGTGGCCTTCGGGGATAAAGTGACAATATTTACGTAAATATTTAATAATATATTACTCACATTCTATAGACTAGAATATTTTCTTGAACTGTTCTTTGAGTGATATCACATAATTTACGTTTTCCATGATAATACGTTCCAGTTAAAACACAGGAACACACACAGTGAAAAAACAGGACCGTATATATTTTTAAAGCACTAAGATGGCAGAAAGTGGGTTGAAAGTGCAGCGTTGCTGACCACCCTTCTGAGGTTCCTTTCAAAGAACACCATTTTTACTTTAAATATAAATGAAATGAAGAAAAGTTTTCTACAATTACTATTTACTCCATGAAAAAGTTTCTTTTACTCCAACAACCATTCCTTACACCGACACCAACGGACTTTGCTTAAATGAAAATTAAATGAATCAGAACAGAAAATAGGTCAGGAAATGTTGTTACGGAACTTTTCACTAGCTCTTTAAGGCTGTAATATAGCATAAGTGTCAGCGGACTAGTAGAAATAAAGCGTTTTAAATTAGTTTTTGTAAGTACTTTTAAGTCATAAAAATTTACACAAATATAATCGAAGGTAAACGTAAGTAAACATATAAAATTATGACTGATTGACGAGTCATCAAAGCACAGCTTTAACCTCTCAAAAAGTTTGACTCAAATTAGAAATTAAGGTAAAAAAGGATATTTGAAAAGGTCACCATTTAACGTTGTTGTACGAGGGTTCGCCTCAAAACACAGCTAGTTCATTATAAAAGTCCCTTCATAATTTTACCACCGACTATTTTGGTACACAAAAAATACAAAATAACAAAATTATTACTATTAACGTCCGGAAGCTATTTACATACTCTTACATAAACATTGCCAAATTTTATACTTACAGACAAATTACAAGAAAACAATTTTCAAACCCTTTGCCAGAAGCGTTGACTTAAATCATGTATTTCAATTAACAAAGCTCTGAACAGCGATATTTTCGTAACAATATGGGTAGAGTAACTTCAATAATATAACGTTGTTTTACAATTTTCTGTTAATGCATCACTTCATTGTACATTTGGCGACAAATACTTGATGTGCTACGAGAACTTTGGTACTATATTTCAATGGGTGTTGCTGGCCTAGCACTTGGGATAAATAGATGAATTTATACAGGTCATTCAGCAGCGTACTAAGGTAGGATAATTTGAATAATATTTACGACATTATTCGTGTCAAAGTTTTATTTTGAAATTCTAAGGAAATAAATAACAGTTTTAAAAATAAAATGTTATACTAGCGGGACTGACAGATGTTGCCCTGAAAAGAAAGAAAGTAAAAACATTTATTCAGGACGCACATTAGTCCAAAGGAAAAATGTATAAAACATAATTAGCAACTAATACAAATAAAATACAACTATAGACTATATATAGACAAGTAAAGGCCGATAGCCGTAACCTCCCTTCTATCTTAGGTGATTGAGCGTGTAACTAATACACGGCTCCTGAGGAACCTAGAAGATCACGACTTGCTCAGTGACAGGCAGTACGGTTTCCGTCACGGTCGCTCGACTGGTGATCTTCTTGTGTACCTCACACACCGCTAGGCGACGGCTATCGAGAGTAAGGGAAAGGCTCTAGCAGTGAGTCTTGATATCTCAAAGGCCTTTGATCGGGTCTGGCACCGGTGGTCTTCTATCGAAATTGCCCTCCTATGGACTGCCCGGGGGACTTTGCGAATATGTATCCAGCTTTTTGGCCGGTAGAACTATCAAAGCCTCATCCTCATACTCACACTCACTATCATCACGTCTCGATCCGTGCGAGGTTCGTACAATCGTACCATATAATATATGTACATACACGTTAAGCCAACGCTCGGCCGTGCTCCGTGAACTTTGTGTGACCTCGGGTCTTAGGTTTTTTGCTTAACGGAATTTCTTGATTAAAGCCCGCTCAAAACACGCGATAAAAACTATGCAATAGCTTAAAAAAAACACCCCCACCCTCACCCTCACCCCTCCCTCTCACCCTCACCCCACCCTCAGTCTCACAGTCGCCCTCATCCTCACCCTCACACTCACACTCACTATCATCACGTCTCGATCCGTGCGAGCTTCGTACAATCGTACCATATAATATATGTACATACACGTTAAGCCAACGCTCGGCCGTGCTCGGTGAACTTCGTGTGACCTCGGGTCGTAGGTTTTTTTGCGTAACGGAATTTCTTTAATTAAAGCCCGCTCAAAGCCCGCGATACATACTATGCAATAGCTTATAAAAGGTAAACTAATATCAATAATCTAAATTCGTATTTGACTTGTATATTAAATTTCATCATTGAAATTGAATGCTTTATAACTTAATTATAATATGACTGTAAACTGACATTATTGTAATTTTGTGAATGAGTCTATGTACTATGTATCAGTACTTGAGAAAGAAATGATTATAATTATTATTTATTTAAATTCGTACTTAAAGTAATATTTTACAAAAAAAATTGGAGTGCGAGCCTGAAAGTGTGGCCCTTTCAGCATATATGCTACAATAATCGTAGTGATAATGTACAGCTCTGATTATCAGACGGCCCCCATCTACGACGTCACGCACGTTCACACAGTCCGATAAACCAACGAATAAACGTCCTGCATGAACCCTCTTAAATACATATACATTATTTCACTACAATCGATCCACCTGTTTAAAATGATATAAATATACGTGCAGACTAAATATATATTTGTATATTTTTTCAGGTCAAAACAGAGAGACATTCTCTTTGTTTTTACGTCATAATAAACATGGTAGGCAAAATATCACTTTGATGTAAGATCATCAATCTTTGGGGCGCACGTAAATTACGGCTATAACGTTTCACTCAGCTTCAGGCCTATAAAACTACTTTATTGTGCCCTGACTACGTGTATGTATAGAATAGAATAGAATATTCTTTATTGTACACCAATCACAATATAATAGCAAAGGATTATACAGGTATATTGAAATGTACAATCGGCGGCCTTATCGCTAAAAGCAATTTATTTCAGGCAACCTTTGGATGGACACATATTCAAAAAATTCATTAAAAAGTGAGTAGTCGTTGGTGTAAGAAATAATAAACAATAAATTAATAATATATAATAATAGACCTATATAAAAAAGGAATATATATATATACATTGAACTAAAATTTTAAGAGAATCCAAGGTACAGACAAATAAACATACCTACATCTATCCAATACATACAATATACCACAATAATAGTGTATTAGTAGAATATACAGGGATATTATAACATTATAAAATAAACACACATACCCACATCAATAAATATACAAATTCAAACTCATTCAGGATCGAAATATAACGTCAAATACTGACAGAAAATATGCAGTCAAGACGTAAGATAAAATTAAAGTATACAATATTGTACTCACACAAAATAAAAACAAACGACCTAATAATACCAGTGTTTATACTGTCAGCGAGAGGGGTTTATTGGAGTTATCAGTATCCTTATTTTTCACAACTCATTATAGTTGCTTGTTTTAGAGGAGAGGAAATTATTGTTAAAAAAGCACCACCACGTGCAACTGAAATTTTAATTACTTTTCAATAGATAAACACGCCTGAAATGGTTAAAACTAGTTAAAAAAATTAGTTTCGATAGCAACAGACATCACCATTGGTATGTCATATAATAAGTGTTAGTACATGTGTTCAGTCTGAAATCCAGTAATCTCGATTGAACGTTTGAATAGCCGTTAAAATCCTCTTTCTTGAAGAAACTGGGACAATTGGTGATCCCTAGAAACAGTGGTAGTGAATGATGAGTAATTTAAAAAGTTACGACATACCGATACAGAGGATGACTAGTAGAGTTACGTAACTGTATCGATACGAGTACATCCCGCTGCGACTTTCAGTTTTTGTGTTAGTTTGTCAGTTTCTATTCAAACTCACATGGTCTGAATTGTATTTCTTTTACCCCTTTGACCAACAGGTGAATAAATAAAACTTTCATACTAAATATGACTGCGAAAGTTTTAGTTTTATTTTATATAGTCCGAGACTACCAGGTCTTTAATGGGTCGTGCTAATTACTGTCTAGCACATAAGACCTTTTAGCCTTTTTGATACAACTTTACTAAAAAGGTAACGGGTTCAAAATTTCTTTCAAATTTAACATCTAAAATAGACACATTTCATTTTATTCAATTTATTCGGCCCTTTAGACCCGCCCCAGTTTTGTGCTTCGGAAGGCACGTTAAGCCGTTGGTCCCGTTTGCTAATAAAATGGCAGTCGTTAAGACAAGTTGAAGGCCTTATAGGCGGCTTAAAAAATTTCAACAACAGGTCGTCACAGCCTGCGCTTTCCCATTTCAACACGGCAATGGGATCAACACCTGTTACGTGGGACAAAAATGCATACGGTGAAATGTGGGCATTTATTATGCCTCTGCCTACCCATTCGGGGATAAAGGCGTGACAATATACATACATATTATCACGCCTTTATCCCCGAAAGGGTAGGCTGACTGTGAAAGTGTGTTTCTTTGATTACCTTATTTAACCCGTGGAAGTTTATCTGAAAAGTTCTGCATTCAAAAATCCCGAAGACAAACTTGCTATCTAATAAAAAATGTTTGATAATCCAGTAATAATACCATAAAATAAATGAGATTTCAATGTACTGGATCAAGTTGAATACCATAGTCCACTTTTCACAGAGGTACGCATCTTTCACTATGGCTGGTCGTCGGATGGGTGACCACTTTGTGGCATTTACATTTGCGAGCGTTTCCGTGCTTCGGAAGGCACGTTAAGCCGTTGGTCCCGGTTGCCAGTAAAATGGCAGTCGTTAAGCCTGGTTGAAGGCCTTAAGGGCGGCTTAAAAAATTTCAACATCAGGTACCCACAGCCTGCGTCTGTCTATTTCAACACGGCAATGGGCTCACCACCTATTACGTGGGACAGGAATCCACACGGTGAAAAGTGGGCATATAATATGCCTCTGCCACCCCTTCGGGGATAAGGCGTGATGGATATTTATTTTTATTGATTTATTTTAAGTTGAATACCAAATTAAGTGCATACGTCACCAGACATAGATTCTGTCAACTTCAGTAATATAGATCGACCAGATTGTTCAAAATGATTTGAGTAATTATGAAAATCAAATCGTAGAATTTCAAAGTCACACTGCGTTTGGAGTGCTCGTAAAATGTAGGTACGTTAAACTTGAATAGGGGATTTCTTCCACGAGCGTTGAGTTTGTGGAATGAGCTTGCGGCTCTGTATTTCAAAAAGCCTACAGTGCCTAGAAATTTTAAATAGAAACCTTAGACGTTAACTTCCATTCTTTATTAGTATTCTACAATGTTTTTACAGACTGAGGACTGAGGTTGCAGACAAGCATACTTCCAGACAAGCATACGGCCCACCTGATGGAAAGTGGTGACTGTAGCCTATGAACGTTTGCAACACCGAGGTGCAGCACTCGCGCTGCTGACTCTTTAAAAAACCTTCTAAGACCCCTTTTGAAGTACCCCATGATATAGCAAACTTTTTTAAGGGAACTATTTCATCGAGAGAGTGATAAAATATAACTGGATAAGAAAAGCTACGTTAAGACGTTGAGTACCTACCTTCTAACTAACTTGGGTAAAAAATAAAATAATATTTGTTACATGTGAGTTGTGCCTACCGCCCCGCACAGAACTTTTTGCTCGTATGTACCACGACGCCAGTGTACGACTTACGATATTTTATTGTCTTTTTTATGATAACTAGAAAACTCTACCCGAGTTCTTTGTCATATTCTCGGAAGAGACTTAATAAAATATTTTCTTTTGTAGTTTATAGTCGATTCGTGACATGTTCGTGGCCTCTATGGGCTGAATGTGTAGTTACGTTCGTTTCGTCTAGCTTATGGCCTACATTATACTTTACTGAAGTTCTTTATCTGTTATATATAGATGAGGCGTATTATTTATACATACATATACTAACGCTTCTTTTCTTGAAAGAGTAAGAGGAGTAATATACGTCCGAATTCTACCAGTTGTATAATATTTTGCCCCATATTAAAGCCTATTACCGTGATAAAAGGGGTTGTTTGCAATAATCTGATGGAAACATTTATCAAACCAATGTCTTCTCTATCTTGGTATATTTCTTCGTTGCTTCCAAACCCTACCTGAATTTGGAGATCGGGGTCCACTTTACTACATTTTCGGCATTGCTGGAAGCGTATATAGCTGCTAGGAGCAGTCATCGATTGGCGTTTGATTTTCGGGATTGCTGGAAGCGACTCCTGTCTGATCTCCCAACTTCGTAAAGACGCCTGACAGGCTGACTAGCAGACGAGGCGAGACCAGGCAGCTATTTTTCTATCTAGCATGTGAGGTCGCCTGGACTCTAAACATATTTGTGAGGTCCCTTACACCAAGGACAGTTTTATATTTACCTAGGTATATTTACCTAGTCAGGTCATAAGTATTGTCACACAGTAAAAACTTTTCTTTAAGAATGCTGGCCACAAAAAAGTTTATTGAATTCGAATTTCAAATTGTTCATGAAAATAAAAATGTATACTTTATAGAATTTTACTCATTTTTAAATATGGAGTGGACGCTTAAAGAAGACCGTGTTGCAGTTATTGCGTTGCATCGTTGCGGTTACGCGCCAATTCAAATTTTTGACATACTGAAAAATTTGAATATAACCAAAAGATTCGTTTATCGTACCATCAAACGATACAGTGAAGACTCTAGTGTAGATAACAGGTCAAGAAGTGGTCGCCCTCGGTCTGTTAGGACTCCAGCAGTGATAAAAGCTGTGAAGGCGCGAATTCAAAGAAATCCCAAACGTAAGCAGAAACTGTTGGCCCTTCAGATGGGGTTAAGCAGAACCACGGTGAAAAGGGTGTTAAATGAAGACTAAGGGCTTCGGTCATATCGAAGAAAAACAGGACGTCGTTTAAATGCTCGTCTAATGGACCTGAGACTGAAGAGATGCCGCGCTTTGTTGAAGTGATACGCGGGAAAAAATATTAGGAAATTCTTTTTTCAGATGAAAAAATTTTTACCGTAGAAGAGAGCTACAACAAACAAAATGATAAGGTGTACGCACACAGTAGTGAAGAAGCGAGCAACCGTATTCCGCGTGTCCAACGAGGTCATTTCCACCCTCGCTCATGGTATGATTGGGAGTTTCTTATTGGGGCTTAACAGAGGTACATTTTTGTGAGAAAGGTGTAAAAACGAATGCAGTTGTGTATCAAAATACAGTCCTGACGAACCTTGTGGAACCTGTTTCTCATACCATGTTCAATAACAGGCACTGGGTATTCCAACAAGATTCGGCGCCAGCTCACTGAGCACACAAGACTGGCTGGCGGCGCGTGAAATCGACTTCATCCGGCACGAAGACTGGCCCTCCTCCAGTCCAGATTTGAGTCCGTTAGATTACAAGATACGGCAACACTTGGAGGAAAAGGCGTGCTCAAAACCCCACCCCTATTTGGAGTCACTCAAGACATCCTTGATTAAGGCAGCCGCCGATATTGACATGGACCTCGTTCATGCTGCGATAGACGACTAGCCGTGCAGATTGAAGGCCTGTATTCAAAATCACGGAGGTCATTTTGAATAAACTTTATTGTCATAAGAATCTATGTTTTGTTAAGTTCATTTTGGTATATAAATGGTTACATAATGAATAAACTTGTTTCAATTATTTTATATTAAACATGTGACAGAATTTATGACCTGACTATGTATATATATATATAGATCTATTAGCCCTGGCCAGCTTTGCACCGCCTTGGAATCACGTCACTTATTAACTGCTATAAGTTAGGGTTTACAAAAGCTTATGTTAGCTTATTTTGTGCTGTGTAAAAATAGTAGATGTCTCACAATATTTATAAATTTATTTATTTATCCATATTAATGAATAAAAAAATATAACACGAAAAGATAAAGACAGTTGATCACTGACTTTATACTCGATATCCCATTTATAAACCCCGACGCAAAACGACGGGGTGTTTTAAGTTTTATATCATCTACTCTAAAAAGCTCTCCTTAAAATTTCCTATACTGCAACGGGAAGCGTTTCAAAGGTTTTTGGTGTTAAATAATAGGTTTTATTATACTTTACACAATTAATTCCCCGAATATGTACAAAAACGAACTAATGGGCCGATCTTAGGAAAGGCGTTGAATGCTTTAATAGATTGCTCGCTACAGCAAGGTATTGTATTCTATAATAATGTAGGACTTGCTGAATTTTTATTTCGATATAGTATTACCGATAGAGATCGAAATATATATTTCGTTAGTATTAAGAATATGTAAAGCGAAAGGCACTTATTAAAATTGTATTGTACGTAATGCGCAAATGACGCAACCGTTTTATTCGACTGGGGCCTAATCACTGTGATTTGACATCTTGATTTTTTAATTTTGGGTGAACTTTTAAGTCACTGCTATCTTTATGCAAACAAACTGTCGAAACTTTGTCGTAAAGCCGTAGGTAAGTAGACCGGTGCGAGGTTTAGGCGCCAGTTGGTGCTGGAAGACTCGACTTAGGAATGCAGGTGATTCTTAACTGTAACAAACACAAAATAAGTAGAATTATTAGGTGCTTAATGAAAAATTCAGAGTTACGGTTTATAATGCATCCAAGTCACTAACATTTGTCCTGATGAAGACATTTATACATTCCTACGAAAACCTTGAACACTAATACTATAGGTACTTGTATAGGTCTGAGTTAAGTACTAATTATTATTATTTCAATGTTATCGTGTCGGGGTTGATATTCCGTAGTAGGTATTTGTGCTTTTTTCCCTGGGAGACCGGAATCCTATTGAAGCGCGTCGCTGCTACAAGACTAAAATTACAAATATATTAAATAATACTAAAAGTTAAACTTAACAGAAACTCCTGTTCCTTTTTTTGTATAGTTATGTTCTGTATTAGCGCATCATATAAATTACAATCTAGCCATAAGACTAATAAGGAATTTCACTTTAACCTAAACTGCTAATGTAGAGTAAAATTATAAGAATGTGTCCATTAACACATTTCTTAATGTCTCTATTAAGGGGAAGTCACTTTGTTCATGTGTTCTTTAAAAGTTGCACTTATTGTACTATGTTACACTGACACTTCACCAGGGGGTACCAATGCGAACAAAGTATTTTTAATAACATTAAATTATCCCTAGATGGCAGTAATGGTATCATTTTCAAGATTACAAAAAATAAAAATGTTATTTAGCTGTGTAAAGTCCGGTAATTGATTTCTAAAATAAAAACCATATTATAATCTGTGATATTAACATACTAAACTCGTTAATAATACAATTAATGTAGATTGCGCGAATAATTGGTTCTCGATACTGTTCATTTATAATAATAGATGGCGACGTAATAAGTTGAACAGTTCTCCACTAACATTCGTCTCTCTATGCCAATAGTACCTGTAAAAAAAAAGAGCATTCTATCTCTTTCGGTCGCGCACGTCACAGCGATGCACGCTAGAATAATAAACTTATTTGTAAAAATATTGTGATATCGACGACGAGGATTGCTCCGCAATAATCAAGTAGTAAATAAATTCATCGCATTTCGTAACCATATGTGTGGTCTGGTGGTTAATGGCGAGAAGTAGATGTATTGTTTGATTTAGTATTTTTCCCAAGTATAGAGTCCCAAGATCGAGTCCTCATTGTTTTGATTTTTGTTTTTGCATTTTAAAATAAATATTAACAATAATGAATCAAAACACCGAAAAAGTAATACTGTTGTTTGGTTTTATAGAAATTTACTAAATATAGTGTTTATTACGTGCTAGATTGACTTAGTTTCATTAAAAAAAACTGACTATCACTGCCTTTCTGGCCCACATTTTTTTTTATTGCAGAAATTAAATAGTTTTATTTTATATCAAAACGCGATGTGGCATCTAAATTGTAATCAAAACAAATCCAGTGATCCGATCCGCCAAAGTAAACGATATTCCACTTAAAATAAAGTTCAAAATAGAAGCGCGTAATAACTGTCGGTCTCTGTCAACCTGCCAATAAGGTTCAAAGTGGTATGACCGCCGCGCCGGCACTACTCTTACGTCAAAATATTAGCGCTGCATCGTATAATACGATGATACATTGCGCTTTGAAAAGTTAAAAATATAAAAAATAACCACTCCGGGAGTGCCGACAGAAGTGAAAACTCAATTTATTAATCATTTATTTATCTAGACGCGTTGGTACATGCATATATGCACACACTATAGCTGCGTATCGTAACGGGGTGTAGCGAGTCCAGAGATTTATCTCATCTAAAAAATTGCGTACCGCTAAAAGAAGTTTTTCCTTCAAAAATTGACCGGGATCGACGTTAATGATGATGATGATGAAAAATAAATCTACACTGAAAGACTCCTAATTGATTACACAGCATTATTTAATAAGACCTGTAGATGACCGAAATCAACGTTAGATGATGATGATGATAATGGTCGCGAGTCCAGAGATTTTATCTCATCTAAAAATAAGCGTACCGCGCTAAAAGAATATTCACTTCAAAAATTGACCGGGATGGACGTTAATGATGATGATGAAAAACTAGTCGCGTTGGTACATGCATATATGCACACACTATAGCTGCGTATCGTAACGGGGAGTAGCGAGTCCAAATTTATCTCATCTAAAAAATTGCGTACCGCGCTAAAAGAAGTTTTTCCTTCAAAAATTGACCGGGATCGACGTAAAGATGATGATGATGAAAAATAAATCTACACTGAAAGAGTCCTAATTGATTACACAGCATTATTTAATAAGACCTGTAGATGACCGGAATCAACGTTAGATGATGATGATGATTATGGTCGCGAGTCCAGAGATTTTATCTCATCTAAAAATATGCGTACCGCGCTAAAAGAAGTTTTTCCTTCAAAAATTGACCGGGATCGACGTAAAGATGATGATGATAAAAAATAATTCTACACTGAAAGAGTCCTAATTGATTACACAGCATTATTTAATAAGACCTGTAGATGACCGGAATCAACGTTTGATGATGATGATGATTATGGTCGCGAGTCCAGAGATTTTATCTCATCTAAAAATATGCGTACCGCGCTAAAAGAAGTTTTTCCTTCAAAAATTGACCGGGATCGACGTAAAGATGATGATGATAAAAAATAATTCTACACTGAAAGAGTCCTAATTGATTACACAGCATTATTTAATAAGACCTGTAGATGACCGGAAT
The DNA here is from genome assembly GCA_948477245.1 of Thumatha senex. NCBI lineage: Eukaryota > Metazoa > Arthropoda > Insecta > Lepidoptera > Erebidae > Thumatha > Thumatha senex. The sequence continues at coordinate 1,134,315 of OX419733.1, read as the reverse complement.
CAACGTTTGATGATGATGATGATTATGGTCGCGAGTCCAGAGATTTTATCTCATCTAAAAATATGCGTACCACGCTAAAAGAAGTTTTTCCTTCAAAAATTGACCGGGATCGACGTAAAGATGATGATGATAAAAAATAATTCTACACTGAAAGAGTCCTAATTGATTACACAGCATTATTTAATAAGACCTGTAGATGACCGGAATCAACGTTAGATGATGATGATGATTATGGTCGCGAGTCCAGAGATTTTATCTCATCTAAAAATATGCGTACCGCGCTAAAAGAAGTTTTTCCTTCAAAAATTGACCGGGATCGACGTAAAGATGATGATGATAAAAAATAATTCTACACTGAAAGAGTCCTAATTGATTACACAGCATTATTTAATAAGACCTGTAGATGGCCGGAATCAACGTTTGATGATGATGATGATTATGGTCGCGAGTCCAGAGATTTTATCTCATCTAAAAATATGCGTACCGCGCTAAAAGAAGTTTTTCCTTCAAAAATTGACCGGGATCGACGTAAAGATGATGATGAAAATCTTACGCTTTTTCGATCAGGTCACGTGTCCTGACGCGAGTTTAAGATTTTATACCCATTACAGAAAAAGTGCTCAACGCCGCTAAAGAAGTTTTCACTTCAAAAACTAGTTGACGGCCGCGGCTCCGCTCGCGTGATGGGAACTTGTTCCCAGTTTAAAATGTAGCCTATATGTTGTGAATTCATTCAGTACTTTTTACGTGAAAGAGTAACAAACATACATCAAATCTTTCCACTTTATAATATTTATATCTTATAATATTTATATTAAACTAGTTGACGTCCGCGGCTTCGCCCGCGTAGATAAATTTTCCCGTTCCCGTTTCCCACAGACACTTGTTCCTGGGATAAAAAGTAGCCTATGTGTTATTCTGATGTATAAGCCACATTGTAAAGTTTCATTAAAATCCGTTCAGTAATTTTTACGTGAAAGAGTAACAAACATCCATACAAACTATCACATTTATAATTTTATTAACATTAAGAAAATCATAATCTATCTAGGTACTTTCTTTTATTTGCTTTCATAAATTATAAATTTCACGTTCGGATGATACAATAGATTATCTACCTAAATTATAGAACTTAAGGGTTTATTTGACCCCTGGTTTCGGTCTCTGTAGCCTGCACTGTAGACAATAGGTATATCTTACAACCTAAACCCCGAGATCTCGACCATAGACTTAGCTACCCCGGAGCCAGGGGCTATAGACATCCATTTACTCTAGACAGTTGACCTTGACCTCAGGATCTAAGGTCTCGGGGCCCTACCGGGTCTAAGCCCACAAATTCAGATTCTAGCCCAGAAGCCTGGACTTCGGATCTAAGACCCTGGAATCTTGACTCAGGACCCTGGAATCTTGTATCTCGGGAACAGGATCATGAACCCTAGGCCATTAACCTTGGATCCTACCCCCTGTACTGTGAGGTCTCTAGAGCCTCTACTGCATACCCTCGGTGGAGAACCCAACCCTTGACTCTAAACAGAGGATCTGGAGTAGCTGACCTTGGACTCTCGATCTAAGATACAGACGCCGGAATTCAGGATCCCAGACCCCGGGTCGGGAATATGGGCTCTACGTCCTCGAACTTGGATCCTGGCCCCTGAACATTCATGAACCCTGGAATGGGTTTATCATGTCTATTTTAGAAGTTCCTATGGCTACCTTCCAATGTCCTCTACAAACGATCTCCATGCATGGAAATTACAAATGGTCACTTACAAGTACCTACGTAACTAAAAAACACTGAATGAACTAACTCTAGTTTTATAATATTAGTACCTTTAGATAAAATATCCAAATAAGTAAAACCCTTATTTGTTGCATTATAACATGACCTTTATCATGCCCATACAGAATATTGATAACATCAATTAGCTAGAAAAGGCATACGGCAGAGTATTTATGTTTATAGTGACATCTAGTGTAGTGTAGTAAATAATAAGAATAGTTTGCCAAAACATTGTCGCCATCTATATACAAACTCCCGTACTGCCTGCCTGCTTGGAAAGTTAAGGCCGTGACCATATTTTGTTCCTGTTCGTGCATCTGTATAAGAATTATATTATTTTATCTGTGACTTCACTAAACTAATTCAAAGGGTTTTGTCCTTTTTAGTCTTCTCAATAAATCTGTATGGTCAAGGAGTTGAATAGCCTCGACATTTACATGATGATGAAGTCGTTTTTGATGAGCTTCGGCATATTTTGTACTACATTAGCTACGAGATCCACTTTAAGGTCTCTGTGAAGGTTGTCATTTCCAACGTACCAAGGAGCTTTAATGATGCCTTTTAACATACATACATACATATTATCACGCCTGTTTCCCATCGGGGCAGGCAGAAACTATAGTTTTCCACTTGCTACGATCCTGACATACGTACGCCGAGGTCTACCCCTACCAGTTTGCCCATTCACTCTCGCCACATAAATCTGCTTCGTCAGTCTACTTTCATCCATCCTCTCGACGTGTCCGAACCATCTAAGTATCCCTTTTTCTATCTTAGTCACTACATCTTCTGTCATACAGCAATGTTCCCTTATCGTGCTGTTCCTTTCTTTATCCATCAACTTCTCTCCAGCTATACTTCGCAGACTTCTCATTTCCACTGCATTTATTTTACTTTTATGCGTTTTCTGCCATACCCAACTTTCACTGCCATACATAAGTGTGGGGACCAGCACACCTCTATGTACAGCCAGTCGTGCCTTCTTCGAAACGTTCTGACTGCTCATAAAGACGTACATGGCTCTATTCACTTTATTTCCTGCCTATACTCTACTAATACTCTTCGCTCAATGTCATAGTCATACTTTTCATCTCTCGCAAATTTTGTACCTAGATATACAAACTCTTTTACTTGTTCTACTCTTTCTCCTTCCACAACAATTGAGCAATCCGTCATACTTGCCTCTCTTTCAAATACCATTACTTTCGACTTATTTACATTCACTTTCATTCCTTTGTTTTTTAACGCATCATACATAATGTTAACCATCAACTGCAACTCCTCCGCCGATTTTACTAGTATTACCTGATCATCGGCGTATAGGAGGCACTTGACGGTCAGTTCATCCATATTTATACCATACGTAATCTCTTGCAGTTCTTTCAGGCAACTGTCCATGTATAGGTTAAACAGCAACGGCGACGCTACACAACCCTGTCTCACACCTTTTTCAATGTGAAAAAAGTCTGTGCATGCTCCGTTGATTCTGACACAAGCACTGGAGCCCTCATAGAGAGATTTCAGTGCTCGTATCAAGTGGCTTTGCCTTTAACACTATTAAAAATACTTTTAGAACTTACAAGAAGAAGTTGGCTTCTCAATTTTTTGCAAATAAAATGACCGTCATCCATGCACGTCTACAGTATAGGGTTGGTCACAGCTGGAAATGTTAACTTTCACTATTTCCCGATAGATACCACTAAGGGTCGTAGTTACGCAATATTTCAATACTCACAAAAAGGATACTGCCTAGGACGGCTTCAAACGCGTCGAAAAGCCGTGCTGTGAATTTATCGAGCACTGAAAATTATAAAGAGTTAATTTTTAATTTCTAAAATCAAACTTTTTACCTTCACAGATTTATATCAAACTACGACACCACCACAGCTTCACCCGCGACATACTTCGATTTCCCTTAGTATCAATTTAATCCCGTCGCTTATAAATTCTAAAATAATGCATAAAAATATGCCCCTGAAAAATATGTCCTGGTAGTCCGAGACTACCAGGACTTTAATTGGTCGTGCTAATTAGTGTCTAGCACATAAGACCTTTTAGCCTTTTTGTTACCACCTCACTAAAAAGGCAACGGGTTTAAAATTTCTTCAAAATTTAACATTTTATTTATTTTTTTAAATTTATTCGGCCCTTTAGACTCACCCCAAAAAAAAGTTATATTTTTACCTGGAATACTCAAAGGTAAAATAAACAATTAAATAAAGTAGTCGGTCTTTGACCCTTATAAATGAATGAATGGTTTTAAAAATTTACTGTTAATTTACTTACAAATCAACTGTAAAGGATTAAATATCTTATTGTTTTAAATCTACCACCGTACACAATTTCAATAATAATAAAGTTACTAAAATACATTCATACATACATCGTAATTCATACATTTACTGTTTCGCTATTTCCGTTAATACACCCAAGGCGCAAAAATCCCTAATTCCTTTTGTCTTTATTTTTTCTACATTTTCTACATTTTTGCTCCAAAATAATAGAACATCAAAGGATATGTTATTAGGTATAGACAATCCCTTTGCAGCCATTATTAGTAAAACATCAAAAGCAATTTTTACATTATTTCAATATAATAAAAGGGGAAATCATATGTTTCCCTGTGGATTATATTATAAAGAAAAATGTTACCTACCCAAATGTGTCCTTTTATCTTGTTGTGGGACTTACCTACTCATTCTTCAAAGAAATAAATTGGCCTCTTTGATAATAGAGTTGCGTGGTTGTGAGGGTATTGTGTGGGTATCAAATGTGAATAAAGATGATTGTACTTAGTTTAAGAAAAATAATTTTGATACTTAAACAATATTTGCGGTGCGCCCTTTTGCTAGAAGCTAATAGGAACTTCACTGTGTCCTATTACTCCGTGATTCGTTTGTAGGCAATACCCAGATCTAACTGAATATCTAACTCACGCCCCAAGAAGCGGAATAGTACCTGAACCAGCCCCCAAAGAAGCGGAACCCGAACCCTTAGGTGATGCCGCGATGATAGCCGAAGTCTGCCGGGGGCTCTGGAGCATCTTTTCGAGGAGTTACCCGGGGCGTCCAGCAATAGACAGTTAGGCAAGGCCGTGTGGTTCTAGCCGGTTCGAGTCTGGAACGACATCCAAGGGATTTTCACACGTTAAAAAAGCCTCATTACATCTATATATATAAAAATCGATATATATAAAAATTAATCTATTTCCCTTGGTCAGGCCATCACGCGCTAACGACTGGACCGACTTCAAAAATTCTTTTTGTATTGGATAGCCCATTTACTGAGGAAGGTTCTAAGCTGTATATCATCACGCCACTACACAGGAGAGCGGAGCAGTAATCATAAATGTCAACAAATCGGGAAACTTTCATACATTTTTGGAAAAGTAATAAGCGACGGGATTAAATGGGTGCCACGGGGTTGAAAGTATGTCACGGACGAAGCCGAGCAGGTCAGCTAGTTACTTATAAAAATACTTTTTCTGACAGTTTCAGCTCCGTAATAATGTCCTTTTAAAAACTTTTATAGCCATATCCATCTACCTTCATAATAATTCACTCAAAACAGAATTCTAACTTTTCATGAAAACCATTAATACTCACGAGAGAATAAAAGAAATGCTGAAGCCTAAGGGGAAAGGAGTCATGTCCAAGATATCTCGTTAATTATGGTTCGATGTAAGGACCGGTAACTGACGAACAATGGAGACTTTGAAGGCACGTTTCTCATTCATATACTTATTTTCTTTGTTCGCAGATTAAACAAGACTAGGTATCTGCTACCTATTGTTCATCTAAAACTTTTGGTGTACTAAAATCTGGGGCTGAAAATACAACTTTATTCACACGTTGTTTAAAATTAATATTCTCACAGTAAAATAAGTAGTAATATGTTATTAAAACTCAACAGCCTCGTAGCAGACTGGGTGTTAAGTGCCCTACGAAGATCTCTGGGGCCCAAGCTTAATAATCTAACCTGCTAGAGAATCCGTAGATTGAATCGAAGAACAATAAAACCGAAAAATTGAATCGTAGAACAATAGAACAGAAAGATTCCGTAGATCTTTCATATGTCGCACCATAAAAGCATGAAACACTGCCAGCGCACGTGATTCCCCCTCTTACAATCCTGGGTCCTTTAAGGGAAGCGTGAAAATACATAATTCTGGGCCGTCAAGATGGGGATCGCTATCGTAGCACTGCGGGTTGAGATAGCGGCCCCAATCACGGGTCATTGTCTTTGCTTACCATCAGGCGGGCGACGCCATTTTGACGTGCCACATATAAAGCAAAAATATAATAAAAAAATATAGGCGGTCGCAGACGGCAGTCGCTTTCAATAATGCCAGAAACCAAAAGTCCAATAATTGCTGTTGTAGCCAAATAAAAATGGGCCTCGTTCTCCAAACCCAAGTAGAGTTTGAAAGCAACTGGGAATACACAAGTGGTTCAAGAAGAAGTGTCGTAGCACTATCGATACGATACCATGACACTCGTGCACTGCAATAAAATACAGCCGTGGGGCCACCTACCCATATCCCATGTCTCTTGCAGTAAGTAGTTTACGATAAGCGTGAGCACTACGCGCATTGCCTACGTCCGCAATAGTAATAAATATGCAACTAAGGTAGACTTGATAATAATTTCTCAGTACATCGTTCATGCACACAGCCATTTGATGCGCAAGAATAAATATCACTATCGTGTCCTCATACCCACTGCATAAGCAAAGTAAATCCGATAGATCAGTCTGTATAATGCCGATTATTAATTAATGCAGAATTAATGCCGAAGGCCGACAATGAACAACATAATGCCAAAGAGGATTAGGGATGCATCTCCATTTCATAATTGGTTACTAGCATGTAATTTCTATTGATATCAGCATGGATGAGTTTTTACGGCTTAACTGTTAAAAGACTGATTAGCTACTTCAGTAGACAAATAAGTGACATAACTTGTCATTTATATATCTTTCTCCTGAAGTCGGCTAAAAGTTAGGTATAATGATATTGACCTGTCCTCAATGTATGTATTTAAACGTGGGAATAACTATTTTACTGGTTAGCTATCTTATTGGTCGCATACAGTTGGTAAGCCGTGTTGCTGTGTTGAAATAGACAGGCGCAGGTTTTGCAACCTACTGTTTAAAATTTTCAAGCCACCCATATACCTCCTACTTTTGCTTAACGTCTATCATGTTACTGGCAACCGGGACCAACGACTTAACGTGCCTTTCTAAACACGAAATCGCTTGTGAATAGAAATGAGACAAAGCGGTCACTCATACGAGGACCAGCCATAGCGAAATTTGCTTAACGCAGTGATCGTTTAAATAATGGACTATATATGGGAATATCTAATTTTAACTAAAATACTGATACCAGTAAAACGTTCCCAAGTCATTTGTACCGACACGTAACCACAGTTTAATTATAGTTAACGGTGTATTTACTTTGTGACGTAACACCCGGGCTCTAAACACAGGAATACACGTAGGTGATGCATATCTGATGTACTTTGTCATGTACCCTCATTAGTCCTTTGTAGCCGAGGGAAATAACATCCTATCGGTAGAAATGAACAAAACTCAATTATCTTCAGATCCGATTAACAGAGAACAGGTTCGTGTGTAAATATGTGGAAAGTTCAGCCCTGATTACACAATTAGAAGAAGATTAATCAAGATCATTAATATTTTTTTTTTTTTTTAGGTAAGTGTGCATACTGAAATGAATAGGCCCGTACTACAGTAAATTTTATTGTAACACCATCACTTTGGAATCTTTGAATTTGTATTTGATACTTGCGGTTCATTCCGGCTTCGCATGGGTAAACATAATATTTAATACTAGCAATTGAAAATAGTAAATAATAGGTAACCACTTCAACTTTGCACGAAACTAGGACACGTGGTCGTACTTACGTAGACCGAAAATGAAGCGAATGCCCAGGTTTTGCAGTCGCTCAAGTTTATTAAGGTGTACCTCCTTTGCATCAAGGTAACAGACATCAGCATAGTCTAAAATCGGGAGCAAAAGAGATTGCGCAGGAGTAACTTTGGTGTCGAAAGGCAGGAATTTCTGGAGGTGCTTAAGTGATTGAAACGAGCAGTAGATTTTCTTGCTTACCTCTGTAATTTGGACATCCCAGTTAAGATGTGAATCAATGTGTACACCAAGATTTTTCGCGTGCTGAGCAAATGGAATTGGAATCGAGTCATACATTATTTGTGGAAGAGATTTGTCATCTAGCAGATTTAGCACATACCTGCTACCAACAATGACTGCTTGCGATTTCGTAGGGTTAACCACTAGGCGGTAAGATTTTGCCCATAGATTTATGTTGTTCAGATCATTGTTAATAGCAGTTACAGCCCCAACAACTTCATCGACTCCAAAGTGACGATATAGCTGCAGGTCGTCAGCGTAAAGGTGATCCTGTGAAGAAATTTCTTTAGTGATTGCGTTAATAAAAACGGAGAAGAGAAGAGGGTACAGAACGCCACCTTGAGGAACGCCCGCAGTCAAATCACACCATTCCGAAAAGTCATCATCATAGCGTACAGACTGCGAGCGACCCTGAAGATATGATTTGAACACTCATTGACAGAAGGCGAAATATTAAGAGAGGACAACATTGACAGGAGAATATCAAAATCAACAGAATTGAAGGCACTGCTAAAGTCCAATAGAACCAGTATTGTTAATTGTTTATTTTCTATTGCCAGTCGAATGTCATCTGTAATTTTGACTAACGCAATGATAGACTAAGCAGCCTATTAGAGAAGAAGTAAGAAGTTAGTTGATTTGAACTACACTTTCAAGAATTTTAGATAGTAATGGAAGAATAGAAATGGGACGATATTGGGATAAGATAACAGGATTGGATACTTTGGGTATAGGTATGACGTTAGCTTTTTTCCAGGATGAGGGGAACATATGGCTATGCAGAGAATAATTTATAATGTGAGAAATGACAGGGACTATATGGTTAAGTATGGGGACAAGCATTTGCAGCTGTAGGCCAACATATCCAACAGCCTTTGTTGATATTGATTGCAAGCATCTCCTAATTTCCGCCTCTGTAACTGGGTGAAATGAGAAAGAAGTATTTAATGGCAAAGGAAGCTTAGAAAGAAAATGTAATGTGGAAGTTTTAGTGTCACTGAGGATGGTGACTGGAGACCTGGAGAAATAGCTGTTAAGTTTATTGAGATCTGTATTAAAGTCACAGCTTTGTGAGGCCTTACCAACTCCCAGAGATCGAAGGAATTGCCATACTTGTGATGAGTTGAGGTTTTGTATGGAATTATGAATACGGCGTCTTTTAGCATCCCAGCACATACGACCGCAGCAATTGCGTAACCTTTTATATCTGTCACGATTTTCAGGCGTTGGTGATTGATTATAAATTCGTTTGGCCTTATCACGCATAGACATGTACTTTTTAATATCTAAAGTAAGCCGAGGAATGGAGCGGGCAAATGCTTTACTCTCACTCTTTTGAGAGGAGCATGCATATCAATTAAGGCCAGGACTATTTTGGTAAAAGCATCAACCTTGACATCCAAATCATGACTGTCGTGTACTAGTGACAAATCAATACCACCCGCATCCTCACTCAAACGTTCCATATCAATGTTTTTAAAACTACGAAGATTTGAGGACCAAACCCTTTGCCGCATCGTGGCTGATTGGAATTTCACCAAAATTGGTCTTGGATGTGCACCTGATGATTGACGACCCATCCTATGACACTGCTTAATCTCCTCTGGTGAAAAAGAGTCGAGAACAAGATGTTGAGTTATTGCCCCTGTGACAATTTGGAGTGTGTTCTCATCCTTTTTCTCATCAATTCCATGAATCAACAGCATCTTGCGGCGACTACGTGACTCCATATGGTCAACCTGATTAGAAATTTCTTCAATCTGTTTGTGGAAAGATTTTAGTGTCTCTAACATTAGTGACTTGAATATTGAAAACTCATCCGCCAGCCCAGCTAACCCAGGGCTATTTGTAGTCCTCTTATTCAGTTCAGACTCAAAATACGCCATTCTCTCTTCAAATGCAGTCTGTAAATTCTGAACGGAACCTATCAGGGCTCTGCTGGCTGTATCCATTTTTGTGTTGTAAATGTAATGCTAGTTATTACAATTATTATTAGAAATAACACGAAGCTAGCAGGTATGTGCTCTTATTATCTTGATTTACACATCTATTGTATAAAAGTTTTAACGTTATATATTTTTAAATTCAAAAATTAAATAAGTACAAAAATTTCACTGTTTAAATTTCAACTACCCACATAACCTTAATTTATCTTGATTAATAATGTGTTATTAGACCATTCTATTAATGACAATATTCTGAAAATCGATCTTGTATATGTGCAATAATTAGCCGTACCAAGACTTAAGTTTGTGAATCCACCGCTATAAACGCCCCGTTTACTGTAGCGCCGCAATTCCAGGATAACCCTCTTACTATTTAAAATAGTATCGGGGTTCAATACCGTAGTCGTTTAGAGGATAAAGCCAAGCTGGAGTTCAAAAGCTCAGAACGCACAACAGGGTGCGGGAGCACTTCACTGCAGTGCAACACTGTTTCCCTTGAAGTCGAAAGTGTGACCACACAAATAGCTCTGCCGTCACCTTTGAGCGCACCAGCTCCTTTGAGCTGGTGCACCTTCAATACCAGCTTCAAACTTCGACTCGGTAGAAGGGCGAGCTATGAAGCGATGATAATTATCAACGATCCTCTTCCCTTAGCGACAGGAGACACTTTGCCTCCCTAAACATGTTCTATCGCCTGTACAACAGTAGGCGCTCTCAAGAATTGTTTAGTATGATGCCTACGCTACTTCTTATCATCCCACCGCTCGCCGTAGACAGCGTCTTCACATACGATACGGTTATCAATTGGGACTTTCTTCCACGTATACTTAGACTGTGTAGTGAACTCCATGCCTGGGTTTTTCCGAAAGTTTTTCTACATTTTAGGATTTTTCAAAGCGTGTCTTAGAAAGTTTTTATAGGGTCGGCATAGCGATTGACGCACCTTTGGTATTGTAAACGTCCTTTAGCTAAGATCCACCACCTAACCAACCAAACCTAACCACTCTTAATCAGCTGACTTATGCGTGTCTGCCACCTCAATAGTATAAAAAATCCATACAGATATTAGGCAAGACGCGCCCTTGGGCATTTGTGCTATGACGACGTTGAACGAGAAACGAGTAGCTGTGAGAAACGAGTGTGTACTCCCGATGGTGTTGTTGCTGGGATAATAAGCGAGTGGTTCAATATATTTTTTGGATATATTTGTTACATTAAAATGGCACCGCCTGTCTAACGAAAGCAGATCGACGACGACCCGTAATTGTAGGCTACGATAGTGGCCTGCAATTACAGGTTGTCACCCAGGTTAACGGACCAGAAAAATACTGTTGACAAAAGCCTGGACATATTCTCTAGATGAGTGGTCTTACATGTAGCTGGGCAAGTATAGTTTTATCTCTGCAAGAAATTAGTCAAGACAGAGAGTTCTCATGGGCAGAATGAACTCAGCGATTAATTGGCGAGCAATCGATTATTGTAATAGTCGCTTTCTTGCTGGTGGGCGAAGTGGGACAAGTACGTTATGTGCCACTTCAGAATTGTATTTTATAGCGTACTTTATTTACTACGAGAAAACTTTATAAAACAGGGCTTAAATGCATACTCAAAAAGGAGTTGCTAACAACATTCACTAAAAGAGTATTGAAGTTTCCGATCTCAAAATTTACATCCACTAAGAAAAGATAAAATTTTAACTATTATAGTTTATCTATCACCCGTTATCGACGAAGGGGTGGCAGAGGCATATTATATGCACACTTTTCACTATGTGTATTCCTGTCCCAGGTAGTGGTGGTGGTGAGCCTATTGCCGTGTTGAAATAGACAGACGCAGGTTGTGGCTACCTGCTGTTGAAATTTTTCAAGCCACGCATAAGGCTTTCAACTTGACTAAACGACTGCCATGTTACTGGCAACCGAGACCAACGACTTAATGTGCCTTCCGAAGCACGAAAACGCTCGCAAATATAAATGCCACAAAGTGGTCACCCATCCGAGGACCAGCCAAAGTGACAGTGGCGTAACACAGTAATCGTTTACAGAACACAGAGTCCGCGGGGCCACGAGTGCTTCAAATTTAAACTAGTTGGCCTATTAAATGAATTGCATTGTTACTTGAGAACTATTCGGTTGACTACCTATCGCTACTTATGCGGAGAAACAAGCAATTGTCGTTAAGTTTGAATGAATGAATGAATTATTTATTCGACACGCACAAATTTGTAGTACAGACAGGCAAATACAAATTATAGAGCTTACAAAAAATTAGCGCGCCCGAAGAGGTCGTCATCTCAGCTCAGGCTGCACTAACAATTTAGACAGCGCTGATTTTCAGATGACTCCTTTAGAGGACGTCACGTACACGGCACACAGCTACTATATTAAAGTAATACAACGTAAAAAATAATAATAAAAATCATTGACAAAGGATTAGACATGACTAAACTTAAATACTAAGAAGTTTCTCTCTCATTGCCAGAAAAGGCCTCCATTCACTTGGCTTCCATGACACTGCTCCCATGGTATTCACGAACATGTTTTTGCCTCTTGACTCCTATGTGACCCTCAGATAATTTTATATACTTTTTGCGATAACAGCAAATCGCCACAACCTGCATACGTCCATTGCAACACGGCAAAAGGCACACCATCAGTTACGTGGGAAAAAAAGCAGGCCGTGAAATGTGGGAGTATAATATGATGCTAACTATCCCCTCAGAGGTAAAAAGTGTAACTGATACTTATCAGTTACACTTTTCTCAATTTGAATAAAAGTTTAAATTTTGACAACAACATTTGACTAAGTTTACATTTAAATATGACAATGTTCCGTTCCAAACATGCAAATTTACCTTACAAATGTGTAACCGAGTGTAAAATATCCTGGGACATCTACATCTGAACTCCAAATCACAGCTAAAATTAATGACGGCGACATATGCTTGAACAATTCATCTAACTCACGGCTATGGTTGAAAAGTTTTGTGCAGCGATGTATAAGATACGAGTACGTGTTATGAATTGTCTGCTAATTCATTTGAAAGACGTTAAAAGTAATATCCTTCGCATCGAAACGCCGGGAACTAATTTTAGATGTTCGTTGTTCATGACGAGTATTATAACGATGGTATTAAATTTGTATTTATTAAATAAAACTGTGCATAAAAAAAGTTTCATTAAGACCTTCGGAGGTCAGAAGTCATGATAAGTATTTTCTTATTAATGCTAATCTAGGTTTACATTGAACTTCTGCTTACTGGTTAACTTAGGTCTGTTTTAGATGCTTTTTTCAGTGTCCGAAATTTAAACATTTTGTCTGCTTTGTGTCGTCGATGGTGTTATAATGTATAATAATGAATATTCTTTCACTTTTTGAAAAATACAAATCATGCATAGTATCATCTTAAACCAAAATCCCAAGTATAAGTTATATCATGACAATGCAATACAATTACAATCATGGATACGTTTGTCGTATTATCCATGTGGTCTAACCAGAATCGAAAGGGATATATCCGGTCGGACTCGTTAATGTTGCTTAGAATCAGTTTATAGAAGACGAACCACATACAGAGCATCAGATATATCATAATGATGTAATGGATCGACAGTGTGTAGATCTTTGCGATCTACAGTTGGTGATTATCCTTTACGATTATCCTATACCTACCATTTAGGTTTTCTTAAATCTGTAGCCAAATAATTTTACATTTTAGTTACAAACAGAGTATGAAAAGAAGTGTTTTCGACACGATATTCATCAAACCAAAATTGGCAACGAATCGTTCTAATATAACTAATTGAATCGGGCGTTACATGGCGGAAATCCATCGTAGAACGATAATAAAGGAGGGGAGGAGGATCTCACCACACACCCTCGATTCGTCAATCCTAACGCACAATGGTCAAGTATCATCATCATCCGAGCGTCTGTCCCAGTTGCGTCTCGCGACGCCCGGGGTCCGCTTTCCTACATTTTCTCCTCCACTTCGCACGGTCGTCGGCATCCCCTGTAGTGAGACCATTGGCACGCATGCCATCCCTTACGACGTCAAGCCAGCACTTCTTGGGTCTTCCATTCTTACCGGGACGTTTTGTTTTGTTTCCTACGTAGCCCGGCGGTTGCCGCAAGACGTGACTATACCAACGAAGGCGACACTCTTGCAACTTGTCTGCAATGTCACGGACGTGAAGGCTGCCGCGGATGCGAGAGTTCCACACATCCTTCACAGCCTCTTTATTTCCGTGACACGCAGCTCCTGCTTGTGTCGCTCCAATATCGGCCACGTCTCACTGCCATGTAAAAGGACAGGTTGAATAATGGTTTTGTAGACCCGTCCCTTCAACCGGATCTGCATTTTAGGGTCACAAATGACACCGATCATCTCCCGCCATTTGGCCCACGCGGCAGCAATGCGTGACTTGACATCGCAATCGATGTCAAGTGAAAAACAGATCCCAGGTATTTAACCCCGTCAAATTATTTTACCAAATCACCGCCTATGCGGACGGATGTGGGATCTGTCAAGTTTAGTGCCAAGTACTCGGTCTTCGCCACATTTAGTTTCAGAGCGCCGTTCTCAAGCGTCTCCTTCTACGCCTTTACACGTCACACTAATCTGCCCCTGTCCGCGTCTGCCAGCGCAATATCGTCCTTTGGACCGCAGTGCCCACCAGATCATCGCACGAGGAACACAGTCGAAGGCCATCTGCATGTCTAGAAACAAACAGTGCAGAGGCGTGTTCTTCGACCAGTATTTCTCTGCGACAACCCTCAGGGCAACAACAGGGTCCGTGGTCCCATGACCAGGGCGAAACCCATATTGACACTCCGAGAGAGTACACTCCTGCCGGATCCGAGGGTCTATAATCTTCTCGAAGATCTCCATGGTGTGGGACATCACCTTTATACCGCGGTAGCTCCCGCACTCCTGCACTGACCCCTTACCTTTGAAGACTGGAGTAATAATGTTCAGTCTCCATTGGTTAGGGATCTGCTCGCTGAGGAGTAAGCGGTTAAAAAGGTTTACTAAGATGCCCACACCGCGAGGACCCATCGCCTTCCAGGCTTCGATGGGGACTCCATCGGGTCCGACAGCTACAATTACAATGGTCAAGGATAACCTCTACTAATTGTAACGGAGGAATGACGAACCGAACTCCTCAAGGAAAGGGATGTAGGATAGGTAAAAGGAAACCGACAAGTCTACTAAGTGCCACCTTGTAAAGCGGAATATTGCAAACGTTTTGACAACCTGGAGGGTAAGGTTTCCTTTTACCCTGGAAAGGGTAAAAGGAACATCCCTTTCCTTGAGGAGTTCGGTTCGTCATTCCTCCGTTACATTTAATAGAGGTTATCCTTGACCGTTGTGCGTTAGGATTGACAAATCGAGCGTTTGTGGTGGGATCCTCCTCCCCTCCTTTATTATCGTTCAACGAATCGTTTCTTATATGGGATGCACGTACGTTTACATTGATTTAGCTTCATCTAATTGTCTGTCACTGAATTTACATTAACCCAATTGTCTATCACATTCTTTAGAAGTGCGGTAGTAGCTTTTAAGGACAACGATCGTCGAATAGTCTCCACACTAACCACTAACAATATCAGCTACCGACCTAATCTTCTTAATGCTCTCAATGGCCCCGGTAATTACACTAAGCGTTGTTGGATGGTTCTAATGAATGTTTGTGAACTTACGAACATTCTACGCTAAAACGGTATATTAGTGAGTTAATGTACTTCTTAATTTCACATACTTGGATATCGCAGCTGCCATATTTGACAAATCTAAATGTAGGGGTTTTAGTTCTGATTGCCTGACGCTGGCTACATTCTTTACGTATTCTTCTGAGTCACCGACGGTTTTCTTTAATTGTAGTGGTTAACAGTACTATCAGAGCTATGTGGTCAAGTAGTATTGAGAATTCTAATTAATCTTATTGCATGCCGAGGCACTGGCGTTGAATTCAACACAAATTAGTGCCTGGCCATATGGATTGCATAATAAACATGTTAAAATCTCAATGGCTGGGTATCTGTTGAAGAACTGATGTCAAAGGAGCACACGAGCTATGAAGTTGATACAGCGACTCGGCAAACATAAAGTGGAACGCCGCTCTGTTAGTAATCTAGAAACGGTTGCTGAGATGTACGATGTCATGTCTAATGGTGGGGGCCTCATTGTGACATCAATAGTCATTAGGTGGGGTTCCTTATATGCGTCACACAGTGTAAATTATATAACTTATTTGACAATCTAGGCATTAAAGGCTACAATTACCTTTCATTTTCAATCTGAGTTATTTCAAATGCAAACTATTCTAAACAATCGTAAAACTGCAGTGACTTTTTAATAAAAGCTCTACTCCTAAAAACTTTTAAGGGCTCTTTCATTCAATATGTTGATATAAAACGACGATTTAAAGTAATACAGCTAAGAATATACTAATTTCGACAAAGAAATTTGGAAGCTTGGTTTGCCAAGACTATTAGACGAAAGTGTTTTATAAAGAGGACGAAATGTCTTGCGTTAATGGCGTTTCAAGGGACAAAAAGACATCAAGAAAAGAAGAGCAAGGACAATAAAAAGGTTCATTACTTTATTTACTTTCGTAATTGGCGGTGGAGTGCTTAAAATGTTAACAACAATTTTTCAGTCTGATTTTAACCATATTTTTTATTAAATGGTATATTCTCATGCATAAAAAAATGTTTTTTTTTACTAGATTTACATGGCTCTGCGTCAAAAACAACCGCTTTGAAGATAAGTCTCAACACTTCAATCGTGTTACAATACAATCGAAAATCGGTAGTCTACTAACATTTGGACAGCTAACAACAGCGATTTTTAACCCCCAACGCGACAATGTTTCTGTGGCTGTGTCTATCCGTCTGTGGTATCGTAGCTCCCGAACGGATGAAGCGATTTCATTTAGTTTTTTTTTATATTAAATTTGAGTTACGTGCGTGTATTCTTAGACATGTTTGATGAAAATCGGTTGAGCCATTTAAAAGTAGTAGGGGTGAAAGTGGGGAAGGATAACCGAATGTATGCAAAATATATTCGAATGGGGTCTCAAAAAAAAGAACGCGCACATTACAAAATAAAATGTCCATTTTTTAAAAAGGGAAAGAAAGGAAAGTGTAAAAAACGTCTCACAATATTTATATGATATATATTTACATAATTATGTTACCTATATTATCATAGTCTTTTGAAGCTATTACTGAAAAAGACAAAAGATTTTTAGGGCTCTATTTACAAAACAGACTCATTTTATACTGTTGTAACCCCCGCTTACAGAAAGTAAGAATATAAAAACGCTTATAAAAGGTCCTTGAACGAATATCGCACAAACCAACGATACATGAAAAGTATTCACATTTAAGGCACGGATAATATTATCTAAAGTCTGATGTGAAATAACGTAACGTAGCGACAGAATATGAAGTTGGTTGTCAACAAATTTTTACTTCGCATATTTTATATCACCCTTTTAGCGTAACAACTCTGTTACGTGACCAAGGTCGCTCACGATTTCAGTTTGTGACAACCCTATATTATTAACCTTAAAAAGTCTAGAACGTGCAAGATTTTTTCTATTAGTGTCAGTCAAGTTTGTTACTGTTTGGAATTGGTAATCAATAAAACTTCTATGTAATAGCGACACTTTTAAATTCTTTGAGGATTATTTTTTCCATTTATATATTTACTTCATTCTAAGACAAACAAACCAAATGATTTAAATATAAGTACTTAATATTATTCTAAAGTCTGATACTGCTCAATAAACTTAATATTCCTCTAAATTCATTATTTTAAAAGTAGAAATTACTATCAAAAAATTTATGAACAGCACTTTATTATATTTAAAGTTTCATTAAACCTTGGGACAATATCAACATGGCTGCCAAATGCGTCCCAAGGGTCACATTAATATTAATTAATGATACAGAAAGGTCAACATTATATCTATGATAAATTGCAACAATTTGACATCAATCTTACTGTGTCTAAAAATAATAGCGTGATATTGCTGAAATTAAATCACTGGAATGTACTAGAGGCAAATTTTCTAGAAAGCATGTGTGAAGGTAAGATGCCAATCTCACACTGTGAACAAATTCTTACTCCTACAGTTCGGAGTAAGATTTTGATTCTAAATTTGGCACACCTTTCCCGGACACCCATCCTTATTAGTATAACTTTCTTTGATCTTAAGGATCAATGATATCTTTGGATGTCGCTATCACTTTCTTTAATTCACTTACATTACCCATTTCCTTAGGCCATAACTTCGATACTGGGTCTCAGCTTGATTAATCAGACTGCTCCTCCGTTGCTGGGTCTCAGCTTGGTTAATCAGACTGCTTAGATGCTGGGTCTCAGCTTAATTGATGCGAATCTTCCGATGCTGGGTCTCAGCTTCGTTGATGAGCCTTCGTCCGACTATGTTGGGTCTCAACTCCGTCGAATCTTCCTCCTGTCGGTGCCACATACACCAACTATCTACGTTTCCTGATAGATTTCTGTCGGAAGCACAACACTTATGCACTACACGCATAAATCGCCGTGGCTTCAACACACTCTCACGCACCACTTTCGCGGAGTTGTACACCTGACTTAGCGGCCTCGCGGAGGGTAATAAAGTCTACATTGATACTTGCAATGAAACACCTACCAACCGTTCGAAGCTTTTAAGCATATCATTATCGATGGTGCAGCAATGCATGGATTTTATTTGAGATGGAGTTGCGGATGTGGAATTTACCACACCGGATAGAATCCACCCGAAACTTGTTGCCTGTGCTATGATAGATGATTCTTGAGCACCCTTTTTCAATCCATCTTTCAGGATTTGACTGTATACTTCAGCTCCTAAAAGAAGATCGATTCTGTTAGGTGTGAAGTAATCTGGATCAGCTAGTTCCAGCTCACTCAGCTTCTGCCATTCTATGGCTTCAATACGCTTCGTTGGAAGGATTGATGTAATACGCTTAAGTACGTGAGCTTTTACTGTCACCTGTATATTGGGATTGAAACGGGATTGAACGTCGAAATTGACAACTGCCTTGGAGACTATACCTTTGTCTCCACCCAGGCCTGTTATTTGGCCGGTGGTTGTAAATTTCTTCAAACGCAAATATTGAGCCGTCGATTCAGTCACAAAAGAAGCCTGTGACCCTTGATCCAAAAGCGCCCGAATAGCACATAATTCTCCGCTTTTTGCCCTTGCATTTACCAGAGCAGTAGCAAGTAATACTTGCTGCTGTGTCTTGGTAGCGGCTGTGCACGACGCCACTAGTGCTGTCGTACTTGAAGATGCTTCAACGCATGATTCATCATTGGAAATTGCGCGTCATGGTACACGGGTTGCTTACAGAATTGGAGGATGCGGGATGAAGAAGGGAATGATGATGCTTTCTACAAATTCGGCATTTCAAATTAGTTCTACACTCATTGGCTGTATGATTTCTGCCCATACAATTAAAACATACATTGTTGAATAGAGCAAACTTACGTCGCTCCTCAACAGAAGCCTTTTGGAACTCCTTACATAGTGTTAATTTATGAATTTCCTTGCAATATATACATGTCCTATGGACTATGTGCAAGGATTTAACATTATTATTGGCCTTAATTTGATGTTTATATCCGGACACCGTTGTTTTGGTATTCAGAACCTCTAATGCACGGAATCAATTTGTTAAGAATTCGGTGAATTGATGGTAAGTAGGAAGATCGTTAGACGAATTGTTATTTGCTACACTAAATTCCCATTGGCGACGAGATTCTGAATCCAATTTAGGTGTCAAGATATGAATGACTAATATATCCCAACTCTTAACATCAATACCCAAATAAGACAATGAAGCCAGGCAATCGTTAGTTGTATCCACTATATCTTTTAATCCCTTTGCGGATTCGAATTTTAAATTATATTGATTTAGTAATCTACTTATTACTTGTTGACATATGTGTGATTTATTATTGAACCTTTCTTCTAGCAATGACCAACATCTCTCATAATTATTTGCGGTTATTGGAATGTTGCTCAAAAGCTAATCAATCCAAAATTTTTTAAGTGGGTATCACTTAGAAATTTAGACCTGAAAAAATGCTCATTTTTTACAAGTGTTTGGAATTTTAATAAGCTCGATGTGAAATCGGGCATAGGTTCCCGTCTGACCACTTTTTATTGAATTATTCTAAGTCCATATTTTACAGACTACTACTACAATTGGAAATAAACTAAGATGCTGGGTCTCAGCTTCGTTGATGAGCCTTCGGCCGCTAAAATATAATGATAATAATTATATTTGGATCAATGATATATTTAATCCTTTTACTTTCTTTGATCTTGAGGATCAATGATATCTTTGGATTTCGCTATCACTTTCTTTAATAAGCAGGTTCGCGGCAATTCGATAAGTTGAAGTTAGAAACTAAACATAGCAATTTTCCGCGACATAATCTTCCATGAGAAAAGTGTTAGACTGTCCTGAAAAAACAAGTCTCTGTATAATCAGTCTCAAACAATTTGTGTTTTCCGATAAATAGAATAAAAATGACAACAAACAGCTCGGGACCCAGATGGTTGACAAAAGGCATTAAAATATTTGCCATAACTAAAAGAAAATATAGGTACCTATGCTATTTGAAACCAACTTCTATAAACAGGAGTAATTATGCGAAATACGAAAAGCAGTTTAAAAAATGTATAAATATTTCAAAGAGAATCAATTATAAAACTTACATAAATAACTCCCAGAATAAGTGCAGAGCGTCATGGAGGATTATGAAAAATGAGACTGAAAAAAATATAACCAGACACGATATTGAATTTGTTTCATATAACAAAGAAATTATAAGGGATGCGACTCAGATTGCTAATTATTTTTTGTCTTTCACTAATTTCGCCAATAATAATACATCGAACTACTCGCTAGTAAATGGTGTAGACTCAACAATATTTTTGAAACCTGTTACGAGATCCGAAATATTTAACATCATAAAATCACTCAGAAATACAAATGCGGTGGGCTATGACAGAATCTCCACATTTATTATAAAGCAGTGTAGTATGGAATTGACAGAAATATTGTGTCATCTAGTCAATCAGTCCTTCACCCAGGGCATATTCCCTGAAAAACTAAAGATATCGACAGTCAAACCACTTCACAAAAAAGACTGCAAATCACTTTTAAAGAATTATAGACCTATCACACTGATTTCTGTCTTATCTAAAATATTTGAAAAGGCCATGCATATTCGGATAAACGAATTCATTAAAAAGTTTGATCTCATAGTCCCAGAACAAAATGGGTTTCAAGCCAAAAAATCGACCACACTTGCAGCGTTTAACTTGTTCCGGAAGATAACGGAAAGTATTGATAAGAAAAAGCCGGTATCGACCATATTTTTTGATATGAGCCGCGCATTTGACTTTGTAGATCACAAAATATTGGTAAACAAATGCGAGCGATATGGGCTCCGTGGTAGGGCACATGACTGGATATGCAGCTACTTACAAAATCGAAAACAATGTGTTGAAATAGATCGTATAGACGAAAACCGTATTTTAAATTCATTTAGTTCAAGTTTTCAGCTAAATAAGATGGGTACTCCCCAGGGAAGCGTTCTAGGCCCTCTGCTATTATATATAAACGACTTACCGAAAGTCACAAACTACCATTGTACACTGTTTGCAGACGATATATCTGTTGTTGTGGCGGGTTCAAAGAATGAAGACCAGCATATCCATAATGTAAATAGCACAATAGACCTCGTGATGGATTGGCTAACAAAAAATAATTTAACTGCTAAAATACAAAAAACCAAAATCATGCAGTTTGAGAACTATAAATCAAATAATCAACCATTGAAAGTTTCATACCAAGGCATAAGCATAGAGATCGCATTAGAAACAAAATTTCTGGGTATAATGTTGGACAAACACTGTAGTTGGAAATCTCATATTAGAGACCTGTGTACTAAAGTGAGCCGCTTTGGTTTAGTACTGAGAAGATTGCGGCGAACAGTCAATTTGAAAACCGCTCTGACTGCCTACCACGGTTACGTAGAGTCAATACTGAAGTACGGTCTAATCTTATGGGGTAAATCTACCGACGTTTTGAAGGTTTTCATATGTCAAAAAAGTGCATTCGGGCTATAGCAAATATAAAGCCATTAGACTCGTGTAAATCAGCTTTCAAAAATCTAAATGTACTGACTGTGACGTCACTATATATAACAGAAATAGGTATGTTTGTCAGAAGTCATCCAGAGTTATTTGAAAGGGCTAGTGAATACAAATTGTACAAATCTAGAGATGAAACAAAGCTGTTGCTGCCCCCCAGTAAAACGTCACTCTATCAAGATAATTCATATTACAAGGCAATAAAAATTTATAATCATATACCAAAGGGCATAAGAGAACTGAGTTTGCGAAAATTTAGGACTACTCTTGTTGACTGGCTTATTGAGTGTTACTATACAGTCAAAGAGTTTCTTGACGATAAATAAGCTTAATAAAAAAAAAATACAAAAATGCTTTTGTAACAGTGACTCATGTGTTCAATCTAGTTTAGGTATTTAATGGATATGGAAACAACTATGTATTGACAGTTAATGTGTAATAGGCGTAGAATTGACATAAATAATTTATGAAAATACTGACATCGGATAATTATTATTGACATTTTTATAGTAAGTAATTAATTTCAATACAATTTTATTTTAATTTTTAATTATGTAATTTATCAATTTCTTTATAGTTTTTATTATTGTTTAATTATTAAGCCCTAAAAAATTATGACATAGTAAAATAAGAAGAAATTTAAGCAACTTATTAATTTTGCATGCAGATGAATCTGCGAACATGCTGAGCATTAATTCATGTAAAACCTTTTAAAATACCATGTTTCACGCAATAAATGATTTATTATTATTATTAAAAATCTTCTGAGCATGGTCTTCAATTATATCCTCGTAAGAATACTTAAGACCCTATTAGTCTTAGCTATCAACCCTGGTGAATCGCCATTGCCCTATGAATTTGCATGCGCACGCCACCACACTAGGTCTGCCTTTGCTATTGTACTCTTTCGTACTTTTTGTATTGCATCTTTTAAACCCATTTCCTCCTGGCAATCCCAATAAGCCCTAATAATTTTCACAAAGTGACGTTTTATTGTTTATTTATTATTTATTATAACAAATTGCAAATCTTGTTTAGCCCCCTTCTGACATGCACTACAGGAAAAGCCTAGGACCGTGTATGTTCAACAGTCGAAATAATTTATTTAAGTTTCGTTATTTTGTAACTTACATCACATTATTTTAAACTGTTTGTATCAAACACTTCATGTTTTCTGAGTAATTTATGAATGATAGAGCATGAAAATAAACATACTAAATAAACATACTTAAGAATTTCTCATAAATTTTTAATAAAGTGGAAAAAGACAATTCGATTCGAGACAGGGATTGAACCTGTGGCCTTTGCCTAACCAGGGCAATGTTCTAGCCACCTGAACTACCCGAACCGTATCGAATCAAGTTGAAATTCTCCACCATATTTATATCGTCATTTTAAGAGTATGGCCAGAGCCATCTATCGAGCTAATGAACAACTCGATACCAATGAACAGTGTTACAACTATTTTTAAACATTGATGCAATGGACTCCACTCAATATATTGATAAATTTTTAAAGCAATTATTTGCTAAATGTCTCATAATTTTTTAATAAAACAATGCATATATGCATGCATTTATAATTTAATAAAGCAATTGCATCAATGTTTAAAAATAGTTGTAACACTGTTCATTGGTATCGAGTTGTTCATTAGCTCGATAGATGGCTCTGGTCATACTCTTAAAATAACGATATAAATATGGTGGAGAATTTCAACTTGATTCGATACGGTTCGGGTAGTTCAGGTGGCTAGAACATTGCCCTGGTTAGGCAAAGGTCACAGGTTCAATCCCTGTCTCGAATCGATTTGTCTTTTTCCACTTTATTAAAAAAATATGAGAAATTTAGCAAATAATTGCTTTAAAAATTTATCAATACTTAAGAGATTGTTAACGACTTTATGAGAATGTGCACAAGCCTGGAAATGTTATAGACATCAGCCAAGTACCAAAAAACATATCCTGTAAATAGCGAGGACATAAAGTAAATTATTCGTCAGATGTAATACCATAAATTTATAAATTTAATCTGTAATAGGCGCTCACAGAAGTATATTTAATCCTTTTACTTTCTTAATAAGTCCAATATCATAAATAGCAAGTTTCGAAGTTCTACAGGACACAACACACTTTTCTTTGTTATAAGATATTCGAGTGAGTGATTCTGGTAAACAACTGTCATCTTATTTAGTCTCGTTATTTATTAAATATTATTTTGTTTTATGGTTAGAAAACAAAACATCAAGCCTAACTTAGATGTTTTAGTCAATATTCAACCACCACTCTCTACTCGTACCTCCGACCGTGTTGAACCCCTCAGAGAAAGAAATAAAAACCCTCACATTCAGGTATATAATTTCGTCTGTATAAATCCTCTTCGAAAGATTAAAAATTTATTAATAATATGATTTAACATTAATCTTAGTTAAAAAAAACAATTAAAACTATATCTAGATAAAAAAAAAAACTACTTAACCTATTTATTATAATTTAGACTGGGTCCCCTCGGTAGGGTACCCATGACGCAGGCAGCATTCCCACGCTGAATAGCTATGGAAAGCCTTTGCGCGAGAAAACTACCTGCACGAGGATCGCCAGTTTCTTCCCTCAGACGCTTACTTAAAGCCGTAAAAAGACCATGTGCGCCGCGACCCCATGGACCTAGTGTCTCGACACCAAATGGAATGAATTCATATTGGGTACCGAGACAACTGTACTTGCCAACCTTTAGCCGCTCGCGAAGATTTGCCGCAGCGCTTGCTTTTTTGCTAGTAGCCGGGAGATAGGACGTTGCAAGAGTATCGGTGCAAGTGGCATCCCATACTAGTGCACGTCCCATTCTCCAGGGTACTAAAGACATCCCGTCGGGCCGCTTACCATCATCTCGTATAATTTGCGGTTCTAAGACCGCGGGGACATTTATACTGAAAGATAAAGAAAAAAAAAGAAAGAACTTCGAAAGATTGATATTTGTACATTTTTAATCAACGCACAGCTCAAACACACACACATCTTTTAATTTTCACGTGACTCTAATCAATATGATTATCTGAAATTCTTCATATACTATAGAAAGCCAACGACTTAGGCATAAAACAAGATAGATTGTTTGAAAAATTCCACCTCGATGAGGAGTAACGGATTTTTTTTTTTCACACAATAACTTTGCTTGTAGTATTTGGTCCCACACAATAACTGCCATGATTATTCAAACATGGTCCCATGCAATAACTGTAATGATTATACGACCAAGTGATTCTAGGTTTTACTGGCTGAAAGTACAAGGATAGCTTAAAAAATAAGGGTTATTGTGTCTATTGTCTCTATAAAAATGGAATAATCCATCGCCTTTTACTTCACACCCATATTTTTTTCTGTCAGGAGTCTTGAAATATCTTTTCGAAAGGTTACTCCAAGCATGTGACGCTAGACTGATTGGTAGGGCATATTTTTTACACGTATAAGGATCACAGTTTAGATAACACATTAAACTTATTGCAGCGTTATGACAATTATTACATTTCTGTCTACCTCAGTTGAATCTGAAGTCCCAAATACGTAGTTAATAAATAAATCAATGCTGAATCCAATATTTTGATCATATTTCGTAGATGCCCGTAAATAAGAACCATATTAATGAAATATCAATAAAGACTGCAATAAAATATCAATAAATGCTTATCGGGAAATCGCAAAGGAGGTCAAAGAATTTCTTAGTATGAGCATTTATTAGTATGTACTGTGGCACAGCAGATTTATAGAATAGTATGATAGGTTTGGGTATTTCCCTGTTCTGATTACGCTCTATACGGTTGCACTTCACTATTTTTCGTAACGGCCTTAGTTGTATTTACAAATAGGTTATTATAATATCATTGCTATTTACAGAGTTTGTGTAGGCACCTGTGCAACAACATTATGTTTATCATTATTGCAGATTTTAGCGAACCTATTAATAGCGTCACTGACTCTTTACAAAGCCGCGTAGAGTTACATAAGATGCGTAAGTCTTATGCTTAACCTTTGTTAATTGCCAATGAAACCAGCGTGTTTCAAGCGGATAGATGAATTTAAGAGATGTACAGGGCAGTCCAACTAGAATTGATTGTCTCTAGCTATAATTTGTAATGATCTGTTCTGTCATCTTAAGAGATTATGGGTTCTTATTTTACACTAGTTGACGCCGGCGACTTCGCCCGTGGAATATTTCGACCTCCCGTCGCACCTATTTAATCCCGTCGCTTATAAATTCTACAAGGATGCATAAAAATTTTCCCGATTTGTCGACCTTTTATGACTGCTCCCCGTTTTAGCGCGTTCAACCGAACAAACAAACAAACTCTTCAGCTTTATAATATTAAGTATAGATACAAATCAGCAAGGCAAGGGCTCAACAACACCATATGGAACTAAAATACATAAGATGAAGCGGTATGCGTATGGATGTGTGGAATTGAAGAATCAGTCTAAATAGAAGAATATTGACTCAATTTATCTCAAATAAGCGCTTTGGAACTGATATCAAAATTGTGTCTCAGATAAAACCACTTGTGTAAAGTATCATCTATAAAATAATCGGGGACAAAATTATTACTTACGTGAACGTGAATATGCAGTAGTTTACATTCATTTTAAAGTGACAGTATGCGAGAACTGTCGGAGCGAGCATAGAGCTAGTCAGTAACAGGCAGACTGAGTATTATACAAAGGAAAACTTTGGAGTCTGCGGTTGTAAATTGAATACAAATTATCTTATTTGCATCGTGAACTAAAACAGTTTTGTTATAAAATTTGTAGCGGGTTTCTAAGCTACTCACAACAAGAACTTTATTTTGTTGTAACTTAATTCTTTGCTTACTGGTATGAAAATGTCTTCTATTTCTTGGTTCCACGACATCCGAAGTTACATAAGTACGTACTTACTTTAGTTTATGAAATTTGGTTTTCAAATAATGTTTTGTCAACCACAATTTAGCTCCACACAATCTGGCCTTTGGGTAACTGAACAAAACTTGAATTATTTAACCGAAGAAACATTACTATACATCAAAAATCTAATTTATAATATAAATTTATGTAAGTTGCTCAAGTTGCCTTATCAATAATTATCTACCACAACAATAAACATAGGTTAGGTTCTATATTCCAAATTATGTTCTTTTTTCAAAATTAGAAAGCCGAATTCCACAGTTACTACTCACAAACAGAATTTCAAATGTAATAAACAATCGTCCTTTGTGCATTAAATTCTACTAATATTATAAATGCGAAAGTTTATAAGAATGTATGAATGTTGTTATTCTTTCACGCAAAAATTACCGAATGGATTTTGATAAAACTACAATATAATATACCTTACTCATAGGCTACTATTTATTCCAGGAACAAGTTTCTGTGGAAAACGGGAACGTGGAAACTTTATCGTGCAAACGGAACCGCGGGCGGCAACTAGTACATTGATATTTTAAAACTATATTATTAACCCCCGACGCAACAAGAGCGGTTTTATAAGTTTGACGTATCTGTTGCTCTGTCTGTCTGTGGCATCATACCTCCCGAACGGATGAAGCGATTTCAATTTTGTTTTTTTTTGTATTAAACTTACGTGCGAGTGTTCTTAGACATGTTTGATGAGAATTGTTTGAGGTGTTTAAAAGTTGTGGGGGTGAAAGTGGGGAAGGGTAACCGACTGCCTCTGTGGCGCGGTGCGAGTGTATCCGACGGCTACGCAATAGGCCGTGGGTTTGATTTCCACCCAGGATAAAACTTTGTGTGATGAGCACAATGGTATATTCTGTGTCTGGGTGTAATTTATCTATAATATGTATGTATTTAGAAATATATAAGTATCTTTATTAGTTATTTGGTTACCATAAATAAATATGGATGAATATTGATGGCATTATGTGAGTTGTCCCAACGATATTTATTATTATTATTATTAAATAAATATCCATCACGCCTTATCCCCGAAGGGGTGACAGAAACATATTATATGCCCACTTTTCACCGTGTGGATTCCTGTCCCACGTAATAGTTGGTGAGCCCATTGCCGTGTTGAAATAGACAGACGCAGGCTACCTGCTGTTGAAATTTTTTAAGCCGCCTATAAGGCCTTCAACCAGGCTTAACGACTGCCATTTTACTGGCAACCGGGACCAACGGCTTAACGTGCCTTCCGAAGCACGGAAACGCTCGCAAATGTAAATGCCACAAAGTGGTCACCCATCCGACGACCAGCCATAGTGAAAGTTGCGTGCCTCAGTGATCGTTTACCGAACACTGAGACCGCGGGGCCACGAGCGCTTTGCTTTTGCTTTTTTTTTTTTTTTATTATTATTTATTCTTAATATATACAAAATATACTTGAGATGTCTCAAATTAAAAAAACTTGCACATGACAAAATATTTTTTTCATTTTTACTTTTTAAAAGGGAATTTAGGTTTTTGAGTCGGGGGTTTAATTTCACGCCTTATCCCCGAAGGGGTGGCAGAGGCATATTATATGCCCACTTTACGTAGGACAGGAATACACATGGTGATTCCTGTCCTACGTAATAGGTGGTGAGCTCGTCGTGTTATTTAATTTAATTTAAACTTATAGTGGAAAAGGTTTTCATTAATTATTGTCATTCTTTTTATCAGCCAGTAGGTACATCTTCTGAGATAAAGATAGTCCTTATTTTTTTGCAGAAATTGATTTTAATCTAAAATAAAAAAAATACGAGTGTATCAAAACGTCTTGTGTACGACGCAACATCTAAACTTTTCACGCCTTGAAAGTATTGCTATCAATAAGGAAAAAGTTCCTAAACAGGATATCCTTTTGAAGTTCACAGGCTTTTTTTTCGCTTTACAGAAGCATTTGTCTTACGAATGCATAAAAAGCCATTCATATTGAAATATATTTCTGTAACATCTACTACCATACTATTATTATTTTAATAAATTTTTAAAGCAATTATTTGCTAAATTTCTCATAAATTTTTAATAGAGTGGAAAAAGACAATTTGATTCGAGACAGGGATTGAACCTGTGACCTTTGCCTAACCAGGGCAATGTTCTAGCCACCTGAACTGCCCGAATCAAGTTGAAATTGTCCACCATATTTATATCGTCATTTTAAGAGTATGACCAGAGCCATCTATCGAGCTAATGAACATCTCGATACCAATGAACAGTGTTACAACTATTTTTAAACATTGATGCAATGGACTCCACTCAGTATATTAATAAATTTTTAAAGCAATTATTTGCAAAATTTCTCATAAATTTTTAATAAAGTGGAAAAAGTTATTATTTTATATTTATTTTGTGAAAACGTAAGTATTTTTTTACATTGAGTAACAGGTTTACATTGTAACTATGTTCCTTGTTATTTAAATTAAACAGCATGACAAGTTGTGTTTTTCGTGATTAAATAATTTATATCTTCTTTTTAAATTTATTATTTATTCTTGCATGTACACTGAGGCTAAGACTAAGGCTGTTTGGTTTTCTGTGCTGATTTTCACGGCGGTGATGTCTCTACCACAAAATTGGTTACGCAAAGTTGTTGATATGTTATTTGGCATATAGATGCAGGTTTTCGGTTTGTCCACTATAATATCTACCAGTAACTTAAGGCGATGGGTCCTCACGGTGTGGGCATCTTAGTAAACCTTTTTAACAGCATACTCCTCAGCGGGCAGATCCCAAACCAATGGAGACTGAGTATTATTACTCCAGTCTTCAAAGGTAAGGTGTCAGTGCAGGAGTGCGGGAGCTACCGCGGTATAAAGGTGATATCCCACACCATGAAGATCTTCGAGAGGATTATAAACTCTCGGATCCGGTAGGAGTGTACTCACTCGGAGTGTCAATATGGGTTTCGCCCTGGTCATGGGACCACGGACCCTGTTTTTGCCCTGAGGGTTGTCGCAGAGAAATACAGGTCGAAGAACACGCCTCTGCACTGTTTGTTTCTAGACATGCAAAAGGCCTTCGACTGTGTTCCTCGTGCGATGATCTGGTGGGCACTGCGGTCCAAAGCGGTTCCAGAGGTCCATATTATCCATATTGACACTATCCGGGACATGTACTGTGACTCCGATTCAATGGTTCGAACTGCTGTTGGCGACACGAAACCCTTCCCCATCACCGTCGGGGTACACCAGGGTTCGGTCCTTAGTCCGCTTCTGTTCAGTGTAATATTAGACGAATTGTCGGACAGCATCAGGAACTCGCATGAGCAGCCTCCATGGATGCTCATGTATGCTGACGATATTGCGCTGGCAGACGCGGACAGGGGCAGATTGGTGCGACGTGTAAAGGCGTGGAAGGAGACGTTTGAGAACGGCGGTCTGAAACTAAAAGTGGCGAAGACCGAGTACTTGGCAATAAACTCGACAGATCCCACATCCGTCCGCATAGGCGGTGATTTGGTCGAGCGCACGGACCAGGTTAAATACCTGGGATCTGTTTTTCACACGTCCAGTGACATCGATTGCGATGTCAAGTTACGCATTGCTGCCGCGTGGGCCATATGGCGGGAGATGACCGGTGTCATCTGTGACCCTAAAATGCCGATCCGGTTGAAGGGACAGGTCTACAAAACCATTATTAGACCTGTCCTTTTACATGGCAGTGAGACGTGGCCGATATTGGAGCGACACAAGCAGGAGCTGCGTGTCACGGAAATGAAGATGCTGCGGTGGATGTGTGGAGTCACGCGGATGGACCGCGTGAGGAACTCTCGCATCCGCGGCGGCCTTCACGTCCGTGACATTGCAGACAAGTTGCAAGAGTGTCGCCTTCGTTGGTATGGTCAC
This sequence comes from Thumatha senex, assembly GCA_948477245.1. Classification (NCBI taxonomy): domain Eukaryota; kingdom Metazoa; phylum Arthropoda; class Insecta; order Lepidoptera; family Erebidae; genus Thumatha; species Thumatha senex. Next base: position 1,103,402 of record OX419733.1, on the reverse strand, counting down.
GTCTTGCGGCAACCGCCGGGCTACGTAGGAAACAAATGTCACGCCGGGTCCCGGTAAGAGGGGAAGACCCAAGAAGTGCTGGCTTGACGTCGTAAGGGATGACATGCGTGCCAATGGTCTCACTACAGGGGATGCCGACGACCGAGCGAAGTGGAGGAGAAAATGTAGGAAAGCGGACCCCGGGCGTCGCGAGACGCAACTGGGACAGACGCTCGGATGATGATGATGACCCTCAAAATAATTTTAAATTCTAATACAAGGTCGAGTAAAAGGGATTCAGCTTTGAAACAGATTTTAGGTTCTATGAGTACAAATTCAATTATCTTTATGGCCTGTGTGCTTTTAACAGCAACTCGCCAGCCTTCTATGAGTATTGACAATACTATCCAACCACATGAACTCTGTCCGTTCTAAGTAGAACGATATCACATTTTTATTTTTATGTGTAACTGCTGGAGAGCTGTCCTCTGGATAAGCGCTAGGATGACGAATGATCTTATTATGTGTCCAAGGGAGCAATTATAAGACGTTACGAAGGAATTTTCGAAACAAAACGCAGTAACAACCATGAGTTGTACTAGGCCAATAATCGTCCTCAAAAATGACTGCAAGCGGCGTAGGTACATTCAACTACGAGAAGCTGATTTGATGTATGTGCCTAATGACCTAGTTAATTTTAGATGTGTATCTTATAGTCTAGTTATGGTTTTAAAGATTATGGTGATGATTGTTTAACAATATTTAAAATAGTCACGGCTTTGCATTTTCAGATAAATCCAATAATTCGAGATTATCCGCAAATTATTTACCAAAATATAAATAAAAAAAATTATAAAATATTGTTCAGATTGCAAACGCTTTTATGTTATATTTACAATTCATCCAACTCACACCTGAGACCTCAAAGCTTAATATATATAATCTGACTAAATATTTCAATAACCATTACAGAATATGAAGCAAACATAAAATTTAATAAATAATCTAGATTGATGATAGATAGTTTAGTAAACTCACAAGTCGTCGAGCTTTATAAAGTAACTTTTTAATCACTCTTTGATCTATCAACTTACAAGAGACTAGCTGTTCTCCAAGTTTTATAACTTCAATTTAGAGTTATTTTATGACGAAAACTGTATAAATTAGACTTAAAGGATTATTAAACTTAGATTTAAGTGCCACTACTCTAGTAGTTCGGAACTGCTAAAGTTATCATTCTATGACTTTTAAGTATTTATAACGATAGTTGACTGAAAATGATGATGTTAAAGTTGAGTAGAGTGTATGAGTTAGGGTGCTGACGTATATTATCAGGTATATCTCCTTCATTAGGATAGAAATTAACTGTCTTTATGGCTGCTTTATCTTCAACCTAAGAAACAAGACGTCCAGCCGTCTTGTTTTTTAATACTTTCTATTCATATTGAAACTGAAACCGCCTGCGATGACAAATCGTATTAAATGATTTTGTCCGTAAATAATAATAATAATAAAAATCATTTTAATTTCTCACCACAATTTAGATACATAATTATCGTTCTACATGTACTTACTTTATTGTTATTGTGAGAGACTGATACCTAAACTAGGAGAAATCCTGTATTTCAGGCACCAGTACACCCCAGCACATTTATACAATTTGATTATTCAAGAACGCAATTAAAATCTTGGTAACGTCAGGTTAGTATGTGTGTGTGTATTTATGTGTTTGTGTATGTGTTGTGTATGTTTGTGTATGTGTATGTGCGTGTTATATGTATATGTATGTATATGCATGTGAACTTGTATGTACGTGATCTTGTAGTAATTATGCTGCTATTTAACTAGGTACAATAAGAAGATTTTCTATCTTCTCATAGTCCATGGACATGAGCCATTCTTTAGTTTTCTTTTTGCATAAATATTTAGATAGGGCATAAATATTATATAAATGTATCGTATGTGTATGCTTATGTCATGATTTTCCCTCATTTTTCTACATTTATACTTGAAATACCTATTCATCATTTACATTTAACTGTAGTTAGTGTATGCGATAGCCAAGCTGAGGTCTCGGGTTCGATTCCCAGCTCAAATGTTTCAGAATTTGAGTGTTTCCTATACGTATGAATTTAGCAATATATAAGTATGTTTATTAAAATAAGATTTATTAAAAAATGATTTCGCAAAATATTGATTTATTTATTAATGTGTATTAATCATGCCTTATCTCCGAAGGGGTGGCAGAGGCATATATATTATACGCTCACATTACTGTCCCACGTAATTCGTGGTAAGGTCATTGTCATGTTGAAATAGACAGACGCAATTTTTTCAACGCGGTGAAGTTGTCCCATATCACCTTTCCATGGGAACTTTTTGGCGGGATATAGGTATGGTATTTAGAAATAATATACATCAATATCTAACAGTGAAAGAATTTTCAATGTTAGATGGATATATTAATCTGATCCAGATTACTGCCTACAACGTCACAAACTAATAAACTTTGCCTCTACATAATATTCGTATAGATTGATTAAACCAATTGATTCAATTAATTTTAGTGCTAGGTAACCTTAACAAGTGAAGTGGAATTCAATATTGTACTCGGTGATATAACAAGTACCTACCTACAGCTGTTTGTAGAGCCAATACCAGTATTGGACGTACTAATATAATATTATTTTAGGGTTATAGGTGAACGTTTTAAGTATATAAGGTATTCAGGAGAGATGCGAGTAAAGTGAGAAAATAGCTGACTTGCTAGGAGGAAAATGTTAGGCGTATTTGAATGATGTAAAGTTATATTGGAATTGTTCATCAAATATTTGAGTGACTAATTGTAAATGTAAATTTGACTCCTACAACAGAGACAGGTTTATATGAGCGCACAATAGGATTAAAGAAAAGAATTAAAAATAGTAGTTGATTATAAATTTTGTTCATCGACAAGTTCTAAGATATTTAGTGAATTAGATATATTAAGTTGATATTAAACTATTAATTATAGTAAAATTTTCAGTTTATCACTTAGCATGTAATTCATTGCCTATAGCATCTCGAAAAAGTCAAAAGTACTCGGATATCTAGACGTGCATGTATGAAATGATTAATGAATCAGCAGGAAAAGAATAAAATTTGAATGGATGGCCAAGCCTGGCGATCTGTCTTCTGTGACTACCCCATTCAGTGTGAAGTTAAGAGTATATTATAATTATTGCTTAGAAAGGTGCTGCCTAAGATGTATCGACCACGCTTGAACGGTCAACACATTTCTGCAGTCTATACTGCAGATATATCTGCAGAGTTTGAGAGTGGCGCCTGTGACTGAAAAAATGAGACGGAACCGTTTGTCTTGGTATGGGCATGTGATGAGACTGGATGAAATTCATGTCACTAAAGGAACCATAAATATGAAAGTTGATGGATGGAGAGCTAGATGAAGGCCAAAGAAAAAATGGATGGACTGTGTAAGGAGTGATATGAATTTGAAAGGAGTGAATGATCAGATGACGAATAACAGGGATGAATGGAAGAAGAAGACATACTGCGCCGACCCCAAGTAAATTAGGACAAGGGCAAGAGGATGATGATACGAAATATCAAATTCAATCGCGCATGTGTTGATCACAGTCCTTGTATAAAATGTAATTTATGTGTTCGATTTTTGACATTGTTCCATGAATTGTATAGTCAAACTTTAATATTCCAAGCTGTAATTTGGTACATCGCATGATAAATGATCGCAAACCCTTTCATGTTCTAAAAAATATTCTACATTTCCTTGTCTTGGGGAAATTTCATTGTCCAACAGTTGTTATACTCTCATTTATCATAAAACCCTTGAGGAAAAAACGTTTGTTTTTATGACTTTGATTAAGAACTTTGTCAGTTCTTAACAGTTTTTTTTATAAAATTATAATGTGAAAATTAAATTGAGATATTTGGGTTAATATGATATATTATTTTGCAAACAATTAGATTGTACTGTTTACACTGCTGATTGATGGCACTTGGTGGAACTTGCTACACATCTTGAACAAAAACACTTGTACTTTTTCACTTATTTATTATTTAAACCTGACCGGTTTCGCCTTACGGCATTTTCAAAGGTTAGCACATATTTTATGAATTTCGGATGTCATTGAATACAATATATGAAGTTATAACATTTCTTAAGATTCTCCCTAATTTTGGGGAAAAGTTATTAGGTGGTATCATGAAGAATTAGATTGTAATTTTCCTAACTAACTATCTTCACGCTGTATCCCTGACGGGGTAATTTTCCTCCTTTCTATTTCTTACCTCGTGATTACGGGGCAGTTCCAATTCCATCCTGAAGACCATAGTGAAGAGCCATGACTACCTTTTGCTAAAGACTATTGTTAGTAGAAGTGAAACGAGCAAAAGTCCTCTATCTAAATATTGACACTGGGCGAAGCTGCGGGCGTCAACTAGTATTTTAATAATTTAATTCAATTGAGACATTACCTATAAATTGATTAAATTTATTATGATGTAATTTATTATGATGTGATTGATTTATTTTGTTCGGTCTGATTTGGTTAATTGAGAGTAGGTTTAATTTAATTTAATCTGGTTAAATTATCTTTATTTTAATGTGTATTGACTTAGTTTATTTATTTAAATTTAATTTCGTTTGATTAAATTTGATTTAATTAAATTTGATTTAGTTTAATTTCTTTGTTTATTTTTGATTTGAGCATTAATTGATTTTATCCTATAGATTGAATGATAATGCAAACATTAATAACTGAAATGTCTTGAGTAGATAATTGAGCTTTGTGTTTTCAAGAACAGAAAACGGGTATACATAAAAGCCTGAGTTATGTTCACTCCTGAGATGAGTTAAATGTAGTGTTCTAAGATCTATAAACGCTTCAAAAGGTGTATTTATTAAAAAATAATCATCACTACATAGTATAAAACAAAGTCGCTCTCCTGTATGTCTGTCTCTATGTAGGCTTAGATCTTTAAAACTAAGCTACCGATTTTGACGTGGTTTTTTAATAGATAGAATGATTCTTATGAAAGGTTTTTATGTATATTTTTTTAAGTTTTCGTATACATTGACTAAATTATAATGATATTTGTTGAGGGTGTTAAAAAAAATCTGTCTGGCAGCCTTCAAAAGGGGTCTTAGTAGGTTTTTGCCGACCCTTGGCAGCGCGAGTGCTGCACCTCTGGTGGCCGTATGCTTGTCTGCCACCTCAGAGGTATATGAAAAAATAAAGAAAACGCTGTCTAAAACTTTTGAGATATAACAAAATAATGTTTGTTGAAATGGTGTATCTAATATAGGTCTACAAAAAAGTCCGCAACGGTATATGTCTATCTCTTAAGAATAATATATTATATCCATTTGATACGTTAATACCAGCAATACAAGCGGTAATTTGACGGCTATTTACACAAGTACGTTACTAATCCTTATCATTTTAAATACATTAGCACTTCAGCATTTTATGAAGATATTTTTGTCACTTTGCACTTTGCAAATTAAATTAATAACTTAGAAGTTATAGCAAAATCAAAATAATGTATTTAGAAATTAATTTCGTGTAACCATTATTCTACGGGGCCGTGCATACTGGAGAGCGGAGAAGTAATCGACTAATTTGAAATATGTTCATACATTATTTTGAAATTAATAAACGACGAGACAAAATGAGTGCCACTGGGTTCGAAGTAAGTATGTCACGGGCAAAGCCGAGTGGGTCAGCTAGTTAGATAATAAAATCTCCCAAACTCAATCAAGAACGCTTACAACATTCATATTAGCAGTCATATAAATTAAAAATTAAAGCTAATAGGCCAGTGTCAAAATAATTTACTTCGCTCGTTTGTCTACCTAATGAAAGTAATAAAGAATTCACAAATGTATATCAAAATGATGACTTTCATTTGAATACCATTATGTACACAAAAAATCTCCCTTAACACCTGTATAAACCGTTGCGGTTTATGGAAACAAATAAACCGTATGTTTACTGCATTGATTCAGTGAAAGCTAAACCACTAAAAGCTGTAACACAAACATGGCCGTTGAACAAATAGAGCCGCCGCACGTGGAGTGTAATAATGTTGAATTAAGTGTTCATTTATTTTATTTACTGACTGTTTAGGGATTGTATTGTCAGCCGCTCGTTTGGCAGCTTCTGTTTGTTCTTGTCTTTTCTATTGTCATTGACTGTCGTTACTTAACGAGTTGGATAAGGATAAAATGACGTCACCAATTATTTTATGTGGTCAGTAAGGTAACTGTTAGTTGATTGCATATTACGAGTATACCAATATTATTGTTCTGTAATCGATCATTGTGTTAAGTAAACTAAAGTTAGATATGGCTGTATACGGATGGGTGATCGCTTTGTAGTATTTTTATTTACAAGCGTTTTCGTGGTTCGGATGGCACAGTAAGCCTTGGACCCGGATGCCAGTAACATCAATCAATCAATCAAACCAATCTATACCAGTCACTGATGGAGTCTCTTTCAATTTAGGCCACAACACATGGTCATACGCCTTCCGCATTCAATCCCTCCTTGCGACCTTTGCCAGGTCTTCGGTCTATCTGGCAGGGGGTCGTCCTACCGTACGTTTGCCGAGTCGCGGTCTCCACTCCATAACACGTTTGCTCCATCAGCCATCGGTTCTTTTACAGATGTGGTCAGCCCATTGGTTCTCTGACGGATAACCTCATTTCGAAGTTTATCCCTCAAAGACAATAGACGATTGGAAAACTCGACGCAGCTTGCTGAACGCTGCCCAGTCCAAGCGGATTCTTCTTGCAATTTTTTTATACAAGTTCTTTTTGCCGAGTAGGATAACCTGCCCTAGGTAGGTATATATTCCTGGACAACTTCGAGTCTCGACTCTACGACGTATACTTCATTTTATGTCTGTACTGTTACATGGGGGAGGAAGTGGGACTCTGGTCGTTGAAGAGCTGGCGAGCTTATTTAATTCTGTCCTCCAGCAGGGACAAACACCTTAAGCAGCGGAATTGATGTGGCTCTTTTCTTCAAAAAAAGTTGATAATACCATGCTTAAGAACTACAGGCCCATCTCACTTATGAACATCATTTACAAGTTGTTCTCGAGAGTTATTAAACCGCCTGGCCGGAATGCTCGACGAATTTCAAGCAAAGGAGCAGGCTGAGTTTTGAAAAGGCTTTATCACCGTGGACCACATCCTAGCATATATAATGCTATAAACCACATCAATTTTATATTTACCAAAACAAAATTAATTATTTTACTTACTTCGTTAAATATAATACAATCCTTTAATAAGAGAAGTATTCTAAAAGGTCGTTATTCCTTCTCAAAAAAGAAGCCTTCTATAGACGGTTCAATTATCCTAGCTTACGAGTTCATACCCACACATAAGCTGACCCGCAGCGATGTCCCGGGAAAATGACATTTTATTTTTGGTAAACTGCCTCCGGGTTTTCGACCACTTTTTCTTCAAAGGACAAAGAGTGACTTACAAAGCTTTGTAATCTCAGTTGCAATAGTAATTGAAAGTAGCTTTGTGTAGAATATAATAGAATGGTTGACTTTCAATTTCACATTATTAAATTTAACTTCAAGAAAATAATAATCGAAACGTATTGCAAAGATAGAAAATTATGTACGGGACGAAATAGTTTTTTTTATTTCACTTATTTCATTATAGGTTTTGATGTTCAAACTTGGCAATATTTTATTTTTAATCATCATCATCATCCGAGCGTATGTCCCAGTTGCGTCTCGTGACGCCCGGGGTCCGCTTTCCTGCATTTTCTCCTCCACTTTGCACGGTCGTCGGCATCCCCTGTAGTGAGACCATTGGCACGCATGTCATCCCTTACGACGTCAAGCCAGCACCTCTTGGGTCTTCCCCTCTTACCGGGACCCGGCGGGGCTGACATGGTCAGACATTTGTTACCTACGTAGCCCGGCGGTTGCCGCAAGACGTGACCATACCAACGAAGGCGACACTCTTGCAACTTGTCTACAATGTCACGGACGTGAAGGCTGCCGCGGATGCGAGAGTTCCTCACGCGGTCCATCCGCGTGACTCCACACATCCACCGCAGCATCTTCATTTCCGTGACACGCAGCTCCTGCTTGTGTCGCTCCAATATCGGCCACGTCTCACTGCCATGTAAAAGGACAGGTCTAATAATGGTTTTGTAGACCTGTCCCTTCAACCGGATCGGCATTTTAGGGTCACAAATGACACCGGTCATCTCCCGCCATTTGGCCCACGCGGCAGCAATGCGTGACTTGACATCGCAATCGATGTCACTGGACGTGTGAAAAACAGATCCCAGGTATTTAACCTGGTCCGTGCGCTCGACCAAATCACCGCCTATGCGGACGGATGTGGGATCTGTCGAGTTTATTTTAGCAATATTTTATTTTTAATGTTCTGTTATATAAAAATGCAAGTGATTTCGTTTGGGGCGCTATCAACATTAACCGCTACACAGCACTGATTTTGAGAAAAGGAATATAACAGTCACATGATAATTTTCTTGCAAACCAAAACCATGGGCTAACCATTCATAATGTTAAGTAATATATACCTAGTTTTGGCATAAATATTGTTACCACGATAATCTTCTTCTTCCTATTGCATTAATCATTTATTACTGTAATGAGTGTTAGTTTTTACATTAATATAATAACAATAAAAAAATATATGAAGCTCATTCAAAATGATTGCCATTGGCTTTAATACAGTTCTTTAAACTTTGTTAGTCAGTTATCAATGGAAACACGCACTTTCTCCTTGGGGAAATCCTTCACTGCCAATGTTATGGATTGTTTTAGAGACTCCAAATTATCATGGCGTTTAAAGCATGCCATACACTCTAATCCTGACCATAAATCATAATCCAGAGGATGATAATCGGAACTAGATGTCAGCCAGTCTTCAGCTCTGGTCAAGTATGAAACGTGCGTTTCCAACCACGCATAAGTGGATGGAACTTTAAGACCAGGTAATGAATCTTGCTGAAGGGACCATGCTTGGTATTGGAACATAGTGCCGTTAAGAGGCTTCACCACCTTCTTAAGAATCGTATTTTGATTCACTTGTGCCGATGTTATGACACCTTTTTTTATTATCTACCATGCCTTATTGCAAAAAAGGTGGCAGAGGCATATTATATGCCCACTTTTCACCATGTGAATTCCTGAAATGGACAGGCGCAGGCTGTGGCGACCTGCTGTTGAAATTATTCCAATTTATATTAGCTTAAATTGGATTAGATAGTGCTATTATTAACTTTTAACGAGATTTGCCTCACCCGTGTTGTCATTTTAAATTCAAATGTAGTAATTATAAACTCTTTAAGGCAAAGAAAACTATACCGTATAATCACATTTGGTTTCACAGTACAAAAAGCCACAACAATATCCACAAACATATCCCCTAGGTATCTACCTACACACGTATCGTACCCAAACGTTGAACTAATTAAGGCACATGTACCCACTCACAGCCTCGAGTTTAGCTAAACTGTGACAATTTAGCAAATGCCCCTTTCCCGTATCCGAAAACAACACACACGGGAAACAAATGAAACGTAAAAAATTAATCATGTTGCAAAAAGTTTTTATATCATCTCAGGGGTAAATATGTTTGGTTATTCTTTTGCTACATTGAGCAAGGACTTTTGACCTGCAGGTTGATTTACCTCTAAACCGATAGACAAGACGGGCCAGACGTCGGCACTATGATATTAGTTCTGGTTGGAGTAGAATGGTAAAAAATTGTCAAATTCAGATGATATTCAATCAACCAATCAGTCAAATCAACCTTGTTATAGGTTGCTCTGTAGGACCTGGGACTTTCCTAATTTTTTGGTGAGTTTTAATTCCTCCCTGCGAACTACTCCAGATCATCGGTTTATCCAGATAAACTGATCAGTGAGGCGCATTAATTCTTTCTTTTTTTTCTTTATTGCACAAAGAAATAAGGTACATTGATAACACAATATAAAAAACAATGATGTACAAAGGCGCGCTTAACTCAACACTGAGTTTTCTCCCAGCAAACCTTTGGGTGTACGGGGAGAATGTTCAACTAAAGCTTTACCGTACTTTCATCATCCTCTTGCCCTTGTCCCAATTTACTAGGGGTCGGCGCAGTATGTATAAATTCCATACTGCAAAATGTTTTGGCTTGATTTTTATGGTCGGCCGCCAGCCTGACACCAACCCTCCTTGGGAATGCTATCGTTAGGTGGTCTGCCTGCCACGACACGGGTGCCTTTCCAAGCCTTTCAGTACTCCGAACCTTTACAAGGGGCAGGTTGCTTTTTCACAGGGGGAGGTTCTTTTTTGGTATTAGTAGTTCTTGTCTATACAATGTGTTGACGTCAGCCATAGCTATGCAATACGGCATATCCCTGTCGTGTTCCATACGGGCTACTTGTGCAGCCCGCGCTCCTTATACCATGACGTCCATCATGCTAGGTTCTTCTTCTATATATATTTACGGCTTCTATAGTATCTAACGCTTTTAGAAACTGCCTCTGACCATCTCTAGTAAATCTGATCTTGGGTGTTTGGAGCAAGGTGACGATCCACTTTGACGGATTATTTCTTAACTAGACGTAAGAATTTCTAATTTGTTAAAGGCATTTGTTATTTAATAAAAATTTTACTTATATAGAAATCATGATATTTGAGTAAAACATTTTATTTAGTTACTGAAAATTTTGATGTCATTTTGTCATTTTTAAAGCTTTACCGTACTTTAAAATTCCAAAATCGACAACAAGTAGCTAAAACTTATAACTTTTTTGATTTCCTTGAATGTAGCTTGAACACAAATCTAGTATTTAGCTTTGCCGATGATTGTGAAATATTCAGTAGACATCAGATCAATATATAAGTCTCCAAAAAAAAATGGGAAACCGTGTATGACTCACCCCATATCAATAGAAATGCGGTGTACGGTCCCACAAATTGGTATTTCTACTCAAACTCGTATATTGCAGTCCTCAAAATGTAAAGACGGTCGTTAATTCAATAAAGTGTTTTTATTAATGGCTCTATGTTTGTCAACGAATTAACAGTTTATCGTTTTATCTTTTCGAAAAAATATCAACCTAATAAATTTAACGACAACGTTCTCGCTCACACGTAAACATGAATTTTAAGCAAAAACTGTTTTATGTTATTTATATATATGTTGTATGTGAATAAGAATATTAGTTTATAAATATTGATAATTTTATTTTCGCACACTTGTCACAAACAAAACCCATCGGTGAAGTCAAAGCTAATTCATTGCGGGTATGCTTTGTGTTATGTTGTTAATTGTGTAATTTTATTAGTTTTGTATTCCGAGATTGTATGAAAATACTTGGTTAATTATATAGTTGTGTGTACAAAGTGTAAAAAACTTAACATTAAACTTTGTTCGTGAAACCTATATATATTATTCAGTTTTAAAATCTATCAAAAGAAATTTCGAATGAAAATGTTGACATAATCATCCCTAATGCATAACGTTCGCTATAAAAAAAACCTGTTGACGTATTAACAGATTTTTTTAACCTGTTGACTATTGACGAAATCTGTTAAATTACATTAATTGCAAAACCTTCAATGACACATCTCTATTAAATTGCCTTTCATGGGGCGGACACGATGTCAAGTGCCCGTTATCCCTGTGGGTGAAACCTTTATTCCTAACAAAATTACTGACGTAATCCAAGATGTTTCGGGCATTATTAAATTAAGTACTAGTGCCCCAACATTTATAGACTTTATTTCGTAAGAAAGCGTCAATTCGTACTACTGAAAAGCGTATAATCTTATAAAATACATTGTTCGAATAATAGATTAATATATTTTTTCGAATTTAATGGAAGCCCTAAAAATTATTTTAATAATAGGGATTTTAATAATAAGAGAGAAATAAGTTAAAAATGGTTTAAACAAAGAGTACCAGTTGTTTACCATTAAAGCTTATCACCCCGCGGGCGTCGGACGCAACCAAGAATGATGCTGCGATGAAGATGATGATGAGAATTAGAGTGGAAATGGATCGACGACACTCTTCGATTAAATTATGTTTGACCTAATCTCCTCAGTAAAAACTTCACTAGATGCTGCGATAGAGTAACTTCGTGTAAGCTTATAGTTCTTAACTGGCCGGTCAACAGTCATCTCAGACCAAAGACATCTTATATACAAGTTATATAATACTCAAATTTAAAGAGACGAATCTGCCTAGCACAGTCTGCCCAGGAGCGTGGAATACTGCTCATATCGTCAGGATAAATCCGCACCGTTTTTATTGAATGCTCTCGATGCGCAGCAGCGGTATGTTTTTTGAATTATAGATAATCACCAGAAACGTCGAGTAGTTTTACGCAGTGCAGAATTTGACCGCTTTCTACAATATTTACGTTGGCATCTATTGTTAAGAGTTCTTGCACTTAATCTTTTTTGATTCCGATTAACACGTGTAGAGTTAAGGTATCGCTTTCTAGTCGAATAGAATTGCCACACAAATCAAGGAACATGAGCAGTATTTTTTCTACGGTACCATTTAAACTTCGAATTCTTTACCAGTGCACGTGTATTCTTCATCTAGTAGAGTGATACAGCATATTCTTAGATGAAAGCATACTAGCAGTATTATATTTTCAATTTAGGAATGCAAAAAGTATTTTTAACTGATGATTTTTGTTGCTGACTCAGTGTTCTGTAATCGATTGCTGTGTTAAGCCACATTCGCTATAGGTGGTCCTTGAATGGTAAAACATTACTATTTTCCGGAAGGGGAAAAAGGTAAAGTCTAGGAGAAAACTATCACCAGGACTAGAGGAGTCCTGGCTTAAAAGGAAAAGTAAAAGAAAAAGGAGAAAAGGTAAAGTTAATTTAATATAATATAAAAATGTTAAAAAAATAAAACCAAGGAAAGCCGGGGGTAAATTAAATCTTGATTTCTTCCTTTAAAGAGCCGGTTTACAGATCACGCCGCTAATAAGGGCCCTCAGGTAGGCCTCCACGTTGCTAGGAAGGGGCCTCGAGTGGGCCTCCGTCACTAAGAAGGGGCCTCAAGACCCCTCAAGGCCTCCACGTCGCCGACCTCGGAGAAGCAGGTCGCTAATTCAGGCAGGTAGAGGGCTGAAAATAACGAGCCGTCGGCGTCTTTAACAGAGCCGGTTAACAGCACACAACACCGCAGACAATCACTTCACTATTTCTGGAGAGCACAACCCTCTCACTCAGCACTTATTCATCAGCACCTCCTCTCAAGATGAGCACCAAAAGTAGACTGATCTGACGGCCCCGGTTCACTTCTTTTACAGAGCATTTCAAAATTTAAACAAGTTTAGAATAAACATAATTTAAGAATAAATTTATAGCAAGGTCTAAGATCTATACAACCTAACCTACTGGCAGCTGTAACAATAAATTAAAAATAAAATCTAGGCTTGTTATTAACTGACATAAAAAATTACAATAGGTAAACAAACATTAAGAGAGCATAAAGACTTTTAAAATATAAAGGCCAAGGAATGCTACAGACAATGGCCATGCAGATAATTTGAGAGAACGTATAATAAAACATTTAATTAATATAGCAAAAAAGTAAGTAAATAAGTTACATTACAATGGGTAACCGCTTTGTGATATTTCCATTTTCGAGCGTTGACGTGCTTTCAAAGGCACGTTAAGCCGTTGGTCCCGATTGCCAGTAACATGGCAGTCGTTAAGTCAAGTTGAACGCCTTGAAATATTTCAACAGCAGATCGACACAACCTGCGAGTCTATGTCAACACGACAGTGGGCTCACCTACCTATTACGTGGGACAGGAATGCACACGAAATGTGGAGATAAGGCGTGATTGATAAACAATATTAGTAAGCAGCTTGGAGGCGGCTATTACCACCCTTGTTATACTGTAACATTTGATGTAATATATGATTATAGGTTTAAGCGGTAAATTTTGTTTCGAAAATTATAATGTCTCATATACACTGGAAATGTTATTTACAAGACGCTGCATCTCGAAGTTGCCTCAAATCTGCAACATCAGAAATCTTCAGTTTCTCTTTCGTACAAAATGACATCAAAGCATTACAAATCAAACAGTAGTTTGCGTCTGACACAACATATTTCAACCCTCGCAGTAGAAGTGTTGAAAGCAAACAAATTCCAGTTAATCACGTCACTGAACAATGTCGGACACATAAAGGTGCACCCGTACGTTTTAAAACCCTATTTCAGTTCTGTCTTTATAGGTGTTAATGCGGTTGTAAAATATACATTTGCAGTAGGTTAACTGATATTCATAATGAGATTATGATCATACTGATTATCATAACCTTCGTTTCAAAATGAGCAACTGACTTCAAAAATGTAAAAGTTGTAGATCATTGATCTTAATAATATTATAAATGCGAAAGTTTGTGTGGATGTTTGTTTGTTGAAGCGCTCGTGGCCCCGCGGTCTCAGTGTTCCGTAAACGATCACTGAGGTGCGCAACTTTCACTATGGCTGGGTATATGGGTGACCACTTTGTGGCATTTACATTTGCGAGCGTTTCCGTGCTTCGGAAGGCACGTTAAGCCGTTGGTCCCGGTTGCCAGTAAAATGGCAGTCGTTAAGGCTGGTTGAAGGCCTTATAGGCGGCTTAAAAAATTTCAACAGCAGGTAGCCACAACCTGCGTCTGTCTATTTCAACACGGCAATGGGCTCACCACCTATTACGTGGGACAGGAATCCACACGGTGAAAAGTGGGCATATAATATGCCTCTGCCACCCCTTCGGGGTTAAGGCGTGATGGATATTTATTTTATTATTTTATGTTTGTTACTCTTTCACATAAAAACTACTGAATGGATTTTAAACTTTTCAATAATATATTTTATACATCAAAATAACACATAGGCTACTTTTTATCTCGCGAACAAGTTCCTGTGGGAAACGGAAACGGGAAAACCTTTATACTCGAACGCAGCCGCGGGCGTCAACTAGTATACTATAAAAATTATCTTAACACATTTACTCACTCAAGACAAAGTACATAAATAAGTGTACTGTGCTCAAGATCGTGATGAAAGCTTCCGAATAAAGCTGCAACAATAGTCGATCGACATCGATGATACGTAAGTTAACAATGTGTGTATCCTAATAATTGTAAAAAATACATTTCTGTTTAGTTGATTAATGTTGTTCAATTAATATTTATATATTCACTGAAAAATATATTTATTTATGCTATTAGGACTTTTTAATAGCATAAATCATTAGAAAATTTTACATTACGGTACATTGATAAGCTATGTTATAGTAAGAAAATATCAATAAACCATTTTATATAAACTTATAGCGCTACTCTGAACATCTTTATGATGGTGTCGATTACCCAGATAGTTGGTTTTAATTACACCTTTTTATATAGCAAATTGTATTTATTTGATATTTGCATAACATACAAGAGTTATCAATGTCAATACTGATTGCATCGGTGGCGCATACGCTACGTATGCGACTGAGGTCCCGGCTTTGATTCCCGGGTCGGAACACATATTTTTATGATCCACAAATGTTTGTTTCTGCGTTTGCGTATTTGCTATGTATGTATTTAGAAATATATAAGTATGTCTATCAGTTGTCGAGATCTCATACAACAAGCTTATATTAGCTTAGTTTTGGCTAGATGGCGCTGTGTAAAAAAAAGAAAATGTCCCACAATACCACCAATTCGTAGAAAAGATCTAGAACGCAACCGAAAATTGTCGTTTATGTTTAGGTTGAAAATTCTAAGGGGAATCCTAAATACACTTTAATACCTCCACTAGCTGATGTTGGGTTGTATTGCCGTTAATTTATAGCAACCACTAAACCGGAGTCTCAGATTGGGAGCAGTTAAAGCGTTTTACGTTATATTAATTACACAGAATATCAATAAATTTTATTTTATATTTTTAAAAGTGGCAAATCTAATTAAATATATAGGTAGTTGTGAAATGACCTTGTCTGTATCTACATAGATAATAATAATAATAATAAATATTCTTTATTGTACACCACAAAAGAATATTTTTAAGAAGAACCTTATTAAATTATGTATATTTATGTATATACAATAGGCGGCCTTATCGCTAAAAGCAATATCTTCCAGGCAACCTTTGAATGGAGAGAAATAAATGGAGCTGATTGAGGCAGTGTACAAACTCTTAAGATACATATAAACCATACACAACAACAAAAAATACACAAGTAGGTACGTACCAGTACATACATAGTGCACAAAACCACACAAAAATAAAAATAAAATAATACACATATATTTGTATACAATAAAAAAATATAAGAAATTTTGCAAAAAAAATTTCTCAAAATCCTTTACTGTGCAAGCGGTTCGCCTGTGGAATGCTTTGCCAGTATCAATAAGACGACACATTTAAGAGAATGTTAGGGGTTCACTTTCTGTCGGTCTCACATTAGTACAGCGTATCTTTTGTTATTGTCTATTAATATATGTGTATTATTTTATTTTTATTTTTGTGTGGTTATGTGCACTAAGTAATATAATATACTGAGTGGAGTCCATTGCATCAGTACCGTACAAAAAATACCGTACTAATGTCTGGTAACTATAATCAGTTGACAAAAATCAAACAGAACACCAGTTACGAAATCAAATAATAAAGTTTGTACAAACAAAACTATAACGAAGCTAACACATCACCAGTAATCCAATACATCGGACTGGAAACTAAACTGGTAGCGTGAAACATTTCGTACCTTTTGAGCATCAATTCTGTACGTGACCGGAATAGCTCGCTGATTTAATTGCATTGGATAACAAGTTACGAAGTCACGCCCGGCGAGTAATTCTAGTTTTATCAACGTTACAAATTGAGCAGGTATATTATTTTGTGTCTGTGTTTAAGCAATTTATTTTTTCATGTATTAAAGTAGCAATTGAGATAAAGTCATGAATTAGGAACACAAGTAAACTTAATCAACTGTAGGTATATTGTTATGAAGCGCTTGATGCGAGTGCTAGCTCAGGTTCTGTAAACGATCACTGCGTTAAACATATTACGCTACGATCAGTCCTGAGATCAGCTTGCATTTGACCACAATCTCTCCTGATTTAAATATAGGCTCTACGGTAAAGCACGCTTGTCTACATGTAACATAATCACTTGAAAGAACCAGATTATTGGAATTGGGGAAAACATTTACCTACTATATTTTAGGTTTTTTTATTTTTCATTGTTTATTCATTTCACTTATTTTATGTGCACAGAATGTAATTTTTTTTAACGTGTAAAAATCGCTTCTGATGTTATGCCCCTACCTACCTGTCTGGTGTCGGTCGACTTCATTATTATTGGTAAAGCTGTTTATGAGTTTTACGCTTAACAACACATTTAGCGATTAATATTTATTTATATAAATAATAAAAAAACCATTGAGGTGGTAGACAAGCATATGACTTACGACTAAAGTGGTTACACCAAAGCGGTTACCAGAAGAAACTCGCACTGCCAACCCTGCAAAGCCCTTCTAAGACCCATTTTGAATAGCCCCATACTGTAGATGTTCGGGATAACCGAGGTAGAGAGTTCATTTTAAAATCCAAGCGTATGCGTAATAATGCCCCTTTCAGACCTTTCCGAGTCTCTCCTCTTACATAAGTGCTCGACACCGACCGCCGATCGCTGTAACCCTAATAGCTACAGCAGCTCGCCTTTGTATCGAATCGATAGGCCGAAGCTGGTATTCAGGTGCATTGCTCAAAGGTGAAAAATGTAGCTGTAAGGTACTGCCATATCCTGTTGAGCACGCCGAGATTTAAGACGCCAGTTTAGTCAGCCTTATCCGCTTAAAGATTACGGTATTGGACGTTACTAAATACCTCAACAGAGACGATGAGAGACTTATTCGATAGTATACAAAGACAATTTTGGTTTTTCGCTGTCTGTCCTGACCATGTATGCTTAGATCTTTAAAACTACGCAACGAATTTCGATGCAGTTTTTTTAAATAGATAGAGTGATTCTTATAGAAGGTTTTTATGTATACTTTGTTAAGTTTTTGTAAACATTTACTTAATTATAACGATATATGTTCGCGGTGTAGGAAAAAATGAGCCGTCTGCGAGCTTTTAACGAAACCGCTGCTTAAACCCTTTGAGATATAACAAAATAATGTCTAGCTCTTAAGGATAACGTACTATATACATTTTAATTCTTAAAAAAAACAGCAATAGTAAAGCGGTAATTTAAAGGCTATTACACAAATACATTAATAATCCTTGTCATTTTAATATGTTAGTTGGTTTCAGCATTTTATGTAGATTATTTTGTCCCTTTCCACTTTGCAAATTAAATGAATATCTTAGGCGATATGGCAATATCAAAAGAATGCGCAAATAAATTAAGTTCGTATAACAAAAATACGTGCAGGCGCGGGCGTAGTACTTGAGAGCGGAGAAGTAATCAAGTAATTTGGAAAATAATAAATAATAATAATAATAAATAATAATAAACGAAGGGATTAAATGGGTGCCACGGGGTTCGAAGTATGTCACGGGCGAAGTCGGGCGGGTCAGCTAGTTACTAATAATTTTTAGTCTTGAATCCAGGAACGTTATAATTTACATTGAAATATGATATAGAAAGCAGAATAATACAATACAATAACCACTTGTAAGGGTATATTATTACTTTTTATGACTTCTGAATGAAATGTCATCATGTCACGTAAAATATGAATTAATAAAATAATATAATAATAATATTAAATATAAATATTAAAATGGATTGTGGAATTCTCGCCTTAATATGTCTATTATTTTTTTTAATTATTCTATTTTTAAGCTATTGCATAGTTTTTATCGCGGGCTCTGAGTGGGCTTTAATAAAAAATTCCGTAAGGAAAAAAACCTAAGACGAAGGTCGAGGTCACACGAAGTTCACCGAGCACGGCCGAGCGTTGGCTTAACGTGTATGTATACACGAATAGTTTTTAACAACCAGAAAAAAAGAATTGGGGTAATCAGTAAACATAACCTAATCGATATATCCAGTTTTAAGAAAAAGAAAATCTTAGAAAAATGTTACTATTTCGTCCCATAAAATCTACAATATGTAGATACGTAAATATTTGGTTAGTGACTCACCGCGCTCACGGCTCAGAGCAGGGGTGAGGCGCCCCGCCCGTGCGGCTCGTGTGATCATCGTCAGGTTGCGAGGCGAGTGAGCGAGCGACGAGCGAGTCGTCGCGCGGAAGTTCATTGATGCACTTGTGTGTTACTACCGCAGCACCGTGACAATCGACTTACGAAATGGCATACCAATTCACGAATCGCGAGTACGTACTCATGCTGCGTGCATATTTTATGTGTGAAGAAAATGTTAGTGCCGGTTTACGTATGTACCACGAGCTTTATCCAAACGCTCGGCAACCAAATCACTCCACGATGTTCGGCGTGTACCAGCGTTTGCTAGACCACGGGTCACTCCACATGCCCTCGCATGCACACGGCAAAAGAAGACCAGCCCTCTCACAAAACTTATATGACGAGGTACTAGATATTTTCGCAGAAGATCCTCGTCGGAGCACTAACGACGCCGCACGTCGTTTTGGTATAAGTCAGCGTTGTGCCTGGAAGATAGTGAATTCCGGTAGAATGCATCCATACCACTACAGAAAGGTCCAGGAGCTCACTGCAATCGATCTAGCGCCAAGGATTGCATTCTGCGATCTGTGATCACTAACCCTAACTTGAATGTCCTGTACACAGATGAATGTTTGTTTACGCGGATCGTGCTGTTCAACCAACACTACGAACATTGGTGGTCTTATCAAAATCCCAAATTAACCCGACAGCATTCATTCCAACACAGGTTTAGCGTGAACGTGTGGGCTGGGATCTTAAACGAGCACATTGTAGGTCCATACTTCATTGAGGGTCGGCTAACGGGCGAAACATATCTAAATCTTCTTCGTTCTATGCTGAAGAATATGCTAGACGACATTCCCTTAGTAAACCTAAGAGGGCTATGGATACAACAAGACGGGGCTCCACCGCATTACCATAGTGCGGTACGTACCTACCTTAATGCGGAGTTCGGAGTTAGATGGATCGGTCGCGGAGGTCGCATCGCGTGGCCCGCGCGATCTCCTGACATAGAACACAACATAAAACGAAGAGTGTATGTGAGTGAACCAAATACACGGGAAATTTTAAAGGAAAGAATAATTAACGCCTTTGACGAAGTTCGACAACAAACAGAATATATACTATTAAGTTTAAAAAACAGCTTACAAAAACGTGCACGTGTTTGTGTCCAAAATAATGGACATTGGGGCATTTCGAACAACAATTAAAGTATTCGTAGGTAAGTTGAAAGTACTTAACTATTTACTAGAATAAATCATATCAGCTGTTTGATCGTGTTCATATACCTACCTATACATGCCTACACCGACGCGCCACACGGGCCGGGCCGGTGAGCGGTCGCGTCATAGGCAAGTGAACCATGTTTTGTGATCTGTTTTTAATATTTATAATGGTAATAACTTTGTCATAGTAAATACGAGAATAATATTCTCGTTAGGCCAATGTCAAAGTATATTATGTCTGCTTCTGCCCTTAATATTTTCTGGTAGTAAAAATTTTTCGTGTATATATTATATGGTACGATTGTACGAAGCTCGCACGGATCGAGACGTGATGATAGTGAGTGTGAGTGTGAGGACGAGGGTGACTGTGAGAGTGAGGATGGGGTGAGGGTGAGAGTGAGGGTGAGGGTGAGGGTGTGTTTTTTTTTCTTTTTCTTTTTTGGGTTTTTTTTTCTTATTTTTAGTGTAACTAGAATTAATATCAAAGAAAAACAAAGGTATGCTATGCAATAGCTTTACCGCGGCAGTCTCCGAGTGCCACACGTCTTTTTTTATTTTAAGGTGAATAGCACTCTTAGCATATTAAATAAATTAGCTCACCCACTTATTTTCCTAGGTTCTAGATTTGATTAAATCTGACATTAATATTAGGTACAATGCTTATGGTACAAGCTGCCCAGCTCCACAAAAACTCTATGCAGTTAATTGGACTGCTTTGAAAGTGCGCGGATCTTAGTAACAAACATTTTGGTAGCTTGTAATGTCGCGGTAGAAATCTCACGAAGTAACAACTTTCCTTAAAGCGCATTATAAGATGTTATAATAAAAGTTCTGATAGTAAATCCTCACAGAGCGTTGGCACATTTCGCACTACTACACCAACTCCTCAGTGTAGATTATGGAATTCCGGGAGCTTTACAAAACTTATTGTGAACGTCTCCTGAGTGCACTATATTTTGAGTCTAGAGGAGATGCTGGCTGTGTTACGCGACGTAATGTTCTTTGTACTTTGAGATCGAGCTTTATGAGACTAGCACATAGTTTATACTCATCGTTGCGAGAGTATAAGGATTTTCTAAGTTAAATTAAATATTTATAGTGTTTATAATATGGTCAATTTTCAGTGACTGTTTTAAAGATCAAAACTTGACTTGAATCAGGTGTCCCATACCCAATAACGGTACAAGGTTGCATGTTTATAACAAAATATTATATAGAATCTCATACATTAGAATCTCTTACAATCCCGGGTTTTGCAAGCGAAGCTTAAAGAGTCTCAACATTTGATTGCCATCTTGAGGAACAGTGTCAGTTATCATGTGAACTGTGAGAG
Organism: Thumatha senex; assembly: GCA_948477245.1. Classification (NCBI taxonomy): domain Eukaryota; kingdom Metazoa; phylum Arthropoda; class Insecta; order Lepidoptera; family Erebidae; genus Thumatha; species Thumatha senex. The sequence goes on along the minus strand of OX419733.1, from coordinate 1,081,673 downwards.
TGGCCATCAATGTGCTAGCAGTCACCATGGCTTTCTATTAGCCAGGCCGCGTAATTTTGGTGAACTAAATATAAAAAAACACATACGAGTAGAATGAAAAACATTTGAGAGCAATAACAATGCCATTTTAACCAATGATACAGCTACGACAAATGAAAACTCACTCTGGTAGAATATCAAGTACCATTTAGAGCTTCATGCTACGTTCAAGGCAGGTCTCTCGATGACGAGCTACGCTATTAACATCCTCGTTAAAACTTACAAAAGGGGGGACGTTTCATAAGGTAGCCATAAATATTACGGCCCTGGTTCTCCAAGTCATTGGACGTATCCGCTAGATATTGAAGTCGCACTCGCTACTGCCGTATAGAGTACATTTCGTGTTAGAGTACGTTCACATAGTGAATTGTCGCTAGATGCCGATGCACATAACTACCAGGAGACTTCCGACGCCCATGAAAAAATATTGGTTCCAAGCACAAAACCCAACTGTATATTTGTATGTATGGATTAAAAAGTTCCAGAAACAATTTTAATTTTGTAATCTTTATATAACTACCAGAAAGTGAGACTAAAATAATGTTTGTAAATGTTTATCACTGTCCTGTTTGATATACACTTTTGGTATAATCTAAGTGGTTCGAAACAAATAATACGCAAAACCTTGTACGAGAATTTGAATGCAACGTTGATACTGTATGTAGCTAAAACATAATATTCACGCCTTAATCCCCGAAGCTATAGCAGAAGCATATTATATGCCCACTTTTTACCATGTACTACGCAACAGGTGGTGAGGTTGTTGCCGGACAAGAGCAGGTTATGGCAACCTGCTGTTGAAATTGTTAAAGTCGTCCATAAAGCCTTCAACTTAGCTTAATGACTGCCATGTTATTAGCACCAGGATCAACGGCTTAACGTGCCTTCTAAAGCAAAGAAACGCTCGTAAATGGAAACACCATTAACCCATCTGCAACCAACTATTGCGAAAGTTGCTTAACGCAGTGATCGTTTACAAAACACTGAGTTAGCGGGGCCTAATAAAAATCTTTTATTTACATTTCAATATTATTTACGTAAATACGAAGGATAAACTTTATGAATCGAGCGCGGCTGCGGTCAAAAGGACCTTTGTCGATTCGGTCAGACAGTCTGATTGGCAGCGGTTCAATCGGCAATGGGGTTCATTCACTGCGCGCTTTTGCTTTGGATTTGTGGGCACTGCGATTAAATTTAATTTGCGGGTACGGTATCTTGAACACATTTGTTTTGTACTAAATCTCTTGTATTGACAGAAATGTTATACGCAGTTCGTGTCTGCCTTCATTATGTTTTTACGAACTTTGTCAGTTGTGTTTGATCCCACATACTCGTAGTAGTGAATAATTTTCGAACCGCTGAAAATGCTATCAATTTTTTTTAACGATTATCATGTTTCTGGTTCATCGGTTCAAGTAACAGTAGTTTACTATTCTTCGGATCACTTTTTGCCATACATAGTTCTCTTTTTCGGAACTTTTAGGAGTACACGTTTCAGGTCTCTCACTTTACTAAGGAAGTAAGAGACGTAATTTCTGTACCCAACTCCCTCAAATTATATTTTGCTTAATTATCGATTGTAATTTCGAAGCTGATCCCAAAACATTCTAAATTCTCTTGGGACTTTTCGAGCTTGGAGTAACTTTACGGTTATAGTCATTGATGCTGATTCTGGTTTACAGGTGTCTCAGTAGTGGCGATGAACGAAGAGATGCAGCTATTTGATATCCTAATTATCTTTTATATATATATCTATACGTCAATGGGATTCAAATATCTATGATGAAACACCCAACTCAAACAAGAGTTGGCTGAGCTACATACACAGGTCATGGAGCTCACACTTCAGCGGGATCACCTCCAGTCAACAGTGAGGGGTCTAGAAGAGTGTAGCGACACCCATGAACGTGCTTTGAAACGTATAAGCGTTTTAGAGTGCGAGCTGAGTGATGCTCACAACTCCATCACTCTTAGGGAAAATCTTAAATCGGTTGATCAAGCAGACCTTTCCAACAGTCTGTATAATGAACTAATGTGTAGGAGGACAGAGACAGATTTTGATGAGCCCATCACCTCGCACCCAATACAAAACTCAGCATTGAATATTCCTATTACAGCAATAGACAAAACCGGTGACCACTTGTTATTGCCGAACACCAGTACATCATCATCATCAATAAGATTAGTAAGTAGTAGCAGGAATAAATTAAAAAAATACATAAAACTCAATAAATGTATTTCTAAGTCACAGAAAAACATGAAAAAGCTTAGAATAGGAGCGAACAAATATCTTAAGACTTGTAAATCAAATGTACACTTAAAACAACTAATAGAAACAAGTAAAAAACAATTATACACCCAAACAGAGCAATATGAGACTGATATACATCAATTACAGACAGAAATTATGTGTTTACATGATTCCTTAGAGTCTATAACTTTAAAATACAAAACATCACAGAAAGAAATTGGGGAGTACATTAAGGCATTGAATAGCTTGGTGGAGTCTTGTCACAGCAATGAACAAAGATTCTATTCACTTGAGAAATTATATAATGAAACACCTGACTGTGAAAAATCCCTGCCATGTTCTTCCTTGTCTATAACATCCCGGGACGGGTCAACATCTCCAATGGTTGACTCTGTGGGCAGTATATGTGACAATATTATAAACACAAATAACACTTGCTGTAATAGTCCTGTAACAAAAATTACACAACCTTTAAACGTTGGAAAGACTGTTGTTTATTGTGATGAAATAGGCAAAAGTTTAGGTTATCACTTAGTTCAACATCTGGGTAATTCGGTCATAACCCTTTCATTTCCTGGGGCATCCTACTCTCAAATAATTAATAAGGTATTAACCAGTACACATTGCCCACAAACAACAATAGTGATACTTATTGGCAGAAGAGATAATGTAAACGCTAAAACTATCATTAAATTTTACGAACAGTTATCAAACTTGCAAGTTAAACAGGTTATACTGTCAACACTGCCATATAGCAAATCTTTTACACAAATTGAAAACAACATTAGATACAATATGAATAGAAAATTACATACCTTGACCACATATTGTAGGAATATAGAATTATTTGACTGTAATCTTTTATTACAGAATAATTACTTTTTGACATTAGATAGTTATTTACTATCAAAATTTTTACGACGTCAGATAGCTGTATTGTTATCAAATTTTTTATTGAATAAAGCCAAATTATTGGCTTATAAACCAGCTCCTTTTGAGCTTAGTAATAATGACTTATTAACTTGGGATATTATCTCAAAAAACTAGTTTGTAAGACAACAGGTAAAAAATCTGGCCATGGTTTCAGGTCTTTTGAGCCCATTCGGTCTACTTTTTTTAAAGACACTGATAATAATATTGGTTGTAATAATTCTGAGTATATTAACAATACTTCTAGTAGTTTAAACTTAGTTCACCAAAATATTGAAGGCATATCTGAAAAACTACTACAAATAGAACTTTATATAAAGGAACACAATGTTCACATTTTTTGTATTACAGAACATTGGTTAAAAAGTCATGAACTATTGTTCAACAATGAATTTTATTCACTTAGCAGTGCGTTCTCAAGAAAGAAAGCCATTCGTGGGGGCTCTCTTATATTTGTATCTAATAATTTAAAATGTAAAGAACGTAAAGATATTGTGGCTCTTTCTATTGAGCGTACTGCTGAATTTTCCTGTGTTGAGCTTGAGCAACTCATTGTCCTCTGTGTCTACAGTCCTCCAAAAAGGGATTATAATTTATTAGAATCTGTAATGGAAAATGTATTGAAGCGTTTGTTTACTAGTAGAAAACATGTTGTGGTGTGTGGGGATTTCAATGTTGACATACTTGTGCAGTCTTCGAAATGTATCAGATTTATAAATTTGTTTAAGTCTTTTGGCTTACAAAATTTATTTTGTGAGCCAACTAGAATCACCTCACATTCTAGAAAATGTATATATAATATATTCTGCAACTGTGCAACAACAACAAGGGAGATACTAAGTAACTTTCCATCAGATCATCTTGGTCAAAAAGCAGCGTTTCCTATTAATGTCACTTCCAAAGGAAATAAAATTGTATGTAGGCCAATGAGTGCATATCGACTTAAACAATTTAATGTTAATGTTTCAGCAAAAGTCGCTAATATTGATTTTAATCAGAAAGATCCAAACGGCTTATATAACTCCTTATTTAATACAATTAAAGCTGAGTACAACAATATATTTAAATCAAAAACATTTTATAAAAACAAAAACCTGCAATTTTGTGAGTGGGCAACTACAGGTATTTACAAAAGTAGGGCTAAGTTGTACGAATTATATGGTATGAAGCAATTTAATTTTGATCCTGCTTTTATTCAATATGTAAAAAAATATTCCAAGACCTTCAAAAAGACCTGTGCTGCTGCCAAGTCGTTACATATCAGTAATAAGATTAAAGATTCAAAAAATAAGGTAAAAATGACTTGGAATGTAATCAATACTGAAACCGGTCGATTACTACCCCGTGATAATAACTTTGAGTTAATTATAAATAACAAGGTGATTAATAATAAATTAGATGTAGCACAAACTTTTAACAACTATTTTATAGACATACCCGCGAAAACAACTAGCTCCTTAAATTCTTGTCCAATCAAAGCTCAACGCATACTTGGGGGCAGCGTAGATCAGTGCAATGTCTTATTTAGCTTTAAATGTGTTAACCCCAACGATATCGTTAAAGTATTCAAGTCGCTTAACTCAAAAAAGACAGCTGACTTGTGAGGTATTTCTGTGAAATTGATACAGTCTATTATTGTTAATTTATCTCCACATCTAGCTGAAATATTTAATAAATGTATCGATAAAGGAGTGTTTCCGGATTTAATGAAACACAGTAAGGTAATACCTCTATTTAAGTCTGGATCCAAAACTGACCCTGGTAATTTCAGACCTATTTCAATATTACCTGCCATTAGCAAAATTTTTGAAAAAATTATATTGCAACAACTACAAGCTCATTTTAATTCAAATATGCTACTACATAAAGAGCAGTATGGGTTCACAAGGGGTCGTTCTACCATTCATGCAGGTGTGACACTTCTGAATCATATATATGACGCCTGGGAGAATAGACAAGATGCTATTGGTGTATTCTGCGATCTCTCTAAAGCATTTGATTGCGTTGAACATAAAACACTATTGCGAAAACTCTTTTATTATGGTATCAAAGACTCTGCACTGGATCTTGTTGCCTCCTACTTAAATGATCGGATACAACATGTTGATGTTAATGAAATTCGCTCCTCTGGAGCATCTGTAGCTATGGGCGTACCGCAGGGATCAATTCTAGGTCCGTTTCTATTTTTAATTTATATTAACGATCTGCCATTCTATATACAGAACTTGTGCGACATTGTTCTATTTGCTGATGATACGTCACTTATTTTTAAAGTAGATCGTACGCTTACTGATTTTAACAGCGTTAATAGTTCACTTGCCCAAGTTGTAGATTGGTTTACGACCAATAATTTGCTACTAAACGCTAAGAAGACAAAATGTATCAGATTTAGCATGCCTAATGTCAGGAATTGCGGTACAAATATAACATTGAACGGTGATACCCTTAATATTGTAGAATCAACTGTATTTTTGGGGATCACTTTAGATAGCAAACTGCAGTGGAACGCGCAAATAACGTGTCTTGCAGGTAAACTCAGCTCGGCAGCCTTTGCCGTTAGTAAAGTCAGGCAGCTCACTGATGTAGAAACTGCCAGGCTAGTATACTTTAGTTATTTTCATAGTGTCATGTCTTACGGCATTTTGCTGTGGGGTAAAGCAGCTGATCTACAAGTAATTTTTGTACTCCAGAAGAGAGCTATACGTGCAATATATAAATTGAGTGCTAGAGTGTCTCTTAGAGAGAAATTTAAAGAAATTGGCATTTTAACGGTTGCATCACAGTATATATTTGCAAATATCATGTTAGTTAAACAGAACATACATTTATACAATCGACACAGTGACATACATTCGATAAATACTAGAAATAAGCATAAATTAATTGGAACGCATCATCGTTTACAAAAGGTTCACGACTCTTTTGCAGGAATTAGCGTACGCCTATATAATAAAATTCCTTTAGACATTATGAACCTGCCGTTACATAAATTTAAGGCGGAAATTAAGACGCACCTTTTGAAAAGGGCTTATTACACAATTAATGATTATTTGAATGATAAAAATAAATGGAAATGAGTTGCTTGCTCTTCGCTCGAGCTATTTAGGATTCGAATGAATCTTGTGATATATTATCTACTTGTCTTGAACCTGCATATATATGTTGTATTTTTTTTTTTACCTTATTTTTGTTTACATTCTCCAGTATAAATAATTTGAAACGCCAGGCAACTAAAGGTATGGCTGCGTTTAGTCCCGGTAATAACTAATATACATAATTATATGTAATTTGACTTTGTTATTGTGTGAGCACTATGTAGACTTATTTATTATTTTGAAATTGACATGATAGTTGCTGTGTAGTTTTTGGGTATGTCATGCTCGCCTAAGTGTCCTGGCAGTGGTGGCGTATGTATCGGGTCGCCTTGTTCCCTACAATACGGTTGAATAGGGCGATGGCTGATATATGCGTCATACCCGTGAACGGGTGCCGTCTGTTGGGACTGGTCAGCTCATAGCTGTTATAGCAATTGTTACAAATAATATTATTTAAATTTAAGGCAAACTAAGTTTAGTCGACTGTTCTCACATAAATTCAAAGGAACTATGTAAGTGTAATTTTAATGAACTCAACATTTATTTTGTATTTTTTTTTTTTTGTAAAATTTCTTTACTGTATAATTGGTCAAATATCATGTTAATCAAACTGTGTCAAATGGCGGTTAGAAAAGAGTGGCCATGAGTTTTATTGCCAGGTTCTTCCTCTGGCTCTACCTATTGCTTTGCGAATCTGGCAGTAAATGTAAATGTAGAAGCAGTAATCTTGACGTTCATAAGTGTTACTTTGTGACCTACATGAATAAAGATTTTTGATTGATTTTGATTTTGATTATGTGATATTTAAATCCAACAAACATGTTTTCCAGTGTTTAATAAATATATCATATCAATGCATTGCTTTTATTTGACTTGAAAGAATGGCACACTACACATACGACTATAAAATATATTAGTATGTATTCCGCAGACGCGCTGGGACATAAAAGCTATAACTCAGAATTAAACCTCAGTCTCAGCTCAGGTATTCAGCAATATGCGGTCGTTGCCCCGTGTCGCATTATACAATAAACCTCGCTAACTTCCTGAACAAATCCAGTTCTCTCAGAAATCTCTGTTTCAAAAGAAACCTCAGTTCAACAGCTAGGACAAGTTTGCGAAATAAGAAGTTAGTTGACGTGAAATTTTAATTGGACTTGTGTTGCAACGTTTTTCAGATTGACTTTTTTTTAAGATATAAATATATTTTTACCAATTAACAGAAATGAAATTAGTTGTAGTTACCATAATATTGTTTCTTTGCAAGACTACAAAAAAACAACAGATAGGGCGTAATGGACTCTTCTGCCTTCAGACCTTCGGAGCTCAAATCTGACCTGCTATTAGTGTATCAATGTATATATTAGTGTATAAATATAGACTCTGGAAAAGCTGGCGTCTTTACAGATTAGACGCAGCTTCGCTTCCGACATTGGAAAGTGAAGTATCAATAGAAGCGTCTTCCGGCTATAATACGCTAATGGCGTTACATAATATTTCATGTGGGGCCTCTGGTGAAAATTTTATTTATTTATTTATTGCCACAATTACAAAATATTCACAGTAAATATGAACCAAAACGATATTGTAAGCAATTACCAAAGATAAATAATATAAGATGACTTTAAATTAACAATTTTTGCAACTCCTTACTATTCAATTAATCATTTACAACAATATACAATACAATTAATTCTTAGACGTGAAAATGACCGTGGGATTGGATGGGTCCTTGGCACACTGTGTGTACCGCAAACCTACTCACACGGATAGGTACTTACACGGTATCTCGCATTATCATCCGCGACACCTGCAATCTCTGCCTCTCAAGAATAGAGCATATGATCTGTGTGACCCTAAACATTTAGAGTACACTAAAAATTTACGGGTATCAGGTAAAAGGACAAATGAAGCAGCAGGACAAATGACAAAATAAGCAGACGCAAACATGCTGAAGTGAACCGACAGCCAGCCAGCCTACATGCATTATGTCAAAGGGGTGACGGATAAGATCGGCTCCATCTTATAGAAATACTCCATAAAGACAATATACACACCAGGCATAAAGGTTCACAACATCGTGGGTTCGCCAAAGGATGTAGTGCCGCTACAAACCCCAGGTGTTTACAAATTAGATTGCAGCTGCGGTAGCTCATATATAGGCACACTGTAAATTGAATTGAATTTACAATTTATTTATCTAAAATATGTATGTATTTAGAAATATATAAGTATGTTTATCAGTTATCTAGATCCCATAACACAAGCTAATATTTGCTTACTTTGGGCTAGATGGCGCTGTGTGAAAAGTGTCCCACAATATTTATTTATTTATTTATAATTCGAAGCAAAATATGGTTTGTACATGCATATTTTTCTTAATTTTTCGTATTTCCGGGTGTCATACATACATACATACATACATATTGTCACGCCTTTATCCCCGTAGGGATAGGCAGAGGTATCGCCCACTTTTCGTAACGAACGTTTCGTAACATTGCCGTGTTGAAATGGACAGGCGCAGGCTGTGGCGACCTGCTATTGATTTTTTTCAAGCCGCCAATATGGCTTTCAACCAGGCTTAACGACTGCCATTTTACTGGCAACCGGGACCAACGGCTTAACGTGCCTTCCGAAGCACGGAAACGCTCGCAAATGTAAATTCCACAAAGTGGTCACTCATCCAAGGACCACCTATAGCGAATGTTGCTTAACGCAGCGATCGATTACAGAACACTGAGTCAGCGGGGCCACGAGCGCTTCCGGGTGTCATACATGAGTAATAATTATAAACAGTTTCAATGTCAATTGTTTGATTCAACGCAGAGATACTCATTTTTAACCCCCGACAGAAAACGAGGGGTGTTATAAGTTTAACTTGTGTATTGTACTACAATCAAACATTGCACACACAGAAAACACATAATCCGTAATGTTATTACCGTGGTGCTTCAATGTTTCTTTATGTTTACCTTGCCGCCTTGCCTTGCAGCCCTCGTTTTGTAAAGAAGGGAAGAGGCGTTACTTTTATTTTTCCAACTCACTAAAATCACTGTAACTTCTCCTAAGACTTTACCGAGTTCGAGGTCAGTTTAACTTTTCTAACTTTCTTCACGCTGTATCCCTGACGGGGTAGTCAGAGAGGACAGATCGCCAGGCTTCGCGATCCATGCATACTTCTTTCGCTTCTTGCAGATTAATCAATGGCTTCGTACATACACGTCTGGGTATACGAGTACTTTTGACTTTTCCGTTTTTGAGCAATGTGTGATCTTCATATGTAAGTCTCGGCCTACCCTGACTCCTTCTACCCTCTACTTTCGCACAATATATAGCTTAACTTTTCGGGTCTTGGTTTGGTTGGTGTCTGAAGATGCTGGTTAACAGGAGTCATACTAGCGGGAATGCGGGCGAGGTAAGCTAAATTCAAACTACAGGTACGCATAGGTACGCGGCAGTTTGAATGTACCCTTATAAAACAGGTAGAAAAAACCCCTAGTTCCAATTTTGTTGCGGATTTTCATCTTACCCGCGTAAATTCCCGGATCTATTGCGATTACCTGAGCGTACTTCAATAGGAATATTTGAAACTTTGATACATTCACTCACTTTTTGGTGAATAAATTATATATTTTTTTCTTATATTGATAACTGTAGTAGAGTAACCACAGCCCGCGGCTCGCCCTAAAAAATTGTGTTAACTAATTTTGGGAGATTCCCAAGTTTTCTTATCAAATTCTTGTAGCGTGCTGAGTTTTTTTATTACTTGGGCTATTCTTTAGAAGGCGTACGTTATGTTTTTGTGTCATACAATTTTGTGTTTATATTTAAATTAAGCTTTATTTGGGACATTTTTTTAATATTTTGGGACTTTTTTTTTACACAACGCCATCCAGCCCATAGTAAGTTAATATAAGCTTTATGTTATGGGATCTGGACAACTGATATACATACTTAAATATTTCTAAATACATACATATTATACATAGGAAACACCCAAACTCCGAAACAAACATTTGTGGATCACACAAATATTTATCCGACCCGGGAATCGAAACCGGGACCTCAGTCGCGGCAGTCGCTTGCACTACCACTGCGCCACCGAGCTTTAAAAGTATATCTGTATCTGTATAACTGAATCGAAGAAGTACGGCACGTCTGCTCTTAATATTGAACAACGGTTATTTACTAAATTCATAAAAAGTTTTTCATAATTATTGTCTATTTATAGTGAAAAAGACAACACACTTAAAAAGTTTTTTACAAAGTGCTTTCCTTTCAAGGTGACCCTGTACCTTAACACCCTTTCTAGTATGAATTTTGAAAACCCTTTGGACGATGAATTTTGAAAATCCCTTGAAAAATATGGTGTTGTAGAACAACGCAGTTTCGGATATAGCTAGTGCTACAGCAATGAAACGCTGTGTTGTTTGCAACAATCTGAAAAGAGCACTATAACAATTTTTGTTTTAGAATTTATTCTTTATAAGGACTGAAATAACCGGTTTCAATATCAAACAATTTGTGAACTTATTTGATTTGCGTCACACGCGAAGCCGGTGGTACAGTTAGTTTATAACATTAAATATGAAACTGCAGCGCAATTATTTCTATTCGCTTACCCATTACAACGCTTATCGGTAACAAACACCTTTGCTTGTAATTCGTGTTTTACTTTCGTGTAATGAAGATTTAATTGCTGCAATAAATTTTGGTATCAGAAATATTTTTGTCCAGTATATTTAAATATTAATTTTGGTATCATTTCAAAGCATACCTAGTTCAAGAGTTTATTTCATACGATAATCCAACTCACCTTTGATCAATGTGTAGAATTTTATATATTATGATTTATTATACTATCTAATACAATTTTTAATAATAATAGTTTGTTGACATTATATAGATATTTTCTATCAAAATTTTAACAACGAAAAGTAGCTCTGTTGCTATCTAATTTTTTAATTTCTCATGCCAAATTATTGGCAAGTACAACTGCTTTTATTGAGCAGGATAGTTTTGACACTTCACATTTGGAAAATGAAATTCCAAAAAACTGGTTTATAGGACTACAGATAATAAATGTGGCCAGTTGACTTTGGCCCCTGAGAATAATCTTAGTAAAAATATTGATTTTATAAACCTGGTGCACCATAATGTTAGAGGTTTAATAAATGGTAAAGATTTAGAGTTAGAGCTGTACATTAATGCAAATTCTATTAATATTTTTTTGTGCTACAGAGCACTGGTTAAAAGATCATGAAATCACATTGTTGAACTTCGTAAATCACCAGGTTGCTAGCTCGTTCAATAGAAAACATTCTAAACGTGGAGGCTCTTTAATATAAATTAATAAAAACTTAAAATTTAAAGAACGTAAGGACTTGGTAGCCCTCTCCATTGAGCGAGTTATTGAGATTGCTAGTATTGAGTTTGAGCATTTCATCTTGTTAAGCGTATACAGTCCCCCTGATGCTTCTTACATTAAATTTGAAGAAAAGCTTGAAGAAGCTCTGTTCAAATGCCAAAGTTCTAAGAAATCTATAATAGTTTGTGGAGATTTTAATGTTGATATATTAGATACATCATTAACTCCATCAGAGAGAAATAAAATGAAAAATCTATTTAAATCCTTTAATCTGCATGGTACATTCTTAGAACCCACTCGTATTACAGCCACCACAAAGGTATTGTGGATCCTGTAGAGTCAGATCATCGTGGCCAATGGATAAAGTTTCCTAAAAGTAGTAACAAAGTCTGCAAAAAACAAATTAAATATGTACCAATTAACCAAAGTCGTTTGAATAATTTTAAAGAAAATGTATTAAAGAGATTACCATATCTACCTAACTTCACTTGTGTAGACCAGTCATATAAACACTTATTTTATTTGATTAATGATGAGTTTGGCAAAGTTTTTACCTCAAGAACACTACAGATTGGTGGTCGTCCTGTTTTCAGTGACTGGGCAACACCAGGTATCTTTAAAAGTAGAAATAAATTATTTGAATTATATTCAGAAAAATCATATAATTTTAGGCAAACCTTTCAGGAATATGTTAAAAAATATTCAAAGATATTTAAACAAACGAGTTATCTTGCTAAGTCATACTTCATTAAAAATAAAATTTCTAATTCTGTGAATAAAATAATAATGACTTGGAACATCATTAACTCTGAATGCGGTAGATCTTGGGTGATTGAAAGGGATTTCCATTTAAAAGTAAATGGTTACCATGTTACCTAGAAGTGGCTACGGAGTTTGAACATCTTTTCAAAAATGTACCTATATTGACAACAAAATCTCTTCAAGCGTCTTCCAGTTCCGCTAAACATTTATTAGAAGAATTTGTTCTGTGTTGCAGGGATGCATTTGTATTCACAGATATTTGCGCTCAGGACATTGTAAAGACATTTAAATGTATCGAAATTAAGAAAACCGCGGACCTTTGGGGATTATCGGTCAAAACTGCATCATGTATAATTGAGGTCATTGCGCCTCATCTAGTAACTGTGTTTAATGACTGAGTTTGTAGTAGTACATTTCCTGATTTAATGAAACACAGCAAAGTCGTTCCATTGTTCAAGGCTGGCAGCGCTACAGACCCGTCTAATTTCCGACTAGTGTCGGTGCTGCCAACTTTGAGCAAATTATTTGAAAAAATAATCTTGCATCAAATGCTATCCCATTTTAATAGTCATAAAATATTTCATGCGAATCAATTTGGGCTTACGAAAGGGCGCTCAACTTACGATGCTGGTGTTGAGTTATTAAAATGTATTCATGAAGCCTGGGAAGACAAGCACGATGCATTAGGTATATTTTGCGATCTATCAAAGGCTTTTGATTGCGTTCAACATGAAACGCTGTGCAAAAAATTACACCACTATGGAATAAAGCTCTCGACCTTCTGTTTTTATATTTGAACAATAGAATACAGAGGGTCGATATTAATGGTACACGTTCTGTAGGATCCATGGTTACTATGGGTGTGCCGCAAGGCTCGATACTTGGGCCATTCTTGTTTCTCATTTATATTAATGATTTACCATTTTATGTAGGGGACAGGAATAGGATTGTTTTGTTTGCAGATGACACCTTATTAATTTTTAAATTAAAAGACAATTAGATAACTATGACGATGTAAACAATGCAATTGCAAGAGTAGTTCATTGGTTCAGCTCAAATAATCTTTGCCTTAATGGAAATAAAACGAAATGTATAAAATTTACTCTACCAAATGTAAAACAAGTTGCGGCCAATGCTCAACTGAATGGACAAGTGTTAGAGTTTGTAGAATCAACTGTGTTCCTCGGTATAACTATTGAAGCCAATTTGCAGTAGGGCCCACACATAGAAAATACAGCCTCTAGGTTAAGTTCGGCTGCATACGCTGTAAAAAGATCAGGACTCTAACAGACGTGGATACGGCTAGAATGGTTTACTTCAGCTATTTTCATAGTATTATGTCTTACGGTATTCTCCTTTGGGGGAGTGCTGCAGATTTCTATATTATTTTTGTTCTACAAAAGCGGGCTGTACGCGCTATTTATAATTTGGGCCCCAGAGTTCAAAGAAGTAAATATTCTAACCGAACCATCACAATACATTTTTGTCAATCTTATGTATGTCCAGAAAAATCTATCACAATTTTCTAAACTCTGTGATAAACATAATATAAACACTAGAAATAAAAATAATCTTTCAGTCCACCACAGTAGACTACATAAGATTGGCGATTCTTTCCAGGGTAACTGTATACGCTTTTACAACCAGCTTCCCTGTGACCTGAGAAATTTACCATTAAATAAAGAACAGTGACCGAATCTGGCCTGAGCGCGGACAGCAGTTTTGGAATGTTATAAAACTTGTAATAATTTTTATTTATTATACAATAAATATTAATGACAATTTGGTTGTAGCCACTTATCTGATATTCACAACAAGTTAAAAAAATATTTGTCTTGGCTTACAAACGGATATTAATTTGATCGTCACCCTTGTGTTGCATAAAATAAAAGTAGAGAGAATTAAAAGTCGAAACTCCTTATTTATTAGTCACTACTATTTCATTTAATAACTGAAACTGTGCTAAATGTTTTGTGTAATTATTTTATTGTTTTTCAAAATACTAAATATGTTTAAATAAATGCATATTTTTATAAAAGACAAACCGTATTGGGTATTCTAGTTTTTATCTTCTAGCAACACTGATCAAACCTGTCATCAAAGTCGAACGACCTTGAATGTATTGTAAACAAATAAACAACACAAAGTGTTTTTATAAAATTATATTTTCAACTATATAATTATATACCTAGTTCGCGTTTGTATTTATCGAGTGTTTTGTATTATAATAACTAATTCAACTTCTCACGACCATCATGGCTTTGTGGGTCCATGGGTAATAAAGACAATGGCATTTTTTTGTTTGTTGAATCTGTTGTGGTAATGATATCACACAGAAGTCGTCATAACTCTTGACCTGATAGAAGTGCCGGATGAAATTCTTTAGTGGATTGTACTCTGAGTAGTAAGTTTTTTTTAATTTCAAGTAGGTTATAAATGGTCGCTTACTTACTTTTAGACCCAGATGCACATGTATATAAGTTATATATGAAAGTTAAGTGTAGATAAACAATGAAAAGTATTATCTCACTTGAGGTACTTTTTTCTTTTGATTTTTACTGATGTTGAAGGATTTACTTTATTAGGTATGTATTATTAAAGTGACTAACATACATATACATAGACTAGCTGTGCCTCACTCCTGACTTCCCATTAATAATAATTTATTGAATATAATGTTATGCAGTATATTATTGTATTAAACTCTGCCCTCTTTTTGATATTATTTTACTACTGTATTGGCTAGCCAGTAGCTGCATTACCTGCAGGTGATAAATGGCTTTCTGCCATAGATTATTTTGGAGCCTCTTACATCATTATTTACCAACAGGTTTGTTCCATATAACTATTTCAGTACTTATCATTGCCTTTTTTGTTTGTACCATCACAATACATTTTTGTCAATCTTATGTATGTCCAGAAAAATCTATCACAATTTTCTAAACTCTGTGATAAACATAATATAAACACTAGAAATAAAAATAATCTTTCAGTCCACCACAGTAGACTACATAAGATTGGCGATTCTTTCCAGGGTAACTGTATACGCTTTTACAACCAGCTTCCCTGTGACCTGAGAAATTTACCTTTAAATAAAGAACAGTGACCGAATCTGGCCTGAGCGCGGACAGCAGTTTTGGAATGTTATAAAACTTGTAATAATTTTTATTTATTATACAATAAATATTAATGACAATTTGGTTGTAGCCACTTATCTGATATTCACAACGAGTTAAAAAAATATTTGTCTTGGCTTACAAACGGATATTAATTTGATTGTCACCCTTGTGTTGCATAAAATAAAAGTAGAGAGAATTAAAAGTCGAAACTCCTTATTTATTAGTCACTACTATTTTATTTAATAACTGAAACTGTGCTAAATGTTTTGTGTAATTATTTTATTGTTTTTCAAAATACTAAATATGTTTAAATAAATGCATATTTTTATAAAAGACAAACCGTATTGGGTATTCTAGTTTTTATCTTCTAGCAACACTGATCAAACCTGTCATCAAAGTCGAACGACCTTGAATGTATTGTAAACAAATAAACAACACAAAGTGTTTTAATAAAATTATATTTTCAACTATATAATTATATACCTAGTTCGCGTTTGTATTTATCGAGTGTTTTGTATTATAATAACTAATTCAACTTCTCACGACCACCATGGCTTTGTGGGTCCATGGGTAATAAAGACAATGGCATTTTTTTGTTTGTTGAATCTGTTGTGGTAATGATATCACACAGAAGTCGTCATAACTCTTGACCTGATAGAAGTGCCGCATGAAATTCTTTAGTGGATTGTACTCTGAGTAGTAAGTTTTTTTTAATTTCAAGTAGGTTATAAATGGTCGCTTACTTACTTTTAGACCCAGATGCACATGTATATAAGTTATATATGAAAGTTAAGTGTAGATAAACAATGAAAAGTATTATCTCACTTGAGGTACTTTTTTCTTTTGATTTTTACTGATGTTGAAGGATTTACTTTATTAGGTATGTATTATTAAAGTGACTAACATACATATACATAGACTAGCTGTGCCTCACTCCTGACTTCCCATTAATAATAATTTATTGAATATAATGTTATGCAGTATATTATTGTATTAAACTCTGCCCTCTTTTTGATATTATTTTACTACTGTATTGGCTAGCCAGTAGCTGCATTACCTGCAGGTGATAAATGGCTTTCTGCCATAGATTATTTTGGAGCCTCTTACATCATTATTTACCAACAGGTTTGTTCCATATAACTATTTCAGTACTTATCATTGCCTTTTTTGTTTCAGTTAAGAGCATCTGACAGAACCTGTTATACTTGTTGGATATGCCTAATGGGCAAGTTACTTGCAATCTTTAAGGACATAATAATTTTCAAGTCAAATAACGGAGCCCAGAAGGAACCATCTTTTTGCCAGATTTGAAAAGAGCCGCTGATACTCTATTACATTGTTTTTTTTTCCTGAACTGTAACTATGAAGAGAGATATTAAGTTTCTAGGTGACTCAGAGTACATATATAAACAAAGTATAGGTATATGAAATATACTACAGCAATGTCTGATTTGCCAATTCCATTTATAATTTCCTTATACTTGGTGACAATTTTTTTTTTATTTTCTATATAATATTGATGTAGTATTTTAAAGGCTATATACTAAATAAAACAACCAGGATCATAATATGGTAAACACATCAGAAATAATGATACATATTTATTGTTGAAATGTGCACAGATAGAACTAGCAAGATTTTGGGCATGAATCCTTTTAGCCGTCAACTGCAGATTAATAAGAGGTAAAAATATAGCAAACAAAATATGTTTTTTTGATTATATATGTCATGTAAGCAAAAAGATATTTTGCTTATATATGAAAATAACATTGGTAACCTAGACACCATAAAACATTATTATTGTTACAGCATTGTCGGCCAAACACTTATTGGTTGTTTGCTACTATCATGTTTGTGATGTGGTACTTAAGTTGGGTAAGGTATGGTGAAAATATTACTCCTCCAGCTCAATCCTAGACATTGTTTTACTAACATATGAAGATGATAATGAACACATTTGAAAATTAAATTGAGAATAAAACCCGCAGTTTTATTTTTTTTAATTTTTTTTTTAAACTTCCTGGCTACAAAAAATGGTCGCTTTAAATAGTTTAAATAGTGTATGACATTTTGTAAGCGCTGTTAAAATGGTCTATGCAAAATAAAGATATTTTTATTTTTTTATTTTTAATATATTAAAACTAAAAAATATTACAAGTCATTGATAACTATAATATTCCTTCTCGAAAAACAACATACATTAAATTTCTTTCGTTCTCTATCAACACGTCAAAATGCGGTCCAATCCTACCCATAATATAATGAATCGTCTGCGATAGAGCGGGGTCGGCCTGTTAATCTTCTTAGCGTCGTATCTGGGACCAATATACCTACTTTTAATGGATGGGGTTTAAAAGCTGCAGTGGCAGCTGGGATGTTGAATATAGTGCGATATTTCATTGAATGAAATATAAAGAACGAATTATATTTTTATTGTGCCTGGTAACATATACCTGCCATCTACAGGAATTTATACAAAAGATCTCAAGACGAAAGTACTCGGATACCCAGACGTGCGTGTATGAAGAGATTGATGAGTCTTGAAGAAGCGAAAGAAGTATGCATGGATCGCGAAGCCTGTCGATCTGTCCTCTTTGACTACCCCGTCTTAGTCAGGGATACAGCGTGAAGATAGTTTAGTTTAGTGTTTTTAGCTCAAGGTGAACTCTTCAAATTTTGTGTGGTGAGTGAATTCACAAAACTAACAACAACTAAAAAAAGTTTGGAAAATCCAAAAGTTCACGTCTCATAATCTCATTTTTCAATATAAAATCGATTATTTGTAAAGGTGTATATAATATAAGTATCTAGATACACTCGTTCTCATGTGCCAAAGCTCTTGTACTGTCTCAAGATCTTTCAAGGTGTCACTACTGTTAAATTGGATGGCAATTTAAATTGTGTGACCTACTGAAAATTTTAACTTTTATAAAACGTAATTTAATTGATGTAAAAAAATGTTGTTAAAAACGCTTTTTCAAAATTGAACAAAAAATAAACATTTGAATGAGCTTTGAAGCTTGTATAACATAAGAAATTTTATTAATCTTTCAACCTGCATTATAGTAAATCAGAATCATTTTCTTAAATATACGTAGTTATAAAATTTATTTAAATAATTACATGGTTATTAACAAATTAAACTTTTAACATATTTACAGAAAACAATACAAAAAGAAGGGGGCGGGTGGTGGGAATTATTACAAGACTGACAATGATGCCCCGACTAGGTGCCGAAGAATTCCTCCCCATCAAAATCAACCGGTAAGGTTCCCATAAGGCTGGCCGCATTGCCACGTAGTTATTAATTTAAACTTATTTTATTACTTGGAGATGTTTTAAAACTTCTAATAAATAAAGAATTTTTATTTAATGTTAAAGAAATTACTACGTAAACTTTAAAAAAATGTAAATAGTCAACTTAAATTAAAATTTCAAGCTTAACAATATTATTCAGCCTTAATAAAGATGTATAGATACTAAACCTATGAAGAACGGTCGATATTTTGTTTTTGTTTATTTAATAATAATTAAACCCCATCGTATGAGACCGTGAAAAGTGAAAGAGTATAAGAGAAAAAAAAGACTCGATTAGTAAAGTATTTCGGTCGTTATCGTGTTAACAAGAAAATATTCAGACGCACATACAGACACACAGACGTCCAAGACAAA
This sequence comes from Thumatha senex, assembly GCA_948477245.1. Taxonomy (NCBI): domain Eukaryota; kingdom Metazoa; phylum Arthropoda; class Insecta; order Lepidoptera; family Erebidae; genus Thumatha; species Thumatha senex. Next base: position 1,062,437 of record OX419733.1, on the reverse strand, counting down.
ACTTTTTTAAACAATTTTTTAACTAGTTTAAATAACAAAAAGGGCATTAAAAATATCATGACTGTTATAAATAGTGTTTTTTCTTGATATGTGTGTGTATATATTATTTTACAAGTGCAATATATGATAAAATAGAGACATTTTAAGTTGGAAAAATCTAATGTTTTGCGCGAAGTGAAAGTAGTACCCACCTCAACGCTTCGTTTATGAGGCGTGCAATAATAAACATTATCTATACATCATTCATACATTGCTACTACAGTCTATTACTTACTAGCTAATCTCATTTAATTCCGTCGTTTATTAATTTTATACAATTCTGTACGAAAATTTGCTCATTTATGATTACTACTCCGCTCTCCTGGGTCGTAGCGTAATGATATATAGCCTTCATCGATAAATAGGCTCTCAAACACAAAAATAATTCAATTAAATCCAGTATTTTCTGAAATTAGCGCGTTCACCCAAACAAACTCTTTACTTAAAAACTAACTAACTAACCACCTTCACGCTGTAGCCCTGACAGGGTAGTCAGAGACGACAGATCGCCAGGTATAGTGATCCATGCATACTTCTTTCGCTTCTTCAAAATTCTTCAATCGCTTCATACACGCACATCTGGGTATCCGAGTACTTTTGACCTTTCCGTTTTTGAGCAATCTGCTCACGTTGTCTTCATATGTAAGTCTCGGCCTACCCTGACTTCTTCTACCCTCTATATTCGCACAATATATATTCTTCGTCAATCGTTCCTTACGGTTAGATATCGTTGGACGTATCCAAACCAACGGAGCACGCCCTTTTCCAGCTTAACGCTGACACTTTAATTAAAACCTGCCATATTGCGTATCACTTCGCTACGTATTCGGTCGGCCAAAGTAACGCCGCACAATTTTCAAAGTGATCGCATCTTTACAGCATTCAATTTACTTTCATGCATCTGCTGACATACCCAGGTTTTGTTACCTTAAAGCAGAGTTGGCACTAGCACTGCGTTATGAATCGCCAGTCGTGCTTTTTTATGATGCTTTGTCGCTTTACTAATTGGGACAAAGCACCGTTACCTCTTTACTTAATATATAATATATTTACTAGTATATACGTATAGATTTACAAGATATATACAAAAAGTGCTGAAAATGTTGACTATTACGTCCCAAGCTTAAGTTCAAATTGTTGTATCACTCGTAAAAAAAATTAACACTCATTTTATCTGTATTTATTTCCAAAGCCTGTAAATATTATGACAGATAATTTTGAGATACCGCATGTAATACAAGAGGTTTGTATTTCACCACATTTCAATGCAGGTGACTAATTTCGTAACATCTCTAAAAGGACAGAGTAACTCGAGATTTATATAAAAAAAACTTCTCAAGAATTTTGTTTAAATGCTACGATGAGTTATTATGTATTTAAACACAAAATTTTGTGAGTTGATTTTTGAAGTAAAAATTTATTTTAGCGCGGTACGCATATTTTTAGATTAGATAAAATCTCTGGACTCGCGACTCCGCTACGTGATGCATCTATTTAATGTGCATATATACATGTACATATAGCAGACCGCAAACGCGTCTAGATAAATAAATTATTAATAAATTTAGTTTTCACTTCTGTCGGCACTCCGGCATTGTACTAATGCAAGCAGGTTTTTTATTTGTCCTTAAATTATAAAGCAAGCAGCATACAACATATCTCCTGCGAAAAACATGAAAAAATACATTTAAACTGAAGACCAACAAGGGACCACTATAACTGTTTGTTTTGATCAAAAAAGAGACACTATGCCATACATTTTGCTATCAAAAGACCGTTATCACAGAGTCTAGTAAAACATTGTCTATAAATTGTGGTATGTTTGTCTTGTTCAAGCGGTTAAATATTTGATCACACGTTTTTCTTGGCCGTTTGCCAAAAAGATTTACTCTTCCTACAATGTAACCTCGGCAAGTTATAATGGAGTATAATTCAATATCGGTTTTATAATGCCTTACGAAAAAATCAAAACTGTATTAGAGACAGTAGGTATCTACTTTTTAAATTTTTAGGTAACAAAAAACTAAAAAAAAATAAACTATCTTCACGCTGTATCCCTGACGGGGTAGTCAGAGAGGACAGATCGCCAGGCTTCACGATCCATGCATACTTCTTTCGCTTCTTGAGGATTCTTTAATCGATGCTTTATACACGGACGTCTGGGTATTCGAGTACTTTTGACTTTTCCGGTTTTGAGCAGTCTGCTTACGTGATATGTAAGTCTCGACCTACCCTGACTCCTTCTACCCTCTATTTTCACACAATATATATTCTTCGTCAATCATTCCTCACTCATTCGTTGGACGTGTCCAAAAGAGAAATAATAAGTAACAAAAGAGTTAATAGTGTAGCGACTTACAATGTGGGCTTAACTTGACCTCTGAGTCATAATTTGTATAATACTCGAGATTAATCAATAAAGTAATTTATAGTACTTCACTTCACGTAATTTATAGTAGACACACTACTTCCTTTAAAGATTTTGAAGAGATAATAAACAAAAAGTGACCACATAGATATTAGTGAACAACCAATACTAAAACACTTATCTATTTTTAAATACAAACTCATTTAGTTCGTAAAATTGTATTGTTTCCCAATCGCTTTAATTACTTTCTCTTATCGTAGATATTATATCCGAGGCTTAACCATATAATTAATAGAAACTTCACCCCTCATCTTCGTACGGTAATTAGTTTAAAGATCAGATAGCCAAGGGTTATTTAGAGGTGTTACCCATTAGTTGTTTGGAGTTACGTGTATCAAGATGTACCCAATAGTTTTAAGGTAACTAATTTTGGAAGGCCATTAGCTGGATAAAATTTCTGCGGGTAGTCCCAGGCAGATAGCAATAAATCCCACGAAAGTATTAATTAGCTTGCCGTATTTTAATTCGCAAATTCATTAGGATTCTATTTTTTTACATGTGGGACTTAACCATGGATTTTTTCCTTCAGAGTTAACGGTTGGTAAGTTGGGCTAGAATCGAATAAAACCACAGGATATTCCTTCATGGTCTAATTTGGTCAGCAAAGTGGATATTCCTGGTAATCTGATCAGTCTAAGTCACCAACCCTGGACATTCCTCTGTTAGGTTGAGTCCAGGTCTGCTATATATTCTGCTATATATTTTTTATACAGGTGTGTATTGTTGGCGAAGTATAGATATATGTGTACCCTTTCGAGGAAAGAGGTATCGTTTCATGTATGTATATATTGAAAACAAAATACATAAATAAAATTAACACTCCGGATCTCTCAAACTAAACTTTCTACGACCTATTTTTTATTCGGCACCACCTAAACTTTTCTTTTGGGGTATCACATCGCGATAACTATCTTTATTCTAGTTGTGATACGATTCAAATTGGTTTACTAATACTTTGTGCTGAATACATTTCCAGAACCTTTTCACTCGAAAGTTTGAACACAAATTCCATTAGCGAATTAAAATTTAAATAGCCTCATTAATATGTAAGGGAAGATTAATGAACTAGTTAATAACATTGCTCCAGTTGTGTCTGGCAAAAATCGAAGATACTTTACGGTAATCGGTTGAAATCATTGAAACTTCGCACAGATCAGAATAGTTTTACATTGCATTGTTAGATCAGTCTAACCACTTCCACTTACTATTTAAATGGACACTGTATCAATATACGAGTACGTACATACATATTGTCACGCCTTTATCCCCGAAGGGGTAGGCAGAGGCATGCTATACGCCTACATTTCACCGTCAGCATTATTGTCCCACGTAACAGGTGGTAACCCCATTACCGTGTTGAAAGGACAGGCGCAGGCTGCGGCGATCTACTGTTGAAATTTTTCAAGCTGCACATTAAGCCAGGCCTAACGACTGCAATTTTACTGGCAACCGAGACCAACGGCTTAACGTTCCTTCCGAAGCACGGAAACGCTCGCAAATGTCAATTCCACAAAGTGGTTACCCATCCAAGGCCCACCTATAGCGAATGTTGCTTAACACAGTGATCGTTTACAGAACACGGAGTCAGCGGGGCCATGAGCGCTTCAAAATTATTTATATAAACATTACAGTAGATAGATAGGCTGGCTCACACACAGCTTTCAAATCCTATTTGCTATCCAACATATGGCTCATTGTTTGCAGTTAAGGAAATTTGAGGAACCAGAACCGACAACGACTGACAACGTTTTCTTCCTCTACAGAAACGGTCAAGTGAGGTAGAAGAGCTTCAATCAAGTTCTGTTAATCTGAGAAGCCGACAGATGACTGTATTTATCGAGACTTTGCTGATAACAATTATATAATGAAGTTTTTGCTAACCGCTAATGCTTATGCTATTTACAAAAAGCTGAATAATGCTTACCGTGAAAGCTCTGGTATATGGGGATAAAGGCTTGAATGATAAATAAGAAAGCTGATCCATTATAGATGCACTCTTATGATTGTTCAGTAAATCATAACAGTCCCGCCGCTAACAATACCTCACGGCTGACCATGTTTCTGTACTGTACCTTTTAAAAAGTTACCCATAACGTGGAAAACACGCTTGCAACATGTTCCCGGCGACAATGGGAAGGCACAAAAGCTTCTTTGTTACCTACTCTATTGTCACGTATTGTAGCGAGCGCCCTTACTCGTTAATGTTGTATTTATTTTGATAAATTTTAGATTATAAGAAAAAAATATTTGATCCTACTAATATTATAAACGCGAAAGTTTGTAAATATGTATGTTTGTTACTATTTCACGTAAAATCTACTGAATGGATTTTGAAGAAACTTTACAATAATATAGCTTACACGTCAGAATAACACAGGCTACTTTTTAGTCCGGGAACAGGTTCCTGTGGGAAACGAGAACGGGAAAATTATACTACGCGTTTGGTGCCGCGGGCGTCAACTAGTAAGTAATAAGTGCGCAAGTCCAACATTTGAACTGCTGTCAAATATTAATAAGAAATATAACAGAAGATTGCTCTTATACAAGTTACGCAAATCTTTGAAATAGCTGGACCGAGTTTAACGGGGTTTGCGGACAGATAGCTGATATTTTAAGGAAACACTTAGGCTACATTTAAATAGGAGGAGCTTAGGAACTACTCCGGTGAAACGGTGAGACGTCCGTTATTTTCATATAATTATACTTTAACATATTTCAATATTAAAGCAGGTGTAGTTTCGGGTATCAGTTGATACTCAGTATAGAAATTCAATTGAATCAATTCCAATGCATATTGAATCCATACGACGAACATCAATGGCGGCTCATTAGTATTCAATCGGTTCTATTTGAACTGTCTATTTGATTAATTGCCGTGATCTGGTTAATGTATGTACTCTACAGATTAACGAAATTGCTTTTTGTTCGATAGCGCTATTGTTAATACTTTATTCACTATTCTATTGAATGGCAGCAGGTGAGTTTGTGCAACAGAATTACTTTAATTACATCATTTATCGCTCAATTAGATATGTTTTTAATATATTTCATCTCCATACCAATCAATCTAAATTATTAGGTACAGTTATGGATTTAAATTAATAAATATTTATTATTTGAGTAAATGAAAGTGCAGGAACCGAAAGAAGTATGTATGGATCGTGAAGCCTGGCGATCTGTCATCTCTGACTTCCCCGTTAGGGATACAGCTTGAAGATAGTTATCTATGGATTTCAAACTTAAACGGTGTTTTAAATACATAATTATTTACCTGCTACTCGTAAATAATTATACAGTTGTGCTGTGCCAGTAAGCGAAACCTAAGCATTAGTGTGAGTTTTTATTATCAAAACTCGGACAAAATCTTCAAAAATTTATAGATTGTAATGGTAATAGTAATGGTATTTAATAAAACAGTATTAGTTAAAATATATTACAGTATTACAATAGATTCGTTCTATTGTAATACTGTAATATATTTTAACTAAAAAAAACACTTGAACTATGTGCTAGTATTATAAAGTCAAAACTTAAAGTAATGTGGCCATGAAGCATATCTTTTTATGCCCCACCTAATAGATTAGGATCCTGAATTAATAGGTTATTTTAAACTAAACCGAATATAAATGCATTTTAAAATATAAATTGAGTGCAGTTACTTAATGCTTCGCGTCCAATTTGCAGCTAGCCTACGTTGTTGAGTAGTTGTTTGTGATTTACATACGCTTTACATGTCATTTGAACGCCGACGTTCAACTTAACAGAAAATTTGTTTAAAAAGTCATCGTTTTTTGCTATGAAACCACTTATAATTACGATTTTATAGTATCCTTTTAAATGTAGAATTACTATCTAGAACAATAACGCTAATAATAACTCTATTATTAAGGTTATTGTATAATATATTTTGGTTATGTATCTTATTATTAATAAGATAAATAAATAAATAATAAATATCCATCACGCCTTATCCCCGAAGGGGTGGCAGAGGCATATTATATGCCCACTTTTCACCGTGTGGATTCCTGTCCCACGTAATAGGTGGTGAGCCCATTGCCGTGTTGAAATAGACAGACGCAGGTTGTGGCTACCTGCTGTTGAAATTTTCAAGCCGCCCATAAGGCCTTCAACCAGGCTTAACGACTGCCATTTTACTGGCAACCGGGACCAACGGCTTAACGTGCCTTCCGAAGCACGGAAACGCTCGCAAATGTAAATGCCACAAAGTGGTCACCCATCCGAGGACCAGCCATAGTGAAAGTTGCGTAACTCAGTGATCGTTTACAGAACACTGAGACCGCGAGGCCACGAGCGCTTCATATTAATAAGATACATAACCAAAATATATTATTATAAGGAGTCTCTTTAGGCAAGGTTTCGAAGATACTGGCAGCGTTCCCCCTTTGAATAGCTAGACTACTTCTTTGTCCGAGGTAGCTGCCAGCTCTTCGGTCTCTTGCGATGTCGACTAACCTGTTTGCTATTTTCAAGAGTCTCGACACCGAATGGGACAAAGTTATAAGTTATATATACATGTATCGAATGTAGACTAATTAGTTGCTTCAATTTAGTATAGCTTATATTACCTTACATTGATTTAAATGGTGATGTGAACAATATAGCGGTCACATAGGTAGCCAACTGCAAAGTAATTTCGAAGTACGAGAAAATCTACAGACATCGCGACTCCAGGTGACAGATAAGATACACCGCCGGTGTCTTAACAAGAAGAGTATTGCCTATCTCGTAATGAAGTGAGAGGTTTCGTTTTCTACTTTTGAAGTACAGAAGCCTAAAATGGACCCTTTGATCCATAGGTAAAGATTTGTATAGATGGTATACGCAAGTCAATTTGACCGACAGAAGCATAGACAATAATATCTAAGCACGTAGCTCTGTTAATGAGACAAGGGATAGACTTAACTGACGTAGTCGTTCGAATCTTGTTTGTCACCACTAAACATTTGTCCGTAGCCGGGCACATAATTTCATTCTTGTTGTATAATTGTGGCGTAAACAGAACTAGACCATTGTATATACAAGAGTGACACCCACCACTGCCCCCCAAAGATGAAACAACCGATTTGGATGTATGTTTGGCTATTGACCATTTAGAGTACGAGACTAGCAGGACTTTAATTGGTCGTGCTAATTAGTGTCTAGCACATAAGACCTTTTAGCCTTTTTGTTACCACCCTACTAGAAAAAGGCAACGTGTTCAAAATTTCCTCCAAATTTAACATCTAAAATATTATTTTTTATTAAATTTATTCGACCCTTGAGACCCACCCCAGTTCCGTGCTTCGGAAATCAAGTTAAGCCGTTGGTCCCGGTTGCCAATAAAATGGCAGTCGTTAAGCCAAGTTGAAGGCCTTATGAGCGGCTTTAAAAATTTCAACAGCAGGTCGCCGCAGCCTGCGCCTTTCATTTCAACACGGCATTGGGCTCAACACCTGTTACGTGGGACAAAAATGCATACGGTGAAATGTGGGCGTTTAATATGCCTCTGCCTACCCCTTCGGGGATAAAAGCGTGACAATATGTATGTCCATTTAATATGATATTTTATACACTTTCTCGACATTTGATCAATTTTGCTACAAAGCAATATCGACGAGCCTTAGGTTTAGGAAAGCTGAACTCATGGTGGCTTAATCTCACGCTGTAAACCAGAATATTGTACGTTCCTAATAATCTGGAGGATAAGGGTACTATTCTGTTCTACATACTTTACCTTGAGGACTTCGATACATTATTCCTCTGTTACAAGGATATTTCATATTTCTGTGGCTTGACAGCTGTGGCAGATAATAAGATTTAGAAACTCTCGCAGGCTATTTGAGAGATTAACTTAGAGGACTGTACATGATCATTGAGGTAAGTTTTTTACGCTATTGCTGGTGAAGAAATGGATGACCACATTGTGACATTTCCAGTTACGAGCATTTACGTGCTTCGAAAGGCATAAGCCGTTGATCTTTGTTGCCATATCATGACAGGTGTTAAAAGAAATTATCGTTGAGATAACTCACACAACGCCATCTGATTCCAAAAACTAAACAGAGCTTGTACTATGGTAACCAGATAACTGATAAACATACATGTATATTTCTAAATACACACGTGTTAGAGATAAATAACACCCAGACACAGAATAAACCATCCTTCTCATCATAAAAAGTTTTATCCTGGGTGGGATTTCTTGTGTCGGATACTCTGCCACCGCGCCACAGAGACAGTCTAATTGAAGATCTTATAAGCGATTTAAGAAAATTTGATTGCAGGTCGTTACAACCTCCGCTGCCGGTTCATTACGTACCTGTCCAGTATCTATTATGTGGGACGAAATGTAAATTTATAGAAATATTGGCGTATAATGCCTACCCTTTTGTAGGCAAAGGTTTGACTATTTACAATATGTTAAGAAAACCCTGTCCGATCCGTGAAGATATTGGTAGGTATCGAGATGTTATTTTATTCGTATAATCATTTTTAGAAATTACCCCAAAAATTACCCCAAAAAATTTGTGGGGTAAAATTTACCCCGAATAAAATAACTTAAAAATTAAAATTATGTGGTAGCTTACATGCCAACACAGGGAAAGGGCTATTCGGATATGCAAAAGGTCAGCTTACACCTGCCGGCGGTTTCTTTTGATATCACATAGACTTGTCGCCGCATGCCAAAAAGAGTGTTGTCAGTTTTTGAAAATTTGCTATATTTTAAGGAAATTGAACTAATTCTGATACTAAAAACACGCATTTAAAAGAATTATAACTATTTCATACTTATAAATGATTTGATTTTTTATTTTTTTTGGTTAGGTTATTGAAGTGCCTATGTGCCGCTTTCGGGTCGGACAGGGTTTTCTTAACACATTGTATATGTATGGAAAGGATTACCACGAACACTTTATATCGTGCATGTTTTAGTATCAAAATGTTTGTCAAGAGTAATCCCTTTACTAAGCTGCACTATCTGAGAACACCCAGAGCACTACAGTGTAATGTGTAGGTACGTACACTGAATAGAAACTAGAGCTTAATGGCGTCCTTGTTCGTATAATACGTTTAGAGGAATTCACAATGGCGAATTTGTTTAATCTGTGAGAAAAACAATTTAATTCATTCTGCAAATGACATAAAACTATTATATAATAATTTACTGTCGAAATAATTTGTTGCGCGTACCGGTCACCTATTTTGTTCTTATTAACACCGTAATTTATGAGTTCGAAATTCTTAATCTACTTTAGTTAACACAAAACAATTTATTTTCTTAAACGGCAGTAGATAAAAATATTGTATAGTTTTCAAAAGAACATTAGAATAGAAGGCACGTCTTCGAGACGTTGTTATAAATCTTTACCTCAACTGCCGGCTACCTTTCTCCATTTTAAATTTAATTTAACTGGTAAGATGTAAAGTTCGCTGAGAGCTACTGCTTTTGGCAATTTTGCTAGATTTGATATATTGTAATTGAAATGAAACTTACTATCATCAATATCAATCACAGCTAAAGATGATATATCATTTTATATGACGACATTGTTCCCTTTACTTTCTTTGTTTTGGTTTATTATTCTTATCCCAAGGTTCCTATACATTAATAATCTTTTATTATATTCATTCAATCACTACAGATCATCAATGCAGTACTAGTATTTCCCGGATTCGATTCCCGGGTCGGAACAAATATTTTAGTGATCTACAAATGTGTGTTTCGGAGTTTGGGTGTTTTCTATGTATAATATATATGTATTTAGAAATATATAAGTATGTTTATCAGTTATCTAGATAGATCCCATAACGCAAGCTAATATTAGCTTACTTTGGGCTAGATGGCGCTGTGTGAAAAAGTGTCCCACAATATTTATTTATTTAAGTAATTTTTAAGAACGACCTTCACGACAAATTGTGTTCTTGATTTCTTCAGGCAAAAAATTGAACAGCCAATCAATCATCCTTTGGCAGTCTACAACACATGGTTTTATTTGTCTTATTATGAAAGTACCGTATTAAGAAATATATTAGTAAATTTAATTGCACCTTATAATAAATAAATAGTGTATCTACATATTACAAAATCTAGACAATGCACAATCCAAAATCAACCAAAACAAACTATTATGGGAATTTGTTATTTTCTCATCGTATAATTTTAATTCCAAATGTTTTTCCATTCAATTCGGAATTAATCATGAAACTGTGAGGGAACGGTACTATTGTAATATTCTGGCGCAGCAGTTGTGCAGCAGAAATGGATGACATGAACACATCGCAACCGATGTGTTCATGTCATCCATTTCAGGAAAATTTTGAAATAATAGTAGTTTGAAAATTAATATTTTATAGATTCATGTAAAAATTATGAAAACATGTATTTCGAATACAGTTATTTTCACAATATAAACAGATATGAAATGTTTTGATTACACTTATTTATGTTAACGTTAATTATATCAGTGCATTGCATCTCTGCATTTGTTGAAGCAGTTTTGTTATTATCTGGTTGAGCGGGCAAGATAAATAAATTCAAAATGGACTGTATTTGCGGGGAAAGACTAAATAAAAATTACACGCGATTGTCGACGGAAAAAGTAATGGAAAAACAGGAATATGCACACTACCTTGCTGTTTGCTGCGAGATGCTGAGGTGGAGGCCGCCGGGGGCGTCCCTGGACTTGAATTCCTGGTTTCCTTGCACGAAAACACTATTTATTCATGGAAAATACAATTATTGCGATAGTTGGTGCGGGATTATTGCGAAAGGTTTGATGCGGCCGCGCGCGCGGTGTTTGTAGGACAGACTGCCAGCCCTCAATAGATGGCGCGCGTAGGTACTTGCGCGCGCGTAATACAGCTGTCGCTCCTCCTTTATGCGAGACAAGGTAGGTGCGAAAGAGAAATGGAATAAAGGGAAAGGGGGGAGTATCGACACCATCGACACCTAATTAATTAAAAACAAATGTAGATCAGCGATGCAACATAGAAAAAATAACGCGGTTACTCTTTTATCGTAAAGCTTTGTAGAAAATTGTAATATATTAAATAATTCCATAGCTGCTAACTTGTACGACATTTTGATAAAAAGATTAACTTCCAAAAGTGTTTTATGTCAGACGGCTTCCTATTCTATTAGTATTACTCCTAAGCTTGAAAAGGCTTATCTTTATTTCGTTTTATGCTTCATGGAGTCGCTATAACGACGTTATTACTTATTTTATAAATATATCTTCTAAATATATATATAATTCTACTGTACGTGTGTATGTCATAAAACTCCTCCTAAACAGCTGGACCAATTTGAATGATTTTTTTTTATGCGTTTAGGTGGCGCCTTGGATGGTTTAGATTCACAAATCAAAGAAAAAAAGGCGCTGAAGTCGGTATACTGCAGTACAACCTCTGTCAGGCCCGTTAGTATAGATTTTTAGTAGAGTAAGTATTATACACGGCAATGGGCTCACCACCTGTTACGTGGGACAAACATGCATACGGTAAAATGTGGGCGTATAATATGCCTCTGCCCACCCCTTCGGGGATAAAGACGTGACAATATGTATGTATGTATGTAAGTATTATATGTATAGTTAATATTCTATGCATAGGCTGTGCATGATGATGCTATTAATATATATTTTAAACGATAGGCCTTGTGATATAAGATTAAATAAATGTTACATATATCCTAAAAAGTTATACATAATAAGTTTTATAAATCAAACCCCAAATAAGTTTTGTCAGAGACCCTTAATAATTACACTAAGGGTCTTTTAGTTAGAGAGTTAGGGAAACGGAAAGACGGCTCAGAAACAAAAACGGAAGTCGATTATAATACGTTTGCTTGAAATATAATAATAACCGATGAACGGTCGACTTAGTGATCTGTTTTTTTACGTATTATTAAAGATAATAAATAGAAATGAATTTATTTGATAAATTTTTACTCTTAAATACTACAAATAACACAATTCTTTTAAAATGTACGCAATGGATAAGAAAATACTATATGTACACTTTAACATGGTAATTAAATCTGAAAAAAAAGTAAGCAAAAAATATTTATAATACATATTTTGCTTTAAATTGAATTGATGCAAATCTTTAATGCTAAAAAGCTGTCTGTCTGTCGCGCTTTTTCGCCAAAACTATTGAACAGAGTTAAATTAAATTTGGTACAGAGATAGTTTAGAGCCCGAAAAAGGACATAGGATACTTTTATCTCGGGCATAAGTTCCAATGGGAGTTCCAAACAGGAACGTTAAAGCATCTTTACGCGGGCGGGGCCACAGGCTTTAACAAGTAGTTCAAACACGTAACGGTTCAAACTATTATTCATATAAGATAGATACAACTAAACAACTGCATTTTTTACTTTACACAGAGCAATTTCAAATGCACTGGGAGTTGGAGCGGTTGAGATGAACTCATACGTGGAGACGCGGATAAAGTTTCTATTTTGTTGGAACTGCTCTGTAATATTGTTGAGTGAAAGGTTCTGTAATAAAGTAGTGTTCTGTGAATTTGTAACTTTCTTGATAAGTATATGGAAATATCCAAAGATGCCTGCGCCTGTCCATTTGAACACGGTAATGTAGGAAAAACCTGTTATGTAGGAAAAAATAATTAAGATTAATTTATTAATTACCTGTTATTAATTTAGAAGCGCTCATGGCCCGCGGTCTCAGTGTTCTATAAACGATCACTGAGTTACGCAACATACACTATAGCTGGTCTTCGGATGGGTGACCACTTTGTGGTATTTACATTTGCGTGCGTTTTTCAAGGCACGTTAAGCCGTTGGTCCCGGTTGCCAGTAACATGGCAGGCGTTAAGTCAAGTTGAAGGCCTTGTAAAATGTTAACAGCAGGTAGCCACAACCTGAGTCTGTCTATTTCAACACGGCAATGGGCTCACCACCTATTACGTAGGATAGGTATACACATGGTGAAAAGTGGGCATATAATTTGCGTCTGCCACCCCTTCGGGGACAAGGCGTGATAGATAAATAAAATAAATAAACGTAGGAAAAATAGCACAGGATGAAATGTGGATGTATAGTATTCGAGCCTGCGCCTACCCCTTCGAGGATAAAGGCATGATATTATGTGTGTATGTAAGACTTTATTTTAGACTTTAGCCTCTAGAGAGAGCAAAATTTAGTATAATGTAACGAAACACAACCCACAGACGACTAAGATTTATTGTTCATTTTTTAAAATATTTCGAGCACTTTATATACTAAAGTGGATCTTATCATTTCTTCTCTCTCATTCATTACATGAATCTAATGCGATTAATTTTGTTCCTGTTAGTTCAAAAAGCTGTAAATCCCAATATACCTAAAACACATATTTATGTCGAAGCGTCACATAAACCAAATTACACGCTCTATTCCTTTTATGATTTCATTATTATTCCCGATAGGATCACAAAAGAAATCGATACCTACCCCTTAACTGGTTAGTCACGCGTGCACGTACTTCAATTACCCCGAACTAAGCCTTTCAAGAATACGCAACCGTATTCAATAGTCATGTTCCCTTCAGCCGTTCGTATATTATACTCATCTTTTTACATTTTCCAAATATGATTTTCTACAAGCCTTTCTTTGCCTTATTCATTTATCATAATCCATATAAATTGTGCTTTCAACCTCGCATTTACCGCTTACTGATTTCAGAAAAGTACATTATATATTTTGCTAACTGACCCTCGCGGCTTTACCTGTGGCATACTTTGACTCTCTGTGCACGTTCCCTTTAACTTTAGTTTTTATACTATTAAGGTAGACTACCCACTTGAATAAAAGAAATCACAATTTCGATCCTCTTATGTGTTTCCCCAGTTGCTTGCAAACCCTACCTGTATTTGGAGCCTGGTTTGTACTTTAATTTAGTTGCTAGCAGAAATTGTTTGGATTTTAATTTTCGGTATTGTTCAGGGTGAATGCGATTTGTCCGTTAGTCAGCAGGTGCGTCGCTAACAGATGAGAGTGCTTGGGCCCCGGAGATCAATGTGGGGCCGCTTACACGTATATTAATAAATGGGCTAAATTACCAAAAAAACTCTCAGTTTAGTTGTCAAGTGTTTGCTTATGATAAGTATAAAAAATATTCAGTATTTATCATTTAAAATAACAATTGATTTCTAAATAAGTAGAACCCAGGCCCAGGGAATTCCTGTAGGGTATGGAAGAAACAGCGAAAATATTTTTTAAAAAAGAAGACAATTTACTGGGAAAGGTTCTAAATGAAATAAATAAAAAAAAATGTCTTTATTTTGCATAGACCATTTCAACTGCGTCGCTTACAACATGTCATACACTAAAACTAAAAAAAAAATGTATATTTAAAGTGACCACCGGTTCGGAACGCGGCCCACTTGAGAAGAACCGACAAGAAACTTAGGAAGGCTTTTTTTTTGATGGCCTATTTACAATTTAATATATTATGACTATAATATTTTATTTGCCAGCAGATCATTTCCAGGCATCCCTGTCCTGTAAATAGTCTTGAATAGGGTAATAACCTTTTTCACAAAGCTTTCTTTTAATAAACTTTTTAAATTTATTTAATGGTAAATTTCTCAGGTCACAGGGAAGCTTGTTGTAAAAGCGTATACAGTTACCCTGGAAAGAATCGCCAATACTTATGCAGCCGACTTTGGTGAACTAAAAGATTGTTTTTATGTCTAGTGTTTATATTATCTATATCACAGAGTTTAGTAAACTGTGATAGATTTTTCTGGACATACATAAGATTGGCAAAATGTCTTGTGATGCTACGGGATCTAGGCTTTATATCAGCACGCTACTACCGAAAGAGGCAGGGCAATAATCATAGATGTCAATAATGAATATGGAGGTTGGAAAGAGTGGGAATAGTAGGAAACGAAACGAAATGAAATGAAAAGTTGTTGCTAGAATAATAATATTCTAAGGTAACTAATATTTTTTTTTATTTGCTTCCAGCGGTTCCTTTGTTGAGTTGTCGTCGTAGTGTAGGTAGGTTCCTTCGTCATCATGCCCTCAATGACTAAATACGGAGAGTTCTGGTTTCGGCAGATGTGCCCTGTGTTCTTGAGCCGGCTGGTCTGTCCAGATCGGATGGCAAAAAACCGGACGAATTGACTCTAGTGCCGTGGAAGAGGGGTAGGCGCTTGGTATGGAACGCGACTTGCGTGAGTACTGTGGCTGCGAGTCACCTGAGCCGAACAGCACTTTCCCTGCGGCTGAAGATGCGGCCAGTAAAAAGTACGTGGATTTGGAGTCGAACTACATTGTGTACCTACTCAAGTTCCATTGGCAGTTGGAGGCTAAAACGTTGATGGCGGTTATGGGCCGAAAAATAGGGGAGAAAACCAGTGACTTTCGCTCCGGCTTGTAGTACGTGGTGTAAAGGTTATCTATTATTATCTAGCGCGGAAATGCGACAAGTGCTTTGAGCACTTTCTCAAAAATTTTTCTTCAAATTTCTTCCAAATTTAACATCTTCAAAATAGACACATTTTATTAAATTTATTCGGCCCTTTAGACCAACCCTAGTTCCGTGCTTCGGAAGGCACCGTTAAGCCGTTGGTCCCGGTTGCCAATAAAATGGCAGTCGTTAAGCCAGGTTGAAGGCCGGGCTTTTATGGGCGGCTTAAAAAATTTCAACAGCAGGTCGCCACAGCTTGCGCCTGTCCATTTCGACACGGCAATGGGCTCACCACCTGTTTGTGGCTTTATGGCCTTCAACTAGGCTTAACGTCTGCCATTTTACTGGCAACTTGGACCAACGGCTTAACGCTCGCAAATGTAAATTCTACGAAGTGGTCACCCATCCAAGGGCCACCTGTAACGAACGAATAGTGTTCGTTTACAGAACACTGAGTCAATGGGGCCACGAGCGCTTGACTCTTTATATCATCATCATCATCATCCGAGCGTCTGTCCCAGTTGCGTCTCGCGACGCCCGGGGTCCGCTTTCCTACATTTTCTTCTCCACTTCGCACGGTCTTCGGCATCCCCTGTAGTGAGACCTTGACTCTTTATATAACCTCGTACAAATGGGATTTTCCTTTTCTAGCGAACTATTTTAAATTTCCCTAAGTCTCGAGAGAAATTAGGCTATTAACGCTCAAGGGTGGTGGTTACACCAGAACACATTTCTTCTAAATGCCGACTACATTCAATATTTTCAAACTGCGAAACAAACTTGTGCTGATCCCAAAAATATTTTTACCGCCCCTCAGGATTCGTACCCGAAACCTAAGTGACCAAAAAGTGCGGTAAGAAAAAAATTGCCATACATCTTCGTTTAAAACACATCACCTCACTCTGTAAACAGGTAAACACACACACACACAAGCGAGATATCTTATGTACTAACACCTCGGTTATATCAAAATTGTATAAACTTTAAAATACCCTCGTTGGATTAAAGTGTGCAGATTTTAATCAAGTCACCAGAGGCAAGACCTTCATTCCACTGATTGATTAGTAAGAAGTTTCCTTTGTGACTATTCACCTGGGCTCTTAAGGTGGAAAAAAAAGGTTTTTGTAATAGAAGTGAGGTGACTCTAAACAACTTCTTAGGTGTAGGTATTGCATTATTTATACTTTACAAATATTTGTGTATTCCACATAATTATGTTTGTGTCGAAGTTTGGGTGTTTCCTATGTATAATATCTATGTATTTAGAAATACATAAGTATGTCTATCAGTTGTCTAGATCCTATATTACAAGCTTATATTAGATTACGCTGGGCTAGATACCTTGGACCTATATACCTGAAATTTTGGACAGCGGTTTCTTTTATGATGTAGGCAACCCCTAAGGGGAAAAATAGCGGCTGAAATTCGCCATTTTTATACTAATATACATAGAAATTTGTAAGTAGACTTCATTAATAGCTTAAGATAGACGTGTTTCAGAAATTTTTGATTAGATATTATCTATGTTCTAAAATGTATTCGTATAATACTATGTGCACTAGGGCAGCCTTTAGCAAACTGAAACATGTATTCCAGACTAAGTTACCCCAGTCTTTAAGAACGAAGGTCTTTAATTAGTGTATTCTCCTTGTTATGACTTACACTTGTGAGATTCTCACTGCAAGGATAATAATATAAACTACAAGTCTCTTCGAGAAGCATGGACTGCCGAATGCTCGGTGTCAGCCTGCGGGATAGAATACGGAACATGATCATTAGAAGCAAAACTCGATTGATTGATATTGGATACCAGGTCGCAAAGCTAAAATGGCCGTAGGTTTGATTTCTTTACCGCCGAGACGTTGGCAGATGGAGCAATAGCTTCCTAGAGTGGAGACTCCGCGAGGCCAAATGCAGCGTAGGGAGACCTCCGGCCAGATGGTCCGACAACATAAGAGACACCTCAGGACAACTGTGGCACTGACGGGTCTTAGATCGTGCCGGAAGCTCATTTAAGTGGCACATACCCAAAGGTGGGTAAGACAATGCTAAAAAGTAAGTATGCACAATAATCTAATGTTGCAGTCTCAGTAGCGAGCTGGGATTTTAATATGCGTTTTGAGGTTAAATCGTACTTACGTAATTTTTAGAGAGAATAATTAAAACTGTAGCAAACTTTTGTAATTATCTTCAGAGCTGGCGCACAGCTCTGAAAATAATTATAAAAGTTCGCTACAGATTTTAGTTTGTATAGGTGTTTTTTTCCGTGCGGTTGTAACAAAGTTTGTCAGGTACAATTTGAGAAAGACATAGAACCAAGCAACAAAAAGTTACTTCGGTAGTATTTCTCTGTGTTCCTTTTTTATCACTTTTTCATTGAATTTGTTGGCGAATAAAGGGAGTGGGAAGCACCTCTGGTAACTCGAATTAGGTTTATTCATTCTAATATAGGTACATTTAATGTTACAATACAAAAGTATATTTTTTGTTATTTTTTAGTTTGATACACCTTCTAGCTTATTTACAGATATGCTTATATTATAAGGAGGTAAGATTTGTTTGCTTGTCGTCGATATACTCTATTAATATTAAATCGATTATTAAAATTTCTCCGCGGTTAGAAAGCAATGTTATTCAGTAGTAAAATATTATCTATCATTATATTACTAACTAAAAGGTAAAGCATTATTAATTATAATAAATATCAACAGATAAAGCAGATTTTCATACATTATTATAGTACGAGTACAAATGGGGGTAGCATATCTTTAGCAACCCCAATATAAGCACAAGTGTTATAGGGTTCTAAGTATGTTACCGGTCAATCCGTGTAGCAAAGTTAGTCACTTACAAAACACAGGTTACAGAACCTTTTTTTTTTTTCAAATAACTGCTTTTGAAAGGCCGACCACAGAACGTGTCTAAGAAGGCAAGACTGGCTGTACATAGAGGAGTGCTGGTCTCCACACTTATGTATGGCGGTGAAAGTTGGGTATGGCAGAAGAAGAAAAGTAAAATACATGCCGTGGAAATGAGAAGTCTGCGTAGTATAGCTGGAGTGAAGTTGATGGATAAAGAAAGGCACAGCGTGATAAGGGAACATTGCGGTATGACAGAAGATGTAGTGACTAAGATAGAAAAAGGGATGCTTAGATGGTTCCGACACATGGAGAGGATGGATGAAAATAGACTGACGAAGCAGATATATGTGGCTAGAGTGAATGGGCAAACTGGTAGGGGTCGACCTCGGCGTACGTATGTCAATCAAATCTACAATCTTTTTAAAAAAGGCCAGGTCTACAGTACCCTTAACCGGCGAGCGTGTATGAAAACACTCATGAAAGTCAAAGAATTGAAAGTTGTATATCAGGATCGTAGCAAGTGGAAAGCCATAGTCTCTGCCTACCCCGATGGAAAACAGGCGTGATCATATGTATGTATGTATGTGTATAAACATATCGACCGCGGACAACCTACACGACCAACATTATGTAAAACAATATTATGATACTTTATTACATTACATTTGGCAAGTAATATTAAAAAATTTAACGTCGACTTATCTCAAGGAGGCATACTCGTAATAATAAATCGCTTGTTAACAAGGTGTAAGTTTGAGGAATGTACAGCGGTATGACGCCCTACACTCATACCAGCAAAGTTAGTTAATATGACCGGTGTATTGGATTTCCGATTTGGACCGTGTTAACGAGTTTCCCAAAGAGAGAATCCTAAGTAGCTGTCTGGAGTTAGGAACTATGTCAGAGTAGGAGCAGCGATTGAACCCAGACATCCGTTTGTTAAATGAAAAAGTTTCGTAGATGGAATGCATAAAGGCATTCCTTGTAACAAGTACCGCGCACCTTGTAAGTTTGTTGTCTACTAATTGATTATCAAATAATAATAAGTGTGATTCTATACATTCGTACCGTGTAAATCAACTATGTGCCGGTAGATGGCAGCGATATCGCATTTTGAATAAAGAAGATTATAAATTCTTCAGTACCTAAGTTAAGTCTTCAGTACGCAAGTTAGTTGAATAAGCCGGTAACTTGTGACAAGTTACAGTTTCGGGTTCCACTCGAGGCTGAAAACTGTTCATTTTAAATTTATAAATAGTTTAGAGATATAATATAGTACATTCTCCAATGAAGGGGTAGATAGAGGCATAATGTACGCTCACTTTGTATTTATTTCATATAATAGGTGCGCGAGTTTATTGCTACAACTGACTGAGACCAGTTGTGGCTACCGCTATTAACTAATTGAATCTGGCGTTACATGGCAGAAATCTATCGTAGAACAATAATTTACGGGGGAGGAGGATGAGTGGTGGGCACACACCCTCGATTTGTCAATCCTAAAGCACAACAGTCAAGGATAACCTCTACCAATTGTAACGGAGGAATGACAAACCTAACTCCTCAAGAAAAGGGATGTAGGATAGGTAAAATAAAACCTTACCCTCCAGGTTGACAAAATTATACAATACACCGCTTTACAAGTCTTTATAGGTACGGCAATGGGCTCACCACCTGTTACGTGGGACAAAAGTGCATACGGTGAAATGTGGGCGTATAGTATGCCTCTGCCTACCCCTTCGGGGATAAAGGCGTGACAATATGTATGTATATGTATAGGTAAAAGCATCAAACTATAAACTATAAGTCCATTTGTTAATAGTTCACTAAATAATTTTCCTGGGCAAATCAATCCAGTTTTTAAACCAACGTACACTTCTCTACCATATTTCAAGTACAACTTTTTAAAGCACATGATAAATAGAAAAGTAATATATTTTATCTACTCTGATACTATAATACAAAGATTATAAAACTGATAACAAAATTCTTATGACAAACATTACGTCCAGCCCAAAAAAAAAATGAAAAAAATGTTTAATTACGATACAGGTCTTGTATGGACCTGCATCATAATATAACTTTTTAATCATAACGATACACAAAAAAAAAAGGTTTCAATCATTGGTTTCAATGAACGAGTCCGCGACGCAAGCGCGCATGCGCAATCAATGTGTGCGCCTTGGCGCCAACATTTGACATTTAAAAAATAAATTTGTTGTTATATTCATCATTTTATTTGCAATATTGTTTTACGTATTATAGTATGAGAGTAGATAAAGTAGTGTATGACACTGTACATAACTTGGTCTTATAACACTCGTGTGATACTATAAAAAAACTCGCCTACGGCTCGTTTTTTTAAAACACTCATGTTATAAGAACCCTTATTATGCAACAGTATCATAAACTACTATTAAACAACTAACTAGGAACTAACTGGAAAGATTAGATTTATGCATGTGAAGAAATAAATACGGCGGCAAGGTGCCGTGTTAGAATTGTAAATGTGTATACGTTATGTTAAAGAAATATCGACGTCTGCCTTACGCATGTATATTAAAAGTAACTTTGAGCAATCGTCCTCTTACCCTGTGCATATTGTCGCTCCTTTATGCACTAAGAGACAAGGGCAGAGGCATACTATATGCCCACATTTCACCACATGAATTTTTGTCCCACGTAAGAGGTGGGACCATTGCCGTGTTGAAATCGACAGGCGTAGGTTGTGGCCGATAATTTTTTCAAGCCGCCCATAAATCCTTCAACTTAGCTTAACAACTGTTACTGGCAACCAGGTCCAAAGGCTTAACGTGCCCTCCGAAGCACGAAAACACTCGCAAATGTAAGTGCCACAAAGTGGTCACCAACCCGTGACCGTCCATAGCGAAAGGTGTTTAACGCAGTGATCATTTACAGAACACTAAGTTAGCGTAGTCACAAGCGTTTTTTGCCCTATATACAATCTTATATATTTCAACAAGCATTTTTGTACATATTCGGCCCTTATTGTTTTATCTAACTTCTTTTTGATATAAAAAGCGGCTTGCGTACTTAATGCTTTTGCGCTTTGTAAATAATTTTGATTCATAGACTAATCATCATCAATTCTATACTCCATTCATAAATCATTAGATTGCCCGAACACGTTTGTCAGCACGAATAAGTTAACTGTTCCCCGAGGGGTAGTATAATTAATTGATATTCTGCACAGTACGATACTGGAACATCGACGTCAGATACTGGTCACTGAATTATGCTTTAGAATTCACTGTTTTGTAACATCTAGAAGGGGATCCATAACCATTTTAGATGTTATATATCCTGAATGATATCGACGGTTTTATCTAGTGTAATTCCAAGTCTATCGTTTCAACATCGTCACAATCGCAGCTTGGAGAAAAGGATTTTAAAATAAAGAATTGATAGAAGACAATATCAAACTCATCTAAATCTATACTTTAAGACCTTAAATTGTATAGCACCTTAAACTCTATCAGTTTTTTAGGTTGATTGTGGGTATTTCTTGAAGGTTTCAACAGGAAATACCTCGTATTATCTATACACATAAATAAAATATCCGTTTTAAACTAAATAAACTTATTTAGTTTAAAACGGATATTTTATTTATGTGTAGTGCGGCGGTCGGTAACAAACAGAATAAGTGACATGTATTTAAAAATATATAAGTATGTACATCCCATACCATAAACTTATGGTATGGGATGTACATACTTATATATTTTGTTTGTATTGGCAGCTTAATTGTTTGAAAAAGAAAGTTCCTTTCTTTTATTGCTGGTTGGGGTGTGATGTAACGTTGTAAAACGTCACATTGAAGTTTCATTGTTAGTCTTGAGATTTAGAGAGGGAGGAGAGTAGATTGTTGACCTTAAACTCTATCAGTTTTTTAGGTTGATTGTGGGTATTTCTTGAAGGTTTCAACAGGAAATACCTCGTATTATCTATACACATAAATAAAATATCCGTTTTAAACTAAATAAACTTATTTAGTTTCAAACGGATATGTGACGTTTTACAACGTTACATCACACCCCAACCAGCAATAAAAGAAAGGAACTTTCTTTTTCAAACAATTAAGCTGCCAATACAAACAAAATATATAAGTATGTACATCCCATACCATAAGTTTATGGTATGGGATGTACATACTTATATATTTTTAAATACATGTCACTTATTCTGTTTGTTACGGAGTTCGGGTGTTTTCTATGTATAATATGATACATAGAAAACATGCGAAGTCCGAAACAAACCGAATAAGTAAAAAGCAATATACAAATATTCTAGAATTAGATATAATGAAATAATCTCGTGGCTAGTATTAGTTTAAATAGAAAAAAACATAGTCTACGCCTCAGGCCTTGAGGAATTCAACAAACTTGTACTGACAAGTTCATAATCAATAACTTGTCAACTAAGATATCTTAATCCAAGCCAATAGAGAGTCTCGAATCGAAAACTACTACTAAAACCGGGTTTGGGTTAGCTGTACATAATAATATTGTATTATTAACGTGACTTTCAAGGGTTGGAGCCTCTAAATTGATGTTAGTTTATTAAGGTCTGCCATGTGTCTCTAAGTCAGTTATCAGAGGGCTGCAGCCTGTCTTACAAATTATTAGGGATAATCTTTAATAGTTTTTGTATTTTAATGGTAAAATATTAAAGTTTTGCGTCCACAAGTCTTTATAGTGAAGACATGCTTCTATAGGGCTAGCTATTTTTTTTATTTATGTATGATGAAGTAATGGAGTAACTGATAAGATCGAAACGGTGTTGCTAAGTCATTATTATACACATACACCGGGGGTTAAAATAAATAGCATGTTGGGCATACTGAAAGATGTACTACTTAATTTGGAAACACATAGTGTTTGTGAAATTAACGGCAGGTGCGGTAATACCTACATAGATCAAAGTAAACCATCGCTTAATGAGTCAAAGAACATATCGCCGCTGTAAAGAACCACCAAACCAATAAATCTGCGATTGCAGAGTACCTACTACAATCAAGCTCTAACCACTGAATTGAGTTTCACTGACTCTCTGGTTTATTCATCATCTCGACACGGGAGGCTGGACACACGTGTAATCAGTTGGTGAAACTCCAAAAAATATTATTTATTATTTAGTCATCTGGATACGCCAGGATTTATACGCGTGTCTACATAGTGAAACTTAAATTAATTACTTTAATGTTTTCGTCAACTGGACACACGTTCATATTTTACCCAAAATAATGACAAAGTACAGTCAAGTAGATTAATTTTGAATCGTAATCTCTTAATGTATCACTTATAGAAAAATTTAAATAAAGTTAAAATATATTTTACAATAATATGCTATGATGTAATGTTTATTATTATTAGTGACATACCTTAAAAATACAACAATATATTTTCATGAGTTACATTGTATTTCTGAAACAATTTTTCTATGACTGTGTGTGTACTCTATGTGATGATTTTTAGTTATTACGTATATTTAGATTACAATTATGTATATCTTTATTCGTTATTCCTGTGGAACTCGAAGTGACAATTTAAATTACACAATTACTAGGTGTAGACACCGGCTTTGCCCGTGACATTCTTGAAACACCCATGGCACCCGACATCTCTAACCCATGCCATTTATTATTATCAAATACTTTCATACCAACCTTGAATCCCTATTTTCCCTAAAGGGTAGAGTTTTGGCAAATTCTGAAACATGTGTTTATTTCTTTTCAGAAGCAGGCATACATTGAAATTTGATATTATAAGGCCCACTTGCACGATCTTGGGTTAATGTGTATAACTCGGAAGTATGGACAAGCCCCAAGTTAAATCATTAATTTGTTTTGTATCACCCCGAGTTAAGGGTAAGCCTAGGGTTAAATCGCTAAAATTTTAACTCACCTTTTTCTGAGGGTTAATTCGTCAACTTTGGGTTAGAAGCTGACAGACAATCCAGTGGCACGCGACACGGACTACTCAAAGTGACACACCGCGCAATCATAATACGATAAAATTAAAATGCACTCGGCTGTCATGTTACATTCATTCGTGTAAGAAAAAGTCTTAGATGGCAAACTGTAGTGTAAAAGAGATAAACATACATGTTTCATTCTTTCTTCAATCATTAATGTTTGTTTGGATGACATAGAGTGACATACAACTCTGGGTTAGGTAACCCGATGATATTTTTCTATGGATGATTATGGTTAAAAAGTTAACTAACTCTTTAATTATTTATTTAACCCCAGCATACATGCAATAGGGCCGGGCCTTATTATCTTATAAAATTAAAATTTTTCCATTGACACACAAAATAAATATCATTTTTTAGTTAGTGCCTTTTTTACTCTCTATTGACCGACACTTTTATTTGAAAGTAGCGTATGGAGCTATTGAAATAAATAAAACATAAAATTTTTAATAGAGTATCAACATATCTACGACGTGGAATCCAGTTATAAATATCACGTAACCACGTTTTTGCAGTCAAGTAAGGCCCACTTGCGTGAATGCTGGCGTTAAATAAATAATTATAGAGTTAGATAACTCGGAATTAAGTAAATAACTTTTTAACACTAATCATATCTTGCACCATCGAAAAATATCATCGGGTTAACTAACCCAGTGTTTTATGTCACTCTATGTCATCCAACCAAACATTAATGATTGAACAAAGAATGAAACAGGTATGTCTATCTCTTTTACACTACAGTTTGCTACATAAGACTTTTTCTTACACGAATGAATCTAACATGACAGCCGAGTGCATTTTATTTTTATCGTATTATGTGTGCGCGGCATGTCATTTTGAGGTGTCCGTGTCACGCATGTGTCACGTGCAACTTCATTGTCTGTCAGCTGCTAACCCAAAGTTTGACGAATTAACCCTCAGAAATCGGTGAGTTAAAATTTTTGCGATTTAACCCTAGGTATACCATTAACTCGGGGTCATGCGAGACAAATTAATGATTTAACTCGGGGTTAGTCCATACCTCCGAGTTATACACGCTAACACAAGATCGCGCAAGTGGGCCTAACGGGTTACGGTCAGCTTACAGAATGGGGACATTGTCGTATAGTGTGGGTGGACAATTTGACAGTAGATTCAAATGATTTACATTGCTTCAACCCGCTTGTGACCAAGGCTGGTACAACCCAGATAAAACATCGATGGGTTGGCTTTCATGATATTTCAAGTACCAAAATACAAGGAAAAAGTGCTTATTGGCTTCTCTCCATTTGGAGTTGGTTAAAACTACGCATTCTAGCGTCTATACCTTCAGACCCAACCCATTTTGGAAATACAATGTACTCTGTGAAATACCTGCCCTATCTCAGTCCATTTTGGACCTTATGGCCCGACCAGCTGACGCTGCCACAGATAACCTTTATTTTATTTTATACTAGCTGTGCCCCCGGCTTCGCCCGTGATATACTTAAAACACACATTGCATCCCATACCTCAAACCTATGCCCCGTATGAGATTTTTATAACTTTCATACAAAACTTTGATACTTTATTTTAAGCTCTTAGAGGTACAATTTAGAAAAATCTTAATACACAAATTTATTTAATTTTAATCAGAAGCATTTATTCAATAACTTGGTGTTAATATATTTTTTTTTACCATACTAACTAACAATCCCTATTTTACGTAAAAGTTTTCAAAACCGCGATGCACTTATCTATTTATTTGTAATCAGGAATTGATGAATTCATGTTTTTAACTTTGAAAGTGACAAATTTCCATATAACCGGTTTTACAACCCGTAATTGTATATAAATTTTTGTATAATGCATAATTTTCGATAAAATTGTCACTCCTTTATCCCCGAAGGGGTAGGCAGAGGCATTTTATACGCCCACTTTCACCGTGTGCATTTTTGTCCAACGTAACAGGTACTGAGCCGATTGCCGTGTTGAAATGGACAGGCGCAGGCTGTGGCGACCTGCTGTTGAAAATTTTCAAGCCACCCATAAGGCCTTCAAACAGTTTTAATGATTGCCATTTTACTGGCAACCGGGTCCAACGGCTTAACGTGCCTTCCGAAGCACGGAAACGCTCGCAAATGTAAATTCCACAAAGTGGCCACCCATCTAAGGATCACCTATAGCGAATGTTGCTTAACGCAGTATTCGTTTACAGAACACTGAGTCAGCGGAGACACGAGCGCTTCCATTTTCAAATTAAGTTTAATTTTGTATGTCTGCTTCAGATTAAATATAAATAAACACATTTCTGGAATTTACAAAGTTCTACCCATAAGTTTGTATCATTTAAAAATATTTGAATATTTTTTATGACTATAACACAGCTAGTTAATAAATAAAAGTTTGCAATTGTTTTGTTGTTCGTTAAGTAGAAACTAAACGAAAAACAAAACAACTGCAATTACTCAAATTTTACTATTCAGTCCAAATACAATCAGTCGTCATGATGAAGATTGTCATATTCTTGTAATTTGTCGATGCGTTGTTGGTTCACCGGGTCGTTAGCTCTGATCTGAATTAGTGGGGTTGAGTTACAGTCAAACGATTAGCCTCGTCATCTGCAATGTTAAGCATTTCTATCTATTGCGATGAAATGTACAGGAAAATATAGGTATGACTACATTTCAAAGAAACGTATTGTAATGTGTTTTCTCGTTACGAGTTCTTACTCTTAAAGTTGTTCGTTTGTTTATGATTTCCTATGACCTGACGAAAAAGGGTTTTGTATTACTTTACCGGTAAATATGGTGTTTTAAATTACTGCACAATAAATTAAAAGTATTGTTGATATAATTAGAACGTTAAGTATTACCTATTACAACCACTTATGTCTGGATGCACTGGCCATAGTCCAAATAGGTTTTTCTCATAATACGTTATATAACAAACATATTAGGTATAATCGTATAGGTAACAATCTTAGAACATGCGAAAAAAGAAAATAAATTAACAAGACTGATACGTCTGTCTCATAAAATAAAGTTACTCTTGCCAATTTTTTTTAAATATTACAATTACATGAAAAATATAAGTGTAAAATGTTTTTTCCCTTCGACTAAATAGAAATGATTATTTAACATGTATTAAAATAAAATCCCAGGCAAACTGTGCATCGTATACACAAAGTAACTGTCATCTCGTAGACCAGAACGGGCTGTACCGCGACGTGACGTAATTACCATGTCTATTTATAATTGCAAACCGAAGCTAATTTAGGGCGGATTACTAGTTGAAGTATTAAAGTACATTTCAGTCTCCATATTGCCACATATAATGCACACGCTTACTATCAGAGATATTAAATCTCTTAAAGCAGACCTATCTACCAACTTTATAAGTTTTTAGATTTTGCAAACTAATCAAACCCACTTTTCACCATGTGTATTCCTGTCCCACGTAATAGTTGGTGAGTCCATTGCCGTGTTGAAGTGCACAGGCGGAGGTTGTGGCAACCTGTTGTTGAAAATTTTCAAGCCGCCCATATGGTCTTCGACTGGGCACAAACCACAAGTGAGGTTAACACCAAGAGTGGGGTCGGTGCGCCATCTTGTTAATAAATAGAGGAGCACTGTTGAGTTGGCGCAGTTAACATTATGGTAGCAAACCGGAGAGTTGTGAATAGTATAGTGATAAAACAATGGTGAAGAGGGTTAGATTGGCACCACGAATCCACTGCTCGTGTTTGTTTCAGTTCGGTGTTATATCACGAGTATCTGTGTTATGTAAATCATTTAAGTATCAATAAATTGTGTTATTAAATCAGTGAATTAGTGACTTTATTGTGTTATGTACTTGCCATAACCCGTGACGACCCCCACAAACCTGAAAACAGCAACAATACCTTTGAATGTGTTGCTGTACTTCTGCTTCATTCGCCGGCATATATTTATACCAATGTTTAAAATAAGTTATATTATTTTATAACTTGAGTAACTATTTGCAAGTACCTACTCACAAAAGCCGTGAATAGATCCTGCAATATTAAACTAGGAGCTTTACTTAAACATTCAAAATGCCAAATTATGATTCTGTTCATTTCTATCCCACTAACTCAATTTATTGTTCTGAGATTCACCAATGCCAAGATCCAATTTAATTTCTGTGAAGCTTCTATAGTCGTGCTTCAATAAGCTTTGATTTAAAACCACTTTTCAATTTATGGGTTCAAAGGTGTTAAATATAGATACATATTTTGACACAATCTGGGTTCTTTACGCCGAGCGTGAAAAGGCAGATCATTGGATCGCCAACTTGAGGAATACTATCTATAGTCTTGTGGATGTGAGTACCGAATATCCGTAACCGAAATTATCCGAAACTATCGGATAATCTAAAAAAATTACAGACCCGTATCTGAAACCGGTATAATAATATTCTTATATTAGTAATCTTATCCGTATCCGAAATTATATATCCATAACATCCCTAAGCATGATACATCGTTACATCATCGTAAACACTACATCGTCAGAGTCTATGCTGGGTCGTAGCGCTGTCGTAGCTGACTTCGTCTACGAGATAGACTGCAATGAATACGTTAGGCTACGCTACTGTGATACGCCTACATTGACAGAGAAATGCGCTACGAAGATTACATCTTGCTACGTAACATTAGTACGTGTAGACTATGGACGTAGGTCAATAAAATATTGCCACTACGCTACGTTACGGCACTACGGCTCTGTCAAGATACTGTGGGAACCTGCATCAGGTATTCAGGACCATGTTTCTGCTATACATCGTAAAGCAGTGCTAGAACTATGTAGTGAGCGCGCGTGTATGCAAGACCCTGTACTTTTTATTTTATTGTACATAGTTATTTATTAGCTTTCATGATATTTTAACATTGTTTTCAATAGTATTATTTAGCATCTAAATAAATAAATTCTAATGCCTTCATAAGTACAGAAAAGAAAATAGTTTGATCGATGTCCTTGTTTAAACCTGTGTTTTATTTCCGATGCATTTACGATATTAATGATATTACGACTTCATGATCACCTGTTATTATTAGAATTTTATAGAAATGACTAGCTGACCCGCGCAACTACGTTAACGCCACAGATTTTTATTTATCTTTCGTAGATGAACCGCTCGACCGATTTTGTGCAAACTTCACATAAACCATCTACTAAATAGTCCGAACAAAGCTTAAACATTTGGTTTGGAAATGTGAGCCCGTTCTAGAGTTTTAAATTACAACAAAAAGTGGCATTGTTTTTTATTTATATTGTTTCATGGTGTCCTAAATCGAATGCCACAAACCATTTGTCCCTATTTCTTATGGTTTCTGAGAAATAGATGTGTGTCTGTACACATCTATTTCTCAAGAACCGGGCGGACGGACAGACTGATCCTTTTTATCAGACTTATCTAAGCTTTAGGATTTAGGGCCGTATTCCAGAACGTTTCTCAGTACTCAATCAACGCTTGAGAGTAGAGTAGTAAGGCAAAATGTAGCCTCAAGCGTTGATTGAGTATTGAGAAACGTTCTGGAATACGGATCTTAGAAGTCCAAAAACGGTATTTTTAGATTCAAAATTATATTACTGCAAACAACGGTTATACTCACGTGTGAATTTCGGGATAGCCCGACTAGACTAGTATGTGCCAGCGCAGCTTCCGACGTAGCATGATGCTCCTCTTGAAAAAGGACCTCCATTAGGTCCGAAACTAGTCGGGCTATCCCGAATTTCACAGGTGAGTATAACCGTTTATTTTGTAATAATGAACAACACACACGAAAGTTATTATTCTAAAATTATATTAACTAAAGTATTCCAGTCTGGCAGTTTCCACATCAGTGACCTGCTTGACTTTACTGACGGCAAAGGCCACCGAGCTGAGTTTATCTGCTAGACACAATAATTGGGGGTTTCTGCTGCACTTTGCTATCTGAAGTCATCCCCAAAATTACAGTTATTTCTACAAGATTAAGGGTATGACCGTTCAATGTTATATTTATACCGCAATTCCTGACATTAGGCATACTGAATCTAATACAATTTGTCTTCTTTGCGTTTAGTACCAAATTATTAGTCGTAAACCAATCTGTGTTCGAGACTACCAGGACTTTAATTTAATTTATCTATCACGCCTTATCCCCAAAGAGATGGCAGGGGCATACATATTGTATGCCCACTTTTCACCATGTGTATTCCTGTCCCACGTAATAGGTGGTGAGCCCATTGCCGTGTTGAAATGGACAGACGCAGGCTGCGGCGACCCGCTGTTGAAAGCCTTCAAGCCGCCCATAAGGCCTTCAACTTGACTTAACGACTGCCATTTTTTTTGGCAACCAGGACCAACGGCTTAACGTGCCTTCCAAAGCACGGAACTGGGGTGGTTCTAAAGGGCCGAATAAATTTAGTAAAATGTGTCTATTTTATATGTTAAATTTGGAAGAAATTTTGAACCCGTTGCCTTTTTAGTGAGGTGGTAACAAAAAGGCTAAAAGGTCTCATGTGCTAGACACTAATTAGCACGAGCAATTAAAGTCTTGGTAGTCTCGGACTTAATTTAATAAGTGAATTGGTTCCATCACTGCAACAGTTAACTGGAAATAACGTGGCCATGTCTTGGTTAATAATCATAGTTTTCGAATATTATTTACTAGTTGACGTCCGCGGCTTTGCCCGCTTAGAGAAGTTTTCCTTTTCCCGTTTCCCACAGGCATTTGTTCCCGGGATAAAAATTAGCCTATATGTCATTCTGATGTACAAGTTATATTATTGTAAAGTTTCATTAAAATCTATTCAGTTGTTTTCACATGAAAGAGTAAAAAACATCAATTTTCACAAACTCTCGATAATATTAGTGGGATTTATGCCACATCAATATGGAACCCTCTGACTTAAAAATACGCAATATGCATTATAAAATACTTGAAATCAATAGTTCCTTATGTCAAGTTTTTGGAGCTGTATAATATTTTGGACTTAAGATCTAGTTGATGCAGTGATGCTGCATGTCTTGTCTAATATCGATACGTATCTCAGTAGATACGTATCGATATTGGATAAGACATGCAGCATCACTGCTCATAAATTCTTTAGTTTAAACTCTCTTAAAAAAAGAAAATATAGTGTATTTAGTGTCAGCAACGATATAATATCAGTATATTATATCGTTGCTGACACTAAATACACTATATTTTCTTTTTCTTTAGTTTTTAAATTTGATCATTCTCATGTTTCCTGTTAAGTTAATCCGTAACAGTGGTTATAGGTCTAACAGCTATATTGATAATGCTGTACTGTTTTAGTTGAAAAACAAAATAATAGTTTTCTAATGTGTGACGTTAGTTGATATTTAATGTAATCAGAGCAGACACTGAACAGCGCGAGTAGTATTCTCTAAATATTTGTATTGTTGTTAAGGTTTATAAATAATTTATTAGGCCCAAAAGAGATTTAAATTAGACTCAAGGGTAAATTACTTTCGTCTGAAATTATTTTCCAGACAGAATATATAAATATTTAAAAAGACCCTAATCAATTTTGCTCAGACCCTCCCTGCGACCTAGTAAAGGACTGGATGAGGAAAGTATGGAATTGCGTGTTATGGTATCGTTCATGGAACTGTAATCACTTAGAAAATTGGGCGACGCTATGTTGGCCGACCGAATACATAACGAAGTGATACGCAATAATGTTAAAATAGTAGGCTTCATTGATTTAGACACACACATATGAGTGAGGAACGATTGAAGCAGAATTTTTCCTGAGCGTAAGGAGTCAAATTTTACTTAAGAAGACCACGTGAGCAGATTGCTTAATAACGGAAAAGTCTAAAGTATTCAGAGACCCAGGCCCAGACATGCATGTATAAAACGATAATTTAATCTGCAGTGCGTATCCGTATCTCTACCCCGTTAAGGATGTAGCGTGAAGACAATAGACTTTAATACCTTTCTTTATTCTTATATACTTTATTATCTAATAATAAAAATAATAACAAAAAAATGTATCAGTAAGTTATTGAAAAGCTCACATCCGCAGGGCAGCTTGTGGCGAGCTGAATGTGCGTGGCTACACATCGGTCCCGATTCCTCAGAGTTTTGTTGCCCTTCTGCACCAGTTAGGATTTAATGGCCTAATGGGAGAGCAGTGAGAGTGCTACTCCCGGGAGTGCAGCAAATCTCAACTCTGGCTTGCCTTAATTGGCCGGTCAGAGGGAGGGAGCCAGAGCTATATGCTCGGGGGTGGAAGTGTCATTTTCAAGGGCATAACTACGAGGAAGCCCGCTCCGGGCCTGTCCCGCGAAGGTGAAACCGGCGCCGCACCGCTCGACACCCCAAGCCGCTCACACCGGTGTTGCCTCCTGTCGCCTTACAGGCTTATCATGCCTATGGCGATTGTATAGGGGGCCCATCTAGTGAGTTGGCGAGTCACCGTCTGCCAAATTTTTGATAATCAGATATTAAAAAGGCAGACGCCGCCTTCATCCATAGTTATAATCACCTAGTTCATCAAACCCCCAACCCAATAGCCCATTTCTTAGTTAGCATATTTTACAATAGTTTAACTCCCATTGGAGGTGGTCCATTATCGTTCTTCTACATAAGGCGGGCGTGGACTGTCTGCAGTGGGGGTCCCATTTCCTTTTAGATTAAAATTCTCAAAGGGCCTCTGCGTGTTGGACCAGTATGTCCCCATGTACGCCTACCAAAAGCCCGGGTATCTTCATAAAAAAAAGACGATACCCGTGAAAAGAAGAAACATAATAATAAAAAAATTGGCAACGTCAAGAGCAGTTATATTTTACAAAATCATTTTACCTTTTCAGAAATATTTTAACAAAAGTAACTATTCAAGCTTTACCATAGAATATTACAACAATACAATCAAACTATATTATGAAAAACCGAAATATGCAATACATAAGCAATAAACAAGAAAATATACAATGTTTGTGAAGAATGACATGACGTTTAAAGTCATGTCAAAAGATATAAATAAGAAAATCCTAAAATTATAACATGCTCACTAGAGCCAAAAGTCGCCAAAATGCACACACAACACCACCGGACTCATCGCATAGCTCCGCCTCGCAGCACATGGAAACCTTGGAACCGATTGCTGCTGAGACGTTGAGCTCCACATCGAGCGACGAGTATTTCTCCCCTCCGACGTCGCCAACACCTGTACGTCGACAGTGGAGACGCCGGCCACCGACGTGCTTGGAGCCCAGAGGCCCACCGGTCTCGAATAGGGTCCCCGCTGCCGGTGGTAATGTGCACCGCATACGATGGACTTCATCTATGAATGAAAACGTTATGCGGGCATATTTTGCGGCTACAGAGGGAGGAATTAACCTCACTGCGTACCGTGTTCGTATGCTGCCTTTGTTTCAGGTACTTGAACCAGCGGTCAACGTTTCGGCACAACGGCTATCGGATCAAGTGCGAGCCATTCAACGCTGTCACATGTTAGATGACGCCGCACTTGAGAGGCTTCGTTCAGAAATACAATGTAGCCACATCATCCCTTCTTCATCTCAACCTAGTGTAGTTAGTCAAATGAATAATGACGTAGAACCTGTCAATTCCATTGATGAAGAACTGGATAATGTTGCTACAAGAGTAAGTACCCAGTACAGTGATGAATTAAGGAGTACTTTGGAACGAACGATTACTGAGTATAGGTTTTCTGATCCTGAGAATCGTCCACGTCTACCGCGTTTGCCTACGCATAAAAAGAACATAGTGCTAGTGTGTACCCTGGACTCGGTTTTATCAAGTTATTTTGACACTTGTTTAGATTAAGTGATGCACACTCAATTCTGTATTGCGCGGCTGTTGCAGTTTGTCGGGTAGCTGGTGTTAAATTTACACAATTTGAACCAGCAATTCGACCAAAATCTGTTCCAGCCTGGCAATGCAGAATTGAGCGTCGTATCGCCGAGACTAGGGTGCTCATTGGCAAGCTGTGCTGCTTCAGGGCGGGTAATACGCGCCCAAAAGTAATGCGTTTCGTGATTCGGGCATTCGCGGGGACTGATATTAGTCCTTGCGAATACTCTTTACGGGTCACGGAACGTATTGACCACCTGAAGCAGAAAATTTATGCGTGGGCAAATCGTATACGACGGTACAAAAAGAGAGTGGATCGCTATAATCAAAATCATTCGTTCCAAAACGATGAGAGGTGGGTGTATAGAACATGGGAGCAGCCTGATTTTCGTGTGACTGACATGTGCCTGCCTGATACTGAAGCCACAAACACATTTTGGCGAAGTATTTGGTCGGCGCCTGTTAGTCATACAGAGGATGAGTGGATGCGGGATGTCGGATTGTCGTGTGAGTCTATAAAAAATAAAAAAAAATAAAAAAATCTTTATTTTGCATAGACCATTTTAACGGCGCTTACAAAATGTCATACCCTATTTAAAATATTTAAAGCGACCACCGGTTCGGAACGCGGCCCACCTGAGAAGAACCGGCAAGAAACTTAGGAAGGCTTTTTTTTGATGGCCTATTTACAATTTAATATTATTTCACTTTGCCAGCAGATCATTTCCAGGCGTCCCTGTCCTGCAAATAGTCTGTAACGGAGTAAAAACCTTTTTCACAAAGCTTGCTTTTAATAAACTTTTTAAATTTATTTAAAGGTAAATTTCTCAGGTCACAGGGAAGCTTGTTGTAAAAGCGTATACAGTTACCCTGGAAAGAATCGCCAATCTTATGTAGTCGACTGTGGTGGACTGAAAGATTATTTTTATTTCTAGTGTTTATATTATGTTTATCACAGAGTTTAGAAAACTGTGATAGATTTTTCTGGACATGCATAAGATTGGCAAAAATGTATTGTGATGGTACGGTTAGAATATTTACTTCTTTGAATTTTTCTCGGAGAGAAACTCTGGGGCCCAAATTATAAATAGCGCGTACAGCCCGCTTTTGTAGAACAAAAATAATATTTAAATCTGCAGCACTCCCCCAAAGGAGAATACCGTAAGACATAATACTATGAAAATAGCTGAAGTAAACCATTCTAGCCGTATCCACATCTGTTAGAGTCCTGATCTTTTTTACAGCGTATGCAGCCGAACTTAATCTAGAGGCTGTCTTTTCTATGTGTAGGCCCCACTGCAAATTGGCATCAATAGTTATACCTAGGAACACAGTTGATTCTACAAACTCTAACACTTGTCCATTCAGTTGAACATTGGCCGCAACTTGTTTTACATTTGGTAGAGTAAATTTTATACATTTAGTTTTATTTTCATTAAGGCAAAGATTATTTGAGCTGAACCAATGAACTTCTCTTGCAATTGCATTATTTACATCGTCGTAGTTATCTAATTGTCTTTTAATTTTAAAAATTAATGAGGTGTCATCTGCAAACAAAACAATCCTATTCCTGTCCCCTACATAAAATGGTAAATCATTAATATAAATGAGGAACAAGAATGGCCCAAGTATCGAGCCTTGCGGCACACCCATTGTAACCATGGATCCTACAGAACGTGTACCATTAATATCGACCCTCTGTATTCTATTGTTCAAATATGAAGACAGGAGGTCGAGAGCTTTGCCTCTTATTCCATAGTGGTGTAGTTTCCTGCACAGCGTTTCATGTTGAACGCAATCAAAAGCCTTTGATAGATCGCAAAATATACCTAATGCATCGTGCTTGTCTTCCCATGCTTCATGAATACATTTTAATAACTCAACTCCAGCATCGGAAGTTGAGCGCCCTTTCGTAAACCCAAATTGATTCGCATGGAGTATTTTATGACTATTAAAATGGGATAGCATTTGATTCAAGATTATTTTTTCAAATACTTTGCTCAAAGTTGGCAGCACTGACACTGGTCGGAAATTAGACGGCTCTGTAGCGCTGCCAGCCTTGAACAAGGGAACGACTTTGCTGTGTTTCATTAAATCAGGAAATGTACCACTAGAAACACAGTCATTAAACACAGTTGCTAGATGGGGCGCAATTACCTCAATTATACATGATGCAGTTTTGACCGATAATCCCCAAATGTCCGCGGTTTTCTTAATTTCGATACATTTAAATGTTTTTACAATGTCCTGAGCACAAATATCTGTGAATACAAATGCATCCCTGCAGCAAAGAACAGATTCTTCTAATAAAAGTTCAGCGGAACTGGAAGATGCTTGGAGAGATTTTGTTGTCAATATAGGTACATTTTTGAAAAAGTGTTCATACTCCGTAGCCACTTCCAGGTCCCCTGTAACATGGCAACCATTTACTTTTAAGTGGAAATCCCTTTCAGTCACTAAAGATCTACCGCATTCAGAGTTAATGATGTTCCAAGTCATTTTTATTTTATTTACAGAATTAGAAATTTTATTTTTAATGAAGTTTGACTTAGCAAGATGACACGTTTGTTTAAATATCTTTGAATAATTTTTAACATATTCCTGAAAGGTTTGCCTAAAATTATATGATTTTTCTGAATATAATTCAAATAATTTATTTCTACTTTTAAAGATACCTAGTGTTGCCCAGTCACTGAAAACAGGACGACCACCAATCTGTAGTGTTTTTGAGGTAAAAACTTGGCCAAACTCATCATTAATCAAATTAAATAAGTGTTTATATGACTGGTCTACACAAGTGAAGTTAGGTAGATATGGTAATCTCTTTAATACATTTTCTTTAAAATTATTCTAACGACTTTGGTTAATTGGTACATATTTAATTTGTTTTTTGCTGACTTTGTTACTACTTTTAGGAAATTTTATCCATTGGCCACGATGATCTGACTCCACAGGATCCACAATACCTTTATCTATAGGTTTAATATCAGTAAAAATATTATCAATACATTTTGCACTGGTGGCTGTAATACGAGTGGGTTCTAAGAATGTACTATTCAGATTAAAGGATTTAAATAAATTTTTCATTTTATTTTTCTCTGATGGAGTTAATGATGTATCTAATATATCAACATTAAAATCTCCACAAACAGATAGATTTCTTAGAACATTGGCATTTGAACAGTGCTTCTTCAAGCTTTTCTTCAAATTTAATGTACGGAGCTTTAGGGGGACTGTATACGCTTAACAAGATGAAATGCTCAAACTCAATACTGGCAATCTCAATAACTCGCTCAATGGAGAGGGCTACTAAATCCTTACGTTCTTTAAATTTTAAGTTTTTATTAATTAATATTAAAGAGCCTCCACGTTTAGAATGTTTTCTATTGAACGAGCTAGCAACCTGGTGATTTACGAAGTTCAACAATGTGATTTGATGATCTTTTAACCAGTGCTGGAGTTTGGGTGTTTCCTATGTATGTAGCACAAAAAATATTAATAGAATTTGCATTAATGTATAGCTCTAACTCTAAATCTTTACCATTTATTAAACCTCTAACATTATGGTGCACCAGGTTTATAAAAACAATATTTTTATAAGATTATTCTCAGGGGCCAAAGTCAACTGGCCAGATTTATTATCTGTTGTCCTATAAACTAGTTTTTTGGAATTTCATTTTCCAAATGTGAAGTATCAAAACTATCCTGCTCAATAAAAGCAGTTGTACTAGCCAATAATTTGGCTTGAAAAATTAAAAAAATAGATAGCAACAGAGCTACCTTTCGTTGTAAAAATTTTGATAGAAAATATCTATCTAATGTCAACAAACTATTATTATTGAAAATTATGTTCCAATCGAACAATTCAATTTTTTTGGAATATGATACCATGGTATGTAGTTTTATATTTAATTTGTATCTTAAGTGATTTTCCTTGTGGCTCATAGCAGTGCTGTATGGCAAGGTGGACAAAATTACTTGTTTTACTTGCAGACTTGATAACTTATCAAAAACTTTTAAAAGTTTGTCACTATTAATATTGCCTCTTCTGCCAACCAGAACCACTATAGTAGACTGCATGCAGTGTGTACCAGTCAATATAAAATCTATAATTTGAGAGTATGAAGCTCCTGGATATGTATGATTTATTACAGAATGACTTAACTGTGATAAATAATGTCCAAAATTTTTACCTATTTCATCGCAATAGACTATGGTCTTTGCATCACTTTTTATTTGCAACTTTTCTATTATACTCGTAGATGCCTCGCAATTACTACTTGAACTTAATATACTATTATCCACACTGCACACAGTTTTAATTGGTGAAAATTCATCATTGCATCTAATTCTTTCACAACTTAAGGGTGAGGAGGGAACATGGCCTGCGAATGTCAATTGGTCATTTTGACAATGACATGAATTTACTAATTTACCTATGGCTAACACCTGTTCCCTACTCTGTTTCTCTGCTGTTTCATATTTATATGAAATTGATTTCAAAGAGTCTTGAAGTCGGTCAATCTGATATTGAAGGGCCTGTGTATCAGTTTTGTGCTGTTGTGCAACAGTATCAAGTTCTAACATATACATATTTACCTGGTGAATCAGTTGCAATCTCTGTCTATTAAGTGACATGCTATTTATAAAAAACTTGTATTTCATCATTTTTTTAGATTTAGTAATAAACTTTTTAATTTTTAAATATTTCTTTAACTTATTCTTACTACACTTAATAATTTTTAATGATTTAGAACAGCCCCCGGTTTCATCATCAGAAGTGAGGTCTATGACAATGGAAGGGTGAGCTGTAGCAGTATCTAAGCTTGTAGCCATCAGTTCATCGGACAAACTCTGATTAGATTGAACCACTGTGCTCTGTTTCTTGTCTTCTAGTTGCGATATTTTGATTTCCGATCGTTGTAGCTCCTCCTTTAGTATTCTAATTTGGTGCAGAGTTTGTTCATAATGTTCCCTACATGAGTCAAAACTGTCAACTATAAGTTGTAACCTATCCCGATCCTGTAAGGTATCAGTATAAAGTGAATGCAACTGTGCCAGTTCTTTTTTGAGTTGTCCGTTCTTACTTAAAATACCTAGCAGTTCTAACTCATTTTCGTCCCTTTCCTTGTTCAGTTTATCGCACTTCTCCCTAAAAATCTGTAATTCTTTCAACGTTAATTGAAGCCTTGTCTCTTGTTGATGAGCTAAGGCCTTTCGCGTCATTATCATGTTATTAGTATTCGACATTTTGTTATAATTACGTGCTACAGAATCAGTAATTATTAGCAAAGTAGACTTAGAGCAAAGAAATGCGAAACAAAACGAGGTTATGTTTTATTCATAGAAAATTACAAAATCACACTATTAATGGACATATGAGGATGTAAAAGTAAATAAACTCACAAACCTTGATTGAAAAAACTATTAGTTTTATAAATCTTGCCAAATCCAAGTAATAATTTCAAAAATTGAAAATTTTTCCGATGTTCTAACTGTCACTACACCGGTACAATTTTTAAGTTTATATTTATTTACTTTTAGCACAATAAATGGTGAAAATGATTATTTAACACTCAATATGGTATTATTTGGCAATGATGAATTGGTTTTTAATTAAAATTATAATTATTTTTGCAATATTACAATATAAAATACGGAGCCAATTCAAATCAGCTGTTATACCTAGGGTTGCCACAAGGAAAAAAAAATACAATGGAACCAATAATCATAACATCTGATGAAGTTGCCAGTGCAGTTCGTTCGTTACCCAATTGGAAGTCACCTGGGTCGGACGGACTGCACAATTTTTGGCTTAAATGGTTCCATAGCTCACATGACTGTTTGGCATCTTGCTTTCAAACATCACTTGAATCTGGGTTGCTGCCATCTTTTATGACCTCAGGTATCACTCACCTCCTTTATAAATCAGGTAGTACTACGGACCCTAAAAATTATAGACCAATAACTTGTTTACCTACGGTCTATAAGCTTCTCACATCCATTTTGAGAGTCAAATTAACAACTCACATTGAAAATAATTCTATAATGTCCAACTCTCAAAATGGATGTAGAAGCGGGTCACGTGGTACTAAGGAACTCCTTATTCTTGACATGGCCATTAATCAGCAGGTTCGCCGTAACCGGAGAAATCTGGCAACATGCTGGATTGATTACAAGAAAGCCTATGACTCAGTGCCTCATACATGGTTGTTGAGGGTGCTAGAGTTGTATAAAGTTGATACAACTCTATGCACCTTCTTAAAGGCATGTATGGGGCAATGGAGAACGGCTCTTATTTATCCAGGTTGTCGTCAGGTTCTTGGGAATGGTGAACCTGTGAAGATTGAGAGGGGTATTTTCCAGGGTGATAGTTTGAGTCCCTTATGGTTTTGTCTAGCGCTGAATCCTCTCAGTACTTTACTGGAGAATTCAGGGCTGGGGTATCAGTTTCGGAGAGGAGGTCAAGTTGTGTCGCACCTTCTTTACATGGATGACTTGAAATTATTTGCCTCCACCGAATCCCACTTGACTAAGTTACTAAAGGTCACTGAAACTTTTAGTAACTCTATCAAGATGGAGTTTGGTGTAGATAAATGTGCTGTTATGCATGTTAAGAAGGGGCGGATTGTGAAATCTGAAGGAGTACAACTTTCAGATTTTACAAAACTTAGATCCCTTTCCGCAACTGATACCTATAAATTTCTGGGTATGTCGCAGGCATTGGGTATTATTGAGACTGACATGAAACGGACGTTGGGAGAGCGTTTCCTGGGCCGCCGAAAAAAGGTACATAAAAGTCTTTTATCAGGCGGAAACAGGGTGCGCGCTATCAACGGGTGGGCTATGCCAGTCTTAGTATACTCCTTCGGCATACTTAGATGGACTCAAACCGAATTAGATTCCCTGGATAGGAAAGTTCGCTCACTATTGACAGCATATCGAATGCATCACCCGCGTTCCTCCGTAATGAGGTTGTATATCTCACGGAAATGTGGAGGTCGCGGCTTTTTAAATGCCAAAACTTTGCATAACCGTGAGATATGCAACCTTAGAGAATATTTTCTTCGTACTGACGTGGGGATGCATAGGGATATGGTGGCAATAGATAATGGACTGACCCCACTCGCTCTTGCCAAAGAGAACTGGCGCAAATCACTAATACTAAGTACTGACGATCGCAAGGAGATATGGCAGAGTAAAGAACTGCATGGACGGTTTTATCGGGCTTTACATAAGCCCGATGTAGATTTATTAGCTTCTGTCTCCTGGCTACGGTTCGGTGATTTATTTGGCGAAACCGAGGGTTTTATCTGCGCAATTACTGATGAAGTTGTTATGACGAATAACTATCGGAAGTATATTCTGAGAGATGGTATGGTCGGGCATGCCACCTACCTGGTGAATCTCTTAAACATATAATATCTGGTTGTTTTCGTCTTGCCAACGGCGAGTATTTGCATAGGCACAACCAAGTAGCCAGGATTGTCCATCAGCAACTTGCACTGAAATATCACCTTGTCGATTCAGAGGTACCGTATTATAGGTATGTGCCCGACCCAGTTCTAGAAAATGGTCGTGTCACGTTGTACTGGGACCGATCTATTATCACTGATAGGACTATTGTAGCCAATAAGCCTGATATAGTGGTAATTGAACGGTCAGAACGCCTCGCATTAATCGTTGATATAACCATACCACATGACGAGAATCTCGTAAAAGCCGAAAAAGATAAACAAATAAAATATTTGGACCTTGCTCACGAGATTGTCGACATGTGGGATGTAGATTCAGCGATTATTGTTCCGATAGTTGTATCGGCACATGGTCTGATCGGCAAGAGCCTCGACCAACATCTTAAGAGGCTCGCGTTAGGCAGTTGGGTCGAGGGCTTGATGCAAAAGGCGGTTCTTCTGAGTACGGCACGTATTGTGCGGAAATTCCTGTCTCTGCAGCCCTGACCACCGGTAGCTTGGTCCCTGTACCCGATACCGGTGGGATACTATTTTTTATATTTTTAAATAGATTTGTTTTATATAATGTATTTAAAAATGTAATTCATATGTGTATTTATTTAATAAAGGAAATAATAATAATAATTTTGTCTAGCACTTAACCCTCTCAGTACTATCACAGTACTATTTTAGAGGGTTTAGGGCTGGGCTATCATTTGCAGAGAAGTGGTCAAGTTATATCCCACCTCTTTTACATGGATGATTTGAAACTCTTTGCCTCCAACGATATCCAGTTGAAAGATTTACTAAAGGCAACTGAAAACTTTAGTAATTCTATCAAGATGGAGTTTGGTGTAGACAAATGTGCAACCATGTATGTTAAAAGAGGTAAGATTGTGGAATCTGAAGGCATGGAACTTTCAGATTCCACAAAACTTAGATCCCTTTCTGCAAATGAAACCTACAAATATTTAGGTATGACACAGGCATTAGGAATTGATGACAAGGGTATGAAACAATCGTTAATGGAGCGTTTCCTGGGCCGCCTGAAAAAGGTACTGAAAAGTCTTTTATCAGGCGGAAACAAGGTGCGCGCCTATAACGATTGGGTCATACCATTGTTAACCTACTCCTTTGGCTTACTCAGATGGACTCAAACAGAGCTGGACACCCTGGATAGAAAAGTTCGTACTCTGTTTACTGCATATCGAATACATCACCCACGTTCGTCTGTCATGAGGTTGTATATCCCGCGGAAGTTTGGGGGTC
Organism: Thumatha senex; assembly: GCA_948477245.1. Classification (NCBI taxonomy): domain Eukaryota; kingdom Metazoa; phylum Arthropoda; class Insecta; order Lepidoptera; family Erebidae; genus Thumatha; species Thumatha senex. The sequence goes on along the minus strand of OX419733.1, from coordinate 1,019,157 downwards.
GAGGCTTCTTAAATGTTAAGACTCTCCACAACCGCGAGATATGCAACCTTATAGAATATTTTTTGTCAGCGGACGTTGGTATGCATCGGGATGTAGTAGTAGTAGACAATGGACTTACCCCGCTTAATCTGGCTAAAAAGAACTGGTGCAAACCTGTGATACTCACTACTGATGATCGCAGGGAGATATGGAGGAGCAAGGAGCTGCATGGACGATTTTTCCGGGCCCTATATGGGTCCGACGTAGATTTAACAGCATCTGTTTCCTGGCTACGGTTTGGTGACCTCTTTGGAGAAACTGAAGGTTTTGTCTGTGCAATTACAGACGAAGTAGTAATGACGAAAAACTATCGGAAGTATATTCTGAAGGATGGGACGATTGACATTTGTCGGGCATGTCATCGTCCGGGAGAATCTATTAGACATATTATTTCTGGTTGTTCTCGTCTTGCTAACGGGGAGTATTTGCATAGACACAATCAAGTAGCCAGGATTGTCTATCAGCAACTAGCTCTTAAATATAAACTTGTGGAATTGGAGGTGCCCTATTAACCCGACCCAGTTCTTGAGAATGGTCGTATCACTTTGTACTGGGATCGATCTATCATTACTGACAGGACTATTGTGGCCAATAAACCTGATATAGTAGTGATAGATCGAATAAAGCGTCGCGCAATGATTGTTGATATTACCATTTCACATGATGAAAATCTCGTGAAAGCAGAAAAAGAGAAACAATTAAAATATTTGGACTTGGCTCACGAGGTTGTCGACATGTGGGATGTGGATTCAGCAATCATTGTCCCGATAGTCGTATCAATACATGGGTTGATTGCCAAGAGCCTCGATCAACAACTTACGAGGCTCGCGTTAGGCAGCTGGGTCAAGCGCTTGATGCAGAAGGCAGTTCTCCTCGATACGGCACGCATTGTGAGGAGGTTCCTGTCTCTGGAACCATAACCACCGGTAGCTTGGTCCCTGTACCCGATACCGGTGGGCTACTATTTTTTATATTTTTAAATGTATTTGTTTTTATAGATATATTTAAAAATGTAATTTATATGTTTGTATTGTAAATAAAGAGAATAATAATATACTTTATTATTATTTACATTAAGTTAAAGCTACGAGATTTTCTCTTTTATTTACAGAAGGTATTAAAGTATAGGTGGGTATACTCTAATACCTTCTGTAAATAAAAGAGAAAATCTCGTAGCATTAACTTAGTGCTCTGTAAACGATCACTGCGTTAAGCAACCTACTTTAAGTTAGGTAACTATTTTGTGGTCACAATCTGTGCCTTTCCATTTCAACATGACGTTTTGGAAAATTGCTTATCGTTAAATATGGACGTATATAATACTTCTACCTATCACTTCGATGATAAAGGCGTGACTATTTCTCTATATGTATGATTTGCGAATAAAATTGAAAGCACAAAGTGCATACACTACAAATGAAGTATTAAAATGAAGATCTGATATTGTTGGAAGTGTATGCACTTTGTGCTTTCAATTTTATTCGCAAATCATACATATAGAGAAATAGTCACGCCTTTATCATCGAAGTGATAGGTAGAAGTATTATATACGTCCATATTTAACGATAAGCAATTTTCCAAAACGTCATGTTGAAATGGAAAGGCACAGATTGTGACCACAAAATAGTTACCTAACTTAAAGTAGGTTGCTTAACGCAGTGATCCTTTACAGAGCACTAAGTTAATGCTACGAGATTTTCTCTTTTATTTACAGAAGGTATTAGAGTATACCCACCTATACTTTAATACCTTCTGTAAATAAAAGAGAAAATCTCGTAGCTTTAACTTAATGTAAATAATAATAAAGTATATTATTATTCTCTTTATTTACAATACAAACATATAAATTACATTTTTAAATATATCTATAAAAACAAATACATTTAAAAATATAAAAAATAGTAGCCCACCGGTATCGGGTACAGGGACCAAGCTACCGGTGGTTATGGTTCCAGAGACAGGAACCTCCTCACAATGCGTGCCGTATCGAGGAGAACTGCCTTCTGCATCAAGCGCTTGACCCAGCTGCCTAACGCGAGCCTCGTAAGATGTTGATCGAGGCTCTTGGCAATCAACCCATGTATTGATACGACTATCGGGACAATGATTGCTGAATCCACATCCCACATGTCGACAACCTCGTGAGCCAAGTCCAAATATTTTAATTGTTTCTCTTTTTCTGCTTTCACGAGATTTTCATCATGTGGAATGGTAATATCAACAATCATTGCGCGACGCTCTAATCGATCTATCACTACTATATCAGGTTTATTGGCCACAATAGTCCTGTCAGTAATGATAGATCGATCCCAGTACAAAGTGATACGACCATTCTCAAGAACTGGGTCGGGTTAATAGGGCACCTCCAATTCCACAAGTTTATATTTAAGAGCTAGTTGCTGATGGACAATCCTGGCTACTTGATTGTGTCTATGCAAATACTCCCCGTTAGCAAGACGAGAACAACCAGAAATAATATGTCTAATAGATTCTCCCGGACGATGACATGCCCGACAAATGTCAATCGTCCCATCCTTCAGAATATACTTCCGATAGTTTTTCGTCATTACTACTTCGTCTGTAATTGCACAGACAAAACCTTCAGTTTCTCCAAAGAGGTCACCAAACCGTAGCCAGGAAACAGATGCTGTTAAATCTACGTCGGACCCATATAGGGCCCGGAAAAATCGTCCATGCAGCTCCTTGCTCCTCCATATCTCCCTGCGATCATCAGTAGTGAGTATCACAGGTTTGCACCAGTTCTTTTTAGCCAGATTAAGCGGGGTAAGTCCATTGTCTACTACTACTACATCCCGATGCATACCAACGTCCGCTGACAAAAAATATTCTATAAGGTTGCATATCTCGCGGTTGTGGAGAGTCTTAACATTTAAGAAGCCTCGACCCCCAAACTTCCGCGGGATATACAACCTCATGACAGACGAACGTGGGTGATGTATTCGATATGCAGTAAACAGAGTACGAACTTTTCTATCCAGGGTGTCCAGCTCTGTTTGAGTCCATCTGAGTAAGCCAAAGGAGTAGGTTAACAATGGTATGACCCAATCGTTATAGGCGCGCACCTTGTTTCCGCCTGATAAAAGACTTTTCAGTACCTTTTTCAGGCGGCCCAGGAAACGCTCCATTAACGATTGTTTCATACCCTTGTCATCAATTCCTAATGCCTGTGTCATACCTAAATATTTGTAGGCAATATTTTTTTTTAAATAAAAAAATTTGATTTTTAATCAAAAAAAAATTATGAGAAATTTTGCAAAATAATTGCTTTCAAAATTTATCCCAAACATTTGAGGATCACACAAAAATTTGCTCTGATCCGGGACTCGTAGAGCTGAGCGCGGCAGACGCTAATACTATTTTTTTTAGATTTTCCTTCTTGCTGCGTACAATCCGCTAAAGGTTAATCAAAAATATTTCCTTTAATTAGGTAATAATTGCACAATATGGCTAATGTAACTTTTAAGATTAATTAAATATAATGAATAATTTAAAAAGTATGTTTTTGTTATTTCCCTGCATTCTTTTGAGCAAAGCTCTATATAGGTATAAGCCTCGGCGAAAAGGGCAATTACCTGTCTCGTATTAGTGTAGTCCTCGCCTACGTCTCGGCCTTCAAACTCATACTCGACCTGCAATTGCCTGTTTCCCGGCCTTTGCAACAATGTGCTATTATTTTCCTAAAATTAAAATACTCTTCTCTACACACCACATTCGAATTCATTGTGTTAAACAGTCGAGTCTCTTTCAAGTCAATAAGCAATAAGATAAGCCGGTTTTGTCGAGATTAGCATTACTAAATTTAGTTTTTATGGCCCTAAATAATTTACGACTCTTGTGACATCTAACATTATCCCATTATAGCTGGCGCCTTGAGCGTGATGAAGATATATGTAGCAATTTTTAAAAAGGCAGTGTAAGCGAAAATAAATCCATAGCACTGTGCATACTTACCTAACCCGGAGTAATTAAGTTTATTCTATTTACAAATTAATTTCGTTATCATCATCGTCAATACAACAATCTTAGCAAAATTTCCCCTTATTTTATGGTGTTGAAATACCCACGAATGTCATGCCAGACTCGGTCACACGGTCCCCTAACTATCTGCCTAGTGCCGGGCACTGGAATGCCTTGGAAGGATATCCCAGGGTTTCTGACATGCTTTTGCTACCACCGCGGCCACATCAAATGGTGTGGGATGTTATCCGACTTCTTTGAGGGTTGGTTCAGATGTTATCACGCTATTTTCGGAGTAGGTTCAGGCGTCATCACGCTTCCTGGGGCGACTATCATGTCACGCCATCATCTTAAGCGTACTGTTTTAGGAAATCGAGCATCCCAACCGCCACCCTCAGGCCCCCACTCATGGAGACCGATAGTTTTGGGCGAAGACAAGGTTGCGACGCACTTACCGGGAGATATCTCGTAATTTATAATTATATAACTCGGGACTTGACGTGTAATAATATTTACTTACCCGGCGATTTGTATGCGTTGCAGCGATCTACTTCTACGGTGAGGGTTGATGATATGCATAGCATATGAAGCTATTTTTGTGTGTCCCTACCGTCCTTTTTTACTTAATACGAAAATTCTAATAGTACATGTACCTTAACCAAATCTAGTTATTGAACTTAACTTAGATTGAAAATTAATCGTCAGCTTATCAGAAAGAAAGGTATGTAAATTAAAAACATATAAGTATATATTTTTAAGTATACATTCAATTTAAAAAAAACTGAATTCATAGCTTAGTTCCTTAATAAATTACTGCGGATCAACAATATCAATAAAATTATATGTTATATTCTCTTTTTACAAATACGTGTATTCGAGATAAAATTGGCAGGAAATGACCTGAATATTGTAAAGATTATGAGAACAAATGAGCTTGCACGTAACTTCCAAGCGTACGGGAGAAATGAAAATATATTCATGTGGGATTCAAAGTGACACTTGTGATCGTCAGATTTTATCTATGTACCTATTCATAGTATCCGCCTCATTGGCAATGGCTTACGAATAAATGAAATGAATAATGAAATCTGTCACTGCAGCCAAAAAGCGTAGTGTGTTTTCAGATTATATTGTTACGAACAGGAGTGGTTTTAATAAAGAAATATACTCACAAACAACTTAATTATTTATTTTACAGCTTTTAATTAATTATTTAATTATATCCAATATTTATTACTAAAATTGGAACAAAATCTCCAGTACTTTAGCAATGATTCAACTCACACGAAATCACTTAATCACACGTACAAATGATCACAAAAGGAATGGCTCACTTATCCTTGGTATTGACGTCTCGGCGACCAGCAAGCAAAAAGGGACTTTGCTCGAATTGGCGCACCTTTATATAGGGCGCACCACCATACACAGTAGATAGCGGGTATACAGCTAATACGGCCTCTGCTAATGCGGCCACATCGGGCCGTCCTGGACCCGGGAACTCGTGGTGTCGCTGGGACCAGTAACAGCATCTGTCGATGGCCCACGTTCGGGACCGAGCGCTGCGCACCTGATGCTTGTGGTACAGGCTGTGGCGCACCTGATGCTTGTGGCACAAGGTGGGGCGCACCTTAGTCTGGTTTGTCAAATTCGTTATCTGGAAAATACAGTTACCAATATTAATACAGGCGATCGCTGTCACACAAATAATTCGTTTTGCAGTTAAGCATCCGCCTTTCACTATATCGCTTTCATTTAATTCATATAACTTGTACTCGTACGTCATCTAAAATCAGATCTCAAGCTCACATACTTCTCTCTAGAGACGTCTCAAAATAATAAAGAAATGGGCCCTTTTACGCTTTGTAATCCATGAGGTATCTTGAGACTTCAGCGGCGGTGTCAGCGTCACCTTCAGCAGCTCACCTCAGCTCACGATATCAGCAGCTTGTGTAAATCAGTTCATTTGGATTTCGGGTACACACTCTCAGAGGTTTCCCCAAAGACGGTCACACCATCTACCTACGCAGTGATATTCACTCCAGTGCAGCCCACGCAGTGATATTCACTCCAGTGGCACCCACGCAGTGACAATCACTGCAGTAGTATAATCAGTCGTGTTAAACATGACCTCCAAGACAAATCCCACAGGGCTAAATCCCACAGGGCCGGATCCCACAGGGTTAGATCCCACAGGGCCGGATCTCACATGTCAAGGACACATTCATCACTCACAATTGGTGGCATTAATTAAATGAAAGAAAGGGTAGTTATCGACAGAGAAATTAGTGACACTTGTGTGATCAAGCGGAAAACAAAATAAACGTTAAAAGAAACGTTCAGACACTTACAGTCGAAGAACTTGCGCACAATTCTGGACACCATTCGCCACGTCATGGCAAGATGTATTATGCCTGCGCGTTCACGCCCTTAGTTGTTGAGCTAGTTGAGATGTTGAGCCCCCTAAAGGGTTAACGCAATCCTGCGTCCAACTTTCCTATAGACTGTTGACAAAGCCTTCGCTATTCTTGGGCTTGGCTTCACCTGACCCCTATTAATTACTCTCCCTAGGCATTCTATCTCATTTGTGAGAAAAGTGAATTTGCGTAAGTGGATAGAAAACGCAGTTAGGTTACACAATACCGAAACACAAATATTCACTAAGTGAGGGTAGATTTGTTCCGTCTCTAGTGGGCTCAAATGTAGTTTGTCTTATCCCACTTCTGATGTTACGAACAGGAGTGGATTTAATAAAGAAAATATACTCACAAACAACTTAATTATTTATTTTACATACATACATACATATTGTCACGCCTTTATCCCTGAAGGGGTAGGCAGAGGCAAATTAAACGCCCACATTTCACCGTATGTATTTTTGTCCCACGTAACAGGTGGGGAGCCCATTGGCGTGTTGAAATGGACAGGCGCAGGCTGCGGAGACCCGCTGTTGAAATTTTTTAAGCCACCCATATGGCCTTTCAACTAGGCTTAACGACTGCCATTTTATTGGCAACCGGAACCAACGGCTTAACGTGATATCCGAAGCACGGAACTTGGGTGGGTCTAAAGGGCCGAATAAATTTAATAAAATGTGTCTAATTTAGATGTTAAATTTGGAAGAAATTTTGAACCCGTTGCCTTTTTAGTGAGGTGGTAACAAAAAGGCTAAAAAGTCTTATGGGCTTGACACTAATTAGCACGAACAATTAAAGTCCTGGTAGTCTCGAACTTTTTATTATTATTTTATATCATTTTTATTTTATTTTACAGCTTTTAATTAATTATTTAATTATATCTAAAATTTATTACTAAAATTGGAACATATCTCCAGCACTTTAGCAACGATTCAACTCACACGAATTCACTTAATCACACGTACAAATGATCACAAAAGGAATAGCTCACGTATCCTTGGTATTGACATCTCGGCGACCACCAAGCAAAAAGGGACTTTGCTCGAATTGGCGCACCTTTATATAGGGCGCACCGCCATACACAGTAGATAGCGGGTATACAGCTAATAATATATATATATTGATTGTCTTCTTCGGTGGCATAAGTAAAGTTCGACTCCTGGATTGAAACAAATTTCATGTGATCCACAAATGTGTTTTACGGAGTTTAAATGTTTTATTTTATATATAATATGTATGCATTTCAAAATATATAAGTAAATTTATCAGTTGTCAAGATATAAGCTTTTATTAGGTAAGTGGGAGCTAGATGTCACTTTGTAAAAAAGTGTCACACAATATTTATTTCTACATTACAATTATGAGTGTTAATGATTTCGTTCACATGCTACTAAGCCCTACCAAGATCTTCGTGGCCCATGTCAACTTAAAATGACAACTCGTGCACCTGCCGAACAGTAGACGAGGCTCTAGTGACGGTTTACTTCTTTGGGGTTGGGAGTTCCGAGGGCAATCTCCTTAAGGGCCTATAGATATCTCCTAAAACAAAGATGAAAAATCAAACATGGAATGTTGCCTCTGGTAGCGCACTATCACAAAGCTGCGCGCAGGAGCCTGACACCTCTGACAAGTGAGAGCGTCCAGGGTGGGCGCGGCCAGAGATCTTAGCCCCAACGCACCTCCGCTTTGCAACCTGGAGCATTGGCACGTTGACTGGGCGCGTGAGATAGAGATGACTGCAGTTCACACTGAAGGATAAGGTGGAGAGTGGATGTTCACATGAATCTAAATTCTTGTGAGAGACACGCTGGAAAGGCTGGCCTGGCAATTGCAGAAACGCTACACATTGTATTGTCGAAGATTTGATCGAGAGCACGGACCGGCTTTATAACCTATGGATCTGTATTTCACAAGTTGTTTCACAAGTGTCTAATATTGCCACTGACATCAATTGCAATATAAGACACGCATATTTTATATACTACTCGTAAGCGAAACAATATTCTACTTACATTTACCGGCGTTTCAAACGCGTTACAGCGCCTGTGGTCGCGGCTGGACTTTCACTACAGACAGGGGATGCTGAAGACCGTATGAAATGGAAGAATAGAAGTAGGAGGGCGGACCCAGACGTCGAATAAGTATACATAATAATTGGATGACGATCAACGATTTTATTTAACCAATGGGATACAAAATAATATTTCGTAGATTTTTCAATAACTTTATCTCATTCCAGAAGTAAGAGAAGTAAGTGGATGTTTATTTAAAACATAAAATCATTTTTAAGAAAATAAAACTGAACAACAAATTAACAGCATTCAAAAACAAAGTAACTTCGATTCGATAGGAAGCATAATTAAAATTCGTACAAATTACCTTTAAACTTCGGAGTTTCTCAGAAACTTTAACCCCAGGAAAGCCCTTAAAAGCTCTTCATAAACACAATATAAAATTAATATCCTGTCCTGTTTACTCCCGCAAATTGGTAACACAAAAAAATAATTGTCTCAACCTCCCTAATTGAGACGCTCAGCCGTGTTCCTCATTATAAATTATTTCATTAAAATTGTTATGAAATTATTTCTTTAAATTATAAGAAAGCTAATTAAATAAATGTTTTTGTAAAGCTAAGTATAGCTTTACAAAAACATTTATTTGATATTTGATATATTTATTTGATTTATATAGCAAATGTAACTATACATTCTATCAAAACCAGGAGAACACGATTACTTTCATATGAAGTCATATATTTTGATTGCTAACTAACTATCAATGACAGGGTATTCAGAGAGGACAGATCGCACGGCCTTCTTTCGCTTCCTGCAGATTCTTTATTCGCTTCATACATGCACGTCTAAGTACTTTTTACTTTACCGTTTTTAAACAATTTACTAACGTGGTTCTCATTATGTTAGCTTCGGCCCACCATGACCCATAGTACCTTCTGATTTCTGAGTTTTTAAATTTAGAGCCCTGCATAAAAGTTAATTATAGTTGTTGTCGTTAGTAACTTTTTTATGTCCATTTATTCATGAGGTGAAAGGCAAGGTTTCTTGTAGTACATATTTAAGTGAAACAGTTGTCCTAAAATTTTACTTAACTACGTGCTCTTTTAATCAGGTGTGATAGTAGATAACTACTATAGGAGCATTTCCAAATAAACTAATTAGATGTAACAACGTTGAAGCGCTCGTGGCCCCGCTAACTCAGAGTTCTATAAACGATCACTGCGTTAAACAAATTTCGCTATAGATGGTCCTTGGATGGGTGATCACTTTGTGGCAGGTACATTTGCGAGCGCTTCCGTGCTTCGGAAGGCACGTTAAGCCGTTGGTCCCGGATGCCAGTAAAACGGCAGTCGTTAAGCTCAGTAGAAGGCATCATGGGGACTTGAAAAATTTTAACAACAGGTCGCCACAGCCTGTCCATTTCAACATGGCAATGAGCTCACCACCTGTTACGTTGGACAAAAAAGGCGCGTAGTATGCCTCTGCCTACCCTCTCGGGGATAAAGGCGTGACAATATGTATATGTGCGTGATGTTACAACAATAACAAATAAGGGTAATAGTAATAATTTTAATGTTGTAAGTAAACACAGTGTTTCTTTTCATTCTTTATCCTCGGTATTCATTATCCTCGACGGTGAACCGTTCGCCGTCGTCATGTCACATCAACTAATTTAACATATTTACTAAAAATTCTTCATTTATAACAAACTTCTCCTCGGTATTGTCAAGGTACTTAAAGAAGAGTCTGTGAACACTTGCTAGAGTTTTGTTTGCCGTCGAAACTAAACGGTAAGTCAGTCAACTTTAAATGTTCGAATTTATTTTAAACATCCTTTGTGCGGTTCTTCCTATTCTCAATTATACAACAAACTTTAACAATAAACAAAAAGTATACATACATGTGTGTCAAATACATGATATGTTATTTTTTTATTCATTACGAATAAATTTAAAAAAAAAGCATTCTCCACTTCTTCATTCTATCTAAACAATAACTGTGTGAAATTTCATACCATATCTTCCGTACTCGCAATTTTCTTAAAAAGGAGGTATAAAAATTTCGATTCACTAATTAATATAATAGACAATGTCAAACCAACCAGCTAAAAACACTTTTTCTCGTATATTACAATGAATAAAAGGGATATTATGGATTTAGACATTGATGATTGATTCCATTGACAAGCGAAATTCACCAAACGCGTTTTGTGGGAATATTAGATAGCTGTTAATTGAATACACTGAAAGGACTGACTTTGTTTGGATGTCACAGCTTAAATGGTTTTTGGTCCACTTGTTAGAAATTCAATGCGGGCGTAGCGACAATTCACATTAAAAATATAACTTAAAGGTACCAGAGTCTGTTTTGAAATTTTAAGGCAATTATTAATTATGATCAAAAATATTTATTCATCATTCACGCCTTTATCCCCGAAGAGGTGGCAGAGGCATATATTTATACGTCCACATTTCACATTGAGCATTTTTGTTCCCCGTGACAGGTAGTGAGCACATTGATGTGTTGATATGGTCAAGCGTTTGTAATTTGTCAAACTTTTACTGTAAATATTTTCTTACAACAGAGTTTTCGTTACGTACGTTACGAATAATATAAAACCATGTTCTGGTTCATTTATAGTAAACTCATCAGACAGAAACATTTCTGGTTGTGCTTTCCAAAGTTGACTTAGAAATAAACGTTACCTTAAGATGCTCAGAAAAATAATTCCCAAATATAGCCAAGTTGATTTGGTTGATACGTTCAATATTTCTCGTTAATTAAGGTTCGATGTAACGACAAGAACTGACTGACAATGGATGGATACCGTTTCCATTCATAGGTATTTCTTTGTCCAAAGATTAAGGCGGGATATTTTCTATTGTTCGATATGGAGACGTAAAAATAGTAAGTTTAAGACTGTCTAGTTTGATAACTCGATTTTAATCAGAGATTGAGGAAGAAAGGAGCAGCAGTTATTTAATAAAAGACTATAAAGATACTAATAGAATTCAGAACTGAATACCCTCCGTGTATTCCACCACAATGTCTATAATATTATTCTCTCTCTTTCTCTTTTCTTCTTTTATTTCCTTCCTTTTCCTCTTTCATCTTCACTTACATTTCCTTTTGCTTCCGAAACATTTCATTTAACACTTTTGGAGCCACTTATTTGCGGTGACACCTTGTCATCGAGAACTATGACTAATAAACATTTAATACTAAAACTGATCCAACCAACACTAAACAAACAAAATATTAATTAATTGACGGAGCTTATATCAAAATAACTTTACGGAACTGTGCTTTACAACTAAAGCACACGAGAATAGAAGTTATACCAGAATATATCGTTGTTTAGATTCTCTGATTTACAAAGGGTTGCTCAACGGTGGATGCAGGGGTTGCTTTACTCAAAAGTATTTTTGCGGCTTGGGAGGATTCGCAGGATGCATTAAGTGTGTTTTGCGATTTATCTAAAGTCTTCGATTGCGTTCATCACGAAACTCTTGTAAAGAAATTACGCCACAACGGTATCAGAAATAAAGCTCTCGACCTTATGACTTCTTATGTAAGCAATAGAATTCAGAGGGTTGAAGTAAACGGTAAACGATCAGCAGGATCTCCAGTTGTAATGGGTGTTCCACAGGGATCAATCCTTGGTCCATTTCTTTTTTTGATATACATTAATGACTTACCATACTATGTTGGGGATAAACATGAGATTGTGCTGTTTGCGGATGATACCTCTTTGACATTTAAAATTAATAGACAATTAACTAATTATGACGATGTTAACAGTGCACTCTCAAAAGTTGTTCATTAGTTTAACGTTAATAATCTTCTTTTAAATGATAAAAAAACTAAAGTGATTAAGTTTTCGACACCTAATGTGAGACAAGTGGCGACCAATGTGCAACTTAATGGATCAGGGTTGGATACTGTTGGAGCTTCTGTGTTTTTGGGTAAAACTATTGATTCAAAGTTGCAGTGGGGATCACACCTAGAAAAATTGTCAGACAAATTAAGCTCTGCTGCATATGCAGTAAAAACAATAAGACGGCTCACTGATGTTGAAATGGCTAGAATAGTTTATTTCAGTTATTTCCATAGCGTTATGTCATACGGAATTCTTCTCTGGGGAGACTCAGCGGACATTAATACGATATTTATTTTACAGAAGAGAGCTGTGAGAGCAATATACCAGCTTGGTCCCAGGGTATCTCTAAGAGAAAGATTCAAAGACCTTAATATTCTTACCGTTATATCACAATATATATATGAGAATTTACTTTATGTGTACAAAAACATAGACACATTTCTTAAAAAAAGTGATATACATAATGTAACACTAGGCATAAAGATAATCTTGTATTACATTCTACTCGTCTCGAAATAATCAGCAATTCTTTTATGGGGCAATGTATACGATTCTATAACAAACTTCCCGATGAAATTAGAATATTGTCAATAAATATGTTTAAGACAACAGTCAAGGCCAAATTGTGTAACAAGGCATATTATACAATTTCAGACTATATAAATGATAAAAATGCACGGGAGTAAGTCGCTCTAAGTCAACACACATAAATATACAAATATAATTAATAATAATAATAAAGAAACATTATAAATATAATGTACATTTGTTCAACATAAGTGATCTGAAACGTCAGGTTAACTAATATAATTATATGTAATTTGAGTTTGTTATTGTGTGAGCACCGTCCACATAGCTTTTTATAAATTTTGAAATTGACATGATGGTTGCTGTGCAGTTTGAGTATGTCATGCTCGCCTAAGTGTCCTGGCAGTGGTGGTGCATGTATCGGGTCGCCTTATTCCCTATAATACGGTTCAGTAGGGCGATGGCTGATATATGCGTCATACCCGTGAACGGGTGCCGCCTGTTGGGACTGGTCAGCTCATAGCTGTTATAGCAATTATTACAAATAAAACTATTTATATTTAAGGCAAATTAAGTTTAGTCGACTGTTCTCACGTAACTTCAAAGGATCAATGTAAGTTTAATATTGTAAGCCATACCTGCATTTTAAAATAGCAGCCATTTAGTTTCTTGCCGGAGTCTTCCTCATAAGGGTGGGCTACCTTTAAAACTGGCAACTAGAAATGCTCTCACCTTGATTTGATTTGGTTTACTCATTACCATGTAATTTGTTCAAATATCATGTAAATAAAACTCATGTAATTACTGGCAGAAAAGAGTGGCCATGAGTTTTATTGCCAGGTTCTTCCTCAGGCTCTACCTATTGCGTTGCGAATCTGGCAGTAAATGTAAATGTAGAAGCAATAATCTTGACGTTTATAAGTGTTACTTTGTGACCTACATGAATAAAGATTTTTCACTTTCACATTACCTTGAGAAATTTTTGGAGATCGGTGCAATTGTTGAACAGGATGAGTATGTGTGTGCCTATTTGACAAAGATCTGAGGAGGCTCTTTGTAAGAGTATTTTATTTTTATATTTAATGTAACTGATTGGGAAGTAAGAGTAGTCTGGGGCTTTGTGGAGGAGGGCAGCGGATTTTGCGGCTTGATCGGCTAATTCATTTCCAGGTATATTGACATGGGCTTTAAAGTAAAACGAATGTTTAAGTCGATATGCTTGGCAGTGAAGAGTAGTTGCTGAATTTGAGAGGCTAGATGATTGGTAGTGTTCCATTAGACCTAATTTGGAATTGGATATTATGGATGATTCGGATGATCGGTTGGTGAGGATGAACTGTAAGGCTTATAGAATCGCATATAGTTCGGCTTGAAAAACTGAACAGCTATTATGTAGTTAATATTTTTTTGTGGTGATAGTCTGATTTTGGCGGATTAATATCCATGCGGCTCCAACTTGGTTATCGTATTTGCTGCCATCCGTGTAGAGTTGGTGAGTGTTAGAGGTGGTGATGTTGTCTAAGTTAGTAGTCGTTAAGGCTTCAGTAAACTGTATTCCTGTGCGGTATGACGGGTGCAGTAATTCAGAAGGGACGCATGGTTGTTCGAGTGAGATGTGAGGGGGAAGGTAAGCAGATTTGCGGGTGATTTTGGTGATTTCAGAGTCAGCGATGGAACGAATCTTGTCCGGTAATGGGGTTAGTTGGGCTAACGAAATAGCAGTGGATGTACTAACTGTTCTGAATCCTTGAATTATTTTAATTGCGAAAAGTCTTAGTAACGAGAGTATTTTTTTCTGAACGGTAATGGTGTTGAGGGCTTTTGCCCATATGCCCGAAGCGTAGAAGATAGTAGGTTCTATTACGGAGTCGTAAATTATTAAAACATTCGCAGAGTTATTTAGAATTTGTATATTTTTTTGGTTTTATCAATGCAGTAATCTACATGTCGAATAAATCGAAGTTTATTGTCTAATATTATACCTAGATATTTGAAATATGATGATATTTTGCCCCTCTAAGCAAAGTTTTATTTTAGTGGCATTTTTAGAGAAGCCCATTGCTTGTGTTTTGTCAGCGCCAAATGTCAACTTGACAGAATGCCCCCATTCAGCCATACTGGACAGGGTATCGTTTGCCTTTAGTTCTAAGGCTTCAATGGTTTTAGCCTGTACAAAAATGAAAACGTCGTCTGCATATGCCTGAATGTGGACACCTTCTGAAAAGACCCCGTCCAGAAGTTCATCCAGTATGAGGTTCCACATGATGGGTCCACATACTGAGCCCTGAACACAGCCCTTAGTGTTTGTTTTTTCAGCTGTACAATCAGAGAAGTTAATAGTGACTGTACGATTGTTAGTGTAATTAAGTAGGATGTTGTAAATGTTGAAAGCGCAATTTAAGGTGCGTAATCTGTGGAAGATGGCGGGCCACCATGCGTTATCAAAAGCTCCTTTGAAGTCGAGTGAAATTGCCACTGTTAGTTCCTTTTTCGCTAGTGCTTTTTGGATAGTTTCAACAACGTTGTGTAGTGCATGAGTAGTTGATGTCTGTGTTTTAAAACCATATTGTTTTTCGGAGGAGAGGTGATTGCAATTTAAGTGATGAGTCAGTCGGTTTGTCAATATATTTTCTAGTAATTTGCCGAAGACGTCTATGAGGCCAATGGGTCGACATGAAGATGCTAGTGTGTGGTCTGTTTTGTTAGGTTTGCGTATAATTTTTGCTACGGCTAGCTTCCATGGGGTGGGAAAATGGCCCAAATCGAAGCGCCAGTTCAGTAGGTCGGTGATGGTGTCTGGGAAGAGGGTGGCGAATTGAAGGCAGATATTGAAGGTCAGGTGGTCTAGCCCGGGAGCTTTATTTGGGTTCATGGTGCTTAAGCATGTGATTATTTCAGAATGGGCGATGGGGGGGTCGGGTTGAGTGTTTGATGGTTGATTCATAGATGATCTCATTTGTCTTTGTCTGTCTGTGGTATAAGGGGTGTCATCGGGGTAGAGTTGCTTTAAAAAGGCGGCAGCAGTGCTGATAGAATCAGTGGTGTATGTTCCGTCAGGCAGTTGAACTGTTGTGGGGGGGGGGCGTCTTATGGGAGTTGTTTTTATGATTCTGTTTGTAATAGAGTAAACGTTTTCTTTAGTTTGTCTGGTACAGAACTCTCTAAAATTTTCGATAGAGGTAGTTTTTATAGCTTCGGAGTATTGGAGTTTAAGAGCGGTTTGCTAAGCGATGATCTCGGTCAGTGGGAAGCCCCTTCGCTTGTAATTATGCATTTTCCGGTGTATATTGATCACTTTAGCATTGAGAGTGTCTAAGCGTTTGTTCCACCAGGGAGGTCGGCGGCAGTATGGCCTATGGAGTGGCACTAAAGTGTCGCAAGCATGTTGAATGGCTTGTGTCATTTGAGTAACATATGAGTCAATTTGTAGTACATTTTTATTTTCAAAGTTGGGTTTGGTATTTCGTTTATTGGTTATTAGTGTGACGAATTGATCTGTAAGTGTATCCCATTTGACGTTTCGAGTATAATATTTATAAGTAGTAATTTTTTTGTCCTTGGTGAGTTTGGTGTTATGGAGAGAGACTTGGAAGTGAATGGCTTTATGATCTGAAGAGGGACAGATGTGTGGGCATACTGTTCAATCCATAACGTGAGATGTGTATGAGTTTATGATCAGGGTGAGGTCGATGTATGAAGTACGTATTGTGTAATGTGTGCTGGCGGTAAACGTAGGTTCATATCCATAGTTGCAAATGTGTAAATTGTGGTATGTGGTGAGGTCAAATACTTTGTTGCCTTTGACATCACTACTGTATTGATAGCTTTTTGCTAAGAGTATTTATTTATTTATGTACGCACAGAGCTCAATTATAAAAGGAAAAAAATAAAAAATAACATGAAAAACAACATTGTACATAGGTCTACTTATTTCAATAGAAATCTCTTCCAGTAGGCCTGAGAGAGGAGAAATTGTAGAAAACAGAGCTATGTAGTGTGCGTAGGTTAATAAACTTTAAGTAGGTTAATTAACACTTCATCGCTATTTTGAACTGAAATTTCGATCTTATTGCATTGTGAATGAAATATCAACATTTCGAGGAAATGGGTCTCAAATTAAAGTTTATATCCATAAATACATACAAATAACTCTACATAATTATATATTAATAATTATGTTTCTATGGGTAAATCTTTACAGAAATATTATTATGTTTTATTGGCAGATAACTGATGTTATAAGGAGTAACTAGAGTAACATTTTATTTTATTTTTTGATAACGTGGTCAGTAGCGTAAGTGGTATTATAAGCGACTGACGTGACGCGTCAAGGCCCGGGTTCGAAACCCGGGTCGGAATAAATATTTGTTTGATTCACAAATATTTGTTTTGTAGTTTGAGTGTCCTATGTATATAAAATACTTATGTATTTCTAAACAGATACATACTTAGAAATATACATCAAGTAGTAAGCTTAAAGCTTAGTTTAGACTAGATGACACTGTGTGAAAAGTGACCTACATTATAACCTTATTCCCACCAGAACGAGAACTACGTCGGTGAAACTGGCAAGTAAACGTTAGTAAACCAAAATATTTGAATCGCTGTTGCAGCTATTTTCTTTTCTGCTGAGTGTGGATCCAATCGTAATAGGCTTGTGTTCGCAAATGTCAACCACTTCACATAACAGTGACATTAATCTTTTTACTGTTGTTAGAGTTAAGTGGTTTTCCCAAGAATAACACATGCCTTATTCTATTAAGTTACTTGAAAAAATATACTCAACGCTATCGTTTTTTCACCAGTTTATCTAGTGCATGTTTACTTTGATGTGTTAGAAGATTTAGGTACTGACTTTACCAAAAAAGAAGTTTTATAATGTGATATAATATTATTTTAAACTTACATGGTCATTACTATTCAAATTACTACAATTAACGGGATATTTACCATGTTCTATTGTATTGTTGAGATTCCTATATTTCGGCACTGTTTCAAGCGCCATGATCACGGATGTACTGAAGAGCTGCGAGCTAGTTGTTTGTTGGCAGACCGTAGCGATCTACCCTCTTTCTGACTCGTTTATTACACAGCACATTAACACTACCATTGTTCACTGTGTCACCTCGAACTCGATCACGATCCCGACACACAAAACTCACAGTATCACCTCGCGATATTTTTACGGCTCTTTTATGTTTAGTTGTGAAATGGCGAATCACTGGATTCCAGACGCTCGACAGTTGAAACCCATCGTCCCTGTTAAAGGTTTTATGCTTTTTTATTTCTATAGCTTCCTTAACCATTCTAGGTATATAGTGGCGTTCTGACGAGAGAATCTGGGGATTGTGTAACTCAATCCAGTGGTTTGTACCTGCCTCTAAGAGATATTGAGCTATCGCGGATTTATGTGGTTCGTTGTTTTTCACCGCCGTGATGTGCTCTTTTATTCGGCATGAGATACTTCTCTTGGTCTGGCCTATGTACGAGCTCCCACAGCTGCAGTCTATTTTGTAAACACCTGGATTTTCTAATGGGAAACTATCCTTGGGCGTACGCAGGCATTGTGATAATTTCCTGAAAGGGGTAAAGACAGTTTTCACTGAAAACCGCTTTAAAGCGTTAGCGACCCTGTCAGTTACACCCTTCACGTATGGCATGTGCGTATGTTGTCTTTCCACTTTATAGTCCAGACGCTTAGGTGTTCTAGCGTGTCTAGGTGACATGATTCGTCCGACATAGCCGTTGCTCTGAAGAACGCCCCTTAGATGGTTAATCTCTTCTTCTAAGTGTTCCTCGTCACATAGACTGTATGCGCGGTCAGTAAGTGACGTCACTACAGAGTTCAACTGGCGTGGGTGGTGATGCGAGCTGGCATGCAGATATCGGTCAGTGTGGGTGGGCTTCCTGTATACGGAGTGGCTAATCGAACCGTCCTCCCGAACTCTTACCCTTACGTCCAGAAACGAGATCGTCTTTTTCCAATTCATACGTGAACTGGATTTTCTTGTGAATGCCGTTCAAGAATGCCACGCAATCCCGAACAGCTCTCTCGTCACCTTCGAGCACACCAAAAACGTCATCCACATATCTCTTCCACATTAGTTTTCGTTTATACATGGATTTTTTTTTTAAACAGTACGTCTATTATTATATAATTATTGTTTCTTTATTATTTTGTTCTGTTTGTATATTTTTGTGTGTTGACTAAAAGCAACTTAATCCCTTACATTTTCATAATTAATATAGTCTGAAATTTAAAATATGCCTTGTTACATAATTATATATATTGTGCACATAAAGTAAAAGCGCTCGCGGCCCCGCGGTCTCAGTGTTCTGTAAACGATCACTGAGTTACGCAACTTTCACTATGGTCCTTGGATGGGTGACCACTTTGTGGCATTTATATTTGCGAGCGTTTCCGTGCTTCGGAAGGCACGTTAAAGCGTTGGTCCCGGTTGCTAGTAAAATGGCAGTCGTTAAGCCTGGTTGAAGGCCTTATGGGCGGCTTGAAAACCTTCAACAGCAGGTCGCCACAACCGGCGTCTGTCTATTTAAACACGGCAATGGGCTCACCACCTATTACGTGGGACAGGAATCCACACGGTGAAAAGTGGGCATATAATATGCCTCTGCCACCCCTTCGGGGATAAGGCGTGATGGATATTTTCATATATTTTTTAAAGTAAATTCTCATTTATATTTGTATATATAACGGTCAGAATATTCATTTGTTCTTATTTTAAATATCTTAATAAATTACAATTAAAATACTTCCCGCACTAACAACCGGCGATGCAAACTACCGCGGCCAGCCTAATCGTCTAAATGCTCAAAGTTACCACGTTCATTACTGAGTGTGGAATGATGTTAATGAATGTTTAAAAAGTTCAAAGAATACTCATGATTGTTGGCACTTGGTGGAGTTCGTTAACAAACATCACTAAAACAAGGTCATTTGTACTATTTTCATTGTATTTTTAAGCCGTGAGGCGAGTTCGGTCAGGTTTTGATAATTAAATAAGAATAAAAATTATGAAAAATTTGTTTTAGTAATATTATAATGTTGCCAACTTCTTTTTAATCTATCCAAAATAACCAGTTTTATTCACAGTTAAAAATAAAAGACAATGGTTACCTTTGTTAAATTATTTTTTTTAGTAAGCTTATGACTCATTTATATTTATTTATCTATCACGCCTTATCCCCAAAGAGGTGGCAGAGGCATACATATTGCATGCCCACTTTTCACCATGTGTATTCTTGTCCCACTTAGCCCATTGTCGTGTTGAAATATACAGACACAGGCTGTGGCTACCTGCTGTTGAAATTTTCAACTTGACTCAACGACTGCCATCTTACTGGCAACCGGGACCAACGGCTTAGCGTGCCTTCCGAAGCATGGAAATGCTCGAAATTATTAATATCAAAAACTACCATAAAAGACAAAAAAGTAGTTCCTACATCACGTTACAGTCACACGAAGGCGCACTAAGGTTATCGAGATTTATGACAGTTGCTATTTCACTGTTACTTACAATATTTCTAGTCAAAATTTCAATTAAAATATTTACGTTGCATTTATTAAAAAACTGCTATGAGCATAGTGATTCATATTTTTATAGGCGATATATTAGGTTCATTCCCTTTTGTCTTAAGAAATTGACATAACAGGTTCTGTAGACATTCGGTCATCAGATAAAAACAAAAGATCACAATCCAGCCTCGACCACGGGCGCTGCAACGCGCTCGAAACGTCGGTGAATGTAAGTACAAATTTGTTTCGCGTGAAGTCCCGAGTAGTATATAAAATAAAAGATCACAAGTCAAAGTTATACCACCTCTCGATCTGCGTTTTGATTTAAAATACCATCCAAATCAGCATATTCGTTGATATTAACATAAAATTAGGTACTCGACATACAGTATATATGAGAGTACTAGCTTTTGCCCGCGGTTTCGCTCGCGTGGTTTTTGTATATTCATTACATAAAGTTCATTACTTGTCGGTATAGATTGTTACTAACTGTTAATAGATTCCATGAGTACTATATACGTACTTATTATCCTGTAGTAGGTAATCTGGAAAGTGTTTAAGGTTAATGCTCCACACTGAGCTAGCCAGATAAGTAAGTACAGGGTGTTTATTAAAGTATTTTTTTTCTTAGCTATGACCTCGTCTGTTAGTCAGTAGGTACACTACTTCCAAACAAAGCCAACCTGGGTCCAACAATTTCTTTCTTGTTGTTCTTTGGTCCAATTTATGCGTTCTTGATCACTCTCATCTCTCTACATCACTTAGTATCATACGATTTCTTTTAGAGTGGTTTGTTGAATATTTTGAGAGCAGATCCGCGTTGTTCGTTTGCCGGTCTCAGCTCCTCTCAAAGGTCGTTTTCAGATTTAAGATGGAAATCGGGTACCTTCCACTTTCGGGTTGAATTTCTCATGGCTGATATGCCGAAATCTTACCGTCTAAAATCGCACGGTGCCCATCTACCTATGACCCGCTGTCCCGCTTGAACTTTCGAAAGGATAGCCCCAGGGCATCTGACATACCACTACGGGTCACTCGGGGTGTTTGGGTGTTATCCTACTACTTTAAGGGTAAAAGATGTATGTATAGTTATCATGCCACGCCACCGTCCAGAGTCTTCTGTAAAGACGGCGAGCAGCCTCCCACCGTCTTCACGCCCCGGTCATGGAGGCCTTTAGTCCTGGGCGAAAAAATGTCTGCGGCGCCCGAGCTGCAGAACTCGAGAGAAAGAATGTTCTCCCGCTCCCTCATCACTGCCTCTTTCGTAAGCATGACTTGCACACAAAACCATGCAGCGGCTACCTATTTGCTGGTGTAAAGCTTAACGCTGCTCTTTTAAATCATCTTTAAAATTCCTGGCAGCTAACTCCATTGCATGATGCCGAAGTGTGGCGCCGCTCCTGGCCTGACTGGTAGAAGCGAAAGTCAGAAAGTGTTTGCAGCATCGTTGGTTTGGATGTATCTTAGCCGGCATGTTCTGTCACGGTGCCCTCGTTCACCGTAATGGCATTGAGGAGGAAAATACTAAAGGTGCGCCGCCTTATAGCTGTTATGCGCGATCACGACTGAAGTGGCGGTGGTACCCTGTCCAGCAAAATTCATATAAGACCCCGTGTTTCGGGCGTGCATTTTAGCGCACGCTCAACCGCTTTTCATAACCTTGAATCGCAGTGACTTAACTTCTCGCTTATCTTGCGTCTCGGAAGTGGCGATACGAACTATTTGGTGGTTTAGAGGTTAGCTCCACGACTGGTAGCTCCCCAAAAAGCCGCTCTGCTGCTCCTTGCAGCAACTTAGTGAAGGGCCCTAAAGCATTCCATCACGAACAAAAAATAAACTTCTCAAATTTGAATCTCTACCTACTTAAGCTAGGAGTTCAATAAAAAATTAAGCATGAACAAAATTGGCGATAAAGGCGTGACAATATGACAATATGTATTAATTAATATAAAACACTTTATATAAATTGGAAATATAAGCGTTTGACTATAATCTATAGTTCCGCACACACCATACCTACATTTACTAAATTATATAAAGGATAGACAGAGGTATAAACCATAATGACAGATAACTTTAATATTAGATCCATACACACACACACAGTACATACACACAGTGGTTGGCAACGCGAGTGAATAATCATCTTTGGTTTTGCAAAAACCAAATGTATTTAGGCTATGGTGAACATTTTTCGTAAGGTTGCTTATTTTTTACCTCAATAGTACAAAAAATTGTTTGTTTAATCAAAAAATAGTTTTTTTTTGTTATAATCCATTGGTCCCGGTTACCAGTAAAATGGCAATCGTTAAGCCAAGTTGAAGCTTTAAGCCAAGCCAATTTAAGCCAAGTTGGAGCTTTGACAGTTATCAACAGCAGGTCGCTACAGTCTGCGCCTGTCCATTTTAACACGGCGACGGACTCATAACCTGTTACGTGTGACAAAAATGCATACTATGAAATTTGGGCGTATAGTATGTCTCTGCCAACCCCTTCAAAGATAATGACGTGACAATATGTATGTATGCATTGCATATAAAACATTATACATTAGTAGCGACTGCCATCGGCCTACCGACCTCCTGAGCTTTCCGAAGCACCTTCACCAGAACCTCCACCATCAGTTAGCAGGTGCTAGTGAAGTGGGATTGGGCCAAGTGAGTATTCTTTTAGTGTAAAAATATCACTGAAGTTGTTGTTGGATAACTGCAGATATTGCAGAATCGTCATTCATACAAAAGTTAAATGAGCTTGGATTACTTTACTTCACTGATCCTTTACCCATTAACACAAGAAACTTGTTATGTAACTAAAAGCAAAATGTCTGCTGAAATGTGATTCATATTCTTTCAAAGGGTAAACGTCTAAAAGTAGAACTTGCATAAGGCACTTAACTTCAGTGATCCTTTACCCATTAGAGGCTGTAACTGAAAGAAGCGTATATCTGCTGAAATGTGATTTGTACTTTTGAAGTGGTCACAAATCCAAAATTTGAATGCACTTAGGTAACTTAACTTCTCTTTTTGTTTAGTTACCAGTGAATGCAACTTGATATGAGTATGTGCATAACTGAAAACCAGCGAGAATGTGACAAATGGAGTTTATATGAAAGTCAATCCATACCAAATACTTTGACCTGTCCAATGTATGGAGAGTCTAGTAAAATGTAGTTCAAGCTGTAATATTACTTGTGTTGAACCGATTTGGATGAAATATAGCGCAGTATTTAAGCTGGAAAAGTAACCACAATATTGTAATAAGACATTTGTGATCAACCACCTGGATTTTGTTTCAACCCCGAACAAACAAACACACAAACAAACAAACAGACACAAAGAAAAAAAACACAGTTTTGGACTCAGAATCCCTTAACTAGTCGATTACAATTACTTTTTTTTGTTTATTTTCAATGTACGTCACGGCTATTTTTACAATTTAAAATAGTATAGATCTACTCTTGCTACTATAAAAATTAGTATGTCGATGACATTGGTCAAACGAAAAAAAGGAAAATTTAATGCTAAAAAAATTCAAACAGCATATTGAACAATGAGCTTCTAGCAGCCACCCCATTTCATGCCAAATCATCTAACCCGAAAATGTAAAACCCCTTCGCTTGTAGTAAATCAACTCGTACTCGTACACATTGAAAATTTATCTTTTTAGGGTATTCATAAAAAGTTCCTCTTTTGTCAAATGCCACGATCCGCCTTTTCTGTATAACCGCATTATCACCTTTTAGGTGCCACTTTCAACTGATATCTTCATTTTGCATTATAGTTGGCAAACATTGTTGGTTAAAGTCTTTTATGCATGATTTATTAGTAAGTATGTAAGACTCCTTATTGTATATCAATAAATTCATTTCGACTTGACAAATCGAGTAAATTCTTAGATTCTGTGGATCAGTGTAATTTCCATAGAGTAGTGCATTATTATATAGTTGACAAAGTGCTTGGTTCGAAGAGGAATAATATTGTTCATTGCTCTGGTTCTGTAGTCTGATGGTTAGGTATTGCGATAAATCAATTGCTTGGTCAGCAGGAAAAAATCGAAGGTATTAGTCATATTACATTTTACAAAAGTATAGACAACTTGATAATCACTATCCGCATGCGAGCTATACATTCTTGCCAACCCCAACTGCAGAATAGATAGCTGTTCGCATCTTTAGAATTCTTGAGTTGTCTATGTAACTTCCTTCTAATGACCACCAAATTTGTGTATGCACTCTAATTCTTTCTGTGCTTGAGTATGTCACTGATTAGCAACTTGGTTTGAACGCCTATAGAACATTTGTGTAAGATAGTGTAGATTTTGGCAATCAATGTTCTCGTAGGTATCAGAATATCGTATGTTGTTTAAGTGGATCCCCATATGTCTTCGATTGAAATTCTCGTAGCAGAGTGAGAATCCAATAAAGAGTTCAATACACCTTTACCAAAATATCTCAAACAATGGTTTATATTCCACAATGACAGTTGTGGTCATTCAGTCATCGGAATCCCTGAAGTTGCGTTGCACACACTCATTTCAACAGATTTAATAATTAATCTTACAGTAAAATATTTTTTTTTTTAGTAAAGTGTGTACACAAATAGTATAATAATATAAATAAATATTCAGAACCACAACTAACAGCAAACATTCACTCAACATAATATTAATAATGAGGTTAGTAGAACGTTTATTATGCGTAGTTCATAAATTCTCCAACGAAACAACATGAACAATACGACATCGAACTTCTTATTGTTTTTTTTTTTCTGGAAATAAATCGTTAAGGTTACAACCGAAAATCAGCGCCAGATGTTTCTACTTGACACAAAGCTGATCTGATTACGATTTTTCGATTGGCTCTGAGACGCGCCCTGCGTTACAATGATCTGTTGTACAATATTTTAATGTTTCTTCTTTATCTGTTGCGAGTCACGTTGCGTTGTAAATAAATTGATTACTTCTCTTTCTCATTTCGTGTTTGTGATTCATACTTTAAATTACATTTAGTGACCTTGTCAGTTTATTATTACAACTTCTTATTACTGAAATATATATTAAATAGCGTCTATAACTTGAAAGCATTAACAATGTGATTTTTTAATTTTAAAATTATATACTATGATGTTATATCACCCTGGGTAGGGAAGAAGAAGGGTAACGTCAGGTTTTAGTCGGTAGTAGCCCGGCAAAGCAATCATGTGGATTTCCACACGAAAAAGAAATGATGTAATATAGGTATAGTTAGTATTCTAGTTTTTTGATTATTTTCAGATAGATTGGATTAAATTTAGTATTTTTATAATGATTATTACATTATTATCATAATTCAGAACGTAATAATATATGTGTTTTAGTGCTCTGTAAATTATCACTGCGTTAACCATCTTTTACTACAGCTAGTTCTCAGAAAGGTAACCACTATGTGACATTTCCTTTTATAAGCGGTTCCGTGTATCTGAAGGCACGTTAACCGCTGGTCCCAATTACCAGTAACATGCACAACCGTTAATATTTGAAACGACTTCCCGCGTGTTACGTGCGACAAAAATGCTTATGGTGAAATGTTGTCGTATATTATGCCTCTGCCACCCCTTTGTGGATAAAGGCCTGACTTTAAAGTTTCTATTTTATATAACTTAGTAACTGAAAATGCGAAGCTGACTGTATTTTATTTTAAAAGACTGGACTGTTTCGTAGGTTGGCACATAATACAAGTTGCTCGAAAAGTATAGATACGCCACGTGTGCCTTTTTTCAAAGTTTTATGTAATCTTATTTCTGGAAATCAATTTGACCTTACAACAGTGCGCTACAAATTATTGTAAAATTTCAACAAGACAGTTTTCAGTTACCGAAAATGCAAAGGCATATTAAACGCCCACATTTCACCGTATGCATTTTTGTCCCACGTAACAGGTGGTGAGCCCATTGCCGTGTTGAAATGGACAGGCGCAGGCTGCGGCGACCTGCTGTTGAATTTTTTTAAGCCGCCCATAAGGCCTTCAACTTGGCTTAACGACTGCCATTTTATTGGCAACAGGGACCAACGACTTAACGTGCCTTCCGAAGCATGGAACTGGGGTGGGTCTAAAGGGCCGAATAAATTTAATAAAATGTGTCTATTTTAGATGTTAAAATTGGAAGAAATTTTGAACCCGTTGCCTTTTTAATGAGGTGTAAAAAGGCTAAAAGATCTTAATGTGCTAGACACTAATTAGCACGACCAATTAAAGTATGGTATATATTATATGTATGTATTATATTACAAAATAATGGTAAAGTAACACTTGATTGCACAGCATCACTTAATTTTGAATAATATGGACTGAAATTGACTATTAATGAAAGTACAATAGACGTCATCAAGTGCCGAGTGAACGTTCCACTTTCTGTTCTTCAAGTCCTGTGGAGTCTGGGTATGCTGTCCGATTTTCGTACTCGTGTTAGGGTGATTGAGTGATCTACCAGTATGAGGCATAATTTCTATAAAAAACAACGCTGATTAAGCCCACTTATGAAGTGTAAGACACGAACAATGAGCGCTTACTTCATGCTACTTAACTAATTATTCCGCCCTGATCAGTGCTGTAATTATTTAATTCAATAATTGTACCAATTGCACGCCTGTAAGGTCAGAGGGGATGGTACAATAGTGTTTAAAAAATTACGTAATATCCGTAGGTACTACTAATATTATATGAGGTAAAGTTTGCTTGTTCGTTACGATAATTTCTTCTTTATGTTAAAATGTAGATCATGTACTAAGATTTTTCATTAAATTCCACATAAGGCTATAACAAAGTCCCCCTATACTAGAAATATTATGTGTACTTTATTAATCCTCAGAATGAAATGCACCTTTAAAACTTTGTAATTTTATTTATTAAATAGGTATTTGAGTGATTCAGAGATTTAAAACCATTCTACCATTTAATATCTCACCTCACACAGTTAAGCTGACAATAGCATCTCTAGATTTAAGGAGACGGATTATATTGCTCCAAGTCGTTTGGTTAACAGATTATGTAAATGAGTGGCGTAAGCTTGACTACAGAACAGAAATTTGTATAAAAAATTTGCTAATTCCCTGTGGCTTCACCTGTGACATACTACGAACTATAAATTACTGGTAAGATGGGAGGTTTCATAAATCCTTTCTTAGTGGAATACTTTATCTGTCTATTATACATACAGATAATAGGAAAGTTTTGTAACGTATTAGTTTAGTAGTTAAGAGCTGTATGATGACAAATCAGAAAAATAACTAATTGAATAAGGTGTTACATGGCCATCAAATCCATTTCAAAAATCATAATTATTATGTTTAAAATGTTATTTTTGCAATATTCCTCTTTTTAAAATGTCGTATGATGTTGACACGTGTTTTGCCTACACACGAGGCATGATCAAAACTGTTTGGCAGCCGAATGTTAGGCTGCCAAACAGTGCTGCCAACAACGAAATATTGCAGAAATAACATTTAAACCAAAATAATTATAGATTAAAAAAAAGTGTGTGTAGGTACCAGAGTACACAGGTAATACACAGGTAAGAAGTGAAACTTTTTAACGACAGTTTTATTGCAGCTATAAAATGCCTCTCAAACGTCGATAAAGAAGTTTCACTTATAATAAAGAAGTTTCACTTCAAAAAAACATGGCACGTAACCGAGAAGCGTGACGAATATTTTTAACGCTATACAAATTCTCTCAACGTCGATAAAGACGTTTCACTTCAAAGGTCAGGGCTTCTTTTTTATATATATAGACTGAGGCCGTATTTTAGAACGTTACTCAATACTCAAGAAACACTTGAGAGTAGTATTTTAAGGTAAAAACTAGCCTCAAGCGTTTCTTGAGTATTGAGTAACGTTTTAAAATACGGCCCTGACTTTAGCTTCACTGAATCGCTCGCAATATACATAGATCCAATGGTTTCAAAAATCTCTCCATTTAGATAATGATAACTATATTAAGCCAAGCCGAGCCGCAGTGCGTTGATGGTGATCCGTCAGTCTTAGTTTCTTTCTATACATAATATGCGATCGAAACGTTAGTCAATGTTTAATAGCTTATTTTTCGTGTGGAAATCCTCATGGATGCTATGCCGAACTACTACCGACTATAACCACCAGGGGTCTTAGAAGGTTTATTAGGGGCGGCAGCGCGAGTGCTGCACCTCTGGTGTTGCAAACGCCCATAGACTACGGTGACCACTTTCCACCAGGTGGGCCGTACGCTTGTCTGCCACCTCAATGGTATTAAAAAAAGACACACATTTCTCTTACATCTGTCTATGGCCAGGAGTCCCGGCCATAGACAGATGAAAGGGAAATGTGTGTAAAAATAATTGAAATATTAACTTAAGCAAAATATTCTTCTAAATCCATTTTACTGAATGCAATACTTCAATTTCCTTAAAGAGGCTATATATATTGTGTTGAGAGAAAAAATATCGCAAGGTGTAGTCAGCAATCAGTCATTATAATGAAACGACAACTCAATAAATCATGTAGCTTAAGATCAGATTCAAATCAGGGTTTTAAAATTTTACATAGATTTATGTTAAAGCACAGTTAATACAAGATAAGTCTTCATCATATCTCAATAGCTGCGAAAGATGATCTACCGCTTATTTCATGTTAGGAGTTCACAAGTCACCAACTTTATAATTTTGTTCTGAAATTTTAAATTTTGTTAAATTGCTCCAGTAATTGGTACCTCAATGACCTGTCCAGAAAATAATTAATGAATTTTGCCTTGTAATAACTTTTTAATAATATAATACAATATAGATGTCAATTGATGAAAGAGAAAAGTTACAGATATTTAAACGTACTGAGTTAGATGGTCTAAGAAACCTACATACTGTCAAAGGGCTCGTGGCCCCGCTGACCTAGTGCTCTGTAAACGATCATTGCGTTAAGCAACATTCGCTATAGGTGGTCCTTAGATGGGTGACCACTTAGTGGAATTACATTTGCGAGCGTTTTCGTGCTTCGGAAGGCACGTTAAGCCGTTGGTCCCGGTTGCCAGTAAACTGGCAGTCATTAAGCCCAGTTAAAGGCGTTATGGACGGCTCAAAAATTTCAACAGCAGGTCGCCACAGCCTGCGCCTGTCCATTTCAACATGGCAATGGGCTCACCACCTGTTACGTGGGACAAAAATGCATACGGTGAAATGTGGGCGTATAGTATGCCTGTCTACCCCTTCGGGCATAACGGCTTGACAATGTGCATGTATGTATGTATGTACTTTAATAAAAAATCAAGATCAAAAAATACCAAAGCGCAAGCATTAAATTTACCAGATGTCTCCAGTCGACTTCTTTCTTTTTACTAAACTCAAATTACCACTTCGTAGCTGATGTTTTCATTCGGTAGAACAAATAAAGGAAAATTCGCCGGGGAGAACCAAACTTAATTTTGGAAGAAGCGTATAAAAATGTGTTCATGATTGGATTATTCGTTAGCGCGTAAGGCTTAAATAAACAAATTTGAATGATTATCATTTCATATATTATTGTTCGTTATCTGGTACTTTTTTGACAAAGTAGATATTGAAATTAAATCATAAAAAAACAATTATGAATCATAAACTTTATGAAATGTGTCTAGGGAGAGATGCAGACTGTGGCGAGAGGGTGTCGCTCTTCCCAGCCCGTTTGTCCCATTATCTGAGAGCCTACCGCCTGGACATGAGCTACCATGGTCAACCTGGAAGTCTTTAAATAGACTCCGAACACAGATCGGCCAAAGTAAGGAGAACCTCTTTAGGTGGGGCTTCTCGGATGGCTTGAATCTGGAGTGCATATGTGGGGCTGTCCCCCAGACAATGAAATACCTGATGTCTTGTTCTGCATGCCCTTCCAACTGGACGCAGGAAGACCTAATGAATGCTACTGAAAATGCTGTTCTTGTAGCTAAATTTTGGGCCGAAACAATTTAGGTTTTGAAAAGAAGAATAATAAAAAATATTAGTGAAAGTTAGGGTCTAGTATGTGTGAGAAAGTTAAGCTGGAAAAGGGCGTGCTCCGTTGGTTAGCTCAAGTTCAACGAATGAGTGAGGAACGATTGACGAAGTATATCATATATTGTGCGAATGTAGAGGATAGAAGAAGTCAGGGTAGGCCGAGACTAACAAAAAGGACCATGTGTCAAGCAATCTGCTCCAAAACAGAAAGGTCAAAATTTAAAGTCGTCTCTAACTACCTCGTCAGGGATACAGCGTGAAGATAAATAAGTATATTTTTATGACAAAGTTGAATCTTTCTTTTTATATACACTAGATGACAGACAAGCATATACATTTTAGCTAAGTACTTACTTTGAAGAGTTTGGACGAATTAACAGGTTATAGTGTGTTGGTCACACACAATTTAACTCTAACCCGTAACAAGTCTCATCACAGTCTCAAACTGTACGCATTCTCAGACAAAGCCCTGAAACTAATTTACTATTCTAGCTTTAAAGTCAGGGATTAATGAAACACAGGTGGACTCTATTACACTCTCCAGTCTATGAAAACGAGGACATGGAGTTAATTCTCGTCGTTACATCTATCCGAGTAAAATGTACGTAATGAATCTCTTAAACTAAACCAGAAAGTTGTTCGACAATTCTATTCTCAGGTAACTTTGAACTCCTCATGGGTCATTTCTATCAAGCGCCCTCTTTAGTCTTTTTGAAATGAGAAGATGAGAATTTGAAAGAATTAGCATGTATTGTGTGTAGGAGCGGTGAGATGTGTAACGTACTAGCGACACACTTAATAAAATCAAACAAGAGGAAAATTTACATCGTGTATTTTTGAAGCAGCTCTTTGTTTTTAGAAATAGTTTAAGCGAGTTTAACATATTGTCCCACCATTATCCCCGAAGGGGTAGGTAGAGGCATACTGTACGTCCACATTTCACCGTATGCATTGTTGTCTCACGTAACAGGTGGTGTGTCCATTGCCGTGTTAAAATGGACAGGCGCAGGCTGTGGCGACCTGCTGTTGAAATTTTTCAAGCCGCCCATAAGTCGTTGGCCTGGCAACCGGGACATAATACCGCAAGGAAGGTATGCTTATATATCTGACGTGGTTAATTATTGCGTAAAAATTACGTACGGGGTTCATGAAGTACTCACCCTGGCATCAAATGTAATTACTCGTATTTTCTTTTAGTGAAAATAAAGTTTAATCAATTTGCTCCATTACAAAATGTTTCGCACTGGATACGATTTTCAGGCTCCATTAAATGTAGTGATGGAACGCAATTGTGCGGCGCCCATGTGTTACTACGTAAAAGGAATGTTCTAGTTTCTGCGCTATTTTGAATTGAGGAAGCTTTTAGCAAACAATTTGGTTAGAGGAAAATGGTTAAAGAGAAATTTATCAAAGTAGTTGGGATAATTTATATTGTTCTCGAGTTGGCAAGTGTACAGTACAACCTTAATGTTCCGATCAAAAGTAAAGAAATAAATTATACATTTTCACATACACATAAAATGGCTGTTGTAAACCCTTTAGAGACAGAAAATCAAGAGAAATGAAGTCTCGTCATTCTTAGAACAGTTCAGAGTAATTCAATATTTTACAGGCTTTTTTTTCTTGTATAATTACAATACAATGCGTAATTGCTAAGTATAATCTCGCAAGAATAATTTCACCCATTACCCAGTTTACGATTTACTCAAAATTAGGTAGACTTGTGTAATTTGAATGGTGATGGTTTTAGGAAAAAGACCTTTTATATCACCCAATGGTAAAGTACTCATTACCATTTTTCTCTCATTTCATTTAATTTCACTCTTTCCATTAGTGTATACTGAACGAAACTACTGACGCAAAAGGTGGTCATAGAGACACGACACGATAATCCCATCGTGTGTTTGTTTATACCCTGGGCCCCGATTTTCGTGTGTCGAAAATGTTGACCTAAATTAACTGGTAAAGTGCCTTAGGTCTCGTGTTTCGCCCTTTCTAAATATGATACAAATGCATTTCACCAGCAAATTTTCGTCTACGCTTTCAAGTCGTGTGGTCGATAGTAGGTCCCTGAAATGCTTTGCATTGGTACGGCAAGGGCGCTCATCACCACGGAACTCATCACATTAATCTAAAATATGGGGTTGTGTTTTAAAAATAAAAATAAAAGCGACAGATGTATAAGAAACCTTTGATACTGTTCTTGTCATCTTTTTTTGTGAGGTCTGAACATGACAGTTGTATGTCCCACACCGTGTTTCTTGATATATCACCATTTCTTTTAAATTCCACTACGTTGGGCCGTTATATCGTCTATCATGCTTAGCCGGTGTCTTGCACTTGACAACCTACAAAATATTACATGAGAATAAACATTTTTCACCAAATTTTTCAACCCTTTGCTTAGACACAAAATAAAATCTTAATCTATATATTTATACAAGAAAGTCGTGTTAGTTACACTATTTATAACTCAACAACGGCTGTATCGATTTGGCTGAAAATAGGTGGGGAGGTAGCTTAGACCCAGGAGACGGACATAGAATAGAATAGAATAGAATAAACTTTATTGCACACACATATAAAACACTCACATACAGAGATTACAGTTTCATAAATGTACAAAGGGCGGCCTTATCGCTAAAGAGCAATCTCTTACAGGCAACCTTTGGATGGAGAAGTTCTCAAGGACCTTAAGGGAAATGGGTAGCTATTGGTGTTTTTAATAAAGAAAGGCTACTTTTTATCCCGGGAATAAGTTCCTGTCGGAAACGGGAACGGAAAAACTTCTCTAAACGGGCGATGCCGTATGAAATTAATAAACGACGGGATTAAATGGGTGCCACAGGGTTCGAATAATGTCACGGGCGAAGCCGGGCGGGAAAGCTAGTAATATCATAAACGTGAAAGTTTGTATGGATGTTTGTTACTCTTTCACGTAAAAACTACTGAACGGATTTTTATGAAATTTTACAACAATGTAGCTTATACACCAGAATAACACATAGGCTACTTTTTATCCCGGAAACAAGTTCCTATAGGAAACGGGAACGGGAAAACTTCTATACGCGGGCGAAGCCGCGGGCGTCAACTAGTATTAAATAATTGGAAAATATTAAAAGATTTGTACAGTTTTTTAGAGAAAAAAATGTTCTGAAAAGGAAATATTTCTGTAAGACTTTGACAACTCAAGTGACAGCAATTGAATATTAGATGAAGTTGTATACATGCATATAGGCATAACTGTACCTAATATGTTCGCTTAGAGACGTGATGCCAAACCAAGTTAAATAGGGCAAGGTAGTTAAGTAAGGCAATTAATTGTAACTTACTTGTGAAATAAATAAATTGATCCCTAATTAATCAGTCGCCTACACAACTCACTAAAACAAGCGAATCCTCTAATTCGATTCGAGAATAACTATGACTATATATTTACGTTTTTCTAACTCTCTCGAGTGTTACATCGCTTTTTATTAATTATAAAACTTTGCGCTCGTGGCCCTACTAACTCGATGTTCTGTAAAAGATCACTGTTTTAAGCAGATTTCTGTTCTATGGATGGGTGCTTCGTACTTCGTGCTATTTATCAGATTTCTGTTCTATGGATGGGTGCTTCGTACTATTTATTTCGCCTTTCTAAATTTATCAATATAAAAATATATATAATATATGAATAGTTTTATAATAAATGACAGGAATCCACACGGTGAAAAGTGGGAATATAATATGCCTCTGCCACGCCTTCGGGGATAAGGCGTGATGGATATTTATTTATTTATTTATTTAATATTTTTATGAAATTTTATAAAAATTTTGCCCGTTGCTACTTGTTTGAAAAATTTCAAAAGCAGGTCGCCACAACCTGCGCCTGTCCGTTTCAATATGGCAATGAGTTCACCACCTGATACGTCGGACAAAAATGCTTACGATGAAATATGGGCGTTTATATTCCTTTACTACCCCTTCGGGAATAAAGAAGTGAATGATAATTTCCTACTTGTTGACTAACTTTACTCATTAAACCGATTGTTATATGAACCTTTGCACATGATGTCGTATTGTGTTCTCGCGATGATACTCAGAATAATTATGATATATTTAGCTTTTGTCTGTGACTCTACCAGCATTTAGCAAGTGTTTTTAATGATTTAATTACTAAAGTTATATTATGATAAATCAGGAATACTTACCAACCTATCTACTAGGATTTAAGTTTATTATTTTAAATATAACATAATCTACCAATTCAGGAAAAGTTGATGTTACATAATAATACTTGTATAGTTAAAAAAAAAACAGTAATTTTAAATTCTAAACTATACCTATAATGCCCTAACTTTGAGGTGGGTGAGTTAAAGGAATATTTGGAAGCAATTCCAAATAAAAAAGAAATCATCTAAATCGGTTAACCTAAAAAATAGTAACACACATAAAAGAAATACAGGCGAATTGAATTCCTCCTTCTTTTTTAAGGTCGGTAAAAAGATGCTTATGTAAAGCATAATGTAGAAACATTTAACAATTTAGTTCATATCCTTTGGACACAGGAGGCTAAACAAATACTATCATTTTAAATACTGTCTGCTGTATATTAAAACAAGTTGCTTTAAAACATTAATATATTACACAGACGAGGCAGTTTTGGACTAATTATATACGGGTCCCTTTAAAGCTGGAACTTTTGTTTGCACAAATGTTTTTGTTTAAAGAAATAAAGACAAAAGACTGGCGTTAAGTGGATACAAGTTGCTATTGTTGTCATTGTTCCAATATAATTACAGTTGCGTTACGGGCGGCGCACCCTGGAACCGAAAGCTATTATTGTTGAAGTGAAGTACAGTTGTTACTCTTCCAAGCACTGCATAAACTCGGGTAGAACTGTACGCACAACGCACACACGACACCAGCAAATCGTCATTCTTCATTCTAGAAAACGAAGGCTGTGAGGCAATGCAAGCCATACCGGCGAATATACTACCACGGTGGCGCAGTGGTAGTGTATGTAACTGACGCGACTGAGGTTTCCCGGGCTCGATTCCCGGGTCGGAAGAAATATTTGTGTGATACAAAAATGTTTGTTTGGAAGTTTGGGTGTTTCTTATGTATGTATTTAGACATATATAAGTATGTTTATCAGTATATCACAAGCTTATATTAGCTTACATTGGGCTAGATGCTGTTGTGTAAAAAATGTCCCACAATATTAAAAAAAAATATGGAGGAACCTATGAACAGTCTCCTGGCTAAAATAATGAAAGCTTTTCAAGAATAATCTACAGGTTCCAACATGTTAAGTGTTTAAATGTAGTAAAGCAACAAATATAGAAGAGATCTTAAAAACCTAAATTACCAAAGTAATACCCCAGGAAAATAAGAATTGAGAATTATTGAATGACGAACAGAACAAAGAATAAATTTAAATAAAAAAAGTAAATTACACAATCCTGCTCTGAGTGTGATTCGACAAGTACCTACTGACTGAAATTACAATAAAAAAAAGTTACCATGGATGGGAAGGAACCAGAGAACCATGTCATCGATTTTGGTGAAAAGAAAAACTGCATTCATAGTTTTAAAATATTACGTGTACTTGCGTCGGGAATCGAACCCGGAATTATTGCAGAATAAAACTTGAATTATTTTTAATTTGAATAACTATTGTGTAAATCTTAAGCAGTAAATGTTACAATTAAATTTGATATTTACCTAAAAAGCACACACTGTTTTTCATACTCATCTTATTGAATTTAGTAGTACCTACAAAAACTGTGTTCAATATTAGTACCATATAACCACATAAAGTAAAGTGAAAAGTAAATGTACTTCTGCCTGTTTGTTAGTCACTTCATCACTGGATACACGTATTTCACATCTCGATAAAGTGATTCATGAGTTTGACTTGTCTCAAGTAAAGGGTACTCAACAAAGTTGAGGAAAGGCAAAGGAGTCGTGTTTAAGTGGTTTATTCGAAATCAAGTTTGGTAATAGGTCAATTTGATGGCATTTTCACTAGCCGACCATCATCATCCGATTATTAGTCTATTCGAACCGAGAGCCTAAGAGCCCGGAGTGAGCATTTTCACTCTTTCCCTCCACTTACAACGAACCACACACTATAAGTTATTGGTAGCGACACCAGTATCAAGTTTCAAGTGAACTACAAACTATCAGTGAAATACCTATTTTGATGAAACAACAGATAGATAATTTTACACAAACAAGACCGCTGGTGGTATTTAGGAAACTAAATTAAAAAATCTAATTCTTAGGGGATGAAGAGTAGAAGCGTGCACGTCTCCATCCCTGCCAGCTACGGCTGCAATTCTACTCCGACACGAGTGCCACCAGGGCGAACAATGTTAGGGCGTGCCCCCGAGGCGACGCGCACCAGTTCGTCCCCGCTGGTGCGAAAAGTGTGTGCCAGATCGGCGTGGGGGACCGCCACCCTACACGCGCGGCCCAACACGGCGGGAAGTAAAGGACGGAGTGCACGGTAGCTGCGTGGAATGTTAGGGGAGGAATGGCAGATAAGATGAAAGAGTTGATGGATGTTATGAATGAGAGAAAGTTAGATGTAGTGTGCTTGACAGTGACCAAGCGCAAGGGCAGCGAAGTCTTGGAGCTCCCGGATGGGGTGCTCGCGCTATGGTCTGGAGTACCAGAGAGCGAGCATGGCAGTCGAGGGGTTGGAATTTTTTTGTCCTCGCGATTGGCCTCCGGTATGTTGAGTACAAACTGGTAGGTCCTAGAATCCTCTGGCGAAAGCATGGTTAGACTACTTAGCCTTGCGAAATTATTTTAAGTCCGAAAGGTATTTATGGGAGGCTCATTGTGGATTCCGACGTGAAAGAGGCTGCATGGATCAAGTGTTTTCTCTCCGCTTGATCGCGGAGAAGTTTCTGGCTATTAACCAGAAGGTTTTCTGCGCTTTTGTGGATCTGGAGATAGCTTTTGATAACGTTGTGAGAGAAACTCTGTGGGATTTGCTGCCCGGATATGGTGTGGACGGCTCGCTACTGCGGGCAATACAGTCACTTTATAGGGACTGTAAGGCTTGCGTGCGAGCGGAAGTGTCACCTCTTTTTGATGTCTGTACAGGCGTCAAACAGGGTTGTGTCATGACCGCCTGGCTGTTCATAGTGTATCTGGATAGTTGCCTGCACAAGTTGAAAGATTGTGATATGGGTGTAAATTTGGATGATTTTAAACTAAACTGTCTGCTGTGATTCTGTGGAGATGCGATCACTTTAAAAATTGTGCGGCGATTATTTGGCCGACCGAATATGTAACGAAATGATACGCAATATGGCAGGTTTGAATGAAAGTGTCAGCGTTAAGCTGGAAAAGGGCGTGCTCCGCTGGTTTGGACACGTCCAACGAATGAGTGAAGAACGATTGACGAAGAATATATATTGTGCTAAATTAGAGGTTAGAAGAAGTCAGGGTAGGCCGAGACTTACATATGAAGACCACGTGAGCAGATTGCTTAAAAACGAAAAGGTCAAAAGTACTCGGATACCCAGACGTGCGTATATGAAGCGATTGATGAATCTTGAAGAAGCGAAAGAAGTATGCATGGAACGCGAAGCCTGGCGATCTGTCCTCTCTGACTACCCCATCAGGGATACAGCGTGAAGATATAAGATAAAGAAGTTAGTTAAATTCAAAAATAGTTTGTCCCCCAATACGCACTCGTAGCCCCGCTAACTCAATGTTCTGTAAACGATCATTGCGTTAAGCTACTTTCGCTATGCCTGGTCATTAGATGTGTGACCGCTATATGGCATTTACATTTACGAGCGTTTCCGTGCTTCGGAAGGCACGTGAAGCCGTTGGTCTCGGTCGTCAGTAACATAAAATATCTGTCATTGTAGATCTCTATGTCAAACTAACTATTGTCTATATGCCTTATTTGAAGCCAATTCGTCTGAAGCCGTTAGTTGATGAATCCGTCACCTAGTTAGGACTAGTAATATTATAAATATTAACGTCTCTATTGTAGACTCTGTTAAAAATCCATTTTTGACAAAGTCTATACTGTAAATCGAGAATATCATAGCAGGTTAACCATTCCATACAATAATGTGGTAATTTAAATAGCACGTCACTTTATTACCTTCCGCAATAATGGAAAACCACAAACCTGAGAAGTTTAATATTTAATGTGGATTTTTACACGCGCTCGAAGTTAACATTAAATTTTTACCTGACGAAAGCCAATGGAGAAATCACTGAAAAGATTTCTGACCTTATAAATTAATGAGTGTGATTTTCCTACCAACACGACTAAAAATGGTTGTTGTGGGAAGAATGGTTTGAGAAAAATATATTGACACACTTTTGGGAATACTGGATTTTTGGTTCATTCAAACGGATTTTAATTACAGTTTTTCAGCATTAGTTAAGTATTTATTGCACTATTTCAGTAATTAGACCTTTTCCAAATTTTAGCATGGGATTCAGTAAGTTTTTATAACATTTTTGTACATTTTTTTATTAATTTTTTTTTTACATTTGCACCCGTAGCAGTGCGAGCTCACTGCAGTGTGATCAGTCCTGACCTGCGTGACAGTTTGTGACCTGAGTGCCAACAAATGGCAGTCCTTAATACAAGCAGAAGACAAAATGCGCTACTTGAAAAAAAAAAAAACAACAACTAGTGGCAAGTAGCACAGCCCTGTATCCTTGTCTGTTACAACAAATAGACCGCGTCTGCAGTAGTAACACCTGAGGTGCTACAGGCCTGTTAAACATAGGCTACATTGATGACTTTCTATCAGGCGGGTTGAACTCTACCTATTGCTGTTAATTTTATGTATAATTGTGTTATTTTTTGCAGTTCATAATGTTAATTCTACGTTATAGACCAAATTATGCTTTTCACCCTAAAATCTGCTGCACAGGCCAGGCTACAATATCGACAGGCGACCCTTACTGAACTCCTCAGACTCAGGAAGTTCAGAGATGCACAGAGGGCACAAAGGTGTTGTTCGAAATGTGTCTTCTATTAACGAGTTATAACTTTACTGTTGTAATTGTTTTACTAGCAGACGCCCCGCGGTTTTACCCGCGTAGTTTCCATTCCAGGGGTATTAGAAGAATAACTTGTGGAACTAAGTTACTCCTTAAAATATTCTATCTAAACTATCTGCCAGTGAAAGTTCTGTTAAAATCGGTCGAAATCGGTTGAAGAGATTGTAACACTTTTTTTTTTGAGATGCCACCACCAGCTTCATTCCGGGCAGAGCAATGTAGAGAGACTCTAAAAAAATATCCTTGTATGAAGAATGTGTGTGGTTGGGAGACAAATGATATGCTTGCACAATAATTCTTAACACGGTTTATTACTATAGAAATGTAAGGAAAAAAATATAGCTCACAATAAGAAATATAAGTATTTAACAATATAAGATCAATACTTAATATATTATGGCAATGCTATAAGTATAAAGTTCATATTAAGGTAATCTTTACACACACAAGAGAAAAAAAGTAGTAGATACCGAAAAAGTTAAAACATGAATAAAGGGGTTGCGCTTTCTCTCAGCTCAGCTTTGTGCTTTGGTGCAAAGCTTGCGGAGCAAGCTGACGGTTCCGCTCACGCCAAGCTTCCGTGCGTCAATCCGCTGATGCCCAACTTGAGGAAGATTGCCCAAGGAACAGGATTGCCCTCAAGAGCAGCAGTAACCGGCGTTAGCTCACAAACACCGTGAGCTGCGGTCCTTGTGAGATGTAACTCACACACAGGAAACAAAATCTTGCGAAGCCTCCGCGCCTTTCTTCCAGGGGAAACCACAACGCTTCCAGCAATTATGTGGATAGCGGGGTTTCTTATACACTCGTACGTGATTATAACTATCAACGGCTATAGAACTTGGCTTGGTTGGCCAGAACTTGCACAAGAAAATCACGATCGACGAATTTGGAGAATATCTAAGAAATCTAGAGAACTTCGGGTATCTTTTAACTGTCGCAGGTCAATAATCGATCTCGATCTTCCTACACTCCTCCTATTTATCCTTTTTTCATCCAGCTCCCACTCTTGAGATCTGTCAAGAATTTTTTTTTCTTGTCGTTCAGTATTCGACATACTAATTTCTACCACCATAGACCAAATTCAAGTTATTAATTTTTATGTTAAATTATTGATTTTAATACTTGTATTCCTTAAAAAAACGGTTTATTCAATTTTAATGTTATATTTTTTAATTAAAATGGGATATCTTGAACATCTGAACCGGTAATGCCATCTATACGCAAACGCTAGGTACTAACATCCTATCCAACAATATAACTAGCGACGTCTGGCGGCAATATGTCCACACTACCTCGCTAGTCAAAACTGCATGTTACAAGATTAGCCAGTACAAACAGATAGATACACTGAGAACAAAGTATTAATAGACTGCCTCTGTGGCGCGGTAGGAGTGTATTCGACTGCTACGCAAGAGGACGT
Organism: Thumatha senex; assembly: GCA_948477245.1. Taxonomy (NCBI): domain Eukaryota; kingdom Metazoa; phylum Arthropoda; class Insecta; order Lepidoptera; family Erebidae; genus Thumatha; species Thumatha senex. The sequence goes on along the minus strand of OX419733.1, from coordinate 978,336 downwards.
GGGTTCGATTCCCACCCAGGATAAAACTTTATGTGATGAGCACGATGGTTTATTCTGTGTGTGGGTGTTATTTATATGTATGTATTTAGAAATATAAAAATACGTTTATCAGTTATCTGATTACCATAGTACAAGCTCTGCTTGGTTTGGAAACAGATGGCATTGTGTGAATTGTCCCAACAATATTTATTTTATTTTATTTATAAGGTTAAAACACTGTGAATTTGGTACGGAAACGCCTTATCCCCGAAGGGGTAGCAGAGGCATATTATATGCTAATTTTTCACCATGTGTATTCTTGTCCCACGTAATAGATGGTTAGCCCATTGCCGTGTTGAAATAGACAGACGCAGGTTGTGGCTACCTGCTGTTGAAATTTTTCAAGCCGCCCATAAAGCTTTCAACTTCTCTTAACGACTGCCATGTTACTGGCTTGGAATTACATTTAATATTATTTATTAATTTATATTATTTATTTTTTCTTGATTGTTTATGTGTATACACAACAGACAAATAAAAATACTTTTGTATTAATATTTATAACATGATTAAAAAGTATTGCCCCAAAGTTTCGTTACAGGTTCTTCATTTGATCGCCCCCTGTTGTTGTTGCGAACGCTGTAAAGTTCCCTATATCTATAATACTAGATGACCCCCACAGCTTCGCCCGTGGAATATTTCGACCTCCCGTCGCACCTTATAAATTCTACAATCATGCATAAAAATTTGCCCGATTTGTCGACATTTATGACTACTGCTCGATAAATGGGCTATCTAACACAAAAAGAATTTTTAAAATCCGACCAGTAGTTCCTGAGATTTGCGCGTTCAACCAAACAAACAAACTCTTCAGCTTTATAATATTAGTATAGATTTTAAGCTCACCCTAGGTTTTACGGTTCTTTGTTATTTCGGTATTATTGACCAGTTGCATGACTGTATCAACGTCTAGACACAGTAGCGAAACGAGTATCAGGTCTGTGAAAAAAAAAACTCTAATGAAATCTCATCTTGACTGAAAATAAAATCCCTTGAATTACATTTTCTTACGTCCGTCTATCTGATTGGTTTAACAAGAGTAATATGAAATAAAAAGAAATCCTATTTGAGTTACTTAATGTTATCTAATAAATGATTTCATAATAATAATTCTTTATTGACACACATAGTTATAACAATTTGAGTCACCTGATCTCTAAACTAGTGTGAACTGTGTTTTGAGGAAAAATGTCTTTGTCGTTTTAGCATCAGTGGCTTTGTGTCGTGGAAAATGCAGAGTTGTGAGTAAAAAATAAACAGAAAGCTTATAAAAATACACGTATAGTGGGTACGCGTACGAATGAGTATGTGTGTTGTGTGTTTGCGTGTGTGTGTTTTTGAAGTGAAACTTCTTTATATTTTTGCTAAGCATTATATTTAAGCTTTTTTATAACTTATTTTATAGTTGTAAATTAAAGTCACGTTTTTAGGTTACGTGCCATATTGTTTTGAAGTGAAGCTTCTTTATCATAAGTGTAGCTTCTTCATTGGCTTATGAGACAAATTTTATACGTGTAAAAAAGTCGTAAAGATGTTTTAACCTTTTACATGTGTACTTTGGTGGTTGAGCACATGCTGTATCAATCCGGTAGTTATATAAACATACATTCTATTTCATCATAAATTTTGCATTTTTGATTGAGCGAGTCTAGGTCTAAATCGATATAAAAGAGAGGTTATAAAAGTGTAGAGTATAGGTATACTTATTTCTATTTGTGTCTCCGTGAATCTATCTGGCAAGTACTAAGTATTTTTGGGTTTGAAAATACTATGCCAGACTCCAACCGCTTAAAACCACACGGTGCCTTCCATCTGCCTACGGCTGGAAGTCTCGGGTGAGCGTTCTGGAGAAATTCTTATATTTTCAGTAGTAGTATGCAAACTATTGATAAACATACGTCATTTGGTAATATTCTTTCTATTACATACGAGTCAATTTCAATGTTACTTCGCAAACATGTGTAATTTTCTGTGGAGATAGAAGACCCGTCTACAAACAAGTCTATCTTATCATGACACAGCTATTCACACTACACGTAGAATTGAATCCGCTTTTTGAAACTCTGTAAGGCTCTTTCCATGCTATGCTATACATATATGTAGGTAGGTACATGCTTTATACACACTTCTATAATTTTATATAATTATAAAGTTTTAGGAGGTAATCTTTGGAGCTACTGAACCGATTTGTTTAAATTCTTTTACTGTCAGAAACTTATATTATCCCTGAGTGCTATATTATGGGCTACTATACCGGGAACGTGTTACTGTGGGATAAAGTTACGGTAAATCATGGCATTATCTTCTTGTAAAATAATTTACCTAATCTAGATCTTATGTGACCAAAATCTCAGTTAATACCAACACGACAATGTACGAGATGTGTAAACTCACGTAATAGTTTTGAGAAAAAATTCCTTGCTGGTAGATATATATTCCCAATGAGGAGTATTAACATAATACAAGTTGATGTGCTGAAGAAATAAGTATAAATTTGGATCTAATCAGGTAAGCCGTATGCCTGTCTGCACCTCAAAGGTATAAAATGCCTTCTTCGGTGGATTCAAAAGACACAAAATATATCCTCAGTCGTCTTCAGGATGAGTTGACTAAGAAAACAAATTATGCAATACCACTGCTTATGACTCATAATTTCAAAAGAGAATGATAATTATAGTATTGCAAAATGTAAAGACAATCTTTGTAATATAATGTGCATGTACTGACCACTGCGTCACCGAGGCAGTCGATAAAAAAATTACAGAATCTGGTTCCCGAGGTCTACAGCATCTCCCGTAGCTTCAAAGTTTTGAGTAGAATAGGAGAACTGAATACAGTTAATCTACTAATTAGTAACAACATACTCATAAAGTAGTCATAATCTTAAAATGACTATTAAAATATAGTATAGAATTTCAACTGGTTTCGGCACGGTAGTTTAGTGGCTAAAACATTGCCCTGGTTAGGCAAAGGTCACGGGTTCAATTCCCGTCTCGACTCGAAGTTGTTTTTTTTCACTTTAATAAAAATTTGGCAATATGGACTGAAATCTAGTAATAAGGATTATAAATCTAGTAATAAGGACTTTAAATACCACCGAAACTAATTATTTTATTTTATATATTAATAAATATCCATCACGCCTTATCCCCGGAGGGGTGGCAGAGGCATATTATATGCCCACTTTTCACCGTGTGGATTCCTGTCCCACGTAATAGGTGGTGAGCCCATTGTCGTGTTGAAAATAGACAGACGCAGGTTGTGACTACCTGCTGTTGAAATTTTTCAAGCCGCCCGTAAGGCCTTCAACCAGGCTTAACGACTGCCATTTTACTGGCAACCGGGACCAACGGCTTAACTTGCCTTCCGAAGCACGGAAACGCTCGCAAATGTAAATGCCACAAAGTGGTCACCCTTCCGAGGACCAGCCATAGTGAAAGTTGCGTAACTCAGTGATCGTTTACAGAACACTGAGACCGCGGGGCCACCAGCGCTTCCTTTTATATATTGAATATTTTAAAACCAATTAAAAACATAAAACTTGATTTTAAGGTACACAATGTTCTTATGATGATAAGCTTACCATGAGAACCTACATTTAGGTCAATTTAGGCTTCACTCGACTGTGCAGTCATTTTAATCAGGGCTAAAGATATTTGTCCCACCCACTTTTAGCGTTATAATATTCAAATCATATAGCTAAAGGGTTAAGGTAGACGGTACAGTCTGAATATAGCCTAAAGTAGGTGAGCCAAATATCCAATCTCGTGGCGGATTTTCATATCTCCAGCGAACAACCATGGATCTAAGTTCATTATGTGTACGTGCTCCAATGGGAATGATGAGAAATTGTTTAAGGTATACCTATTTACCAGAACCAAGGAATAATATTAGAAACTAGTTTGTGAATTACTTTCATAAACAGTAATCATTAAAAGTTTCTTAATCATTAGTATGTGTGATTTAAATTTTAAGTGGAAATATTTGTCAGTCTCAAGCTGGACTCGAATCGGTGTCTTCTGGTGTAACGCACCAGACGCGTTACCAACTACACCATCGAGGCCTACTCTAAACTGACGAATTAATTCACCATTTTCCGTCTTATCTACCGGCACTGAACACTTTTCCACTATACTTAAAGTTTTACAAGATTTTTTCACTTTTAATTTAAATTTAGAATATAGTTAGCATACTAATTGCTTTACTAAATTGTTTCTACTGTGTAACTGGCATGAATTGGGAGAGGCCGACGTCCAGTAGTGGACTGCCACAGGCTGATTTGTGGTGTCACATAAATATTAACTTAACTAAAATTATCATCACGCTCTATAGGTGACAGTTAATGTTGCCAGCCATTGAAAACAAACAGCTGTAACAGCCGACCGTCGAGTTGGACGAATTTTATCATAAATAAGTAAAAATAATAATCTTTAGGAAATAATCAATGTTTTCACACAATTCTCTTCTAACTTTTGTTTTTACTGTTTTATTACCTGTTTGTGCAAAGTAAACAAAGCAATTGATAACATCCATCTATCTCCTACACAAGGTATAAATCTAATATACGTTGTAGAGCACCGATATAAACATTTTCTCATATCGACAGATTCTGCCTTACGAAAAGTTCTAAACTAGCTTATCAATGTTCCCAGATGTTTTTATCAAATTCTCGTAGCGTGCTTATTACTTCGAATATTCTTCTGAAGCCGTGCTTATTGCTTTTTGTGTCATGTTACTTTGATATTAGTTATTTTAAACGAATATTTTCGAAAATATATTTTCTATTGATGTAAGTAGTATATCGGTAGAATTCCTTGAAAAAATTAATAATTATTTCTCATGGATAATGTATTTAACTCAACTTAAGTCTACTATTCAGTCAAGCCAAGGACTTTAATATTTAAATAGTATCTCAGAATCGCTGAGGGTTGAGTTCTACCACGAAACTTCAAATGTGTCTCCGGTGCTTCAGACGCAATGACTCTAAATGGTGTCAATAAAATAATATATTTGATGTGTTAGCGATCCGGGTGTCAATATTTTTTAATCAGATAACAAACTTTGATAACTTTCATTTCATTATATGTGACTAAACCGGTATTTCTAACGTTTTAAGGGATAATACATCAGAATGAAGACTGTAGTTATTGAAGACTGAAGTAAAAATTGCCAATTCTCTCACTGCATTATTTGCTACTAGAATGAGCTGGAAATAACCAATGATCTACCTCTTATCAAATTCAGGGAAATCATTAAGAAATGGGCCGGACCACCTATCACGTAGGACAGAAATACAATGTGAAATACATACATACATTCATATTATTACACCTGTTTCCCACCGGGGTAGGCAGAGACTAGGGTTTTCCACTTGCTACGATCGTGACATACCACTTTCACTTCTCTACTTTCATGAGTGTTTTCATACACGCTCGCCGGTTAAGGGTACTCTTGACCTGGCCTTTTTCCAAAAGGTCTTCGATTTGATTGAGGACGCTGAGATCGACCTCTACCAGTTTGCCCATTCACTCACACAATGTGAAATGTGGGCGTATTTAAGGTGTGGTTGATATATGAACATAAAGCCTTTTTTAAAATAATAACTACTTAACTAGGGACAAGTCATGACAGTAATATCCAAGTTATTACGTACTAGAGTAGCTCCAATTGTAATAATAATACATGTTAATAATGGGGATGATGACTACTAGGTCCCTATATATAAAATAAATGAATTGATAAACAGCAAATGTAGTTTAAATTACCTTAACAATGCATCTAATCATGAAAGGAAAACTTACATTGTCTCATTATGGAGACTTGTACTAACAAACAAACCAAAGTTATAACTCGGTTCAGGCGTATTTAGACACCAAAATCTCTGACGCCCAAGCGACCTCACCTGAGCGATGCAAATGCTAACAAGGGACGGCCTTATGGGGTTGGGAGTTTGGACGACTGTCGCTCCCAACAATGACGCAAATCAAAACCCTAACTACAGCAGGCTCCTAGCAGCCAAATAAAGGTGGAGGGGGTTTTGAAGCAACGACCACAAAATCACAACCAGAAATTCAAAATATAAAGCTAGAGTTGGAAATTTGGAAGAGTTTCTTGTATTATCTACCGCTATCGTACTAAGAAGAAATAATAAATTTGAAGGGATCGTTTCTATCAGTACAATCATCTAATCATACAATTTATGTATATTTACGCTGTATTCCTAACGGAACAGTCAGATAGGATAGATTGCCAGGCGTAAATAGACAATTTCTTCTTAGAAGAAAATCACCGAATTTAATTGGTGGGTTGGGACATAATGCCTGTAGAAATGATGGCCACGTGTACCGAAAAACGCAGAGAGGGTATAAAGGCCGCGAGAGCCTTCTGGATTGCGGCGACATGGTGAATCCTAAAAGAGGACTATTACAGTGAGTTACCAATCGGTTGAGATGATGAAGTTTTCTTACCTATTTCATTTTTTAAATCCTCTCCCTTAAGCCCTCACCCTAGGGTGGTTCACAAGCAACCCAAAACTGTTATAGTTTAACAGTTTTGGGTTGCTTGTGATCAATGGAGCAGGCAATCACGTTTCGCAGTACGGTCTAGAGATAAAGGTGAAACATTTATATAACATTCATTTAACTTCCAGCGACACTAGTTGCTTTAAATCTGCGTCTCATTAGCGTTATAGGCTTTGTCAATTTACAATTTTGATGAAAATGGTTTCGACTAAACCGATATTATTTTATGTTCTGGGACCAAATGTAAAAGGCCTGGGAGACCTTGAACATGGCTGTATATTTATAACTGAGTCCTTTACATGAAATTTAAATGCAAATTTGTTTACTTCGTTGAGTGAGAAACTTACATTCATAAGAGCCACTCATAATTATGTTCGTGTAAATTATGATAGCAAAAGTATGGAAATGGGCAGTTTTCCATTTAGACATCAAAGACATTCAACAGGAGGTATTTCAGGACAGATTTCATGGTGAAAACTGAAGTAAAGTATTTTAATGGGCTGATAATATTGTTATTTCATGGCGAACTAGGTGATAGTGTGGACTTGGTAGCCCAACTATGCACAATAATTTATAATATGTGGATATAGTAACATGAATTGTTACTGGAATGATTGGGCAAAAATAAATAGTTTATATTGTACATCATTTAGCGAAATAATTAAATGTTTTATAGTATTCTATACATATAATATTACTTACCTATCTAAAATCTGGACTGGAGGAGGGCCAGTCTTCGTGCCGGATGAAGTCGATTTCACGCGCCGCCAGCCAGTCTTGTGTGCTCTTCGCTCTATGAGCTGGCGCCGAATCTTGTTGGAATACCCAGTGCCTGTTATTGAACATGGTATGAGAAACAGGTTCCACAAGGTTCGTCAGGACTGTATTTTGATACACAACTGCATTCTTTTTTACACCTTTCTCACAAAAATGTACCTCTGTTAAGCCCCAATAAGAAACTCCGAACACTACCATGAGCGAGGGTGGAAAATGACCTCGTTGGACACGCGGAATACAGTTGCTCACTTCTTCACTACGGTGTGCGTACACCTTATCATTTTGTTTGTTGTAGCTCTCTTCTACGGTAAAAATTTTTTCATCAGAAAAAAGAATTTCCCGATATTTTTTTCCCGCGTACCGCTTCAACAAAGCCCGGCATCTCTTCAGTCTCAGGTCCATTAGACGAGCATTTAAACGATGTCCTATTTTTCTTCGATATGACCGAAGACCTAAGTCTTCATTTAACACCCTTTTCACCGTGGTTCTGCTTAACCCCATCTGAAGGGCCAACAGTTACTGCTGACAGCAGATGCATGAAAATAAATTGAATGCTGTGGAGATGCGATCACTTCGAAAATTGTGCGGCGTTACCTTGGCCGACCGAATACGTAACGAAGTGATACGCAATATGGCAGGTTTGAATGAAAGCGTCAGCGTTAAGCTGGAAAAGGGCGTGCTCCGTTGGTTTGGATACGTCCAACGAATGAGTGAGGAACGATTGACGAAGAATATATATTGTTCAAAAGTAGAGGGTAAAAGGAGTCAGGGTAGGCCGAACATATGAAGACCACTATAGATAACTTTTTAAAGCAATTCTTTTGCTAAATTTGATATGATATGAAGACCACGTGAGCAGATTGCTCAAAAACGGAAAGGTCAAAAGTACTCGGATACCCAGACGTGCGTGTATGAAGTGATTGATGAACCTCGAAGAAGCGAAAGAAGTATGCATGGATCGCGAAGCCTGGCGATCTGTCCTCTCTGACTACCCCGTCAGGGATACAGCGTGAAGATAGTTAGTTAGTTAGTTAACAATTCGAAATTCGAATTCAATAAACTTTTTTGTGGCCAGCATTCTAAAAGAAAAGTTTTTACTGTGTGACAATACTTATGACCTGACTAGGTATACATTTATGAGGTAAAATGTGTGCAAATTTATGTCTCACAGTATTTTTTTTAATAAGAGTAGAAAAATATTACTAATAAAAAAAAATCCAGCGTTGACATTTCGAAAGATTTCTTGTTTATTCAACGGCACCAGCACAGGGAAAAATAATTTCAAAAGGGCTGTTTAAATTCGATCAATAGATTTAGGTTGAAAACTAATAACACATACAATTTAAATGCAAAGCGAAAAATGTACAGTCATAACTGGCACTAACACTACCCTCGTTTCGTTATGATAGCGTACTCGTAAGTACAAAACTGAGAGTAGTTCTATCTCTGTTCTGCATGGCTTAGAAGGCTGAAGCACTCGTAAGACTTCGTAACAGTTCTCAGTTCTCAGGTCAGTGTGAGTTTAGTAGCTGGGTGAACTAGATACAAGCCTACACAGAGGCTAAGGTACTGGCCTCAGTACCTGCTACATTTGGCAGATTTATAACTGCAAATTAGTATTTTATTTTAAATATATCAATCCCTATTATGTTAACTATTGTATGAGAAATGAAAAAGTTTATGACCCCATATTGGAGATTAAAATGTTTTATTGATCCAGACAAAGTAAAGCAATTTTATACATAAGTTACCTAAACCGTAACATCGAAACACGCCTGAAACATGTTCCTGGTGATATTAGAGCCGAACAAAGGCCCCATTGTTGCTCGCTTTGTTGTGCATATGCTGTATGTAGTATTTGTTTCAATAATTTTTGGATTACCTCATAATATTATGTGCTTTTTCCAAAACCAATTGTATATGTACGACCTATGTTTTAAAATATATTGTCAATCCAAAACAGCCAAGGCGTGTGTTAGTTTGAGGATTTCAGTATCCGTATATTAATACGTAAATTTATGAGTCGAGCCTTTATCCCCGAACGGGCGGGTAGAGGCATATTATACGCCCACATTACACCGTGTTCTTTCATTGCATTTTTTCAAAAGAAATTAGCATAATTTACATAAAAAACCAAAGTCTACATAACAGCTGGAACAATTTCTATTTTTCTACAACAAAAACTAAACAATTCTTTTTACAGTTTAAAGTGCTCTTCGCACAAGTCTTAGTGAAGCGTTACAAAGAAAGGAAAAGACTTTTGACATCACGAAAATGGGACGTTATGTCTTCATACACTAGATATACGAGACAATGCACCTCACAGTCCTCATCTTTACTTGGGTTGTGTTAATGAGTGTGAGAAGAAAGGGTCTAGTTGGGATTGCGATTTCTATAAAGTAACGTATCATGTTATTGAAAACAAAAAACAACACATTACTTTTAGTTTTTACGTATGTTACATCGTCGGGGCCTGCTCCAAAGATATTGATGTTCTGTATATTTAATGACTATAAAATTGTCATTTTTAACAACAATGTTACCAGAATCAGAAGAATTACACAAAAACTTTAATAAAACGTAAGACAAGTCTATTGCTAATTTTTACCAAACTTAACAAGCAATCTCTTTTACTATTAGCTAAATGCTATATCTACACAATAATATAAGTATTAAACGTCATTGTATTCTGCCGTTTGTCAGCACAAATAAGTTAACTGAACTCGGAGGGGCGGTGTAATTAATTGGTATTAAGCACGGTTGGCACGGGCCGGCCTCTGGAGGGCCGACGTCAGACACTGGCCAGTAAACTTAACTCGACAAGTGAATGTTTCGGTCTCAAGGGCATCAATATTTTAACCCAGTAGACGCTCAGTGGTCCACCTACGTAAAAATTGAAAACACACAGGAATTTTTAATACAGTGGAAAAAGACAATTCGATTCGAGCCAGGGATTGAAGCTGTGACCTTTGCCTAACCAGTTGTAACACTGTTCATTGGTATCGAGTTGTTCATTAGCTCGATAGATGGCTCTGGTCATACTCTTAAAAATGACGATTTAAATATGGTGGAGAATTTCAACTTGATTCGATACGGTTCGAGTAGTTCAGTTGGCTAGAAAATTGCCCTGGTTAGGCAAAGGTCACAGGTTCAATCCCTGTCTCGAATCGAATTGTAATTTTCCACTTTATTAAAAATTTATGAGAAATTTAGCAAAATAATTGCTTTAAAAATGTATCAATATACTGAGTGGAGTCCGTTGCATCAATGTTTAAAAATGGTTGTAACACTGTTCATTGGTATCGAGTTGTTCATTAGCTCGATAGATGGCTCTGGTCATACTCTTAAAAATGACGATTAAAATATGGTGGAGAATTTCAACTTGATTCGATACGGTTCGGGTAGTTCAGGTGGCTAGAACATTGCCCTGGTTTGGCAAAGGTCACAGGTTCAATCCCTGTCTCGAATCGATTTATCTTTTTCCACTTTATTAAAAAAATATGAGAAATTTAGCAAAATAATTGCTTTTAAAATTTATCAACACACAGGAATCTGTAGATTCGTCAAAACTATCTAATGTGTCCTTCCAGGTCAAGGGCTGTTGTATGGTAGAGGTCTACGTATTACAGTTCAATCGTCCTACTCTTTGTTTTGAGATGAGTACAAACAGATAAAATTTTTAATTTCGGTTGTTTAGTAAACAATATCAGTTATTTTTTCCAAATAATGGAATATTACGAGTATCAACTTGTGCATGAAACGAAAAATTTTACATTTTCTTATGTCTCTTGTACCTAAATAGATATTAAATATATATTTGAAACTGATTGTAAGCTACATTAGCTGAAACTTCAATCCAAAGATGTTTCAGAGAGCTATGTTTTTTTGTTCCTTTTATGCTGATACTATGTAACACATTGCAAATATTTAGTGTTAGATTTTTTGACGTCACTCACAAATTATTAACAAGTTTTGTTTGATTTCCTAAACGAAATTTAATTAGATGAATTTCGTTTAGCATTCCATAGGTATATTTTGAGATCGCGACGATCATTTTTGGAATATAAAATCTACACAAAACGTGTCAAATGCAATAAAACCACCACATACCTATTTAGAAATAGCTGGCGATTGAAACACGACAAGTAGACAATATATTTATCAAAAGGAAGAATACCCCACGAAAGTTTAATATCGGCCAATGTCTTTGACTGAAGCCTGTTAAGAATTTCATGATTCACTAAACTTAGTACTTGTCGACAAATTGTTTTATATTGTTAGACGAATAGCTGACATATTGTTCTGGTTGAAACGGAAAGACATTTTGTGTTTATTGGATCACCTAAATTTTGTTTTTTTGGATTGTAGAAGAGTAAAAAGCGATTGTGTGAAACAGGAATGATAAGATCTAAATACTTTACACGTTATCGATATTTATTTCATTTTAATATCAATGTAATATGGTACAGTTTACAACTATTGGAACGTTAAAAAGGCAAACTGTTTAAAAGGAGATTTAAATAACTTAAACTATAATGTAGGCAACTTATGAAAATCTGACAACATTAAGATTCAAATAAAACATCATATTACCTAAACGTATAAAGTCTATTTCGAGACTATTGTGTACAAGCACATCGTAAAGAGAGCTTCATAAATATGCTAGTGTTTTCTTACTATCATTTGAAACACAAAACGATACAACCAATAATAATATTCATACATTCGCGAAAGGGTTCCACAAAAACGTTCACAGTTTGTTTCACAACCTATTTTCGATTTCTACCTTTTGCACAAATGGACCCGAGGGGCAAATATGTTTCGTATCGTGTTATTACCTGAACGTTATGCTATCTTACCATCAACGTAATATGCTACAAACATGTTATACCCTCTGGGAACTCGCCGGGTTCTTAGAATAAAATGCGAACCTCGGAGGCCGTTATGAATCATTGTTATAAGTAGCTTGTACCTTATCTCTAATTTTAGAATGGAGGATTTCTATATTAAAAGCAGGTAATATTTTCTGAAATGAATATCCACACCGACATTGTTAGGACTCTATGATATTTTTTAAATTAATTAATTAGTGGGTGGGACACTAAGTAGATAATGAAAATGAGCAATAATCGTCGCAAAGAGTAGTGTTATAGTAGGACAGATCGCTATTCTTCCCAACCCATGCATACTTCTTTATTAATCAGTTCATGCATGCACTCGGTATACCCTGGTTCTTTCTACCCTCCACTATCGCACAATATATATTCTTCGCCAATCGTTTTTGACTAATTCGTTGGACGTGTCCAAGCCTACGGGGCACGCTCTTTTCTAGCTTTAATGCTGACACTTTCATTCAAACCTGCCATATGCATATCACTATGTCGGTCAACTTTATGCCGCATAATTTTCAAAGTGAGCCCGTAACGCACACTATAATTTTACTCAAAAGTAACAAAATGATTATTCTCATCAAACTATCATGAAATCGAAAATTCTAAAGTAATTAAAAATATCCAGAAAATAAATAAATTTGTATAAAATATCCATTGGTACGGTCTGAGTAATTCACGCCTGGCGGTTTAAAAACACGAACTTTACACCAAAAAAATCTTTATCCTCTTGTTCATTATAAAACTCATTTGGGGCTTAAAGTTCCATAATGAACCAATTTAAAGTATCTGCAAAGTCATCTCACTAATCCGGAAACTGCGAAGTTCAAGTTAATCGTACGTGGCACTCAAGATAAGGCCCTAAGTCGAGATAAACTGACCCATTTCACGCTTAGCTCATTTGTCACTTACAGAATTTCAGAAATTTGCTTTGAAGTATGCGTGGACCTTTCTTGTGGTTTTAAGCTATTCATTAAGTGGTTGATAATATCAGTATTGTCGGTGATTGTACAGCTTATAGCTAGACTCACTCTATGAAAAGGATGGGCGTAAGGGGCCTTAACAAGATGTCCAGAGACTAAGTGCGGGGATTATACCTGCTCGGGATTGGGAGGTTAGATAGCATCGTTTACAGAACGCTGTGTTAGTAGGGCCACGAGCATCTTTTAGACTAAAAAAGACTCAGATAATAAAGAAAAGTACTGAACCTAAATAAACACATCAAATGTTACTAAGGTTAATATAAATTAGCTTAAATTTACACATTTTCAAGTTAAATCCCAAAATCTTAATTTCTCTTTGCGAAAACCTACGGCTACTAATTCGACATTATCACACATTTGCAGGGAACGTGAACATTAGCGTTAATACGTCGCTTGCCGTTTAAAACAATTCCCTTGTGTCGTTGACAATTGCTACCGTAGCTGCCATTGCTACTTATATAATGTGATATATGTTACTGTACGTTTTATTCATGTGAAATTATTCTAATTTTGTGGAATGCTAAGAACCAAAATATAATGTTATAATTATTATTTTTCCACTTAACTACTAAGTGTAAAAGCAACCATGCTGTTTATTGCAGTAGACTAGGTAAACTTATTGTACGCTTTTATAATAACTTTTAATTTATACTTTTAGACATATACAGCTGAAGGGTTTGTTTGTTTGGTTGAACGCGCTAATCTCAGGAACTACGCCGCATTTGAAAGAATATTTTTTGTGTTGAATAGCCCAAGTATCGAGGAAAGCTATAGGCTTATATATCATCACGCTGCTAAACTGGACAGCGGAGCAGTAATCATAAAAAATAGTAAGTTTACCATTGTCTGGTACTCAATATACCGATCCGTCCAACTATAGGCCGATAGCCGTAACCTCCCTTCTATCTAAGGTGATGGAGCGTGTAATCAATACACAGCTCCTGAGGTACCTGGAAGAGCACGACTTGCTCAGTAACCGGCAGTACGGTTTCCGTCACGGTCGCTCGACTGGCGATCTTCTTGTGTACCTCACACACCGCGGCTGGCTATCGAGTGTAAGGGTGAGGCTCTATCAGTGACCCTTGATATCTCTAAGGCCTTTGACTGGGTCTGGCACCGTGGTCTTCTATCGAAATTGCCCTCCTGTGGACTGCCCGGGGGATTTTGCGAATGGGTATCCAGCTTTTTGGCCGGTAGAACTATCAGAGCCGTCGTTGACGGCCGGACGTCGTTGCTGACACCTCTCTCCATCTTCAGTAGTATTGGGATCCTTAGTGTTGAGATCTCTAGTGACGTCCAATACCGTAGTCATTTAGAGGACAAGGCGAAAATGGTGTCCAATAAGCTCGGAGTGCTCAACAGGGCGCGGCAGTACTTTACTGCAGAGCAAATACTGATCCTCGATAAGTCACAAGTGCGGCAGCACATGGAGTACTGCTGTCACTTTTGAGCTGGTGCACCAGAATACTCTACTAGTGGGCGGTGTCAAACCCCTTCGCGAAAGGAGAGACTTCGCCCCCTTATGCATGTTCTATCGCCTGTAAAGCAGTCTGTGCTCTGAGGAGTTATTTGATATGATGCCCACGGCTACCTTCTATCCTCGCACCGCTCGCCATAGACAAGGTGTTCACCCTCACACTTTGCGTCCGGAGCGCTCACATACGGTTAGGTCCGATAGAGGCTTTACTCCGTGAACGCTTAGATTGTGGAATGAACTCGATGTTGATGATGTTTTCCCGAGCGTCTACAGTATGGGGTTTTTCAAAGGGGGTCTTAGAAGGTTTATAAAGGGTCGGCAGCGCAAGTGCTGCACCTTTGGTGTTGCAAACGTCCATAGGCTATGGTGTAATGTATCATTTTTTACTTACTTTTTTTAATTAAATTTTTCATTATTCATTCTCTCAAATTATCTGTATGACCATTATCTGTAGCATTCATAGGCCTTGATAATTCAAGAAGTACAAATTCAAGAAGCGCTCGTGGCCCCGCGGTCTCAGTGTTCTGTAAACGATCACTGAGTTACGCAACTTTCACTATGGCTGGTACTCGGATGGGTGACCACTTTGTGGCATTTACATTTGCGAGCGTTTCCGTGCTTCGGAAGGCACGTTAAGCCGTTGGTCCCGGTTGCCAGTAAAATGGCAGTCGTTAAGCCTGGTTGAAGGCCTTATGGGCGGCTTAAAAATTTCAACAGCAGGTAGCCACAACCTGCGTCTGTCTATTTCAACACGGCAATGGGCTCACCACCTATTACGTGGGACAGGAATCCACACGGTGAAAAGTGGGCATATAATATGCCTCTGCCACCCCTTCGGGGATAAGGCGTGATGGATATTTATTTTATAATTCAAGAGTTTTTATGCTCTCTAAATGTTTGTTTACCTTTTGTAATTTTTAATGTCAGTTAATGACAAGCCTAGATTTTATTTTTAATTTATTGTTAGAGCTGCCAGTAGGTTAGGTTGTATATATATTAGACCTTGTTATAAATTTAAATTCTAAATTATTTGTATTCTAATATTGTTTAAATTTTGAAATGCTCTGTAAAAGAAGGTCTACTTTTGGTGCTCACCTTGAGAGAATGTGCTGGGAATAAGTGCTGAGTGTGAGGGTTGTGCTCTCCAGAAATAGTGAAGTGATGGTCTGCAGTGTTGTGTGTTATTAACCGGCTCTGTGAAAGACGCCGACCGCTCGTTAGTTTCAGCCCTCTACCTGCCTGAGTTCGCGACCAGCTTTCTCCGAGGTCGGTGACGTGGAGGCCTTGAGGGGATTTGAGGCCCCTTCTCAGCGACGTGGAGGCCTACTAGAGGCCCCCCTTCCTAGCAACGTGGAGGCCTACTCGAGGCCCCATCTTAGCGGCTGTTCTTGAAGAATCAAGACTTTAATTTACTCCCGGCTTTCCTTGGTTTTATTTTCTTAACATTTTTATATTATATTAAATCAACTTTACCTTTTCTCCTTTTTCTTTTACTTTTCCTTTTAAGCCAGGACTCCTCCAGTCCTGGTGACAGTTTTCTCCTTAACTTTACCTTTTTCCCCTCCCGGAAAATAGTAACGTTACAACGGTGACCACTTTCCATCAGGTGGGCCGTATGCTTGTCTGCCACGTCAGTGGTATAAAAAAAATTGTCGTTTAGCTAGTAATTTTCTAAATATACCATCAAAAGCAGACCAAGTTTCTTGACACTTGTTCACGGGCTACGTTTTGAATCGGTACTTATGATACTCGTAGATCCTATTTTTGTCAGTACCGTTGAAATGAAGTTAAATTATCAGCTGATGACTTGTGGACGATTTTACAAAAAAGACTTAGTGTCAACTGAGTATAAAGTATATAAACACTACTGCCATCGGTGTATATCGGCTGTCGTCTACTCCATCTGGAAAATAGGCGTAATTGTATTTACTAAAATGATATGTTGAACACATAAATGTAAATAAGTTAAACAGAAAATATATACATATAAGGTCAATAAGTTACAAAAATAATTTACAACAAAATGAAAGAGATATTTTCATTCAATTCATAATTAACAACGCCAGTTACCAACACGAGACAGGGTCGGACGCGTCTGGCAGAGAAAAATAAAAATGTTATGCAAATAAACGTTAAAGTTTAAAATAAGTTACTCTCATTTTCAGATACCTTTTTCATTTGGCACATATTAAGTGGTCGACCAACATAAATACATACATATTATCATGCCTTTATCCCCGAAGAGGTAGGCAGCGGCATACTATACGCCCACATTTTACTGCATGCATTTTTGTCCTACGTAACAGGTGGTGAGCGTGTGGCTGTCCAAATAACTTTAAAAAATGCCGGCATTCAAGGTCTATTTGAACATTACCTTGGGCTCCGTTATTCTCCTTGTAAAATTTACCAATGAAAAATATACGTTGGTTTGGACACGTCCAACGAATGAGTGAGGAACGATTGACGAAGAATATATATTGTTCAAAAGTAGAGGGTAGAAGGAGTCAGGGTAGGCCGAGACTTACATATGAAGACCACGTGAGCAGATTGCTCAAAAACGGAAAGGTCAAAAGTACTCGGATACCCAGACGTGCGTGTATGAAGCGATTGATGAATCTCGAAGAAGCGAAAGAAGTATGCATGGATCGCGAAGCCTGGCGATCTGTCCTCTCTGACTACCCCGTCAGGGATACAGCGTGAAGATAGTTAGTTAGTTAGTTAGTTAAAAATATACCAAAGTACCTATATCTTGTAGCTCTGGGCTCCTACTCTATATGTTGTCACATGTGTCACTCACGTATTTGTGTCGTGTGATCTCTTGTATCGTTAAGTTTTAAAAACTTTTTCAGACACGCACACAACGGAGCACGCCCTTTTCCAGCTTAACGCTGACACTTTTGTTCAAACCCGCCATATTGCGTATTACTTTGTACGTATTCGGTCGGTCAAAGTTACGCCATTATTTTCGAAGTGATCGCATCTCCACAGCATTCAATTTACTTTCATGCATCTGCTGACATATCGAGGTTCCGCTACCGTAAAGCAACGTTGACACTAGCACTGCGTTATGAATCCGAGACTACCAGGACTTTAATTGGTCGTGCTAATTAGTGTCTAGCACATAAGACCTTTTAGCCATTTTGTTACCATCTCACTAAAAAGGGCAACGGGTTCAAAATTTCATTCAAATTTAACATCTAAAATAGACACATTTTTTTAAATTGATTCTGTCCTTTAACACAAATTACCTTATAAGCGAAGAAGCGCTCGTGGCCCCGCGGACTCAGTGTTCTGTAAACGATCAATGCGTTAAGCAATTATCACTATAGCTGGTCCTCGTATGGGTGACTACTTTGTGGCATTTACATTTGCGAGCGTTTCCGTGCTTCGGAAGGCACGTTAAGCCGTTTGTCCCGGTTGCCAGTAACATGGCAGTCGTTAAGCCCAGTTGAAGGTCTTATAGGTAGCTTGAAAAGTTTTAACAACAGGTCGTCACAACCTGCGCCTGTCCATTTCAACACGGCAATGGGCTCACCACCTGTTACGTGGGACAAAAGTGCATACGGTGAAATGTGGGCGTATAGTATGCCTCTGCCTACCCCTTCGGGGATAAAGGCGTGACAATATGTATGTGTACTATGGAGGATGGAAGATGTGATTCGGATGTAGAACGGCGAGTAGCTGCCGGAAACAAAGTTAACGGTGCTTTGTCCCAGTTAGTAAAGCTACAAAGCATCGTAAAAGAAGCACGAATGGCGATTCATAACGCAGTGCTAGTGCCAACTTTGCTTTACGGTAGTGAAACCTGGGTATATCAGCAGATGCATGAAAGTAAATTGAATGCTGTGGAGATGCGATCACTTCGAAAATTGTGCGGCGTTACCTTGGCCGACCGAATACGTAACGAAGTGATACGCAATATGGCAGGTTTGAATGAAAGTGTCAGCGTTAAGCTGGAAAAGGGCGTGCTCCGTTGGTTTGGACACGTCCAACGAATGAGTGAGGAACGATTGACGAAGAATATATATTGTTCAAAAGTAGAGGGTAGAAGAAGTCAATGAAGGCCGAGACTTACATATGAAGACCACGTGAGCAGATTGCTCAAAAACGGAAAGGTCAAAAGTACTCGGATACCCAGACGTGCGTGTATGAAGCGATTGATGAATCTCGAAGAAGCGAAAGAAGTATGCATGGATCGCGAAGCCTGGCGATCTGTCCTATCTGACTACCCCGTCAGGGATACAGCGTGAAGATAGTTAGTTAGTTTAGTTACTATAAATAATAATAAATATTTTATTATTTATTGAGGACTTCAAGCAAACTTTTATAATTATTCTCTTTGGCGATACTATATGAGCATTGATCAACTAACATTACTTAAATTGTACTCAGCACCTGAGTTTATTACTTCAGAATACATAATGTCAAAATTATCGCTCTGTCCATTTCTCCCAAACTAACCTAATTTATTGTTCCGAGATAGAAGTCATCAATGCCAAGATTTAAATTAATAATTCTGTGAAACGTTAAAGTTTTCGTATTCGTGCTTAGTCAGCCTTGATTTAAATTCACCTTTCAGGTGGAAGACGTGAAAATGGTTTAGATCAATCGTACCGTACCTCTCACCTTTTATTTTAATAAAGTCGCTGTGAGCATTTGATCTGTTTTTTAATGCTGGCTTCGCCGGTATTATGATTTACTAGCAGACCCCCGCGGCTCCGCCCGCGTGGTGAAGTTTTCCCGTACCCATTTTTAACAGAAACTTGTTCCTAGGATAAATCTTTCTCTAAAATAGTTTTTGCATGAATATCTTACGAACATCCATTCCTCCAAACTTTCGCATTTATAATATTAGTTAAAAGTAAGAGTAAGACGCAAGACGTAATAAAGCAAGATACTGTCATTATAAACTAAGAATCCATTAACTCCTACTAATTATGCTCGACTGACTGACTGTCTGACTGACTTGACTGCCTCGGTGGCGCAGTGGTAGTGTAAGCGACTGCCGCGCTGTGGTCCCGGGATCGATTCCCGGGTCCAGACAAATATTTGTGTGATCCACAAATGTGTGTTTCGCACTTTAAGTGTTTCCTATGTATAATATGTAGGTATGTATTTAGTAATTTATAAGTATGTTTATCATTTGTCTAGATCGCATGCCACAAGCCTCAATTTATTAACATTCATCGTAGAAATATTAGAAACGTGAAAATATGTAGTAATGTACGAGTACGAGTGGATGTAGGTTTGTTACTATTTCATGCAAAACTACTGAATGGATTTCGATGAAACTTTACAACCTTACATATCAAAATATATAGGCTACTTATATAGGCTACTCTTCATCCTGGGATTAAGTTCCTGTAATAAACGTCACACATTCTAACTTTAAGTCACACAAATCAAGACAAAACGACGTTATAATAATGCAATTTGAGGGTCAGATATTTTGATGGTAGTCGCCGATAAACGAATCAAGAACCCACTATGAAAACACAATACTAATGTTGTGAATGAATCATGTGGGGTTTAGACATACAAGTATTTTTTCAGTATTTTATTTCATTTTCCCATCTTTTATTGACGGCCCGATTTCTTCACATTTATAAACATAAAATGTCATCAAATCGGCTGCTCCGCTCACCTCGGTAATAAGGTAATGATATATAGCCTATAGCCTTTCTCGATAAATGGGCAATACAACTTAAATATATTTTTTCAACTCGAGCCAGTAGCTCCAAAGATTATTGCAATTAATAGAACAAACAAACTCTTCAGCTACGTAAGTACCTATATCAAGAGCAACTGAAAAATTTAAATGTAAAGACTCTAAAATTTTAAAAACTCGAGCACTCCTATCGAGTAACCATCATAATAACTCACAATTCAAAGATATTCAAAGATATAATTCTGCTTTTTTATGCCGACCATTTATCACTCTTGTGAGAAGGAAAAGAGTAGCCGTATCCTTAAAGGGCAAAGTGAAAATAATGCGATAATAGAACCAAGTTCATTTGATTTATACGTGTACAGTATCTTGTTAATTAAGGTTTTATTTAGCGACGGGAACTGGTGGACAATAGAGTCTTTGTAAATACTATATTTATGTTTTCTTCTATTCTCGCTAAATATATTACATTCACGCAAAATTTGCTCATTTTGACATTTGTATCCGTGTTATGTATTTTGAAATGGTCTAAGATTCTGGAGCACTCGCAGCCCTACTGATCCAGTATTCTGTATCATATGAGCATCTTACATTACGTCCAGACCTGAAAGGGTTACCTTTCGTCAAATTTCCATTTACGAACAATTTTGTGCTATAGAAGGGACGTTAAATCATATTAAACGATCGGTTAGCAATAACACGGAAGCAACGTTAAGCTAAGTTGAAGACTAAATGGATTACAATAATAATGTCCTTAATAATAAGGAATAAAAAAAAAATACAAAAAAATCTTTTTATAATTCTTCTGAGTTAATTTTTATTCAGTAAACAACGGTTTTTACTGGCTAAATAATTTTTGTACTTGCTCAGATATCATAATGATAACAACAAAGTGATCATATAAGGGTTAGTTTCCTTTTGAGTTACAAAACCTTACACATGTTCATAATATTTTTTATTTTATTCCAATTTTATTATTGAATAGAAGAAGGTAAAATATCATTATACCCTCGAATTGAATTTTTTTTTTATTTTGTTTTTACATAAACAAGTAAACGCAATCAAATTTCATTATATACTAGTTGACGCCCGCGGCTTCGCCCGCGTAGAGAAGTTTTCCCGTTCCCGTTTCAGGAACTTGTTCCCGGGATAAAAAGTAGCATATACATATGCTACTTTTTATCCCGGGAACAAGAAGAATTCTGATGTATAAGCTATATTATTGTAAAGTTTCATTAAAAACTATTCAGTAGCTTTTACGTGAAAGAGTAACAAACATCCATTCGCATTTATAATATTATTAAGATGCGGGTTTGATAAACATTAAATGATCTTTCGGGGTTGAAGTGACTTGCAGAAATATTACGAAGACTGTAGTTTGACACATTATGTGTCACAAAAACTGGCGATTTTAACAATTAAATCTTAATTTTGTCAGTTTAGTAGTCGAGTGCGCTGTGCGTGAGTAGTGTGCAGCGCTTCATCAATGTCCTACGGTACAATAGGGCTTCTGTAGCGCATCGGTTATGTTCGCTTCTCATACGTCGAACGGACAGCTTTAGAGCTGAATGGCGCAAGAAAATAACGTCGATGCTGGCTGCACAAAAAGCGCGGCATTGGTAATAGCATGCTGAGTATTACACCATAAAGAAAATACATACATACATACTTTCACGCCTTTATCCCCGAAGGGGTGGACATCATAATCATCCGAGCGTCTGTCCCAGTTGCGTCTCGCGACGCCCGGAGTCCGCTTTCCTATATTTTTGGAACGAAGTTCCTTACGGCAGGCTTGGAGGAGATAGGGATTTTGCTGCGCGACCGAACTGATAAATATGTGATAGTAAAACAGTAAGAAAAATTGGGTGGAATAAAACCGTTAAATGAGGCATGCGCAGGCGCGAAAGTCGTATACACAAGCGAGTAGTGTATAATAAATACCTTTCTCTTTCTCCATCTTTTAGTGAGGGTGGGGTGAGGGTGAGAGTGAAGGTTAGGGTGAGAAGTGAAGGGTGAGGGTGAGGAGTGGATCTTTTTAATACTAATATGAAGCGCTCGTGGCTCCGCGGACTCAGTGTATTGTAAACGATCACTGCGTTAGGCAACTTTCACTATGGCTGGTCCTCGGATGGGAGACCACTTTATGGCATTTACATTTGCGATCGTTTCCGTGCTTCGGAAGGCACGTTAAGCCGTTGGTCCCGGTTGACAGTAACATGGCAGTCGTTAAGTCCAGTTGAAGGCCTTATGGCCGGCTTGAAAAATTTCAACAGCCGGTAGCCACAACCTACACCTGTCCATTTCAATACGGCAATGGGCTCGTTACGTGGGACAAAAGTGCATACTGTGAAGTGTGGGCGTATAGTATGCCTCTGCCTACCCCTTCGGGAATAAAGGCGTGACAATATGTACATATCTATGAAAATTATTTAATTCATATGAACTATATTATATTAGATATTAAATAAAATAATATGTTGCCCTCATCGATCTTGTTTCAAAAATTTTTTTTCAGTTATTCGTATATTACGATACGATATTTGACTATGACAGTTTTCTACACAAGTTCACGAAAAACCGAAATATAAAATAGGATCTTTTAAATTGTGCCATACTCAAGCGGTCCGACACAGAGCGGTCTCTAACGTGTCGATAAGCCTCCTACATAATGCATTGTGACTGCACTGGCCTTTTGACTCCCTGCTATACGGGAGTTTATTTTCAAATTTCAACACTCATTTTCCCAGATTTATACCAACTTTTGTTTCTTATTTTTTTAGGTCCGAATATTTTCCGCCGTTTCGCGTTCGCTTTGAAAATACTATATGATTTTGTTCAAATATGTTTGAAAGCTTTTGACGCCTTTTGTAATATGCGACAATGTAGGTTTGGCATTTGAAATGTGACTTGCTTAATATCATTTGATCTAACTTTATCTATTACTGCTGTCTTTGGTGAGACGGTTATAACAGTTTTTAAGACCATTTATCGTTAATTTATTCTGTATAAGGGTATAGTATGATACGAAGCAAATTGCCTTACAAAATTATTTAAATTGATCGTGTTTTGAGAAAACTCAGTATATTACTTAATATTTCTAATGCATCACATTAGAAATATTAAGTAATATACTAAACCATACTCGTAGTACTGTGAATTTAAAACCACATTGATTTACATTTATTTTAATTTATACAATATTTAAAGAAGTGTTTCGTGTGTTTTATTAATTAATAGATTTTGATTTTCTATATTAAATCATAGTAACTTATGAATTAAAAAAATTGTTTAACCAATTTGATCGCTTGCCCTGATTGAACTAATAAATGATCGCTATCGTACTAATCTGTAGTTATATATTATGTAAGTACGCCATCAACTACCTCTTTCTTTGTTTTCCTGATCATCTCTTTCCATACTAAGGTTGTCTGGAAGAGATCGCTTTTAGCGATAAGACCGCCCATTGTACTCTCACTTGTAGTTTTAAGTCCTGTAAATACTGTATGTAATGGTGTGCAACAAAGAATTATCTATCTATCAAATAAATTAAAATTGACTCTTTCCACTGTTGATTAATGGCACTTGGTGGAACTTGCTACACATCTTGAACTAAAACACTTGTACTGTTCCACTTATTTATTATTTTAACCTGACCGGGTTCGCCTTACAGCATTTTCAAAGGTTAGCACATATTTAATGTATTTCGGATGTCGATACGGTATTTGAAAATGCCGTAAGGCGAAACCGGTCAGGTTAAAATAATAAATAAGTGGAACAGTACAAGTGTTTTAATTCAAGATGAATTAAAATTGTACTCGTAAAAATAATAGAATGAATGAATGAATAAAAGATTTCTGTAAAACTATAAATCTACTATTAAAACTGTATCTACTATTAATGTGAACACCAGTGTAAATCTTCTTACACTGGTGTTCACATTACATCCGTGCTAAGCCGCGTTAAGTCACTAGTAATATTTCTACAAAACTCAATATAAGTATTCGCTACACGTCTAACTCACTTCATTTTGAGGAAGGGTAGTAATCCCTTTACCTGATATTAAAGGTAACGTATAGCGGCCATTAATCCGTCTGCCCAAACTTTATGATTAAAGTAAGTTCGTAACGTTCTACAACGGCAAGGACTGACTTTATATTGCAATGGATTATTGCACAAGGAAGGTATTAAACAAACCGATTTAATTAGATATTATTAAAATGTGGTATGGTTTAATGTGTGATATTTTTAAAAGTTTACCAATCTTTTAACTTATTTGGATGTGTTAACCGAAGTGTGTGAAAAGGACAGCTTATTAATAGGCATATCGTATTTTAAAAGCAGACGTATTTATATTTGATACATTTACTTACATAACATATTTTATATTAATATTTTTATCACTTGTCTAAATCCCATAGTACAAACTTGTAGCTTAGATTGGGCTAGATGGCGCTGTGTGAAAAGTGTCCCACAAAATTTATTTTTCAATTTCTAGTTTCCATATATCGCAAGCAAATTTTCTATTGTGACGTTAAGGTGAGTTGGTGGTGGACCAACCACCCCTAGTCCACAAGTTAAGGAAGGTTAGGAAGGTGAGAGCTTAAGAGTAAAAATAATTTAGATACAACAATAGGTATATTAGAATTTAGAGAAAGTACATTCAAGGCCGGGTTCGATAATATGATACAAGTTAGTCAGTTTTATAAGTCCCTCCGCATGCCCAAGATGGAGAGAAGAACTTAGATTGCACCAGCAGGCAACGACGTAGGCACGGCGCTCGCGCAACCGGGCACGACGGCAGGGGAAGATGTAGGAGAAGAGACGAGACGAGATGAGACCCTATGAAGAAAAGAACAGGTGTCAGTATTTAATTTTACATACCGCTAAGAGGGACTCAGAGGATTCTCAACTAGACAACTCTCTATTAAATTGCATTCACAGGGACCCTTGTGATGTACCTTCATCAACACAGAGGGAAGGTGGGTAGGTAGCCAACAACACAGAGCGAGTACGAGTATGCTGCACTATTAATAGTATTTGTAGATTTCAATCGTTTTCAAACACAGCTTGAATTAGTGGATGCCCTGTGAATGCTAAAATGCTAAAACCCTGTAAAAATGTGATTATTATTTTTTTCTTAATGGAGCTTACCCGGATCATTGCAAGCCATGAGCGTGGCGAAATAAAGAGGTCAATGCCCTTAGAGAAAACCGTTTTATTTAACCACTACCCACACCCCTTCTCTGTCGACTAGTGAAGAGACACCACTGATCTCATAGTGTTGGGAATGGAGTGACCTTGCCCAGTCGACAAAGAATCGACTAAAGCTAAAAAACTACAATATTATACTATGTTAAAATGTGAGAGTCCAAATGAGGACTTGAAATCCTGCATGACAGAATGGATGGATTCACGCTTACTTCTGATTAAACTTTCATTACTGTTTACACAATTTGTACGTAATGTATGAACAGTTGTAAGCCAGTGGTGGAACTTCTGCGTGCTATTCAATTCATTAGTGGATCGAGATGGTGGATCCTACAGGACAGAGGTACTTTTTACGGGTTACGTCCTAAAAATATCGGATTTATAATCAAATATCAATAGCATTAGATTATAAATCCTTGACCATTTCATATCTTATATAAATTCATAACCATATGAATCATAATCAAAATTCGTTGCTACCGTAAAAGTTTGTAACTATGTGATGTGCTCACCATTACCGCTCATTACGTTTAGAATAATACTTACAACTAATGATCTGAAATACTAGATCAATACTAATGATCTGATATTACCAGTTTACTCATTAGTTAAAACCAGACTGGAATGGTTTTGCAGATTCGCAAAACAAACTTAGCACAGTTGAAATAGATGCTTGGAGAACATTAATAGTTCGGTACAAATGATTTAACGATGACCGCCAAATATTCTTGTAAGTTTTTAACAAATGAAGAATTATTGGCAAATCTAACTTTAATATTTAGTTACAAAATAAAATAGTACCCACAAACAATCCAGGGTTTTTATACATCAAATGAAATTTAATATGGTATACTAATACAATAAAAGTTTTAATAACTATATTGACTGAATGTTATGATGAAATATATATCTACAAGTAGGTCCTTATGTTTGTAGGTCCTTATTGTTGTAGGTATCTAGTTGATATAATAGGGGAGTTGGATGCATTAAAAGAAAACAACTTAACATAGCGTTTAGCATAATTTTGTTTTAACTGCTTATAACAATTCTGTAATCGAAACCCAAATAGCAAACTAAGGACAGTTGATAAATATCCACGAATTCTGGCCATATCTGTAGAAGAACCAATGTAGGAAAGTCGCTGAAACAAACCAATTCTAGAGTAGAGACCGTGACGTGAGAAAACGTATGGTGAGGCGATCCCCCGCCAGCCAGATGGATCGATGACCTAGAAAAAGTTAGAGGGAGAGAATGAAGCAGAAGGCATAAGACCGTGTATTGTGGCGTGAATAGTGAGAGGCCAGCAGTGGACGGCCATAGGCTGATCTGATAGATTGATGATATATTTTAGTAAACTCAAGATTGCATAGAAATGATTTCGAAAAAAGGCCGGCGTTTGTGTATTATCTTTAGTAAGCACTATTAATTATTCTATGATATTATTATACTAAAATATTGTCATACTAGTTGATGCCCGCGGCTCCGTCCGTTCCATTCCAAATCTGCAGTGGTTTTCAAGAAAATACATACCTACTGTAATAAAATCAAACGATATGTTTTTTCAAAGAAAAACAATTAAAAGCTTTGTAGGGCGATAAGTGTCACGTGCGTACCATGAGTAAAGTCTTCTCCCAAGAAGAAAGCACGCGGCTCGGGCACTGTGCTCTGATCGATATTCAAAAATTATGGTTATCCCAAGAGCACATCCATTTTTACATACCTGATAGTTACAAAAAGTAATCATTGATAATATAATAAGTACTTACCTAGCAATAAATTAGTTCAATAATAAAAATCGATCAAGCAGTGTCGGAGGATTTCGATAACAAACACATTTTTATACAGAATCATTAAATATAGGTGTACTATGTTTCTGGACAACTGTTAAACGACCTTATATATTTCTAATCACAAAGGGTCGTTATAATACATAGAAAACACAAGTCACACACAACCAAAAAAAACATTTGGAACACATTCCTAAAGTACCCGGGACGTGAATCCAGAATTACGCTCGCAAACGGTTAGGTTAGGTTAGGTTAGGTTAATTTAGCCTTTATTCCACGTACGCTTAGATTGTGGAATGAGCTCCCTGCCTGGGTTTTCGAGAACGTATACAGAATGGGGTTCTTCAAACGGGCCTTAGAAGGTTTTTACAGGGTCGGCAGTGCGAGTGCTGCACCTCTGGTGTTGCAAACGTCCAAAGGCTACGGTGACCATCAATCAGATAGGCCGTATATGCTTTTCTACCACTTCAATGGTATAAAAAAATAATTAGCAACAATAGCGGTATAGGTACACTACCGTGAAGCAACTGAAACAGTTTTGATAGCTAAATATTAAGATACAGCACCGCAAGATCCGCAAAACTACGATTCAGTGTAGATATATTTTGCATAACCAATAGGTACCCTTTTTAACTTTTATCTTTCCAGTACGGAGGGGTACAGGTAGCATTATGTACGAATCTAAATAATACTATCTCATCCCGAACTTAGTCGTTTATGTGAGATTATAACAATACTTATAAACAGTGCTTTTGATTAATTTTTTTTCTATATTTTTCTATTAACAGTTTTACCTTAACACATCTCTCAGTTTTTGAATTTCGGAACACCTGTATGTAGGAAAACCATGAATACCTTTGAAGTTAAATCTCCTTTTTAAAATTTTAACTCGCCAATGTGACGCCGCTCGCCTGATGGAAAGCCACGGTGACATCTATCAGTCATCATATGTCATATATCGTTTTAATAGTTATAATTCCAGGAATTTAATTATGAAAAAAATAATAGTGTTTTATATTAGTTTTTCGTGTAAGTGGCAAATTTTTGAAAAATAACGTTTATTTATTTTTTTACCGACTTTTCGTGTTTATACCAATATATCAGTTAATTATGATTAAAATTCCAAATTATTATAGCTATAAGTTTTATCTTTATACATTTTACGATTTTTCAGTAGTTAAAAAAAGTAGTAGTTCAGTAGTTTAAATTTTTTGTCTAGATATTATAGTCTTTTTTTATTTATTTATTTCATTTACAATATATATTGTGTTTGAAATTTCATATAAGCCTAGCCTATAATTTTATATAATACATTATATTAAATCAAATTACAAATATCAACCTAAAGGTCCCAAAATACATAGATGTCAAAATATTACAAAGATTACAAAATAATGTCATTAGAGAAAATTTTTCAATCCGTATTCTGAAATAAACTATTAAATTTTTTAAATGTAATTACTTTAATTATTGAATAAGTTGATAAAACCAGTTTAGTTTCCAAGATATCACTATTTTAGTTAATTAGGTCATAGGTTAATTACAAAAAATGCGCTGCTCTGGCAACTGCTGCTGGAACGGTGGAGTGGTTATAGTAAGGTATAGTTTCCTAAGCCCTTACTTCCGAAGTCGTAAAAATTTTATTAATAAGAAAAAGCATTCATATTCCCTAGTTAGTCGGTAGATTTGATAGTGAGATGAAATCCTTGGTAAAATTTATTACAGAATTACCTTACGTAAAAATACAGCCTGTGAAATGACCTACCTTTGCTTTAGTTTTCCCTGGAGAGCCTACATGGTTCAGTTGGATATAAAAGGTTCACAAAGGCTTGTAGACTTTCGTGTAATTTTAGTAGCTTCTGTGTACAAAATTTTATGCGTGCTTTATATATATGTTTACGTCGATACGGTAATTTGTGGGGTTATATGGATAGTGTTATCATGCAACCTAGAACGATAAATTTTACTAAAACTCTCTCTGATCTATTTTAAACCAAACATTCTCGTGGGTTAAAAATGTAATACTTGATAAATACAATTTAAAAATTATTGTATGACTAAACTACAGACTCAAACACAGTTTATTAGCTGAAGAGGTACCTATGTAGCCGCCGAGATTAACTTATAATGTTCAGAAATAAAATTAACAATAGCACTATACTATACTTAATACACAGTGTTTGTTAACAAATAAAATAAATAAATAAATATCCATCACGCCTTATCCCTGAAGGGGTGGCAGAGGTATATTATATGCCCACTTTTCACCGTGTGGATTCCTATCCCACGTAATAGGTGGTGAACCTATTGCCGTGTTGAAATAGACAGACGCAGGTTGTGGCTACCTGCTGTTGAAATTTTTCAAGCCGCTCATGAGGCCTTCAACCAGGCTTAACGACTGCCACGTGCGACGTGCCTTTCGAAGCACGGAAACGCTCGCAAATGTAAATGCCACAAAGTGGTCACCCATCCGAGGACAAGCCATAGTGAAAGTTGCGTAACTCAGTGATCGTTTACAGAACACTGAGATCGCGGGGCTACGAGCGCTTCTAACAAATTATGACTAAATATCTGTATTTTAAACAGGAGGCCGACAATGCCTGGTCAAAAGAAGCTACAGTATCCTATGAGTGTTTCATTGTGAATTCTTCCCATTAGATAAGATCGACCTTAATATTTTTCCTACAATAACATATTCCAAGGGCGTTACAACCAGAACCTTACCTACACAATATTACCCAGCATTTTTGAAGTAAAAGCCATAATCCCAATAGCAAAAAGGCCACCATTGACACGCGCCCGGTTATCACGGAAATTGCGTCACGATATATTGCCTATTTCGCCGAGCGTGCGTGTCTTCGACTCGACACGATAGTTTCGGCAGTTGGCAAGGATTACATGTAAAACCAGGATATCGTACTACTGTTAAACTTGTAATCTACGTGTGAGCAAAACTACTTACCCAGATTAAACGGGAATAAGATGTTATCCAGAACTGTTTCATATTAATGTCATGTACAAAATAACATAATAAATACCATAAATATTATGTCGACTTACTACAATGCGTAGAGCAAACAAACAAACACGCTTAATAATTTAAATGTATGTGATTGGCTATAGATTGCTAAGGTTTATTTTAGTACGTCTTGTCGCGCAAATCCTAGCCAGTTCAGTAGGTTGAATATTGAAGAGTTACACTACTGTGATGATTTTATATATTTTATCTACCTGAGTGCACTCCGTGAGTGAATTTTTCACCGTAGGATAGAACATGTTAAATTTGACCGTTTAGGAAGGCAAAACGTATGGTAGTTGGTAAATACCAGTAAGTTTTTAGCGGGCGACTTTTCTTAGTTCGCGTGCAATGAAGTTTGTTGCGTGCGGAGCGGCACATATAAAATTTGATATGGCGGAAAGATTTGAATTAGACATGAACATATATTGTTGAAAAAAGTATGGATTATTTTATTTAGGCGTCTCATCTTTGCCAATAACAGACTATAAAATGTTCTGTATGCTTAGATTTGTACTGCAATTTCCATTCCGAAACTGTAGGGATTAGATTGTGACAAAAAGGCACCTATATATTCTTAATACAACCTTTTCCGCCGAAAATTTAGGTGGAGGTACACTCCGGATAGAGGCACATTTCACCATTTATATTATCCTACGTAGGACAAATCCAGGTAGGGTTTGGAAGCATTTGAGAATACAGTAAGATAAAGAGAGAGATTTTGTCCCATGTGAAGGTAGCAAGGCTGTGGCTACCAGCTGTTGATTTTTTCAAGCTACCCATGTCGTCTCCAACTTGGCTTAACGATTACCGTTTACTGGTAGCAAAAATATAACCTCCCGAAGCGTACCGGTGCTTCGGAAGTTTATTTTCTTGCTGCCAGTAGTGAATGGAACTGCCACAAATAACCACCCAACTCAGGACTAACCGTAGCGTAAGATGCTTAACGCAGTATGGTTTGTAGAACAATTAGCTAGCGTCATTACGAGCACTAATATTATAGTATCCAAAAAATATAAACAACAATAAAATTTTACATAATGCGCAAGAACATATCACGGGTAAGCTTCTTTAG
Organism: Thumatha senex; assembly: GCA_948477245.1. NCBI lineage: Eukaryota > Metazoa > Arthropoda > Insecta > Lepidoptera > Erebidae > Thumatha > Thumatha senex. Next base: position 946,896 of record OX419733.1, on the reverse strand, counting down.
AGCGAGTATGAAAACGAGTTGAAAGCGTTTCTTTTGAGGGGGTGCTATTACTCTGTTTAAGTGACTGATTTAGCTGTAAATTTGTAAGTAACTTGGATATGGGTATTTTTTTTTTGACAAATAATATAAACAACATCTGACATTCTAATTATTGCTTTTGATGGTTTGACATTTCTGTTATGATTGTTATTGCTGGATATTGGTTGCATGTGTATAAATTATGTGTATATAAGATATAGTTTGTATTTAGTGCCATTTTGTTATTATAATTGTGAAAATACACAATGTGAAAATTGTTAATGAAAAATATACAATACAATATGCCATTTTTTTATAACATTGTTTATATTACATTTTTCAAAACCAGTTTTTTGTCATTATGAAATGTGAACGAAATTGAAATACCATTTTCAATTTGAGCTGGAGACAATCTTACGCCCGCATACAATTTTGGACGAGTGCTCCAAAAACAATTAAGCTGTGACAATTGAACAATATCCTTTGAGTATTTATCTTATTCAAATTAACAGCTATTTTGTAATCTTCCGTCTCGCTGATTTAATGAATGTTGCTTGTCAACAATGGCCCTTTGAATTACAACCAATGTCTAAATCCATGACATCTTCTTTGATCGTCTGCGCGAGAAAGACAATTTCATCGGTAATTCGATTTTTATTACAAATGCATATTGTTGTTTTTCTATAATAATATAAAACCTTAGAGTTGTAAAAATAAGGTTCAATTTTGTGTGTTTCTTTAGACACAGTTGTTGGAATATGAACATTTTTGGTAAATACCAATGTCAAGTTATTTGATCTAGAATGTGACGGAGGTCGACTGTTCGGTACGATAAACCTTATAAAGAGACTGCGATCTTTGATGTTATGCCTTTGGTGCTATTATTTTTCTAACGGGTATCCGCTATAGCTACTTGTTTGGTTATCTGTGATTCATGGCTAACCTCATGGTACCACCACTATCGGAATTATAAAAAATACTTCTTCATAATCCCAGTGGCTACGAAAATCGTACCTGGATTTGGATGTCACTCTAATTTGACTGCTGGTAGTAGCTATAGATTAACACTTGATTTTCGGCATTTTGGGAAGCTACTGCCGCCTGACTTCTCAACTCCGGAAACCTGCGTCATTGCCTTGTCTATTAGTCAGCAGGTGCACCACTGGCAGATGAGGTTGCTTGCATTCCGGAGAGCAAGAGGTGCCCTCTTATACCCAATTGTATTATATAGAAAACAAACCAAGATTATGTCTCATGTCTTAGTGAAAGCAGTCGCTGTTGTGTAATAATTTTATTCTGACGTAAGGTAGTAGGCTGGAGCAGTATCGCAAATACTAAAATACATCTAAGTTGCATACAGAAACTTACTCCAGATATAAAGTAGCCTACAGCATATACCTTTTAATAGTGAAAGATTATTTAAGATCGTGTAGATCCAGAAGCTAGCCCCAAAACCTTACAAACATACTTTCTCTTTGTAATTTTGGAATATTGTGAATTTCAACTATTATAGTCGAAAAAATCAGACTTTTGAATCAGTACCTATATTTTTAATCATGACTTTAATATTGATACACATGCTTCACACATTGATACACATGCTTCACACATTGATACACATGCTTCACACATTGATACACATGCTTCACACATTGCAACGGATATTCTTCTGTAACCGATTTATATGATACTGCAAAAACATCGAGTTACCTTGATAGATTTGATAGGGGCTTTACTCACATGATATAATTGAAACCATATTTTATACAGGGTGGAATTTCGTAATGCCACCTGAAGGGAAAGTACTCTTAAGACGTAAATACGTCGCCTAGACGTAAAGAGGTGGATTAATTCGTCAGTTACGAGCAGGTCACGGTGGTGTAGTTGGTAACGCGTCTGGTGCGTTGAACCAGAAGAAGCTGGTTCGAGTCCAGCTCGTGACTGAAAAAAATTTCCACTTTAAAAATTTTAAAAAGTACTCGTAATACTGTAGATAAAAAAAATTACTCAAAGGAAACATTCCTTTATTTTTGAAAACAAAAAAACTGCTTTCAAAGGTTTTCGAAAATTCGCTTGCCACACCCGGGAGTCGAACCAACTAGTAAAAATTACATCCTGTACTTTTATTGCATCGATCGTTAGGGTCAATTATTAAGACGAAATCTCTGTATTAAACTTGATAAATTAAATGAAAAGAAAGCTATTAAACCCTTAATTATTTTATTTATTTACATAAAATGGTAAACTAACTAATTTGTTGCTCGAAATGAGCTCCATTCTCTTGAATACACAAATTTATTCTTCTAACAAATTCATTTCTGGTAACCTTTAATAACGTGTTGTGGTGAATATTATGAATCGTATTCTGAACACCCTCAACGCATTTACATTAGCATAATATTTAAGATAAATTCGTTTTTTTTACATATCCTAAGAAAAAGTCTAAAGGGGTGAGATCTGGTGATCCCGCAGGCCATCTGATTGTGCCGTTTGTACCTATCCAGCTATTAAAATGGTTATTTATGTAGGCAGCAGTGATTGTGCTGTTATGGGCTGGAGCACCATCTTGCTGTAGAATAATTTGGTTTCGCTCTTCCTCGGGGAAACCATTTAACTCATTTCTTAAGAGATCCAGTATTTCTAGATACTTGACAGTGTTTAAATGTCCTTCGTACACGTAGACTAACACAACCATATTTCTCATGTTCCCGCACCAAACGTTAAAAGAAAATCTTACTTGATTGATAGTTTCATGAACCCGAACCGGATTCACTCGAGACCAATAATGGTAAATATGGCTTGTGTAATCTAAATAATACCTAATTCGCCATTTTAATGTACTTATAAATGACGTCAATGATAATTATTACACGTATTAACTAAAAAAATATATTAACATGGATATCAGATGGATCTTTGAGTAAATGTGCTTTAACTTGACCCATTGAATTTATAAGTCCTTTTTCATGGCTTTCCTTTCATTTCAATTATCAAGTTTGTTGAAGAGATTTCGTCTTTATAAATGACCCTAACGATCGATGCAATAAAAGTACATAGTGTAATTTTTACAGATTTTGGTAGGTTCGATTCCCGGGTGGTTGCGCCGGTATACGATTCAAAAGTAGCCGCGTTATTATTTCTATGTTGCACCGCCGATCTAATTTAACTTAACTATCTTCACGCTGTATCCCTGACGGGGTAGTCAGAGAGGACAGATCGCCAGGCTTCGCGATCCATGCATACTTCTTTCGCTTCTTGCAGATTCATCAATCGCTTCATACACGCACGTCTGGGTATTCTAGTACTTTTGACCTTTCCGTTTTTGAGCAATCTGCTCACTTGGTCTTCATATGTCAGTCTCGGCCTACCCTGACCTCTTCTACCCTCTGCTTTCGCACAATATATATTCTTCGTCAATCGTTCCTCACTCATTCGTTGGACGTGTCCAAACCAACGGAGCACGCCCTTTTCCAGCTTAACGCTGACACTTTCATTCAAACCTGCCATATTGCGTATCACTTCGTTACGTATTCGGTCGGCCAAGGTAACGCCTCACAATTTTCGAAGTGCATTCAGTTTAGCAAGGACATTCAATTTACTTTCATGCATCTGCTGACATACCCAGGTTTCGCTACCGTAAAGCAAAGTTGGCACTAGCACTGCGTTATGAATCGCCAGTCGTGCTTCTTTTACGATGCTTTGTCGCTTTACTAATTGGAACAAAGCACCATTAACTCTGTTTCCGGCAGCTACTCGCCGTTCTACATCCGAATCACATCTTCCATCCGCGCTAAGCATACTCCCTAAATACACAATTTCATTCACTTGCTCTAGACGTTCCTGGTTTAGTCGAATCTCGCATTTAGTTCTTACGTCATCTCTTTCAAATACTAGAACCTTAGTCTTACTTGCATTCAAGCGAAGACCCTTACTTTCACACTCCTCTTTCATATTAGTGACTAATGCCTGAAGGTCGGCTTCTGATGAGGCCATGAGCACCGCATCATCAGCGTACAGTAGACAGTTTACTGAAAAGTCACCTAAATTCACACCCATATCACAATCTTTCAACTTCTGCAGGCAACTGTCCAGATACACTATGAACAGCCAGGCGGACATGACACAACCCTGTTTGACGCCTGTACAAACATCAAAAAGAGGTGACACATCCCCCCTACTCACACGCAAGCCTTACAGTCCTTATAAAGCGACTGTATTGCCCGCAGCAGCGAGCCGTCCACTCCATATCCGGGCAGCAAATCCCACAGAGTTTCCCTCACAACGTTATCAAATGCTTTCTCCAGATCCACAAAAGCGCAGAAATCCCTCTGGCTAATAGCCAGAAACTTCTCCGCGATCATGCGGAGAGAAAACACTTGATCCATGCAACCTCTTCCACGTCGGAATCCGCATTGAGCCTCCCATAAATACCTTTTAGACTTTTCTTGCATTCTTGCCGTTATAATCTTTGCATACACCTTACTAGCTAAGCTGACCAAGCTGATCGCTATGTAGCTGGAGCAGTTTAGGCGCGAGTCTTTCCCTTTGTAAATAGGTACTACAACTGCTATTCGCCAGTCATCTGGGACCTCACCCGTCCGCCAGCACAAGTTGCATAACAGACATAGGGTGTCCCAGACGCGCGACCCACCGTTCTTGATTTCCCTCAGCCTTACCACATTTCATACTTCTTATCGCTTGTTCAATTTCTTTCATACTAATGACTTCAATGACAACGGGATCCGGAGCATCGAAGTGAGCTCCACTTCCCGATGTGGCATCTCTGTCTTTTCTTGCATACATCTGTCCATAATATTCACTCCATCTCTGCAGGACGTCAGTTTGGTCTGTTAGGACGTCATTGTTAACACTAAGCACTTTATTCATACAGCAGATTGCCGAACAACTCCGGGTCTTGCCTACCGCTTTCCAGAAGAGCCTGGCATTATCCCGGAAATTGGACGACAACCTTTCATCCGCTTTCATTCTGCAACTTTCACGAGCTTCTTCTATCAGTGAAGTGAAAAGTGAAAGTGAAAAATCTTTATTCATGTAGGTCACAAAGTAACACTTATAAACGTCAAGATTATTGCTTCTACATTTACTGCCAGATTCGCAACGCAATAGGTAGAGCCTGAGGAAGAACCTGGCAATAAAACTCATGGCCACTCTTTTCTAACTGCCAGTAATTACATTAGTTTTATTTACATGATATTTGAACAAATTATATAGTAATGAGTCTTTACAAAAGAAACCAAATCAAATCAAAATGAGAGCGTTTCTAGTTGCCAGTTTTAAATGTAGCCCACTCTTATGAGGAAGACTCCGGCAAGAAACTAAATGTCTGCGGTTTTAAAATGTAGGTATGGCTTACAATATTAAACTTACATTGCTCCTTTGGAGTTACGTGAGAACAGTCGACTAAACTTAATTTGCCTTAAATATAAATAGTTTTATTTGTAATAATTGCTATAACAGCTATGAGCTGACCAGTCCCAACAGACGGCACCCATTCACGGGTATGACGCATATATCAGCCATCGCCCTACTCAACCGTATTATAGGGAATAAGGCGACCCGATACATGCACCACCACTGCCAGGACACTTAGGCGAGCATGACATACTCAAACTGCACAGCAACCATCATGTCAATTTCAAAATTTATAAAAAGCTATGTGGACGGTGCTCACACAATAACAAACTCAAATTACATATAATTATATTAGTTAACCTGACGTTTCAGATCGCTTATGTTGAACAAATGTACATAATATTTATAATGTTTCTTTATTATTATTAATAATTACATTTGTATATTTATGTGTGTTGACTTAGAGCGACTTACTCCCATGCATTTTTATCATTTACATAGTCTGAAATTTTATAATATGCCTTGTTACACAATTAGGCCTTGACTTTTGTCTTAAACATATTTATTGACAATATTCTAATTTCATCGGGAAGTTTGTTATAGAATCGTATACATTGCCCCATAAAAGAATTGCTGATTATTTCGAGACGAGTAGAATGTAATACAAGATTATCTTTATGCATAGTGTTTACATTATGTATATCGCTTTTTTTATGTATATAACGCTATGGAAATAACTGAAATATACTATTCTAGCCATTTCAACATCAGTGAGCCGTCTTATTGTTTTTACTGCATATGCAGTAAAAACAATAAGACGGACGGAAGCCCCAATAGTATCCAACCCTGATCCATTAAGTTGCACATTGGTCGCCACCTGTCTCACATTAGGTGTTGAAAACTTAATTACTTTAGTTTTTTTATCATTTAAAAGAAGATTATTCACGTTAAACCAATGAACAACTTTTGAGAGTGCACTGTTAACATCGTCATGATTAATTAATTGTCTATTAATTTTAAATGTCAAAGAGGTATCATCCGCAAACAGTACAATCTCATGTTTATCCCCAACATAGTAAGGTAAGTCATTAATGTATATCAAAAAAAAGAAATGGACCAAGGATTGATCCCTGTGGAACACCCATTACAACTGGAGATCCTGCTGATCGTTTACCGTTTACTTCAACCCTCTGAATTCTATTGCTTAAAGAATAAATCATAAGGTCGAGAGCTTTAATTCTGATACCGTAGTGGCGTAATTTCTTTACAAGAGTTTCGTGATGAACGCAATCGAAGGCTTTAGATAAATCGCAAAAAACACCTAATGCATCCTGCGAATCCTCCCAAGCCGCATAAATACTTTTGAGTAAAGCAACCCCTGCATCCACCGTTGAGCAACCCTTTGTAAATCCAAACTGTTTCCTGTGTAGTATATTATGTATATTAAAGTGACTAAGTAACTGTCCAAGCATTAGCTTTTCAAATATTTTACTTAGTGTTGGTAGTACGGAAACAGGCCGAAAGTTAGAGGGATCTGCATTATCGCCGGCTTTAAATAAAGGAATTACTTTACTATGTTTTATTAGGTCAGGAAATATCCCAGACTTGACACAGCAATTGAACACAGCTGCCAGATGTGGAGCTATTACAGTGATAATATGAGAGACAGTTTTAACAGATAGACCCCACAAATCTTTAGTGTTTTTCATATTAATTGCCTTAAAAGTTTTAAAATATCTCTAGGACTAACAGCTGAAAATTCAAAGTCTGTGCCACTTTCCTCCACGCCTTGTTTTAAAAGTTGTTCAGCATCGTTAGAGCAAGACGAGAGAGTTATTGTAATTGAAAGAGGAATGTTAGAAAAATATTTTTCAAATTCAGTTGCAACTTTAAAATCTTCTATAATATTTACGTTATTTATTTTTAAATGAAAATCATGACTGCGCACTTTGGATTTACCGGTTTCAATATTTATAACATTCCAAGTTTCCTTAATAACATTATTTGAATATATGATTTTATTTTTTAAATAAATTGATTTTTCTTTCAGGCAAGTTTGTCTAAATGTTTTTGAGTATTTTTTTACAAACTCTTGAAAATTTGGATTATGATTATAGGACTTCTCTTCGTATAGTTGATTCAATTTCTTACGACTATTATAGATTCCTAGAGTTGCCCAGTCACTGAAAGTTAGGCCTTCACTCTTAGATAAGTGCTTAGGAGTAAAAATTGAGCTGAACTCACCATTAATCAAGTTGACTAATGAGTTGTATAAGTGATCCACATTTCCGTGACAGGGCAAAAATTTAACTTTTTTTGTAATATTACATTTAAAATTTTCTATACAGTTCTCACTGAATGGTATCACATTTATTTGTCTTTTTACATTACTTTGAGAATTACAAAAGGAAACCAACTGCCCTGTGTGGTCCGAGTCAATGTTATGAATTATAGATGTATGTATTGGTTTCACACTACTAAATATGTTATCAATACACCTTGCAGTAGTGGCCGTTATTCTAGTGGGTTCCATAAAATTGTGATTAAATTTTTTTTGATTAATTAAATGATTTTGCTAAATTCAGAAAATCTATACTTTCTGAAGACTTATCTAAAACATTTATGTTAAAGTCTCCACATACAACAATTGTTTTATGGCTATTATATATTTTACTTAAGGCTTCCTCCATTATTCCAAAAAGAGACTTAACTGGGGCGCATGGAGGTTTGTACAGATTCAACACAATGAATCGCTCAAATTCAACACATGAAATCTCCACAACTTGCTCAACAGAGAGGCTCACAACATCCAATCTTTCTTTAAATTTAAATATTTTATTAATTAATATTAAAGAGCCACCTCGTTTATATTTCTTTCTATTGAACGAGCTTGCAACCTGGTGATTATTGAAGCTATGAGTGAATTGATGACTTTTTAGCCAGTGCTCATTTAAACATACAATATCAATACTGTTACAATTCATTAACAACTCCAATTCTAGCTCTTTACCTTTTAAACCTCGAATGTTTTGATGCACCAGGTTGAGACACTTCTTCATACTGTTACAATTCACAGATAAGTTTGATGGGTTCATATTTTTATTAGAAACCCTAGTTATACATTTTATTTCTTTAGCCCCAGAATAGGGAGGTACATATGTAGGTACTATGCAAGAAAAATATCTGTTGTCTTATTACTCAGTTTAAATTAAATAAATTTGAATTGTCAGTAGAAAAATTACTGACATTGTGAATGTCATTTAAACATTGCTCAATAGGAGCAACTTGTTTAGCCAAGTTCTTGGCTGATATATCTAATAAATATGATAGCGAAGTAGCTATTTATCTTATAGAAAAATTTGAAAGATAATAATAATTATCTTTTGTCAAATAAAATGGTTTTCTAACATAGTTGTTAGTATCAATAAAATTAAACTTTTTATTATTCATACATAATGTATGCAAAGTCATATTTAACTTATATCTAGTAATATTTTCCTCCTGTGACAAACTGTTACTATAGGGGAGTGTGAACATTATAATTTTCTTTACATTTAAAGAATCCAATTTATTTATATATTTTATCAAAGTGGACTTGTTCAAATTCCCCCTATTTCCCAAAAATATCATTAAGGTTTTATTATTATTATATACATACTCAGTAGCTGATTTTAATATGTACTGGTGGGCGGCACCAGGCATACAACAGTTGATTGTGCAATGTCCCATCTTAGTTAATAAATAACCTATTTTTTTTCCAATTTCATCACTAAATATTATTATATTATGCTTGCTTTTGAAATTTTCATTTTTTTTATAGAACTTAGTAGCAAGGTGCTTCATTTCTACAGACAGTGACACACTAAAGGAGTCTTTACTATTACTGGATTTATTTTGCAACATAGCCGGAGAATCAGCTTCCAAAGAGGATTGCTCACATAACCGTTCATCGCTTAAAAGCTGACACTCACAAATATGCTTGTTTGATAAAGATTCAAACCGTTCATTATTATAATTACTTAACCGAATTAGTTCATCCATAGCAAGAATGTGCTGCTGGATTTGTAGTCCAGAAAGCTCATATTTTTTGGTTATTGAATGGAGTGAATCCTGGAGGTGGCTGATTGTAACTTGTTGAGTATGCACATCCAATGTATGTTTTGAAATAATATTTTTTAACCTCATTGAATGTTCCTTTACTTTCTCTCTAAGTTGCAATCTCTCTCTATTAAACTTTTTATGTTTACAGTCGGCATATAACAAGCACCAGAAATCATAGAAGCATCCTCGACTAACAATTCATCATAGAGGGACCGATTCGTTGAAGCAACTAACTTATGTTCAGATTTATCTAATTGAGATTTTAATCTTGATATTTCATTATTTGCTTCGTGAAGCTCTTTTTCTAACCTTGAAAATTGCTGCAACCCAAAGTCATACTCTCTGCGACATTGGTCAAACCCATCTATCACAGATTGCAGCCTATTCTGCTCATCAATGGCATCACTATATTGAATATATAATATAACCAATTGCTTTTTAAGAGATTTTATTTCTTTTCTTTTTTTTTGTTTTGGGGAATTTGTTATGGGGAATTGTGTCGGCGACTACATGATTTGGACTTTAGTGTTTTGCAAGCTGATGTTTTTAGTGAGATGCGCCATCTAGCAGCTGTTACCCACAGGAGACATTTAAATAAATTAGCTAAGCTAAGATCACACAAAAACAATATCTCTAATATTTCAACATCACAGTCATATCAAAATAATAAATTCTATCCAAAGCTCAAAAACTTTACGTGCGTTGAATTTGATTATAGGGAGAAAGAATTATTGGAAAAGGGTTTGAAATATTGCCCTAATATTCCAGTATCCCAGAAAGATTTGGATAACTTAGCCGTCGACTTAGAATTGGCTGAGACAAACTTCACTGGGAAACACATACTTTGTAGAATTAACGTAAAGCAGCAGATATCAAAACAACGAGAAAACAGTACTTCCGAAGATCTAAAGACTATTTTAAATATCCGTTCTAAAATCCAGGAACATAATCTAGTCATTACAAAAGCTGATAAAGGCAACACCGTAGTTGTAGCGGCCCGACAAGATTATGTGGCTAAGGTTGAAACTTTTTTGGCGGATCCATCTTTCGTTGAACTAAAAAAAGACCCAACAAAGAAGTACAATGAAGCTGTGAAAAAAACTTTGCAATCAGCAAATAGTATTTTCGGAAAGGACTCCTATAAACTTAAATTAATGAATCCACAACCACCAAAACTTCATGCCTATTATAAATTACATAAGCCTGAAGTTTCAATCCGTCCAGTAGTTGCATATAATGGGGCACCAGCATACAAATTGGCCGCAGAGGTTAACAAAATGTTTAAACAATATACAAGCTTTGTACCTACTAATACTATAAAAAATAGCCTCGAAACTGTAAGAAAAATTAAAGACATCCATGTACCAAACAAAGCCATGTTAATTTCATTTGATGTAAAAAATCTGTTCCCGAGCATCCCTTTAAATGAATGTAAAAGTGCTATTAAAGATATTTTAATGCAATCTGTAGTCGACCCACAAATAGCCTTAGATTTAGAACATACCATATCTGTGTGTCTAGACCAAAACTATTTTAAATTCGGTAATAAGTTTTATAAACAGATTAATGGCCTTGCTATGGGTAGCCCCCTTTCACCACTTTGTGCAGATATTTTCATGAATTACGTTGAGGAGCAGATTTTGAACAACAATGTTTACAGACCATTCATTGTTTATTGGTATAGATATGTAGATGACATTATTTGTTTGTGGACCGGGAGTGTAGAGGTTTTAAATGAATTTTTGACATTTATCAATAAAACCAATAGCAATATATTATTTACAATCGAAATAGGACATAGTAAAATTAATTTTCTAGACATTACCATTAGCTTAATTAATCAAAGACATACATTTAAAGTTTATAGAAAGCCCACATTTGCCGATAATGTAATACATGCAAATTCAAGGCACCCAATAAGTCATAAACATGCCGCCTTTCACTCAATGGTGCATCGATTACTTTCGATCCCAATGTCACAAAATGACTTCGAGGAGGAAATTGCATGTATAAAAACAATAGCAATAAATAATGGTTTCGAATCTCAATTAATAGACCGTATGGTATTACGAAAGAGAGCCAAGGCTGTCACAGAGTTAGCATATAAAGAAGAAACACATAGCAACTTGAACACACACATAAAAAGATGGGCTCGCATACCTTACATCGGTAATATTTCTTACCAGTGTTCTAGGAAGTTATCTGAATGCAAACCGGCATTTTATACCACACATAATCTTAACAACTTAATTTGCAATAATAAGGATATAACTCCCATTCAATAAAAAAGTGGTATATATGAGCTGACATGTGCCAATTGCAATAAAAAATATGTTGGTCAAACGGGCAGATGCTTCCAGATTAGAATTACAGAGCATGTTAGTGGCTGGAGACTCAAAAAAACTGAGTCTAATTTTGCAGAACACCTGCTAACAGAAAAACATTGTTTCGACCCAAAAGTCAATTTCAAGGTTCTTCATTCCTGTGATAAAGGTAGGAAAATGAATGCTCTCGAAGCGCTCGAGATAAGTAGACACATGAATGCAGACCAGAACATTATTTTAAACCAACAATTAGATTTCAATCGCTCACCCTTACTACATTATTATAAGTGATTACATCTACATATTTATGCCACTATCAAAGAATGTGTAATGTTTGGTTGACCGTTAGTTTGTATCTTATTTGGTTAATGACAAAATGCAGTATTGAATATTTAATAATTTATCATTATATTGAATTCTTGACATTTAATAATTTTGACATATATATTCTTAACATTTAATAATTTGCAACTTTGACATTTACTATTTGACACGTTGACATTTGAAATTCTAATATTTTGAATATAAATTTGTATTAAGATCAACATTTTGTATTCTCCCTAATTTTGGGATAAATTTCGAAACTGGTATCTTGATGTGTTGATATACCTACATAATAATGTTATTAATTTTAGTACACCTACTAGATCCAGTTGTCATATTGTGTGCCTTTGAGAATGCCGTGAGGCGAAACCGGTAAGGTTTATCAAGTAAATATTGTGGAATAGTACAAGTGTTATTATTGAAAATGTGTAGCAAGTTCCACCAAGTGCCATCAATCAACAGTATAAATTATTAGATTTTATTTCCTCTGAAGATTGATTTAAAACTATTTCATTATCCTCCAACTCTTTGCTGCACTGGTTACATAATTGTTTGGAGGCCTGTAGTTCCTTCAGTACAATTTGTAACTTTTCCTCTGTCTGGCGAGCCAAGGCCCCACGGGTAGTAATGCCAGCCATTATTGTTTAGATTAAAAAATAAAACAAAACTAAAACAATCGTGTAACTAGACAATCGAGGTAGGAGGTCAGGTTAGGTATGTTCACGCATTACCCAGTGCTATGTTCTACTTTTAAAACTGATAAATATAATAATCACTATGTTACTTTGATTAAAAAAACGAAATAAATTAAATTTTACGTGAAATTGAGATGAAATACAGTATTTTTTACCTTACAAATCCGTTGTCAAACTACCGGTAATCTTCACACAATTAGTACTGTACATCCAGCAATTTCACACCAAAAAACACTAAAATAATACGTAATGATACCTAATTACACTTTTTATCTTTATATTAGGTGGCTATTTTAATAAATGGTATTATAAATGTGCCTTCGTGTTAACTTTTTGCAGCTTGTATCTCTCTTTCACATTAAAATCATTTCGCGAGGCTAAGTAGTCTAACCATGCTTTCTTCTTCATTCGAACTGCTTCTTTCACTTCCTCATTCCACCATGCGTCACGCTTATTACTACTGCCTCTTCTCGTTTCTCCACACACTTCCACAGCGGCATTTACCATACTATCCCTAAGGTTCTGCCATACACTTACCACATTCTCACTACTAACATTGACGTCGCCAAGCTTTTCGGCTACCCTTTCTTTATATTTATCCCTAATGGATGCATCCTGCAGCTTCCAGCTTTTGATGCTATGAGTCGGCTCAGGTTCAGGACACTCGGTACGATGACGCCAACCCGCGAACAGACCCCTAATCCTAGTTATTACTAGGTAGTGGTCTGATCCTGATTCCGAAACCGTTCGCTTATTTGAAATGGATAGACGTGACCATCAAATACCTAAGTTCGATGATTTAGAAACTTTCGTTCGTCAACATATTCGAATTTTGCAACGAGCTTCGTTAAACCACGGAGTAGCGAAAAATAGTCCGACTTATCGTAGTAGTAATAGTAGTAAGCCCACGAAGTCCACGCACTCTTTTGTTAATTTTGAACCCACAACTTCGCAATCGCAAGTGTTGCATTCGAAAAATTGTTCTTTGTGTCAAGGTCACCATGACCAACTTTATAAATGTTCGGAGTTCAATAAACTCACTCCTGGCGATCGCTACAAATTTGTTCGTTCTAGTAATTTATGTATCAATTGTCTCAGTAAGATACATCGTGTTTCATTCTGTAATTCGAATAATTTTGGTCGCAAGTGTAATGGTAAACACCATTCATTATTACACTTCGAAAACAATACCGCCATGTCCGGTAGTTCGTCCGTCGATTCCAGCTGCGCGAATTCAGTGCCTAACCGTCCGTCCACTGTGACGTCACAGCCGCCCGCGCCGTCGAGTCGCGACGGGGAGCGCTATCGCGTGTTTTCGTCCCCGTACGCGCCTAGCGACGGCGGCGCCACTGCCGCGCGCCTCCAGCCGAACGATGTCGCTTTGTGCTCGCTATCAATCGCTCGAGTTGTTGTTTACGATTCGCATGGTAAGGGACATAGTGTTCGAGCACATTTAGATAGTGCTTCTCAACGTAATTTTATTAGTAAAAATTGTTGTAGTCGTCTTGGTTTGCATATAAATAACCGCCCCGCCTGTAATGTTGTGAAAGGTATTGGGGGTTCCACTAAAGCCGTTCAAGGTTTGGTAGGTATTCAATTCCACTCGCGTTTTGATGTTAGTTTTTCGATGGATTCGCTAGTCGTCGATAAGGTTACCGAATTTTTACCGACCGTCGCAGTCAATACCACATTATTGACTAATTTTAGAGATTTGCCTTTGGCCGAAGATACTTACGCCGTTCCAGGATATTGATTTGTTAGTTGGCGCTTCGATTTTCCCGCACCTCCTGTTGCAGCATAAGGTTCAAGGTCACGCATCGCACCCCGCGCCGCTCACCTTAGAGACGGTTCTTGGGTTTGTTACTGTTGGTTCCGCACCCGCTTATTTTGATTGTAACTCGACAGTGTCATATTGTTGCACCGTCGAGCCGCTGGACTCCGCTGTCCGTAAATTCTGGGAGATAGAAGAGGTGAACGTCCCTCCTATTGTCAGCCCGGATGATAAACTTTGTGAAGAGTTTTATAGTCGCACGACTACTCGCGATAGTGATGGTCGTTATGTTGTCGCACTCCCCTTTAAGGGTGATGTTAATTCGCTTGGAGATTCGTTTCAGTCAGCCGAAAAACGCTTCTTTTGTTTAGAACGGAAAATGAAGACATCTCCAAAGTTGAAGGAGGATTACGATAGCGTAATAGTAGAATTTTCATTCACCCGCGCCTCCCGAAATCGAAGAGATGAAGCACGCTCCTTCGTATACCATACCGCACCATGGAGTTGTCCGCGAGGATAAACTAACCACCAAGTTGCGCGTTGTTTTAGATGGCAGTGCCAAAACTAGTTCGAATGTTTCGGTAAACGATATTTTGCACAGTGGTCAAAATCTCCAAGGTAATTTGTTCGAAATTATAGTTAACTTTCGCTTATTCGCTGTCGCGCTTTCAGCCGACATTAGACAAATGTTTCTTTGTATTGGTGTTCGCGAATCAGATCGCCGATTTCAACGCATTAATATAGATAGAATTTTCGCATTCTCGGACTCGACAGTCGCTTTGTGTTGGACACATTCTTCGCCCCATCGCTGGGATACATTTGTCGAAAATAGGGTGGCAAAAATTCAGTCGGAATTGGCGCCGCAAAACTTTTATCACGTCTCAGGTACGGACAACCCTGCCGATTGTTCGTCTCTTGGGTTAACACCTGCACAGATTTTGGATCATCCGTTGTGGTTCCATGGCTCTTCCAGGTGCCAAGCCCCACCTGATGAATGGCCTATTAGTCCTTTCAACCCCGCTACTGTGTCCACGCCGCCAGAGGAAAAGAAAACCTCTTTAGTTACTACCGCACCGCTCGAAAAATCGCCTATCTTAGAGTTGGCCAGCCGTGTTTCATCGTGGTCGATTCTTTAACGTAGTTGTTTTTATTTATGTCGATTTTTGAAAATCCTTCCTCGTCGCGAGCATGTTACCGCTTTTGACTTAAACAAGGCTGAGTTAATCGTGCTTCGTGAACTTCAGCGATTTTATTTTTCGTCTGAAATTGGAAATTTGAAATTAATTAAACCTTGTAGTCGCGCTTTTCAGCATTTGAAACCTTTTTTGAAGGATGGCCTCATTCGAGATGGTGGTCGTTTGAGCCAGTCCGCATTAGAGTACGATCAAATGCATCCTGTAGTTCTCCCGCGCATGGATCATATCGTTGATCTTTTAGTTGAATATCACCATAGGGTGAATTGTCACGCTGGTCCAGATTTATTAATGTCGATTTTGCGCCAGATATACTGGATTGTCTCCGCACGCAATTTGATTCGTTCGATAGTTCGATAGTAGAAAGCTTATGTTCGTATTTTTGTTTGTTTGACGACTCGCGCCGTTCATATAGAATTAGCTGGTGATTTGAGCACGCCATGCTTCATGGCTGCATTTAAAAGATTTTTGGGATTTCGTATCTCGAATGTATTCGGACAACAGTACGAATTACATCGGAGCTCGTCGTAACCTTTCCGAACTACATAATTTTTTGCGTTCCAAACACTTTACCTTTAAAGAGCTGAGCACCGTGCTCACTCATGTCGAGGCCGTAATGAATACGCGTCCTCTTTGTAGAACCTTGTCTAGTGATCCTTCGGAGCCGCTTGCACTGACTCCAGCGCACCTTTTGAATGTTACACCGTTAAAATACTTACCCGCTTTTGAAATAGAGGAAGATCGACTTCATCTTCTCTCGCGTCATGCCTTTTTGGATGAACTCGTTCAATCGTTTTGGAAGCGTTGGAGGACAGACTATTTGCATACGCTACAGTCACGTCAGAAATGGAATACTCCATCGAACTCTATTACTGTCGGTACTGTAGTAATTATTTTAACTGAAAATATTCCTCTTTTACATTGGCCTCTTGGGGTAGTAGAAGAAGTTTTCCCTGGGTCAAATGGGATCACCCGTATAGTTCGCGTTAAAACCGCAACTGGTTCGTACTTGCGACCAGTTATTCGTCTTTGTCCTTTGCCTAATCAACAGTAACTTCAATAACAAATTTAGTTTGTTCGATTAGGTTTAGTTTAGTTCAGTTCGATAGCATTTTGTTTAGTTAGCAGCTAAAGCTTAGTGGCAACTGTATAGTCAGTTGTTTCTTTTTCGAAGGTAACCCTTCAAGCTGGGGGGGGGGGGAACTTGCGCCGGTATACGATTCAAAAGTAGCCGCGTTATTATTTCTATGTTGCATCGCCGATCTACATTTGTTTTTAATTAATTAGTTGTCGACATTCCTACCCTGCGAGGACGGATGTAGTACTGCAATGACCGCGCGCGCGCCCGCACCAACTTCCGCAATAATTGTGTTTTCCATGGATAAATAGTGTTTTCATGCAATGGAACCAGGAATCCAAGTCCAGGGACGTCCCCGGCAGCCTCCACCTCAGCATCTCGCAGCAAAAGCAAGGTAGTGTGCTCATTCCTGTTTTCCATTTCTTTTTCGTCGACAACCGCGTGTAAATTTCATTTTTGTCTTTCCCCGCAAATACAGTCCACTTTGAATTTTCAGCTGTTAGTCCTAGAGATATTTTAAAAACTTTTAAGGCAATTAATATAAAAAAAACTAAAGATTTGTGGGGTCTATCTGTTAAAACTGTCTCTCATATTATCACTGTAATAGCTCCACATCTGGCAGCTGTGTTCAATTGCTGTGTCAAGTCTGGGATATTTCCAGACCTAATGAAACATAGTAAAGCAATTCCTTTATTTAAAGCCGGCGATAATGCAGATCCCTCTAACTTTCGGCCTGTTTCCGTACTACCAACACTAAGTAAAATATTTGAAAAGCTAAAGCTTGGACAGTTGCTTAGTCACTTTAATATACATAATATACTACACAGGAAACAGTTTGGATTTACAAAGGGTTGCTCAACGGTGGATGCAGGGGTTGCTTTACTCAAAAGTATTTATGCGGCTTGGGAGGATTCGCAGGATGCATTAGGTGTTTTTTGAGATTTATCTAAAGCCTTCGATTGCGTTCATCACGAAACTCTTGTAAAGAAATTACGCCACTACGGTATCAGAAATAAAGCTCTCGACCTTATGACTTCTTATTTAAGCATTAGAATTCAGAGGGTTAAAGTAAACGGTAAACGATCAGCAGGATCTCCAGTTGTAATGGGTGTTCCACAGGGATCAATCCTTGGTCCATTTCTTTTTTTGATATACATTAATGACTTACCTTACTATGTTGGGGATAAACATGAGATTGTGCTGTTTGCGGATGATACCTCTTTGACATTTAAAATTAATAGACAATTAATTAATTATGACGATGTTAACAGTGCACTCTCAAAAGTTGTTCATTGGTTTAACGTGAATAATCTTCTTTTAAATGATAAAAAAACTAAAGTAATTAAGTTTTCGACACCTAATGTGAGACAGGTGGCGACCAATGTGCAACTTAATGGATCAGGGTTGGATACTATTGGAGCTTCTGTGTGTTTGGGTATAACTATTGATTCAAAGTTGCAGTGGGGACCACATATAGAAAAATTGTCAGACAAATTAAGCTCTGCAGCATATGCAGTAAAAACAATAAGACGGCTCACTGATGTTGAAATGGCTAGAATAGTTAAATTCAGTTATTTCCGTAGCGTTATGTCATACGGAATTCTTCTCTGGGAAGACTCAGCGGACATTAATACGATATTTATTTTACAGAAAAGAGCTGTGAGAGCAATATTCCAGCTTGGTCCCAGGGTATCTCTAAGAGAAAGATTCAAAGACCTTAATATTCTTACCGTTATATCACAATATATATATGAGAATTTACTTTATGTGCACAAAAACATAGACACATTTCTTAAAAAAAGTGATATACATATTGTAAACACTAGGCATAAAGATAATCTTGTATTACATTCTACTCGTCTCGAAATAAACAGCAATTCTTTTATGGGGCAATGTATACGATTCTATAACAAACTTCCCGATGAAATTAGAATATTGTCAATAAATATGTTTAAGACAACAGTCAAGGCCAAATTGTGTAACAAAGCATATTATAAAACTTCAGACTATATAAATGATAAAAATGCATGGGAGTAAGTCGCTCTAAGTCAACACACATAAATATACAAATATAATTAATAATAATAATAAAGAAACATTATAAATATAATGTACATTTGTTCAACATAAGTGATCTGAAACGTCAGGTTAACTAATATAATTATATGTAATTTGAGCTTGTTATTGTGTGAGCACCGTCCACATAGCTTTTTATAAATTTTGAAATTGACATGATGGTTGCTGTGCAGTTTGAGTATGTCATGCTCGCCTAAGTGTCCTGGCAGTGGTGGTGCATGTATCGGGTCGCCTTATTCCCTATAATACGGTTGAGTAGGGCGATGGCTGATATATGCGTCATACCCGTGAACGGGTGCCGTCTGTTGGGACTGGTCAGCTCATAGCTGTTATAGCAATTATTACAAATAAAACTATTTATATTTAAGGCAAATTAAGTTTAGTCGACTGTTCTCACGTAACTCCAAAGGAGCAATGTAAGTTTAATATTGTAAGCCATACCTGCATTTTAAAATAGCAGCCATTTAGTTTCTTGCCGGAGTCTTCCTCATAAGGGTGGGCTACCTTTAAAACTGGCAACTAAAAACGCTCTCATTTTGATTTGATTTGGTTTCTTTTGTAAAGACTCATTACTATATAATTTGTTCAAATATCATGTAAATAAAACTAATGTAATTACTGGCAGTTAGAAAAGAGTGGCCATGAGTTTTATTGCCAGGTTCTTCCTCAGGCTCTACCTATTGCGTTGCGAATCTGGCAGTAAATGTCAATAGAAGCAGTAGAAGCAGTGTAATGGCAGTAGAAGCAATAATCTTGACGTTTATAAGTGTTACTTTGTGACCTACATGAATAAAGATTTTTCACTTTTCACTTCACTTTTCACTTTTGTATTTATTTATCTCGCCCGCTCAACCACCGGGTGTGGCAAGCGAATTTTCGAAAAATTTTGAATGCAGTTTTCTTTCTTTTCAAAAATAAAGGAATGTTTCCTTTGAGTAAAATTTTCTGTATACAGTATTAAGAATACTTTCCCTTCAGGTGGCATTACACAATTCCACTCTGTATACTACTCTGGACTTCACGCGAAACAATTTTGTACTTACATTCACCGACGTTTCGAGCGCATTGCAGCGCCCGTGGTCGCGCGGTCCATCCCGAGTAGTATATAACATATGAGTATAAACCGTGAAAGTTTAAAAATAATTAAAAACCGTATTACTTTACAAGTTTAAGCGTTTATTTGATTATAAATATTTCATTAACGTTATTCTTCGTAATGTAATATGATGACACCCCAGACTTTATAATTACCTATGCTTTTAAGAACGACCACTTGATTAGCTACAACTTAATAATAAAAAGTGTTTTAGTATATTAAATGACAGTATGAATTATTCAGTCTGTGGTCTCAGAATTTACACAATAAAGGTGATTAAAAAGTCACCCATACTTTTGCAATTAAGAAGGTAAAGATACAAAAGAACATTTTGAACAATTTGCAGACATTAACAGGAAAAGATATTAATTTCATATTATGTTCTGAAAGCGCTTTTAAGGGCTTTCTTGAAGTTAAAGTTTGTTTATAAGAAAGTTTGAAAGGTAATTATTAACCTAAGCGAAGTGTTAATTAATTCCGTGGTATTGCTGTTTGTGACATAATTAGAAACAGACAATGCAGAGAAATAGGGAAAATGCTCTTTATGTATCGATGCTGCTGTTGGACTGAGCGGAATATTTAGCGATAGGATTGTACTTATGGTATGTTTGGCAAGCGGCGTTTTTGGCTGTCAGCCTAACGGTCCGTGACTAACTTTAAAATATACCATACGCAATCGAACATCAACAGCAAAAATTCATACTCACTCTGCGTTTTAGATCCCAATTAAATTACTACGGCTGACTAAAGATAAACGGGACTTTTTTTATTATTAGGAGAATTTATGAACATGGAATCACAAGACTTTAGATTTAAAGGAAGGAATAAAGCTTGAAGTGACAAACAAGTCTTTAAAAACGGCATCGCGAGAACTCCTTTAGAATGTACTCGGGGTATTGTACTTTATGCAGATATAATTATCAACGTGGCCATTAGAGGCCTTTTAGGCGGATATGTATAAGGTATTATTTTATGATAAGATTTGTAATAACACAAACTTTGAGTTTCCCTCCAAGTTAGCTAGGCATTATTGTCGAATTAATTAAAAGTCTATGAATATATGTCATTCAAATGTAAAGCCAAAATAGGACAACTGTAGGTACTGAACAAGAATATGTGCACGGGACAAATCCATTGCAGTGATTTCTGTAAAATTTAATTAAGCGGAAGATAAATCTATTGTATCAGTGGTAAAGTTTGTAACTATGTCAAAAAGAAACTACATATAGTTGACTAGTTGGGAGGTGAAACAAACTCAAGTACTGAGGACTTGATAATTATCATTGAAGAGGATTCAGATTTTGTCAGATGGGCGGCTCCTACGTGCTGCCTGTGGATAAGTATGAAACTAAAGAATGTGTCTTAGCGTTCTTGTCTCATTTATTTTGATTCTTAATAAAGACAGATTCTGATTCATAATACAGTCAGATACGGACCGATGAGATAGTTTACGTGATCAATATGAAACAATTGTTGACACAGGTATGTGGTGTAGTCATGATGTGTGATGGATATCTGTGCAACACCTAAAGATAAACACTTCGAGGATAGCGTATAGTGACAAGTCGTCGTTCGTTCCTAAAACTTGCCTAATGGCCGGTTTCAATATTCTATCTTCACTTAAACTTATATCGCTATCACATATAAAATGTGACAGATAGTTCCATGTCGTAGGTAAATATTT
Source organism: Thumatha senex (assembly GCA_948477245.1). Lineage (NCBI taxonomy): Eukaryota > Metazoa > Arthropoda > Insecta > Lepidoptera > Erebidae > Thumatha > Thumatha senex. The sequence goes on along the minus strand of OX419733.1, from coordinate 925,163 downwards.
CTATCTATCTTTGGTTTTTGAAACCGAAATTTTCGTTGATAGGTACCGATGGTAACTATTTGGACATTATTGTAGACAATTGTAAAAGATAGGTTATTGAGACCGGCCGTAAGTCAACGACGTGTTAATTATTCGACATCAGCGCCACTTATTCTATTTTATGATAATACCGACTTCTTATTTAATTCTAATTTTCTCTCAAATTTTATGATTCCCTTTAAACCCACTAATAATATCGACAATTGTTACTACTCTAATCATATCATTAATATTAATTTAGGTGCTAAGTTGAGCCACGGTCTGAAAAAGAACCGGAACAAGTCTTCTTATTGATCATTAATAAATCTTGGGACGTTCAATAATGATTGACAGTATTGCTACGACGTGAAATAAATGTAACGGACCAGCTTATAAGACGAAGCGTTATTTGCCCTCGACTAACATCGAGCCGCGTTAGAGATTCCTTAAGCTAAAGTTTTAAAAAAATCTTTCTTCGTTGATGTCATCCGTGAAGAGCTTTAAGATATACAAATATCTATACAAAATTTGAGCCAAATCTGTTGAGCGGTCTGGGCTAAACATTAATATATAAATCAGTCAGGTTTCCATTTCATACTGTACTGTACAGTAATATAGTTTATTTTTATTTAGTTTTTTTTGTTGTTTCTGTTTCTTCTGTTTTTTCTTTAGTTTTATCCCTGTTGTTTGGTCGAATAAGATGGCAACATTTTGCTCTAGTGGTCAACCACTAGTTGTATGTGATTTAAAAGATACCTAACAATGACTGCTCCACACTCCAAAAACTGCTGTGTTCAGCATTTTATACTTTTCAAAGATTTTTGATTGTTTGATTACAGAGTCTATTTAATTCTTAAACATTCAATACATTCTGTCGCAGTCTACTGCTGAATATACAAATGTTTGATGATATCAAACTCCGCCAACTACATATTAACTTATTGAACTAAACTCAAACAAAATTGAAGTCTCAGTTTCTTATACTTCGTCCCGCATCAGTCACAAGCCCAGTAATAACATGGATCATTGCGTAGCCAACTCATCAGCCACGAATGACAAACTTGAGAGTACGCTGACTATATGTGCTTGTTTTGGTAAATCCTTTTTTTCTTTTGCCCTTAAGTCACAAGAACAATTTATGTTGAATTTAGCGTGTTTGAAAATTGAGCTTGCTAGTGTACTTTGGAATTAAGAAGATGAGGAACGAAAATAAATATCAAACATTTTTAATTTCATATTTATGTTTCATATTTATGTGTTTGACAAAACGGACCAGAGCCTTGTATTAGGTATAGGATATTAAAGAAATTCAACTGTCAAAAACTGTCTTAATCTTTCTACATTTTTTTTCCTCCAAAATTAAACAGATTATTATTTCGTTCTTGATTTAATATTTAATTCCATTGCGACGCATTCACATAATACACATAAAACGCGTTAGTAGCGATCAACATACTTCCACTTAAGGACATTGTTTTGTAACTAACTAACTATCTTCACGCTGTATCCCTGAAGGGATAGTCAGAGAGGACAGATCGCCAGGCTTCGCGATCTATGCATACTTCTTTCGCTTTTTGCAGATTCATCAATCGCTTCATCATACAATCATCATCATACCCTGACTCTTTCTACCCTCTACTTTAGCACAATAAATATTCTTCGTCAATCGTACCTCACTTATTCATTGGACGTGTCCAAACCAAAGGAGCACGCCCTTTTCTAGCTTAACGCTGACACTTTCATTCAAACCTGCCATATTGCATATTACTTCGTTACGTATTCGGTCGGCCAAAGTTATACCGCAACATTTTCGAAGTGATCTCATCTGCACGGCATTCAATTTACTATCATGCATTTGGTGACATATCTAGGTTTCGCTACCGTAAATCAACGTTTGCACTAGCACTGCGTTATGAATCGCGAGTCGTGCTTCTGCTACGATGCTTTGTCGTTTAACTAATTAGGACAGAGCACCGTTAACTTTGTTTCCAACAGCTACTCGCCATTCTATATGCGAATCACATCTTCTGTACGCGCTAAACATTCTTCCTAAATACACAATGACGTTCCTGGTTTACCCAAATCTCGCATTTAGTTCTTACGGCATCTCTTTTAAACACTAGAACCTTAGTTTTCTTGCATTCAAGCGAAGACCCTTACCTTATATTATTTATATTAATCAATCACGCCTTATCCCCGAAGGGGTGCCAGAGGCTGTAATGTATCATTTTTTACTTACTTTTTAAATTAAATGTTTTATTATACGTTCTCTCCAAATTATCTGCATGGCCATCATCTGTAGCATTCATAGGCCTTGATAATTCAAGAGTTTTTATGCTCTCTTAATGTTTGTTTACCTTTTGTAATTTTTAATGTCAGTTAATGACAAGCCTAGATTTTATTTTTAATTTATTGTTAGAGCTGCCATTAGGTTAGGTTTTATAGATATTAGACCTTGTTATAAATTTAAATTCTAAATTATTTGTATTCTAATATTGTTTAAATTTTGAAATGCTCTGTAAAAGAAGGAAGCCGGGGCCGTCAGATCAGTCTACTTTTGGTGCTCACCTTGAGAGGAGGTGCTGGGAATAAGTGCTGAGTGTGAGGGTTGTGCTCTCCAGAAATAGTGAAGTGATGGTCTGCAGTGTTGTGTGTTATTAACCGGCTCTGTGAAAGACGCCGACCGCTCGTTAGTTTCAGCCCTCTACCTGCCTGAGTTCGCGACCAGCTTTCTCCGAGGTCGGTTACGTGGAGGCCTTGAGGGGATTTGAGGCCCCCTTCTCAGCGACGTGGAGGCCTACTAGAGGCCCCCCTTCCTAGCAACGTGGAGGCCTACTTGAGGCCCCATCTTAGCGGCTGTTCTTGAAGAATCAAGACTTTAATTTACTCCCGGCTTTCCTTGGTTTTATTTTCTTAACATTTTTATATTATATTAAATCAATTTTACCTTTTCTCCTTTTTCTTTTACTTTTCCTTTTAAGCCAGGACTCCTCCAGTCCTGGTGACAGTTTTCTCCTTAACTTTACCTTTTTCCCCTCCCGGAAAATAGTATCGTTACAAGGCATATTATATGCCCACTTTTCCCCATGTGTATTCCTGTCCCATGGTGATTGGTGGTGAGCCCATTGCCGTGTTGAAATGGACAGGCGCAGGATGTAACAACCTGCTGTTGAAATTTTTCATACCGCCCATAAAGCCTTCAACTTGGCTTAACGACTGTCATTTTACTGGCAACCGGGACCAACGGCTTATCGAACCTTCCGAAGCACAGAAACGCTCGCACATGTAAATGTCACAAAGTGGTCACCCATCCAACGACCAGGACCGCATCCAAGGATAGCGAAAGTTGATTAACGCAGTGATCGCTTACAGAATAACGAGTTAGCGACGCCATGAGCATTAAAAAGAAACTAAATTGTTTTTTACAAGCAGAGTTTATAACTCGTCCACAAAACCAACTTATCCTCAATATTACCATCAGTCTTAAACTAAAAGTCTCGAATAAAAATGGTTCGTTTTGTGCACTTGTTGTAAAAACTGTGTAAATGCAAGTTATATTAAAAAAGGAACGTTAAAAACTGATTAACTTAATTTACAAAGCATATACAAGTATTGGAAAAATTTCGCTTCCATTCCGTGGAACAAGAGTAGGAATAAGCACTCCTTTGTATGTATGCCAGAAGCCAGAACTCCGCTATGTACATGGCCCCATTAACTTGATTTCCTGCTAAAACCCTTGTCTCAATGTCATAGTCACACTTTCCATATCTCGCAAATTTTGAACCCAAATATACAAATTCTTTCACCTGTTCCACTCTTTTTCCTTCCACAAAAATCAAGTAATCCCTTTTTCAAGAACCATTACTTACGTTCTTGTTCACTTTCGATCCTTTCCTTTTTAACGCATAATGCATAATGTTAACCATCAAATGCAATTCCTCCGCCAATGATGCCAAAGTGGCGTTTGACGGTTAATTCATTCATTTTTAAACCATACGTCTTGCAGTTCTGCTAGGTTAAACAGGCTTTTCACCATGTATATAGGTAATCTCCCAAGAGCCGAATGTTTCGCCTGTTTTGAAAAATATTATCATCTGGCTTCTCATTTGATACTGTGGACTATTTTTTTTACGGCTTATTATGGGTACAACCGCGTTCTCACACCATCTCGAGTAAGATAGCACCAATTTTGCCTCACCCACCAAGCCTTTTATGCTCACGACTAGTGGACCCTTAAATGTCATCAACGCCATGTTGTAATAAGGTTTCATTATCTCTTTTTTGAAGTTTTATTAGGAGGAATTATTGTTTTAGGAGGTTTTATTGAACTTGGCAAAATTATAAGTTTCTAATCTTTAAGTTTTATTCAATTGAACCACTGAGAAAATAAGCCGTTCATAGTTGCATTCTCTTACAAGTCAACACAACTCTAGAAGTAAATGGTTCTATGGAATAACGATACCACAAAATAAATTACATTCTGTGGTCCCTTTGGTCAATGGGACCACGGTTAAATGATTTTTTCTGCAGTCCCATCAATGGGATATCTAATAGGACCACAGAATGGAAGCGGAAAAATTCCTACCATCCTATTACTTCTATTCATTTGGAATATATCACAGAAAGCAAGAGGTATTTTGGAACTACGCAATCAGCCTAATTCCAAACCACATAGTAGGTAATAGCAATAGTTACAAGCTGTTTAAACTAATACTTTTCTATAAAAAAAACTGTATGTATTTGTGATGTTTTAGCGTTAGGTTACCACGGACAGACATTATGATCTGCGAGCTGGTCATAGTTATCCTAGATTTTAATTTCCGGGACGCCGCCAAAGGTAAGATGCTTAATTTTAAGTTGTTTTATTTCTTTATTTTTGTGTGCGCCCCCACAATACAATATGTGTAGTACTCTTGCCGAAAGCCAGTGATTACCCCTAACCTACGCATAGCCTGGCAATATTAATTTTCGCTCACTACGGTAATTTTTGGGATATGGTAATTTTTTGGGGATGAAGAGTAGAAGCGTGCACGTCGCCATCCCTGCCAGCTACGGCTGCAATTCTACTCCAACACGAGTGCCACCAGGGCGATTACTGCTAGGGCGTGCCCCCGAGGCGACGCGCACCAGTTCGTCCCCGCTGGTGCGAAAAGTGTGTGCCAGAGCGGCGTAGGGGACCGCCACCCTACACGCGCGGCCCGACACGGCGGGAAGTGGAGGACGGAGTGCAGGGTAGCTGCGTGGAATGTCAGGGGAGGAATGACAGATAAGATGAATGAGTTGATGGATGTTATGAATGAGAGAAAGTTAGATGCAGTGTGCTTGACAGAGACCAAGCGCAAGGGCAGCGAAGTCTTGGAGCTCCCGGGTGGGATGCTCGCGCTTTGGTCTGGAGTACCAGAGAGCGAGCATGGCAGTCGGGGGGTTGGAATTTTGCTGTCCTCGCGATTGGCCTCCGGTATGTATGAGTACAAACTGGTAGGTCCTAGAATCCTCTGGATCCGTGTAAAACTTGGTTTGACGAAGATTTTCCTGGTAGCTGCTTACGCGCCAGTATCTTCGTCGAACGCGAGTGAGCTAGAGGACATCTAGGAGAGTATGAGAGAAGCTCCAAATGTGATAGAAGGAAATGAAAGACTTATAGTATGTGGAGACTTGAATGGATGGGTGGGTACCGCTCGCGATGGTTTTTCGGTACTCGGGAAGTATGGGGATAAAAGGGTGAACGACGCTGGCAAGCTAATACTGGCATTTTGTAAGGAAAAGGATTTGTTTGTGGCGAACACAATGTTCAACCACAAACAAATTCACATGTATACGAGGAGATGTAAGTCAAAGAGAAGCATGATAGATCTATTCCTAATGGATAGTCGGCTCCGTAAACAGGTGATGGACACAAGGGTTTATCGAGGCGCTGAGCTGGGATCAGACCACTACCTAGTCATAACTAGGATTAGGGGTCTGTTCGCGGGTTGGCGTCATCGCACCGAGTGTCCTGAACCTGAGCCGACTTATAGCATCAAAAGCTGGAAGCTGCAGGATGCATCCATTAGGGATAAATATAATGAAAGGGTAGCCGAAAAGCTTGGCGACGTCAATGTAAGCAGTGAGAATGTGGAAAGTGTATGGCAGAACCTTAGGGACAGTATGATAAATGCCGCTGTGGAAGTGTGTGGAGAAACGAAAAGAGGCAGTAGTAATAAGCGTGATGCATGGTGGAATGAAGAAGTGAAAGAAGCAGTTCGAATGAAGAAGAAAGCATGGCTAGACTACTTAGCCTCGCGGAATGATTTTTATATGAAAGAGAGATACAAGCTGCAGAAAGTTAACACGAAGGCAACACAGAATAAAAGCGGATGAAAGGTTGTCGTCCAATTTTCGGGCTAATGCCAAGCTCTTCTGGAAAGAGGTAGGCAAGACCCGAAGTTGTTCGGCAATCTGCAGTATGAATAAAGTGCTTAGTGTTAACAATGACGTCCTAACAGACCAAAGTGACGTCCTGCAGAGATGGAGTGAATATTATGGAAAGATGTATGCAAGAAAAGACAGAGATGCCACATCGGGAAGTGGAGCTCACTTCGATGCTCCGGATCCCGATGTCATTGAAGTCATTAGTATGAAAGAAATAGAACAAGCGATAAGAAGTATGAAATGTGGTAAGGCTGCGGGAAAAGACAAAGTTACTGCTGAGATGATCAAGTACGGTGGGTCGCGTGTCTGGGACACACTATTTCTGTTATGCAACTTGTGCTGGCGGACAGGTGAGGTCCCGGATGACTGGCGAGTAGCAGTTGTAGTACCTATTAACAAAGGGAAAGGCTCGCGCCTAAACTGCTCCAGCTACTGGGCGATCAGCTTGGTCAGCTTAGCTAGTAAGGTGTATGCAAAGGTTATAACGGCACGAATGCAAGAAAAGTCTGAAAGGTATTTATGGGAGGCTCAATGCGGATTCCGACGTGGAAGAGGTTGCATGGATCAAGTGTTTTCTCTCCGCATGATCGCGGAAAAGTTTCTGGCACTTAGCCAGAAGGTTTTCTGCGCTTTTGTGGATCTAGAGAAAGCATTTGATAACGTTGTGAGAGAAACGCTGTGGGACTTGCTGCCAGGATATGGTGTGGACGGCTCGCTACTGCGGGCAATACAGTCGCTTTATAGGGACAGTAAGGCTTGCGTGCGAGTAGGGGGGGATGTGTCACCTCTTTTTGATGCCTGTACAGGCGTCAAACAGGGATGTGTCATGTCCGCCTGGCTGTTCATAGTGTATCTGGACAGTTGCCTGCAGAAGTTGAAAGATTTTAATATGGGTGTGAATTTGGGTGACTTTACAGTAAACTGTCTGCTGTACGCTGATGATGCGGTGCTCATGGCCTCGTCAGAAGCCGACCTACAGGCATTAGTCACTAATATGAAAGAGGGGTGTGAAAGTAAGGGTCTCCGCTTGAATGCAAGTAAAACTAAGGTTCTAGTATTTGAAAGAGGTGACGTAAGAACTAAATGCGAGATTAGAGTAAACCAGGAACGTCTAGAGCAAGTGAATGAAATTGTGTATTTAGGAAGTATGTTTAGCGCGGATGGAAGATGTGATTCGGATGTAGAACGGCGAGTAGCTGCCGGAAACAAAGTTAACGGTGCTTTGTCCCAGTTAGTAAAGCGACAAAGCATCGTAAAAGAAGCACGACTGGCGATTCATAACGCAGTGCTAGTGCCAACTTTGCTTTACGGTAGTGAAACCTGGGTATGTCAGCAGATGCATGAAAGTAAATTGAATGCTGTGGAGATGCGATCACTTCGAAAATTGTGCGGCGTTACCTTGGCCGACCGAATACGTAACGAAGTGATACGCAATATGGCAGGTTTGAATGAAAGTGTCAGCGTTAAGCTGGAAAAAGGCGTGCTCCGTTGGTTTGGACACGTCCAACGAATGAGTGAGGAACGATCGACGAAGAATATATATTGTTCAAAAGTAGAGGTTAGAAGGAGTCAGGGAAGGCCGAGACTTACATATGAAGACCACGTGAGCAGATTGCTCAAAAACGGAAAGGTCAAAAGTACTCGGATACCCAGACGTGCGTGTATGAAGCGATTGATGAATCTCGAAGAAGCGAAAGAAGTATGCATGGATCGCGAAGCCTGGCGATCTGTCCTCTCTGACTACCCCGTCAGGGATACAGCGTGAAGATAGTTTAGTTTAGTTTAGTTTTACTACGGTAATTTTATTCGAAAAACAAACAATTGTCGAAGTCATCACCAGTCGTATTTTTCATATAAATAATAGAGGATTGTTTTACATTAAAGTGACTCTATTCGTTATCTCAACCCTCACCGGAGCACAGTCACGACCGCGGGTGTTATAAAGCATCCACAACGTCGGCGTACGTAAGTTAATATAACTTCACGTGTAGTCTCGAGTAGTACACAAAACATTACCATTATAAAAATATTCTGTGTTGCGTAAAAGTCAACTTATACGGGAGATCATCTTGACTCCCCTTTTAAATTTCTAACTTATTAATCTTACTTCTATTCCAATTCCTTCACAGTTCATGAGGTTAAGTTGTGGTGGAATCTGCCTTTAAAAATCAGACACACTAATGCTCTAGAGTAATTTAAAAACAATGTCCACGAATACTTTCTCTTTTCCCCTTTTAAATTCATTCATCCTGATTTCTCCTATAGATATACGAGTATGTAACCTAATGTATGAGTATTTTAAATATATGATGCACAAGTATATGTTTAATTTGTATAAATATGATTATTTATCTATGTAATTTTTTTTGTGAAATATGTATAAAGCTTTAATATGTATAAAGCTTTGATCCGACCTATTTCACTTTTACACTTCTGCCTTTTTTAATTATTTCAATTGTTGAAATCCACTCGTTGGCCTTCTAAAGAAGAATTCTTTTACAAATAAGCCTTGCCTTTGTACTCTTTCCTCCTTATTTCACTGTTAAATAAAAAATAAATAAAACTACATAAATTTTACATTTTGCTATAAATTCTTGTTTCTTTCACGAATGTCCGGTTTCATGCCATTCTTTGTACAATTGAAACTTGTTTGTAGTTCTTTGAATAAGTTGCAGTGTAGTTTTACTTTACAGTAGATGAACTTTGTATAAGAGTAAGTTTTAGTTTTATAAACTATTGTTTATTAAAGTGACTCCATGCACTCTCTCGACACTTATTACATTCACAACGCGGTGCTAGATAGAAGATGCATGAAAGTAAATTCAATGCTGTGAAAATGCGATCTCTTCGAATTGGATGGTGTAACGTTGACTGACCGAATACTTAACAAAGTTATTTGCAATATCACAGGTATGAATGAAAGTCATCATCATCATCCGAGCGTCTGTCCCAGTAGCGTCTCGCAATGCCCGGGTTCCGCTTTCCTACTTTTTCTCCTCCACTTCACACGGTCGTCGGCATTCCCTGTAGTGAGACCATTGGCACGCATGTCATCCTTAACGACGTCATGCTAGCACTTCTTGGGTCTTCCCCTCTTACCGGCGGGGCCGACATGGCCAGACATTTGTTTCCCACGTAGCCCAGCGGTTGCCGCGAGACGTGACCATATCAGCGAAGGCGACACTCTTGCAGCTTATTTGCAATGTCACGGACGTGAAGGCTGCCGCGGATGCGAGAGTTCCTCGCGCGGTCCACCCGCTTGACTCCACACATCCACCACAGCATCTTTATTTCTGAGACACGTCACTCCTGCTTGCGTCGCTCCATTAGTGGCCACGCCTGACTACCATGTAAAAGGACAGGTCTAATAATGGTTTTATAGACCTCTCCCTTCAACCTGACCGGCATTTTTGGGTCGCAAATGACACCATTGTGAAATACAGATCCTAGGTATTATAACCTGGTCCGTGCGCTCGACCAAATCATCGTCTATGCGGACGGATGTGGGATCTGTGGAGTTTAATGCCAGGTACTCGGTCTTCACCACATTAAGTTTCGGACCGCAGTCCTCAATCGTCTCCTTCCACGCTTTCACACGTCGCACCAACCTGCCCCTGTCCGCGTCTGCCGGCGCAATATCATCAGCATACATGAGCAACCACGGAGGCTGCTCATGTGAGTCTCTGATGCTGTCTGACATCACGTCTAATATCACACTAAACAAGAACGGACTAAGGACAGAACCCTGGTGTAAATATGCAAAATTTCATCAACTTCGTGAACACACTAATTTGATGAAATTATTGCATTTTTCAAATAATGTTGTTACTTCGTAGATTTATTAGGACTGATGACAAAAGTCATCAGTCTTAATAAATCTACCCAGTTTGAACGAAATCTGGCCGTTAAAAGTGAGTCAAAATCGCGCCCAAAGGATATGGTTACAAACATACATACAGGTAAAGCTAATAAAAATAAAAATGACAGAAGTTTAATTAGTCCAGTCATTACGTCGGAAAAATCGGGTTAGAAATGCAAATGAACCGAGAAAGTCAAATTTTGGATATTACGTTTCTAGAAAAGCTTAAGTTCAAATTGTCGACCAAAATAACCTGATGGGTTTTCTGCCATCTTGAAAAAAGGGTTAAATTCAGTTTTTCGGTTCCCCGTTGATATACGATAATTTTTTTTTTTTAAGTTTTTTTTTTTACCATTTTATAATTTTATTTTTTTTTACTTTTTCAAGATGGCAAAAAACCCATCAGGTTATTTTGGTCGACAATTTGAACTTAAGCTTTTCTAGCCCCTCCCCACGTAATATCCAAAATTTGGCTTTCTCGGTTCATTTGCATCTCCAAATGTATGTAATGACTGGACTAAATAACCTCTGGCATTTTGATCCAAAAGAACATGTCAATGTAAATTGAAATGTTCTTTTCAAAATCAATTTCCGAACGCGAAAGTAAAATAAATTAACTGATACCCCTTCATCACGCGGTTCATGTTTTTGCCGACCAGTGAAACTTTTTTGTTATATTCATCGGTAACGCCACAAACAGACGCGCCAACTGGGTGGCTAAATAAAAGTTGGTAAATTAGTTGGCACAACTCTGGGATCTGGATAAGATTAGAACTGTAATCCCCTTAAATGAAAAATACGGATTTTTGGGTGTAGCTTAGAGGAGCAGGTGCCAGTTTGCTAATCGTAGATTTGAATTTATTATTAAAACATTTTACATTCGGAATATTCTTTTTCTTTTTTTTAATATTGTGGAACGTTTTTTTTAACACAGCGCCGTCTAGCCCATAGTAAGCTAATACAAGCTTGTAACCCAAACTCCGAAACAAACATTTGTAGATCACACAAATATTCATTCCAACCCGGGAATAGAACCCGGGACCTCAGTTGCGGCAGTCGCATGCACTACTACTGCGCCACGGAGGCAGTCAAATATTTGACCAGACAAATACTGCACGTTGCTCACTTCTCTTCATTTTATTGTATTCCCAGTTTCTTTCAAGCTCTACCTGGAAGTAAACTTCAGGTTTTACGCCTGGGGTTCACTTTTACTAATCTGCTAGGAGCAACCATCGTTCCTCTTTTGTTATTCGGCATTGCAAGGGGCAACTGCCGTCTGACATCCGAACCTCGTACTTCATCTACACTGCTTTCCTTAATCACCAGGTGCACCGCTGGCAGGTAAGGTGGCTTGGGCCTCAGAAATTTTGGTGGAAACTTACAGACGATAAATGCATATAACAGATAACTGAATATTATTTCAATTTGCTAACGTGTAATGCTAAAATCTATATATATAAAAATGAAACCCGTTTTCCGTTGTCACGACATAGCATGAAAACGGCTTGACCGATTTAAAAATTTCTTTTTGTATTGGATAGCCTATTTATTGAGGAAGGTTCTTAGCTATATATCATCACGCTACTACACAGGAGAGCGGAGCAGTAATCATAAATGTCAGCAAATCGGGGAAACTTTCATACATATTTGGAAAAGTAATAAGCGACGGGATTAAATGGGTGCCACGGGGTTGGAAGTATGTCACGGACGAGGCCGGGCAGGTCAGCCAGTATAGCATAAAAGTTCCTTTTTAAGCAGTCCGACGCCACTCTTACTGTTGCGAACTCGAACAATCGACATCACCGTTTCGAACCGTTTTATTGTTTGCTAAATTCTAGTGTTTCTGTAATATTTTTCTACTCTTTTTTTCTGTCACTTTTTGATAGACATTATAAAACAAATACTGCTCGCAGAACCCGCGTTTCATTTCGATCGTTAATACTTACATTGATTTGAGATTTAAAGAGTGGTTATAATCCTTAGGTTATCGCCTTAGACATTTCCTGTTTGATATTCAGTAATTTAATATTCAACACATAAAAAAATGGTTTTTAAAAGCTTTTTATGACTCCTTCGTCAATGACTCACCTTATTCCAAAATCCCCATCTCGTTAATCTTGCCACTTTTACTTTCTTGTTAACACTGTCGGCCTTAAAGCATGGTTACATGGCTGACACCATTTAATTTGGAAACTCTAATACATATTCAATGCGAAAGCCGTGGAAATGGCTCGGGGAGCTTAATTTATCGCTACAAAATACAGAGTGGTAACTGGTTAGATCTAGCATTTATGCAGGTGCGATTCCAAGATGTGCTCGTAGAATTAATAAGTGTAAGGTCATCTTTGCAGAATATAGTTTACTCCGTTTTGTATATGACCATACGTAAGGTATACTGAATAAAACAGAACAAAACAAATAGGTATTCTCTTAAAAAAAAATGCCGATCTGATGAACACCACTAATGTATTACAGTAAATTTACTACTAATAAAGACAAACTTACACTCACACACGAACTCATACTTACTTGTTGAACTCATTTTTATCTATAAAAGCAATATTGTATAACCTGATATTAAATTTAATGAATAAATAAAAGTATAAAATGTACATTTTTACTATTATCTACTCATCTCAGCTCTAAACTACATAATTATACAGAGCTGTAGAACATTGCCAATGTGTACAAATATCCCTCCAGTACATATCACTCGTGATTGTACGAGTATATTTTAGAATTTTCTTCTTTTGAACGCTGTAGTCTTTTAGTGGTTAGTCCAGGCCTGAAACTCCCATACAAAGCCACCCTGACGTTTTTGCAGCTGGGCAGTAGATTAATGAAATGCATTCCCTACATACAATAAAAACACAACCATAACTCGTTTATTAAAGCTTACAAAATATGTTTTCAATTTTGTTAAATTAATGTATATCAATAATAAAATAAAAAAAAACTAACTAAATATCTTCACACTGTATCCCTGACGGGGTAGTCAGAGAGGACAGATCGCCAGGTTTCACAATCTATGCATACTTCTTTCGCTTCTTGCAGATTCATTAGTCGCTTTATACATGCACGTCTGGAAACCCGAGTACTCTTGACTTTTCCATTTTTGAGCAATCTGCTCACGTGGTCTTCATATGTAAGTCTCAGCCTACCCTGACTCCTTCTACCCTCTACTTTCGTACAATATATATTTTTCGTCAATCGTTCCTTACTCATTTGTTAGACGTGTCCAAATAACATTAAAAATAACACGCTGATGTTCCAGATAAAATAAAGAATATCATTAATGATTTTGTATTACAATGAGTGCTAACTGCACAGGGAATTTTCTATGATGGGTTTCAACCACTTAGTCCAAATGGGCTTGAGAATATTTTTTTGAAATTACTGGCCTACTTTAATTAAGGGTTCATTTAACATAGTCGGAATTAAGTTTATTCAAGTGGCCGTTCTTAATTAAGATATTTGTACCAACTTCGCCGTAAATTCTTCTCAAGTAGCGAGGGTCAAATATTAAAATGTTATTTTCAAATAAAGAGTCCATTTGAAAATAACTTTTAAATATTCTACCTAGAGTTGGGAATTTAAATTTCATTTACATTGACAAAAAAAAAAGAAATTTTTTCATGAAGTATTTTTTGCTGCATTATTATTAATAACATACTTAAAGCAAGCACTTCATATAATACCTGTGTTGGTATCAACAAAATCAAAACAAATAGTCGTATCGATTTATCAGTAACATTGGTGCGTACTTTTTCCTTACAGAAACTTTGGAAGATTCACAGACTTTCTTATCAAATTCGTGTAACGTTTTTACTTTTCAATAGTTACTGAAAAGTTAGAGCATTACACCATATTTTTGTGTAGGTGTGTTTATTACTTTCTTTTATCGTGTAACTTTGATGGAAATTTAAATAATTATCTAAGTACCTATTTTGTACTTTATTTTGGACGGATATGGATTTGAACTCAGCAATGTTCCGTTTACTGCCTAGCGCCCCTAGGGCTAGGGCCCCCTTAATGTTAGGTTAGGTTTAGTTTAGGGCCGATAGTTCCATACAATTACATTCAAACTTCGAACGCAGAATACTACAGGACACTTTTAATAAAATTGTTATTTATCACCTCTACTATGTCTCTCCCTTAAGGGAAATATAATATATTTAGATTGCTTAAAAATATTGGCTATAAAAATATCAATGAATTAAGGGTCAATTTGTATTCAACAATTTTTTTTTTAATTTGCAACTACGAAAAGTGTAATTCAGTAAACCCTACACATTTTTATCCCTGTTTTATTGATAAGGTAGTAGGAAGATTAATAGGCTAACCCTGCTTTATCGCAAACAATTCACTAGCTTTGTGGATGGTATTTGGTCGTGTTTCTATGAGAATTGTTCATTTTAGGTAATATAGGTATAATATAACAGAGGTATACTATATATGACCACATTTCTCCGTATGCATTTTTGTTCCACGTAACATGTAGGGTGAACCCATTGCATTGTTGAAAATGGAAAGGTGCAGGTTATGGCGATCTGCTGTTAAATATTTTAAGTCACCCTTAAGGCCTTCAACTTCATTTAACGATTACTATGTTACTGGCAACTGGGAATAACGGCTTAACGTACCTTACGAAGCACGGAAATGCTCGCAAATGTAAATGCCACAAAGTTGTCATACATCCGTGACAGCCATAACGAAAGTTGCTAACGCAGTAATCGTTTACATAACAATGACTTAGCGAGGCCACGAGTGCTTTAAAAAAATATGATATTATTGGTGCTAATAATACTTTAATCTAGGTATTAAGTACTAATATAATAGGTAAGTAGTACATACATACATACATATTGTCACGCCTTTATCCCCGAAGGGATAGGCAGAGGAATATTAAACGCCCACGTTTCACCTTATGCATTTTTGTCCCACGTAACAGGTGGTGAACCCATAGCCGTGTTGAAATGGACAGGCGTAGGCTGTATCGACCTGCTCTTGAAATATTTTAAGCCACCCGTAAGGCCTTCAACTTGGCTTAACGACTACCATTTTTTGGTAACCGGGACCAACGGCGTATAATATCAATCTACTATCCTGCTTCCTATTTCCTCTATAAGCAGTGCTTTTATATTAAAACTACGTACCGGAAACGAAATATATGTATAAGCGTAAGGCATTTTATGTCAGTCTTAGATTCCTACGCTAAAGTATTCATTTATCGTTTATTTTACGAATATCATATTCTTATAGCAAAGTGGCACCTGCCACTCTACATCTAGAATGGCCACAATTTTAAGAATTATAAATAATACTTTCAGTTACTGCATACTCCGGAGTCCTCCCAAAAATATAAACTTTTCAAACATGACGGAAATGTTGGATCGATTGTTTAACTAAGAAATACATTATGAAAATATACTCGTAACAGTTAATTTGTTTCAACTTATACTTGTACAAATTTCTTTTGACATTAAAATTGTGGTTACTGCAACTGCTGTTTGTAACTAAATCTTACCAAATTAGGCTAATATAAGATTGTACTCGTACTATGGAATGTAGATAACTGATAAACTACTAAACAGTACCAGCACTGGTAATACAAAATGAAAAAAAAAACTGTCAATTGTGAACTAACTTGCCAGTATATAAACGTTTTAACACAAACTTTCTCTTCAGATTAAATTTTGCAGAACCGAATCGGTGCAGGCGCGATCGATTTCCCAGCGGGAGATAACGGTGAGTAACTATTACGTAGTGCTTTCATAGCATGTGGATCTGCACTACTGAAGAATTAATATAATGTTTTCAACCGTTCGGTATTAATAGTAGAGCGAGAACTGGTGGGTATTTATAAATTGGGTTTTGAAGCAATCTAAAAAAATATCAGTTGCCGTGACATGATGATTTAATTATAGCCCATCTCAATAAATAGGCCATACAAAATACCATAAATAATTTCAGTATTCTGTTTCAATAAATACTGGTTAGAATTGAGAAATTAGCGCGTTAAACCAGACAATTAACAAAAGAAACCAACTCTCGCAAATGTTTGTTTCGGAGTTTGTATGTTTATAATGTTTATAATACATTACAATGTTTACCATTTATTAATTATTTTTTTGTTTATAATGTATGTAGATTTTTGTATACTACTAAGATGGCAGATAAGCATCTGACGGAAATTGGTCAACGTAGCTTATGGACGTTTGCAACACCAGAGGTACAGCACTCGCGCTGCCATCCCCAAAATATTTATAAGAAATAAATAAATATGCGTATCCATTTTATCCCAGCTTGTATTTTCTTACTTCGGGCTGGATGGCAATGTGTATAATAATGTCGCACAAAATTTACTTGTCGTGTGGCTTGTATATAATATACCTCAAATATTGCAACTGATACCTCTACTACTTCTAACAATATTATGATAGAATATTATATTGTATTGACACGAGAAAGTGCCATTAGAATTGGTTTGGTAGTAGTCGAAATACCCGTTTGTAATATTTGAAGCATATACGGGGTCACGCTTTAACCGTAAAGAAAGCAGATAACGCGCTCTTCATTATTGTAGCGAAATAATCAGACGACTTCTAAAACGAAACCAGTTTCAAAACTTTTCTAGACTTGGAGTTTAAGGGCCGTATTCCAGAACGTATTTTAAAGGCAAGCACTAGCGTCAAGCCTCAATTGAGTATTAAGAAACATTCTGGAATACGGCCCTAAAAGTCTAAAAGTTATAATGTCGACTGAATGATGATATTTAGAATCAAATTATGCAATAAAGGACTACATGATTAATGTTTAATTACAAAAAAAAACATTGTTTAATTATCTTACCTTCAATTTGATACGATAACTAATTAAGGCACATAATATTTACTGTTTTTAAGGTTATTGTATAAAATCCTGGTATCATGAAAAGCTGTTATGATTCATACTCATATCTCAAATAAAACTGTTATAATTTATTCCACACGATGCGCAGATTTAATTACATCAATATCATCACCTCGGTACTTGCTATTCGCTAATTAGCAAGAGGACGTGGCCTTAATAAAGTTTATTTATGGAAGCAAGAATAATTAGTTCATTTGGGGCAAATATTTAGTGTTTAATTACCAATACACCCACAACGTTCACTCATTTCAGACGATTGAACGTATGAATAAAACAGTGCCGTGTTTTTCAAATTTTAATTGTAATTATTAATGGCAAACTTACTTTTTAATAATAGGTTTTGGAACGAGGTTCCTCAATACCGCTTACGGGTAGTGCGACTCAGTAGGAATCGCCTCATAACAAAATACTGTATGCTGTGTGTGTTGTGTGTGTGTGTTTGTGTGTCTGAACGCGTCTGGTGCGTTGAACCAGAAGACGCTGGTTCGAGTCCAGCTCGTGAATGAAAAATATATCCTTTTTATAGTTTAAACTCAACACACATATTTCTTTTACAATTTTAAATATTAGTTATTGCCGTTTTTTTTAAAGTTAGTAACTATGTTTCTAGCGGGGGTTCCCCCATCCATTCATTTTGTTACGGGTCGCCAGCAGGACAACCTTGTGAAAAAGTGCAATGAACTATTTATGTCATGGGGGAAACGAATTGAGCCCCATCAATTATTTTTACTATAAAGCGCATTAAACAAAACATTGAGTAAACATTACCCTAAAATGTGTAGTATTTTGAATTTCAATATTCGAATCGACAAGGAAAAATAACAAATGTATAAAGTATATAATAAAGTCAGGTATGTATGTGAGACAATAAACATTTATTGTTCTCGCGGTTTTGTGGATACCCCAAAACTAATACTTATCTCTTTCTTTGAGATCTGGCACAAAGGAAAAAAATCTCATATTACACTCCCCACAGCGCGGCATTAAATTGGAATATTGCCGGGGAATTACTAAGCAATTCCCTTGATCTTGGCAATCACAGTCTGCGTCTTGGAATGTTAAGAAGGCGTTTCTAGAAAGCGACTGTAATGTTCTACTTGACCCAGTTACATTGAAACTTTTAGACTATGTACCAGTGCTAGAAAACATAAACCGATTGAATTAAATGATGTCGATGTGAGAGCTATAAATCTTAGGGCGACGTGCGTTCCTTGCGTCTTTGTTTAAATGACGCTGACGCAAAGTAGTTCCACAGGCCTGCGTTCCAGTTCCACCATGACCTTATTTAGACGTGGAAGGTACGAATTGATAAGTAGATGTTATGTATGTTAGTCGACTTGTCGAGTGTGCTCTCCAGTGAGAGAACAACTCATATGTAATTTCGTGTAACTGCATAATATAAAAATAAAAACATAAAATATTAAAAAATCACACATTTTAATAATTAATAATTAAATTTAAATAATACATAAATTTTACAATATGAAATGATAATAAAATATATAAATTATGGACAAAATAAAATATCAATGTAATACATAAGGTTAAATATAAGCTTATAATATGGGATCTAAAAAACTGATATACATATTTCAATATTTCTAAATATATACATAATTATTTATTTATTTTTTTATTTACTTCATAACAATTACAATATCTTTACAGCTTAAAAACCAATACGATACTGTAAGTAACAAATATACATTATAATTTTCTTTAAATAATATAACATTTTTATTAAGAAATAAATTAAAAAATATATAGTAATAATTCCATAATTAATCATTTTGGATACTTTATCATCCACTAATTAATAATTTCATAATAATAATAATTAAATAATACACTATATAATAATTTATTACAATAATTTTATAGACAATATTTCTGACAACTCTAGAATACACTAATTATTAATTTCACCATAATAATAATGAACAATAATTTCATAAAATATAATAATAATTTAATAATATTTTATATTGATTATTCGAAAATGGCAATAAATATAATTTATATTGTTCCATCAAATAGGGTTTGATACAATGGACCTCCTCGCGACCTCTAAAAATGTCGGCAGGTTGCAGATATATATATCTACGTGTTCAGCAATGATATTAATGAACCGTATGGCGCGCGACAAGGGGGCAAACTTACTCATGTTTGTTCGTGCCACAGGCAATCTGAGAGTAGGGGGGCGCCGATGGGCGCCCACGCACCTGTCGGGAGCACACAGCTGCAGCTGCGCCAGCACGTCGGGTTGGTGTAGCCGGCCGACCAAGATGCGCCACACATATGTCACCAGTGACACGTCGCGCCTAACACTCAGTCGATCATACCCGACCATACCGAGGACAAACAAGCTAGGGTACATTAGCGGGTACCGCGGGTACACTCCATATTCTTGGTGATAAAGAAAACGAGTAAATTTATTTTGAATTTTCTCTACCATTAGGCTATATTTAGCCTCGTGGGGATTCCAAATAATAGCAGTGGATTCGAGATGACTCCGGACGAGTGCATTATATAATATTTTTGTTACTAAAGTGCTATTGAAATCTACGCAGTTTCTCAAAATAAACCCTAAATTTCTAAATGATTAACTACACAAATCCGTAATGTGCTTACGAAACGTTAACTCAGGCACCATACCTACTCCTAGATCCCGGATGTAATCAACACGTGGTATCTCCGTTCCGTTCATCATATATTTATAGTCCAGTGGAGCCACAGCCCGGCCGTAACTAATAACTGCACATTTTGTTACGTTAAAGTACAACTTATTGTTATCACTCCACTGCACTATCCGGTCAATATCCTCCTGCAGTCGCCCAGCAGCCGAAGCATCCGATACCGACAGATACACTTTTAGATCATCTGCAAAAAGCAGACACTCTGAATGCCGTACGACCCCAGGGAGGTCATTAATCATTAATAGGAACTCCAGAGGTCCTAGATTAGATCCCTGACTTATGCCTGAAAAAGTAAAATACGGACCAGATTCGTATCCAGCATAATCCACGTACTGTCAGCGCTCGCCAAGGTAGCTCGCAAAAATTTTTAGCAAGTGTGCCGTGAAACCTGCCGTCGCCAGCTTCGCCAATAGCACGTCATTATTGACTAAATCAAACGCCTTCCGGAAGTCGAAGTACGCACAGTCGACCTGCCCTCCAGCATCAACAATGGGCGTAGTATATGTTACAAAAGATAGCAGGTTACTGCTCGTACCTCTGCCTGACCGAAAACCATGCTGCACATCAGTCAGCTGTGAGCTGATTTGAACATAAATTGAAGCATGTAATGCTGACTCAAATACCTTGGCGAACGCAGACAACACTGCCACCGGTCTATATCCACTGACATCATCGCTCGCTCCACCCTTGGGAACCGGTATTACCCTGGTAATTTTCCACCGATCTGGATACCGTCCCTCCTCTAAACATAAATTAAATACATGCATAAAGGTTTCCAGAGCACCTCGCGACAATCTTTAACAATGTAAGGTGGTAATGTAAGGAGGTATCCCATCAGGTCCCACAGAGCGTTTGGGCTTTAGGCGGGCTAGCGCCGAGCGCAGCTCTCCCGCGCTGAGCTGGCCAACATGCACCCGCGCCGCGCCGGCACCCGTGCGCTCTGCCACCTCCGGATCCAGTACAGGCTGCTCTGTGCTATATACCGATTTAAAGTATGAGGCAAAACACTCAGCACCCTCTGATTTCCCTAAATCTCTGCCGTCTTTTCTAATTGTGTTTTTGTACCGTTGACATTGTCTACTTTTAATAAGATTCCAGAAGGACTTCGGATCACTCTTGATATCCATCTGTAGTCTCTTTTGATAAGCATCAAATGTTGATTTAATTTTACCTTTAACCATAGAGCGACACCGAGAAAACGCTTCGTAATCACACCGTAGTCCCGTAGCTTTATAAATTTTGTGAATACGCGATTTTTTTTAATGTCACTAATCAAATCTGAAGTGTACCATTCTGGATAGATATATCTATCCTTTGACATATTAAAAACGGTATTTTTTACAGGGGTATATTGACTTATAATCTCGTTAATTGTCTGATAAAAATAGGTTAACGCCTCTTCCGAATTTTTAATATTATACAGTAAATCCCAGTCCACCATACCAAATCTCTCATATAACATAGCAAAATTGCATTTTGCAAATTGCCAAGCGGTAACATTATTGACAGCTACACTATCATTAAACAAGGTTGACCCTTTTTTCAAACTAGATCCAAGAGTCACTTTAATATCTAACGGGGGATGGGGGGCGTCAATCCCTACAAGTGGCTCATCCGATACCTTAACCTTTAAGTCACCCGCCATAAGGTTAGTCATAACCAAATCTAAGGTACGATTATGAACATTAAGTATGTTATTTACCTGACGAAATCCACAGAACTCGAGAAAATATTCCAAATAACAATGCACATCGTCTGGAGCCGAAGGCATATTAAAATCGCCCACTACTATAACCGATTCATACTTTATACAAACTTTCTCCAAAATATTAAACTTATTTAAAACTTTAGCACAAAGTACAAGGCGGACTTAATGCCTTAGGCATTTTCTACCAGTCAACCTTAGGGTGATGCAGAGATGATATTAGGTAGGTGCTCAGGGATATGAGAAATTGTACAGCATACTATATGATATACATAAACACGATTTACACAAATATATAAATACATACATACATATACACAGACATACATACATATATATACATAAACATAAATATATAAATAAAATAAATACATACATACACAAAAATGGACATAGTGACGAAAAAGAAAACATTATTGTTTTAGCTATGGTTCACTATAAAGCAGCCGTACCTTCTCCCTAAAGGATTCCCGACTAGTAGACAACCTGACATCAAGAGGGAGTGCATTCTAGTAAAGAATTGATTGCACAACGAAAGAAGAGTGTACAAAACTAGAGTTGTGAGTGGGACAGAGAAGGAGCAGATTGTTAGAAGAGCGTAAGTGTTTATTATGATTAGAACAGAGTAGTTGAAAATTTGAAGTTAAATAAGGTGGAGTATAAAGGGAATTTAAAAGTAAATAGACCATAGTCACCGCACGCCAACTGCGACGTCGACGTATGGGCAACCAACCCATCTGCTCCCGATAAGTAGAGACGTGGTCATATTTTCTGAGATTGAAAACAAATCGAATGCAATTATTGAGAAGTCGGTCAAGCTTATTGAGCAGATCTGCATTCAGGTCGAAATAGCACATATCACCATAGTCAATAATAGGAAGGATTAGCGTCTGCACAAGCGTTATCTTAGCTCTAACTGGAAGAAAGTTTTTCAGTCTGTAAAATGCCCGTAGTGTTCCAGTAACCCTCTGGCTGACATTGGTAACCTGAGAACGCCAATCCAGAAAGGAATCAATATACAACCCCAAGTTCTTGACAGTAGACGTAACCGGGATAGCCTGGGTCTTAAATATACATTGTGGCAGGCTTACACCTTCCAGCCTACTCATCATCCGAGAGCTTCCTACAATTAAACACTGGCATTTATCCGGGTTAACCGTCAGGCCAAACCTATCACACCAGCTCCCAATTGAATCCAAATCTCTATTAACTCTATCAATAGCCTGCGCAATGTTATCAACACTCGCTTGACTATACACCTGCAGGTCATCGGCATACAAGTGATACGCACACTGAAGGTCAGAAGTGAGAAAATTAATAAATATAGCAAATAGAAGAGGAGAGAGTATACCGCCTTGAGGGACCCCAGCATCAAGGTTGCACCAGCGAGATGAAGTATCATCAACTAAAACTGATTGTTGGCGGTCCCGAAGATAAGAGGAAAACCATTCCAGCTCGTCAGATGAGATCCCAATGTGGCCAAGAATAGCCAATAAAATGTCATGATTGACGCTGTTAAAAGCATTCGAAAAATCCACCAGCACTAACACTGTAACCATACCCTTTTCCATTCCGTCTCTAACATCGCCAGTTACCTTCAAGAGAGCAGTAGTGGTGCTGTGTCCTGGTCTAAAACCAGATTGAAATGGACTTAATATGGCATTGCGATAAATAAATTTCGAAAGTTGGCCTTGCACACATGCTTCTAACACTTTAGACAGAAAAGGAAGTATTGAAATGGGACGAAAGTGGTTAGAAAGGGAGGGGTTAGAAATTTTAGGCAAGGGACGCACATAAGCTTTACGCCAGAGAGCAGGGAACTGACCGGAATCAAGGGAAAAGTTAATGATGTGACAGATAGCAGGCAGGAGTTGTTCTAGGATAGTGGTAATCATTCGGCTGGTAATGTTATCACAACCAACAGCTTTAGATTTTAATGAAAGAATAGTTTTTTTTATCTCATCCTCGGAAACTGAAGAAAATTTAAACGGACCATAACTGGGAACGGGCAGAACCGCCAGAGAGTCCACCGTTTGACGCTTGAGTTGACCTACCATGGTCTGTGAGGTGGAGAAATGTATATTTATGGCATCCAACTCAATAGTCTTAGGCAACTCCAACTGCCTAGTCCTACCAATGCCCAAAGAACCCAGAAATCTCCATATATCAGCAGGTGAAGATGTGGAAATACTGTTAAAGATGTGTCGGCGTTTAGTGTTTCGTATCACCTGATTACACCGATTCCGAGCAGTCTTGTATAGATCCCTGTGGACATCGGATCTATTATTTTTAAATTTACGAAATGCTCGGTCTCTGTATTTCATTGCAAGTCGGACCTCAGTCGTAATCCAAGGTGCTGGAGGACGCTTCAATTTCACTTTCTTAATAGGTGCATGTCTATCATAAAGATCAATGACAGCTTTGTTAAATACAAGAATCTTTTCATCAATAGTGTTAGCCTCTATCAATGACTCCCAGTCAATCCCAGCAGCATCGTTACGTAGTAAACTGATGTCTAATTTCCCAAAACAACGTATGTGCAGAACTTTGGGTTTCAATTTCGGGGGTTTGAGAGTATAGGAAAGATAAATCAGATCATGCCGAGAGAAAGCTGGAGCTAAAAGTTGTCCGTGAGAGTGAACTAGAGAAGGGGAAGAGGTTAGAATTAGATCAATCCATGTATCAGGTACATCCACATTGTGATGTGTAGCTTGTAGCGGTAACACATGGAGACAAGCCGACTCAACTATGTGTTGCAATCTGATAGCACGCGAAGAGCTAGGAATGAGGAGATTGGTATTAAAGTCACCCATGATGATATGATGCTCATAGTCAGACCCCAGAGATTCCAAATCCGATTCCAAATCAGTGAAATAGTCAACAGTGGGGGGGCAATAAACTACTCCTAGAAGGACCTTGACCCCCTTAACCCACACTTCAAGGAAGAGAAATTCCGCACTAGCCGAGTACTGGGGGGGAGATGTGGCTACAACTTTGTAAGGAAAATCACATCGAAGATATATCGCAACCCCACCCATCCCCTTACCCTCTCTGTCATTTCGTACTAAAATAAAACCTGGTAGTGCATAGTATGTAGAAAGAAGATTAGGTTTAAGAAAACTTTCAGAAATCAGAATGGCATGCGCCTGGGAGTTGGTAAAAGTTTCAAGGAGGTCACTATAATGGTAAGGCACGCTTTCTGCATTTATATGACAAACATTTAGAGTTCGCCGTATTTCTGTCTCAAAACATTTAAGGAGTTGATCACCTAACGTACTCATTACAGAGCCATAACTGTCATTCTCAGATAAGGAGTCACCATCATAGGCCGAGTGAAATGACAAGTTATCATCAGACAAATCACTCATAATAGTAAAATGATAAAATAAATATTATATATAATACTTAACTAAATAAAATAACAATAAATACAAATAGTAGAATAATATAATATACCTGTGCTATGCAAAGTAGAAGTAACTTCTTCACAATCTCTGCACCACCCACCAGCAAACACACACCACTAGAGAAAAATATTATAATATTACATAATGCACCTACTGAATATGACTATGAACTGTGGCTACTGAAGACAAATTTTATTAAAGTTACGACAGTAACAAGTACAGAAGTTGGCCATCACACTAGTGTGTTATGACCCTAAAACAATCTGTCAATTATGTCAGTCATGTCATGTTTTGTTGATGAAGTTTACAAATCGCATTCAGTAGGTACAATAACAAAATATGTGCTATATAAACAAAGCCAAGTGGCACACAAATTTATAGCTCATTATTTAAACAAAATAAACTCTTGTAGAAAAACATAACAAGAAGAAAAAGTCACAGTGAGCATGATCATAAGAATACAATTGGGAACTATGTCTTACGTGTGCCTGCAGTGTTTACTTTCGCACTTGGATCTGAAACCACTTTTGGATGCTTTTCAACTATATTCAAGAGTTCATCAGTAGTAGTTATCTTGTGGCGTCGTCCATCCGGCGCTTTAACCATTACAACGCCATCCTGTGTCCAACAACAGCGCATTCCAAAATGTAATCTTGCCTTAACGAATACCGACTGCCGGGTCTTAGTAAGGAACTCCCTAACTGATATAGAAGACCCTCTGAGTCTAGATTTCGCATTCCAGACCGCAGATTTGAAGACAGCATCATTAAATCTCACCAGAATGGGACGATGATGACTAGCTCCCGCAGCTCCCAGGCGATGGCAGATCTTTATGGATGTAGCTGGAATATCCTTTAAAGCCATCTTAGTATGCAGTACTTCCATGATAGCGGCTTTGCAATTTTCCTGATCTGTCTCTGTGATCCCATTGAAAACCAGAGCTTTTATTCGCTGCCAACTATCAACTGCATCTGTGGCCCTAGCACATTCAGATATCTGTTTGCGTAGTAGGCACAGAATATTAAATATTAACTCCCGGAATGTGCGGAATTCATCAGCAACCTTAGCCACAGTATCTT
The DNA here is from genome assembly GCA_948477245.1 of Thumatha senex. Taxonomy (NCBI): domain Eukaryota; kingdom Metazoa; phylum Arthropoda; class Insecta; order Lepidoptera; family Erebidae; genus Thumatha; species Thumatha senex. The sequence goes on along the minus strand of OX419733.1, from coordinate 899,076 downwards.
TTGCAGCACTACTACCTTGTAGCTGGGCTTTTAGCTCATCCATCTTGCGGATAAAGTTTTCCTCCAGGCTCTTCTGCACGGTCTGTATTTCCTCAAGCTGAGACATCTTCAATAGTGCAGTAAGTTATAATAAATTAAATATTATACATAGGAAACACTCGAAATCCGAAACAAACATTTGTGTATCACACAAATATTTATTTCGACCCGGGAATCGAACCCGGAATCTCAGCGTGGCAGTCGCATACACTACTACTGCACCTCCTAGGCAGTAAACAAAACATAAAACAAAGAAATGACAGCGGCCGTCGATACGTTTTCGAAAGTATGCAAAGGTAGGAAACCTATCTCTGTCTGTGTCTTCGGCGCTTTAAATATAAGCTGTGTGCAAAGGCTTCATTACTCCAGTGGTGCAAGTATAACACGCAAAGGATTCACGAAAACGTGCTCCAAGCTCCTAATAAAATTCAGATACCGACAGTAAATCTTAATTTACGTTATAAACGTACCAACTAGGAATGTAAAATACGTACTTATACATAGCCCTTTATCATCTACATTCTTTTTCAGAACCTTATGGCTTGTAAACACGATCCGAAGATATTTGCCATGATATACTCCACAGTATAAATATGTCTCACACTTCACGCAATACACGATTTCGATTTTGAGATATTCAGGAAAAGGTTCACATTACACCATACTTACGTTTAATAAAATAAATCTTAGCACACGTGTAAGTCAAGGTGAAGAGAATATTTCCTGAAATCGAATCGAATGAAACCACACCTAACGCTGTTTCAGTTTTTAATTCAATTTTTGATTTTTAAATGTATTCGAACTTTAATAATACTAGGTAACCCCCATTGTACGAGGAAGATGAATAGAGCCGCACAATAAAAGTCTATTTTTCAGTCATTAATATTATTATTAGATTTTATATGGTTGCAAAATTACACTCATTTAATTTTAAAATAAATAAATATATATAGTGTGAGGATTTTTTTTTCTTTTTACGCACCACCTTGCCCGTTAGCTTGTGTTATGGGATCTAGAAGACTGATAAACATGCTTATATATTTCTAAACACATACATATTATACATAGTAAATACCCAAACTCCGTAAAGAACCTTTGTGGATCACACAAATATTTTCTTTTCCGTGCTGGAAATCGAACCCGGGACCTCAGTCGCGGCGGTCGCATACACCCTTCATGAGCAGCACTACCACTGCGCCACCGAGGCAGTTAATATATATATCACAACATATATTTATACATATATATAACATATGGTTGAAAGGGACGAATTTGGTATCTGAAAACTTGTTATGTTTTTCATTGGCCATAACCGTATCACTAGACAAAGCGAGTCCACTTCAGGTCTCCGAACAGCCTCCATTTCGTTACGAAAATTTAATAAAAGCCGCCCTCGAACTCCATTCATCGGATGTACGCTATGTAGCCGACTGAAAAAAAAAGTTAAATTAAAAAGTCTTTTGTACAAACCCAAAATGGACTCTCGTCAAAAGGTTTATAATAAAATCCCATTTAGCATGCGCTATATTATTTTTCCTATTTAGAGAAAATGACGACAGCCGTACCGTAGTCGACTCGGTAGGGAACTTTCGGTAATTAATTTATGAGGGTTGAAAAAATCTTTTCAGTGATTTTACCATACGTCGACCATTTCAAATTCGTTGGTGAAAGCTGAGTTTGTAATGTTAGCTTCCGGAGCGAACAAAAAGTCGCGTTAAATATTGAACATGTCAGCTTTGTCGCTTGCCATTATTGTGAGAGGTTTTAAACCGCCATATTCTTTAAATATGCATGTATTGTATAGAATAATATACCGCCTACGGATTTTCTAAGCGATTACAGAATTAAAGACGTTTTAGAAAAAGGTATATGAAAGCTTTGACAGAGTTGGAAGCACACGCGTGTCAGCTTTTCGGTTTAATGTTTATTCTTTACCTTAAACAAATACATAAATAATGCTATTCACAATAACATTTTGGCCATGATACTTTTTACGCGCCTGGTACTTTTTAGAGTTTTAAGTCCTGTTGTTTAGAAAAGTCTTAAAGAACGGCTCAGTCTATCCGTCCGTCCGTTCGTCTGTATTTATCTATTTTTCAGGAACCATAAGCGAGAGAGACATATGGTATAAGGTATTCGATTCAGGACACCATGAATATATGCTTTGTTTTTTTCAAGTTTTGAAACTGGTGTCAGTTTAGAAGTCGTCTGATTCTTTCGATACGATAGTAAAGGGCGCGTTACTTGATTTATACAAATATACCACGACTCTATGAGTATACGAATAAAGGGGGACCCCTGGCTATCAAATCCAGGTAGTGTTTGGAAATTGCTAAAAAGACGTTTAAAAAAAGGTAAGATGAAAAAGTAAGAAGTTGGACCCTAATTACATACATTCATTTTGCCACGCCTTTATCCCCGAAGGAGTAGGCAGAGGCATACTAAACGCCTACATTTCACCGTATGTATTTTAGTCTCACGTAACAGGTGGTGAACCCATTGCTGTGTTTAAATATACGAACTGCTGTTAAATTTCTAGCCGCCCATAAGGCCTTCAACCAGCGGCCAACGGCTTAATGTGCCTTCCGAAGCACGGAAACGCTCGTAAATGTAAATTCCACAAAGTGTTCACCCATCCAAGCAAATGTTGCTTATCGTAGTAGACTCTAATTAATACTAAATAATACGAATATCAAAATTTTCTAGTAGTATTTTCATTCGTAAGAAAAATGAGACCTAACAAGATGCGTGCCATTTGTATCTTGTAAATTAATATTATATTAGAATATTAGAGAAAATATTAGACTTCAGGTACGAGAAATGACACGCATTTCTCGGAATACAATTTCATTTCATTAGGAGACTTTTGCTAAAAGGAATTCTATTTTATATTTATTTTATTTCAATTACAAGAATTAGTTACGTATTGGTTGTTTGTTAGAAATGTTAAACGGCAATGGGCTCACTGTTACGTGGGACAAAAATAAATTAATTTATTTATTATTAATACATGTACGTTGGATAAACTTAGTCTGTGAATATAACATACTAGTTGATGCCCGCGACTTCGCCCACGTAGCGAAGTTTTCCCGTTTCCGTTTCCCACAGGAACTTGTTCCCGGGATAAAAAGTAGCTTTTGTGTTATTCTGATGTATAAGCTATATTATTGTAAAGTTTCATTAAAACCCATACAGTAGTTTTTACGTGAAAGAGTAACAAACATGCACACAAACTTTCGCATTTATAATATTATTAAGATTTGCAGAGTCACACTGTTTTATATGTATGTTCAAACACGTCTTGATGCAGCTAGAATATCAATATTGTAATTATTCTCGGGTTCATGTGGTTTCAGATGCAACTGATATAATCATGAGTTTTATCTCAAAGTACTTGGCAAAGTTATACGAACTTTTCTTTGTAATGTAATATTACAGTTCAACTTCAAAAAAAAGAAATTTATGGTTGAAAGACATCTAAAGAATGGAACTTTAATCAGGCCGACGGCGTAGATTCACGTTCGTCCGTCAAATAAATAAAATTCCGTGCTGGTAATAACGTGGTCTAACGTCAAACGTGAACGATTACGTTTTTGTTAGGCGTTGGTGCGCAATGGAAAAAAAGATCCTAATAATTTCGGTTCAGGAGCTACTTTGTGAGGCGAAAAAGCTGTTATTTTTTGAACAACAGAATATGAATGAATAAAATTATAATCATAACTTTCTTTTTATCCTCAAAGACGTTGGCAGAGGCATACTGACTATACGCTCACATTTCAATGTATGCATTTATGTCGCATGTGACAAGTGGTGAGGTCTTTGCCGTCTTAAGATGGACAAAGCGCAGATACCTGCTGCTGAGAATTTTCAAGCTGCCCATTACGTCTTCAACTTAGCTTAACGACTGCCATCTTACTAGCAACAGCGACCAACCGCGGCTGAACGTGCCTTCTTAAGCACGGAACTCTAGTAACTGTACATGCCATAAAGTTCTCCCATCCGAGGAAGATCCACAGCGAAAAATGCTTAACGTGTTGACGGTTTACAGCACAATGCAGCACGTTAGCAGAGCTACGGGCGCTGCCTATTATATACATGATTCATATATACATAAGTTAAATTACTAATAGATTGGGTTATTCATTTACAATTAGGTACTAATATTTTATACATGTTGCGTGATGAATTAATCAGCCAGAACATGTTGCGATTAAATATCACTGTGTCTGCGAAAATTCCGTTTGCACCCATATCTTTTGATAACAGAGCACACGCTTGCATTAACTATTTTGATTTCGCAAATTTTAGGTAGAAATCACAGTAGTACAACCTCTACGAGTCTCGAGAGATTACAAGTTTTCATCATCATTACAAAAAGTAAAAAATATCTAATAAACTCGCTTATTACTTACACCGGCCCTCCAAACACGGTAGAAGAAATCCTGAAGATTATTGTCAATTGGAATTGACCTCGCAAAGCCAACGTGACACGCTATTGAATGTAAGCTGACGATAAATAAATCTACGGCATCAATATTTGTAATGTGCCGTGTTGTACGTGTCAAATCATACGTGGAAGGAATACTGTTCTGAGAAACGATTTTTTCTCTTTTCAGTATAAAGAGGCAGCTTACCTCAATCATACATTATTTTTACAATTGTGTTATATTTTGCAAAATTTACGAAATTATATTTTTTAATATTAACGCTCGAAGCCCTGCTAACTCAGTTTTGCTAACGATCACTGCATGAAGCTACTTTTGCTGTGTCTGGTCCTCGGATGGGCGTTCCTGTGCTTCATAAGGCACGTTAAGGCATTGATCCCGGTTGCCGGTCACAAGGTAGTCGTTTAACCATGTTGAATGCCACACTCTGTTGTTGGCTTTATTTCTCCTAAAGATCTTCTCTCTCATGCCTACTGAAAGAATTTTTTATAGTCACAAGTAGGCCTATGCACAATATTATTTTCATTATTATTTATTTTTAAGGTAATTTGAGTGTACACAAACCAATAAATAAAATATAAAGTATACTTATACCTATTTAAAGTAAACTTAATCAAATAATTCATTATCAACATAACTATACTTTAAAGAACTAAGTTACTTGTTATGTTCTATTTATTAATGTTTGATCCGTCGCCGTCGCCGTCGGCGGTAAAAAACAAAGTAGTGTTTCTTCTCACGAAAATACAGGTTTAGAAATGGCTTAAATTATTCTTCTCGAATTAGTGCTTTGTACTAGTGTCAGGAATCAAAATTGTGTAACAACTGAAGTCTAAACATAAAGAAGAAGAAAGGTATCATAAAATGTTTGATCTTAAAATGACTTGTATGATTGAAGAGAACTATGATTAATCAGTGATCGACTCATTCGGGTGGACATCTAAATCTTTCATATAAACTTGTTACTTTCTATAGGTACACGTTAAAGAGAGAGTGGTATGAGATATCGCAGGTCACAGGGCCATTAACATGACGGCTACTACTGTTAACAGCTCGGCTATGGTAGAAGCCTGCAGACTTCGAATGTCGCTATTACTTTTGAAAAGCAATGTCATTTGACAGTGACAGAGAGAATTCCCTCATCCCCTCAATAGTCCCTGTAACATAATTGCCATTCAGTTTGTTATGTTGGTCACCACAGTAGAAAATACCTCCCAAATTTTATCTATAATATGTAACTAAAAAAAAACTAACTATCTTCACGCTGTATCCCTGACGGGGTAGTCAGAGAGGACAGATCGCCAGGCTTCGCGATCCATGCATACTTCTTTCGCTTCTTCGAGATTCATCACTCGCTTCATACACGCACGTCTGGGTATCCGAGTACTTTTGACCTTTCCGTTTTTGAGCAATCTGCTCACGTGGTCTTCATATGTAAGTCTCGGCCTACCCTGACTCCTTCTACCCTCTACTTTTGAACAATATATAATCTTCGTCAATCGTTCCTCACTCATTCGTTGGACGTGTCCAAACCAACGGAGCACGCCCTTTTCCAGCTTAACGCTGATAATTTCATTCAAACCTGCCATATTGCGTATCACTTCGTTACGTATTCGGTCGGCCAAGTTAACGCCGCACAATTTTCGAAGTGATCGGATATCCACAGCATTCAATTTACTTTCATGCATCTGCTGACATACCCAGGTTTCACTACCGTAAAGCAAAGTTGGCACTAGCACTGCGTTATGAATCGCCATTCGTGCTTCTTTTACGATGCTTTGTCGCTTTACTAACTGGGACAAAGCACCGTTAACTTTGTTTCCGGCAGCTACTCGCCGTTCTACATCCGAATCACATCTTCCATCCGCGCTAAACATACTTGCTCTAGACGTTCCTGGTTTACCCTAATCTCTATAATATGTATGTATTTAGAAATATATAAGTATGTTTATCAGTTATCTAGATCCCATAACACAAGCTAATATTAGCTTACTTTGGGCTAGATGGCGCTGTGTGAAAAGTGTCCCACAATATTTATTTATTTATTTATTTAATTTTTATAAACTACTTTTCATTTATTATTGCTCGATAGCATTTTTACTTCGATCTTGCTGCCCTTCACACTACGATCTCATTTTTTGAGTGTTATAATGAAAGCAGGATTACGAAAAATTATAATAAAATATACGATACTGCAATGTTCTACTTGTGAATATATTTGGCAACTATATACTGTGATGGAGCCAAAACTGCGTACATTATCTTGGCTTAAGTCCATCATAATTACTGTTATGGCTCTATTGTTAGTGTAACGACGATTTAGTATCTTGTTAAATATTATTTGATTAGTCATTGTTTGTAGCATATTAAATAAGATCGAATCACGCTATGAGCAAGCAACTACTTAGCCAAAAATGATAACATAAGAGAAGAATCTTATTATTTGACAACTGCAAGATTCGCAAAGACTACCCACCGTCAATGAAGAACAAAATAAAACACAAGAAGAGACTCCTGGCTGCGTAGTAAATAAATTATTGCTACAATATTGTTGACTCAACAGCACCTACTTTTAATTTTTCAATATATTCCATTCTTCAAAATTATTGAACAACTTTTATTGAGAAAGTTGTATTCCCTTTTGTCTCCAACCTTTTTTGCTCTATTAAATCAATTATTTGCTTGGTCATAGCACACTGGTAGTTCTTGGAAGTAGTCGAACACAAATAGAATAGAATAGAATTATTTATTTGCTCGAAACATGGTTACAGGGTTGTTAGTTTAAACTATTATTAATATATAGTTATATACAGCATGTTTCACCGTAGACAGACGGTATGCAAAAACTTGAATTTTGTAGTCAAAATTTTCATGCACAATTTAACATAATTAATTATTATTTAAAACACATACAAAAAACAATAATCACTTTTCAGATACTTTACAAATTACCTGACTATGAAAATGATGGAGCTAATTTTGCTAAAGCTTTCTCAATATTGACAGACTTGCGGTGGTTCTCCCGTTGATTTGTATATCTTACTTGCTAAAATAATTGTACTACAGTCTTTAAAATTTAATAATTTATCCTATAAACTAAAAAAATCTCAATTCAGTCAACAAACAATCTTACTACACTTTTTTTTCAAGGTGACTATCCATTTTGTGAGGGTTCGTCCTTATGTTGAACTTAAACTTGTCCAACCTTACGTTTCCCGAGTCGCGGTCTTCACTTTGGAAACGTTTGTTAGTTGGTTCTTCTGGTTTAAACTTATTTCTAAATGCTACATTGTTTTTCTTAGACTGTGTGACTTATTTTCAATCAACGGAAGAACGGTCAAGAGTAATTCTTTTTATAATGCCAGATCAGAACCAACCTTCGAAAATTTCCAAAACTGTCAAAAATTAGCATGGTTATTGTACATTCCTGAACAAAAAGCTTTCAAGTAACTTTTTGATGAGAAAAGTTGGTAAAAATAACAGCAAGAGGGCATGAATGGAATATCATTTGAAAAATTTTCTTAGTAGAGAATATTATTGTCAACTAGTTGACGCCCGCGGCTTCGCCCGGTTAGAGAAGTTGTCCCGTTCCCGTTTCCCACAGGAACTTGTTCCCGGGATAAAAAGTAGCCTATGTGTTATTCTGATATATAAGCTATATTATTTAAAGTTTCATTAAAATCCATTCAGTAGTTTTTACGTGATAGAGTAACAAACATCCACTCAAACTTTCGCATTTATAATATTATTAAGATTTTATATTGCATTTACTAAAAAGAAAATGAAGATACACAGATTGCATTTAAAGTCGATTAAAACAATAGATTTTGCACTCGGCATCAATAATAGTAAGGCAAAATAAGACCGGCGAAATGCAGGTCAGACCACACACAATCTAACTATTCGCACAACTATTCGCACAACTATTCGCACTGAACGCAGAATAACTTGAAGTAAGCTTTAACGTCTTTTTTTTTAGCATGGAATAGTATTAGATTACCTAATAATCGTTACGCATGTAACTACGTTAAACTCAACAACGGGTTTAATGTTAAACTTTATCCCCAATATACTCGGCGATGGTTTTTTGTGGTCAATATAAAAAATGTAAAATCGCGAGAATGCCAAGGATGTACTATATCAATAATTTAAATTTAAAGCTCATTATTATAAATCTTGTCCAATCAACAATATGTTACGATTTTTCATGGCATGATAATAATCTTCTTAAATAATTTTCATGTTGAAATTGAAACAGTGGCTTAGTTTCAGGATAGACAACTAACTTTCGTCACACAATCACCAAGAAATCCATTAGTATTTAATACGGGAAGTATCTATATGTCAGTTATTACCTTTAGTAGTTAATTAGTTTATGACCTTAGTTATTTTTAAAAGTAAAGTGCTCGTGGCCCCACTGACTCAGTGTTCGGTAAACGATCACTGCGTTAAGCAACTTTCACTATGGTTGGTCCTCGGATGGGTGACCACTTTGTGGCATTTACATTTGCGAGCAGTTCCGTGCTTCGGAAGGCACGTTAAGCCCAGTTCAAGGCCTTGTTTATATAAATTTCAACTGCAGATCGCCACAACCTGCGCCTGTCCACTTCAACACGGCAATGGGCTCACAACCTATTACGTGGGACCGGAATACACATGGTGAAAAGTGGGCATATGGTATGCCTTTGCCACCCCTTTGGGGATAAGGCGTGATAGTTATTACTCCTTTTACAAAGTCACTTAAAAGTAAAAAGTGATTCATTATTTACAACAAATCAATTAAGGTATAAATACACAGTGATTCCATGGTATCCTGTTTAAAAATTAACAGGGTGTGATATGAATTAAGAAATGCGCAGTTTGATATCACTTTATAATATTCAGAAGGGAATTAATGCTGGCTGCAATTAATTAATATCAATACCGCCCACCGAATTTGAAGTAGGGTATAACTTGTAGTAACAATTCACCCGATCAGAGTCTAAGGGAAATCCTTTCGAAAGTATTCCTGGTTTTCTAACCACATAGAACTGTGGAAGTTCCGTTTGTTTCTATACGGTTGGTTGCAATTCGATCTTCTTTTAAATGGTACGTGAAGGATACTGAAACAAAGTAAGAGATTATATCTCTGGACGCAAAACTATAGATCACGATTATCATCGAACACAGTGATCACATCCTTTTCTTTTATTTCTAAAGGGATTTCTATCATCAAAAATAATGAAAATGCCAAAACGTACTGTCTGAACAACCACATGGGCCCTGTCATATTTTACCAATTATGCAAATAAATATGTAAATGTGGCGTGAAAATTTCAGCTTCACAGAAATATTCAATTTTTAAAAGTGAAATAAAATGTTCTTTTCTTCCATAAAACATAAATAATGCGCATAAATATTGCCGTGACGAACGTCTGTTATTCGTATTTATAATCCAAAAGTAAAGCTATCAATATAAATTAAGATCTACGTACTGCAGAGATAAAAAAGCGTGTAACAACTGTCCTGACTGCTGGATATTTTATAGGTTTGGAATACGGAAGGTTTAGACAAAATTACCCTATCCTAGTCCCTTTCCTATCTCATCCTTTTTCCTACCCTCTAATCCTTTTCCTACCTTATCCTCTTCCGATCCTTTCTCCGCCAAGCCAAGGTTGCCGTGCCGATGAGCTGCGTGGCTAGGGGCGAGCCTAGTCGTAACGTGCCTGACTGGGTTGGAGTGAAGCGTGATGGATATGAAAGTGTATTGGGCAAGTTTAGTGACGAACGAGTTAATGAAAATGGTGAGAGTTTGCTTGAAGTATGTTTGGAGAGGAATCTTGTGGTAACTAACACCATATTTAACCACAAACAGATTCACTTGTATACTAGACAAGAGGGAAACCAGAGAAGTATGATTGATTTTGTGATTGTAGATGCAAGACTAAGAAAGAAAGTCTTAGACATCCGGGCATACCGCGGTGCCGCGATTGATACAGATCACTTTTTGGTTATCAGCCGAGTAAGAGGTCTATTTCAACGGTGAAGGCATCGTTTGTGTGAACCTAAAGTGTACTAGAGCGCATAAAAGTCGAAAATTTGCAAGAGATGAGCATAAATTGAGTAAGAAATTTAAAAATTTTGATGAAGTATGTGAGATTGAAGACGCTTAAGGAAGGTGTAGTGGAAGTTGCGGTGGAAGTGTGTGGGGTAAATAAAAGGAGCCAAGGATGTAAGGTGAAGAGAATGTGTGCAGAAGTCATGAAAGCATTGTCCGACAATAAGACGACATGGTTGGACTGGCTGACTTCAAAGGTCAATCAAAGAATGCAGAAGGCAACAGATGAGGATGTAAAAATGGCAAAGAATGAATATAAAAGGTATAAACGAGTTGCAAAAGAAGTTATAAAAAGAGAGAAAGAGAATGATAGGGATAAATTTAATAGTAGGTTATCTGATAATTTCCAGCAGAATATAATATTCTTTTGGAAATCTAAAAAATCTGTGAGGGATCAACAAACATCATCGAAACTCAGTAATATCAGAAACCAGGATGGCAGTTTTCTAAAAGGAGAAGAATGTGTGCTAAAAAGATGGAAGGATTATTTTGAAAGCTTATATGAAAAACAGGATTTGGAAGCACAAACGAGTTCTTGGGAAAGGAATGAACTTAGCAACGAAAGCATCATAAGTATGGAAGAAATTGTGAAAGCATTGAGTAGTATGAAATTGGGTAAGGCTGTTGGATTTGATAGGATTTCTGTCGAGATGCTGAAAGCGGGACATGGCGTGGTAGCTTGCCAGCTGTACCGTCTTTTTAATATTAACTGTTGGAGCGTTAGCGTGCCAGGAGATTTGTGCAAGGCTGTCATCGCGCCGCTTTACAGAGGGTCACAGCAAGAGTGTAAAAACTACCGCGGCATAAGCTTGCTCAGCATCGTCGGCAAATTGTATGCAAAAGTTTTGATAAAAAGAGTGATGAATGAAACTGAAGGGAAAATGTGGGATGTACAAGAAGGATTTATGAAAGGAAGAGGATGCACGAATCAGGTCTATTCCTTACGAAGCATAGCCGATAAATTTTTGGCGAAATGTCAAAAGGTCTATTGCATATTGGACAACACTGGCCAAGTATGTAGTAAGCAGTCACCTGATGCGAGCAATGAAATCTCTCTATGAGGGCTCCAGTGCTTGTGTCAGGATCAACGGATCTCACATTGAAAAAGGTGTGAGACAGGGTTGTGTAGCGTCACCGGCGCTGTTTAACCTAAACATGGACAGTTGTTTGAAAGAACTGCAAGAGAGTGCGTATGGTTTTTAAAATGAATGAACTGACTGTTAAATGCCTCCTATACGCTTATGACCAGGTAATACTGGCATCATCGGCGGAGGAGTTGCAGTTGATGGTTAATATTATGCATGATGCGCTAAAAAGCAAAGGAATGAAAGTGAATGTAAATAAGACTAAAGTAATGGTTTTTGAAAGAGAGGAAAGTACGACGGATTGCTCGATTTTTGTGGAAGGAAAACGAGTGGAACAGGTAAAGGAATTTGTATATTTAGGTTCAAAATTTGTGAGATATGGAAAGTGTGATTGTGATATTGAAAGAATAGTTTTGGCTGGAAATGTCCCATAATGCCCCACATATTTAAAAATACTCTGTTAAGCGAAGACCTCGCGGTAAAGGAGAAATGGCGCTCGTATTTTCACGAGCTGTTTAATAAACAGCATAAAGAGGTGCAGCCTCCGGACCTCCCTCCGAATCAGGGACTAGTGCCACCGGTAACGCCTGGAGAAGTCCTGACTGCGCTTCGCCGCATGAAGAATCGGAAAGCTGTCGGACCCGATGGAGTCCCCATCAAAGCCTGAAGGTGATGGGTCCTCGCGGTGTGGGCATCTTAGTAAACCTTTTTAACCGCATACTTCTCAGCGGGCAGATCCCAAACCAATGGAGACTGAGTATTATTACTCCAGTCTTCAAAGGTAAGGGGTCAGTGCAGGAGTGCGGGAGCTACCGCGGTATAAAGGTGATGTCCCAAACCATGAAGATCTTCGAGAGGTTTAAGACTCTCGGATCCGGCAGGAGTGTACTCTCTCGGGGTGTCAATATGGGCTTCGCCCTGGTCATGGGACCACGGACACTGTTTTTGCCATGAGGGTTGTCGCAGAGAAATACAGGTGAGAAGAAGAACACGCCTCTGCACTGTATGTTTCTTGACATGCAGAAGGCCTTCGACTGTGTTCCTCGCGCGATGATCTGGTGGGCACTGCCGTCCAAAGGGGTTCCCGAGGTCTATATTGACACTATCCGGGACATGTACTGTGACTCCGATTCCATGGTTCGGACTGCTGTTGGCGACACGAAACCCTTCCCCATCACCGTCAAGGGGTTTGTTCCTTAGTCCGCTACTGTTCAGCGTAATATTAGACGAATTGTCGGACAGCATCAGGAACTCGCATGAGCAGCCTCCGTGGTTGCTCATGTATGCTGACGATATTGCGCTGGCTGTAAATGAACATGCTGCGGTGGATTTGTGGAGTCACACGGATGGACCACGTGAGGAACTCTCGCATCCGCGGCAGTCTTCATGTCCGTGATATTGCAGACAAGTTGCAAGAGTGTCGCCTTCGTTGGTATGGTCACGTCTTGCGGCAACCGCCGGGCTACGTAGGAAACAAATGTCTGGCCATGTCAGCCCCGCCGGGTCCCGGTAAGAGGGGAAGACCCAAGAAGTGCTGGCTTGACGTCGTAAGGGATGACATGCGTGCCAATGGTCTCACTACAGGAGATGCCGACGACCGTGCGAAGTAGAGGAGAAAATGTAAGAAAGCGGACCCCGGGCGTCGCGAGACGGGACAGATGCTCGGATGATGATGATGATTAAAAAATACTCTCATTTGACGCTCTATAGTCAATTGGTGCAAACTCCATAGACTTAACTTAACTTAACTATCTTCACGCTGTATCCCTGACGGAGTAGTCTAAGAGGACATTTCGCCAGGCATGCACATTCATTAATAGCTTTTTACATGCAATTCTGGTTATCCGATTACTTTTTGTTTTCCGTTTTCGAGCAATCTGCTGTCTTCATATGTAAGTCTCGGCGTACCCGGACTCCTTCTACCCTCTCCTTCGCAACAATATATATATAGAGTTAATTGATATACTGCCTAATATTTAGTTGTCAACAGAGTTCGTTGATAAGTTTTGTGATTAATAAAGTCACGAGTATAAATGTTTGCCAAGAGATGTTTTTATATGTTTAGCTCGTACCATAGTATACCGTACCGCCCACCTGATGAAAATGGCGACATCTAGCGAAATGAAAGCTACTCTCACAATCCACAAGACTATTAACAGTGGCTCTCAAGTTAGTGGCCCAAAGATGTGCCTCTTCACGCTCCGCTTGAAGAACCCGTGATTGTAAGGGGAGGGAAACATTTTACAAAAATAAGGTTGAATAGAAAACAAAGAATCATAGCTATACTGGTTTACTGGTAACAATAAAGCCTTCTAATTGAAATATACAACAAAGAGCTGACACAAACTTTAAATGTAAAAGTAGGTGAGGTTACAGTTCTATAACTCTCCATTATATCCGCCCACTTTGTTGATAATGTCGATACATCGGAGAAAACTATGTTCCTGCTATATTTTAATTATTTTTATATAGTCATAAACAAGATCAAAATCCCTATAACTCATAAAAAAGAATATATAGAGAAACTTATTTTTTAGGTCTAAGAAGTCTCATAGACTACTTCTCTCCTATAAATCTCCTATAAAATTGCTAAGGGAATATACATTAACACGATAAGTCTATTGCCACTTTCGTAGATGGAGCCTTGGGCTTTTATATCTAGTGCTATTTGTATGTATTCTAAATCGTAGATAGTACCAAATCCGGTATTCCTTCTAGTTGAAGTAGATGATACTTCAACTAGAAGGAATACCCGAACACAAATGGCATTAAAATCTTGAAAAGTAGCAAGTACGCTAACGAATTCAGTATCTTTGAATTTAATGGCGCAGGTGCGACCAATAAGCGTCGACCATTATGCAAGATAACTCTGCTTTATTGTAATTTTATGGGCGACTGTACCCATCTACTGTTCCATTCAAAATGCCAACTGCCCCAGAGATTAATTAGAAACGATTGTTGTCAAAATAAAGACATCACAGAGAGAATTTTACAAAGGCGCTAAGGTATTGATGAGGAGATAAATTACATTTGTAGTTGTTCAAGAGGAATTTAATAATATTTTTAACATAAGAATGAGTACTAACTGAATTTACTATGAGCATGGAGTAATGATAATTATGGTACAATTAAAGATACTTAATGTATTTTCTATCTTGTTTAATGTCTTTGATTTACCACCTTAGAATAATAAAAATAAAAATGTCGAAGCATAATTTGCTAAAGTCCGTATAGATCACGCCAGTCTGTCCTAGTACCATACCTTTTGTAATAAAGTCATGTGACAAAAGTAATTTAGACGTATGGGTCGGTCTCTAACAAAGCCATGCTGTTCATCTCTAATGTAAGAGCTGTGTAAACATCAGTGTAGACTAATACTTTCGAAAAAAGGCATAATTTTGATTTGAGAGTTTGAGACACTATAACTTTTTTGAGTTTGAGACAAATCTAACAAATCAAAGGTCATATAAAAACCCGAATTATAAGATATGTAGCGCTCGTGGCCCCGCGGACGTAGTGTTCTGTAAACGATCACTGCGTTTAGCAACTTTCACTATGGCTGGTCCTCGGTTGGGTGACCATTTATATTTGCGAGCGTTTCCGTGCTTCGGAAGGCACGTTAAGCCGTTGGTCCCGGTTGCCAGTAAAATGGCAGTCGTTAAGCCTGGTTGAAGGCCTTATGGGCGGCTTGAAAAATTTCAACAGCAGTTCGCCACAACCTGCACCTGTCTATTTAAACTACGCAATGGGCTCACCAACTGTTACGTGGGACAAAAAAAAAGTTCATACGGTGAAATGTTTGCGTATAGTAATGCCTCTACCTACCCCTTCGAGGATAAAGGCGTGACAATATGTATGTATGTAATTAACACTACTGTATATTTGTGTTGTGTTTCCTGTATATGAATTAGGTCGCAGGAGTCTGCTGGCTGCAGTTAAAGCAAAACCTAACGTTGAGGTCCTCGCAGTGTCAAGCAAAGGGCGTCTTGCAGCTAATATGATAATTATGAACTTATTATTTAATTACTAGATCAGTTATTAAACATAACAGGCGGACTGACAGAGATATTTTTACAATATCTACTAATATAATAGCTAACAGTTTGCAAGTAATTGTAATGCTAAGCTAACCAGGGACTCCGGTTGGGTACTTCCCCCTGGCAAGACACCATCTTTGAAGCTGAATGCCCATAACAATGCTCCAGGCCTGAAACGGGACGCATGTGTAGTGCGTAGTAGGCGATGCTACTATTATGCAACGTCACGCACCTCTCCATATTTTGGCTTCAGCGACCGATATAATCTGACTTGTGCTTATTGATTAAGGACCTCCATTAAGCTGGCTCCAGATTCGCGGTGTTTGCCGAGAGGCTAAACTTTTGTACAAGAACGAATGTTGGCGAGAGCACACGAAAGCCGCACTCTATATTCCCGGTTTGTTCAGTCGAAAATTGTATCGTAAAATTGACGCTCGTACGAGACGGATATCACAACAATATCTGACACTGATGTAGCATTTGCTGCAGTTTGGTAGTTCATTAAAGAACAATGATTATTTGCGGGAATGTGGAGCCGACTTTAGGTACGAGCTTAGTTGGGCTATCCCGAAATAATTCTTTTACAATCTTCTAGTAAATATTTTATTACATGACTCGACCTTAGTTCTAAGCTTTGCTGTTATATTATGGTCGTACAAATAAATCCTTGCTGATTTACAGTAAAGTATCACTAGGCTACAATAGGAGTACCATCAAAACACACATTTTTTGTGACATATCATTATACTATGCCATCTATCCGCAGGATTCATTGTTATGCAAATGACAGCATGGATGATACCTATTTAAATCCTCAGTGGAAAAATGTCATGAACAACCTTTATCTAAAATTTAAGCTATTTATGCAAGGTATTTTCGCTTGGATAGACCAAGAAACTATGTTGGGCAGAGTATATTTTTCCACCATCTCTGATGGTATCGTGATCTTTGTTGTTGAAATCTCTTTTGACGTACAGTATCGCAGTCTTTTAGAAGACAAAACTAAGTAGGCTCTCATAAAAGCCGAATTGTCAACAAAAAATAAATTCAAAATAATCTTTTTCTAACAATTAATTTCGCCAAACCGATTCCAATTCAGTAAATAAAATAAATGAACAATTAAATCACGTGCGGATGTTCTATTTGTTCAACAGCCGTGTTGCAGTGGTTTAGCTTTCACTGAATCGATGGAGTGAACATAACGTATACTCGTATTTATCACCAAAAAATATTGCGATGATCATCGTAAACGTTAACGGATTTAAACGTAATTATATTAAAATGAAGACTAATTGCAATTTTATTTGAGTGTAATTTAATGCTGTTTTAAATGAGGTTTTTGTTTAGAATTTTTCCTCTACAAGCTAAAATGCTTATCTGCTTACTTTTAGATGGTGTGGACCCACTTATATTATAATGCTGCGTATGGTGATTCAAGAATTGGATACGAAGCTTGCGTACGCCCAAGGGGGATGTTCACGTGGCACCTCTTTATGACGTCTGTTCGGGCGTCAAACAGGGTTGTGTTTTGTCCGTCTGGCTGTTCATATTGTATCTAAATAGTTGGCTGCATAAGTTAAAAGATTATGATATGTTGTAAAATTGGAAACTTTACAGGACACTGTCTGTTGTGCGCTGATGATCTTCAGGGATTATTCACTAATATGTAAGTGAAGGTATTTGCTGCATGTTAAACTAAGAATCTGGTATTGGAAAAAGACAAAATAAGAACTAAACGCAAGATTTAGGTAAACTGAAAACGTTTAGAGCAAGTGATTGAAGTTGTGTACATAGACAAAATGTTTAGCGTGGATGGAAAATGTGATTCTGATATTAAACGGTGACTAGCTGTCGGAGACAGGGACATAACTTTATGATTTTTTTTATTTTAATATTGTTTTGTTATTAAAACCTGCATCTGTCTATTTCAACACGGCAATGGGCTCACCACCTATTACGTGGGACAGGAATCCACACGGTGAAAAGTGGGCATATAATATGCCTCTGCCACCCCTTCGGGGATAAGGCGTGATGGATATTTATTATATTTATTTTATTTATTTGTTATTAAAAGATGAGAATAATAAGTACGGGACCATTTTATTTGGTAACTGTACATAAAACATAATTTTGTCATTAAATATTACTAATATTCCAACCACGGCTATTGCAATATAGCCGAAACATTCGAGATGTGAGAAAAGTCAATTTTGTTCCGCGAAACAGACCCGTAAAACATAAAATGCATAATATTACGAGTATAAACGCAAAAACTGTGTAAGTATGGATGCTTGTTACTCTTTAACACATAAGCTACATTTTATCCCAGGAACAAGTTCCAGTGTAAAACGGGAACAGGAAAACTTAATCACGCGGGCGGAGCCACGGGCGTCAACTAGTATATCATAAACCTAAAAATGAAATCCAACACAATAACAGAGATGTTCATTTCTATCTTTATTAGTTCTACTGCCAATCATTTTTACTGTGGCGTGCCAGCGGAAAATACATCGTCGATCTATCTTGGCGGGGGCTGAGGAAGCGTTTTGGTGCCTACGCGACTTGGACTACCTGTCCTTAACTTATTTTCGTGGTACGCAGTATTATAGAATTCGTGTGTTGTTAATATTTTCAAATTCTTGACGTTTCGGCTAAATTACGTTAGCCGTGGTCACGAGTGAATTCTCATACATCCCATTAAAGGTACCCAATGACATCCAGCATAACAGGAGTCTCTGAGTAAACTCTAACAGGTGACCGGACATTTTAGTCACTGGTCATTTTATTGACTTCAATTTGATAGCTCTTTTATTTGAAACTTGTACCAAATTTCATTCAGAGTTACAGTTCTTAAGTTATCTCACGAACAGACTTTATAAATACGTCAATGAATTTCACTTGCGAAACTCATTAAATATTGGATGTAAGGTGCCCCGCCCCAGCAAGATCACCCAAATGAATCTCACCTTTGCTGGAATTGCAAGATAACGACGTTTGCAACCCAAGAGATGCGGCACAAAATTTTGTAGTTAACGCATACAATTTTCTTTTACACCACTGAGGTGGCGGACAAGCGTACCAAGCCACCTGTGTCGTTACTTTGTCCGTTAGTCAGCATGTGCACAGCTAGCAAATGAGGTTATTTGGCTCCTGAAGATCTTGGTGAAGCCCCTTACACCCAGTAAAGGGCAAATTTCGTGAGTGTGTACGTTTGTTATTTCTACACGCTCAAATGGCTGAACCAACTCGGATATAACTTGATGTGGAGATAGCTAACACTCTGGATTAACACAAAGTT
The DNA here is from genome assembly GCA_948477245.1 of Thumatha senex. Lineage (NCBI taxonomy): Eukaryota > Metazoa > Arthropoda > Insecta > Lepidoptera > Erebidae > Thumatha > Thumatha senex. Next base: position 880,075 of record OX419733.1, on the reverse strand, counting down.
TACTTTTTATTTCGATAACAGGTTTCTGTGGGACACGGGTACGGAGAAACATCGCCACGCGATACGACTATACGCTCGTCGCGGGAACTCTTTATTATGAAGTAAAGGATTAAATGAAAGTCCATAATTTCACAATTTTATATTGTACAATGGAACATTATATTTTAATTTTTTTACAATATAATTATCTAAGTAAGTAAAAAGTTGGGCAACTTTTCAAAGTCAATCATAAACAAACACAAAGAGTTCTATTAATATTTTTTCACGACTAATCGAAGTTGTTGGACATTGCAATGTCCTCTGGATAAATAAATGTAAAATATTTTGATTAGATCTTAAAAGAATTTAAAACCATTCATAATGCAGATTACCTGTCATGTCTGTAGCAGCCTTACTGGAGAACGGCAAAAGGAAAAAATAATACAACTTATAAGCAATGACTATTATTTGATTTGACCATGCTTGTTTGCCACCTTCATAGTACAAATAAGAAGAACAAAGTATTTTAAATAATATGCTTGATTAAAGTTTATTAAACCTTGCGGACATCAGTTAATCATCTCAAAATATATATTATATTTACTGAAGTCACATTTCATCTGAATCCTTTATTAACCTGAAATGCAGATAGGTTAACACTAAAACAATATTATATTAGTGAATCCAACACCGTAGCTGGTCCTTGTAACAGTTCTATTTGTTGTACCGGCTAGTACAATATTGAATTCCACTTCGCCTGTCAAAGTTACCTAGCTCTGTTTGGCATTTGCAAAATTAATTTCGGTAGAAATCATTGAAACATGCTGAATATTAATGAACCACGTTTGTTTAAATTAATTTATGCTTCAGGCCAGTGCTTTGGCAGTCCAAATTATTGTTCTTCTTTTTTTTTCTCTAAGGTGGCAGACAAGCACATGATCGAAAGTTGTCACGTCGGCCTGTTGACGCTTATACACTCACGTTTTACAGCAATATGTTTATTGCGTATGAGAAATAAAAAGTACGTATTCCAATTTTGTTGTAATTACCAGCTCTAAAACTTCTTTAAGTCATAAATAGCAATTTGAGTTTTTAATCGTGACTTTGATTAATAAGTATAAAATTATAATCGACTCGTTACTGTTACCAAAAATAATGTAATAATAAAACATAGTATAACAGAGCAATTATTAACCTGCTCATGTTTTAACTACTGTTACAAAAACAAACGCAAACATTTTAAATGCAATATATGAGATCATTATTATGAACTTTTGAGAGGACCCAAGGACTAAAACTATTTAACAATTATAACCCAAAAAATATGGTTGTCTAATTACTTCATCACATTTTATGTTCGATTTTATATTACTTCTACTTTTCGCTCTTATGTTAATATCTTTAATTTTACTTATTCAACAATTAATATTAGTATCTTCTCCTATGATATGACTATCTTCCGTGCAAAATTATTTACAGCAAGCTATTTATAATTACCTAAAATATTTACAGTTTAACAATAGAAAATAGTGATAAGCAGTCGTTGGGTATTTCAATATTACAAGTAAATGTTTTACGTCAGTTTCTCATCAAGCAATTTGGTAAGAAGTAAACTAGTTGATCATTTCCATATTTTTTGAATAAAATACAAATAAAATTAACAAATAACAATTCGAAGAAGATAAATTTGCAAAGCCACTTCTAACAACCTTTGTCACTTACTGTGCCACAGATCTAGGTCACGCTAATAGCACTAGCACTGAGGATAACAGAATCCAATGTTGAAGGTATGAGACGGAAGCTGCATCGTGCAATGGAGGCCATCCATCGCTCCAAGGACCCCGCCCTTCGGCCTCTGGTCACATTGTTGTCACCATTTCTGTGTAGTATAAAATAATATTAACATAAAAATATTGGGTGTGTTAAGAGCTTAAACTGCCGTAAATGATATTTAAAAACGTTCATGCAATTTAAACAAGATTATTATTCGTTTTACCTACTAATCCTAAATGATTATTAGAATAAATAAATAATTATTGTAGGACACTTTTCACACAACGCCACTTAGCCCAAACTAAACCTTAAGCTTGTGATATGGGATTAAGACAACTGATAAACTTACTTATATATTTCTTAATACATACATTATACATAGGAAACACCAAAACTCCAAAACTCCGAAACAAACATTAATATAAATAAAAATTATATTTATTGCGTGAACAATTTGCTATAGCAAAGAGTCTTTTATCAATACACAATCACAAAATATCTGAGTAAGTTCATGCTAACATCACGCAACCTGGCTATCAGTCTTCCAAATATAGACTGCATTGATGTAAACATGGAGTGTTTATTAATAAATATTTTCAATTTCTCAATAACTTTGTTGTCTGTAAATTAATAACCTTTCACGTTTAAAATATGATCAGTGTCAAGTATAAAAGTGTGAAAAGGGGTGAGAATCATTAATCATCTTGTTTGCATAATAAAATACGTTTTGAGCTGACAGAATCTTGCGACATTTTTCTTAAAATTCTGATAAGAAGATATTTTTAAAATTTACAACATCATAACAGCTTGTAGCTATTACGTGGGACAGGAATCCACACGGTGAAAAGTGGGCATATAATATGCCTCTGCCACCCCTTCGGGGATAAGGCGTGATGGATAGATATATATGTAATATAACAGCTTGTACTGGATTTAAATTTATTCAATATTTTCTGCCGCGCACTGCTGTTTTCATAACCATGCTTTTTTTTATTAGGACCGATATAGACTGTGGCAATAAATAAGTATTCTACGCTTTATAATACTACAAAATATCAGTTTATTACTCTGGTTTGGTTAAGACTATATTCTATTATCTTAAAAGTATATTTGTTTCTTGTTGAAGATAGTAATTTATTTGATATCTCAAAAGCACATTCTAATTTTATAAACTAATAAATAACAATAGTAACAGTAACAGAAGAAATGCCATAGAGCATTATTACAGAGAGTTGATATTACTTTTAAGGCACACAGAAATATAAAGCATAATTCCACGCTGAAGGAGGGCGGTAAAGTGGAGTTTTGGCGATACATACAGGTGGATTGGTAGCCACTAGAATCTTAACAAAAATGTGAGATACAATCGTGTTTTTTGAGTTTCTTAAGCTTATCGAAATGCTCCTATCCTACTTATATTATAAACACGAAAGTTTGTAAGTTCGGATATTTGTTACTCTTTCACGCATAATCTACTGAATGGATTTTGATGAAACTTTACAATAATATAGCTTACTCATCAGAATAATACATAGGCTACTTTTTATCCCGTGAACAAGTTCCTGTAGGAAACGGGAACGGGAAAACTTCACCACGCGTGCTGAGCCGCGGGCGTCGACTAGTTAGTAATGAAAATAAGTTGCTGTACTTTACAATGGACTAAAATAGGCCAAAAGTACTTATGTTGATGTAAACACGTAATACGTGTCGGTTTAATTATTTTAGGTTACATTGACGTTTCATATTATGTTACCTAAAATAATTAAATAACTAACTATAACTAACTATCTTCACGCTGTATCCCTGACGGGGTAGTCAGAGAGGACAGATCGCCAGGCTTCGCGATCAATGCATACTTCTTTCGCTTCTTCGAGATTCATCAATCGCTTCATACACGCACGTTTGGGTATCCGAGTACTTTTGACCTTTCCGTTTTTGAGCAATCTGCTCACGTGGTCTTCATATGTAAGTCTCGGCCTACCCTGACTCCTTCTACACTCTACTTTTGAACAATATATATTCTTCGTCAATCGTTCCTCACTCATTCGTTGGACGTGTCCAAACCAACGGAGCACGCCCTTTTCCAGCTTAACGCTGACACTTTCATTCAAACCTGCCATATTGCGTATCACTTCGTTACGTATTCGGTCGGCCAAGGTAACGCCGCACAATTTTCGAAGTGATCGCATCTCCACAGCATTCAATTTACTTTCATGCATCTGCTGACATACCCAGGTTTCACTACCGTAAAGCAAAGTTGTATTCAAATAATTAAATAAAGAGAAAAATACCTAAATATTTGCAATATTACCTAAATTTTGCATTTGGTGTTGACTCAGTACGATGTATGAGTTGTCCAGGTTCTCGTCCAGCACTTCCCGATGTAGCTGCTCCAAATGTCTCTCCGTGCCATCTAAATCCGAAATATGTTCTTAATACTTTCATTTACTGTAGTTCCGATAAGTCTTATTTGTCTTATTTTCTAACATCAGGTAGGTGGTGTCGTTCTGACAATCTTCTGACTTTCGAGCTCAATATATTAACAAACTAATTTAAAATTTCTCTCACAGCTGATACACTTAGATTGATGAAGACTTAAGGTGGACACAACAAAAAGTATAGTGGAATCCTTAATAACATAACCTAATAAACGAAAAGTCGATAAAGGAATTTAATAATCATCAAAAATATCTTTCTTTCTTCAGCAGATCAAATTGTATGCAGTGGGATAACAAGATTGACAAAAAAAATACTTTGACCAGTCTCCGATTCAAATTCTCATCCAAATTAATCATCAAAAGATTTATGAGCCTCTCGGTTGTCAGATATTTCCCTTTAAAAATTTAATGGTATTTACCTACTTATAATTGAATAAACAGATTATTTTTATTTGTCTTATTATTCGTCAGATCTTTGTGTCAAAATTTATTCTGTAATTTATGATGGAATAATTTTATATGGAGTAGAATGGGAATAATTTATAAAATTATCTTAGTATTGTTATAAATATTATAATTGTTAATTGGGTCAGAATATTCCAATTATTTTAATGTTTTCATTGACTATGACAGTAATTATTATTAGTCGAGAATACGGCGTGGAAGATGATAGTGGAATTATTAATTAACTCTTGATCGTCTGTGGTCAAGCCTACGTGAAATCTGCAATACTTGTACAAATGTTATGTCTATTTCTTAGGAGTATTAGGTATCCAGACCTACAAATATCTCCAAATATATATATATAAATCGATATATATACATATAAAAAAAAAAAAAAAATATATATGTTATTTTTTTTATTTATTATTATTTTTTTCATTTTTATAAATGAAAACTAAGTGATCAAACTACGTTACGGCATCTGCTGCGCTTTATTGCTTAGGCATCTTTTTAATAGGATTTTTTTTCTTGCCTGTGGCCTCGTTGACTCAGTAATTTGTAAACGATCACTGCGTTAAGCAACTTTCGCTATAGCAGTTCCTTGGATGGGTGACCACTTTGTGGCATTCACATTTGCGCGCGTTTCCGTGCTTCGGAAGGCATGCTAAGCCGTTGGTCGTCTGTAAAATGGCAGTCGTAATGCCAGGTTGAACGCCTTATTAGGCTTGAAAAATTTCCATAGTAGGTCGCCACAGCCTGCGCCTGTCCGTTGCAACACGGCAATGGTCTCACAACTTGTTACGTGGTACAAAATTGTATACGGTGAAATGTTGGCGTAGAGTATGCCTCTGCCTACCCCTTCGGGGATAAAGGTGTGACAATATGTATGTATGTATAGAAATAAAAAATTCAAATGTAATATCGAAATAGCGTTGACAACTTACATGACAACAGCGTGGTAGAGGGCGCTGCTGGTGTCGATGTTGTAGTGGTTGTACTAGTCGTTGTTGTTGTCGTTGTGGTTGTGGTCGTGGTTGTTAGCACTGCAAAGTATTTACTCGTTTGAGCACACAAAATACAGAACAAAAACGAAACACAACAATTTTGGAATATCCAAAAGTGCACGCCTCACACGCGTATTGTATTACAAATAGAAATTAATTTACTAGAGGTGAAATTTATTAGATAAAACGTGATTAAGAAAAAGTTTAGAAAAAAAATACTTAAGAAAAGGAAAGAAGTTTATTATTCATGTAATATGAGAGAGATAAAAAAATCACAAAAAGAAACCCAGTAAATAAATTCCATTGAATTTCATTAACATCTTTAAAACGGTTATCAGTTCAATCATGTTAAGAAATAGGGTTCATCCTTAGTATAAGTGGAAATTTATTCAAAACGATTTATTACCATTAAATGCGTATATTTTTTTAAAACGTGCATACAAATAAGTGCACAGACCAACGGACAGCAGTACTAATAATTTTTAACTACTATTTATTGTTATATAAACAAAAAAAATACTCTGACTTTATAAAATAATATGACTAGTTTTCAAAACACCCCTTTTTTATTTATTTAATGTCTAACTTTGGAGATAAGAGCGATTTTATATTGTAAAATGGTCACATAGCGGCCTATCAAGAGTAAAACACTCCCACACGCTTACACGTTGTGAGGCGTGCAATTAAACACAAATATGGTGTATGGAAAAAACATGCTTTTGTTTTGTGTCAGGTAACCTTTGAACGATGGACGAGACAATTACTTTAAGAGTAAAAAGTGAGAGAAGCTTAGAACCATTTAATCTATTCTACAAATGATATATTACATATATAAATATTATACACCTTAAATTATATAGGCATCTTTTTCATATTATTTATTTAATATAATAATATTATAAAGCTGAAGAGTTTATTTGTTTGGTTGGTTGAACGCTCTAATCTCAGGAACTACTGATCGGATTTGGAAAATTATTTATGTATTAGATAGTCCATTTAGCGAGGAAGGCTATATGCTAGATATATCGTCACGTATCAGCGTAGCAGTAATCATAAATGTCGACAAATTGGACAAATATTTATGCATTATTGTAGAATTTATGAGCGACGGGATTTATGTCACGGGCGTAGCTGGGGAGTCACCTAGTTATTTATATACACTTTCATACGAGACACACATTTGGAAGTAATCGTTTGGCTTTTGATTTTCAGCATTGTAGAGAGCGACTGCCGCCTGATCTCCCAACCTCGTAGCGCCTGCGCCTCGTTCGTTAGCACCACAGATATAGAAGAGTAAGCAGATCAAACATATTCCTTTGTTTATGGTGTAATACTTCATCCTTTTCACTCTTTATATTTATTTGTATAACGCTATCTTCTTTTGTCTGTCTGTCTGTAGACAGCGAACAGCGCGTAGCCTAATTTTCTACATAATGTCATCAAAAGGCGCCATTTTTTTATCAGGAATTTGTTAGTGTTTTGTGCCGAAGGGAAAATATTGTGTATATATATTTAAATAAAGGTTATAAAAGTATAAAAAACATGGTGAAGTGTTGTGTAAAATGTTGTGATAGCTCCAGTCACAAGAAATCACCAGGGATAACTTTTCACAGTAATTGATGTTTTTGTTACGACTACGTGTTATTATTGTAAGATTTTTATTCAAAAATGGTGATTATTCTAGACGAACACTTGAAAAGTTTTTAATATATGGTTCATAGCATCTATTCCATAAACCGTTTGGTCACTATCGTCAACTATATCTAAGATTTTTGTTAATTTACATACATTTTGTACTGTTACGGCAAGTACACAGGGACGAATTCAGTTCAGCAAATTGTTTGAAATGACAATATCCAAAGTCAAGCTAAATGTGGTGCCCGATTTAATTAATTATGTTAATATTGTTTTAGGTTTCCTAAGGATACCATTAAACAAGATGTTTGGTTAATAAACATAAATTATGATAGATATAAAAATGATGTGATATGATAGCTGAATGCGACCCTGGATTAAGCTACCTGTTTATATGTGTGAAATAGGCTACACTATTTTTCTCAAAGTTTGATCTGCTTACTATTCTATATCTGTGGTTAGCACATATTTTAGAACCATTTTTGAAAAGCAATTAGTATGCTAATTATACAATAAATTTAAAGTGGAGCAATTACCATGAATACATACACAACAATAACCTAAAAAATCCCATTGACTAATTCATAAAGCAATGAAATTGCTGGGCATAAATATATTTGACAGTACCATTCTTTTATTTAAAAAAAAAATCCACAAACATCACAAACTGTAACGTCGTAAACTGTGTAGTGGTTTTAATCAGGTTGATGGCTGAACTCGGCGAGATGAAACCTGTGGCAAGCTGCACAAGTTCAAGCTTTGGAAAATTTATTCTACCTTTCGTTTATATAGTGCTCGGTGCAAGACCACAAAGTAATAAATAGGGGACAGAAATCAATGGCAGAGAGATAATTGTTGTTAAGATGTATGTTTAGAGAAGCGCCCTTGCATCGTGTCAGCGCTCACCTCTACGAACTGCTGAGCTTCAAAATTAAGAGAGAACTGAATTTTAATTAAATGCAAGTTTTTACTCTAAAGAAAATCAAAACCTATATACATGGTAAATAAACAAAAATATAGGAATAATCTCACTTAAATGGCCGTATATTTTAAATGCATTGTTTATTTATTGACTTATTGTGTATTTAAACATTGCATTGGCTTAGAAGATTGTTATTTTTTCGTAAGGTTTGTTGACCCGGTATTCGATATTACAATTTGATTAATTTGGCTACTCGTTCCTGGTGGAGGATAATGTGATCCAATTTGAGTTTCATTTCATTCGAGTACGGGTGTAAAGGGGCACATCAGATTTCAGTGATCTCACCTGCAGCCTGTTTATTAACAACAACGAAGGCACTGTTACGGAGTTGAGAGGTCAGACAACCAAAAATCAAACGAAGCTGCTCAAAGCCATTAAAAGCGGACCAAATTATGTAAGTATTGAATGTAGCCGTTTTTAAGTTATGGCATTTCGTTACTTAAATGCATAGTCTAAATTTAAGTATTGCGGGTAGCTAATGTTGATTTTATAAAATGTATGTAGTTTTGTCACAATCAGCGGAGTTGTATTTATTTTATTTCACTATCTTTGTACTAGATTACATGAAATAAAAATTACCTGTGTTGGGAGACCCCATTCTTCACTATACAGAATTACAGGCAACTACTAGTATTTACAATAATAATATTTTCTTCTTGCTTTGTTTAAACATAATTAACTTACCAAAATGTTGATACTTACAATGCAGGAACAACTCCGCTTGAGCTCTACCCTGTGAATTTTCAACATGGCAGCGGTAAGCCCCCGCGTTTTCTCGTGACATGTCTGTCACCACCAAATTTAATGTGTGACGGTACCCTCGAGATGTTATGCTTAACCGATGCTTTGTACCTAATAGCAACAAAACAAACAAGATGAAGTGTTAATTTAATAAGAAAATAGCTGAAATATTTGCACTCTAAAATTAATTAGGACAAAGAAAACAATAGGAAATCATTCGTTTCATTTAATATTCATAATGATGCAATGGCACATAGTTTACATAATGAAGTTTCTATTTAACATTATGAAACATAAATTTGGCGTAGTCGACCAACAATTTTTTTTTTTTTTTCTCACTAAATTTATATATATACTATATATATAAAGTGAGATCAGAAAACTGATTTTTATATTAATTTGAGTCTAGTCCTAGTATTATTAAAGTCTTCTAGTCCATAAAAATAAGTCAAAAAAATTGTGATAATATACAGAAAAAAATTAATGTTAAATAAAATTTAAAAAAATATATTTTTGGACATCCTCAAACGCCTTTTTATTTTTGAGACTAATGCTACTTATGCCATTAATGTGACTCATATGAATCAGGATCTACAGTAATGACCAAAACCAGAAAGTTACACAAAGCTATAACTCAGTAAAGTTTTAGGAGAAGTAATAAATAAATAATAATAAATATCATTCAGACAACTCATACAACGCCATCTGATTCCAAACTAAGCAGAGCTTGTACTATGGTAACCAGATAACTGATAAACATACTTATATATTTCTAAATACATACAAGACAATGCGATGTAGCCTTAATTAGCTAATAACTTTAAATACTTGTTTGTATAGTTAGTTCTTGTTTAAAATACAGTTTACTGACATAAAGAGGATACTAACCTTTTCTTGTGCTACACAACATGTTAGTAGACAGACAAATGGCTAATATAAACCAAATTAGCAGTTGACTAATGAGTCAAGTCGTGGTCAAGATTCCCTTCATCTACCATCGACGTACTTATTGAGCTCTCTGACGTGTAACCAGTATGAAGTTGAATTTCGGTCACGATTCAAGAGCACACTTCAATATTTATCCTTATTAAGACGAACTAGAGCAGTTAGAACATATTTCAATTATTAAATTACTATCACAGACACACAGACGATGACGTCAGGGCTCGCCTGTCCTGCTGCTGCTTCAAGTACCTCAACTACAAACATAAACTAGCACGAGGTGGGAAGGAGTGAACACGCGCTTATGTGATCAGTACGCTCAACAATATTTGTCACAAGTGAACCTCTCGACAGTTTTATTTACCTCTCGTTTATGATCAATATCAGTTGTTTTTTATTGAGTTTACTCTTATTAAACTATGCTATGATATGACATATAAATGATGGTTATAGTTGGACTGGATATAATACATAAGGCTAATTATGGCAGCTGAAACTGCGGTGCTGGCCAGCAATCACCGAACCTGTTAATGTTTTAAAGGAGTAACGTGTAGGGCTATCGTCATTAATATTTGAGAAGGAGAAGGAAAGTATAGAAGGTATTTAAAAGTATATTAATTAGGAAATTTACATTACGTTTATTAAAACTTACTGTTTACTATTCTAAGTTCTCCATTCAGCGTCCAATAGAACTGAGGCACTGGGTATCCTTCCGCCGTGCACTGCAGTGTGACTGAGCCCCCAGAAGGCGCTCGGATTGCTACTCTGCCCGCCCATACCGATGGTGAAACTGTTGTTGGAAATCAAACATGAAAGTAACTTAACCACTAAACAGTTTTGTCCAAAATGTAAAAATATAATAGGCGGTAAACCAGTATAAAATTGTACATATCAACAGAATGATTAGTTACTTCGTAGTGAAGCTTTGACTTCTAAGGACCATTATTATGAAATTATAAGAATATCATATCGTATTACAGAACGTTTCCCAATACTGACAATACTTACGAAACTGAGATTAGCTTTTTTCTCAAACGATTCTTGAGTCCGAGAAGTGTTCTGTAATATGTATGTGAGGTAAAAGAGCGTAGGTTAAATATTTACTAACGTAGTAATGTACTGCTTAAATTATTCTACATTATAATTATTGTAATGCCAGAAGCCTGTAATGAAGGAGTATTACGAAATAAATAAATTATGTAGATACGACACGTTACAGTCCAACATTTTACTTTGTTCTTGTCAAAGCCATACTTTAATTAAATAACATAGTATAGTTAAAATCTACAACAACATAATAATATTTTTAAATTGTGAGCTCATTTTTCAAATACAGTATATTTAAAATAAAATACTCTTACGTGTGTCCATTTATTTTCTTTTCATTTCGAATTAATAAGGTACATAGCTAAGTAAATATACATAGCTAAGTTTATGAACTTTGGTAAAAAATATCAGCAAAAAAAAGGGTTCGATAAAAGTTGCACCAGTAGAATATCATCTAACGTTTCCAACAAAAACAAAGATCTACCAAATATCGAATTATCCTTTACCCGACACTGGAGTTATTTTCCAGGAGCAAATTTCATAATTATAGTCATTATAAGGGTGGCAATTTGTTTTTGAGCAGACTCACATATCACATTAATCTGGATCCTCTTACTGACTGATGGCGGTACTCCGTTGGTAGCGATACATAGGTAGGCTCCCGACAGTACTCGCTCCACTCCTGTGAGGTTCAGCCAGGGGCCGGTCCATTTTGACACTGGTAAACAAATAATATACTTTGGCTTCTTTCTTTGACGTCATCATGGAATAATCTCAGCACTTTTCGACAAAAATATGTCTCATTATTACTCAATAACGAATATTTTGCACGCTTTTCTCCTTGAAAAGGTAGGCAAAGGCGAACTGAATGTCCATATAGGACTAGTTGTGTATGGTTTCATTAATACGTAGTGAGCCTGTCACCGTGCAGACATGACTAGTTGTGGCTACCTGCCAAATTAAAAAAACTAGCAGTTACTGCTGTTAAATATACGAATATTTTAGTTAATTTTACTTTGGCTGTATTAAATTTGTCAAGTGACGCTCAGTTATGATACAAAAAAACATAAAATAGTCTCAAAAATCAGTAATCAATCTGTAGTTCTGGCCTTTGAGAAAACACATTTATGATTGTCTGCCACCTCAGCTATAATATAATAAGACTTAATTACCTATGCATATTCATACGTAACTTCAGACACTAAAGAGATCAGAAATACCTACATATCGTTTTAGAATACAATGTAAGTACAGTTAAAGTTGCCAAAAGTTTGATGATTTAACAGAACATTTTACAACTTTGTAACAATCAGTTTAAGAAAACGATGCTAATAGGAGAATATATAACCGAATATAACATTTACTTTATTATCGCAGACTCCAAACGTATCCTTTGAATTACCCCTTTTTCTGTAACTGACTACTTTTTAACTCGTTTTAATAAATCACTGCCTAGGACGACTTAACCAATGGACGCGCTATCTTAATGTGTGCGCCTATACCCCGCTTGCCATTTGGCAAGTATTTTTTAAATAGGCCGCTGTTCCGCAGACTCGATTCTATCGTACACGTTTGGAGGGTAATTTATAAAGAAAAAATGTGCTGTGAATGGTGTAAAAGTTCTAGCGGTCGAACAACTAATATTTCTTTTCACTCGTAAGTAAAATTTTATATAATTTACATAACTAATTTTACCAAAACCATTAATTATTAGAACAAACCAACAAATTAATAAATATACGTTCATTCTCTAAAAACATCAAAAAAAGAATTACCATCTCACATTAGCCGAATAATATTGTGTCAACTTCGTATTGCATACCTACATTTTTTCTATGTGTTGTATTTGCAGTTGTATTTTTAATGGTTGTTAGACAGTGACAACACTCACGAAAGTTGGTTGATCATGATTTCATATTTTATTGAGTACATTACGCGTCCAAAGGTTAAATCGTCCTAGATCATCACTACATATTATAAAACAAAGTAAATTTTTGCTGTCTATGCCCTATATATGCTTAGATCTTTAAAACTACTCAACGAATTACAATGCGGTTTTTTTATTAGTTAGTGATTCTTATGAAAGGTTTTTATGTATTATTTGTTAAGTTTTGTAAACATTAACTAAATTTTAACGAAATTTGATTGGGATGTCGGATAAAATAAGTTGTCTGGGAGCTTTCAACAAAAACGCTGATTAAACTCTTTGAGATGTAACAAAATAATTTATGGTGCCAATTGTGTAGGTTTACAAAAAAGTCTGCGACAATATATGTCTATTTCTTAAGAATAACATTCTATATCCATTTTAATACTTTAAAAAATCAGCAATTATGAAGCGGTAAATTAAAAGCTATTTACACAAATATGCTATTAATCCTTATCATTTTTACTGCGTTAGTTAGCTTCAGCATTTCATGAAGATTATTATGATTATCTTGCAAATTAAATGAATATACGAGTTATATCAAAATCAAAATAATTCGCATATAATATATATGCCTCTGCCACCCCTTTGGGGATAAGGCGTGATAAATAAATAATAAATAAATAAAATAATTCGCAAAGAAATTATTATTATAATTAAAATTCGCAAATGTAAATGCCACATAGTGGTCACCCATCCGAGGACCAGCCATAGTGAAAGTTGCGTAACTCAGTGATCGTTTACAGAACACTGAGACCGCGGGGCCACGAGCGCTTATATTTTGACATTTTATAATAAGTTGGCGATTCATTACTATACAAAAATTCATTTTAATTTATAAGAATGTAAATGACAATGTAAATGTCGATTAATAATCAAAAAATGACCACAAAAACCTGTACTTGCCCTATAAATAGATATTATTCGACAATTAAATTTCAATATCTAAATAAATACTTATGAAATAAGAATAAATTAACTAGAGTGTAATTTCTCAATTACCTAAAGAAGCTATAATGAAAATTTACAAAAAGATCTATCTTGACTCCAATTATTAATAACAATTGAACGATTATTTGGGAAATTAATAATACAAATATTATAGGGCTTCACATTGACAGTAAATTAAAATAGAATAACCAAGTCGATGAAGTTGTGAAACTATCAAGTCGTTTAACGTTCCTTACAGCTTAGCATGGTCTAAGTAAGTCTAAGAACTAACATACACATCAAGTACTAATTCGCACTACCCGTAGGCCGTTAGGCCGTAGCGTTCTTAGCTATATATTATCACGCCACTACACAGGAGAGCGGAGCAGTAATCATAAATGTCAACAAATCGGGATAACTTTTATGCTTTTTTGGAAAAGTAATTAGCGACGGGATTAAATGGGTGCCACGGGGTTGGAAGTATGTCACGGACGAAGCCGGGCCGGTCAGCTAGTAATATTATAAATGCGAAAGTTTGTATGGATGTTTGTTACTCTTTCACGTAAAAACTACTGAATAGATTTTAATGAAACTTTACAATATTATAGTTTACACATCAGAATAACACATAGGCTACTTTTTATCCCGGGAACAAGTTCCTGTGGGAAACGGAAACGGGAAAACATCTCTACGTGGGCGAAGCCGCGGGCGTCAACTAGCATTTAATATATGTTTAAGATATTTTATTATTACATACCTAACGTGTCGTTATCAATTTTAAAATGCCTAGAGTCTTCTCTTCTCCAAAGTATGTTGGGAGTCGGCGTCCCTGATGCGACACACCGAAGAGCAGCGTTGTCGCCTTCGTTAACGAGCATTTCGCCACTGCTGTCGTCATCGTCGATATCCGGTGGCACTGCGAGAAATAGGAAACTGCATTACAAATATAGGTAGAATCTACATTAATTAGAATATATAATAATAATATCAATTGATGAAGAATATATATTTTGCGAAAGTAGAGGGTAGAAAGAGTCAGGAGTCAGCCGAGACTTACATATGAAGACCACGTGAGTAGATTGCTCAAAAACGGAAAAGTCAAAATTACTCGGATACCCAGACGTGCATGTATGAAGCGATTGATGAATCTGCAAGAAGCGAAAGAAGTCTGCATGGATCGCGAAGCCTGGTGATCTGTCATCTCTGACTACCCCGTCAGGGATATAGCGTCAAGATAGTTAATTTTAATAATATCAATAGATACAGATTGATACTTTTGTTATATTGTGATTAAAAGTTTCAGTAAATTACATTTTCATTTTAAAAATTACAAAGCCCTGCAATTATTTTATTATTATTATAATATTTTAGTGTTTAGATCTAGATAAATTCCAATAATTGTGTCATGTCTGCCTGACTGTTCATTGTGTATCTGGACAGTTGGCTGCAGAAGTTGATAGATTGTGATATGGGTGTGAATTTAGGTAGATCTAGATAAATTCCAATAATTGTGTCATGTCTGCCTGGCTGTTCATAGTGCATCTGGACAGTTGGCTGCAGAAGTTGAAAGATTGTGATTTGGGTATGAATTTGGGTGATTTAACAGTAAATTGTCTGTTGTACGCTGATAATGCGGTGCTCATGGCCTCATCAGAAGCCGACCTTCAGGCATTAGTCACTAATATGAAAGAGGAGTGTGAAAGAAAGGGTCTTCGCTTGAATGCAAATAAAACTAAGGTTCTGGTATTTGAAAGAGAAGACATAAGAACTAAGTGCGAGATTTGGGTAAATCAGGAATGTCTAGAGCAAGTGAATGAAATTGTGTATTTAGGGAGTATGTTTAGCGCGAATGGAAGATGTGATTTGGATGTAGAACGGCGAGTAACTACCGGAAACAAAGTTAACGGTGCTTTGTCCCAATTAGTAAAGCGACAAAGCATCGTAAAAGAAGCACAACTTGCGATTCATAACGCAGTGCTAGTGCTTTACGGCAGTGAAACCTGAGTATGTCAGAAGATGCATAAAAGTAAGCTGAATGCTATGGAGATGCGATTACTTCGAAAATTGTGCGGCGTGACCTTAGCCGACCGAAAACGTAACAAAGTGATACGCAATATGGCAGGTTTGAGTAAGTGTCAGCGTTAAGCTGGAAAACGATGTGCTCCGTTGGTTTGGAAACGTTCAACGAATGAGTAAGGAATGATTGATGAAGATGAAGAGAGATGAAGTAGAGGGCAGAAGGAGTCAAGATAGACCGAGACTTACAAATGAAGACCACGTGAGCGGATTGCTCAAGAACGGAAGAATCAAAAGTACTAAGTCAAAAGTACAAATACCCAGACGTGCATGTATGAAGCGATTAATGAATCTACAGGACGCGAAAGAAGTATGCATGGATCGCGATGCCTGGCGATCGGTTCTCTCTGACTACCCCGTCAGGGATACAGCGTGATGATAGTTAAGTTAAGTTAAATTCCAAAAGTCTTAACTTGCATTAAATATGTTAATTTAATAAAAAATCATACAATTACCTCTCTGAAAGTATTGAAGTTAAAGCTAAGATTTATTATTATCTGTAGCTTTTACAAGACGACGATACTACAATTCGTTACAAAGACATTTAAAATGATTTTATAGCTAGTTTTAGTAACGTTCTTTTTCCATTATTTATTATACGAGGTAATTCTAAAAATGTCCATTAATATAATAAGCTATAAATTCTTACCTACAACATGTAAAAGATGAGTCTGACTCATCATGGGCTCAGTGTTCACTTGACACATATATCTTCCGCCATCCAAGGGCCCTATTTCTCTGAGGCCCAGCGTCCAAGCTCCGTCACCGTGACTCACGCTCACCCTGTGATTCTTTGTGATCACGTGACCGGCGATGGTGAGAATGGTTTGAGTGTCTACACGAAGCCACGCCACCTGGGATTATTGAAAATATTTAAAATACGGAGTAGATAGTATCAAGTCTATAAGGTAATAACAACATTACAGACATTAATCTTTTTACTGCAGTTGTGACTTTATTACAATAACCGTATTGTCAATGGTAATAAGGCTGAATGTAATGTATCAGGTTTGTCCAAGTAAGGGTACTTGACTTTAAATCGTTGAAAACCAAGTAGATAGATATACTTACAACATGTATGTAAACATATTAAACTAAATCTTGCTTTATTATTGATAACAGATATAAAAGTATATTGGATTCTAAAGGACCTTATAAATAAATATTTATCGATTTTGTTTACAATACTAAAGAGCCCTCCCCGACCTTCACAGGGTAGTTCCTTCCTTCCCCTGTCGATTCGGAAACAATTTAAGTACATTACCATGACTAAATTTCTCTTTTACCATTTTTCTCAAACCGTGATTGAAGATATATGACTTTTACCTATATCAACGATATGCACACACAGCGTCCAATGTTGGCTTTATAAAAGAAAGAGAGAAAATTTGTGTGTGTGTATGATTATTTTTTCTACGAAATCACACAACTGGACCAATTTAGATGAAAGAAGAGGTAGCGAAACCTGACACCTTGGATTAACAGATAGCAAAAAATGTTGCTCGCCCCCTGCATTCTTTCTAACATTGATTCTTTTCTATGTGTGCAAATCATACGATTACATTTTTTAAAAAAGGTTATGTGTATGAATCCTCCATAACTTTTTATACCGCTAGTGACTATTCACGATTAAATGCGCAGTTTGTTTGAAACTTACTTTGTATGTCTGCAAATTATCCACTCTACAAGTAAGTGCCGCATCTCTGCCTACAGCTACCGTCACGTTGGAGCCTGTGCCTATAAATCTTGGTAGATCTGTAACAAGACAAGGGTAATTTAATACATAGATAGTAGTAGAAAGGCATAAGCGGAAAGGTGAACATTGCGAAGCAAGACGAGGGTTTTGGTTACAACTTAGAAACACGCTCTGATGCTGTTCATGAAAACTTCAATAGAACTCCCGGCCTGGGTTTTCTCGAACGTCTACAGTATGGGGTCCTTCAAAAGAGGTCTTAGAAAGTTTATAAAGGGTGCACCAGAGGTGCAGCGCGAGTGCTGCACCTCTGGTGTTGCAAACGTCTACGGTAACAAATAGGCTACGGTGACCACTTTCCATCAGGTGGGCCGTACGCTTGTCTGCCACCTTAGTGTAAAGTTAGAATAAAGAGTGTAAAATTATCATAAAGGCTATATACTAGTATAAACAAGAAGTATATTCAATTGATTGGTTACTTCATACCCAATCATTTGCGTTATTAACAAAATGCCACAGGGTATATTGAATAGTATATTGAAGCACGGTGCAAGATCTCAAACTGCGAAATTTTCAAGCAAGCTATAGGCCTCTAACTTTGTATCCTTTATTTAAATGACTACCAAATACTGACAGTTGATGATATTTTATAGATTCACAGACAATATTACCTTATATCCTACTAATATTATAAACGTGAAAGTTTGTAAGTATGGATGGATATTTGTTACTCTTTCACACAAAATTTTCTGAATGGATTTTCATGTAACTTTACAATAATATAATTTACACATCAGAATAACAAATAGACTACTTTTTATCCGGAACAAGTTTATGTGGGAAACGGGAACAAGAAAACTTCACCACTACTCAACTAGTATTCAAATAGTTTTACGTTACTGTGACTTTATTGCTACTTTTTAATTTTATATTTGTTTATAATCAAATCACCATCAAAACAATATAATAATAGAATAGGACTCGGGTAAAATAAATACTGAAACGACCAGCTAATGGACGTTTAAGGATAAGGAGGCTCACACCCACATTGATTTTTTTTTTTTTTTTTTTTTTAAAGAATATATATAATATAATAATATAATATAATATTTTTAATAATATATAATTTTTTTATTTTTTTTTTTGGGACAACCCACACAACGCCATCTGATTCCAAACTAAGCAGAGCTTGTACTATGGTAACCAGATAACTGATAAACATACTTATATATTTCTAAATACATACATATTATAGATAACTAACACCCAGATTGATGATCTATTACATAAATCCTATGTCCAATATCCTATCTGACAAATTTTAGACAAAATGAACGGTCTAAATTTGATCCACTCTGGTTCTAAGTTAATTCTGGCGTCGGATAACTGTAAGTATTCATCAAGCCGGTTCTTGGCAAATAAGTAAGATTTTGTATAAAATTACATGGAATTTTACATAAGAAAGAAGTTATTAAGCCAGTCTGGCTGCGAGGACGAATGAAATTAAGAAGAAAAAAAAATTAGCTCAAGACTGATTTCGAACGACACCCAATTTCCCAAGGGAGTTTAGAAAACCTGGCCATGAACCCTTTTTCAGAGCAATAGTCCGTTGCAGAAGATCTCAACATTTTCAGTATAGACAATCGTCAACAAACTCATAAAAAATTAAATAAATATATTATCGCCAAACTATGAGTTACAAATAAGTTGTTTGTTGCATCATAAATTTAATTCTTGAGTCGTTTTTTTCAAGTGGGTTTCTCCTCTTGCAGCCTGATAACTTGAAGTGGAGCGAGCAGAGGCACATCATAAGAAAAAGCATCTTCAAGGAACGGATTTCCATATCTATATTTTAAGAACTTCAATATAGAGATTAAAGAATTATGACAGTCATAGCCCTGGCTTTCTTAATCTCAATATCATATGAACGCATTGAACTAGATAAGGCAGTAAATGGCAGTAATTTACGAAAGCCATTCATATAAATTTGAACACCAGGGGACGAAGTGTGCTTCCCTGTAGAACTATGAAAGTAATTATATAACCGATATTATCTGATGTTTAGTTTATGTATTTTCTACTGATTTATATTATCTTAAATATAATATGTACATTATTACTACGTTCCTTAAGATACGTCTTAGGCTACCCCTATTAGAATATGTATATGTATGTATGTAAAATGAAGTTAATTTAGTTTTGATTTAACTGGATCTAGACTGCAACTAGATTTAAAAAATGTAAATTATTTAAAAGAGCTGGGGATCCGTATTGGGTTGCATAAATTTTAGAGGCATAACTTAAAACTGCATAACGTTTTTTAACACACTCTTCGTTTCGCATAACGTTCAAACAAAATAAATCATTAGGCATACTTTATTTTCTCATAACTTCTTTATAATAATGATATACCTGCATAAAATGTTTACGCATATTTTTTTTTATATTACATAACATTTATTGGCATCTCACTCACTGTCGCATAAAGATTACAAGTCAGACATATAGAATACCATAATGTTAACGAGTACATATTTTTATTTTTATATATAAGCTTGAACTGTCTAAGATTGAAATGCCCACTGATTAGAAATGTCAATAGTCACTATACTGAAGTTCAAAATGTCAACACTTATATATAGAATATATTAATAAAATACAAAAAGAAGTAGGTAGATTAAAACGAGCGAGCGAGCGACAGTTCTGGCGCATCGCCGGCCGCTGAGATCACAAGTAACCTACGACTTTGCTTAAGAATACTCTAAAAAAAAATAACATTTTTAAAATATCGTTTCATATGTTACAGCTTACAAATTTGGCTATGAGTGAGATGATTATTTACAATGGTGTCTTATCATTTCTTAAATATTCTTAGTTAAATTTTTTATTCATTTATGATTTAAACGATTATCCATACCTCCATTATGCGTTTTGTATTTTATGATAAATTATCTTTATGCGTATAAAATTATGATAAAAATATTTGAGTAAGTTAATGTTATGCCAATAAAACAAATGCGTTTATAACACTCTGCTTATCATAATTTATGCGAGAACACTTTATGCTGAAACTGTTATGCCAAACTACATTATACTGAAGCGCTCGTGGCCCCGCGGTCTCAGTGTTCTGTAAACGATCACTGAGTTACGCAACTTTCACTATGGCTGGTCCTCGGATGGGTGACCACTTTGTGGCATTTACATTTGCGAGCGTTTCCGTGCTTCGGAAGGCACGTTAAGCCGTTGGTCCCGGTTGCCAGTAAAATGGCAGTCATTAAGCCTGGTTGAAGGCCTTATGGGCGGCTTGAAAATTTCAACAGCAGGTAGCCACAACCTGCGTCTGTCTATTTTAACACGGCAATGGGCTCACCAAATATTACGTGGGACAGGAATCCACACGGTGAAAAGTGGGCATATAATATGCCTCTGCCACCCCTTCGGGGATAAGGCGTGATGGATATTTATTTACATTATACTGAAAAAAAATATGCGATCGAAAGGGCTCCCAAGTGCTGGTTGTATTGAAAACCTTTGTGGTTAGACAAATTAGGTTAAACAAAAACCCTCACAATATTTTTGCAGTGATTATATTTCGTTAACTTTCAATTACCTTCCTCATATTCACCCGTGCTCGTTAATCAGTTTACTGTGTTAAACATTTCCATTTTTATTAAGGAGTCACTGCCACGCTTTCGTAAATAAGACGTGATAGGAGTGGTTCCATGTTTCTAAAGTCGTTCGATGCAGTTGCATTAAACGATTAAAAGCAAATTTCCAGAACATGCTCCGGTTGTAGTTATTTGTCGTTAAAAAGTGTTGTTCAGTTTCATCATAACTCACCACTCATTACGTGGAACAAGTACAACCCTACCCCTCGGGGGAAAAAGACGTTATTGAAGGTGTAACAAGACCAAACGCTGCGGGCTTTGGGGAAAGCGTGGGTCACACAGTGAATCGCAATCTCCCATGACGATGTTGTTTTCAGAACCCAAATTAGAATCAGGTTAAGTATGGTTCAATTACTACCATATTCATACACTACTTAAGAGACATCTTATTTTATTACCTAGTTTTTATCTCTGTTTTTTCTTCAAAGCTCTATAAAGTCAAAGGGCCGATTCTAGTCACTTTGTGAAAATTTTTCCTCAGTCGTTTGATAATTTTGCAGAATAAGCGTCCAGTTGTCTTTGTCTAAATTAGTGCAGAGCCGCTTCATTTGACAGGCACACTTGCTGAGTTAATAAACCGCCCTTGAAAACTTTTTCATCTCAACAGCTTTATTAGAAAATTTAAGATAAAAGAATTGATATGCTCTTTTTCCATTTGAGACAGTTTTGTCGTCACATAAAAAAATTAAGGAAATATTTTACTTTGACTGAAAGATTATTCTTTGACCCGCAAGAGACTGCAGGATGTGACGAAGATAGTGTAAGTGAGGATCAACATGATGTGAGTATTGAAAGTAGCAGCTCACAACAAACACCCTATAGGCCGAGGAAGTAACCTCAGCAACAGCACAATGAGAAACATAAATCCCAGCTCGTGCCTTGGCATCTAATTGTACCACTCTGTTACGCAGGTGGGCGCTCTGAAATTGTTCCTGTAAGAGGACAATGTCTAGTTGGTGCTCTATTACTAGGCGGTTCAGTTCCGCCGTGGCTGCCCTATCGTTTTCGCCTATCGCCATCTTAAACCTTTTGCATGTGATACAGATGGGCTTAAAATCAGTGCTGTCTTTATGTGGACATGTTCGTGTATATTTAATCTCCTCGCCGCAGTTAGCGCAGCTGGGTGACTTGCTGGTACAAAACTTGTGGACATGACCGTATTATTGACATTTCATGCAACGCACTACATGGAGGTCATCAATAAATCTACAAATGGCCCAATCAATAAATAATTTATCTTTCGTGGTCTCTAAATGATTCCGCATCTTCGGATCCAACTCCACGCCAATCCACCTACGACCGTTGTCCAACCGACGCCTAAGGACAATTTTTGAATTTTTTATAAAGTCGTCCACGCTAACCTTTAATTCGTTCTTTATGTTTTGACGATATAATGCTCTAATAAATTCATGGTCTTCCATAGACCCAGGAACTAATATTCTTGGTTCACGACCTTTAGGTTTTTCTAAACGCAATCCCGCTGATTTTATGGCGTCCACGGACTCCAGTTTCTTTAGCTGGTTTTCGCTCGCATAGATTGCTAAAACATTTTTTATGGATTTATAAGGATTCGTTTGTAAAATATCAAGGCAAGTAATATTTTTTGTCGCAATAAGTTTTTACACGCCTTACTGGCTAACGGTTAGAAACGCGTTGAGAAAAATTTAAAGAAGTAGGGTAGCTAACTTAATTATAAAGAAAATTATCACAGCTCAGTCTGCTTCACTACTTGTCAAGTAATAGTAAGCTTAATGAGAACAACTACCTTCCAAAAAATATTCGATAATTGGCTAAGACGGTGGTTAATATATTATTGTAATTTACCCCACAATAATATTTGGCACGCTGATCTGATATCATTAAAGATGATAATATGTATGCAAAGGATGCCAAGTACTGTATGAAGTGGAACGAGGAACAGATATGCGGACTCCATATCGTCTGAAATATTAGGACATAAATCGATGCAGGTCATGGGACGAGCATGATACTGCAAACACTACCAAATTATATTACTGAAACACTACATAACAGATTGTGGAGCGTAACTAATATTTAAAATAAATATTGTGGGACGCTTTTTACACAGCGTCATCTAGTACAAACCCTTGCTATAGCTTGTACTATGGGTTCTAGATAACTGATAAAACATAAAAACTCCGAAACCAACATTTGTGAATCACACAAATATTTGTTCTGACCCTGGAATAGAACCCGGGACATCAGCGCGGCAGTCGCATACACTACCACTGCGGCACCGAGGCAGTCAATAACTATAAACACCAATCAACAATTGAATCTTTTTCTACAAGTCGTTTCAGTTAGTATTGCTATTACGAGTACTTTTCATTAGACATACATTATGTCACGCCTTTATCCCCGAAGGGCTTGGCAGAGGCATACTATACGCCCGTATGAATTTTTGTCCCACGTAACAGTTGGTCATTGTATTTTAGGATAGTATATTTACGTAGAACCTTTGCTAGATCTGTTAAAGCTATACCTTTTTAATATATCAGTAACTATGGTCCAATATCGAACTTTCAGGTTATTTATCTTATCACAGATAGTTTAGAAAGCTCAACTTTGCTACTTTCCGGAATATATCTTTTACTCTTCGTTTCTTTTACAACTTAATTTGGCAAGAATTTGTAAGGTCTTCGGAAGTCCGTCTCAGTATATTTGTAGTGTCTGCGATGAATTAACAGATAAAACAAGATTTATTGACATTATTTTATCAGTTAACAAACAGAAAACTGATTCTGGTGAATTAATTGTAGCTTTTTTCTATTGTAACATAATTTTGCCAGACTCTTCTAGGTGCCAACTTTGATAATATAGCAAAATCACTCATATAACATATAATATAATGATGAAATATTTGATCAAGTTACATCAAGTGTGCATCGTTCATTACATATGAACATTATAGCTGTTCTTAATATTAAAAGTTTTATGGTGTAAAAAGACAAGATGCCTAATTGTTCATTGACACCTTCTGAACTTTAAGCATTTCCCCCCGTACCGTACCACAACACTGATCTACATAATCTGAAAACCAAACGACTTGAAGCAGTATAATCCGTCTCCTTATAATCAAGAGACGCTATTGTCAGCTTAATTGCGTAAGATATTAATGGTAGAACGGTTTCAAACTCATAATTGTTTCAAAACTTTTGGATTTATAAATGGGTTTTTAAGTAAAGGTGCAAATTTGGAGTATGGAAAAGCGCTTAATATACGAGTATACCAATACTTTAAACTAGCAATTGCAATGAGTAATTTCCGCGCAAATTAAAACTTGTCGTGATAATCGCGTACTTCAAAAGACATTAATGTTAGGTTTGGTTCCTGAACGTGATTAAAAAAGTTACGAATGTGTGGGATTAGTGATAGCTCATTATTGTGCAGTTTAGAAGTAATCATTTCGAAAAGCAAAATAAATAAAGAGTAAAAACTGATTATGGCATTACATTTATTTACTTAAAAAACCAACGTCGATACCTAGTCATATCATGTCAGTGTGTACTGTGACGCCTTTCTGGAGTCAACAGTAACAGGAGTACGAGGTGTGGGCTTGCAACTGTCCACATGTGGTCCACGCCTTCTCCTGTGCTAGGGACGTGGGATACCCTGGTTTGTAAATGCAAAGACCGATTTATTTAGGTTTATCGCATGTATTTATGTTGCATAGAACTTTTATATTCGGATCTCAAACACGACTGCAAATTCAATGCAGTATGTAAATCGGATTTTTATTGGTGGAGATCAGCAGCGAAGTCGTTGCCACGGAGCTCTCCATCCAATCCTTCGAAGAAGTGACATCAGCTTATCTATCTTTTATTTTTCGTTCTTTATGTTAAAACAATAATTGTTTAAATGCCTAATGGCTATCGCTGCGACCAGCCAGCAAGCTTGGCCCCGTACCGTGATATGCGTCCTCCATACATAATATGTACTTAAAAGTATCGATAATAACAGGCTTTCCTTTGTGACGAGACACGTAAAATATGCATCTATTGAAATCAATAAAAAAAACAGATAGTGAATTAATAGATCTAAGCGTAGATTATCATTGTTAAATGAAAATTGACTAAAGGTAATGAATGATTGGAGAAGCTTTAACATTTCAATGTGGTTGTGATTTGGCTTTCATAATATAAATAGATATTAACCATTAGTTATATTAAGCAAATAATTCGTCGTGACTTCTAATATCTCTACTTTGACTAAATGTTAAAACCAACTAAATATGTAATTTACTGGAGTTATGTCGAAGCCTCATTAGTAGTTAGATTGAGTCGAGCCTTACAATACAGTGACATATCACATAGAAACCTAAGAGCTCCTTTGAACGACATAACTATATAATATGCGTCTATTATTGTACATTATCTTGTATTTCTTGGATTAATTGTTCATTTTCTATACTAAAGAGAGTTTCAAAGTTCTCTCCCTATACTCGTACAATTTGTTTTGAAGTTCAACTCTTAGTAGGTATTAATTATATATAGATTTATATAACTGTACGATGGAAAAAGCTAACTAACTAACTATCTTCACGCTGTATCCCTGACGGGGTAGTCAGAGAGGACAGATCGCCAGGCTTCGCGATCCATGCATACTTCTTTTGCTTCTTCGAGATTCATCAATTCATGCACGCACGTCTGGGTATCCGAGTACTTTTGACCTTTCCTTTTTTGAGCAATCTGCTCACGTGGTCTTCATATGTAAGTCTCGGCCTACCCTGACTCCTTCTACCCTCTACTTTTGAACAATATATATTCTTCGTCAATCGTTCCTCACTCATTCGTTGGACGTGTCCAAACCAACGGAGCACGCCCTTTTCCAGCTTAACGCTGACACTTTGATTCAAACCTGCCATATTGCGTATCACTTCGTTACCTATTCGGTCGGCCAAAGTTACGCCGCATAATTTTCGAAGTGATCGCATCTCCACAGCATTTAATTTACTTTCATGCATCTGTTGGCATACCCAGGTTTCACTTTCGTAAAGCAAAGTTGGCACTAGCACTGCGTTATGAATCGCCTTTCGTGCTTCTTTTACGATGCTTTGTCGCTTTACTAACTGGGACAAAGCACCGTTAACTTTGTTTCCGGCATCTACTCGCCGTTATACATCCGATCTTCCATCAGCGCTAAACATACTTCCTAAATACACAATTTCATTCACTTGCTCTAGACGTTCCTGGTTTACCCTAATCTCGCATTTAGTTCTTACTTCACCTCTATCAAATACTAGAACCTTAGTTTTACTTGCATTCAAGCGAAGACCCTTACTTTCACACTCCTCTTCCATATTAGTGACTAATGCCAGAAAGTCGGCTTCTGATGAGGCCATGAGCACCGCATCATCAGCGTACAGCAGACAGTTTACTGTAAAGTCACCCAAATTCACACCCTTATTAAAATCTTTCAACTTCTGCAGGCAACTGTCCAGATACACTACAAACAGCCAGGCGGACATGACACATCCCTGTTTGACGCCTGTACAGACATCAAAAAGAGGTGACACATCCCCCCCTACTCGCACGCAAGACTTACAGTCCCTATAAAGCGACTGTATTGCCCGCAGTAGCGAGCCGTAAACACCATATCCGGGTAGCATGTCCCACAGCGTTTCTCTCACAACGTTATCAAATGCTTTCTCTAGATCCAAAAAAGCACAGAAAACCTTCTGGCTAACAACCAGAAACTTTTCCGTGATTATGCAACCTCTTCCACGTCGGAATCCACATTGAGCCTCCCATAAATACCTTTCAGACTTTTCTTGCATTCGTGCCGTTATAACCTTTACATACACCTTACTAGCTAAGCTGACCAAGCTGATAGCCCTGTAGCTGGAGCAGTTTAGGCGCGAGCCTTTCCCTTTGTAAATAGGTACTACAACTGCTACTCGCCAGTCATCTGGGACCTCACCCGTCCGCCAGCACAAGTTGCATAACAGACATAGTGTGTCCCAGACGCGCGACCCACCGTACTTGATCATCTCAGCAGTAACTCTGTCTTTTCCCGCAGCCTTACCACATTTCATACTTCTTATCGCTTGTTTTATTTCTTTCATACTAATGACTTCAATGACATCGGGATCCGGAGCATTGAAGTGAGCTCCACTTCCCGATGTGGCATCTCTGTCTTTTCTTGCATACATCTTTCTATAATATTCACTCCATCTCTGCAGGACGTCAGTTTGGTCTGTTAGGACGTCATTGTTAACACTAAGCAGTTTATTCATACTGCAGATTGCCGAACAACTCCGGGTCTTGCCTACCTCTTTCCAGAAGAGCTTGGCATTAGCCCGAAAATTGGACGACAACCTTTCATCCGCTTTTATTCTGCACCTTTCACGAGCTTCTTCTATCAGTGCCTTCGTGTTAACTTTCTGCAGCTTGTATCTCTCTTTCATATAAAAATCATTCCGCGAGGCTAAGTAGTCTAGCCATGCTTTCTTCTTCATTCGAACTGCTTCTTTCACTTCTTCATTCCACCATGCATCACGCTTATTACTACTGCCTCTTTTCGTTTCTCCACACACTTCCACAGCGGCATTTATCATACTATCCCTAAGGTTCTGCCATACACTTTCCACATTCTCACTGCTTACATTGACATCGCCAAGCTTTTCGGCTACCCTTTCATTATATTTATCCCTAATGGATGCATCCTGCAGCTTCCAGCTTTTGATGCTATAAGTCGGCTCAGGTTCAGGACACAAGGTACGATGACGTAAACCCGCGAACAAACCCCTAATCTTAGTTATGACTAGGTAGTGGTCTGATCCCAGCTCAGCGCCTCGATAAACCCTTGTGTCCATCACCTGTGTACGGAGCCGACTATCCATTAGGAATAGATCTATCATGCTTCTCTTTGACTTACATCTCCTCGTATACATATGAACTTTGTGGCACTCGTGTTGAAGTAGAATTGCAGACATAGCTGGCAGGGATGGCGATGTGCACGCTTCTACTCTTCATCCTTAAACATTATAATATTGATTTTGCAGACATTTAAGTGACGCTACGCTTGTAGTTTCGATACAATGGAAAAAAACGAGTATCGCGTGTTGATAAAACATTGTTTTTTAATGGGAAAAATACCGTAGAAGCACAGCAATGGTTTATAAAATGTTAAAGTAAAGCAACCATTTGTCGGTGGTATGCCGACTTCAAACGCGGTCGCATGGACACAAATGATGGGGAACGCTCAGGTCACCAAATGAAGCAGTGACTCAACAAAATATTAACCAAGTCCTCAAAATCGTAATGGATGATCGGAAGATAAAAGTGCGCGAGATAGCCGAGATAGTGAAGATTTCAGCTGGTAGTGTTTTCACTATTTTACATAAAAAATTGGCCATGAAAATGCTTTTTTCCAAGTGGGTGCCGCGTTTGCTTACAACAGAGCGAAGTTTGGCGCTGATGAATCGTAATAAAAAGGATTTTTTACGTCGGTATGTAACAATGGATGAAACATGGATACATCATTTTACTCCGGAATCCAATCGGCAGTCAGCGGAGTGGAGAGCGGCTGGTGAAAGCCGCCCGAAGCGGCCAAAGACTCAGAAATCGGCCGGTAAGGTTATGGCGTCTATATTTTGGGATGCGCATGGAAAAATTTTCATCGAACACCTTGAAAAGGGGCAAAATATAAATAGTGACTATTACATGTGCTTATTGGAGCGATTGAAGTACGAAATTGCGGATAAACGGCGTCAAATGAACAAAAAGAAAGTGCCGCAAAGTTATTAAAAAAATTTATGAAAAAGAAAGTGGTGTTTCACCAGGACAACGCGCCTTGTCACAAGTCTGTGAGAACGATGGCCAAAATTAATGAATTGGGCTTTGAATTGCTTCTTCATCCCCCTTATTCGCCAGACTTGGCCCCCAGCGATTACTGGCTGTTTGCAGATCTCAAAAAAATGCTCCAGTGTAAGAAATTTGACTCAAATAGTGAAGTTATCACAGCAACGGAGGCTTATTTTGAAGCCAAAGACAAATCGTTCTACACGCATGGGAAAAGCTAGAAAAGTTAGAAAAGCGTTGAAGGGACTGTATCGCTCTTGGAGGAGACTACGTTGATGAATAAAAAATAATTTTCTAACAAAAACCTTGTTTTAGTACTTAGTCTCGGGACTTATTGAACCACGTGTTTGTATGCCCACTTTTCATCATGTGTATTCCTGTCCCACGGTGGTAAGCCTATTCCCGTGTTGAAATGGACAAACGCTTGTAAATGAAATTACCACAGAACGGTCACCCATCCGAGGACCAGTCATAGCAAAAGTTGCTTAACGCAGTGATCGTTTACAGAATACTGAGTGCGCGGGGCCACGAGGGCTTTATGCTAAATTAAATGAGCTTTGTTACAGATTCGATAAAATTAAATATGAACTTACGTAAATAGCCAAGATAGCCTTTCCTTTTAATTTTCTGAAAATGTCTGAGACGCAAATCTGAAATTCACACCCAAGTATCTGAATTTAAAAAGTAGCCTACACCTTTATATCTATCTGATACGCCCAGGCGCGGGGTTAATTGTTTTCCGATATTAACGTAGCGGTACTCGTTGTTGGAGCGAAAATGGGTTGCTTTTTTTTCAATTATATAATTTTCAAAACCGAAAATCATCAATGTTAAGTTGGTTAATAGGATACTGGGGGTTTGTGACTACTCTCGAGAGCAACTTGTATAAGTGGCTCAGAAGTAAAATGGGTATGTAGGACTTCAGCAAGGTTCTATCACCATTTTGAAAAAAAGAGCTGCAGCACTGCTGCTTCACGCTTTGGGTTTTGTCCTTGCATGAGAATGGTATTAAATAAATTCGGCCGCTCTTTGAGGAGCGAATTCTCGCCTGCTTTAAGGGGCTCAGTTGTAATTAAGCATGTTCTCTCCTGGAGTTTTATCTATTTTAAGTGTTTTTAAGTTCCTTGTGTAGTAAGCCTGTGGTCATCATCGCTAGGTCCCATATCATTTATTTTTCTTTTTTCATATTTGTTTAGTAGTAAAGCTGTTAGGAGAGGAGTATCATTTCCGAACGTGTACGAATTTATTCTACGAGTAGCTTGGATTGTTCAAAAGTTAAAAATACTTTAGTACTACTTCATAAGATTTAAAGCCCTTTTTATCGAAATTTAGAGAGAACGCTAATAAAAATTCGTTTGTGGTTAGTGTGGGCGCATTGTACACTTGTAGTTAATTAAAGTACACAGTTGTACCACTACATGAAGTGGCAGGCAATCGGTCTTCCATGTCACACACAGTTAGCGGAAAACAGCGGCACTCAAAAACTACATTAGTTTCAGTTGATAAATGATGCTCCACCGCCATATTAAATTGTAAATTCGAATAAAACCGTGTTTTTTCAATGGCGGTGTTCATATTTACCAACTTAATTACTACCATCAATCAGATGCCCTTAACGGCGTTTTAAAAAATAAACACAAGTGAATTATCGTAAAACATTATAAAAGAGAATGAATTTCTCTCCAAATAACCACATCAATTGTTCACTCGGAAGGTTCTACGAGTTTAAAACTAATTAATAGCTAATTGCCATACTCGACATAGCTGGGGCTGCGTTCAATAGAACCCAATTATATTGGAATCTTCAGTATCCACCGATGAAATAACCAAATTCAAAACAGATGCACCTTTTCATGAAATCTTGTTTTCAAGGATCATCTTTTATAGAATGTATAAGTTTATCGAAAAGCAATTAAAGTATAAAATATTTTTTTAGACAGTTGTAGCATTTTAAGTTTAAAGTTAAACCATTATCCTTTTAAATTTAGTATTATATTTTTTTTTACTAGCCATAGCCTATCCACGTAGAGCGCTTATTGTAAACCTACGTTTTGTAACAAAAGCGCATAAGCGCTTGTAGTCTCACAAACTCAGTGTTCTGTAGACGATCACTTTCACGATGGCTGGGCCTCGGATGGGTGCTTTATGGTATTTACATTTACGGGCGTTTCCGTTCTTCGAAAGGCACGTTAAGCTTCTGGTTATTTGTTGTCATATAAACCTTCCTTAGAGTTCAATAAATAAATTAAAAAAATACTCGAATTGGTCCAGCCATCTTTGAGTTTTGCGCTTAGCAACGTATTTTGCGATTCTTTTTTATTCATATGGATCGGTAATGTGCAGTTAATTACCCGAACTAGGAGAAAAAAGATAATTGTAAATTGAAAACTAAAACTTTCTGCAGCACTTTCAGAATAGTTTTATTAAACTTGAAAGCGCAATTAATTTTGAGTTTGGTTAGCTTTGTCTGAGGTATTGCTCTAAATGGATTTTGAACTACATTAACTTAAATCGAATGACAAACGAAATGCGAATATGATAGTACTTGGCAGAGTTACCGGTACGCGATTTGGCGCTAATCTATAACTTATTGGAACTCGATTCGTATTTAATATGGCAAATGTAATCGTAACCATAGCTGCTCTAATTTCAGTTGTAGAGGAACGTCATATGAATATACCTATAATATGTTGTTCTATCAAACTGGTTATCGCGTGGTTCTATATTATAATTAAGTTTGGTTTATTCGAAACTTTGACACTGGCTGGTACCTGTCGTTTTTTTTATTATACCACTAAAGTGGCAGATAAGCATACTCCTGATGGAAAGTGGTCACCGTAGCCTATGGACGTTTGCAACACCAAAGTTGCAGCACTCGTGTCGTGATGACTGATGCACTGATGCTTTTAGCCCGGAAAGACTGCTATACAGCGAGAGTTGTTGATGTACGCTTGTCTGCCACTTAGTGGTATATAAAAAAAACCCTTGCGATTATCAATTACTGGAAATACACGGCACTCAACACTGAACCTGGACGCATGACTGTTTTATTGCTACTTACTTTAGGGTATTGAAAACCTATTGTATTGAATCCAATAATTATTATCCTAAAAGTCTCAATATTATGAAATCCAATTGGATGAATTAAGTATAGAGATTCTGTTTAGTGTGACTGTAATTTTAAAAATAATATTAACCTTCGTCAAGGGCATACAGAAGAAACCAGAGTAATGGTGAGTTTTGATGTTGAATCACTGTTCACCTGAGTTCCTATCAAGTAGTGGATTGACCATCGAGCGCAAGATAACAAACCACAATCTGCCTTTTGAATTTATTATGCTGATTATTTTAACCGACGTAGAGGGTAATTGTGTTCTGTAATGGACAGTGTTACCTTAAGCTTGGCGGTGTGGCCATGGTTGACGTCGTAACACTGATTATGGCCGTTCTAGATGGACAAACGCCATTGCACTAAAGAGAGGAAGACTTAAACACAGATTTTTTATAAAATGTGTTTGTTATTAATGTTACCTATCTTTTAGAGATATTAAGTACATTACGGGTGACTCTCTCATCTATCAACGCCTAACCGAAACCCTTACACCTAGACACTTGAAATGTTTAGGGTAAACTACCCTTATAATATAGGCACCCACTAAGAAATGGTTTTTTTGGTTAAAATAAGGCATAAATGGTTGTATGAAAGTTCGTCCTTTTTAAAGTAAGAGACATGAAATTACGTATACCTATTTCTGATTACAAATAAATGGACACGTGTATCGCGGTTTAACAAAATTTTACATTCAAGGGGGTAAAATATAGGTTGTCTTTTATTTATAAAATTAGTGGGTGACTCATTCTTATAATCAACGTCCAGACGAAGTCCTAGGACCGCTCCTGGGAAACATTGGCTACGATTGGGTGCTGCGTGATCCATTGCTCGAAGGTATCGGCGTGACGTGCTACTCCGACGATACCCTCGTTACGGCGCGAGGAGCAACGCACCGACACGCAGCCCTAAAGGCCACGGCAGGTACTGCTCAGGTCGTGGGTCGCATTCGGCAGCTGGGACTGAAGGTTGACCTTTACAAATCCGAGACTCTGTAT
This sequence comes from Thumatha senex, assembly GCA_948477245.1. Classification (NCBI taxonomy): domain Eukaryota; kingdom Metazoa; phylum Arthropoda; class Insecta; order Lepidoptera; family Erebidae; genus Thumatha; species Thumatha senex. The sequence goes on along the minus strand of OX419733.1, from coordinate 846,866 downwards.
TTTCACGGGCTTAGGAAGCGGCTTCCCCCAGGAACCAGCGTAAGTACCAGCGTAAGCGTTAGCATCGGCATCGAGTCCTCGATGAAGTATCTGGGGCTCGTACTTCGGATATCATTTCCGAAGTTTAGTCCCAAATTTGAGGGGGGCAACAGCTGTGTTATCGCGGTTGTTGCCTAATATAAGGGGACCTAACGCTCCCTGCAGGAGACTGTACATCGGGATCGTGCGGAGCATGGCCCTATATGGGGCCCCCAAAAAAAGTTTAATATTTATAGAGTAAAGTAAGGTAAAATTTATATAGTTAGGTTCCTACTAAGATAAAGTTTTTTTTTAATTCGAACCCTAGGGGGTACAATAAGGGACACATTTTTTTATGAAAGTTCTTTATTTTTAAAGTTAGAGATATGAAATCACGTATACCTATTTCTGATTACAAATAAATGGAAATATGTATAGCAGTTTTCCTAAATTTTACGTATAATGGGGTAAATAAGGGATGTCTTTTATAGATAAAATTAAGGGTGACTCATCATTGAACACTCAACACCAACTTTGCATACCTACCTTTGATTAAAAATAAATAAACACGTGTTTGAATGAAATTTTGGAATAGTAATAAGGAGTGAGGGCTTGAGCTATGAGGAGGAAAAGTGGGTTGCAACGCGATGTGGAGATGTGTCACAGGCGAAGGTTCCGCAGCGCCTCATTCAGCAGTGTATATAGAGGACTCTCTATATAATCATTAAAGGTCAACTCACTGTACGTACCTACTGATACTGTAAACTACAGGAATAATTACGTAGTATTAGTGTGGAAACCCCTAATTAACCCAAAGTGCTCATATGCAGTGAATGAACGAAGCTAATCGGGGTTTGTTGCAGTGCTCCGTATCCAAGCTGCGCTAAAATCTCTATACTACTTACTTATAACTATGGTAGGTATATACTAGTTCACCACAGTTCCGTGGTATCGTGTCTGTGTGTGAAACAAGTGGTCGATTATACCAACGTTAAGCTATGCCTGTCATTTAGATACAGTAAAAAAGTGATGTTAAAATAAATAAATAAAAGTGATTTTAATATCGAAAAAAATATATACGTTTTGGATTTATTGACTGAGGAGGCGAGCAAAGCGAGCTGACGAAAGTCTCCGTTTTAACTCCACTGGTACGGGAAAAATACTATTGATGTCCGACCGTCCGTCCGTCCGTCCGTCCATTCAGTCTACGGGTCGCATTTTTCATCGGATTTGCATGCAACTCGGCATGGACAATCCTTGATGTAGACAACAACTTTTAGCGAGGGAGTTTTTCGATAGGTGGGAAAATGCAGGCAGGGGAAGGGAAATGGTCCCGTAGACGTTGGCAAAAGCGATAAAAACAAAAAAAAGCAATGTTGTTTTTTTTTTAATTGATTAAACTAAAAATACTCCGAAGTCTACGGTTCACAGAACCACTAGTAACTTTTAACAGCTTAGCTAGTAGAACTTTTAGAGTAATCACATGATGATATTAACTTTATTTCTTTGCATTGTACTTGCTAAGTGCGAAAGATGGTTCGGTATGGTTCTGATAGGTAAGCCGCGTTGCCCATGTAAGGCAAATATCAGGGGTTCAAGTACAGTACTACAGAAAATTTTCTTATTCTCTACTAATCAATCTTCTTCTTCTTCGCATTCCTCTCCAATTACTGGAGGTTGGACATCAGCCCTGAAAACCTCACTTTGTCCCTGGCGAGGTGAAACAATTCCACGGCGCTCTTGACTCCAGTCCACTCGCGGATGTTTCGGAGCCACAATATTTTTCGACGGCCCACTCGACGCGTTCCCGCAATTTTGCCCATCATAATGAGTTGCAGTAGATCGTATCACTCGTGTCTGAAGACATGACCGAGGTATGCAACTTTTCTTATTTTGATGATCTGCATCAAGTAGCGGGTTTGACCGGCTTGTCTTAGAACCTCAACATTGGAGATTTTATGAGTCCAGCTGATTGAAAGCATGCGTCGGCCACATTTCAAAAGCCTCAATACGTTTACGAAGGTCTTCTTTAATAGTCCAAGCTTCGCAACCATAAAGGACTATAGGCCAAATGTAGCACTGAATTAGACGAGTGCGCAGGGGATTACTGAGGTTGCGATTGGAAAGTATTGATCTCATTTTGTTAAACGCATTTCGTGAGATCTCTATGCGTGTTTTTATTTCCATATCGCTTTCCCAATCGTTAGTTAGCCAAGTGCCTAAATATTTGCGCACTACGTCAAGCTTTACTCCGGACACACAAATGTTTGGTCTCAAATTACCTCCCCTCGAGATGACCATGACTTTTGTCTTTTGTGCGTTCATTCTTAGTCCCGCCTCTAAGCTGCACTCGTTCAAACGATCTACTAATATCTGAAGATCCGATTCCGAAGACGCCATGAGAAGCGTATCATCAGCATTTCGGAGGTTATTGATGACACGCCCATTAACTTTGACACCGCAATCCAGATCTGTCAAAGCCTCAGATACCATAGCTTCCGAATACAAGTTGAAGAGTGTGGGGGACAGAATGCAGCCTTGTCTAACTCCTCTTTTTATGACCACGTCGTTGGTTTCCTCGCCCTCGACACGAAGACTCGCACGGTGGTTCCAGTACAGATTCTGGATAACTCGAATGTCTTTACCGTCGAGTCCTATTTCATTTAGGATACAAGTTAAACGTTCGTGAAGAACTCGATCGAACGCCTTCTCGTAATCGATGAAACAAAGGAAGACGTCTTGTTGCATATCTCTACATTTCTGTACCAGAACCTGCACAGCACACAGAGCCTCTCGTGTGCCTACTCCGGCCCAAAATCCAAATTGACTATCACCCAGTTGTTCGTCACATTTAGCTCTTATACGTTCGTGTATGATAGTAAGGAACAGTTTGAGCACTTGGCTCATAAGACTAACTAATCAATGGTACTATTTAATGATATAAAGGGCTTTTTATCATAATACAACATTTTACTCTAGTTACGAAGTCTTAAATATGTATTGAAGCTTTTTTATTAAAAAGAAGGTAATTAAATATTTCTTTAGAAATGGAATGCTTCTACCATTCTTTATGAAATTATAAAGCTGCATTCTTTATACATTCTATCTAAGTTAGCTTTTGTTTTGACTTTTTGTATTTTTTTTTTCATGGTTCCTGATTATTGTTTGTAAAAACACAACTTTCATGCTGTTGTTGTAAATAATTTAAAAAGAAAATGGCCAATTATTTAAATCAAATAATCTTATTGCTGCCCATTGCTGAGCGTATGCCTATCTCAATCATATTGTGATTAATTGGCCTTATTGAGACGAGGTTGGTTTCCAGTCTTCGTTTCGCCATGACCGCCTTCGTTAGTCAGCAGGTGCACCATTTGCAGGTGAAGCTGAGCTCAACACTGAAGATTTTGAGAAGGTAACCAATTGAGGCGAGTTACCTTTTGATAGAACAATATTATACATTTAGCTATTATCTGCACTACTGTAGAATCTGTAGACTGTAAAAGAGAATGGTACTTAAATACCTTGTAAGACGAATAGCTACTTAGTATTAATCGAATCGTTCTATTAATCGAAATCTCATGTCTCTTTATCTGTATCAGTACGTCAATAGACGCACGTAGACAGTTAGGGATGATATGATTTAAAGTGATAATAATTACTTAAAAGAGTAATTCTAAAATAGTCAAAGTACTCGAATTAATAAAAATATATCTATGCAATATTGACATCTTGTTTTTGTTTTTCTTCTAGCCTTGCAACCTGAAGTCAAATGTAGCTAATTACGATCGCATAACTCGCCGAATCATCAATATAATCGTACGACCCAGTTGATGCGCTTAGCAACCGCCTCGTGTCCGACAGCGTAGCGTCGCATCGTCAGCACAACGTGCAACGGCCAGCTGCAACGTGACCCGTCGTCGCCACGCGCAAGAAATGCATAGTTTTAAGTTCACTTTTGTTCTCACATCGAACTAAGGCACTAGTTTACTTAGTATATAATTTTTGTAATTTTTTCTTTTAATTAAATAATTAATTTTATTTCGTTTTTTTTAAGTCCTTCGGCTGGAGCCTACGTATTTGGCGCAGTCGGTAGGATACTCGCGGGCCGGTTCGCGAGAATAGTTTTTCAAAAATTCGAAATTCGGGATCGCGAGTCGCCCGGGCGGCTATCAAGCCCATCAAGAGTATCCGAACTTACGAGTGCTGCAGCCACGTGGAAGGAAGAGTATCCAGACATCGATACGCAGAGAACGAGATGATATTGTGAGTTGCACAGATTCTTTCTTGTGTTGCTATTTCCTTAGTATATAGTTCCCTTTTATTCCAACATTTTTCACCCAAGTACTTCGCGCACCAGCGAGTCTGCACAGAGACAGACTCGCCGGCAAAGAGATCTAGATAATAATAGAGACATAGAGTTAGTTAATTCTAATTTAGATTTAAATACTTTATTCGAAACTAGCCAAATGGCAACCCATACCCCAGAAATTATTTTTAAGGCTATACGCCACGTCCCGGAGTTCGATGGCAACCCAAACGTGCTTACACGTTTTATTAAACTATGTGACCTCGGTTCTCAACCTGGCAGCGAATTACCCAACCTCTGCTTGCTAAACGGTATCCTGAACAAAACCACAGGGCCCGCCGCTAGTATAATAAACGCTAATGGTATACCTGATAACTGGTTAGATATTAGAAATACACTAATTAATAATTTTGCCGACCAAAGGGATGAAACTGCCCTGTACAACGACCTCTCTTTGGCCACTCAGGGTCGACAATCTGCTCAAGAATTTTACAATCACTGTCAAACCCTATTTAGCACGATTATGACATATGTAACCCTCCACGAAAGTATATCTACCACGATAGAAGCTAAACGTGTATTGTATAGGAAACTCGCGTTGCAAGCGTTAGTTCGAGGTTTACAAGAACCCCTAGGTTCACGGATAAGATGTATGAGACCGGACACTTTAGAGAAGGCTTTGGAATATGTCCAAGAGGAGATGAATATAATGTATTTACAACAACGTAACGATTCCGTTACTAAGCCACACCAGACCCCTAAGGTCACGCATCTGGCTCCTGCACACCTTCCAAAGCTTCCAAATACTCCAACCACAGCACCTTGGCATGCGCCTTGGCACGCACCTTTCGTACAGAGGCCACAACCGCCTCACATGCAAGGGACGCAACCTTTTAAGTTTGCGCCGCCGCCCCAACAAAGCGGCTTTAGAGCAGGCCTAATGCAGAATCAACATTCACCTCAGGTACGTATGCCCACACATACACAACACATATTTAGTGCTAGACCTCAAAATTATAACCCCCAAAGTAATATGTTCCGATTGCAACCTAGACCCCAAACGAATCAGCTGCATGCCCCCAAACCGATGAGTGGCGTACAGCATTATAACCCAAAGCCATTGCCACCGGCAGGTGGATTCCGTAATCATGATTGGCGTACCCAAGGCAACCCGCCGCCTAATAACTACTTTAAAACCCGAGAGATGAACTTTAATGAACGTTATGACGACAGTTATTACTACGACTATAATTACGACTTTGACTACGGGCAATATTCACAAGACGAAGTGTATGACTATACTTACTACAACGAATACGACTCGTCGTACTCGCCTTACCATGATCACCCGACAAACCATTCAAACGTTGACTCGACTGACAGCTCAACCGTCGAAAAGGCAAATTTTCAGACGGATCAGGAATCAAAAAAGCTAAAATAGAAATAAACCTACAGACACAGAGACAGTTACCATTTATTCAAATACTAAACCCACCGTTAAAACTTTTAATTGACACCGGAGCCAATCAGTCTTTCTTAAGTCCACGAGCTGTTCAAAATTATTTTTCCGATGTACCTCTTAATTTTGATCCTTTCGAAGTGACCAACGTACACGCGACTATTAGAAACAAGTATTCTATAACATTACCTTGTTTCCCTGAATTTAACGATCCAGACGACATTCGCCTCTTTGTCTATAATTTTCACGACTACTTTGATGGCCTAATAGGACTTGACTTACTGACCAAATGGGAGGCTAAAATAGATCTTAAAGACCAGACTTTAACAACCCATTCTGTGGTAAACCCTATCAAGATGTACAATTCTCGTAACGTTAACTTATACGAAGACATTATCCCAGCGAAAAGCTCCAAGTTAGTTAGATTGCCAATAGAAGCCCCTGATGGTGATGTCAGTATCCCAGAGCAAATCATTTGCAACTGTGTCTTAACCGAATGCTTAACTACTGTTAGCAGTAGTCGCGGTATACTAGAAGTATCCAACCCCACGGACAATGACATTATACTTTCATTAGACCACGCAATTAATGCAGATATATTTAATATAGAATGCTCTAACCAAACAACCCCCTCGCGTGCTCAAGAGGTAATCTCACGCTTACGAACTGACCACCTAAATGAAGAAGAAAAGGCTAACGTAATACTATTATGCTCTAAATATTCAGACGTGTTTTACATAGAAAACGAACCTCTTACCTTCACCAATAAAGTGAAGCACCGAATAAACACTACTGACGAAATCCCGGTTTATACAAAAAGCTATAGGTACCCCTTCATTCACCGTCAAGAGGTTAAGGAACAAATTGAAAGAATGCTCGCTCAAGGCATTATCAGACCATCCGAATCCGCATGGAGCTCGCCTATTTGGGTTGTACCAAAGAGGGCTGACGCTTCTGGTAAACAGAAATGGCGCCTTGTAATAGACTTCCGTAAATTGAACGAGAAAACCATTAACGACAAGTACCCCATTCCCAACATATCGGATGTTCTAGATAAGTTAGGAAAATGTCAATATTTCACTACATTAGATTTAGCCAGCGGTTTCCATCAAGTAGAAATGGACCCTAGGGATATTCATAAGACAGCATTTACAGTAGAACACGGCCATTTTGAATTTTTAAGAATGGCCATGGGACTCAAAAACTCTCCGTCCACCTTTCAACGTGTGATGGATAACGTGCTTAAGGGATTACAAAACGAAATATGCTTAGTGTACCTAGACGATATCGTTGTCTTTAGTACTAGCCTCCAAGAACATATGACCAACCTCGAAAAAGTCTTCCATAGACGTCGAGAGTCCAACTTTAAAATCCAAATGGACAAGTCGGAGTTCCTTAAGACGGAAACAGCTTATTTAGGACACGTTATTACAAGGGAAGGCGTAAAACCCAACCCCGATAAGATATCGGCCATACAAAATTACCCACTACCGAAAACAGCTAAAGAAATCAAACAATTTTTAGGATTACTAGGTTACTATAGGAAATTTATCCCCGACTTCGCGAAAATCACTAAGCCCATGACCCAATGCTTGAAAAAGAACAAAACGATAACCTTTGACAAAGACTATACAGACTGTTTCGAAAAATGTAAAAACCTACTTATGAATGACCCAATACTCCAATACCCAGACTTCACCAGAGAATTTATCTTAACCACCGACGCCTCTAACTTTGCAATAGGAGCAGTTTTATCGCAAGGGCCGATAGGATCGGACAAGCCCATTTCATATGCCTCTCGTACTCTCAACGAGAGTGAAACAAATTACAGCACTATCGAAAAAGAGTTGCTAGCAATAGTATGGGCAACGAAATACTTTCGACACTATCTGTTTGGACGTAAATTTAAGGTTCTGACTGATCACAAACCACTCCAGTGGATGATGAGTCTCAAAGAGCCGAACTCCCGATTAACTAGATGGCGTTTAAAACTCAGTGAATACGACTTCACCGTCGTATATAAGAAAGGTAAAAGCAACACCAATGCCGACGCGTTATCTAGAATAGAAATTTACAACGAGGAAATCAGTTCAATAATCGCTAACGCCTCAGATAAGCAACCCAACCTAGATAATTCAGCTACAAGTACAGCTCACACTAGCCAAGAACACCCAATCTTAGAAGTACCAATCACTGACGAACCCCTCAACAAGTTTCACCGACAGATAGTCATGACCATAGTCAACGACATTAAACGACGACCTATTGTTACTAAACCCTTCGAAACGCACACCAGAGTGACAGTCCAAATCACTGAAAGTAATCTCGAGACCGACGTAATAGACAGTATGAAAGAATACGTAAATCCTAAAGTTAAGACCGGTTTACTAATAACTCCCCCTTTAGCTATGTATAAAATTATACCTATAATTCAGGATAAATTTAGGAGCTCTTCAATGAATCTTGTGTTAACTAAATTAGAGTTAGAAAACGTAAAGGAGTATTTAAGACAACAGGACATAATAAAACACTACCACGACGGAAAGACTAACCATAGAGGAATAAACGAGTGTTATTTGGCTTTATCTAGAAAGTATTACTGGCCGAAGATGCGAGAACACATAACCAAGTACATAAACGAGTGTACCATTTGTGGTCAAAGTAAATACGATAGGAACCCTATTAAACAGCAATTTAATATCGTACCACCAGCTTCTAAGCCTTTAGAAATTGTCCACGCTGATTTATTCACAGCGCAATCCGAAAAATACATCACCTTCATAGACGTTTTCTCGAAATATGGACAGGCATACCACTTAAGAGACGGCACTGCAATAAGTATAGTGCAAGCCCTCCTCTCATTTTGTACTCACCATGGACTCCCTCTGACAATTGTGACAGATAACGGAACTGAGTTCACAAACCAGTTGTTTGCAGAATTCCTACGACTTCACAAAATTACCCATCATAAGACCTTACCTCACTCCCCTAATGACAATGGTAACATAGAACGTTTCCATTCTACACTACTAGAGCACCTTCGTATATTGAACCTGAAAAATAAAAATGAACCCATAATTAACCTAATGCCGTATGCCTTAATTGCTTACAACAGTTCCATACACAGTTTCACGAAATGGGTCTGCATTTCGTACGACATAATAAAAGGACACTTTGACCCCAGAGATCCCATTGACATTGACGTTAACGACGTTAACGAAAAACTACTCCAACAATATATAATTACTCACAGGGAACAAATGAAGACTGTCTATGACATGATAAACGAATCCGCGTTAGCGGATAGGACCGCCCTTATAGAATCACGCAATAAGACTAGAGAACCTGAAATTGAATACCAACCTCAGCAACAGGTTTTCATTAAAAACCCACTAGCTGATAGACAGAAAGTGGCTCCCCGCTATACCCAAGACAAAGTTCTAGCTGACCTCCCAATTCACATTTACACATCAAAGAAACGCGGCCCAGTAGCGAAATCTCGTCTAAAACGACCACCAAAGAATATACAATTGTTGCAGGATACGAGTATTGATCCTGGTGCTGACCCCCCTCCTGGTACAACTTCAAGAGATAAGACTTGACAACCTGGATGACGGACCTGGACTTCTACCGTTTAAATTAGGACAAACTAGACTAACTACACATTACCATACATTTTTACAGTATATAGAGCTCGACAAAATAGAACAAGGAATACTTACCTTTAGGGACGAATTACAGGACTACAGAAACAGACTTAATAACGAAACTTACATGTTATACGAACTACAATTAGAATATTTAAATAACAAGATAAACACCATTGTTAACCACTTAAAATCTTTAGAACCTAGCAGGACAAAAAGAGGTCTAATAGACGGCTTAGGTACTATAATTAAAAGCATCACCGGTAACCTAGATTATCAGGATGCCATTAGGTACAACGAAGCGTTAGTAAATCTCAAAGAAAATCAGGATAAAATATCATTAGAGTTCAATAGTCGTTCTAGTTTGAATAACGAATGGATTAAAGAACACGATAGAATAGTTAACCAATTAGTCGATAACCAGGGTAGAATTAATTACACACTTAATCAAATTTTGAACGAAAATGCTTACAAAAGTTACGGTCTAATTAAATACGGTAAGTTTGCGCAGTTATTAGCGATTATTACAGAAAATATTGAAGACTTATTTGACGAACTAAAAAGGATAGAAAATATAATAGCGTTTACTAGATCCACAACCACCCATCACTCCATGCTTAGTATTAACGTACTTAAAACCATGTTAGATAAATTAGAGACGCTTTATGGGAAAAATCAGTTAATAGATTTGGACTTTCGAGAGTACTATAATATAATAAGATCAGGATCGTACTTTGTTAAAAAGCAAATTGTTATAATTTTTAAGTTTCCAATAGTCTCTACCAATATCTATGATCTCTACAAACTATCCTTAGCACCGAATAAATTTCACCAAGTCCTTATTCCCCCTCATCCCTACATAGCAACTAATAGAAACGAATTCGTGTACATAGAGGCTGAATGCCCGAAGTTTAGAAATCTGTTTCTCTGTGATGAAAGCTCTCACAAAAGACTTCGCACCCAACATGACTGTATTCAACAAGTAATTTCAAACCAAATCATCGATTCAACATGCAGTTTCTCAACTATACATCTCTCAACGGAAGCTGTAGAACAATTGGATGACCGAAGCTACGTGATAACCTTTCCAGAACCAACGACGATTCACCTTAACTGCGGTACTGAAGCTTACAACATACTGAACGGGACTTTCTTGGCAACAATACCAAACCAGTGCTCACTAAGCTCGTCTGAACTTACCTTAACTAATACAAATGACGTCGTGCAAGGCCAGCCCCTGAAAATCATGAAAATTACCTACCCTGAAGAACCGAAGAATGTAGATTTACCGCACCTCAATTTGAGTTCAATAAACCTGAAATCACTACACTTGATCCGGGATAAAATTATATCCCAGCCTCCATTGCAACTTCAGAAGAACTCCTCTGGAATGGTATACCACACCACCATACCATTCTATATAACATTATCCTGTGTAACTACACTTACCTTGGCTGTACTGGCTCGTCGATATCACCAACGCAGACGCGAACTTTCTGAAACTATAGAAAAGAATCCCAGCTCCCAGCAAGAAGGGACCTCTGCAGAACCTGAAAGACATATATATGCGAAACCAGCTACACCAGCAATTTTTTCCCTAAAAGTAGGAAAATAATTGCTTCTCTAAGGGCGGAGGAATTACGATCGCATAACTCGCCGAATCATCAATATAATCGTACGACCCAGTTGATGCGCTTAGCAACCGCCTCGTGTCCGACAGCGTAGCGTCGCATCGTCAGCACAACGTGCAACGGCCAGCTGCAACGTGACCCGTCGTCGCCACGCGCAAGAAATGCATAGTTTTAAGTTCACTTTTGTTCTCACATCGAACTAAGGCACTAGTTTACTTAGTATATAATTTTTGTAATTTTTTCTTTTAATTAAATAATTAATTTTATTTCGTTTTTTTTAAGTCCTTCGGCTGGAGCCTACGTATTTAGCTCCAGTTAACGGGATATCTATTATTATTTACAACAGAGCTTACAGGGAGGCCTATATAAGCAGTATTTTTGAATCAGCTAAGATCATGATGGTATTTTCATTATTTGATATAATAAATAATGTTCACGTTCCACAAAGTGCCATCAATGAACAGTATAAGCAATCATTTTGGTACTCAAAAGTACAGGAAAGTCAAAAGTACTCGGATACCCAGACGTGCACGTAAAAGCGATTCATGATTTTGCAAGAAGCGAAAAAAATATGCATGGATCGCAAAGCCTGGCAATCTGTCCTCTTTGAGTACATCGTCAGGGATACAGCGTAAAGATAGTATTTTACTATGGATAAATATAAACTATTTATCTGGAATATATTTGCAATAAGCATAAGTGTTTCCACCGCATATATTGTACAAATCGAATATATTCAAACATTATTAAAGTTCTTCTCTCAGTATAATAAATATAAGTTGTTTGCTTATTTTTCTTTTCCAGTCTGCTACTTTGTCAAATTTTATTACATTTACAACTTATTGATATAAATCATCTAATAAATTTCCTTACCTATGTGTTTAGGACAGCTTAACATTTCAATCATTTTCCTATTTTCCCAGTGTTTACAATTATTGTTCTTATTGTTTTCATGCCTGCGGATATTATCTACGCGGGGTAACCACTCGTCAATGAAATTTAATAGGTGCCCCTGGATGATATTCGTAACAGCCAGCCGGATCATATTTACAAGTATTATTGTCACAATGCCGAAATATCAGAATCACATAATAGAAAGAAGAAAGAAAGAAAGAAAAATAATTTATTCAGTGCACAGATAATATTGTAGGTTTAAATACACACTGAAAAGGTGGCCAGTTCAGCAGTGTGCAGAGTACATTACTGTACTCTACGCTGATTTTCAACAGGCCCCTAAATTATATAAAATAAATAAATAACAATAATAATAAAACATAAAACAAAACTTTACTACATTACATCATTACAAAAAACAATCCTACCAAACTCATTACTGCGAGTTCGCAAGCCTGGCGACTACTGGTATTACAGGCCAAAAAAAAAGAAATAGAAAATAAAAAAGCCACAGCTCGCAGCACAGTTCGCCAGTATAAGTCTTTTGTCAAAAAAAAAAGTCCTTTGTCAATGGCCAGTCCGCCAACTTAATGTGTCAATGTCATCAATATTAAAATTGATGACACTGGCACACCTGCGCACTTCTTTTAGAAATGTTGGTAGGCTTGTGAACGCGAATACAAACAAAACAACAAACAACACAACTCGTGTGCATAACATATACTACCTATAACTATTTGGCAAGCTTGTTTTAGCATCGGAAACACATAATATGACATTATGTGTTTCCGATGTTTTAGCGAAGAATATCCTGTTGCCTATAATACTTATAAAAGTTATTGCTGAATTGGAAATTCTATAAAAGAAAATATCCTGCCAAAAGTACCTTAAAACGTATACTTAAAACGTAACTTCATGTTTGTTTCAATTGTAGTAATTTTAAAATAATAAACACTTAATATTCTAATGACAGGAATACACATGGTGAAAAGTCTCCTTCGGGGATAAAGGATGATTAATAAATAAACGAACGAATATTGTAATTAAGATATTTTTATACACTTAGCAGTTGTCCCTGTGATGTATCGCTCGACGGCAAAGATATTTTACCTCATTCCTTTGAAGTAATCAATACACGCGAGATAAAGTTTTTCTGCTAACAAATATTTTTTTCATTTTATATAATAAGAAAGAATTTGAGAAATGTTCCACCTTTACTATTTAATGAGGTTCGAAGTGTGTCGGGTGAGGAACCGCACGGCATTAGGTTTAAAATTATAAAATACAGTGGCTTTTTGGGACACATGTATGTGATGACGTGAAAAGGTATAATTGCCTTAAACCAGCCTGGACTGATAAGTATTGTTATTTTGTCAGTTTAATTTGATTAGAACTGTTTGTTTATTTTCTTTTTAGTTTGATATTTATGAATTGTGGGCTCGCAACCGGCAGCTGGGTTTTAGTATCTGAGCATTTAAAAAGCTCATACGCTTTGTAAGCCATTGTACTGAACCATATGTTATATACTTATTATTATTAAATATATTTAGTTATTTATTTATTGTATACTTTATTATTGGTTGCGCCGGTATACGATTCGAAAGTTGCCGCGTTATTTTTTCTATGTTGCGTCGCCGATCTCCATTTGTTTTTAATTAATTAGTTGTCGACACTCCCACCTCTCTTCCCTTTATTCCATTTCTCTTTCGCACCTACCTTGTCTCGCATAAGAGAAGAGCGAGTCAGCTGTGTTACCGTCATCTAGCGGTAGAAAGCTCCACCGCAGTGCTGCCAACACACAGGCAGTGAAGACGCTCTGAAAGGTAGAACTGCAATGGCCGCGCGCGCGCTTGCATCAACTTTTCGCAATAATTGTGTTTTCCATGGATAATTCCGTGCAATAGAACCAGGGATCCAAGTCCGGGGACGTCCCCGGCAGCCTCTACCTCAGCATCTCGCAGCAGCAGCAAGGTAGTGTGCCCATTCCTGTTTCCATTTCTTTTTCGTCGACAAGCGCGTGTAAATTTCATTTTTGTCTTTCCCCGCAAATACAGTCCGCTTCGAATTTATTTATCTCTCCCGCTCAACCATTTTCTGGTCCTAACGTTCCGGATTTTTGATCCATTCGCTTTAGTAGTTTGCCAATAGAAACGCAATAGTTTTATTCCATAGGGAATAAACGCATAGGTATAGGTTATAGTTTTTATTCCATTCGGAATAAACGCATAGATTACGCAATAGTTTTTTTCAACGAGTTTTCTTATCATGACCTGCTTTTTCTTTCCTATCGTCTCCTTCTACCTAAACCTAAGCCAAAAATCCTGCTACAACGCAACTTTGGTGGTATTGATCGTGATGCCCTGCGCAAGGATGCTCGTAATATTGATTGGAGTCATCTACTCCAATCAAATTGTATTGATAAAAAAGTGGATTTATTCACATTAAATATATTATCACTTTACGATAAACATGCTACAGTTAGGAAATTTAAAATGAAACATTTACCTTCACCTTGGTTAACTCCGGATCTCAAAATACTTATTTCCAAAAAAGCTCAAGCTAAGTCGAAGTATAAAAGATGTCCTACAGTCATTAATTGTGAAAAGTACGTACTAATCAGGAATCACTGCAGCAAGATGTGTAGGTATGCCCAACGCCAACATATCCACAGCTCTGTTGAAAATGGTGACCCAGCAAAGGTCTGGAAGTTTCTGCGATCATTGGGAGTTGGGAAACCCAGTCAAGAGACCATTCCAAAAAAAAAATGATTTAAATTCCCTCAATATGCATTTTTCTGCCTCGTCAAATTTTGATGTACTTACTAAACAAACTACGCTTAATAATCTTTCAACGTATCCCCTCCCAAGTGTTCTCCGTTTTTGTTTAGTCAATTCTCTGCTTGTGATGTTGAAAAGAGTATAATGTCGATTAGTTCTAACGCGTTGGGTTCTGATTGTCTTAGCCGTAATATGATTCTTCCTATTATTAAAGAAATTCTTCCTGTGATCTGTCATATATTAAATTTTTCTATATCTTACAATGTCTTTCCGGTAACTTGGAAAAATGCTCAGATTACTCCTATTGCTAAAAAGAACAATCCTTCCTCCTTTTCTGATTTCCGTCCAATCTCTATTCTACCATTTCTTTGTAAGGTTCTGGAACGACTTGTTTACACCCAAATGACTAGTTTTCTATCAAAAAACAAACTTTTAAATCCCCTTCAATCTGGCTTTCGAACTGGTCACAGCACTACCACTACACTGACTCATATGGAGGACATCAGAGCAGGTATGGAGAGCGGTCAGCTAACGGTTCTAGCACTGCTGGACTTTAGCAACGCCTTCAACGCGGTGGGCTTCGATATTTTACTTGGTATACTGACCTCCCTCAACATATCTCCAACAGTGATTGACTGGTTTCGAAATTACCTGTTTGGTCGCCGGCAGCGTATAAATATTGATGGTACTACCTCGTCATGGTGTAATGTGGCCTCGTCATGGTGTAATGTGGCGTACCACAGGGTGGCGTTCTCTCTCCTCTACTCTTCGCAGTTTTTATTAACTCAATCACAAACAACTTATCTTCATCCTACCACCTCTATGCAGATGGTCTCCAGATTTATTCGCAAGCTTCACATGACAAGTTGAATGAAGCTATCAGCAATGTCAAAGCTAACTTGAGCACCATTTGCAACTGGAGTATATCGTTTGGCCTGACGGTAAATCCGAGTAAGACACAGGACATCGTTATTGGCAGTGCTAGAATGATGGCAAAAATTGATTTGCTACTCCTGCCAAAAATTAGACTCAATGGAGCAGATATATGTTATAGTGGTAAAGTAAGAAACCTCGGGATTTATTTTGACTCTTGCTTATCTTGGGATCCCCAATTACAAGAACTAAGTCGCAAAATGTTTGCCGCGGGAGGTTCCCTTCGTAGGTTTAGAAATTTCCTCCCTATAGCGACAAAGATTGCACTTGTACAATCGTTACTGTTTCCCGTCCTCGATTACGCAGACGTCAGCTATCTTGATCTCACCGAAGACCAACTAAACAAACTTGAGAGGCTCCAAAATTTTTGTGTAAGACTCATATTTGGATTACGCAAATATGACCTAGTTTCTTAATTTCCACAACGACTCAAGTGGTTACCTATACGCTTTCGCCGGAATGCTCATATCCTCTCCTTATTATACACGGTACTCTTTAACCCTTTTTCACCTTCCTACTTGAAACAACGCTTTACTATTTTTGAATGAAGTTAATTCTAGATTTTTGAGATCGTCAGTGAATTTACAGTTGAAAATGCCACCGCATTCCACAAATTTTATGGACAAGTCTTTTTCTGTCCAAGCGGTCAGACTATGGAATGCTCTACCGGTACCTATTAGACGCGTACAAAGTTTGGCTTCTGTTAAAAAGCAAGTGAATGATTATTATCTGCGAGGGATTGGGTATGCTTGACGATTCCTTAACTAATCATCATTGTGTATGCATGTATATTGTATGTATGTAAATGTGCATGTTGTTTATATATATATGCATTTTATTTGTTCTTTATATATAAGTACCATACTGCCCCATATCTAAATCCTTATCTAATAGTGTCCATCCCATGGTTGCCTGTAAGAAATTGCCACTGTGCGATAAGGCCGCCAATTGTATCACCTGTACATTATAAACTAATCTGTTTATTTATATTCTTGGGGTACAATAAAGCATTACTTACTTACTTACATGTAGGAACGATATAAATATACCTATGTAATATAATAAGGAATATTAATTGTAAGGATGTTTCTAGTTTTATAAGCAACTAGCTGATGCCCGCAGCTTCCCCGCGTGGTGAAAACTTTCTATTCAAGATTTCGTACCATAAACTTTTTGAAAATCCAATATAGCCTATGTTACTCACGAAGAATGTAGCTTCCTAACGGTGGTCATCTAGGTTAATTTCAGCTGCATACGCTTTAAAAAAGATCAGGACTTTATCAGATGTGGATACGGCTAGAATGGTTTACTACAGCTATTTTCATAGTATTATGTCTTACGCGGGATGAAGAGTAGAAGCGTGCACGTCGCCATCCCTGCCAGCTACGGCTGCAATTCTACTCCAACACGAGTGCCACCAGGGCGAATACTGCTAGGGCGTGCCCCCGAGGTGACGCGCACCAGTTCGTCCCCGCTGGTGCGAAAAGTGTGAGCCAGAGCGGCGTAGGGGACCGACACCCAACACGGCGAGAAGTGGAGGATGGAGTGCAGGGTAGCTGTGTGGAATGTTAGGGGAGGAATGACAGATGAGATGAATGAGTTGATGGATGTTATGAATGAGAGTAAGTTAGATGCAGTGTGCCTAAACTGCTCCAGCTACAGGGCGATCAGCTTGGTCAGCTTAGCTAGTAAGGTGTATGCAAAGGTTATAACGGCACGAATACAAGAAAAGTGTGAAAGGTATTTATGGGAGGCTCAATGCGGATTCCGACGTGGAAGAGGTTGCATGGATCAAGTGTTTTCTCTCAGCATGATCGCGGAAAAGTTTCTGGCTGTTAGCCAGAAGATATTCTGCGCTTTTGTGGATCTAGAGAAAGCATTTGATAACGTTGTGAGAGAAACGCTGTGGGACTTGCTGCCCGGATATGGTGTGGACGGCTCGCTACTGCGGGCAATACAGTCGCTTTATAGGGACTGTAAGGCTTGCGTGCGAGTAGGGGGGCATGTGTCACCTCTTTTTGATGTCTGTACAGGCGTCAAACAGGGATGTGTCATGTCCGCCTGGCTGTTCATAGTGTATCTTCAGTTGCCTGCAGAAGTTGAAAGATTTTAATATAGGTGTGAATTTGGGTGACTTTACTTTGGCTCATGGCCTCATCAGAAGCCGACCTTCAGGCATTAGTCACTAATATGAAAGAGGAGTGTGAAAGTAAGGGTATTCGCTTGAATGCAAGTAAAACTAAGGTTCTAGTATTTAAAAGAGGTGACGTAAGAATTAAATGCGAGATTAGGGTAAACCAGGAACGTCTAGAGCAAGTGAATGAAATTATGTATTTAGGGAGTATGTTTAGCGCGGATGGAAGATGTGATTCGGATGTAGAACGGCGAGTAGCTGCCGGAAACAAGGTTAACGGTGCTATGTCCCAGTTAGTAAAACGACAAAGCATCGTAAAAGAAGCACGCATGGCGATTCATAACGCAGTGCTAGTGCCAGCTTTGCTTTACGGTAGTGAAACCTGGGTATGTCAGCAGATGCATTAAAGTAAATTGAATGCTGTGGAGATGCGATCACTTCGAAAATTGTGCGGCGTAACCTAGGCCGACCGAATACGTAACGAAGTGATACGCAATATGGCAGGTTTGACTTAAAGTGTCAGCGTTAAGCTGGAAAAGGGCGTGCTCCATTGGTTTGGACACGTCCAACGAATAAGTGAGGAACGATTGACGAAGAATATATATTGGAATATATATTGTTCAAAAGTAGAGGGTAGAAGGAGTCAGGGTAGGCCGAGACTTACATATGAAGACCACGTGAGCAGATTGCTCAAAAACGGAAAGGTCAAAAGCACTCGGATACCCAGACGTGCGTGTATGAAGCGATTGATGAATATCGAAGAAGCGAAAGAAGTATGTATTGATCGCGAAGCCTGGCGATCTGTCCTCTCTGACTACCCCGTCAGGGATACAGCGTGAAGATAGTTAGTTAGTTAGTTGGGGGAGTGCTGCAGATGTAAATAACATTTTTGTTCTTCAAAAGCGGGCTGTACGCGCCATTTATAATTAGGGCCCCAGAGTCTCCCTCCGAGAAAAATTCAAAGAAGTAATTATTCTAACCGTAGCATCACAATACATTTTTGCCAATCTTAAGTATGTTCAGAAAAATCTATCACAGTTTACTAAACCCTGTGATATGCATAATATAAACACTAGACATAAAAACAATCTTTCAGTTCACCACAGTCGGCTGCATAAGATTGGCGATTCTTTCCAGGGTAACTGTAAACGCTTTTACAACAAGCTTCCCTGTGACCTGAGAAATTTAACATTAAATAAAATTAAAAAGTATATTAAAAGAAAGCTTTGTGAAAAAGGTTATTACTCTATTAAAGACTACTTACAGGACAGGGATGCCAGGAAATGATATGCTGGCAAATAAAATTTTATAGTCATAAAATACATAATTAAAATAATAAATTGTAAATAGACCATCAAAAAAAACCCTTCCTAAGTTTCTTGCCGGTTCTTCTCAGGTGGGCCGCGTTCCGAACCGGTGGTCACTTTAAATATATTATTTTTTCTTTAGTTTTAGTGTATGACATTTTGTAAGCGCCGTTGAAATGGTCTATGCAAAATAAAGATATTTTTTTTTAAAGAATTTATAAAATCGGCCTTGTAGTTTCTGAGCCGATTCTATTCTTTCCACTTTATAATATTTGTATAGATAAAATAAATTTCTTTTCACAAAAATCTTTCAACTCACTTCATGTTTAATAAAGTATAAACTTGTCACAATAAAATTTGGACGCGAAATTTCATAGCTAAAAATAAATGTATAGTTAAAATATAAATATACTTATAACTAGGTAACCCACACTGCTTCGAATGTGTCAAACTTCGAACTCCTGTCGCACCTATTTAGTCCTGTCATTTATAAATTCTACAAGAATGTATAAAAAATTGCCCTATTTGTCGACATTTATGATTACTGCTCCGCTCTTCAGAGTAGTAGCATGATAATATCTAGCTTATACTCGTAGCCTTCCCCAATAAATGAGCCATCCCACCAGTAGTTGCTGAGATTGGTGCAGTCAACCAAACAAACAAACAAACTCTTCAGCTTTATATTTTAGTAAAGATAGATTTGTTTTTAACTAGCTGACCCGTACGGCTACGCCAGTGACATACTTTGGACCCCGTGGCACCCATTTAATCCCATCGTATATTAATTTCACAATAATGTATGAACATTATCCAAATTAGTTGATTACTTCTCCCGGTCGAATAATGGTTTCACGAAATTAATTTCTTTGCGCATTATTTTGAATTTGCGATAACTCGTAAGATATTCATTGAATTTGCAAGGTGTAAAGGGACAAAATAATCTTCATGAAATGCTGAAGTCAACTAACGTAGTAACAATGATAAGGATTTATAGCATATTTGTGTAAATAGCCCTCATATTACGAGTACGGCTTTATAAGGGATGGTTTTTTAAGTATTAAAATGGATGAAGTATACTATTCTCAAAAGATAGACATATACCGTCGCGAAATTTTTGTAGACCTACATTGGATACATAATGGCACTATACATTATTTGTTATATCTCAAAGGATTTAGGCAGCGTTTTCGTTGTAAGCTCCCAGTCGGCTTATTTTTTCCGACACCCCCAACAAATATCGTTATAATTTAGTTAATTTATAAAAAAAACTTAACAAATTATACATTATAACCTTTCTTAATAATCTAAAAAAAATCTAAAAACTATTAAAAAAACCGCATCGTAATTCGTTGCGTAGTTTTAAAGATCTAAGCATATATAGGGACAGACAGCGAAAAGCAACTTTGTTTTATAATATGTAGTGTGATGACTATGCTGAAATGTGGACGTATAATATGCTTCTGCCACCCCTATAGGGATAAGGCATGATTCTTAAACAACAACACTATATTAATAAAATATATGAAAAAAATACTTCATGGGCAGTCCCAATTGTTTATTCTTTACTTATGAAGTTTATTAATGTTTCTTACAATTGTTTTGAAGCTTAACTAGTTTTATCAGACTGAACTTACCGACAGAATCCGTACACCTGAACAACACTGTAACTCCGAGCACAAACAACTGCGACCACTTCATCACAAACCGTTTCAACCAACTCATGACGATCACTGGCTGTTCTACCAACGACAAATTATTCAAAATTATCAAAAGCTCTTCCAAATTCTGCAGCGGTAACGTTTCATTGTATAAAGTTTTCTCAAATCCAATACGTAACGTTGGAATGGAACGCTTGGAAAGGACAACCTCAACCGGACGGAGTACCGTGTACGGAGCAACTGAAGAGACCTTTTAGTCGACGGAGGCTGTATGATTATGTTCCACGCGTGCGCGGAACGACGAATATTTTAAAACTCTATTCCTTTTGAAATATACTGTGAATCCTTCTGACAGTTTACGTTGGATGTGCCTTTGACTTGGTGTACTCTTAGAAAGGTCATTTGCCGTTCTTTGAAGTGGAACAAAAGGCATGCGGGAAAATATTTGTCACAACGGTGCACTGTGTTAATGGTATGAAGAAATTTCTACTTGTCTACCTTTTCATGACGAGTTCGTAATTTCCAGGCTTTGAAAATTCTTCTAAGAATTTAATTTTGAGAATCTTAAGTGAATTTATTAAAAAAGTAAGGACTTACCCTATGTTTCTTATGCTGAACCTGAAATGCTTACTTCAAATAAAGGTCTATGGATTATAACCTTATTGAATATTTTTTATTTACCTCCAAAGTAAGTTAAATATTAAATAGCAGCGATACCTAAACTCATTCGGATATAGAAAGACCGCAACATATCCCGCAAAACCAAAGTTAGGCCGGTGTGCACGTTGGTCTTCTCGATTTTCTTGTATGGCGTTGAATCCTGGACAATAAGTAAGAGCGAAAGGGCAAGGATTGACGCTTTTGAGATGTATGGACTGCACGCCGGACCAACGTGTCCATTCAAAAGGAACTTGGAATCACAACAAGATCCGCTATATGTTTCCAGCGCATTCTCAAATACTTTGGATGGAAGCCCTGACAGCCTGGAGAAGCTGATGGTAGTTGGCCAGGTCGATGGGAGAAGGTCACGCGGTTGTTCAACTACGCGATGGTCTGACCTAGTAAAGTCGCTCACTGGCCTACCAATAACCAAGGCTATAAAGACTGCCGAGGACAGAAACGCGTGGAAAGGTGTGGTGCATCGGGTGATCAACACTTCGTGCTAGACACGACCTTCAGCAATGAACATAACGACTAACAAGAAGAAAAATTTAAAACAATTTTAAACATTTTTTAATCATACTTATAGTCTTAAGATATTACATATATCTTAAGACTATAAGTGTGATTAAAAAATGTTTCTCTCCTCAAACCGTTAAGCCTAGACAGCCAATCTATGTCTACGTAAACTTCAAAGTTTACGATGAACCCAACCCTCTTAAGAGTTTTGGAAATGGTAATCAAATGAAATAGGTTGACCCAAACCTGCATTACACCTTGTGTCCGAAATAAAAATATCTTTATTTTGCATAGACCATTTTAACGGCGCTTACAAAATGTCATACACTATTTAAAATATTTAAAGCGACCACCGGTTCGGAACGCGGCCCACCTGAGAAGAACCGGCAAGAAACTTAGGAAGGCTTTTTTTTGATGGCCTATTTACAATTTAATATTATTTCATTTTGCCAGCAGATCATTTCCAGGCGTCCCTGTCCTGCAAATAGTCTGTAACGGAGTAAAAACCTTTTTCACAAAGCTTGTTTTTAATAAACTTTTTAAATTTATTTAAAGGTAAATTTCTCAGGTCACAGGGAAGCTTGTTGTAAAAGCGTATACAGTTACCCTGGAAAGAATCGCCAATCTTATGTAGTCGACTGTGGTGGACTGAAAGATTATTTTTATTTCTAGTGTTTATATTATGTTTATCACAGAGTTTAGAAAACTGTGATAGATTTTTCTGGACATACATAAGATTGGCAAAAATGTATTGTGATGGTACGGTTAGAATATTCACTTCTTTGAATTTTTCTCGGAGAGAAACTCTGGGGCCCAAATTATAAATAGCGCGTACAGCCCGCTTTTGTAGAACAAAAATAATATTTAAATCTGCAGCACTCCCCCAAAGGAGAATACCGTAAGACATAATACTATGAAAATAGCTGAAGTAAACCATTCTAGCCGTATCCACATCTGTTAGAGTCCTGATCTTTTTTACAGCGTATGCAGCCGAACTTAATCTAGAGGCTGTCTTTTCTATGTGTGGGCCCCACTGCAAATTGGCATCAATAGTTATACCTAGGAACACAGTTGATTCTACAAACTCTAACACTTGTCCATTCAGTTGAACATTGGCCGCAACTTGTTTTACATTTGGTAGAGTAAATTTTATACATTTAGTTTTATTTTCATTAAGGCAAAGATTATTTGAGCTGAACCAATGAACTACTCTTGCAATTGCATTGTTTACATCGTCATAGTTATCTAATTGTCTTTTAATTTTAAAAATTAATGAGGTGTCATCTGCAAACAAAACAATCCTATTCCTGTCCCCTACATAAAATGGTAAATCATTAATATAAATGAGGAACAAGAATGGCCCAAGTATCGAGCCTTGCGGCACACCCATTGTAACCATGGATCCTACAGAACGTGTACCATTAATATCGACCCTCTGTATTCTATTGTTCAAATATGAAGACAGAAGGTCGAGAGCTTTGCCTCTTATTCCATAGTGGTGTAATTTTTTGCACAACGTTTCATGTTGAACGCAATCAAAAGCCTTTGATAGATCGCAAAATATACCTAATGCATCGTGCTTGTCTTCCCATGCTTCATGAATACATTTTAATAACTCAACACCAGCATCGGAAGTTGAGCGCCCTTTCGTAAACCCAAATTGATTCGCATGGAGTATTTTATGACTATTAAAATGGGATAGCATTTGATTCAAGATTATTTTTTCAAATACTTTGCTCAAAGTTGGCAGCACTGACACTGGTCGGAAATTAGACGGCTCTGTAGCGCTGCCAGCCTTGAACAAGGGAACGACTTTGCTGTGTTTCATTAAATCAGGAAATGTACCACTAGAAACACAGTCATTAAACACAGTTGCTAGATGGGGCGCAATTACCTCAATTATACATGATGCAGTTTTGACCGATAACCCCCAAATGTCCGCGGTTTTCTTAATTTCGATACATTTAAATGTTTTTACAATGTCCTGAGCACAAATATCTGTGAATACAAATGCATCCCTGCAACAAAGAACAGATTCTTCTAATAAAAGTTCAGCGGAACTGGAAGATGCTTGGAGAGATTTTGTTGTCAAAATAGGTATATTTTTGAAAAAGTGTTCAAACTCCATAGCCACTTCCAGGTCCCCTGTAACATGGCAACCATTTACTTTTAAGTGGAAATCCCTTTCAGTCACTAAAGATCTACCGCATTCAGAGTTAATGATGTTCCAAGTCATTTTTATTTTATTTACAGAATTAGAAATTTTATTTTTAATGAAGTTTGACTTAGCAAGATGACACGTTTGTTTAAATATCTTTGAATAATTTTTAACATATTCCTGAAAGGTTTGCCTAAAATTATATGATTTTTCTGAATATAATTCAAATAATTTATTTCTACTTTTAAAGATACCTGGTGTTGCCCAGTCACTGAAAACAGGACGACCACCAATCTGTAGAGTTTTTGAGGTAAAAACTTTGCCAAACTCATCATTAATCAAATTAAATAAGTGTTTATATGACTGGTCTACACAAGTGAAGTTAGGTAGATATGGTAATCTCTTTAATACATTTTCTTTAAAATTATTCAAACGACTTTGGTTAATTGGTACATATTTAATTTGTTTTTTGCTGACTTTGTTACTACTTTTAGGAAATTTTATCCATTGGCCACGATGATCTGACTCCACAGGATCCACAATACCTTTATCTATAGGTTTAATATCAGTAAAAATATTATCAATACATTTTGCACTGGTGGCTGTAATACGAGTGGGTTCTAAGAATGTACTATGCAGATTAAAGGATTTAAATAAATTTTTCATTTTATTTCTCTCTGATGGAGTTAATGATGTATCTAATATATCAACATTAAAATCTCCACAAACTATTATAGATTTCTTAGAACATTGGCATTTGAACAGTGCTTCTTCAAGCTTTTCTTCAAATTTAATGTAAGAAGCATCAGGGGGACTGTATACGCTTAACAAGATGAAATGCTCAAACTCAATACTGGCAATCTCAATAACTCGCTCAATGGAGAGGGCTACTAAATCCTTACGTTCTTTAAATTTTAAGTTTTTATTAATTAATATTAAAGAGCCTCCACGTTTAGAATGTTTTCTATTGAACGAGCTAGCAACCTGGTGATCTACGAAGTTCAACAATGTGATTTGATGATCTTTTAACCAGTGCTCTGTAGCACAAAAAATATTAATAGAATTTGCATTAATGTATAGCTCTAACTCTAAATCTTTACCATTTATTAAACCTCTAACATTATGGTGCACCAGGTTTATAAAAACAATATTTTTACTAAGATTATTCTCAGGGGCCAAAGTCAACTGGCCAGATTTATTATCTGTTGTCCTATAAACTAGTTTTTTGGAATTTCATTTTCCAAATGTGAAGTATCAAAACTATCCTGCTCAATAAAAGCAGTTGTACTTGCCAATAAAACACGAACAGTTAACTGTGAGTAAACGTGACTATCGGTGTAAATGGTTGTTACCGCTTCAAAAATGTGTGCAGTCTGTCTATGCTTCCACAAAATATATACTTTATCTTATATACAGATACAGTTTCTACATTGGCAAACCCTTTTTATTTTTAATAATGCCGGCTAAATAGTTTAATTTGTTTTTATCCCTGATGGGCTGACGGGCTACTCAGATAGTGCGGATCGAAAGGCATCGTAATCCATGCATATTTTTTTCGCTTCCTGCAGATTCACTAATCGCTTCATACATGCACGTCTGGATACTTTTGACTTTTCCGTTTTTGATTAATCTGCACACGTGGTCTTCTGTAAGTCTCGGCCTACCCTGACTCATTCTGCCCTCTGCATCGTTCCTCACTCATTCGTTGAATGTGTCCAAACCAACGGAGCACACCCTTTACCAGGTTAAAGCTGTCTTCTGAATTTTGATTTTCCACATCATTACCATAATTCGGGAATTCATTTAATGTAACAATTTTAACATATAGTTATTTTTACTTAACATCAATTGGCTTTACGTTGAGAATGTCCTAAAACATTTCTACAACAAGATCAGCATAATTCATCCTCACTGGGAGCTACAAGTGAAGCAAACATTTTCTTCACACATGGAAACGTCTTGACCTCACTTAAGAGATCATACGAATGCTAAACATTGTTCAAGCCCTAAACCCAAGCTGAAATGTTTTGTTTATCGAAAATATCCACCTGGAAATATACCGGGACAAGATGGAAAGCACCCATTTGTTTACTTTGCCTTCGTCTTTTTGTACATTTTATTTATTTGGAAGGATTTACTTGGACTAAGGTTCGTGTTCAAAGGATAGCTGTGTTTTGCTTAAATCGATTGTTTTGGATGAATATCGAAATTGTTCTGTAAAAGGTTTATAAAATATAGCAAGGTCTTACTTGATAGCCCTTGACTAAAGTGTATAACTGCCTCGGTAGCGTCAATGGTATATTTGTGACTGCCGCGATGTAGTCTCGGTTTCGATTCCTGGAATAAGAATTATCAAAACTTTTATTTCGGAGATTTAGTGCTTCCTATGTATAATATGTATGTATTTATAAACGTAATCAGTTGTAATGGATGCAAATCCCTTACCACAAGCATATATATTAATGTTTGTGAAAAAAAAAATGTCCTATAATATTTATTTACTTATTGACGAATCAAGGACGTATTATGAATTCCTTCTTTCCGTACCCTCCTTAAAGCGATGGGGATCCGTTATCCGTTCCACCTCATTTCATTCCTTAAAGCTCTAGTTAGTTATCTAAGTTCTATAGTGACAAACAGCTGTTTACACAGTGACCGCAAAAAAATAACCACCCTATGTGATGTCAATGTTTGTCGGTCACCAAATATATTGTTAAATGTATTAAGAGTTAAAATGTTCCTACAACAAACAATTGTTTCTAGGTAAAAATTTATCAAGTTCATTTTCTGTGATGAATGTATGGTACTAATATGGTACTTTCATGATATGGAGATATAATATACTAGGTGATCCCTACGGCTTTGTCTGTGACATACTTTGACCTCGCGCCGCACCGTCGTTAAAATACTACAATAATGTACATAAAGTTGCCCGATTTGTTAACATTTATGATTACTGCTCCACTCTCCACAGTGGTACAAGCACGTGCCTTTCGAAGCACGGAAATGATCGCAAATGTAAATGCCACAAAGTGTCCCAAAGGGTCACCCATTCATAACCAGCCATAGCGGAAGTTGCTCAACGCAGTGATCGTTTACAGAACACTGCACGCTTCGCTTCGCTACAGAGAGCTTTATGTTTAAGTTATTGTAACATACTTACGTTTGAATTGAACACAGTTTATCTTAAAACCCAGCCAGACCATATATACCACCGTGCAACAAATAGTGATAAATTAACAAGTGAACCGAGGTAACATTTAAATCCCTTTTATCCAGTACCTGTTAAGTGATAAAAACCCAGAGTAAAACGCACGCGCAAATTCGCTTTGACTTCAATTTGCAAAAATAAATTATTAACTTATAATAGCAAGTGAGAAAAATATATTTAAAAATAAAATTAAGAAACAATTACTTTTCTCTCGATAGTTGGATAGTATTACAGCTATTTAGACAGTTGCGTGTTATAAATTAAGCATGACTAGACTCAGATGTTTCTACAAATAAACTAAATTAACAGTTTTGTGGGACAATAATCAAAATAAAAAAAAGGCATGTGGCACTCGGAGACTGCCGCGGTAAAGCTATTGCATAGCATACCTTCGTTTTTCTTTGATATTAATTCAAGTTACACTAATAAAAACAAAAAAAAACACCCTCACCCTCACCCTCACCCTCACCCTCACCCTCACCCTCACCCTCTCCCTCTCCCTCTCCCTCTCCCCTCACTCTCACCCTCACCCTCACCCTCACCCTCACCCTCACCCTCACCCTCACCCTCACCCTCACCAATTAAGCATGACTAGACTCAGATGTTTCTACAAATAAACTAAATTAACAGTTTTGTGGGACAATAATCAAAATAAAAAAAAGGCATGTGGCACTCGGAGACTGCCGCGGTAAAGCTATTGCATAGCATACCTTCGTTTTTCTTTGATATTAATTCAAGTTACACTAATAAAAACAAAAAAAAACACCCTCACCCTCACCCTCACCCTCACCCTCACCCTCACCCTCACCCTCACCCTCTCCCTCTCCCTCTCCCCTCACCCTCACCCTCACCCTCACCCTCACCCTCACCCTCACCCTCACCCTCACCCTCACCCTCACCCTCACCCTCACCCTCACCCTCACCCTCACCCTCACCCTCACCCTCACCCTCACCCTCACCCTCACCCTCACCCTCACCCTCACCCTCACCCTCACCCTCACCCTCACCCTCACCCTCACCCTCACCCTCACCCTCACCCTCACCCTCACCCTCACCCTCACCCTCACCCTCACCCTCACCCTCACCCTCACCCTCACCCTCACCCTCACCCTCACCCTCACCCTCACCCTCACCCTCACCCTCACCCTCACCCTCACCCTCACCCTCACCCTCACCCTCACCCTCACCCTCACCCTCACCCTCACCCTCACCCTCACCCTCACCCTCACCCTCACCCTCACCCTCACCCTCACCCTCACCCTCACCCTCACCCTCACCCTCACCCTCACCCTCACCCTCACCCTCACCCTCACCCTCACCCTCACCCTCACCCTCACGCTCACGCTCACGCTCACGCTCACCCTCACCCTCACCCTCACCCTCACCCTCACCCTCACCTTCACCCTCACCCTCACCCCACCCTCACTCTCACCCTCACCCTCACCCTCACCCTCACTCTCACCTCACCCTCACTCTCACCTCACCCTCACCCCACCCTCACCCTCACACTCACACTCACTATCATCACGTCTCGATCCGTGCGAGCTTCGTACAATCGTATTTTATAATATATGTACATACACGTTAAGCCAACGCTCGGCCGTGCTCGGGGAACTTCGTGTGACCTCGGGTCTTAGGTCTTTTGCGTTACGGAATTTCTTGATTAAAGCCCGCTCAAAGCCCGCGATAAAAGCTATGCAATAGCTTAAAAAAACTACATTCGTGCAGAGCCAAACCGTGCCCATTTACCCTCTTAACTGCCATTACCAAAGACGCGCAATTGTGATAGGATCACGTATGTTGTGTTTTTTAATACAAGCACGCTTAAAATTGTCCTCTACCCATAATTAGTAATCCGTTTTTATCACGTGCACTAGACGATAAAAAATGGGAAAATATCTTAATCAATAATTATGATAAAAAAAATTATGTTCTTTCTAAGTCACTAGTTATGTCTCTCATAAAAAATAAACATTTTTGATAATGTACCGTAATAAGATAAAATCTCCACTTTATGTTTATTGTAATGCAAGCAAACACAATATCAAATAACATACTTACTCATTTTTATTATTTTTTTATACACACCTATATCTAACTCATAGTACGATAATATAAGCTTCAAAAATTAAATTAACTATCGATGATATAATATGTAGGCAACCAGCAACTACACTGACTGTACTAAGTTAGGTCAAATTAGAACTGTGGACCCCTGAAGTGCTCAACTGCCATCTGTTTTAATCGATAACATCATCAAAACATACAAAACATTAAAAACAGAAAGAGCAAGAACCGACATTGTTTTTATTATAAACCTAGGCAACATTAGGTTTGGATAATTTTAATAAAGCTATCCTAATCCTAATCCTGTTTGTTCTAGTTGTCTTATTTCACTGTAGTAAAGATGTATGTGAAATGCTAACTTTTCACATACATGTTTACCAAAGTGAAATAAGACAACTAAAAAAAACAAGATTAGGATTATCATAAAATAAATGGATTTACTCAGAGTTAGAACAACGAAAAGTAAAAAGTGTTTTTAAACTTTCGCGATTTTCTCTCATGATATGATATTTCGGATCTTATTTGCGCTTATTTGCGTAAAGAAAGCACTCGCGCCTAGAGACGCTTAATACATCAGTCCACCCGTGACCAAGGTTGGTGTAATCCGGTTGAAACGTTGGGGAGTATAAGGTAGGCTTTGTACCTAATAATATACGTACAAATACGAGTAAGACCCGAAATATCATATTAATGTAATTGAAAAGTAATAATTTTATCTTAACACAGTTCTCAAGAACTGTATCAATAACAAGCCTATGTTCTGAATTAAAATCCTGACAATGTCATAACAAAAATTATATTTAGTTCAACAAAGTGACGCCGCCCGCCTTATAGAAAATCATGGCGATATCTAGCGAATTGAGGTCCACTCTCTAGTATACGGCGGACCACTGATATATTTTGTATTGAAAATGAAAAATGAATAAATGAAAAATCTTTATTCATGTGGATCACAAAGTAACACTTATGAACGTCAAGATTATTGCTTCTACATTTACATTTACTGCCAAATTCGCAAAGCAATGGGTAGAGCCTGAGGAAGAACTTGGCAATAAAACTCATGGTCACTCTTTTCTAACCGCCAGTAATTAAATTAGTTTTATTTACATGATATTTGACCAATTATATAGTAATGAGTTTTTACAAAAGAAACAAAATCAATGTTGTGTTCAAAATCAAATCAAAATGAGAGTGATTCTAGTTGCCAGTTCAAAGGGCAGCCCACCCTTTATAAAGAAGAATCTGGCAAGAAACTTCATGAATGCCCCTTTTAAAATGTAGGTATGGCTTACAATATTAAAATTACATACATATACGTTACATTACATATACGAGTATAATGTAACGTGAGAGGTTATGACGGGCTGCTACGAGTATAGCTTGCATATATAAATATTCGATGATAGAGATACTCATAACACATCTTTAATTTGGCTACACAACACCACAACCTGCGTCTGTCTATTTCAACACGGCAATGGGCTCACCACCTATTACGTGGGACAGGAATCCACACGGTGAAAAGTGGGCATATAATATGCCTCTGCCACCCCTTCGGGGATAAGGCGTGATGGATATTTATTTATTTATTATATCCAAAACCAATTTATTTAATTTAGTAATAGATTCACTACAAATATAATATGCTGCATTTTTGTAGGTTACTGATTTAGTAATAGCCACAGACAGCTTATTTGTAGATGCAGCAAAGTTATTTCCATAATTGTGGGATTATGTTGCCGGCTCCTGACAACTGCATACAATTTGCAAAGTTATAAGTTGACACTCGACTTTCTCGTGCTGTAGGTATTTATTCATCATAAAATTATAAATATAGTCGTGAACGTGCATTATGTAATACTAGTTGACGCCTGCGGCTCCGCACGTGTGGTGAAATTTTGCCATTCCTGTTCCCCTACAGGAACTTGTTCCCAGGATAAAAAGTAGACTTTGTGTTATTCTGATGTGCAAGCTTTGTAAAGTTTCATCAAACTCCATTCAGTAGATTTTGCGTGAAAGAGTAACAAACATCCATCCATACTTACAAACTTTCGCGTTTATAATATTAGTAGGACGCCTGGAATTTATGTTTCATATTGATTATTTTTATTGCGTCTATTTGTTAGCTTATTTACTCGGAATGACCAGAAATTTCGTTTTTTTATCAAAATATGTTTACCGGAGACATAAGATAGTTTTTAAACACGTGATTGACTGTATTCACTAATATGTACTTTATTACATAACTGGCACAGCTTCGCCCATGGAGTATAGTAAACTATCCTTAGATGGTAAGAATTCCTCCGCGGATTTTTCTGTAGACCTGTAAAAAGGAATAATATAGTTATACTAGCTGACCCGCGCAACTTCGTTTGCCCCACATAAGAGAAACAGACAAAGAGAGATTAGCTAAGGATGGTGGCGCGTAGACTGTTCTTAGGAAACAACTTTTGAAGTATCTCCTTCTAACAACAAAGCACTGAATCGGAATACTCGTTGATGAGTTAAAACTGAATAATATACACGCGGGCGAAACTGACGAAACAGAATATACATATTACACACATTTCATCCTCTCTCGCAAAGAAACCACGCAGAATATCAGTATTTAAACCTAAATCATGCCAAAATTGATTCAGCATTCTCGGCTTGATGGTCGATTATAGAAAGTGCTACAAAAATAATTTTGAAATGTCTCCAATACTTGATGCCCGCGGCTCCACTCACGTGAAGTTTAGTTAGTGGACAAAAAGAATTTCTTGCGGGAAGAAGATGTTTTCCCGGATAAAAAGTAGGAATCCTATGTATTAAATTAAATGTTCTATCCACATGTCGATTTTCATCTAAATGTGATTAAATAACAAACGTCCTAATTAAATAAAAATTCACTAATTTATACATTTATAATATTAATAGTATTAAATTCCTCTTGGAATACCGGGAATTCCTTTCTTTGTGCTCATCTAACATAGGTACGTAAAAATACGTTCACCAAATTTCAGGCTGTGTATGGTTTTACCCACGTAGTTTCATTCCCGTGGGAATACCGGGTATTCTTTTCTTAGTGTTGATTCAAGGTAGATCTAATGAGTACTCTCACTAAATTTTAGGTATGTACCAATGTTTGATAGTTTAGGCTGTGTGTGGTTTCACCCGCGGAGTTCCCATTCCCATGGAAATATCGGGAATACCGTTTTATTTTCTTTTCCAAAGACTTAAAGTAAACATTCACCAAATTTCAGGTTTCTATGTTTAATGCTATTGCTTTGCGTGGTTTACCCGCATAGTCGGTTCCCGTGGGGACGCCGAACTCGCTGGTAATACAGGAGCTTTCTTTTAGTCTTATGAGATTCTTCTAAAATAGGTGTATGTAAGTTCATGTTACTAACTTTGAAAATGGCAATATTTCATACATCCGTTTATCCCTTATTTACGTCTTTAGGGGTAGAATTTCACCAAACCTTTTCATTGGGGGCACCTACGTGTTAATAACGACCCCCATGCGAAGGTTGGGCTTTATAGCTCCGTTAGCTTCATAGATTTCATGATCAATGAGTCAGTTAGTACAAACCCTGTTCTACCTCCTAATAGGTATTTTTTTTCGAAACCGCGATACACCCGCACATTTATTTGTAACCAGAAACAGGTGTACGTAATTTCTTGTTTCTAACTTTGAAAATGACGAACTTCCATACAACCGTTTATCGCTTATTTACTTCCCTAGGGGTAGAATTTCGCAAAATCCCTTCTTAGCGGAAACCTACGTATTAAAAAGAATCTCCATACGAAGTTTGAGCTTCATAGCTTTGGTAGTTTCAGAGATATCGTGATCAGTCAGTCAGTGATTTTGCCTTTTATAAATATACCTAGATAAAAACAAAATTCGGTTCTTATTATAAAAAAATGTCGTTAGAGACATTTAAATATAGGGGTAAAAAAAAAGTAGTTTTGACACAAACTAGTGCACATTTTACAGTATCATAACACTTTTACGTTGCGGATTTTATGAATTGCAATGCATGCAAGTCTGGCCATGGCCCAAAATGTTTATCTACGGCTAATGTTCTTTACTATTGGTAGTAAGTCCTTGTGACGTGTGTTCCGATACTTTTGTAGCTCTACACTCTGTTATTTATACTTCTATACTAATATATATAGCTGAATAGTTTATTTGGTTGAACGCACTAATCTCAGGAACCACTGGTTCGAATTCAAAAATCCGTTTTGTGTTAGATAGCTTATATATCGAGGAAGGTAATAGGCTATATTTCATCACGCTACTACCCAGGTGAGTGAGACAGTAATCATAAATGTTAAGATATTAAGTCATTTTTCAAATTAATAAGCACTAGATTAAATAAGTTCGCGGGAATTCGAAGTATGTCACGGGCAAAGTTGTGCGAGTCAGTTAGTTTACTGTATTATGGTACCGAACACTCGTCAGCTATTTTAATTACTCGTAATTTCGTAAATACGAAAGGGAAAGATAAGAAATAGCGAAGAGTGAAGCGCTCTTGGCCCCGCAGTGTTCTGTAAACGATCACTGCGTTAAGCATCTTTCGCTATAGGTGGTCCTTGGATGGGTAAACAATTTGTGGAATTTACATTTGCGAGCGTGTCCGTACTTCGGAAGGCACGTTAAGCACAGTTAAATGGCAGTCGTTAAGCTTGGTTGAAGGCCTTGGAAAAGGAAATTAATTAAGATCCTTGTCCGCACTCTTATACTTAAACATAATTTTGAGCTGAAATATAATAGTTTTAAAACCTTGATTGACTCTTGTTATACTGGATTGTGAATCCCTCAGATTACTTACTTTTTCTCAGATAGATGTGACTCTAAGTAAATATTTAGTTAGTTATTTTGTATGTATAAACAATCCCTATACCTCAATTTAAGAAGGTTTATGAAGGAATTGAGCATGGGGTGATAACTTTGGAAATAACTTCAAAGGGTGAGTGAGGTACAACAGAATTGACAAAATATTGATGAAATTGAGTTTCATGCAAATTGAACGTTTATTTAGACAGTTTCATGGGGGGTTCAATTAATCCCAGGGTGGATTCTTATCAAAGTATTTCAATCAAATCAAAGACCTTTTGTGAAATGGTAAGATTAATGGTACCCTAAATCGGCAAACGTGTACGAAAACACTTATGAAAGCAGAAGTGAAAGTTGCATGCCAGGATCGTAACAAGTGGCAAGCTATAGTCTCTGCCTACCCCGATGAGGGACAGGCGTGATGATATCTATGTATGTATGTGGATTTTAAGACGTCACTAGTGGCGTGGCCGGAGAGTTGAGATAGTTGTGGTGTAATGGTTTCTGAGGAGGCATGCGGTATCAGACGCAACACATGACATTGGTATTGACTATTGTTGTATTTGACATTGTATTGACCCTTTTGAGCATTATTAAATTTGACATTGAATTGACATAATATTCGATTTTTAGTATTTTTGTTTTTTAATGTTTTTACATAGATACAAAGACTACAATAATATAAAAACTGCTAATAGATGTGGAATTATTTTACTGCTTTTATTTGACATTAGCTGACCCACCTGGCTTCGCCCATGACATACTTCGAACCCCGTGGCACCTATTTAATCATATCGTTTATTAATTTTACAGTAATGTATGAACATTTTCACGGCACGGTCGAATTATGGTTACACGAAATTAATTTCGTAGCGTTTTATTTTCATGTAGCCATATCTCATAAGATATTCATTTAATTTGCATTGTTTTAAGGGACAAAATAATTTTCATAAAATGCTGAAGCCAACTAACATATTAAAAATAATAAGGATTAATAACGTATTTGTTTAAATAGCCTTCAAATTACCGCTTTATTATTGCTGGTTTTTTATAGTATTAAAATGGATATAGTATGTTATCCTGAAGAGATAGACCTATAAGAGATACCGTCGCGAACTTTTTTGTAGACCTGTATTAGATACACAATTCCACCATAGGTTTAGGTTCGGTTTAGGCAGCGTTTTCGTTGAAAGCTCCCAGATGACTTATTTTTTCCGACATTCCTAACAAATATCGTTATAATTTAGTTAATGTTTACAAAAACTTAATATAAACTTTCCACGAATCCACTCTATCTATTAAAAAAAACAGCATCGAATTCCGTGGCATGCTTTTAAAGATCTAAGCATACATAGAGACCGACAGCGGACAACGACTTTGTTTTATAATATGGAGTGATTATGATATTAAGTTTAGGGTTATAGCAAGAGTTAAGGTAATGTTGTTGACTTCATTTTAATCGTTTTTTTTTTGTTTTTGGACAGAATTTTGAATATAGATGATTAGATGCATGTAATAAATTAAATATTAACACTATCGAATTAGGTGAAAAGCCCTGCAATGATTTTTTTGGTTTGATGAGAGAATGAGTTTATTGGAAATAAATAAATAAACACGTAGGCGAGTCAGGGCCTATGAGTGTCGGACGCGCTAGAATAAAAGACAGACTCAGCATCAACATATTGGACGTAGAATGCTCAGTTTCGACTATTGCGTAGGTCAGTGTAGCAGTGGAAATAAATTTCTAGATTTGGGGTGTTTATACTGAACGTAATGGTGTTGTGACGCATAATTGGTAGTGATGGCTATGTATCGTTTTCAGTTGCATGTATTAAATACTAGATCAATTCCAAGGTACTCTAATACGTTAATATTATTTTTTAGTTGATCATGATGAAGAAATGATAAGTGGGACTGCAACAAATGATTAAACGGTAATCAAAAAAGCTCATATGAAATGAATAAACAATTTGTCGTTCAATGTACGTGTAGAGATACTCGGGTAAAAGAAAAAAATAGTAGCATTACTGACTTTCAACAGAGTAATGTAGAGCCAAAGATAACAATTATAATTGGTAAAGCTGCCACCGGCTTTGGCAGTACGAGGTGCGGTTTCTGTGCATGCTTTATTTGAGACGCACCGCATTGCGTCGTTTACATGCGTAGTTTAAATATCTTAATCCCAACAACGATACTTGGAGCGTAATTTTAACATCTCAAATATTTATTATAATAGCTTTGGGGTTGGCTTAATATACATTTTGTAACAATATTAAAGTTCAAGCAATTCTCAGTTTCATTCTAAAAAATTCTCTCAATGCCTGCCAAATGTGTTGCACGAAAATGAGGTCAGTTCTCTGAGCACGTATTTTTTGAATAATTTTTCATGGCAGTTCATTACTTCTTTGATATTGCGCCAACATAAAAACATATTGACTGTAACAATTAATATTCTAAGAACTTTATTTTACTGGTATTGTTGCACTGCAACGCAAGTATTAAAATGTCAGTAGTTAATAACTCTGAAAAGTTCAATGCAACCCAAAATATGTGCGTCAATACTAGATAGGAAATATATATCATCCAGTGGAGAAATATTTTGAAAATTGTTACTTTGTGCGGTTGCAGACTACTCGTATTAGTGCTGGCAGCGTAATCGTTCATGACATCAAACTTGCATTTCAGCTAAAGGAACTCGGGAACCTTAACAAACAAAGGAAGGTTTGAATTATAACAACTAGTAGTCTACCGTGGTTTCTTTCAATCCAAGCCATTTCCTTCATAATTTTCTTTGGGACATAGTTTGAATTTGACCCGTCATCCAGAAATTTAGTATTAACAAGACACTTTGAAGAAGTGTTTTTGACAATTATACTTTGCAACAAATTAAATGTCGCAAATAGTGAGGATATCGCATTTACCTCTAGGGGTCTGAGGCCTATCTAGTTTCTGTTTAAAGAGTGCTGTCAAATACTACACAGATAGGAATACACCTGTTTATGCTTGCTTCCTCGATCTTTCCAGGGCCTTTGATCTGGTGTCTTATGATATCCTGTGGGAGAAGATGGAACAGTTGCGCATGCCTGGTGAACTCATCAATGTTTTTAAATATTGGTATGAACACCAGGTAAACTATGTGAAATGGGCGGGTGCGCTATCAGAACCTTACATGCAATCACGAGAGTAGTTCATTGGTTCAGCTCAAATAATCTTTGCCTAAATGAAAACAAAACTAAATGTATTAAGTTTACTCTACCAAATGTAAAACAAGTTACGGCCAATGTTCAACTGAATGGACAAGTGTTAGAGTTTGTGGAATCAACTGTGTTCCTTGGTATAACTATTGATGTCAATTTGCAGTGGGGCCCACACATAGAAAAGACGGCATCTAGGTTAAGTTCGGCTGCATACGCTGTAAAAAAGATCAGGACTCTAACAGATGTGGATACGGCTAGAATGGTTTACTTCAGCTATTTTCATAGTATTATGTCTTACAATATTCTCCTTTGGGGGAGTGCTGCAGATGTAAATAACATTTTTGTTCTTCAAAAGCGGGCTGTACGCGCAATTTATAATTTGGGCCCCAGAGTCTCCCTCCGAGAAAAAAATCTAAGAAATAAATATTCTAACAGTAGCATCACAATACATTTTTGCCAATCTTATGTATGTTCAGAAAAATCTATCACAGTTTACTAAACTCTGTGATCTACATAATATAAATACTAGACATAAAAACAATCTTTCAGTTCAACACAGTCGGCTGCATAAGATTGGCGATTCTTTCCAGGGTAACTGTATACAGTTCACAGTTAACAATTTACCATTAAATAAATTTAAAAAGTATATTTAAAGTAAGCTTTGTGAAAAAGGTTATTACTCTATTAACGACTATTTAAAGGACAGGGATGCCTGGAAATGATATGCTGGCAAATAAAATATTATAGTCATAAAATACATAATTAAAATAATAAATTGTAAATAGGCCATCAAAAAAAACCCTTCCTAAGTTTCTTGCCGGTTCTTCTCAGGTGGGCCGCGTTCCGAACCGGTGGTCACTTTAAATATATTATTTTTTCTTTAGTTTTAGTGTATGACATTTTGTAAGCGCCGTTGAAATGGTCTATGCAAAATAAAGATATTTTTATTTTTTAGCACCTCGGTGTGTGGTTTAAGGAAGTTATTAAATATTTGTGAGGGGTATACAGCGCAACACGGACTGTTGTATAATCCCAGAAAGAGTCAGTATATGGTTTTTCAGGGAAGAACTAGAAAAGTAACAGAGATTCCACCTGTTACATTGAATGGATCGCCACTGGCACAGGTAACAGTGTTTAAGTACTTGGGGCATTTAGTAACACATACCTTGAGGGATGACGATGACATTGAGAGGGAGCGGAGGGCCCTGGCAATACGAGCTAATATGGTGATTCGCAGATTTGCACGCTGCTCATTTAATGTTAAAATCACTTTCTTTAGAGCCTTTTGTACTTCATTCTACACGTGCAGTCTGTGGGCCTGTTACACAGCAAAATCTTACAGTGCTCTCC
Organism: Thumatha senex; assembly: GCA_948477245.1. Classification (NCBI taxonomy): domain Eukaryota; kingdom Metazoa; phylum Arthropoda; class Insecta; order Lepidoptera; family Erebidae; genus Thumatha; species Thumatha senex. The sequence goes on along the minus strand of OX419733.1, from coordinate 808,121 downwards.
GTGTCCAGTTTAACAATGCATTTAGGATGCTGGTGGGACTCCCTCGATACTGTAGCGCATCTGGCATGTTTGCGGATGCGCGTTGATTGCTTTTACGCGTTGATTTCTTGCGGCGTGTGCGGGGAAGTGCTAACAGCATGCTGAAGGTATTGGAAGGACGGCTGGATTGTGGCTACACCAATAGATGTTGTCGAGTTGCACACGGGGGCATCAGCTGATTATAATGTTTCATACAGTTGGGTACCTGCACTCTTTTATTTTTGTGACTTCATTGTATTGTAATGTTTTATTGAATTGTATACTGTTCTTTATTTTAATTTACTGTTTGATTTTGATTGAATTTCATTTTATATCATTCAATTTTATCTCTATACATATATAAGTACTGTGACATATTTATTTGTATTTCATGTTAAATGGGTTACGTTACCTGAAATAAAAGTTTAATAAAATTATTATTATTAATAAATAAATGGCGCCAGGTCTCAGCTGGACAAACAAACACAAAAAGTTGTAACTAGATGTGGTGGAGGATTACATACGCATTGTTGACCCTATTTCAAAGGGTGCTGAAGACAGTGTGAATTGAAAGGAGAAAAGTCGAAAAGCAAACCCTAGGGTCTAAATTATGCGCTCGGTAAATTATTATTGAAGCGCTCGTGGCCCCGCAGTCTCAGTGTTTTCAAAACGATCACTGAGTTACGCAACTTTCACTATGGCTGGTCCTCGGATGGGTGACCACTTTGTGGCATTTACATTTGCGAGCGTTTCCGTGCTTCGGAAGGCACGATAAGCCGTTGGTCCCGGTTGCCAGTAAAATGGCAGTCGTTAAGCCTGGTTGAATGCCTTATGGGCGGCATGAAAAATTTCAACAGCAGGTAGCCACAACCTGCGTCTGTCTATTTCAACACGGCAATGCGCTCACCACCTATTACTTGGGACAGAAATCCACACGGTGAAAAGTGGGCATATAATATGCCTCTGCCACCCCTTCGGGGATAAGGCATGATGGATATTTATTTATTTATTAGGGTCTAAATGAAATATATAATTAAAAATAATTAAATACTTCGAAATGACAACCTTTCAAACATTTCCTGTGAAATCACATGAAGAACCGTGCAGCTTAAGCTTTATTTGACTCGGATCAGCACCAGCGCGGTCCATTCACAATTTTTCTCATACGATGCCTCACCGATTACGTACCTCACCGCTTTCCCCAACACTCGAATTAGTACCCAATTACTTTAGACGATGAGTCCCAGCAAGGGTTCAATAGAACTCAATTACAAGAGACTCCTCAGTATCTGTCATCCCAATAGAAAGTAATTAAATGAAAACATACTTACACATACTTGAGTTGAGGAAATAATGCGATCCTGGAGTTGTCAGACACCAGTAGGCCTTTGAACTTCAGACCGAGCACACTTTTCTTTGTCACGTTTTCTATTCCTTTTTATCATTAACGTATTTTATTCGTAAAAAAAAAACTTTTATTCCGAACTCAGACGTGCGCAAATTTCTTAATACGAATTTACTTGATGCGTTAGTTTTTTCATCACGTATTAAGGGCCGGTAGGCCAAGTCGCGTAGGCACCACAACGCTTCCTCAGCCCCCGCCAAGATAGATCGACGATGTATTTTCTGCTGGCACGCCACAGTAAAAATGATTGGCAGTAGCAATTGAAATGGAACATCTCTGTTATTGTGTTGGATTTTATTTTAGGTTTATGATATACTAGTTGACGCCCGCGGCTCCGCCCGCGTGATGAAGATTTTCCGTTCCCGTTTTCAAAAGGAACTTGTTCCCGGGATAAAAAGTAGCCTATGTGTTATTCTGATAGAAAATCTATTATATATAATATATAGTTATGGTAAAGGACGAAATTAAACAGTTTGCTAGGCTATCACCGGCGACTGCAACATCACCCCAATTCCCTGGTACAACTAACGCATCGAGGTTATAGCAAAAGATTAAAATGGAAAGACATAATCAGTGACGACTGAGCGACTGACCATTGGAAATAAACGAGGAGATGTGCCCACTGGAGAGCACACTCACTCACCTAATTACCCTCACACAATCTGCTTATAGTAGAACTGATTGCAGACAACAGAACACAGAAAAAAAAGGTAAAGTTTATTTAAATTCCATTCAGTAGTTTTACGTGCAAGTAACAAACATCCATACATACAAACTTTCGCGTTTATAATATTATAGTAGGAGTTTATGATGACATATTTAATAACAAATTTAGGCTTTATGTACAAGTACCAAATAAAATGTCCCGTACTCATTAAACTCTTTTTTTTTAAATAATATTAAAATCAAAAAATCATAATGTTATGTTCCTGTCTTCGGCAGCTAGTCACCGTTGTTCTTCAGAACATCTTCCGTCTGCGCTAAACATTCTCCTTAAGTACACAATTTCATTCGATTGCTCAAAACGTTGCCGGTTTACCCAAATCTTGCTTTTAGTTCTTACTTTTTTTTTTCAAATACCCGATTCTTAGTTTAACATGCAGCGAAGACCTTTACTTTTATATTAGTGACTAATGCCTGAAGGTCGGCTTCTGATGAGACCATCACTACCGAATCATCAGCGTACAACAGACAAAGTACTGTAAAATTTCCAATTTACAACACTTCATAATGTTGTGTTTAAAATCATATCAAAATTAGAGCTATTCTAGTTGCCAGTTCTAAGGGCAGCCTACACTTTAAGAAGAAGAATCTAGCAAGAAAGTCAATGGATGCTCTTTTTAAATGTAGGTATGGCTTACATTAAAATTACACTTACATTGTTCCTTTGGATTTATGTGAGAACAGTCGACTAAACTTAGTTTGCCTTAAATATAATTATATTATTTGTAATAATTGCTGTATTATTATTAATTAATTATTAGTTACATAAAAAGTCATACATTGTTTAAGGCTACTAACAAAAAAGTAAAAATATATAAAAAGCGCTCGTAGCCCGACTAACTCGGTTTCTGTAAAAGATCACTGATTTAAGAAACTCTCTCGGATTTTGGATAGATGACCGCTTTGTAGCATTTTCATTTACCAGCGCTTTTGTGCTTCGAAGGACACGTTAACGTTGCAATCGACACTCGATAAGTCGAGTGAATAACTTTTGAGCGACTTAAAAATTACATCAGCGAGTCGCTACAATCTGAGCCTGTCCATTTGAACACAGGCATTGGGCTCACCACAATATGCCTCTACCACACCTTCGGGGATAAAGTGGTGGCTAATAAATTTATAAATATACTTAAATAATTAATACTGAGAGCATAAAACAAAGTTCTTGGATACAATTTTAATAATTTATGCGAAGCGAAGCTTCAATATAACAACTGCACTGATTACTTCAGCCAGTGGCCGTCGGTATGTTTAAGCTTCAAATCTATTAATCAAATTTGTTTATAGGTAAACATACATTGACCGGCCCACTGGCTCAGTTGGTTATATAACTGTCTTCTAACCTGTGGGTACCGGGTTCGATTTTATACTACTTACAGGGATAATTCTAACGCTTCTGTGAAGTGTAGGTACTTTATTTTATATTAAAACTCTCATATATTTTATTTATCTATCACGCCTTATCCCCGAAAGGGTGGCAGAGGCATATTATTATATATGCCTACTTTTCACCATGTGTATTCCTGTCCCACGTAATGGGTGGTGAGTCCATTGCGTATACAAGTATAACTCTCATATATATACACTATATAAAGCTAACTTCGGGCGTCGCGAGATGCAACTGGGACAGACGCTCGGATGATGATGGAATGCTTACTGCTCTCATAAATATACTGTGCCATTGCGAAAAAATAGCAAGGGGAGCGCAACGAAAAAACCTAACACAGGTCCTAACTCAGTAAGCGCCAGCGCGCGACTGATCAGGCCTCAGCGTCGCGAATCGGATATTATTTAAACATTTGTTTTTTAAAAATCACTGTATATAGTCAAATTAAGCCATTATGTCTATAAATATTTTGGTTTGGTTTTGAAAAAACATTTTGAAAGGGGGCAACTTTGGGATGTTTTTCTATCAAGTGAAATTTATTAGATTTTGTAACAGAAAGCCATTTTGACTAGCTTAAATCCTTAACTAACATATTGTTACGCCGCCGCCGGTGGACTAGTGAACAACTTTAAACGTCATTTTCTGGGCCTTAACCTGAAAACCCTTTTTCAGGCGTTTTCAGGACCCCTTATGGGCCTTTGAAGCCCATTTCAGTATATAGCGTAATTTCAAGAAAGAGTGACAAGGATAGTAGTATTGGAAAGAGAGAGCTACATTCAGAATATTCCAGAGCTATTAGACAAGGATAGTACTATTAAAAAGAGATAGCTACACTAAGAACATTCTAGAACTATGTGATAGAGATAGCACCAGAAGGGACAGTAATAGGTCGAGAACCTTCCGGCACATACCGAAGGAGCAACTAGTATCGTGTGGAACATTCTAGAAATGTACCCGATTGTAGGTACCGAACGAATTCTCCCGAATATTCCAGAACATTACTAGTCGTATATAAAGGGCCGAGCTCGCGGCTACAGGACAGTCTCCTTTGAGGAAGCGAACAGTGTGAATCGAAGTGATCGAAGCTAAATAGTGCGATACTGTTACAGTGCGATTATCTTAGAGAAGAGTTTGTGTTTAGTGTGTTCAGTGGCGATTATTAGTAGTGGTTTTACTGTTTTTATTTAGAGTTATTAAAGTGTTTCTTTTAAATTTGTGGTATCAGTGCAAAATCCTATTAGTACCCACCCTACGAACGTAACAATATATCTCTTTTTCAGAATCAAAAGCCCTTTCTTCTACGATTCGCATTGTTCTAAAAACTCAAAAGCGTGGCCTCGGCAGGAATACCAATCCTTAATAACTTAAAACAGGACAGAGTTAGTAATGTCCATATTTTTTTTTTATATTATTAAATTTGAAAGTGTATTTTGTTTGTTTGTCCATTTTTCACGTCACATCGTAAGGAAGCAATGGCAATAGATATGACTTAAAAAAATACTGTAGATTTGGTGAGTGCGACAAAACATCTAATAATGTATAATAATAATTCTTATGGTAAAGACATTTGTGCGATAACCAAATGGAATGCGGGCAACCTCTTATTAAAAAATTATAAGTACGACAACATATAATTGTTTCTTGTTTGTTGGTGAAAATTGTTTTTTGGTATGAAACACTTTATGTTTTAGCTGTAAATTTGTCTTATCCCTGAAGGGGTTGCAGCTTATTATAAATGCATTCCTAACCCACTTAGGTAATAAGTAGAACCTTAATCATAAAAAAAAATCATAATCTAATATAGAATAACATATGATGAAGCTCCATTTGGCAGACTTGCCAAGACCAAATATGCTAGATTCATGTCCAATAATGTTGATGAATAATGGTGTATAAAATCATTTATATAAACCATAAAAAAAGCCAAACCATAAGTGGAAAGCCATAGTCTCTGCCTACCCCGATGGGAGACAGGCGTGATGATATGTATGTATGTTTGTATATAAACTATATACCTACGTACAAATCAAAAGGGATGGATATTAGAATATGTGTCTATATTAAAAAGTTTGTTCTGACAACTAAATAACTGAGTTACATTGATTTAATACTAGATGACCCGCCCGGCTTCGTCCGTGACATACTTTGAACCCCGTGGCACCCATTTAATCCCGTCGTTTATTAATTTCACAATAATGTGTGGACATTTTCCAAATTACTTGATTACTTCTCCGTTCTCAAATAGGCTCGCACGGCCGGATCGAATTTGGTTACACGAAATTAATTTCTTTGCGCATTTTTTTTTAAATTTTGCCATGTTTTCTAAGATATTCATTTAATTTGCAAGGGCAAAAATATTCTTCAAAAAATGCTGAAGCTAACTAAAATGATAAGGATTAATAATGTATTTGTATAAATAACCTTTAAATTACCGCTTTATAATTGCTGTATTTTTAAAGTATTATAATTGATATCGTATGTTTATGGTCGGCTTAAAAAAAATTAACAGCAGGTCATCACAATCTGCGACTGTCCATTTCAACACGGCAATGGACTCACCACCTGTTACGCGGGACCAAAATGCATACGGTGAACTGTGGGCGTATAGTATGCCTTTGCCCTTCGGAAAAAAGGCGTGACAATATGTATGAATTGATTTCATTTTCATATTCAAATTAAACAGTACTAATTTAAGTTAAACGGGGATTCAATATTCAAAGGAATAGTATATTTTCAACTACAGGGATACGTTATAAAATGACGGCGACATTATGTATTTGTCTTATCGGTAATAGACTGTATTTATGTGTATTTCTAGCTCATATTTCCAAGACATTCATAGTCATAACACGCAAAAATATCGCGTGCAAAGAAATCGACGGATAGGCTATATTTTGTGTAAGGAAAAACTGCAGGAACTACGTAAATATATTTATGGGCTAACTTAATATTGAATAAGTAGAATCAACTTATTCAGAACTAAATTATTTATTGAATAATATTTATTGGGCGAAAGTTGATAAAATAGTAGTGAGTGAAGACCGAGATTTATATATGAAGCAGATTGCTCAAATCCGGAAAGGTCAAAAGTACTCGAATACCCATACGTGCAGGTACAAAACGATTAATGAATTGCAAAAATCTAAAGAAGTATGCATGAATCGCGACGCCTGGTGATCTGTCTCTCCCTGATCGTCAGGGATAGGTACAGCGTAAAGAGAGGTACTACAGTTTCACTTGTTCACACATAGTTTTTAATTTTAGTTGAACCATAAATAAAGCATTTATTAATAATTGACTAACAACAATTAGTTTTGTCATCATTGCTAAAAGCAAAAGTGCAAAAAGATCAGCCTAGTCTTTAGTCACAATAAAAGTATCAACTACATCATACGCTCGCGAAACCGCTAATCGAAAATTTCTATAATGGGTATAGACATTTTTAACTTATAATTTATTATTAAATAAATTATTTTTAAAAGCTTTACTCCGCCGTCAAATGTGGCAGGACTGTATAGGGATAGCTAGAGAGGAATCCTGTGGGGAATGTAGTGAATAGTATTCAGTTGCTACAAATATAATAACAATTTTAATCGTGAAGGTGCATATAAACTGGCTTCCAAATGGAATCCCGTAGTGACGATGTGTAAATATCGTGAACCATAATTATACTATTCAACTAAAGCTGCCAGATGACTCTAAATTAAATTATAAACACTACTTAAGATAATGAGATACTGAGATAAACAAAGCTGATGTCAACTGGCTAAATACAGTGTGGGGTTGGTGTGTTATTTTAATAGTTTGCCAGTGTACAAGTATTTAAATCACAATGTTATATTCGAGTTACTAATAACCTTTCTGCCTCGATTCATTCTAGTGTTACTGTACACTCCAATAGGAGAAATTTTCTTTATAAAAAATGTTATTAGTATGAAAATTAACATAATACAAGCACTTTGAATAAACCAATTTCTTACTAAGAATATAATCATAAATTTTCTTTTACTTAACTTCAAAAGTGATTTATGAAATTGGATTAATGTGATAAAAACTGTCTCAGATTTTATATTTAAGTTATTACTCAAGAGATTCTTTTCTATCTTAAGACTAGAGGACGCCCGCTGCTCCGCCTGCGCAGGAACCTGTTCCCGGAAAATAAAGAAGCTCAGTTATTTCCACACCCAATTTTATCGATATTGGTCCACCCGTTTGAGCTTGTAGAAGTAACAAAAGTGACACACTTACAAACTTTCGCCTTTATAATACGAGTATTAGTACTGAAGCACTTATTGATTATTGTATCACTATGTCACATTAAATTTTAAGAGGGAAATTGAATGTATATATATATATATATATATATATATATATATATATATATATATATACATATATATATATATATATATATATATATATATACATATATATATATATATATATATATATATATATATATATATATATATATATATATATATATATATATATATATATATATATATATATATATATATCGACCCCCCCGAACAATAAGTCGGTAATGTGCCATTATGGACTTTTTATTGTTATGCAAAATTCGGCATCTATGGGTCGGGACACGTGTCTGTAATTTTTTTCAGAATTTTCCTACTGATATTAACGAAGATATTTGCAATTACCACTTTATTGTACGGAAACATGTCAACACAGGAATAACCAGAAAAACTTCATTATGCATTGATACAAAAGTGTTTTTCTTTTCGAGATTCGGTAAGTTGCTATTACCAGTTTATTGTGGTGAAAATTTTATAGTGATTACCGGTAAACGCATATGTGATATTTATTTCGTATTAAATTTATGGAACATAAATCGGTAATAGAAAGTAACAAACATTTTTAGGTAGAAAATCATTAACATAATATCTGTAATATGTACATACCTACTAAACATTTCAAGTCGAACACGTCGCGGTCGACTTTGAACTTTATTGTTTTTAGTCGTCGTGTGATTATAGGTACAAGACATTTCTAACTTTCTTTTTATAGTAATTAGACATTTCTATCTTTTATGGCAATATATAGTAAACCACGCCCTCAGCACTCGTAAGCTTTCGCTGCCGCGGCAATGTCTGTTACTGTTTACAGTCGCGAATCGGAATTGGTGTGCAACACGTTGGTGCTTTTATTGCGACAAAGAATGAGCAAAGTAGGCAACTGTAGGTCAGAGAGAAGTAGAAAGAGACAATCCAAAGGCAAACATGTCGAGCAGTGCCAGCACCGCATAAGATGGCGACTGCTGGAAAAAGCCATTTCCCAAGCGTTTTCCTCAGTTGTTGGTGACAAGATAACGTAGGAAACGTTAGAATTTTCTGAGGGACAGACCCTTATCTATAAGTTGGTGTGCTTCACGGTCACAACGGCACAGGATATTTCCAAGTCTATTTCTCTTCTTTGAAAATTCACTCTTGACAGAGCGGTCGTGGTCATCACGTAGTCAGGTTTTGTTCAGCCGTAATCCGCTTCACTACCACGCCATCGTTCCCTGTGGATCCTGATACGAGTGCATTCGTGCACTGGGCCGCCTACTGCTGATTTTATCTGGTCGGTCCATCGCATGGGCGACTTGCTATGCGGCTTTGTGCCTTCATCCTTTCCCTGTACGACAAGACGCACTATACAGGTGTTGTCACATCATGATACGTCTCCAAAGAACTAAAGGTTTTGAGCCTGGACTGTGCTTGTTAAGCTCTCAGTGCCAAACTCTGTGCACGTCCCTTCAAGTATTTTCCTCCAGCACCTCATTCCCAGTGCTTCTATTTTCTTTTCCTCAATTTCTTGAAGCGTTCTGGTCTAGGTAGCGTATAGAAACATGGGAAATACCAGTATCCGGATAAGTCGAATATCTTCAAGGGCTGCTGTGTAAACAATCCTAATGGTAACCTGCTATGCTAAGAACTCGTGATGAAAGAGCGATGGCACTCGGTCTTCCACGACCTGCTGAATAAGCCATATTAAGAGGTGCCAACTTTAAAAGTATGTAGAAGTCCAGACTGTTCTTCGCTGCGTAATGATTTGAAAAGCTATCGGAGTCGATGAAGACTATCGATTATATCAAGTTAAACCACGTACTCTTCGCCGAGGAGATACTCAGCCAATGAAGGCTGAGTATTATTACTCCAGTCTTCAAATGGAAAGTGGTCGGTGTAGAAATGAGGTAACTACCGAGGCATGAACATTTAGAGAAGATTATTAACCTCCGTATCTAGCAGAAGTGTACTCTCTTGGAGTATCAATATGGGTTTCACCCTGGTAATAAAACTACGGACCCTGTTTTTGTTCTAAGGATCCTATCATTAGAACAAAAACAGGACCCGTGTTCTCATTACTGGAGAAATACAGGATAAAGAGACAAAGAAATACTCATACAGAAAGAAGAGTCTGCACTTTCTGTAAAGAATGCCTTCGACTGTGTTCTTGGAACGATGATCTGGTGGGCACTGATGTCTAAAGGTTCTAGGCCAAGCGCCTAGACCACCACTATTCTGTGGTTCTGATCGCTTTGGCGCACGGCTTTAACACTCTCTCCCACACGAACGCAGTACACCAGAGCACAGAGCATTCCACTTAGTATATTTCTGTTTAAGAGATTCAAATATGCAGCATCCATGGCTGACTTTGTATTCTAACGATACAGCGCTGGCGGACGTGGCAGAGGGCAGTTTGGTGCAAAGTGTGAAAACGTGGACGGAGATGCTTGAGAGTGGTGGTTTTACACTTGGCGTTAAACTCTACAGATTCAACCTCCATAGACTCCATCTGGTCTAGGGCATGGACCAGGTTAACGTCACGCATTGCTACCTCATGGACTAAGTGGCGGTTGAGGGCTGATGTCATTTGGAACCCTAAAATGCCAGTGAGGTTGAAGGGACAGGTCTAATAAAGCATCATTAGGCATGTTACATTGCCATGCCAGTAGGGTGTAATCATTATTGAAGCAACACAAGCCGGAGCTGCGAATTACGGAATGAAAATGCTGGGGAGTATGTGTAGAATCATGCGGCTGAACCGCATCAGAATTACCTCAACCTCAGTCTTCATGTCCGTAACAATGCAGAAAGGTCTTACGGCAAGCGTTGGGCTTTGTGGGGAACAAATTTTTGGCCATGCCGTCCTCTCCGTGCCCCGGTAAGTGGGGAACACCCAAGAAGTACTGGCTTGATATCGTAAGGTTGGTATGTGTGAAAATAGTCTCTGCATGGGATGCCGAAGATCGTGCAAAGTGGACATGTTCAGCAATAAAATGTATGAATATTTTTTTTTGATACCTATTATACCATGTCATATTACATCTAATTAGTCATATTTTATGTATCAAATAAATCCTTAGGTATTATATCAAATAGATTAAATTATGTGACTGTTTTTCTTAATTTGTTAAGCAGGTTATGTTAAAAATATGTGTAATATTTACTGAAATATTGTTTTGTGAAATAAAAACGATTAATCTATTTATTTTGAATTATTTTATTAAAAATACCTTAGTTTATTATACTTAAATGATTTTTGGGATTGAATGGTTACTGAAAAATGTTGTTGTCATATTTCCGGAAACAACCCTGTAATTTACTTGTACCGTATTTTTTGCCCTTTAATATTACTACAATAACTTGGTTATGATATATTATGATCACTTGTTGCTATACAAAATAACGTTATAAAAGTCCGCAGTATGCTAGTACCTATCAACACTCTTCAAAAAATTACCACAATAATCCGGTAAGTTACTATTACAGGACAATATAACTTTTTTAAAAACTGTAAGATCATTCTTCTCAAATTGTAGCTTATTAGAAGCATGTAGTTTGAAACTGAAAGCTAAATACTATTTCAAAAAAAATTAGCTTTCATTTCATGTATCAATGATGTCAATACTCCTACTGGTTGGAAAGTAATTCAACAAAAACAGTAAATCTTTTTTCCTGTAAAATTTGCTTTTTGCGATTACCGACTTATTGCCCGGAGGGGTCGATATATATATATAAATAAAATAATAAAATAAATATTGTGGGACACTTTTCACACACAAACAGCGCCATCTAGCCCAAAGTAAGCTAATATTAGCTTGTGTTATGGGATCTAGATAACTGATAAACATACTTATATATTTCTAAATACATACATATTATAGATAAATAACACCCAGACACAGAATAAACCATCGTGCTCATCACACAAAGTTTTATCCTGGGTGGGAATCGAACCCACGACCTCTTGCGTAGCAGTCGGATGCACTCCCACCGCGCCACAGAGGCAGTCAAATATATATATATGTATACCAATTTTCAGCCAAATCGTGCAAATTAAAGTGCAAACATACAAACATACTTTCGGATTTGCAATATCAGTATATATCTGTTTAAAAAGGAAATTATATAATGCAATTAAAAATATTTATGAATTTTTATAAGCAATGTATATTATTTTTACTCGTCGTTTTTACCTTGCATTTAACAAAATAGAAATTTTAAACTACGATAATAAACACAGAGCAGAAAATATTTGCTTGCTCTGTCTCGTTTGCGCTTCAATAGAGATGAAAGTTATAATACATGGGGCACACTAAAAGTTTTGCACTTCTAGCTAATCGGAACTATTTGAATTTTGAATGTTATATTTTTTGAAACGTTGCAACCTTCTTAGTCATTAATAAGAAAAAAACATTTGGCGGGAAATCATTTGTCAATTGTATTTTATCAAAAATTGAAGTTCTATGTATATAGTAAATGGAATTAAGTAGAAAAGAGTTTAGAGCGATGATTTTTTTACGATTTTAAAAGTTCTCTCCGCAAGACTATGCCGCTCGTCTTCCAAATGCTATTCGGAGAGAAGCACCTTGTTTGAGCACCGTGAGGTGTTGTTTTCTGAATCTGAGAGAGGTAGAATTTCTTTACATGACAAATTTCGTGAAGGGCGGCCTTCAACTGCCATCACCGAAAATAATGTGGCTACTGTTAAGCGGCTAATTAAAGAAAACCCGCGGATTACCTATGAGATAATTCGAGGACTATTGGGGATTGGTATGTGTCAAATTCAGAAAATTTTATACGAAGAATTGAAAGTTCGGAAACTTTGTTGTCGTTGGATCCCTCATAAACTGACTGAAATGGTGCTCACAGATGCTACTGAAGTACGTAAGACATTCTAATGCTGTTTACGACATTGTCACAGGAGACGAAACGTGGATTGATTGTTTTGAACCCGAAAAAAAACAGCAATCTGTGAATGGATGTTTGAAAATGAGAACAGGCGAACAAAAGTGAGGTAGGCAAGAAACGTTGGTTAAAAAATGATCGCGTTTTTTTTTTCTCAGCTACGAGTCCTATCTGTACAATTCCACTTGAAGAGCAAAAGAGTGTTAATTTGTTTATCCATTCATTCATTTGTTTATTTGTTTACCCAGGGTGTTAGAAAAAGTTCGCGAAAGACGACCCAAAAGCCGCCTACATCATGACAACGCTTCTTCACACACGACCAACAAAACAAAGTCATTTTTAGCTTTCGACAAAGTACAACTTGTCACCCATCCTGCGCATAGCCCCGACCTGTGTCATTTCTGTATTTTCCCCAAAATCAAAGATTTGATGAGAGGTTTCACTTTTACCAACTCCGAAGAGGCAGTGATAGCGTTCAATCAGCACGTAGAAAAGATGCCTTCAGATCTGTGGTCCTCCTGTTTTAATACGAGTAAATGGTTCGCATCGCATGAAAAAATGTTTAAAATGTAAAGGAGAGTATTTTGAAAAGCAATAAACTAATATTTTGGTTATAACATCATATTTTTTTAAAGGATGGCCCTTCACACGTTTGGTAGTATTAAATATATAAAGTAAGGCGTCTCTGGCAGAGCATGAGAGATTCCTTGCTTTGTCGTAGTGAAGGTCTCCAACAATATTAAGTAAACTATCAATAATCAAGCTGAGGCGTTCGGGGCACCGCTAACTCAGTGTTCTGTAAAACTATAAGCCGCTGGTCCCGGTTGCTAGCATAGCAGTCGTTAAACCAAGTTGAAGGTCTTACAGGAGGCTTGAAAACAACAGCCACAACCTACCTCCGTCTATTTCAACACAGCAATGGGCTCACCACCACCTACGAATATTACGTGAGATAGGAATGTACAAGGTGAAAAATGTGGACCTATAATATGTCTCTGTCACCCCTTCGCGGGCCTTCGGGGATACGGCGTGGTTGATAAACAAGTAATAGTAAAGTTGAATTAACTTTATTTCTAAACTTTCGGAGTATGTATACTCAAATATTAAATACTACTCGGTACAGTCCCACTGGCGCTTCAACGCTTTCGACAAGTCGTTGTTAGTATATATTATTTAGCGTGAAGTCCTGAGTAGTACAAGTAATATAAGTTGAGTTACCGCTTCCATTGTCTAACAGAATAAAAGAACTGTGGTAATTCAGTCAGACTACAATCTACTGCTGGAAGTTAGCCTCTTCCAATATCCACCATATTGGCAAAGTGTCTACCACCCTGACTAGACTGGTAGACTGGTTGGGACAGATTTTGTTTTAAGTTTTATTACATGCCTGAAAATTTCGGTAGTGCTCCAATGCACCCCAAGGTAGATTAAAGGAAGTGACAGACGTCAGGAGGTGAACTAGTATTGAACTGGATCGCGATAATATGGCCTATTGTAGGTATACTACACATACTGTGATGTGTTTGCGATGGTAACAAATATCGTGTACCGGAACCCACATATTGATTTACGGTTTTACAACTCAGTGCTCTATGGGCGACCGGCATGAATCATTCGTTGAATAAAATGTTGAAAAATGTTAACTATGTCGCGACGATAAATATAAATGCATACAGAAATTCAGTTTGAACGATAAATTTACTTTAAAATCAGAATTTGTTGTGAAACTTTTAGAGAATACATTTACCTAGTCAGGTCATAAGTATTGTCACACAATAAAAACTTTTCTTTTAGAATGCTGGCCACAAAAAAGTTTATTGAATTCGAATTTCGAATTGTTCATGAAAATCAAAATGTATGCTTTTTAGAATTTTACTCATTTTTAAATATGGAGTGGACGCTTAAAGAAGACCGTGTTGCAGTTATTGCGTTGCATCGTTGCGGTTATGCGCCAATTCAAATTTTTGACATACTGAAAAATTTGAATATAATCAAAAGATTCGTTTATCGTACCATCAAACGATACAGTGAAGACTCTAGTGTAGATGACAGGTCAAGAAGTGGTCACTCTCGGTCTGTTAGGACTCCAGCATTGATAAAAGCTGTGAAGGCGCGAATTCAAAGATATCCCAAACGTAAGCAGAAACTGTTGGCCCTTCAGATGGGGTTAAGCAGAACCACGGTGAAAAGGGTGTTAAATGAAGACTTAGGGCTTCGGTCATATCGAAGAAAAACAGGACATCGTTTAAATGCTCGTATAATGGACCTGAGACTGAAGAGATGCCGCGCTTTGTTAAAGCGGTACGCGAAAATATCAGGAAATTCTTTTTTCGGATGACAAATTTTTTACCGTAGAAGAGAGCTACAACTAACAAAATGATAAGGTGTACGCACACAGTAGTGAAGAAGCGAGCAACCGTATTCCGCGTGTCCAACCAGCACATTTTCCACCCTCGCTTATGGTATGGTTGGGAGTTTCTTATTGGGGCTTAACAGAGGTACATTTTTGTGAGAAAGGTGTAAAAACGAATGCAGATGTGTATCAAAATACAGTCCTGACGAACCTTGTAGAACCTGTTTCTCATACCATGTTCAATAACAGGCACTGGGTATTCCAACAAGATTCGGCGCCAGCTCATAGAGCGAAGAGCACACAAGACTGGCTGGCGGCGCGTGAAATCGACTTTATCCGGCACGAAGACTGGCCCTCCTCCAGTCCAGATTTGAGTCCGTTAGATTACAAGATATGGCAACAATTGGAGGAAAAGGCGTGCTCAAAGCCTCATCCCAATTTGGAGTCACACTTGATTAAGGCAGCCGCCGATATTGACATGAACCTCGTTCGTGCTGCGATATACGACTGGCCGCGCAGATTGAAGGCTTTTTTGAATAAACTTTATTGTCATAAGAATCTATGTTTTGTTAAGTTAGATAGATAGATATCCATCACGCCTTATCCCCGAAGGGGTGGCAGAGGCATATTATATGCCCACTTTTCACCGTGTGGATTTCTGTCCCACGTAATAGGTGGTGAGCCCATTGCCGTGTTGAAATAGACAGACGCAGGTTGTGGCTACCTGCTGTTGAAATTTTTTTATGCCGCCCATTAGGCATTATTTGTTAAGTTCATTTTGGTATATAAATGGTTACATAATGAATAAACTTGTTTCAATTATTTTATATTAAACATGTGACAGAATTTATGACCTGACTAGGTATAAATAACAGAATATGATACTATATAAGTCCGCGGAGTCAGGCGATCTGTCGTCTCTGACTATCCCGCCAGGAATACACCGCACCTTGAAGATAGACCGGTTGATTTGAGTGCGCTATGTTGTCTCTTAAGGACGCGCAAATATTGAAAAACATATACTTAAATTGTCATAGTATTAAAAAAAGATGTGTGGCACTCGGAGACTGCCGCGGTAAAGCTATTGCATAGCATACCTTTGTTTTTCTTTGATATTAATTCAAGTTACACTAAAAAAAACACACCCTCACCCTCACCCTCACCCTCAACCTCACCCTCACCCCTCACCCCTCACCCCTCACTCTCACTCTCACCCCACCCTCACTCTCACAGTCACCCTCATCCTCACCCTCACCCTCACACTCAAACTCACTATCATCACGTCTCGATCCGTGCGAGCTTCGTACAATCGTACCATATAATATATGTACATATACGTTAAGCCAACGCTCGGCCGTGCTCGGTGAACTTTGTGTGACCTCGTCTCGACCTTCGTCTTAGGTTTTTGTCCTTACGGAATTTCTTGATTAAAGCCAACTCAAAGACAGCGATAAAAACTATGCAATAGCTTAAAAATCTAATCAAACAAATTACATCTATACATAATAATTTTAAACATAAATTGGGAGATGATTACATATATTATTTTATTGTTTTATAGATGATAACATATATACTATTATGGGTGGTGCTTGGACGGGTGACCATTTTGCACATTAAGCCGTTGGTCTCGGTTGCCATTAACATGACAGTCGTTAGCCCAAATAATGTATTCCTACTAATATTATGAATAGTTAGTGGTTATCAAGTGTATAATGGCGAAAAAAGTTTCAGATCCTTTAGAATTGTATTATAGATTCTTACGCCCCGCTCTCTTTCTATCTCTCTCTCACTATCTCTTTTTCTCTTTGTTTCTCTCACTTATGCGGCACTAACGAAGTTGCACGAGTCAGCAAGACCATATTAATGAAACGTAGCGTCTGAGAATATTATCAAAAACCTTTGCTATAAACACCGAACAAAGTGCTTATTATGATACCTCATTTATCAAAATTGCTTAGTAGTCTAGACTAAGAAGTAACAAATCTAAATATTTGTGAGTAGAACGCTCAATTCACAATGCTTCTTTGTAAAACTGGTTTAGTGTATGGTTAAAACTAAATACTTTGATTAAAATTTCAATTCAAATTCATTTCAGGCAACATGAAGCGCTCGTAACAGTGTTTTATAAACGATCATTGCGTTTAGCAACTTCCACTATGGCTGGTCACTTGGTGGCATTAAAATTTGCAAGCGTTTTCGTGCTTCAGAAGTCACGCTAAGCCGTTGTTCCGGTTGCCATTAAAATGCAAAGCCCAGTTGAAGGCCTTAGTGGTAGCTCAAAAATTTCAACAGCTGGTCGCCACAACCTGCGCTAGTCCATTTCAACACGGCAATGGCTCACCACCTGTTACGTGGGACAAAAATGCATACGGTTTAATGTGGGTGTACCTATAGTATGCCTCTGCCTACCCTTTCGGGGATAAAGGTGTGACTTAATGTATGCAATGTGTTAAGAAAACCCTGTCCGATCCGTGAAGGTATTGGTAGGTATCAAGCGTTAATTAAATTGTCTACTTTCATAGTATTTACATAATTCCTAATTTTTAAAGAATAAAATTTTACCAAAAGGCTAGAAAAAGTTCATTTTTGATAAACATTTAGACATGAATTACCTAAATGGTCTTTTAATATACTAAATCGTTCAATAAATCCTGAGACTAACTTGGAAATGGCGTATATATTAAAAACTCTTTTGATTTTTAAAAGTACTGGCGTTCAATTAAATATATGTGTCAATTTTTTAAAAATGGAATATTAAAATATTGATTTTGCAGACATTTAGGCGACGCTACGCTTGTAGTTTCGATACAATGAAAAAAAAAACGAGTTTAGCGTGTTGATAAAACAATAAAACATTGTTTTTTAATGGAAAAAAATACCGTTGAAGCACAGCAATGGCTTATAAAATGTTATGCGGGATCAGCTCCCTCTAAAGCAACCATTCGTCGGTGGTATGCCGACTTCAAACGCGGTTGCATGGACACAAATGATGGGGAACGCTCAGGTCGTCCAAATGAAGCAGTGACTCAACAAAATATTAACCAAGTCCTCATAATCGTAATGAAAGAACAAATGCGTGAGATAGCCGAGATAGTGAAGATTTCAGCTGGTAGTGTTTTCACTATTTTACATAAAAATTAGGCCATGAAAAAGCTTTTTTCCAAGTGGGTGCCGCGTTTGCTTACAACTGATCAAAAGGAACAACGTATCTATGATTCAGAGCGATGTATTGCGCTGATGAATCGTAATAAAAAGGATTTTTAACGTCGGTATGTCACAATGGATGAAACATGTATACACCATTATACTCCAGAATCCAATCGGCAGTCAGCAGAGTGGAGAGCGGCTGGTGAAAGCCGCCCGAAGCGGTCAAAGACTCAGAAATTGGCCGGTAAGGTTATGGCGTCTATATATTGGGATGCGCATGGAATACTTTGCATCGACTACCTTGAAAAGGGGCAAAATATATATAGTGACTATTACATGTGCTTATTGGAGCGATTGAAGTACGAAATTGCGGATAAACGGCGTCAAATGAACAAAAAGAAAGTAGTGTTTCGCCAGGACAACGCTCCTTGTCACAAGTCTGTGAGAACGATGGCCAAAATTAAAGAATTGGGCTTTGAATTGCTTCCTCATCCCCCTTATTCGCCAGACTTGGCCCCCAGCGATTACTGGCTGTTTGCAGATCTCAAAAAAATGCTCCAGGGTAAGAAATTTGACTCTATTTGAGTCAAATTTGTGAAGTGAAGTTATCACAGCAACGGAGGCTTATTTTGAAGCCAAAGACAAATCGTTCTACACGCATGGGATAGAAAAGTTAGAAAAGCGTTGGAGGGACTGTATCGCTCTTGGAGGAGACTACGTTGATGAATAAAAATAATTTAAAAAAAACCTTGTTCTAGTACTTAGTCTTAATGAACCACGTTATAACACTAAGTATATAATATGTTTTTGTATACATGGATATAAAATAATAATATAAAAGGGATTATATAGGAAAAACTACATTTCTTAAATTTATTTGAACGCCAACAACTACTAAGTGGCTCCTACTAACATGATTTACCCAAGGTTGCATGGCAAAAATTATTTTAAACGATAAGGCCGCTCACTGTGCTGTAGAGTGAAAGTAGAGGGTAGAAGGAGTCAGGGTAGGCCGAGACTTACATATGAAGACCACGTAGTCAAAAAAGGAACAATCAAAAGTACTCGGATACATAGACTGCTCGTATGAAGCGATTAATGAATCTGCAGAAAGCGAAAGAAGTGTGCATGGATCGTGAAGTTTGGCGATCTGTCTTCTTTGACCATAGCGTGAAGATTATCAGGTGTAAGATTTATATTTTCATATTAGGTTCTTACTTACGCGTCCAACAACTTTATGTGAATTTTTATTTACCAAATACCAAAACCTTGATCTATGATTTCTTATTAATGAATATAATTCTTTGTGATATTGTTGATTAGTACCAAGTGTAAGAAAATTTATGGTTTTCATGTTAATTTGTGTGTAACTTAAATTTAGAAACAATTTTGATTTGTGATTCTTACAATAAATAGTAAGCATAAATTTTGTTGTATTTTATTCTTAGTACGTAGTTTATATTTGTTTGGGAAATTGTTGATTATTATAGAGTAAACGCTTTAGTCATCTACTTCTAATATGGTTCCACATTTATGAACGATACACTTTATAATTGAATCAACTTAAAAGAATACAAGAAACTCTCAATAAGAGACAAAAATAC
Organism: Thumatha senex; assembly: GCA_948477245.1. Classification (NCBI taxonomy): domain Eukaryota; kingdom Metazoa; phylum Arthropoda; class Insecta; order Lepidoptera; family Erebidae; genus Thumatha; species Thumatha senex. Next base: position 788,284 of record OX419733.1, on the reverse strand, counting down.
AATAAAAAAAACTATCTTTCAATCATCAAGGAGTTGTACTTGGCATCCATCACCATCTCAGTAACATAAAATACTGTATGCAATACTCAAACACTTGTCTAGCTGAAGATAATAATATGTATGAAAAGTATTAAGGGTGTCTATAAGAATCGAGAATTTCCCCGGGAATCGATTACACAGAGTTATGAAATAAAAAAATAATTTAAATTATGAGTACTTCTATAATTGACAGTACCTAACTACCACTGAAATTAAGTACTTAACCGCTCTTAATTTTTATTATCTACGATTTCTTTGTCATAAGTATCACATTAGCCTATTTGTAATTCAATTGTTAGGTTTGAAACGGTCCCCCCAACGCGATGTATTTTTTTTTGAATTATTAATACACTAGGGGACCCCCACGGTTTGGCCCGTGACATACTTCGAACTCCTGTCGCACCTATTTAATCCTGTCGCTTATAAATTCTACCAAAATTTATAAAAAAATTGCCCGATTTCCCGACATTTATGATTACTGCTCCGCTCTTCGGGGTAGTAGCGTGACGATATATAGCCTACAGCCTTCCTCAATAAATGGGCTATCCAAAACCAAAAGAATTTTTTAAAGATTAGCGGGTTCAACCAAACAAACAAACCAACTCTTCAGCTTTAAATATTAATATTGATACTTGGGTAGTTTAAGATTGAGTTTCTTTTATTTTCATTTTCTTACTTTTTAACTGAACTTACGTTTTTACATCAAGAGTTTTTAAATTTTAATGTGTTTTTTTTTACTAAATGCATATTAAAGTATATACGGTACCTAAATTATTTTACCTATTATATTTTCTCTGTCTGTAGATCTGTAGGTATGTCTGTTTGTCATAAGCCGACAGGCTAATATCTGAAACGCCTGGACCGATTTTAACGGGACTTTTACTGAAAGATAGCAGCCGATGTTATAAGGAGTAACTTATGCTACATTTTATCCTCAAATTCCTACGCAAACTTCCACTATTCAATTTATTCGATTGAAACCAGATTTTAGTAAAATCCTACTAATATTATAAACGCGAAAGTTTGTAAGTATGGATGGACGTTGATTACTCTTTCACGTAAAATCTACTGAATGGATTATGATGAAACTTTACAATAATATGGCTCACACATCGGAATAATATATATGCTACTTTTTATACCGAGAACAAGTTCCTGTGAGAAACAGGAATGGAAAAACTTCACTACGGGTGCGGAGCCGCGGATGTCAACCAGTAAAAAATAAGTACATTTATTCTTTTTGACCTTCATACATCAGTACCTTCATAAAACTTTTCTAAGTAAATAACAGCGCTAACAAGATTCAATTTGTATTCATTTTAGTTCGTAACATTTTCTCTCTTTCACACACAATACCTTTCGTTCACCTCATTTGTTGGCCTAATCGACAAGAAAGCAAGATATGAAAAGTATTTCTATAGCTAGCGTCAGTTTACCACTCGAGCACAGTAGGTATAGAGACATACTTGTTTGAAAAAGGGGACGATTGTAAATTTGCTATTGATCTTTAATCTGTAAGTAATCATTTGATAGCTTTGTTCGTTCAGAAGCGCTTGTGGTCCCGCGGACTCAGTGTTCTGTAAACAATCTATGCGTTAAGCAACTTTTGCTATGGCTGGTCACGTGTGGATGACCACTTTGTAGCATTAACATTTGCGAGCATTTCCGTGCTTCAGAAGGCACGTTAAGCCGCTGGAGGACCAACCAGGAGGTTGCCAGTACCATGTCAGTCGTTAAGCCAAGTTGAAGGCCTGAAAATGGCTTGAAAATTTTCAACAGCAGGTAGCCATAATAATAAATCTTTATTCATTTAGGTCACAAAGTAACACTTATGTACGTCAAGTATATTGCTTCTACATTTACATTTAATGCAAGATTCGCAAAGCAATAGGTAGAGCCTGAGGAAGAACCTGGCAATAAAACTCATGGCCACTCTTTTCTAAACGCCAGTAAATACATTAGTTTGATTAACATGATATTTGACCAATTATATAGTAATGAATTTATACAAACAAAAAAACAAAATCAATGTTGTGTTTAAAATCATATCAAAATTAGAGCGATTATAGATGCCGGTTCTAAGGGCAGCCTACCATTGAAGAAGAAGAATCTGGCAAGAAAGTCAATGGATGCCATTTAAAAATGTAGGAATGGCTTACAACATTAAAATTACACTTACATTGTTCCTTTGGATTTATGTGAGAACAGTCGACTAAACTTAAGTTTAAATTAAATATAAATAAGATTATAAGTAATAATTGCTATAACAGCTATGACGCATTATATCAGCCATCGCCCTACTCAACCGTATTATAGGGAATAAGGGGCGACCCGATACATACGCCACCACTGCCAGGACACTTAGGCGATCATGACATACTCAAATACTCAATTTTAAAGAAATAAATAAGTCTACATGGTGCTCACACAATAACAAACTCAAATTATAAAACATTGTATATTAGTTAATACCGGGACTAAACGCAGCCAATTTAGAAACCTTTAGTTGTCGGACGTTTCAAATTATTAATAATGTAGAGATGTAAAAATACAACATATCTAAGCAGATTCAAGGCATATCACAAGATTCATTCGAATCCTAAATAGCTCAAGCGTAGAGCAAGCAACTTATTTCCATTTATTTTTATCGTTCAAATAATCATTAGTTGTGTAATAGGCCCTTTTCAAGAGGTGCCTCTTAATTTCCGCCTTAAATTTATGTAACGGCTGGTTCATAATGTTTAAAGGAATTTTATTATAAAGGCGTACGCCAATTCCTGCAAAAGAGTCGTGAACCTTCTAGTATTTATCGAATGTATGTCACTGTGTCTATTGTATAAATGTATGTTTTGTTTAACTAACATAATATTTGCAAATATATACTGTGATGCAACCGTTAAAATGCTAATTTCTTTAATTTTTTCTCTAAGAGACACTCTAGCACTCAATTTATATATTGTACGTATAGTTCTCTTCTAGAGTACAAAAATTACTTGTAGATCAGCTGCTTTGCCCCACAGCTAAATGCCGTAAGACATGACACTATGAAAATAACTAAAGTATACCAGCCTGGCAGTTGCCACATCAGTAAGCTGCCTGACTTTACTAACGGCAAAAGCTGCCGAGCTGAGTTTACCTGCAAGACATGTTATTTGGGCGTTCCACTGCAGTTTGCTATCTACAGTGATCCCCAGAAATACAGTTGATTCTACAAGATTAAGGGTATCATGAATTGATATTGATGACATGCCTAATGTCAGGAATTGCGGTACAAATATAACATTGAACGATGTTATATTTGTACCGCAATTCCTGACATTAGGCATGCTGAATCTGATACATTTTGTCTTCTTAGCGTTTAGTAGCAAATTATTGGTCGTAAACCAATCTACAACTTGGGCAAGTGAACTATTTACGCAGTTAAAATTACTAAGCGTGCGACTTTAAAAATAAGTGACGTATCATCAGCAAATAGAACAATGTCGCACAAGTTCTATATATAGAATGGCAGATCGTTAATATAAATTAAAAATAGAAACGGACCCAGAATTGATCCCTGCGGTACGCCCATAGCAACAGATGCTCCAGAGGAGCGAATTCCATTGATATCAACATGTTGTATTTGATCATTTAGGTAGGAGGCAACAAGGTTCAGTGCAGAGTCTTTGATACCATAATAAAAGAGTTTTCCCAATAGTGTTTTATGGTCAACGCAATCAAATGCTTTGGAGAGATCGCAGAATACACCAATAGCATCTTGTCTATTCTCCCAGGCGTCATATATATGATTCAGAAGTGTCACACCTGCATGAATGGTAGAACGACCCCTTGTGAACCCATACTGCTCCTTATGTAATAGCATATTTAAATTAAAATGAGCTTGTAATTAATGCAATATAATTTTTTCAAATATTTTGCTAATGGCTGGTAATATTGAAATTGCTCTGAAATTACCAGGGTCGGTTTTGGATCCAGATTTAAATAGAGGTAACCTGCTTCTGTCAATTTCAACATGGGAATGGTATCACCACCTATTACCTAGGACAGGAATACAAACGGAGAACTGGGCGTATAATAGGCCTCTGCCACCCCTTCGAGGATAAGGCGTGATTGATAAAGCGTCTTGATTAATATAGAAATATTTATTTTTTAGTATCAGCTAGTAGAAGACGTCTAAATGTAGGTGTGGAATTGATGGAAAAATATTAGTAGAAATTTCTTAACTGACAATAATTGACCACCTGTGTGTATTTCTTTAGAAACTTCCCTATATATTTCAAAAAATGTATCACTCTTTTGTGTGCAATCGTCATTCAACAATATACGTCTCAGGGACAGCTTCTTGTAGTTTGAATTTATCGAAATTTATTTGATAAGTCTGCTCCTGCATGAGCAACAGCTACAGTTATTGACTGACGGTAGAAATTATTATTATTATTATTATTATTATTATAGCCTCATTTATTCCTTAATAAATACAAAGTTTAACATTTCCTTTTCTCTTGCCAAGCATTTCAATGCAATTTTTATAATTTCAATAAATAAACATTTCACAAATTAATTAAATAATATAAAAACAATGAATGGTAGGTAAATAATTATCATGCACAAATTAATTTAATTATATAAAATTAAACAAATAAATAAATAAATAATTAGGTATGTAAATTATTTTCATGCATTAAATTATTGCCGAAATTAAAATTAAGATTAAAATCATATAAACAATTTAAAATAATCAAATTTACTAAGATCAATTAAGGACCTCTCTACGAGTAAAGGCCTCCTACATATTTTTCCATGTGTCTTTATGTTTTGCTTTAAATATCCAGTCTTCGCGGGCTACACGATGTATCTCGTCTATCCATCTTTCTCTTGGTCTCCTTTTTTTGGGTTTCATAGGTGGTCCAGACCATTGAGTTGTTTTGTTTGCCCATTTATTGGGGTTCATGCGAGCCACGTGACCAGCCCATTTCCATTTCAAACGCTTACAGTGTTCTAAGGCATCGATTACGTCTGTTCTATGCCTTATATCCGTGTTAGAATTTTATTTTCTGTGTAATTATAATATATCCAGGTTTGACTGCCGTATGAGAGACATGGAAGTATGCAAGAATCCAGAATTTTTTTCTTAAGTTTGACGGTAAGGTTTGATTTTAGTAATTCTTTATTTTGCCAGAATTTATTCCAAGATATATTCATTCGCCTATTTATTTCATCTTTATGCCTCAATTTATTTTTTTCTCGTGACCATAGGGCTGGCCTCTTTCTCGCTTAGAGAATAAGCATTGCCATACAACGTGGCAATGCGGCCAGCCTTATGGGAACCTTACCGGTTGATTTTGATGGGGAGGAATTCTTCGACACCTAGTCGGGGCATCATTGTAAGTCTTGTAATAATTCCCACCACCTGCCCCCTTTCGTTTTGTATTGTTTTCTGTAAATATGTTAAAATTTTAATTTGTGAAAATGAAGCGCTCGTGGCCCCGCGGTCTCAGTGTTCGGTAAACGATCACTGAGGTACGCAACTTTCACTATGGCTGGTCGTCGGATGGGTGACCACTTTGTGGCATTTACATTTGCGAGCGTTTCCGTGCTTCGGAAGGCACGTTAAGCCGTTGGTCCCGGTTGCCAGTAAAATGGCAGTCGTTAAGCCTGGTTGAAAGCCTTATAGGCGGCTTAAAAAATTTCAACAGCAGGTAGCCACAACCTGCGTCTGTCTATTTCAACACGGCAATGGGCTCACCACCTATTACGTGGGACAGGAATCCACACGGTGAAAAGTGGGCATATAATATGCCTCTGCCACCCCTTCGGGGATAAGGCGTGATGGATATTTATTAATTTATTATTTATTTTATTTTAATTTGTTAATAACCATGTAATTATTTATATATCTATAATTTATTAAAAGATATTTGTTTACCAAGATTAATATAATTTTGTACGTACTTCAGCTGAGTGTTGTTCACCTTGATGGGTCTTTTAGAAGCATTAGTCATGATTTTCGTTTTTGTGGTATTTAGGTCTAGGCCGATTTTATGACTAACTTCATGAAGCTCACTATTTTTTCAAGTTGTGTAGCAGATTCTGAGAAGAGAATGATATCATCAGCGAACCTGAGATTGCTTAGAAAGTCACCTTTTATATTTATACCTTTATTTTTCCAGTTTACATTTTTCATGATGCTCTCGAGAACAGTGACAAAAAGTCTAGGAGAGAGGGGGTCACCTTGTGTTTCCATTTTTACCCAAGATACACTTTTATTATATATATAACTAACTAACTAACTAACTATCTTCACGCTGTATCCCTGACGGGGTAGTCAGAGAGGACAGATCGCCAGGCTTCGCGATCCATGCATACTTCTTTCGCTTCTTCGAGATTCATCAATCGCTTCATACACGCACGTCTGGGTATCCGAGTACTTTTGACCTTTCCGTTTTTGAGCAATCTGCTCACGTGGTCTTCATATGTAAGTCTCGGCCTTCCCTGACTCCTTCTGCCCTCTACTTTTGAACAATATATATTCTTCGTCAATCGTTCCTCACTCATTCGTTGGACGTGTCCAAACCAACGGAGCACGCCCTTTTCCAGCTTAACGCTGACACTTTCATTCAAACCTGCCATATTGCGTATCACTTCGTTACGTATTCGGTCGGCCAAGGTAACGCCGCACAATTTTCGAAGTGATCGCATCTCCACAGCATTCAATTTACTTTCATGCATCTGCTGACATACCCAGGTTTCACTACCGTAAAGCAAAGTTGGCACTAGCACTGCGTTATGAATCGCCATTCGTGCTTCTTTTACGATGCTTTGTCGCTTTACTAACTGGGACAAAGCACCGTTAACTTTGTTTCCGGCAGCTACTCGCCGTTCTACATCCGAACCACATCTTCCATCCGCGCTAAACATACTTCCTAAATACACAATTTCATTCACTTGCTCTAGACGTTCCTGGTTTACCCTAATCTCGCATTTAGTTCTTACGTCACCTCTTTCAAATACTAGAACCTTAGTTTTACTTGCATTCATGCGGAGACCCTTACTTTCACACCCCTCTTTCATATTAGTGACTAATGCCTGTAGGTCGGCTTCTGATGAGGCCATGAGCACCGCATCATCAGCGTACAGCAGACAGTTTACTGTAAAGTCACCCAAATTCACACCCATATTAAAATCTTTCAACTTCTGCAGGCAACTGTCCAGATACACTATGAACAGCCAGGCGGACATGACACATCCCTGTTTGACGCCTGTACAGACATCAAAAAGAGGTGACACATCCCCCACAACTCGCACGCAAGCCTTACAGTCCCTATAAAGCGACTGTATTGCCCGCAGTAGCGAGCCGTCCACACCATATCCTGGCAGCAAGTCCCACAGCGTTTCTCTCATAACGTTATCAAATGCTTTCTCTAGATCCACAAAAGCGCAGAAAACCTTCTGGCTAAGAGCCAGAAACTTTTCCGCGATCATGCGGAGAGAAAACACTTGATCCATGCAACCTCTTCCACGTCGGAATCCGCATTGAGCCTCCCATAAATACCTTTCAGACTTTTCTTGCATTCGTGCCGTTATAACCTTTGCATACACCTTACTAGCTAAGTTGACCAAGCTGATCGCCCTGTAGCTAGAGCAGTTTAGGCGCGAGCCTTTCCCTTTGTAAAGAGGTACTACAACTGCTACTCGCCAGTCATCTGGGACCTCACCCGTCCGCCAGCACAAGTTGCATAACAGACAAAGTGTGTCCCAGACACGCGACCCACCGTACTTGATCATCTCAGCAGTAACTCTGTCTTTTCCCGCAGCCTTACCACATTTCATACTTCTTATAGCTTGTTCTATTTCTTTCATACTAATGACTTCAATGACATCGGGATCCGGAGCATCGAAGTGAGCTCCACTTCCCGATGTGGCATCTCTGTCTTTTCTTGCATACATCTTTCCATAATATTCACTCCATCTCTGCAGGACGTCACTTTGGTCTGTTAGGACGTCATTGTTAACACTAAGCACTTTATTCATACTGCAGATTGCCGAACAACTCCGGGTCTTGCCTACCTCTTTCCAGAAGAGCTTGGCATTATCCCGGAAATTGGACGACAACCTTTCATCCGCTTTCATTCTGCACCTTTCACGAGCTTCTTCTATCAGTGCCTTCGTGTTAACTTTCTGCAGCTTGTATCTCTCTTTCATATTAAAATCATTCCGCGAGGCTAAGTAGTCTAGCCATGCTTTCTTCTTCATTCGAACTGCTTCTTTCACTTCCTCATTCCACCATGCATCACGCTTATTACTACTGCCTCTTTTCGTTTCTCCACACACTTCCACAGCGGCATTTATCATACTGTCCCTAAGGTTCTGCCATACACTTTCCACATTCTCACTGCTTACATTGACGTCGCCAAGCTTTTCGGCTACCCTTTCATTATATTTATCCCTAATGGATGCATCCTGCAGCTTCCAGCTTTTGATGCTATAAGTCGGCCCAGGTTCAGGACACTCGGTACGATGACGCCAACCCGCGAACAGACCCCTAATCCTAGTTATGACAAGGTAGTGGTCTGATCCCAGCTCAGCGCCTCGATAAACCCTCGTGTCCATCACCTGTTTACGGAGCCGACTATCCATTAGGAATAGATCTATCATGCTTCTCTTTGACTTACATCTCCTCGTATACATATGAATTTGTTTGTGATTGAACATTGTGTTCGCCACAAACAAATCCTTCTCCTTACAATATGCCAGTATTAGCTTGCCAGCGTCGTTCACCCTTTTATCCCCATACTTCCCGAGTACCGACTCAAAACCATTGCGAGCGGTACCCACCCATCCATTCAAGTCTCCACATACTATAAGTCTTTCATTTCCTTCTATCACATTTAGAGCTTCTCTCATACTCTCCCAGAAGTCCTCTAGCTCACTCGCGTTCGACGAAGATACTGGCGCGTAAGCAGCTACCAGGAAAATCTTCGTCAAACCAAGTTTTACACGGATCCAGAGGATTCTAGGACCTACCAGTTTGTACTCATACATACCGGAGGCCAATCGCGAGGACAGCAAAATTCCAACCCCCCGACTGCCATGCTCGCTCTCTGGTACTCCAGACCAAAGCGCGAGCATCCCACCCGGGAGCTCCAAGACTTCGCTGCCCTTGCGCTTGGTCTCTGTCAAGCACACTGCATCTAACTTTCTCTCATTCATAACATCCATCAACTCATTCATCTTATCTTGCATTCCTCCCCTAACATTCCACGCAGCTACCCTGCACTCCATCCTCCACTTCCCGCCGTGTCGGGCCGCGCGTGTAGGGTGGCGGTCCCCTACGCCGCTCTGGCTCACACTTTTCGCACCAGCGGGGACGAACTTGTGCGCGTCGCCTCGGGGGCACGCCCTAGCATAGTTCGCCCTGGTGGCACTCGTGTTGGAGTAGAATTGCAGCCGTAGCTGGCAGGGATGGCGACGTGCACGCTTCTACTCTTCATCCCCAATTATATATATATAAAAAATTATATATATATCCTTTAAAAGCTCTATGGTTTCTGTAGGTACGTCGCATTCGTTTAAAGCATTCCAAATGCTAATGTGGGATATACAGTCGAAAGCTTTGGCGTAATCAATGGAAGCCAGGTAGAGTGGGTTTTGGTGTTCCTGGTACTTCTCTATTATAAGTTCTAAAGTGTGAATGTGGTCAGTTGTGGAAAAACTCTTCCTAAAGCCCGCCTGCTCCGGTGGTTGGTGTCTTTCAGTATACCTATACGGTAGAAATATTAATAAAAAACATAGTGTTTTTATCTGCGCTGTGGACCAATAGTAGTAATCCAGCTTGAACATCGTAATACAGCTACTTTAAGTAGCTTTGTTGGCTTCGAGCTTTCGAGGAGTGACTACTATCGAGTGGGCTTTTTACTAACGCGCCTTGTCACAGCTGGTGGAACAATATGCTATTGACTTAGATTTTAGCCTACAGTCCCAATTTATCTGCTAATGTTTTGCTGAGCGAAAATTTTATACTGTTAAATACTATTGAAATTCATTGATAGTATCACTATCAATGAAACTACTGGAATTCATTGATAGTATCACTATCAATGAATTCCAGAAGTTTTAATACACCCGACTTCATAAGCGCATTGGGGTTAGAATCTAGCTATTCAATCAGCATTACGGTAATAGATTGAAGATCGCGAGGCGAACCTCAATATGGGGTATGTGATAACAAACAACGGGCATATCCCCAGGGGTTGACAACCAAGTCTATTCCGGTTCCCAGGGATATTTGTCGAGGGTATACCAAAAACGAGGGAAATCTGTGATTTTCTTCGGCAAAACACGTAGATTTATAAAACCTTCTTTTTAAGTTTTATATAATTTTGATACCTTCCCAATTTTGGGGAAATTTATCATCTCTTAATTCCTATAAAAATAATAAACACGTGATTTAATCGCAGTACTAAATGTTCTTCTGCAAACTCCTGTTTCATAATGGAAGGTCGCACATTACCCCCCGAGCACACTACTCTTCGCAAACGTTATCTAAATTTGCCATTCGTTCCCGAGGCAAGCTTGTCAGGTAAAGGGCATCGAGGTTAACTACTCTCGGAAGCACGAGACAATCACCATTGTCGATCAAAGGCTGTATGTTTATAACATACATATTGTCACGCTTTTATCCCCGAAGGGGTAGGCGGAGGCATACTATACGCCCACGTTTCACCGTATGCATTTTTGTCCCACGTTACAGGCGGTGAGCCCATTGCCGTGTTGAATGGACAGGTAGTATGTTTACAAACTGCATCTTAATAAATATTTTAGGTAGGAACGTGTTGGTACTAAGACTCTGAGCAAAGGACTTAAAAACTATATTCTCGCTGTATCCCTGACGGGGTAGTTAGAGAGGACAGATCGCCGGGCTTCACGATCCATGCATACTTCTTTCGCTTCCTGTAGATTTATTAATCGCTTCATACATGCACGTCTGGGTATACGAGTACGTACCTTTGACTTCGAAAATCACATCTTTATAAATTGCATATATTAATAGTAACTACTTAACTTATAATCATCCTCTTACCATTATCCCAATTCACTTGGAGTCGGAGCAGCACGTCTTCTTCTTCCATGTTATTCATCTGATCACACTACTTTCATATTCATAGCACTTCTTACACAATCCATCCACCATTTCTTTGGCCTTACTCTGGAATTAGTTTTCTGTTGAATGGTTCACATTCAAATTCATTGTTCTTTTAGTTATAAGATTTTCAACCCTGATTTATTGCATTAACAACGCGCTGCTTTGCACATATAACTAGGCACGGATGATAGGTAGGTTAAAAAAATCACCATAGAATTGGCATGCTATTTTACAGGGATACTCTAAGTGAATTATGTTTCAAACGAATGGCAGCTGCGTCGAAACATTTCCATCGAAAATAAACCTGTGCAATTTTTTCCCAGAGGTCAAAAAGCGTAGTATTTTCATTGTCACAAATAGCAACGCATCTCAGGACTGATCTTATCAAAAGATGTTTAAAGAAGTGATCGTTCACAGAACACTGTGCAAGCGGGGCTACAAACGCTTCTTACAGGAAAATCTACGAGGCATGATAATTTTAAAAGTTTAATATACCACTTAATAAGGACATTATAAAAAGTAAAACATTTGGTTAGAAATGACATTTAGCTGTGTGCCCGTACGCCACCGCTGGAGTCATGATTATGTCTAATTTATGTACATAATTTAGGAAACAAATGGCTGCGCGTTTTTGCTCGGAGCTCTGTATAATTAATATATTTAAGTTGCAATACGCAGCAATAAAGAAACCTGATTGTGTTTGTATAACTACATTGTACATTAATTACTTTAATATCAACATTATTGGTATCATAGAGCCGTCATTGATATTTAAAGTAACTCCCACGCAGACTATCATTATATTGAAGTGTATTTTTAAATCTAAAGTGCATTATGTCGCAAAATTGAATTTTGAATAAATATCTGCCAAAAAACGAGGCAACTAATGACAAAAAAAATTACTTGAATAAATTCAACAGCAGGTAGCCACAACCTGCGTCTGTCTATTTCAACACGGCAATGGGCTCACAAACTATTACGTGGGACTTGAATACGGTGTTTCATGCCGGTTCTTCTCAGGTGGGCCGCGGTCCGACCCGGTGGTCACTTTAAATATTTTAAATTTATCTTTAGTTTAAGTGTATGAAATTTTGTAAGCGCCGTTAAAATGGTCTATGCAAAATAAAGACTTTTTACACGTTGAAAATGTGAACGAAGAGGTTGCCTCTGCAACCTCTTCGGGTATAAGGCGTGATTGATAAACATACATGACTGAAAACTTCTCCCCTAGCATCAGTAGTCCGATGATTTAGTCCAATCAATGGACTAAGGAGATTACTTTTTACCATATAAACCATTGTCTAAGTAACTCACATCTATTTTTGTTCCTGAAGTCAAATATTTGATCATCGTTTCAAATGTGAAATACTCCTTTTGTCTCATTTCCTATATACAGGGAACATACATAAGAATCAAGAACAGAATGAAATTACAGCAATGGTGTCGTCACGATTGAATTTATCGAAGTGCCTTTGTTAAAGAAATTCCTTCTTATTTTCGATATCTATTGTGGAATTGATTAACGGTATAAGTGGATTGATAAAAATCAAAGAAGATTGTCGTTTTAATATCTTGTGTAATTTAAAATAAATAAATATCCATCACGCCTTATCCCCGAAGGGGTGGCAGATGCATATTATACTTTTCACCGTGTGGATTCCTGTCCCACGTAATAGGTGGTGAGCTCAATGCCGTATTGAAATAGACAGACGCAGGTTGTAGCTACCTGCTGTTGAAATTCTTCAAGCCGCCCATAAGGCCTTAAACCAGGCTTAACGACTGCCATTTTACTGGCAACCGGGCTCAACGACTTAACGTGCCTTCCGAAGCACGGAAACGCTCGCAAATGTAAATGCCACATAGTGGTCACCCGTCACCCAGGACCAGCCATAGTGAAAGTTGCGTAACTCAGTGATCGTTTACAGAACACTGAGACTGCGGGGCCACGAGCGCTTATTAAAGATTTTAAGCATTCAGCTAAAAGACAATATTGTAGTAAGAAAATTAATACGAAAATAAGCGCACATTCTTAACAGAAGTTACCAATACGATAGCGAGGTGCTTTTATGGCAAATAATTATCACTGACCACAAAAAAAGTAATAGTACATTGATAAATAACAATTATTTTCTTTATGCAATAATATTTCATTTTAGGGGATATTTGGTTGGGTGAGAAGATAACTCAGTCAAATCATTTCAAAATACTTAGAAACTTTAAATATTTATCAACCTGTTTTAAATACTTATGCCTGTTTGTTTATTCTCAAATATCATTGAAACGATTGAACAGGCTTTCAATAGTAGGTATTTTGTTTAAATATAATATAAGTTTTATTGAATTCGATGTTTGGAACGAACAAGTTGGTGGATGTTAGTTTGTATAAAATCGAACGAGCTCCTGTTGGTATCTAGTAATTTTATTACCAAGCGTCTTCGATTTTAATATAAAAATAATAAATTCAAGTTACTAAATTCCCATTTTACTACAATTACTTATAGTTAGACACTTAATGAAGCTTTAATTACCAACATTTATGTTCTTAGCAGACATTTAACGCGAGCACGCAAGCCTTAATCGAATTATTACCTTCGATGGTTAAGTAAAATTGTACTTTATAATGTGAAATTATGCTGGAAGTTAATCGCCTAATTAATATTTGCATACTCAGCTACCAAGGTGTTCAACATTTTTATCTCTTAGAATTATTTAAGCTTTAATGAAAGAAATAGGTAGTCCATTATATTATGGTAGATTTTTAAACCCTTCGAAGATGGCTATTTTGTTCTAAAACAAGACTATATTTTAGAACAAAAATGTTAAAGAAAAGTGGATGTCGATGTTACTGATATTACTCTTTTTGTTAACATGCTGTATCTACTAAAATAGTAACTATTTTACTGGCACTTTGCACAAACTACTACTTACGCTACTTTGAAATTTGATAGATAATATGCTTTATTATACTAAGTAAATAGCAATCATTACAATCATTTATAAAAATATTATTTATAACTAACTAACTAACTATCTTCACGCTGTTTCCCTGACGGGGTAGTCAGATAGGACAGATCGCCAGGCTTCGCGAGGCATACATACTTCTTACGCTTCTTCGAGATTCATCAATCGCTTCATACACGCACGTCTGGGTATCCGAGTACTTTTGACCTTTCCGTTTTTGAGCAATCTGCTCACGTGGTCTTCATATGTAAGTCTCGGCCTACCCTGACTCCTTCTACCCTCTACTTTTAAACAATATATATTCTTCGTCAATCGTTCCTCACTCATTCGTTGGACGTGTCCAAACCAATGGAGCACGCCCTTTTCCAGCTTAACGCTGACACTTTCATTCAAACCTGCCATATTGCTTATCACTTCGTTACGTATTCGATCGGCCAAGGTAACGCCGCACAATTTTCGAAGTGATCGCATCTCCACAGCATTCAATTTACTTTCATGCATCTGCTGACATACCCAGATTTCGCTACCGTAAAGCAAAGTTGGCACCAGCACTGCGTTATGAATCGCCATGCGTGCTTCTTTTACGATGCTTTGTCTCTTTACTAACTGGGACAAAGCACCGTTAACTTTGTTTCCGGCAGCTACTCGCCGTTCTACATCCGAATCACATCTTCCATCCGCGCTAAACATACTTCCTAAATACACAATTTCATTCACTTGCTCCAGACGTTCCTGGTTTATAAATATTTAATTATTGGTAAATATTATTTATAATTTATTAATTTAAGTTTTTTTTTAATTAAGATAGAAGATTTTAGTTAAGATGCTGCGGTGATTGTGTGAAGTCACGCGGATGGACCGCGTGCGGAACTCTCGCATCCGCGGCACTCTTCACGTCCGTGACACAGCAGATAAGTTACAAGAGTGTCGCCTTCGTTGGCATTGTAAAGTCTTGCGGCAACCGCCAGGCTACGCGGAAAACAAATAAATGACTGGCCATGTCAGCCCCGCCAGGTCCCGGTAAGAGAGGAAGACCCAACAAGTGCTGGCTTGACGTTATAAGGTTGACATGCGTGCCAATTGTCTTACTACAATGGATGTCGACGATCGTGCGAAGTGCAGGAGAAAAGTAGGAAGGCGGACCCCAGGCGTCGCGAAACGCAACTGAAACAGACGCTCGGATGATGACGAAAGTCTCCCCCACTCCTGTGTAGTTGACGAAACGTCCGCGCGTCCGATACAAAAATAACTAACAGCAAATGACATATGGAAATAAAGGCTCGTTTACTATGTTCGCTCAAAATATAAAACTGAATTGAAGCCGGGCTCCGGTAGGTATGATTAAGTATTGTAAATATTATACTACGTCTTTTAAGGAAAATTTCATATCCTAAGCTTAAAGTTAAGGTACGAGTACCTACTCAATTCAGCAAACCCTTGAGCGTAAATTTAAAAAATTGGTGCAATTTATTTCAAAACTGGCTGTTAACGGAGTGAAAACTTATCCGCAGCTTTTGCCTTTCAGAAATGGGCAAGTTTGAGGCACAGTTCAAAATTAAAAGTCTTCCGGAAGAGTTATCGGTGCGGTGTAGGAGTTACCTGAACTATCGATCCATTCAAGTGCATCGACTAAAGCGTCGTTGAAAATGTCTTTAGAAAATAATGTAAGTCAGTCAAACAGTTTTAGAAGGAATCCATTAGTGATATACGAGTATTAAGCTTTACGATTTTTATGTTGCGATGATATTTTGTGAAAAATTGTGTTCAATTTTTACAAAATACTTTTGACGAAATAAAATAATAATGATTGTTGAATTGTTTTGCAAATTAATACTTACCGCTAAATGGTTGCTTATCTCTATTTCATAATCATCATAAATTCAAGATTAGTCCCAGTTACAACGAAGTCTATGTTTCAAAACGCAGGTAGTATTGGTGCGTTTGCAATACTAAAGTATTAGGCACACTACACATTGTAATTATGAGGGACAAGTTGTAACTGTTGAAAATTTTCAAGTATAGCCTAAGCTTTCACTTCATGGCAGTATTGTTACTTTACCGACTTTCTTCGTCGTTTACCGCTACTTTTCTTCTTGCCGAAAGAATGACGGTTGCTAGTGATTCTTTAAAATACTTATTTCGATTTTATCAAAAAGACAGAATTTAACTAACTGTAGACCTAATAACCTAGATAATAATTCGCAAATTTGATTAATGTAGATAATCTAATATGGGCTGAGAACTCTAGAATTCACGATGGAATCTAAGATATTAGTTTCTTACAGCTATCAAGATAAATAAGAGACCTAGTATAGTTAAATGAAATTTAAACCTAACCAAGATAAATAAGTCGGTATCCCTATAATTTCGTTGAATTCCTTTGATCAATTGAAATATCTAGTCACGTTGTCTTAAACAAACTGATACCAGTTCAATTATCATTTATTTTGCCGAGTCTAAGTTAAAATATTGTTTTTTAGTTCCTTCGGTGGCCAAATCGTATTGTAGAAAGAAAATAAGTCGTTCCGGACAGGAAGCTTATTAAATATATTTTTTTAAATATGTATATTTAAAAGGCAACCGTGATGACATTCCGCGTAATAAAAAGTATTTACTTAAACACCGACGACGTTTAGGACGCGTTGTAATGTCAATAGTTTTTCTCTTATTCGGCATAGTTTTTCTCTTATCAAGTTTCATCATCACTGAATTGAATTCAGGTGGCATGGAATTTGGTGGCAAAAACGTATCTTTGTTCAGAATGGATCATTTGTATCTGGATCAGTTCAAAGATTCGAACCAGTAAAGTGCTTCAGTGCTTCATTTGTATCAGTGACTCAACTTGTACCAAAGCATGTTTTTATTGACCTTTGTTTGAAGAATTATGTAAAGTATATATTATGTTAGTCTAACTAATGCCAAGGCAAATAAAAATCGAATTTCCTTCATACTTTCTTCAGGCTTAGAACTGACAGACTTACTCTTTCACTAAACTGTCTTTAGTTCTTTACTTATTGTAACACTTATGTAATTGAAAATCACAGACCCAACGTAAACAAACCGGTGTTTTCTTCCACAAACAAAGGTCAACTAAAACAAACAAATAATAACAACGCGTACCTAATGCGTGCATAGGTGAGCTAGTGTTGCTGTCTCTATCAATCACCCACTAGTAGCGAATCAGTGAGAGTCGCTCTCATTCGCGACGGCGACTACGCGACCCGAAGCGCTCTGAACAGTGTATTTCACTCAATCGTGTCAGCGAGCGCCGCGAGCCGATTGAAACCGAGATTCAATAGAGCAAAAGAGCAAAAGATTCATTTCAAGCGGTGTAAAAGATTTAATCAGTGACTCACTTTAAAGAAACGACTTCCAGAGTCGTTTCAGTAAAGAGCGACTCACCTCTGCAATTCTACATCCCTGAATCCATCTTCCCTATTGAAATTAGTGTATTTTTTAATTTTAGTAGCTTCACGCACTAAAATCAGCGACCAGTGGAGAGGAATTTGGATTGATGGACAGTTGTTACTGCCCGAATTGAGGTGTTCTGTCATTGACGATTTGTAATTGACAATTTAGATTAAGATTAAGTAACCCAACGAAGTAGGAAGAACGGTAAACCTCCTTCAACTCCTCATCTGTTACTTAGTGGCACTGCTTGGGATGTTAAAACCCTACGAAGAATATGGAGAAAGAAAAGAGGATCAAAGAGTCCAAAGCAAGACTATCGAATACTATAGGGACTAATATCAGACCATTTAAAAGGTCAAACCTTTACTATTTTAACTAACGCTGTAATGCTTAACAATGTAAATAAGCTGAAATTAGTTTCGAACGGGCATATGACTTAGTTTTATAAGATTTTCTAAGGGATATTT
This sequence comes from Thumatha senex, assembly GCA_948477245.1. NCBI lineage: Eukaryota > Metazoa > Arthropoda > Insecta > Lepidoptera > Erebidae > Thumatha > Thumatha senex. The sequence goes on along the minus strand of OX419733.1, from coordinate 770,263 downwards.
TACACCTTTAAAGTCGCTAGCATAAAATAACAGATTAACTAACAAGCATAAAATAACAATTGTGCGTGTAATTTTTAGTTGAAAGTGGTACTATAATATCAGCAACATTTTAATTTGTTTTAACATTGCTATAATATTCATTGCATTTGCATTGAAAATCGCTACCTAAATTTTAAGTAACGTGTTAATTATGTAACAACTTTATACGATATTTGCGGAATGAAATAACTCAAGTTATAGCTGTTTTTCTTCACAGTAATAAAATTTACGAATCTATTAAAACATGAAACGACTTTTGGATTCGATATTCGCGCGTCGACCAATATGATTTACGCTTTTCACTTCTTTTAACCGTGCTTTTACGAGGTCTTCAAAAACATTTTAACTCCAATAATGTTAATCTTCCACCGCTGTAACTCATATGTTTTAGTCATAGAGATTACTTTTAAATCGTTCTCTGATATAAAAGTCAGCTGTAGCATTCAAGAATGCGCTTTGGAAGTAAATGAGCTAAATTTGTGGACCTAAATGACATTCGAATGTGTTTTAATTTGTGTAGGTACCGTGTTATATACTTAAATATTTTTATATTTTAGAAGTATTTTATTTAAACATTGTTTATTGTACAGGTTCTAAAACACGCATAAGGAGAAGAAGTCTTTCCAGTCGCGATGGAGCTCGACACTACCTGCTTGTAGATGATCGTTGACAATCCTCATAACACGCCTCTCTACCCAGTCGAAAGGTTGAATCTGATATTCAGGTGCACCAGCCCAAATGTGACAGCAGTAGGTAGGTACTCAATGTGTGGCCACACTTGAGACTGATAGGGAAGCAGTATTTGCGCCACAGTAAAGTACTGCCACGCTCTGTTAAGCATCCGAACTTTTTGGACACCAGCTTCACCGTATCCTCTAAAGACCGGTTTCAATATTCTATTCTCAGTTAAACGTAGATCGCTACCACAGATAAACAGTTGATTTTTAACTGTTGTGACAGATTGTCGTAGGTAAATATTTCTGTCTATCTTTGGTTATTGAAACCGAAATTTTCGTCGCTAGGTACCGATGGTAACTATTTTGACATTATTTCAGATAATAGCAAAAGATAGATAGGTTATTGAGACCGGCCCTAAATTACTATGGTATTGAACGTCAATAGAGATCTCGACACCAAGGATCTCAATACCATTGGAGACACAGCGCCATCTCGCAACCACCATTGCAGCGAATAATAACTTGTATATCCCGTAAACAAGTTCCCGTTTCGCACAGGAACTTGTTTCCGGGAAATATCACCGTAACACTCCGTGATAAGACACCTTTAATATAGTGAAGGAATTTTCAGAATCGATTCCAACTACACAAATTCTCAAACTTAACCCCTTTATAACATGAGAACGGTGTGTGTGCTGGCATATTTCTCCCCTACAGTTTCCAGCCAAGATTTTCTGTAAAAGATTGCCTTGATAATGATACCGATTACGCAATTGTTTTCTTTTTTTTCTACTAACAAGTCCCATACTAATGACTTCATACTGAGTTTCCTGGTGTACAATACTGTATAATCAGTCAGATCAGATTAGTAGGTGCTCCACTTGCAAGAAAGGAGGGCTTGGGCCCTGAAGACTAGGGTGACGTCCATCCAATACACTCTTCAATCGTTTTAAAGCCAGGTTATATTTGTTATGATTTAAACATAAATAAACTGGTTATTATTTAACTGTCTGTTAACGCAAAATCAATCATATTTTATTATTCTGTACCATCAGATTCAAATTCTCCCGCCATTCATGTTAATCATTCATCTCACTCAATTTGTTCAGCGCCATTATGGTATAATGGTCAGTAAGTCACTACGGTGTACAGTATAGAAGTATTGTAACGAGCTCACGAAAGGAGCCATTACATAGTCATGGAAAATCAATTCATGTCAAGACAGTCATAATCGGGTGAAATCGTTAATTGTATTCGTTTAGTTAAGTACATAAAATGTTTAAAGATCAAGTGTATTTTAATCAAATTAACGCCAAGGCCTTCACCACATCAACACCGAATAAAGAGGGGATATCCAGCACGTAAGACGGCATTCGTGGTGGTCAAAGAGTAACGCACCCCATCAACGCGTGTATGGCTGTCCCGGACGGAGGAGCTAGCCGTGTCGTTAACACTGACCCTATAACTTATTGTTATAAAATGATCATTCGCTGGCAAGTTTGTGAAATTGTAACCTTGCCTTTCACTGCAGTGCTGTCAACATTAATTCTAATTAGAAGCGTTGCCTGAACCGTTTCCAAACTTTAAGTACAACTCTTGGGAATATAGTAAAGGTATTAATTAAAATCTATCGTCGGTTTATGGCGGCTTCACTCCTTAAGTTTGCAGCGATTTATTCTTTTATTGGATTGTATAATGAAATTGTGCTCGAAGCCCCGCTTGCTTGGTATTGTGTAAACAATCCCTTTGTATTTTACACTACTAGGGATAGGTTTCCCGTGTTCGAGATCGTCTGAGGGTCTGGCGGCTTGATACATGATAATTGATTGGGCCATTATAGGTATTTTCCTTTTATACTCTCACCCCAACCAGTCAAGTTCTTCCCAGAAGGTCAGCAACGCACGCTTCTGGTAGTGATTGCGAGAACTGGTGGTTGTGTGCCCGGTCGTCTGCAATATTCCTGAACTCCATGAGCACGTGATGCGGCGTTTCTTCTGCCTCTATGCATCTTCTGCACAGGGGGCTGTCGGTTGCACCCATAGTAAATAAATGTTTGTTATGGGGACATTGGCCAGTTAGGATACTTACCACTTTGCCTATACTTTCTCTTTTTAATCTGATGAAGTTGCGTGCAAGCCGTTTTGATGTCTTCGGAACTGCGATGTTGGTTTGTGTGCATCCCTCACTACTTTTTCATGCAATTTGTGTGCCGTTTTGGTGTTTGTGCGCAGCCATGTTTTTATCTGGGCCTGAGGTATGAAAAGCAATGGTTCCGGTCCATATACTGTTTTTTCCGATCCGTTTTTGGCCAGTCATTTCCCATGGAGTTGTATGTCCAGTTATCCACCGCAGAGTTTTTTTTTTCTGCAATGTGTTGGAGAGTACGTAAAACCGATCTTAAAGGGACTTTCACTATCAGATAGCTAATGTTACAAGAAGTACCTAATTTAGGCTACGTTTAATTTCCGTATTCCCACGGGTGAAACCAGTACAGTAACTAGTAATAAAAAATATACTATAATAATTCTCTATCATAATCTAGACTTTATGTACACCTGTTTTAGTTACAAAAAAAATTTCCTATAAACAAGCGTTGAAAGTTTATATGGAAAATTCTTCATTTTCAAACATAGCAACACGGAATTTCTTATAACTGCTTCTAGAAATAAAAAATTACGTGGTAAGGAATATTGATAAATTCTACCTTAGAGGGGGCAAAACAGCAGTTGTAATAACCTATAAAAGTAACAATACTACGAAGCCCAAACTTCGCATGGGGGTTCCTTTTAAAACGTAGGTAATGAAGGAGTTTTGCGAATTTTTACCCCTAAGGACGTAAATAAGGGATAAACGGTTGTATGGAAGATTGTAATTTTCAAAGTTAGTAACATGTACTTACGTACCAACACCTGTTTGAGAAGAATCTCCTAAGGCCTGTATTATCAGCGAGTTTGGTGTTCCCACGGGAACCGAAACTATGTCAGTAAACCACGCACAGCCTAAACATTTAGAATGCAAAAAATTAAATTTGGTGAATGTATACTTTAAGTCTTTGGATAAACAATAAAAACAGGATTCCCAATATTTCCATGGAAACGGGAACGACGCGGATTTTTTTTTTATACCACTAGACTATGGACGACGGGGGCACTTTGCTTCCTGACATCCCGCTGTGTGAATTTAATTTCCGGCATGGAAGTTCCACACAAAGGGATGTAAGGCGGCAAACCGCTCCCGTCGTCCATAGTCGAGTTAGAGGCAAAGAGAGAACCCAGAAGGTCGGATTTCTCCTTGGCACTCCTATATACTAAAAAGTAGAGGTGGTAAACCTGACCCACAAAAGTTTCCCTCGGCAGCTTTGGCAAGCGACCAGAATTCACGACTCCCAGAAGGGTAGCCTGCTAGTCGTTCACCAAATCTGCCGATGAAATCGAATTTAGCCCTGGCAATCGCTCTTTTGCTGGCCCTCGAGGCGGTATTTAGTTTGCGTTTCACTTCAGAGATGTAAATATCATTATTAGCGCGAGCCGTAGTCCAAGCTTTGTAGGCAGAGTCCTTTAGCAGTCTAGCATCTCTGCAAAGCCGATTAAACTACGGTCGCTTCTTGGCCCCTGCGGGAATCCAACGGTGAGCAATATAATACTCCATGCCCAACAAGATCCCCTCAGCAACTGCTGCAGCGCAGGAGTCCACATCGTCTGAAGTGAAGCAAAGCCGCCTCCACGGGTAAGATGCAAAGAACTCTTGCAGCCCATCCCAGTCTGCTGACTTATAGTGCCACATGCCGCCACTTCTTGGGCCGGGGCGGTTCAGGCCTCGCGAGAGGCACTCGCGCCCGAACGAGACAGTGGTCTGATGTACCAAGCGGCGCATCCACTGAGATGATGTATCCGTCCGGACGTGTAGTCAGCAGGAGGTCCAGCAATGCACTTTGGGCGTTCTCCCTGTCCCTTGTCCCTGTCTGGTATCCTCGTGTGAGAATTTACCAGTTGGGAGAACCCATAAGTCAGGGCAAACTCGTGAGCAGCTCTCCCCGCAAAGTCAGTGCGCAGAGAACCCAACCAATCAACATGGTGACCGTTGAAGTCCCCCAGCAACGCTATCCCCGTGGAGGGATACTGCTCAATCACTTTGTCTGTAATTTGTTGCAGGTGGTCAAAGAGGCAAACTGTGTCCGCGTCACCGCTGTGGGACCTGTAAATGCACGTGTATCCCCGTGATCCACACACATGTGGATCATGTGGATGAAGTCACACACAGTTTTAACAAAAGCATAGTACATACCTGAAATTTGGTGAAAGTATTTATTAGGTATCTACCTGGAATCAGCACTAAGAAAGGAATACCGGGTATTCCTACGGGAACGGGAACTTCGTACGGGTAAAACCATACACAACCTAAAATTTGGTGAACGTATTTTTAACGTACCTACGTTAGATGAGCACCAAGAAAGAATTCTCGGTATTCCCACGGGAATGTAATCTTACTAATATTATTAATGTGAAAGTTTGTAAAGATTTCTATATTATTTGGACGTTTGTTATTCTATCAAATTTAGATGAAAATCGGCATATAGGTAGAACATTCGCTCACGTGAAGTTGTTAGTACACAAAAAGGTATTCTCGCGGGAAAAAATACGTTTCGCCGGGATATAAAGTAGGTGTCATTTGTATAAATTTAGGAAATGTCTCACACAGGATATTCAGTTCAAGCAGTTTCGCCCGCGTGTATATTATTCAGTTGAAAGTAACTCATCAACAAGTATTCTGATTTCATTTAGTTTATTGTTGTTAAAAAGTGAACACTTCAGAAGTTGTTATATAAGAATAGCCTACACGCCACCCTCTTTAAGTAATATCTCTTTCACGTAAAAATTACTGAATGGATTTGATGAAACTTTACAATAATATAGCTTATACATCAGAATAACACATAGGCCACTTTTTATCCCAGGAATAAGTTCCTGAGGAAAACGTAAACGGGTACACTTCTCTATGCGGGCGATGCCGCGGGCGTCAACTAGTGTAATCATAAATGTAAGAGGTCTCTTAGAGAGTCACGAGATCACAAAATAAAAATGTTCTCAATATGAGCTTAATATTATATTTTTTGTAGAAGAAAACAATTCCCTGGAACCGTAACTTCCACTTGAGCAGATTTGTGATCTTTCAATGGGATTATAAACCTAGTTGTCGTATCAAGCACAAAACGCTCATCATAACAAAATTGTGTTCGGATAAAGGGAATTACGAATTTATTGTTTCTACAATTTGTTTTTGAAACATCATATACGACTCTGCCAAATTCAATTTTAAGAAAAAAAAAGTATAAAATTTTATATTCTACGGATTTCTTATTCAGTTAACCGGAATAATTGTTTTGTATATAATATTCCGTTCAAACTGCTGAACAGATATGACACAAATTACTAAGGAAGGATATTTGAAAGCCCTCATTTTACAGTGGTTGAACCAGAATTCCAAGAATATTGTAGGCGAAGATGTGGGCCAGTAGCCAGTCAAACTAATTTATTGCACTCACATTTTTAACTTAGTTTTAAACCATTTAGAGAACTATCCAAAACAAAGGAAAATCTTTTAATTACCTTAAGGATTCGGAAAAAGTTAAGTCCGTAAAGTTTACGAAATACTATCATTGTCACGGGGTTTTCAGGGAAAACTGGAGGTCGTGGACATTAAATTTTGCAGTGTGTAAAATAGTCGTACTCGTTCCTGAGGAGTTTCGTACCGTTTTATCTATAAAAACGGTAAAAAAGTCATGTCTGTTGTAAGATAGCCGTTAAATATTTATTTAATATTAATTTAAATATTAAGAGCAGGAGCAGTTAATGGAAGTTGCCACGATGCCAAAGAATATCTAAGACCCTACTAACTACTACCTAAGAACCTACTGCACATTCCTATGGCAAGAACAACCTATAGCCAATACTCTTATTTACTGCGAGCTTGCCGTGCGTACAATGTAGCATGTCGGGATGTTGATATAGATATATTTACTACGAGCATGCCGTGCGTACAATGTAGCATGTCGGGATATTGATATAGATATATTTACTACGAGCATGCCGTGCGTACAATGTAGCATGTCGGGATGTTGATATAGATATATTTTTCAGTAGTATTTCTAAAGTAAAGGAAGTCTTATGTGATCACTATTTTGTTAAATGAATACATTTGTGGTTGTATTAGGTGTGTATGGATTAAGTCTGTGCCATTTTTCTGACTCTTCTAAAATAATATCAATGTTATTAGTGAAAACTTTTAATTGGCCTTCATTATGTTACATATCTAATAAATGTATTTTGTTAGCTGTAAGTTTTCCAAAAACCTTAAAATAAAATATATACTGTGCGAAAGTAGAGGGTAGAAGGAGCTTGACTCCTTCTACCCTCTACTTTCATTATGAAGTCCGCGTGAGCATATTGCTCAAAAACGGAAAGGTAAAGGAATACCCATAAGTGCATGTATGAAAAGATTAATGAATTTGCAGTCAGTGAAAAAAGTATGCCTGAATCGCAAAATCTAGCTTTCTATCCTCACTGACAACCCCGTCATTATACAGCGTGAAAATAGTTAATTAGTTAGTCAATCAAGAATAATCATTATTAAATAGTTATTCAATAAAGAATAATTATAAAAAAGATATTAATCGTATGTTCTAGTAATTTCTGATAATTCTGATGCATAGGAAATTCGATGGGGAAAATAGTGCGACTTCTATTGCTACATGCTTACGATCAGGACTAGTCAAGGCATTTTTCGAGCAACACCAAAAAATAGTAGAAAATATCGTTTGAAATGTAAAACATCTCCTAAAATTTATTTATAATAACTCCATAAATTCTTATTCCCTTAAGTATTCCTCGCTATCTCATTGCACAACTCAATAAAATGTGTGTTTACGAACGCGAGATGGTATAGGTACGAAATGGCTGCTCATGAATTACTAACGTGCGATCGACTTGCACATGGGCTTGAATTTCTTTTCGCACAAGTGAATCAGACGAAACGTTTTATCTCACTTCAAGAAGAAAGAATGTATCAAATAATTTTCATTTTTTTATAATGTTTCATACCAATAAAATCAATTATCAAGGACTTCAAGTATCACTAAAAACAACAATTTATGCACTATGCAATGGTTAAAATTGGAGATAAAATGCCATGGTTTGACATCGCAGAAGATAATATCGACACAAGTAGTATGGGGTTCTTCAAAAAGGGTCTTAGTATCAGATGGGCCGTATACTTGTCTGCCACCTCCGTGGTAAAAAAAGTAGGAACATAGCTAAACAGATCCTGGGAATAACGCAGGTGATGTACCATGAGCGCATCTTGGACCATTAAGTAGATAATATTCTGTGTAAATAAATCCAAATTTGGCTTGTAAATAACTTTATTAAATTTAATTGTGGTTATACATTACATAAGTGCGCAATTAAATTTCCGTTTCTTTCTTGATCTTCTCTTTCTATAGTATGGAAGAGCTCCTAGCGATAAGATCCCCTATTATACTTCCAATAAAATAATTAGGTACTTTCAAAAATACTGTAAATGGTGTACAAAGTCTATATTTTCCACAAATCATTAGTTCTACCACAAAAATCACATAACATTTTTGAATAAACACCCAAAAGTTCTATTTAATGTGTCATTACAAATAACGTGTGCTAAATCATTGGCCCCTACATTCATTTTTTCCCTACGGTTAGCATTCGCGTACGCTGTCAGAATCACAACGCGTATATTTCTTAGTTGAGCTCGTAAATACCGACTGCTTGTTATGAGTACTCGCGGCGAAAATAATTCATCGCACAGTATAGGGTTGTCAAATGTGGAATTCACATGAAATATTTTTAACTATTTCTATGTTATATAATATTTTGGTAAATTATTGACTGCCTCGATATTGTAAATGGTAGTGTATGAGACTGCATCTTGAGGTCTCGGGTTCGAGTGTCGGTTCGGAATAAATATTTGTGTGATACGCAAATACTAGTTCCTATTTATTATATTAATGTATTTAGAAATATATAAGTATGTTTATTAGTTGGCTAGATCCTATACCACAAGCTTATATTAGCTTACTTTGGGCTAAATGGCATTGTGTAAAAGATGTGTGCTGCACCTGAGCCGGTTTCCATCTTGGATCCGTCCGTGAACCATTTCTGGACATTTCTGTCCAGTGTCCACATTCCACACTTCCACTCCTCTCTCGTGGGGATGTGCACACTATAGTTCTTTTTAAAGTTATAGACTGTCTGTATTCTGTCTAGACTCATAGTCATAACCCCTTGCTCCTGTGTTGCTTCAAGCGCCATATGCCCGTAGTTCCGGCTTCGGCCTTCAGCTCCGAGCCTGTGAACGGCTTTCCTTGCCTCCATCTCCACTGTGATGTGCAGCGGAGTGAGGTTTAGAAGTATCTCCATCGCCGCCGTAGGAGTGCTTTTGAAGGCTCCTGTCATACCCATGCATGCCGTCCGCTGTAGCTTGTAAAGGGTTCGCCTGCAGCTCTCCTGTTTAGTCTTGGGCCACAATACTATACTCCTGTATGTTATTAGTGGCCGCACCATCATTGTGTAAATCCATTGAACCACTTTTGGTTATAGTCCCCATGTCTTACCGTAAGTGGAACGGCACATTCCAAAGACTCTCATTGCTTTGGTGGTTGCTGTTTTCTGTGTTGCTGGTGAGACTTAGCGTCTCCATTCCTGTTAGGATTCGCCTCTTCGTGAAATTTACTATCACCGTTTTTTGGGGGTAATTGATAGGTGGTTTTGTCCACACCATCCCTCGACTGTATCCAGCGCTTTTTGCATGATGTTTGAAATACACTTGGTACTTTTCCGTTGATGTATCACGTCACGTATCAGTATCACGAGGTCGTCCGCGTAGCCAACTGTATGTAGTGGCCCTCTGTTAAGTCTGCCCAGTAGGTCATTTATCACCAGACACCATAATGTTGGGGATAGAACACCGCCCTGTGGGCAGCCTTTTGTGACTTGAACTTCCACTCGCTCCCCCAGTAACTCCGCGAGTATTGTTCTTCCTTTGAGCATCTTATCCATCCATACACAGATTGTGGATTCGATACCATGCCTTTCTGCCGCTGCCTTAATGGTTCCGAATGTGGTCCTGTTGAACGCTCCTTCCACATCCAGAAATGCAGCTAAGCATATTTCTTGATTACCCAGTGCTAACTCGGCCCTACTCACCACGTGGTGTAGTGCCGTTTCGGTTGACTTCCCTGGTTGGTATGCGCATTGCATTTTGTGAAGAGGATATTTCTTCAATGCTTTCCCTCTAATGTGCTTATTAACTAGCTTCTCTAGAGTTTTGAGGAAAAACGATGTTAGACTAATCGGTCTGTACGATTTTGGATCTTCATAGTCCGCTTTGCCTGGTTTCGGCAAAAATATGACTTGTGCACGTCTCCAGCATTCTGGTGTGTAGCCAAAGGCTATACACGCCCTATATAATCTACATAAGTGTGGGTTTACTATTGTTTCCGCTTTCTGTAGTAGTATCGGATATACGCCGTCTGGTCCTGGCGCTTTAAATGGTTGAAAGCTATTTATTGCCCATTTAACCCCGTTTTGTTCTACTACTTTCTTGGCGGTCACCCAGTCCGCTTTTGTGGTACGTCTTCTTTCCTTTTCACCACTAAAGCCTATTTCATTTGCTTGTGCGCTTATTGCCATTGAATCTGGAAAGTGTGTCCTGAGCATCACTCTTAGTGTTTCACTCCCAGTTTTCGTATATCTACCGTTACAGTCCTTAATCGTAGTTAAATGGTTAGACCTTGTTTTCGCCATTGCCTTGGTGAGACGCATGCTCTCCGATGCTGCTTATGTTTGCGCAGTGTTCCCTCCATGCCTTCCTTTTTGCCTTCCGTATGGCCTTGTATGCTCAGTGAGTTTCCTCGCATAGTCCTCGAAGTTGTTCGATTTCTTTGCACGATTGAAGGCTGCCCTTGTTGCCTTCCGTAGTTTCGTCGGCTCGGTGTTCCACCAAGGTGATTGTTTAACACCGATCTCTTTTTCGGGGCAGTTTTCAGACCACGAGTTGACAACAGCTATTGTAACATGTTCGGCTACCATCTCGATGTCCAGTGTCGAACTTAAGTTCTCTTTGGGGTCCCCTAGCTCGGCTTTCAAATCGCTCTTGAAGGCCGGCCAATTGGTGTTCCTTGGGTTCCTCCTTTTGACTTTCGCCTGTTTGTACATCGTCCTGTAATTGAAACATATGTACCTGTGGTCCGAACTGGAGATTATGTCCGGCACGTGCCAGTCCACTGCGCGTTTACTGGCCTGGTTTGTTGCTAGGGTGATGTCGATGACCTCCGCCCGTGTTTTCGTTACAAACGTTGGTTTGTTACCTGTATTTATAATTTGTAGGGATAAACTTACCAGATAATCCAGTAGGAGCTCCCCTCTGTCATTGCAGTCAGTGCTTCCCCATGTTACATGGTGAGCATTGGCATCGCAGCCCATGATGAGATTTTTCTTCTCCCGGCTGCAGTGTTCCACCAGGACCCTAAGTTCCATTGAGATAGGGTCCTTGGCCTCGTAGGGGAGGTAGGCCGATGCTATTACTAGCGCTCCACCCCCCTACCCCCTCCCCTTGATGTAAGACCTGCATGGTTGTCAGCTGCTGCCTTACAGTGTTGTAGATTTATTTGTACAAACCTTATTGCATCCATGTTACTGAGTGCCTATTTCCTCCTCCTCGCTGTCCAGCTTGAGTCCCACCAAGCCCTCCAGTTCCCCAGCGTTTACCGGTGAGGGTAGACTCTCGAGATCCATGGCAGGGTGGTGGGACCCCTCTAAAAGTCCGCTGATAACCTCGACGCTGGACTGAGGCGATACTGTCGGCTGCGGTAGTCTTGGCTCTGCCGCCGCCGCGTGGGTCGCTGATGCAGTCATTGATGGTACCGTCGCTGATGTAGAAGGCCTCGGGATTATAGATGCAGGTCCAGCTGCCGTGCTCTGCACCTCATTCCGCGTTTCCCTCCGCGGCGTGTCATCAAGGAGCTTGAATTGGCTAGACGCCAGACCCCAGTTCAGCGTGTAGCCTCCTCCTCCTCCTTCCTTGATGATCTTGGCTGAAGTGTGGTCCATCATGACGATTCGGCGCGTGTTCTCCGCCGCCACCTCGATCTGGACCACCTTCCACTCCTCGTTGTGGAGTTTTGGGTGGACCCGCTGAATCAGCCGTAGCAGAGACGCCACGTCCGAGCCCTCCCACGTCCGCATTCGCCAAGCCATTTTAACAGGCTTTGGCAGATGCAGGCCCCTCCTCACATATGGCATGGAAAACTCCACCAGCCATATGGAGAAAGTTTATATTGGGCAAGGGATCAGGGGTGTCCTCCATGGCTCTGAAAAGGTGGGCCTGGAGCGCTCCCAACATTCCCTTCTCCAAAATGCATTGAGGGTGGTCTTCGTGGAGTATGGCCATCCTGGTCCAGTCAGGGCTTCCCTATAGGAGCCCTGCGTCTTTGTCCTTTTTGGGTCACTGGCTGGCACCCTGGTCTCGTCGCTTTCCTCCCTCTGCCTTTTAACAGTCGCGGAAGTCGAAGCGCCGCCACTCTGGATCGCAACCTGTCGATTCATTTTCCGGTTGTGACGCTTCAGGCTTCTGTTTCTGCCCCTGCTGGGTCCCGCTGGACGTCCTTCCACCGCTTCAGCCCCGTCAGCCCCGCTAGCAGTTCCCCTTGTGGGGCCCGTACCTGGCGGTGCTGCCGTCGTCCTGGGTCAGGTTCCGTGCGCCCCTGCATCCTCCAGCCTGCCCGACTCCGTTTTCCGACCCGCACCGTCACCGGACCCCACGATGACACCCGCAGTTCCCCTTACGGAGCCCGTGCTTGGTGTCACTTCTGGAGCCCTGGGGATGGCACCAGCCGATGCTGAGCCTGGCCTAACTGCCGGCTTTCTGGGCTGGCCTTTCACTCCCCCTACACTCCCTGTGCCGTTTCCCTCCAGACCTTTACAGACCTTGCGGAATGCATCAGCCAGGGAGGTTCCCGACACAGAGGAGCCAGGCTTGGAGCCTCTTCTAACCTTGGACACGCCGGCACCAGTATCAACCGGACTCTTGCCCCCCTTGCGGGAGACAGAGCACCAGGGTGATTCCGGCGTCGACGTGGACGGAATTTGCGCGCCATGCGCCTTTGTCGCAGTCCCCGTAGAGACCTTGACCTAAGAAGTCCCCTCGTTAGAGGGGACAGGGTTTTCGTCGTTGTGTTTTTTTGTTTCCATACATAAAGGGGGGGGGGGGAATGTTTCGCCAACTCGACTCCTCACCCTCCACGGAGCTATCAAATGGGGATGCTCTCCAAGCAACAAGGCAATCGAGTTGGTGGTTGGTGGGGATAGTGCCCTTGAGTGAAGAGCCTACTAGCTTTCAGAGCCCGAACGTAGACCGCCCAACGATGTTGCCCACGCACGTTCCCCTTCCACTACAGACCCTCACACCCCCGGACGCTCGCCTGATGGCCGTCTGACCGGACATCGCAGCCGATTGACTTTGATTGGCTAGATCAAGGTCTCCCGTGTAAGGTGAAATCCGGACCAAAGAGGTGTGTAGCCGACAAGAGATATCGACCCGATCCCTTGCAGACTCAACCTCCAGGATTCCTTCATCCCCCCGTACGGGTCCCTGCGCACGGCACAAACACGCAGGAGGTCATTACTGTCCACCATCTTATTATTTTGATGATGGACACCCGGGGACATGACCTCTCCATCACGCGAGATACGCGCCTAATGTTTTAGTTACGTCTATTTCTTAAGGAATTAAACCAATTACGGAGCGGCAACCACGAGAAGGATAACCATCAGACTTGCCTTGGGGGTCTACACGACTGTTGCGCTCTCCCCCAAGACCAACGCCCCCTCATCCCTCTGAAGGAGGTGGATGAGGTAGCCAGGACCCTCTTTATCCCAGAAGCCTATCATGGGGGCGGATAAAGAAGTCCCTGGCCGCCCCAGCTTTTCACTTAGGAATTCATTCACCCTGTCCCTAAGTAATAGAACTTCGTCGAGTTGATGAGCATTAAGGACGCTTAAGAAGCTAAACTACGTACTAAACCACCACGGTGTTCAGCCTTGACTCTACCTAATCGCAGGATAGCCCCGAAATCAACTCATTGCAATTCGGCAAAGGGACATCCCAAAATGTGGCATTGCCTCGTTGTGTGGTAATGCTTAACATTTGAACAAAAACAAAACCAATCTTCTGGTCAAAAAGTGTCGATCAACCAATTAACAATCTCTTTAACCAGATTGCAAGTGGTTAGACCCCAAGGCCAAGGTCTGGACCTCAATGGTGGCCAGTAAAGTAGGTATTTTGGGTTACATTTTGATTTCGCGAATTTATTTATAACAATTAATGACAGCGGTTTCTACTAATCTCGTGATGTATTTACTTAGGTGCGAACGAAATCCTACAATAATGGTTGACTGAATTTTAATCAAACTAAAGAGTTTCCTATCAAATTGAGTGTGTACCATTCAAATTTGTTAAATCAATTAAAATACTTGTTTTAACTTTGTATAATCTAGTAAAGGTTAAAATTAGACTGGATTTATCTCACTTTTTTATACCACTGAGGTGGCAGACTAGCATACGGCTCATCTGATGGAAAGCGGTCACTTTAGCCTATGGACGTTTGCAACACCAGCGGTAAAGTGACCTTCCTTTTGAGGAATCCCATACTGTAGACGTTCGAGAAAACTTAGGCAGGGAGCTCATTCCACAATCTAAGCGTACGAATAAATAAAGAAATAAGGCCTCTATCGGACCTACCCGTGTGCGAGCACTCCGGATGCAAAGTGTGAGGGTGAACACCCTGTCTATGGCGAGCGGTACAGTAATAGAAGGTAGCCTAGGCTTCCTCGGCTTCCTCAGAGCACAGACCATTATACAGGTGATAGAGCACACATAAGAAAGCTAAGTCAATCTTGTCACAAAGCCGCAAGTTCAATCCACAGTAATGTACCCCAATCGGACACTCTTGTGAGAAAGAAAGAAAGAAACACATTTATTAAGCACATACAATAACAACAATAAAATAATAACAAGATAAATAAAAAGCCCTTATATGTAATAAAAATAAACAAAATAGTTAAATGTTCCTAAAAGCTCAGCATACAGCTGCGGAGTACCACAGTAGTCTCGATTTCAGACACAAGTTGTTCAAGACTTTTTTCCACTACAGACCCGGGGATATTGGAGCGACCCGTGAAATAAGTGGCACTCGTACTGTCATCCGCATAGCAATGGATGCCGTTAATAAACAGTACATCATGTCATTGATATGCAGCAAAAACTAATTAGGTGACAACACTGAGCCCTGTGGGACCCCAGCATTTATGGCCATGTAGTTCGAACAGCAGCCGTCACTCAGCAGGTCGTGTTCCTCAAGGTACCTCAGGAGCTGTGTATTGATGACTCGCTCCATCAGCTTTGATAATGGAGAGGGGACGGGTATCACACAAACAACACTAAAAAGGAAAAACAAACAAACGCTTTACGTTACCTTTCAGAATGATACGATTAGATAATGGAACATTGAATGTCGTAAGTGCAGCGCAGATCAGCAACTCTTTGTTAAGTAATTCTTTACCATTCTACGTGCTTCCATTATCTTACGAAACAGATTTCTTAGAATCCCGATTTCGTAAAAATGCATCTATCATGTCTGTCAGACTACCATTACTTATTTATTTATTATATACTTTATTGCACGCCAAGGTATTACAATTTAGAAATTTTATACAAAACAGCAGTACAATGGGCGACCTTATCGCTTAAAGCAATTTCTGCCAGGCAACCTTTGGATGGAAAAGAATATTGGTAGGAGCGAACTGGTAGTTGTTGGCGTTGAATTAATAATATAGGTACATTCTCAATTTTAGTTGAATTAATAATATAGGTAGATTTCAATCGTATCATTTAAAACTTATTCTTTAACATTTATCTCCATCCAAAGGTTGCCTGTAAGAAATTGCACTTAGCGATAAGGCCGCTAATTGTACATTTCAAAACCTGTATTTCATTTACTTCTAAATATTAATAATTGCTGTACAATAAAGAATATTTCTATTCTATTCTATTCTATACATTCCTATATACCATAAATTACATACTACATAACATCTATTATATATACATTACTTCTAATCTAAACCAAAATATATTTTATTCGTATTCTTACAGAAACACCAATATTCACGCAACTCCGAATCAATATTTAAATAATTACATTACGCTTTCAAATTTGCTCCGTGCGCCAACATACATATGCGAAACACATTATTTTGTTATGTTCAAGGTGAAGGCAATGTGACGTTTACTTCCGATAACAGCGCTGGAGTAAATCAAATTATATCAATTCATTGGAGGGAATCAGAGATGTTAAGAGTCCGGTTTAACGATTGAATTAACGTGTTAACTCAATATTGTACCGTTCTGTCTTATTAGATAAGGCTTAACCTTATTGTGACTGATTTTAAAGATAATAATACAATTGGAACTAAAATTTCTGATTTTGAAATAATAAGTATTTTAAATTAACGTAATCAAAAATAAAGAAGCGCTCGTGGCCCCGCGGACTCAGTGTTCTGTAAACGATCACAGAGTAATGCAACTTTTTCTGTGGCTGGTCCTCGAATGGGTGATCACTTTGAGGCATTTATATTTGCGAGCGTTTCCGTGCTTCGGAAGGCACATTAACATGTTGCCAGTAACATGGCAGTCGTTCAGTCAAGTTGAAGGCCTTATGGCTTGAAAAATTTCAACAGCAGGTAGCTACAACCTGCGTCTGTCCATTTCAACTCGGCAATGGGCTCACCACCTATTACGTGGCACAGGACACACACACACACATGGTGAAATGTGGGCATACCATTTCAATGCCTCTGCCACCCTCTTCGGGGATAAGGCGTGATAAATAAATATAAAATAAATAATAAAAAGAGATTTTTTATAAATTTGTATAATTATAGAACATCGCATTATCGTTTCGTTACAATTTAAATCATTTGTTATGTAGGGAGCGAAGCTTAAACTCTCCAATATTAACACGTGAAACCTTTAGTGTACGATTCGAATACTTTAAGCGCTTTCTTAATTAGTTTTGCTTTTTAAACGAGAGACACTGTGGTAAACTCCAGAGCACGATGGCTAGTATAATTTTTTTTGCGACTGTCAATATAAATTTAGAAACCTAATTGCTAGCTGAAAACCGCATACAAACATACTTATTCAAAAATGGACTCAACTCGTCGTCAAGAGCTACAGAGCCAGCTCACTTTTAACCAATTACAAGTTGTTCTTCAAATTCCATAACCGAAAACTCAATGAGTTGGATTCAAAAAAGCCTCAGCACCAATTGTAAAGAAAACAAAACACTGTATTCACTATATTGTGGAAAAATATTTTATCTTTTACCAAAAAAGCCTTTGTCTGTCGAAACCTAACTAGTTCTAAAAAATAAAAACGTCAGGCTACCATTTTTCGCCTTATTATTTTACGTATTTACGCTTTATTTATTGGATTTTGCACACGAGTTTATTTACATAATTTTATCTTCTTCAAAAATGCATAATTAAAGCGATAATAAAAATCTTGTTACATACTAAAACACAATTTTATTTGACTACAATAAGGTTGCAAATTTAATTTCACCTGAAAACGCTTTTGTTCACTGAATGAGATACAAAGAAAAGTGTTATTATTCCAGTATTTACTTATTTACATTAGGTCGGCTTACGGGCTCAAGGAAGAAACAGGTACGGAAAGGGATTGCGATTTAACGCACTCGGAAGGAAAATTGTACAGTGAAAATATCACGTAAAGATAACTATGTTGTGTTAGGAATAATTGTAGGATAGCTGGGAATATAAGCATTATTTGAATTTACTGCTCTTAAGGCAGACTTTGTCGCATCCTCTTCAGCATCTTAATTATATTTAATGTGCACTTGCACTGTAATAGTTATTACTCGACGAGGGATTTTTGCATTATAGTTTTAATAGTGGCAAGAAAATGTTTAATGCCTACTCGTATATACCTGACTGATAATATCTGGACACCACTGACTTGGCGGACTACCCTCCTATAACCGCGCGAAACCATCTGTTTCTGATATAGCGCCAGTAAACAAGTAAACAAACAAAACTTACGTTGGTTGTTGTTTTTAAACTAAGTGCCCATAATGTAAGTTTTGTGGTTTTATCTTACTCTAGAATATTGAACTATTAAACCATATATCAATAATAAAATAAAATGAGTGTAGAATGATATGTAGATCGTCCACGTAACAGCTGGTGAGACCATTGCCGTTCTGAAATGGCCAGGCGCATGTTGTTGCGACTTGCTGTTGAAAATTTTTAAGCATAAGGCCTTTAACTTGGCTTAGCTACTCACGATATTGACTACCGGTATCAACGGCTTAACATGCCTACCGAAGCACGGAAACGATCCCTAATGTAAATGCTACAAAGCTGTCAAAATCTAGCTATAGCAAAAATTGCTTCACGCAATGACCGTTCACAGAATCGCTGTCGATATTTATCAGAAGGTTATTTAGAAGGAGCAGGACGATCAGTGTTTTATCCAGGAACGTTATTTTAAAATGTTAACAGCAAAAAAGAAAATACGTTTGCGATAAATAAATGTAATTTTAAAAGATAGCATATTATTCTCTATGCTATTACCAAAGTTAAAGTACAAAAATTACGTGAGTAGAAAGACTTTAGATTAGACTCAGTCACTTTCAGACAGCTTTTAAGCCATATGTTGATCAGAGATAAAATAATAAATAATAAATAGATATTGAGGGACATTTTTTTCTACATACCGCCGTCTAGCCCAAAGTAAGCTGAGCTGAGCTGAGATGAGCTTGTGTTATGGGATCTAGACATCTGATATACAAACTTATATTTCTAAATACATACATATTATACATATTATACATAGGTAACACCCGAACTCCGAAACTAACCCTTATAGATCACACAAATATTTTGTCCTACCACCTCACCACTGCGCCACGCAGTGGTGAGTTCCCGGGTTAGATTCCAAAAGGCAGTCAAAAATACCTACCTTACTACTTATATAACTATTAAATAGGTACGAATTAATAAATATCTTTTGTTTCGTTCATGTGTATGATCAAGCGAATAGTGTACATATTACTTTCAGTGTATTATGTCCAGAGTCAGTTTTTTGTGTTTGTGATATTGCAGAAGAGAAAACAAATAGCCTTTCATAAATAGAACCACGACACAGAGACAAAGAAACTTGCCTCTGCTATTACGATGTTTCGGAGACAACTCGAATGCGTTGGAAATTAGTATCTGGCATACCAGTTCCATTAAGACCCCCTTTTGTTGTTAACCGTGTGAAAATCCTCATAGACATCAAGACAAGGACAAGAGTCTGACATGCCCACCTCATGGTCATGTCGGACTCTTACCGACCAAACCACACGGCGCTCCTGTGACTTATTTTAGGACGCCCGGGTGTGCCCTAGAGAGGATGTGCCCAAGGGCCCTGAGAGGCTAGGCCGCCAGCTTTACCTGGCAACCACATCTTGGGAGGTGTGTGTAGTCATCCCTTGAAAAGATGGGCCGGTATATGGAGGCCGGAGATTAATTAGATTAAGAAAGACCGGACTGATCGTAATTGATAAGCTCTCTTGAAACATGTGCATTGCATAGTCATCAAGACTAACGTTTAGAACACAATATAACATAACATACTTTCACGCCTTTATCCCCGAAGGGGTAGGCAGACGCGTACTATACGCCCACGTTTCACCGTATGCTTTGCTTTTTTGTCCCACGTAACAAGCGGTGAGCCCATTGCCGTGTTGAAATGGACAGGTGCAGATTGAGGCGATCTGCTGTTGAAAGTTTTCATTCAACAGGCTTAACGACTGCCATGTTACTGGCAACCGGGACCAATAGCTTAACGTGCCTTCCGAAGCACGGAAACGCTCGCAAATATAAATGCCACAAAGTGGTCCGAGGACCAGCCAGAGTGAAAGTTGCTTAAGGCCATTACTTTGCCCGTTGACCTTGAAGATTTGATCCCTGTACTAGTATTTGTTTTTTGGCGCCACCTACCGACCAACGACCGTACTACAAAAAAAACGAACTGAAGATTATACAAGAACACAGATGTGTCGCAGAGTTGTCATCGTTATTGCCTATTTCATTTGCTCTCTGAGAGGTCTAATACATTTTGTTCGTCTGGTTTTTGTAGTCTTGTCTTTTTCTAGTCTATCATCACTACATATTATAAAACAAAGTCGCTTTTCGCTGTCTGTCCCTATGTATGCTTAGATCTTTAAAACTACGCAACGGATTACGATACGGTTTTTTTTTAATAGTTAGAGTGATTCACATAGAAGGTTTTTATGAATAATTTGTAATTTTTTTGTATATATTAACCAAATTATAACGATATTTGTTGGGGATGTCGGAAAAAAATAAGCTGTCTGGGAGCTTTCAACAAAAACGCTGCCTAAACCCTTTGAGATATAACAAAATAATGTATAGTGCAATTGTGTATCTAATAAAGGTGTGTATCTGTTAATGGCTGAAGTTCCTGATTTTGTGATTCGGAGTTTTGCTGGTTTCTTAATTGCCTGAAAAATAATAACTTAAATGAGCTAAAGTAATATTTTTTGCTATTACAGTTTGGTGATAATAGCCATATTTACACCGCAAAAAAACTAAAAGGTATTTTAACTAGGTTTTTTTAAACAAGAGTATTTTTCCGGTGACCTTAGTTTCTATGACCTCTTTCAAATGGATCCAAAGACGCTGGTTCTACGTAGCGCCGTCACTGAGGTCCTATACCCACCTTCGTAGTCCACCATCAGGTAGGTGACATCATCAGAGTCGACTAAGATTTTATAAAGAAGGTCGTTCTTAATAATTCCTAAATACTTCCACAAATATTTTACAGTGCCTACTGCGACATATTCGGTAACTAAATTATTTACAAATTAATTATTAAGACTTTTATATTCTATGAGTGTAAGACTCCTTGAATACAAAGCTCTCAATATCATCAATATAAATTTAGTAATAAGCTTCACGAGAATAATTGGATTCTAGTGTATGGCTATTATTTATGAGAACTAATGGTAATGCTCAAAATGTGTTGTGTATACGTCCTCACTGAAAGTCAATAGACAATGTCATATATATTGCTAAACTAAATCTGCTTTACTTCTATAATGATAATCTCGTTCCTTACTATCTCAAAGATTATCATGATTTTACAAGAAATATAAATTTATCAAAGGAAATGGGGTAATATTATCGTCTAAGCTTTTTTTGCAATAAATCGAACATTATTCTATTTTAAATTTAATATTATTGTGATATGTCAGGACATTTGTTTTTATTCAACTTTCACCATTCTCCAGTATTGGTTATTTGTACCGAAACTTTATTAAAGTTTTCAGAACTCAATTTAATAGCATACCCACTCTAGTCTTTTAGACAAAATTAATTTATTTTATATTCTTCAACATGCATTTCAACATTATGTAAACTTTTATACTACAAAATAGAGAAACTGATTTCCAAGGCGGGAAATAATCTGTGATGTGAAGTAAATTTTCAAGATATTTTTTTAATTAAACTTCTTTGAATAACCGATCGTTATTGCATGCGACTCTAGCGATCTTGGCATACGCAAAATTTGATACAGAATATAATTGAAAACTAATTATTTAATTTCATATAAATTTGTCCAGATTCTTAATAGAAAATGCATTTAGTTTTTCTTTCAAAGAGCAACATAAACTACGAACAATAAATACATTAACACAAATAAGTTCTTTTATTTGGTACGTGTTACTCTCCTAAAACCATATAATGTTATAGTTTACGTGGTCTGAAAGCTAACTAAAATAACTAAGTATGATTTATCCTTGTACCTTTACTACAGAGTACTGACGTGAATTTGTGGTGAAAAGTCATATTTCGTATGGCAGCTAGCCTCAAATACACCGTCGTGATTTTAATATGTCATTACAGAATTGGATTGCAGCTGATTAATCCAAATGTGTTGCCGACGTACCTGCATTTAGCTCAATAATTAAAGATTAGCCTTAAGCTGTAGGAACATAAATCTGGGCGCCACACAGGTGCAAGCGCTCGTTACGCCACGGACTCGACAAATCGCGCTAATAACGCCCTCTATGTTACAAGTTCTGTGTAATAACTATCTACATATTCGATATTTTTATTGTTATGGTGCAGTAATGCTGTTTACATTTGTTCCATCGTGCTTGCAACTATGTAGAACACTTTTAATTATTGTTTAAACATAGTCGTCTAGCCCAGAGTAAGCTAAAATGAGCTTGTGGTTTGGGATCTAGACATTTGATAAACATGCTTATATCTTTCTAAATACATACATATTATACATAGGAAGAGCTTAAATTATAAATAAATAAATATCCATCACGCCTTATCTCCGAAGGGGTGGCAGAGGCATATTATATGCCCACTTTTCACCGTGTGGATTCCTGTGCCACGTAATAGGTGGTGAGCCCATTGCCGTGTTGAAATAGACAGACGCAGGTTGTGGCTGCCTGCTGTTGAAATTTTTTAAGCGGCCTATAAGGCCTTCAACCAGGCTTAACGACTGCCATTTTACTGGCAACCGGGACCAACGGCTTAACGTGCCTTGCCTTCCGAAGCACGGAAACGCTCGCAAATGTAAATGCCACAAAGTGGTCACCCATCCGACGACCAGCCATAGTGAAAGTTGCGTACCTCAGTGATCGTTTACCGAACACTGAGACCGCGGGGCCACGAGCGCTTTTGCATTTTCGTAACATGTAATTTAAAAATACATAGATACATACATATTGTCACGCCTTTATCTCCGAAAGGGTAAGCAGAGGTATACTGTACGCCCACATTTAACCGTATACATTTTTGTCCCCCGTAACAGATGGTGAGTCCATTGCCGTGTTGTAATGGCCAGGCGCAGGCAGTGGCGACCTAATGTTGAAATTTTCCAAGGCACTCATAAGGCCTTCAACTTGGCTTAAAGACTGCCATATTACTAGCAACCGGGACCAACGGCTTAACGTGCCTTCCGAAGCACGGAAACGCTCGCAAATGTAAATGCCACAAATAGTCACTCATTCCAGGACCACCTAACCAATTTAAAAATAGTAGTTGAAAAGGTAAAAAAGCGCAATTCATGCATTGCAGAGGTCAGCGCGACGGAACTGGTATCAATTTTATTTGTAATCCAACTTGACTCATACCAAACAGTGCAGTGCAACTATAAACTATTTAAATCAATATACATGTTCCGGAACACGCTGTAAATAAATATAATACTGGATAAACAAAGTTGGGTTTAAACTGCAGCAAATTTTTATGCAAACTTCAATACGGCTACAGAAAATTATTGTAATACATTTATTTCTACTCGGAGTTTGTATTTTGTGCTTTGATTTATGTTTGTATAATTGTTTTTGCATTACTTATGTTATTCATAAACAACAAAGTATTAATTATTTTATACATCAGCTAGGTTCAATACCTAAGAACAAGCGTACAAAAGCAACAGCTTTTAGTAAGAATTTTGAATTCTATTCTCATTTTTCTAGTCTAGACTTTGACAGGTACTTACAAAAATCATTTCCCTTTGAACTTGTAATTTAAACTTACATTTACACAAAGCGCGCCTCAGTGAAATTTTTATCATTACGAGTATCTTTTTTGAACCTCATTATGACCGAATTATGTTCTTAAAAAGTCCATAAAAGTTAATAACGACTGTTAAAATATATTACAGTCGACAACTTCGAGAAAAAAACTGAATCGTATTATTTACTAGTTGACGCCCACGGCTCCGCACGCGTGGTGAAGTTTTCCCGTCCCCGTTTCCCACAGGCACTTGTTATCGGGTTAAAAAAGTAGCCTAAGCGGTATTCTGATGTGTTTGCTATATTATTGTAAAGTTTAATCAAAATCTATTGACGCTAAATCTACTAGCGTGAAAGAGTAACAAACATCTATACTTTCAAACATTCACGTTTATAAATTAGTAGGATGGAACCCAATAATACTTTAAAAATCGTGTAAGGTGAACTAATGTTTATTTAAGTATCTTTCAATACTTAATCTGCCATCGTTTGCTGGGCCGTGGGCGTCAATCATTTCCAATAGTTCTACTGAATAGTTCTAAGATAGAATTAGTCAGACTTTTTTTTTCTCTTAGAAGTTCTATCGTAGAACTATTCAGTACTTTGACTGACATATGATAATATAATCTTATTGTAACTGACTTATTTGCCATGATTAAAAATTGTATAGTATTAAAATGAATCATATCGATATTACGGAAAAAAATCTCTGCCCCGCTTGCTCAGTCTTCTGTAAACGATTATTATGTTAAACACCTTGTACACACTATGTACGCACGAATATATATACTACACTAGCGGCTTGCATTGATGGCCTTTCATTTCACACTTTCGTCTCAGGAAAATAATACATTTCAAATTGATATAAATAAAAAATACCCTAAATATAGTATGCTTAAAACAAAAAAAAAAGTAACTACGTAAGGTATTTTATGTCATAAAAATCGAAATTCTTTGTATTATTGTAATATGTCAAACGGCTATCATAGCGTGCCGCTAGTATAGACGAAACTATTAACTTCCTAGTTTACTGCAGATCCCTCTAAAAAGAAATATTGTGTAGAGCTTATCATGTGACGCCGTTACTGTTTGTATTCAATATATGCCCGTTATTGAATAAAAACAGTAACATAATTTGAACTAGTATCGAATTGTAAATAAAAGGTACAGATTGGGCGCAACAACGACAGAGTTACAAAGAGAGGATGGTAGCGCAAACAGAAATCAATTCGTTTCATCGTTTTTGTATTATGTTCTGATGGATATTTTCCCAATAAACAAAGCGCATTATGTAAAGAAGTCTTTGAAAGTAATAAAAACTCTTTTGACGTACTAAACAATAATTATTTTAACTAGAATAGTATGTGAGCGAATTAAGCCATAAGGGATACAAGGAAAATCGGTTATCGCATGTCTTGTGGTTCTAGACATTCAAACACTGCACCAGTTCAAAAAACCCGTGTTTACACCATTATTATACTAGTTATGTGCTGCTGCGGCACCTGTAGTGATGTTTTCCTCTTCCCGTTTCCCACAGGAACTCATTCCCCGGATAACAAGTAGCTTATGATTCTTATGTGTAAGCTATATTATTGTACAGTTTCATTAAAATCCATTCAGTAGATTTCGTTCAATAAAAAAATAGCTACAATATTTCTTTTTAAATTAAATTTAAAAACTTTTTTGGTGGGTGTGAATAATATGTAGGTAATATCTATGCCAAATAAGAGCTTAACGTACGGACGCACATGGTGAAACTACAAAGGTTCGTCGTGTACCGTGGAACCCTAAAATAGTATGTCATATAAATACCTACGTGTATTATGAGTGAGGGAGGACGAGAACTTGTCTATAGTGGGATCAAAACGGTCCTTATGGTGTTGCAGACATCAGGAGGCTACGGTAAGCACTTTCCATTGCATTGGCTTTACGTTTCATTGCCGTTTGCCATTGACTTTACGTAAGTTTTATTCTTGCGGTAAGGGTAAACATTGATAGCAACAACAATACATTATTAATAAGTCAATCCTTTACTCAAGCGCTGTGTGTGCGAATGTGATGCACACACATTTGGTTAGCGCGGTGATACGTGTGATTGATGACGTCGCGTCGCGTCGGGACGAGCGTAGCTAATGTTTCAGCAAACGCCACTGTAGAATGTCATATGAGTGGGTATTGTGATTTATGGTGATGTCGGCGAAGTGAACTCTGACTTTTATTAGTTTCCTATCGGTTAAAGTGTTTTGAAATTCTAGTCTATACCGTTAAAAATGCAAAATTTGATAGTAATTGTTGTTGACGTATGTGTGTTTCTTATTCAATCCAACAATCCATTCAGTTGTCGATACTGGACTCACATTAAAATGATAGGTCTTAAAAAAAAAAATACCCGACACCGATTCCAGTTTTTTTTATTTATAAAAAAATATACTTAGAAATGGCAGCATTCGAGCTAATTATTTTTTTGGAACTTTATAGAATACTGTCTTTACGTTGTTTACATGTAAAATAAAAAATGTAAAGAGTGAAATGTGCTGACCACCAACTGAAGCCATTTTGAGTACTTGGAATGCCTTTGTTTTGTTCAGGTGGAAATGATGCGCGTGAAAGAGACAGCGTAAAACTGCATCAAAAGACCGAGCGCTGGGGATCGAGAGACAGAGAGCTAGAGGCGGATCGCTGGCCTCCATGAACGTGGTCTCAGGGTAAGAGTTCTGCCCAACTTTGCCCTTATAGCACAGGCAGGCCCATGATGAGTCGCGTCGAATTGTGTTTCTGTGCGTCATCTTGGCGGCAAGGACTATCAAGTCCCCCAATCAGGCGAAAATCCTGTACCGTTTTCGGAATCCTGGGAAGAAGAAAACGTGGTGTTTAGGGCAAGTTCGACATGCCTACGTCGCTATTATGATTCTTGTCAAAAGTAAATCTCATCGTTAACTTTTTCTATATGTGGCACGTCAAAATGACATCGTCCGTCGCCGCGCAAAGACGACGACGCGTGATTGGATGCGATATCTCAACCCGCATAGGGTTCCGATAGCGACCCTCATCTTGACGGCCCAGAAATATACCTTTCACGCTTCTCTTAAAAGACCCAGCATTGTAAGAGGAGTGAAACACGTGCGCCGGCTGAGAGGTTCTTTTTTTTATAGTGCAACATATGAAAGATCTACGGAATCTTACGTTAGAAACAAAGCCATCATTACCTAAAACAGTTTTATTTATTGTGTGGTCATAACTGAATGTTTTATTATTTAGAAATATTCACCAGATCTCACAAATTTGTGATAAGCCAGATACTTACAAGAACAAAGGCACAGAAAGTCGTAGAAACTGTCGCGTCATGGAGACATCGTTAACTTGCCATCAATCTACCCGTGGCCATGAATGGTCGCTGTAATCACATCCGAACTCGGAAAACAAAATAATGATATATTAGGTTCCATACAATACTATCATTGATATTCCAATTGATTTATAATACTGTCCAAGAACTCTAAAGAAAGGTTGTTTTTACTTTATATTCTACTTGAGACTTCACACGGAATATTATTTACTTAAATTCACCGACGTTTCGAACTCGTTGCAGTGTGGTGAGCGTCGTTTCGGGGGTATGCATGGAGTTACTTTTGTATTAATTATCCTCCATTATTATAATGTATGTAGGTCACCGGTCAATATATGTATGTCAGTTTTGTTGGCCGTGTGTACTTTCAACACTTTCAAGTTTTTCATCACTGAATTACACATCCCGAATGACTTGTATCCATCTTCCCTATTGAAATTATTGTGTTTTCTAATTTTATAGCTTCACGCACCATACTGGATAGTACTGTCGATCAGTGGAGAGGAATTTGAATTAATGCAGTTTGCTCCAGTGATTACTATACGAAGAATTAATAAAAACAATATCTTGAAGTGTTCCACTAATGCTGATGTGTTGACCTGACGATTTATTGTTTAGTCGACCCTAATTATTAGTTTAAAGTAAAACATTGCTTACTATGCCTGCATGTACATATATATACGACTCGTAGAATAGATCAAATAAATACCCAGAGGTGTTTTCCATAAACACCCTGTCCCAAAGTAAAACGGAGGGGAAGTCACAAGGGAAACGGGCCGTTTGTGCATAAATATTAGAGTACAGTCGAGTAATAAATAGTTACAGAACAGCGACCTAAACTGAGCGAGGCGAACCTCGACTTCTCTTATGTCAGTATTTTCATAACTTATGTACAGCAATAGTCATTTTTCTACTGAAAGCCGTCATAGCTCACATGTCAGGCACAACGCTTTGTTATTGCTGGCCAAATAAACTTGAATCTCATATATAAAATGACCCGCTTATTTTCGTGTACATAATGTTCAAAATACTAGTAATTAAAAAGTTACTTCATCAATTACAGTTATCAACCAGGTCTCTGGGAAATCTTGTAGACATTATTAGACTGTAATTTGTGTGTGTTATGTTCTTGTCATTTAACAAATATTACCCACACCTACATTATAAAAACGAGCAAGGTATTCGCAATTTGATTTCACCGTAAATATCACTGAAAAAAAATCTCAGGGCAGTATTTTTATTTAACTAAAGCACTTATTTTTTTTTTTTTACAAATACAATCTGTAGTGGTATGCTAAACTTTTGAATATTTTTTTTATAGCAAGTGCTTAATGATTAAGTTTTATTATTGTATCCTGGATAATGACGAAATTATAGAAACTAAATGTCCTACCCTATTTCAAACACTTCATGCCTTTATTCGCGATATAAGGTGACTCACGTCTATTTTCAAGCTCCAGTCTACCAATTTCATCAGAATCGATTTAGTGTTTCAGAATATTTGCGTAAAGTGACTATGGTTTCACTGTTACATTACTTTTAATTAGTTGAAGCAGCCAAAACCTCACCAAGATCTCTAGGGCCCAAGTGACCTGCGAGCGGTGCACCTGATGACTAATGGAAAAGACAACAATGCAGGCACCCTTACGGGTTTAGGAGGCTATACGACAATCGCTCCCAATATAATGCAGAAAACTAAACGATAACTCCTCTTAGCAGCCCAATATATATGGACCCCAGGCAAAAAAACCAGGTAAGGTTTAGAAGCATCTGCAAAAACACTTAAGATGAAGAAGACGATTTAAAGCCGGTCTATTATATCATCCTACTAAACAAATTCGCATTGTGGTTTGATGGTTATTCTTGGTCTATTCAAAATTAAATACAAAATAAAAATAATAATACTCATCTATTTAAATATAATACTCAACTATACAAATAAATAAAATTTAAGTGTCTGTTTGCAATTCCAAAATAAACAGTTTCACTAAACGCATATAAAAGTAAGATAATTAAACAAAAAAAATACGATTTTCCTTGTTTGTCTGTTTGTTCCGGCTAATCTCTAGAACTGCTGGATCGATTTTGTCGCAGATATATTTCGGCAGATAGCTAATATTAAAAAAAAATAACTTAGGATACTTCAATAACACCACTTGTACTATTCCACAACATTTACTTGATAAACCGTGAGGCGAAACCGGTGAGGTTTATCAAGTAAATGTGTAGCAAGTTCCACCAAGCGCCATCAATCAACAGTTTAAATTAACTTAGGATACATTTTATCATCGTACTCCCACGGGAACGGCCACTATGCGGGTACAACTGTGAAGCGTCCTCTAGTCTAGTACAAAATAAGTTAAATAAAACACTGATTCTAAACTCTTTGCAGGTTTAATGACACCTTCTATTTATCAAAATGTTTGGAGTCTAGGGAAGGCTAGCGTGGATGCGGGAGTCTCCAACGCGCTGTAGTGAAAAATATGAGGCAACATATTACATTTTTATCACCAAGTGCTCGTTGATAACCATCTGGTTAATATTTAGTTTAAGCTTCCTTTGTTTAACTGGTAAGTAGGTCTAAAATGGATTGATATATAGATTGGGTTCCTAATTAATGACTACCATTATTAGTTGTCAAAATATCGTTTGATATCAAATAGGTCGCACGTGGATTTATGTGATATAAAAAATCGTACTTTTAAATACGATATATAATTTCATAATCAAAACAAGACAGGCCCTCATACAAAATACCCCATTACAAGTCCAAATTCATCATAAGTATTTTTCCATTAACTTATGACCGGGAGTCCCAGGACAGACTTTGTCCACCACCGAGTCCTTATATTTTTTTAAACCACAGAGGTGGCAGACAAGCATACGGCCCATCTGATGGAAAGTGGTGACCACCATTGCTTTAGGGAGATCCGAGTATTATCCTGCTTCCTATTTATTAACAATGTCTGCTTCGCTTGTATGTAGTTCAGCTCGTATTGTGCATTTTACCTATAGTTAATTGAAATGACAGAATTGTTTATTGTTTAATCCAGTTCGAGAGAAACTTTAATTATAATCGAGTTCGAGTAAAACTCTTATCGAGCTGCATACACGCATTTTCCCCTGAAGAAGTAAGCAAACAAGTTGCCAGAACAATGAACTCTGGTGATGTACTTACAACACTGCAGTGTTGCTGAAGCAAGTAGCGTAGCGGTTTGTCATTGAATGGAAATAATCGGAAAACTCGATTTTCTGTGAAGTGCACCGAAAAGGAATATCGGAAAACAATGAAAGTCGACGACAACGTCTGAAACAAGCGATTAAGTTTTAAAAGATGAGCGCGAATCGCGACCTCGCATTGTTCTGAACCATTTGGCTGGAACGATGACACGACGGTGAATCATAGGTGTGAAAAAGTTAACGGTATTTGATATTGATTGCTGAAAGACTTCAAGAAGAACATCAGAAAGATCTGATTGATATGATAACCTAACAAACTTAACATTGCAGCGTAAGAATACCACCTGATTATTTTATTTTATTTTTTTATACCACTAAGGTGGCAGAGACAAGCATACACCTGATGGAAAGTGGTCACCGTAGCCTATGGACGTTTGCAACACCAGAGGTGCAGCACTCGTTGTATCTGTCACTTTGAAGTGTTACAGGTTGTTATTGTTTTTGATTTATATTTAAACCTGATTATTGCTAGTGGTTCTGTGAACCGTAGACTTCGGAGTAAATTGAAGAAAATGGCTAAATATTTTTTTGGTTAATGTGGTAATTATTATTATTATTCGTTTTGAGCGCTCTTGCAAACCACTACGGGATCATTTCCCCTCCCCTGCCTCCATTTCTCCCCCGATCCCCGTTATTGGCTATATCAAGGATTGTTCATGCCAAGTTGCATGCAAATCCGATGAAAAATGCGACCTGTAGACTGAATGGACTGACGGACGAGCGAACGGTCGGACATCGATAGCATTTTTCCCGTACCAGTGGACTTGAAACGGAGACATTCGTCGGCTCGCTTCATCCGCCTCCTCAGTCAAATATGATAAAAATAAATAAATAAATATCCACCAAGCCTTATCCCCGAAGGGGTGGCAGAGGCATATTATATGCCCACTTTTCACCGTGTGGATTCCTGTCCCACGTAATAGGTGGTGAGCCCATTGCCGTGTTGAAATAGACAGACGCAGGTTGTGGCTACCTGCTGTTGAAATTTTCAAGCCGCCTATAAGGCCTTCAACCAGGCTTAACGACTGCCATTTTACTGGCAACCGGGACCAACGGCTTAACGTGCCTTCTGAAGCACGGAAACGCTCGAAAATGTAAACACACCCATCCGAGGACCAGCCATAGTGAAAGCTGCGTAACTCAGAGGGCGTTTACAGAACGCTTGAGGCTAGTTTTGCCTTATAAATACTACTCTCAAGTGTTTCTTGAGTATTGAGTAACGTTCTAAAATACGGCCCTGAGACCGCGAGGCCACGAGCGCTTCATCAAATATGATCATGACCTGTAATCTGTAAAACTGTAATCTTGGCGTCAAATCATGGGGCCGCCTCAATCAATAGTAAATATAAGAATTCACTATAAGTGGTCAGGTAAGTATTGAGAGGAGATCCAACACTTGAGTTTGGCACAGATTTCGTAAAAGCTAGCACAAGCTCAGTCATACCTACAAGGTAAATTTACTTTATTTTCTGTTTTTCTTTGCATAGTCTTATTTTTTAGCCTTGTCTATCACAGAATTTTTAAATCCAATGGCTAACCATCAACTAAGTTGGTCCACAATTACTATCTTATTATTCTTTTATAATTATTAAACAAGTAAAAGTATTAATTTTTTGAAAATATCGTTGACTATATCACAGTGAATTGAAAATGCCCATACGCCAAAAAAAACTACCATACTACACACATATCAGAAGTTTTTGTAATATAGTAATGGTTAAGGATAAAGAAGGTTAAGGTTTTAGGTTCATATCTTAAAATCAGAGCAAATGAGTTTGTATATAGTATATCATCAGTTAAGGTTTTAGGTTCATATCTTAAAATCAGAGCAAATGAGTTTGTATATTGTATATCATCAGTTCTCCAGATCCAATAGCACATACTTATATTAACTTAATTTGAGTTTTAGGTAGCACTGTGTAATGGAATGAACTAGAATAGCTATGCTATTAAGTACTAAGAAAAGTTTAACCGTTTGAAAAACATGTATAGCTGCTTTATGGTAGGTATTAGGTGCTTTAATTATAATTCAAGTGGTTGAGCGGGCGAGATAAATAAATTCGAAGTGGACTGTTTTTGCGGGAAAAGACAAAATGAAATTTACACGCGGTTGTCGACGAAAAAGAAATGGAAAACAGGAATGGGCACACTACCTTGCTGCTGCGAGATGCTAAGGTGGAGGCTGCCGGGGACGTCCCTGGACTTGGATCCCTGGTTCCATTGCACGAAAACACTATTTATCCATGGAAAACACAATTATTGCGAAAGGTTTATGCGAACGCGCGCGCCGCCATTGCAGTACTATCACAGAGCGTCTCCAGTCCGTCGTCGCGGCCTGTGAGTGGACAGCGCTGCGGTGGAGCTTTCTACCGCTAAATGGCGGTAACACAGCTGTCTCTCTTATGTGAGACAAGGTAAGTGCGAAAGAGAAATGGAATAAAGGGAAGCGGGGTGGGAGTGTCGACAACTAAATAATTAAAAACAAATGGAGATCGGCGATGCAACATAGAAAAAATAATGCTATCTAACTTGTAGGATTGTAAATAATAATCCAGGTTTGGGAAAAGTTAAACAGTTTATTAGGCGTTTTTATCGAGGAGCACATTACAACTACGATGATGCGACTACTAACTATATATAGGTACTTATACATCTAACGCTGCATCTTTATGCAGGCACGGTCTCACAGACTTCGCTATTCCTAACAGAACTAAACTAAACCTAATCGAACAAGCTAAATTTGTTATTGAAGTTACTGTTGATTAGGCAAAGGACAAAGACGAATAACTGGTCGCAAGTACGAATCAGTTGCGGTTTTAACGTGAACTATACGGGTGATCCTATTTGACCCAGGGAAAACTTCTTCTACTACCCCAAGAGGCCAATGTAATGGAGGCATATTTTAAGTTAAAATAACTACGACAGTACCGACAGTAATAGGGTTCGATGGAGTGTTCCATTTCTGACGTGACTGTAGCGTTTGTAAATAGTCTGTCCTCCAACGCTTCCGAAACGATTGAACAAGTTTACCCAATAAGGCATGACGCAAGAGAAGATGTGGTCGATCTTCCTCTATTTCAAAGGCGGGTAAGTATTTTAACGGTGTAACATTCAAAAAAGCGCTGGAGTCAGTGCAAGCGTCTCCGAGGGATCACTAGACAAGGATCTACAAAGAGGATGCGTATTGATTACGGCCTCGACTTGAGTGAGCACAGTGATCAGCTCTTCAAACGTAAAGTGTTTGGAATGCAAAAAATAATGTAGTTTGGAAAGGTTACGACGAGCTCCGGCGTAATTCATACCGTTGTCCGAATACATTCGAGATACGGAACCCCGACGCGACAAAAATCTTTTAAATGCAGCCATGAAGCATGGCGTAATCACCAGCTAATTCTATATGGACGGCGCGAGTCGTCATACAAACAAAAAGACAAACATAAGCTTTCATGGAGCGTATACCACAACCACGAGAAACTGTTACCCTGAAGGGGCCACCGTAATCTGTACCCGTGTGTACGAACGGTTTAGCAGCCTGAACAACACGACAAGGACGATGATCGGCCATTGACTTCGGGCGAAGATTGAAACACGGAATACATCTATGAACTATCGAACGAATCAAATTGCGTGCGGAGAGAATCCAGTATTTCTGGCGCAAAATCGACATTAATAAGTCTGGACCAGCGTGACAATTCACCCTATGGTGATATTCAACTAAAAGATCAACGATATGATCCATGCGCGGGAGAACTATAGGATGCATTTGAGCGTACTCTAATGCGGACTGGCTCAAACGACCACCAACTCGAATGAGGCCATCCTTCAAAAAAGGTTTCAAATGTTTATTTAATTCCAAATTTCTAATTTCAGACGAAAAATAAAATCGATGCAGTTCACGAAGCACGATTAACTCAGCCTTGTTTAATTCAAAGGCGGTAACACGCTCGCGACGAGGCATGATATTAAAAAATCGACAAATAAAAACACCACTACGTAAAAGAATCGACCACGATGAAACACGGCTAACCAACTCTAAGGTCCGTATTCCAGAACGTTTCTCAATACTCGATCAACGCTTAAGACTAGATTTTGCCTTATAAAATCTACTCTCAAGTGTTTCTTGGGTGTTGATAAACGTTCTGGAATACGGCCCTAAGATAGGCAATTTTTCGAGCGGTGCGGTAGTAACCAAAGAAGTTTTCTTTTCCTCTGGCGGCGTGGACACAGTGGCGGGGTTGAAAGGACCAACAGGCCATTCATCAGGCGGGGCCTGGTACCAGGAAGAGCCATGGAACCACAACGGACGATCCAAAATCTGTGCAGGTGTTAACCCACGAGACAAACAATCGGCGGGGTTGGCCGTACCTGAGACGTGATAAAAGTTTTGCGGCGCCAATTCCGACTGAATTTTTGCCACCCTATTTGCGACAAATGTATCCCAACGATGGGGCGAAGAATGTGTCCACCACAAAGCGACGGTCGAGTCCGAGAATGCGAAAATTCTATCTATATTGATGCGTTGAAATCGACGATCTGATTCGCGAACACCAATACAAAGAAGCATTTGTCTAATGTCGGCTGAAAGCGCGACAGCGAATAAGCGAAAGTTAACTATAATTTCGAACAAATTACCTTGGAGATTTTGACCACTGTGCTGTCGTTTACCGAAACATTCGAACTAGTTTTAGCGCTGCCATCTAAAACAACGCGCAACTTGGTGGTCAGCTTATCCTCGCGGACAACCCGACGGTGCGGTATGGCATACGAAGGAGCGTGCTTCGTTTTTTCGGTTTCGGGAGGCGCGGGTGAAATGAAACCTTTATCCAAATATTCCACTATTACGCTATCGTAAGCCTCCTTCAACTTTGGAGATGTCTGCATTTTCCGTTCTAAACAAAAAAAGCGTTTTTCGGCTGACTGAAACGAATCTCCAAGCGAATTAACATCACCCTTAAAGGGGAGCGCGACAACATAACGACCATCACCATCGCGAGTAGTCGTGCGACTATAAAACTCTTCACAAAGTTTATCATCCGGGCTGACAATAGGAGGGACGTTCACCTCTTCTATCTCCAAGAATTCACGGACAGCGGAGTCCAGCGGCTCGACAGCGCAACAATTTGACACTGTCGAGTTACAATAAAAACAAGCGGGTGCGGAACCAACAATAACAAAACCAAGAACCGTCTCTAAAGCGAGCGGCGCGGGGTGCGATGCGTGACCTTGAACCTTATGCTGCAACAGGAGGTGCGGGAAAATCGAAGCGCCAACTAACAAATCAATATCTCCTGGAACGGTGTAAGTATCATCGTCCAAAGGCAAATCTCTAAAATTAGTCAATAATGAGGTATTGACTGCGACAGTCGGTAAAAATTCGGTAACCTTATCGACGACTAGCGCATCCATCGAAAAACTAACATTAAAATCAAAACGCGAGTGGAATTTAATCCATACAGAACCTTGAACGGCTTTAGTGGAACCCCCAATACCTTTCACAATATTACAGGCGGGGCTGTTATTTATATGCAAACCAAGACGACTACAACAATTTTTACTAATAAAATTACTTTGAGAAGCACTATCTAAAAGTGCGCGAACACTATGTCCCCTACCATACGGATCGTAAGCAACAATTCGAGCGATTGCCAGAAGTACCGTAGTAGGGCTTGTGTGCAAACTTGATAGCGAGCACAAAGCGACATCGTTCGCGGATGCGATCATTAGGCGCGGACGGGGACGAAAACACGCGAGAGCGCTCCCAGTAGCGACTCAATGGCGCGGGCAGCTGTGACGTCACAGCGGGCGGACGGTTAGTCACGAAGTTCGCGCAGCCGGAATCGACGGACGAACTACCGGACATGGTGGGTGCACTGCCAACTACGAGCGAATTACTACCATTAACGCGCGAGGCACCAACTGAGTTTAAATTGGACGCGGCATTATTGTTTTCGAAGTGTAATAATGAATGGTGTCTACCATTACACTTGCGACAAAAATGATTCGAATTACAGAATGAAACACGTTGCCTCCCACTGAGACAATTGATACATAAAATACTAGAACGAACAAATTTATAGCGATCGCTAGGAGTGAGTTTATTGAACTCCGAGCATTTATAAAGTTGGTCATGGTGAAAGAAAGAACAATTTTTCGAATGCAACACTTGCGATTGCGAAGTTGTGGGTTCAAAATTAACAAAAGAGTGCGTGGACTACGATTAGTCGGACTATTTTTCGCTACTCCGTGGTTTAACGAAGTTCGTTGCAATTCGAATATGTTGACGAACGAAAGTTTCTAAATCGTCGAACTTAGGTATTTGATGGCCACGTCTATCCATTTCAAATAAGCGAACGGTTTCGGAATCTAATTTCTTTAAACCGATATACAAAAACAAAAAGTCACAGAGGTCATTGACCTTGAGATTCTTTAGGGCGCGAACAGCTGAAAATATCTTAGAATTTTTCTAAGTCGTGTTCATTACACGATGAGCTATTTTTCAAATTAAATATTTGATCCAAATAAGCGGTTGTTACTAAGCGTTTGTCTTCGTATTTGACCTTCAAAGTATTCAAAATCAAACTATAATTTTCGGCGCAAAGCGTTATTCCGGAATAAACGGTTTTTGCTTTCCCGATTAGTTTACTAACTAAGTAATGTAATTTTTCGTGATCCGATAACGAATTATTATTATGGATCGTATTTTCGAAACTAGCGAAAAACAAAGGCCCGGCTTTCGAATCGGTGACTACTACGGGCACGGGCGCTTGCAATGACTTAGCGACACGTTTTATGCGACAAATTAAATCTACGAAAGATGACATGGCGTCGTAACTTAATAAGAAATCGGGATATAATTTTAATTCAAGCAAGTTAATTTTATCGAGAACATTTTCGAAATCTAAGCGCAAAGTATCTACGGTTTCGATCGAGGATAAAACAATTCTTTTATTGATTCATCTGCGATCCTCGATGAATAATCACAAATTAATTGCATACGCTTAAAAAGCTTCTTAGCGTGTGTAATGTATCATTTTTTACTTACTTTTTTTAATTAAATTTTTCATTATTCATTCTCTCAAATTATCTGCATGACCATTATTTGTAGCATTCATAGGCCTTGATAATTCAAGAGTTTTTATGCTCTCTTAATGTTTGTTTACCTTTTGTAATTTTTAATGTCAGTTAATGACAAGCCTAGATTTTATTTTTAATTTATTGTTAGAGCTGCCAGTAGGTTAGGTTGTATAGATGTTAGACCTTGTTATAAATTTAAATTCTAAATTTGTATTCTAATATTGTTTAAATTTTGAAATGCTTTGAAAAAGAAGGAAGCCGGGGCCGTCAGATGAGTCTACTTTTGGTGCTCACCTTGAGAGGAGGTGCTGGGAATAAGTGCTGAGTGTGAGGGTTGTGTTGTGTGTTCTTAACCGGCTCTGTGAAAGATGCCGACCGCTCGTCAGTTTCAGCCCTCTACCTGCCCGAGTTCGCGACCAGTTTTCTCCGAGGTCGGTGACGTGGAGGCCTTGAGGGGATTTGAGGCCCCCTTCTCAGCGACGTGGAGGCCTACTAGAGGCCCCCCTTCCTAGCGACGTGGAGGCCTACTCGAGGCCCCATCTTAGCGGCTGTTCTTGAAGAAACAAGACTTTAATTTACTCCCGGCTTTCCTTGGTTTATTTTCTTAACATTTTGATATTATATTAAATCAACTTTACCTTTTCTTCTTTTTTTTCTTTTACTTTTCGTTTTAAGCCAGGACTCCTCCAGTCCTGGTGACAGTTTCCTCCTAAACTTTACTTTTTCCCCTCCCGGAAAGTAGTAACGTTACACGTGTAATAGTTTTAACTCCGGAATCTCTTTCGGAGGCATTGTTAAAACAAAACAACTTTAGCTACCTACAGTGCAAAACTAACGAACGATCAAAATGGCAGCGGTTGTAAGCAGCGAGACGCGACGCGAACGAGCCTTTTGAACCTACTTGCGCGCGCGGGCCTAGGTACCTGCCCGCGGGGTCTACCTATTACTATGCGGTGCAGTCGAAATTACCAACTATTTAGTACCTACCTATGCGAAAAACAGTAGGTAAGTATGCGTTTATTCCCTAATGGAATAAAACTATTATCTATGCGTGTCTCTGCTCGATGACTGACTGATAGACAATTAAACAAATACACATACTCACTCATAACACACACACATACCCACAGACACTCACACACACACATACATACAACACACAAACACTACATGTTTTTCATATTATTTTTAGAGTCTTAACTGTGCATGTATGTAAATTGTTTCAATATTGTAATCAAATTGTTGTTCGGATGTGGGCGTAGATATACATTGTTATTTGTTTCAAAAAAAAAAAAGCAATCTATATTAAAAAATTACGTGTGACTCACTTATCTATCAACGCCTAAGCGACACACTTGCACCTAGAAACTTGACCCATTAATAAAGTCTTGCCGCCCACTTCACTCAAAAAATTAGGGATAAGCAGTTGTATAGAAGTTCGTCATTTTCAAAGTTAGAAACATAAAACCACGTATTTTTGGTTATAAACAAATGGTTACTTAATTTAAAAAAATATACCTGTAAATTAGAGGTTCCAAGTTTATATAGGAGATTCTTGTTTTTTAAAGCTTACACTAAATTAGCTTACTCTACACCAAATTTCGCATACTTACTTATGATAAAAAAAATAAACACGTGTCTCAGAATTCTTCAAATTACTACCCAAAAGGGTCCGAGACTACCAGGACTTTAATTATTCGGGCTAATTAGTGTCTAGCACATAAGACCTTTTAGCCTTTTTGTAACCACCTCACCTCACTTTTGCAGGAATTGCCATACGCCTATATAATAAAATTCCTTTAGACATTATGAACCTGCCGTTACATAAATTTAAGGCGGAAATTAAGACGCACCTCTTGAAAAGGGCTTATTACACAATTAATGATTATTTTAATGATAAAAATAAATGGAAATGAGTTGCTTGCTCTTCGCTCGAGCTATTTAGGATTCGAATGAATCTTGTGTTATTTTGTACTTGTCTTGAATCTGCATATATGTTATATTTTTACATTTCTACATTGTAGTAGTCCGATTCCGATCCAATCGTGTGGTAGTCCGAGACTACCAGGACTTTAATTGGTCGTGCTAATTAGTGTCTAGCACATAAGACCTTTTAGCCTTTTTGCTACCACCACACTAAAAAGGCAACGGGTACAAAATTTCTTCCAAATTTAACATCTAAAATTGACACATTTTATTAAATTTAAATTTCCGTGCTTCGGAAGGCACGTTAAGCCTTTGGTCCCGGTTGCCAGTAAAATGGCAGTCGTTAAGCCTGGTTGAAGGCCTTATGGTCGGTTTGAAAACTTTCAACAGCAGGTCGCCACAGCCTGCACCTGTCCATTTCAACACGGCAATTGGCTCACCACCTATTACATGGGACAAAAATTTATACGGTGAAATGCGGGCGTATAGTATGCCTCTGCCTACCCCTTCGGGGATAAAGGCGTGACAATATGTATGTATGAACATTGTGAATAATTTGAAACGTCAGACAACTAAAGGTTTCTAAATTGGCTGCGTTTAGTTCCGATAATAACTAATATACGAATATGTAATTTAAGTTTGTTATTTTGTGAGCACAAAGTAGAGTTATTTATTATTTTGAAATTGACATGATAGTTGCTGTGCAGTTTTTGGGTATGTCATGCTCGCCACAGTGTCCTGGCAGTGACAGCGTATGTATCGGGTCGCCTTATTCCCTATAATACGGTTGAGTAAGGCGATGGCTAATATATACGTCATACCCATGAACGGGTGCCGTCTGTTGGGACTGGTCAGCTCATAGCGGTTATAGCAATTATTATAAATAATATTATTTAAATTTAAGGCAAACTAAGTTTAGTCGACTGTACTCACATAAATCCAAAGGAACAATGTAAGTGTAATTTTAATTTTGTAAGCAACACCTATATTTTAAAAGAGCATCCATTGACTTTCTTGCTAGATTCTTCTTAAAGTGTAGGCTGGTCTTAGAACTGGCTACTAGAATAGCTCTAATTTTGACATGATTTTAAACATAACATTGATTTTATTTTGTATAAATTCATTACTATATAATTGGTCAAACATCATGTCATCATCAAACTAATGTAATTACTGGCGATTAGAAAAGAGTGGCCATGAGTTTTATTGCCAGGTTCTTCCTCTGGCTCTACCTATTGCTTTGCGAATCTGGCAGTAAATGTAAATGTAGAAGCAATAATCTTGACGTTCATAAGTGTTACTTTGTGACCTACATGAATAAAGATATTTCATTCATTCATAAAAAGGCAACGGGTTCAAAATTTCTTCCAAATTTAACATCTTAAATAGACACATTTTATTAAATTTATTCGGCCCTTTAGACCCACCCCAGTTCCGTGCTTCGGAAGGCACGTTAAGCCGTTGGTCCCGGTTGCCAAAAAAATGGCAGTTAAAAACTTTCAACAGCAGGTCGCCACAGCCTGCGTCTGTCCATTTTAACACGGCAATGGGCTCACGAGCTATTACGTGGGACAGGAATACACATGATGAAAAGTGGGCATACAATATGAATGCATCTGCCACCCCTTCGGGGATAAGGCGTGATAAATAAATAAAAATGAAAGTTTAAATGAAATTTTTTTAATAATAATTTGTAATTTTTGAATAATTATTGAATAATATGAGCAAGGGTTAGAAAAGTGAGGGAAGGATTGTTGTAACGGGAGTTTAAAGTAAGTAAAGTATATCACCGACAAAGTTGGGAGTCACTACCTATATTCATAAAATTACTGGTTGACTCAATTATCCATCAAAGTCCAACCGAAACCCTTACACTTATAAATTTGGATGTTTTTGAATAAGCCGCTCCTATAATTTAGGCATAATAGAGGATTTTGGAAATTTCACCTTTATGCTGAACGGTTGTATGAAAGTTCTTCATTTATAAAGTCAGAGTACAATATACAAGTAAAACAGAGAATGAAAGGTTGAATGAAAATATTTGAACAGTAATTACAGGTGTGTTAGAGGTGTGGAGAGGACAGGAGGGTTTCGCAACGATATTTCGAAGCATGTATGTTACGGGTTAGAAGTAGTTCGAAGTAGTTATAAAAGGGCAAGTCTATAATAATAAAATTACAGCTGACTCACTCAACTATCCAGCCCAGCCGAAATCCTGACACATACGAACTTGAAATTTTTTGCATGAGCTACTCTTATCTTGTAGGCACTCACTAGAAAAGGAGTTTTCAAAATTCTACTACTAAGGCGGTAAAATAAAATCAGTTATAGGAAGTTCCACATTTTCATAATTAGAAACATGCAATAATGTACCTACACGTGCTTCTGGTTTTAAATAAATGGACACGTGAATCGCGGTTTTGCAAAATTTTACTTATAATCATTATTACTTATACGTATATACAATAGAAGTTGTAAGTTTACAGGTAAAATTCTTCACGGAATTTGGTGTTACTGTGGAGGAACGGCTGGAGATGTTCCTCAGACACAAAGGGATGATCCTCCGACCAGGCAAGGTGATCGCGCCTGGTAGGCCGCGGCCCAACGGTTGATGTTGGGCTGTTGCACATATCATTCTTCAGCGCGAGAACTCATATATCGCGTTGTAGGATTCTTAGTATCGATGTAGTTCGATAGCTTTACGCTATGTGGCGCTGGTCGCCACAGTTACTATCTTCGAAAAACAGTAACACCAAATTCCGTACATCTACTTCTAATTACAAAAAATACATGTGTTAGTAGTGGAACACGTAGAAGTATGTCACGGCTGCAACTGGGGGGCACAGTTAGTAGTAAAATAAGCAAATAAAATACCAATTTGTATAAACACAGACTGACGTTAGGTATTATCTTAGGTCCGTGTTCAAGAACGTTTCTCAATACTCAAACAACGCTTGAGGCTGGATTTTGCCTTATGAAATCTACTCTCAATGTCGTCGATTGAGTATTGGGTAACGTTCTGGAATACGGACCTTAAACTGTTAATTTCTTAGGAACGCGACACTTACTAGTGTCTCTAAATGTACAGTTTTTTTCAGTTTGTACTACTATCGATTTAAATAGACATCGTTGCTTTTCGCATTTTTTATAACACAAAAATATTCAATTTATCTTTCTTGTTAGTGATATAATAAATAAGTATGAAGATAATGCCAAACATATCGACACGAGACTGGATCGAGTCAAATTTAGGATAATTTACCCCTTAGGTACACGATATGTAATATTTTTATAAAGTCCCAAATAACTAGAAAATATATTCTTCCCTTGTGAGTACCTTTCTACCGACACTGACGAGAATTTTATACCCTTTCAATGCGTTAGCTAGCTGTCAAGCTTCCGGCGCAACGTACCACAAAGGTTGTTGTGCCCCACGAGACAACCCGTAGGTTGAAAGTAATGTATCAGTTTAGTAAAGTAAATATATTTAAGAGAAAACGTGGCGGAGACTTGAAAATTTGTTATTTGAAGAAACTATATCTCTGGGAGTGCTTGGTCTCAAATAGCGACAAAATAACTACAGTTAAAGTTATAAATCAGGGTGCAGCTCGCGCCTTTATTTCCCTGTATTATTTGACCAAAATAAAATATTATTTTAGGCCAGTATTTGAGCAAATTAAAATGTTATTTTTTATTAAAATTTTTACCTACAAGGATTAACCTAAAAGTCAATTTTGTTTAATAAGCTTCTGTTAGTTTATTTGTATATCAATCACGCCTCACCCCTGAAGGAATAATAATGAATAATATTGATTTCATTTTGTAAGAACACATTAAAATCATTATTAATGATGCCATGGGTTAGTAGAATCATCACAAAATAATTTAGGCGTTTTATAAATAATCGTATTATTACTAAATGACAAAAGTTCGTCCGTCCATTGCGTATTTGACTGATATAAATGGTTTTTTTGTCTTCAGGTGATACCTCATTGATTTTTTAAACTAAGCGACAATCAGGTAACTATGACAATGTAAACAAATAAATCACGAGAGTGGTTTAATGGTTCAGCTCCAATATTCTTGACTAAATGAAAATAAAACTAAATGTATCAAATTTACTCTGCTGCCAAATGTAAAAAAAGTTGCAGCCAATGTTCAACTGAATGCACGAGTGTTAGGTTTTGTGGAATCAACTATTTTCCTAAGTAAAACTATTGATTCCAAATTGCAGTGGGACCCACGCATAGAAAAGACGGCCTCTAGGTTAAGTTTGACTGCGTACGCTGTAAAAAAGACCAAGACTCTAACAGATGTGGATACGGCTAGAATTGCTTACGTCACCTATTTCATAGCATTATGTCTTACGGTGTTCTCCTCTGGAGGAGTGCTGCGGATTTAAATAATATTCTTAGAAATGGTCTATACTAAATACAGCCATTTTATTTTCTTTTTTAAGTCCATTGCAATGTTGTAATAGACAGACACAGATTGTTAGGCTACCTGCTGCCAAGTCTTTTCAAGCCACCCATAAAGCCTTTACGACTTGATTTGATTTACGACTTCCATGTTACTGGCACTGGGACCAACAGCTTATCATGCATTCCGAAGCACGGAAACGCTCATAAATAGAAATACCACAAAGCGGTCATCCACCCGTAACCAGCCATAGCAAAAGTTGCTTAACGCAATTATCGTTTACAATGAGCAATAAAAATGGAATTTAGACCACATCTGTAAAATTATATGTGTTTAAGATAAACTTTTACCGTACCAATGTGCTGTGTTGTATACACATAACAAGTCTTCACATACAAACAGAGCAAGCTATTATACGCTAAAGTAACTTCGATACTTTAGCAATAAATTCACTGTATTTGGTACACAAATATTCGAACGGTCCTTGTTATAAAAGTTAAGTAAGTTTCGTCGAGCGTTTGGTCGTATGAACATTTTGCAGAGTTCTAACATAATTGTTAATGTGCCGTTTCACTGTACATTTACTTTTATTTCATATTACTTTCCTGTATAAAGTAAATACAGGTGTTTACAAGTGCCATTTACATGTTTGTTAACAGTGAACACGCTCTTCATATCCTTATGTACCTATCTACCTGTTATTTCAGTATAGCGAGCTTCTATTACTTT
The DNA here is from genome assembly GCA_948477245.1 of Thumatha senex. NCBI lineage: Eukaryota > Metazoa > Arthropoda > Insecta > Lepidoptera > Erebidae > Thumatha > Thumatha senex. Next base: position 726,093 of record OX419733.1, on the reverse strand, counting down.
AAATAATATTATTGTTTCGGATGCTACTAGACGTAACATTATAAGCGGTTACCTGTGATATTTTACTTTTATTCTCATGAATTGTGACAGAGATCTTTTTGTTAACAGTGTCAATCGTGTCTTGATTGCACTTGAATAACCATGTATCGAGTCACCTTGTTTATAAACAAACTATGTTACTAACAAACAGTAGTTTTTACTGCCAAATATTACATTATTAACATCATATAAGTTACATTATCATTATCAAATAGCGCTCTTGGTCCCGCGGACTCAGTGTTCTGTAAAGGATCACAGCGTTAAGCAACTTTCACTATGGCTGGTTCTCGGATAGGTGACCACTTTGAGGCATTTACATTTGCGAGCGTTTCCGTGCTTCTGAAAGCACGTTGAGCCTTTGGTCCCGGTTGCCAGTAACATGGCAGTCGTTAAGCCCAGTTGAAGGCCTTATGGGCAGCTTGAAAAATTTCAACAGCAGTTTGCCACAACCTACGCCTGTCCATTTCAACACGGCAATGGGCTCACCACCTGTTACGTGGGACAAAAGTGCATACGGTGAAAAGTGGGCTTATAATATGCCTCTGCCTACCCCTTCAGGAATAAAGGCGTGACAATATGTGTGTATGTATGTATTATTATCAATAAATATTTATATTTATCTTCTTATTATGTTATTTTCTAACGTTTGCGGTGAATACTCATTCTTTATGTACAGGTCTTCATGCGAAATAATATTTATCGAGTCCAACTGCGATCACAGGCACTGCAACGAATAAGTGTAGATAAGTAAATATTATTTATCAAGTATTATAATAAATCAAGGCCCGAGTATTATTACAAGTACCTTCTGTTGGGACACTAATTTAGTGAAAATTTTTCGAGAACATTCTCTACAAACCTACACTCATGCAAATCCTTTAAAACCCGTCTCTATTAGAGGTACCCCAACGTCGCTCGTAGCTTTGCAGGCTATATTTAGACATTTTAAAACTTCGCCGTATTCATAATCTGCAGAAGCCTAGCCTCTACACAACTTCAAACGCATAAACTACATTTGATCACTTAAACTATACGTGTCTGGCACTTTAGTCGTATACAACAAATCACAACTCATTACTATTACAATTTTAGAATTAAATTCATTTCTATTTAGTTTTAGATGTAATCCGGTAAGGGTATCAGGAGATCCAACCAAATTGTTTTATTTATTTATTCTGATTAGATTCTAATTTGAATGAATTGTGCAAATTTTTGTGAAAATTATTTCGTAATTAGTTGTTTAAAGCCTATCAGAAAACTGTTGTATGGTTATTGTTAAGTGAATAATATTAATAATAATTAAAATAAATAATAATAAACAAAAGAATGAACTCAGCTAGTTTTCAGGCTTATACTGAGATATTTTGATCATCTTCCAATGGCTTAGTGTATAGGCTGGTTGACTCGTGAACTTCTTTATGTAGAATATGATGGTTTAAAATTTAGAAAAAAAAGTTGTAACATTTTACCATAATCTGTACGTACCAAGTAGTAAAATAATGCCTTAGCAAAGAAATAATTAGGTATCGGCTTTCAACAAACTCCCAGCAAAGTTTTAACAAAGTCAATAAAGAGACAAATACCAACAAAAGGGATTGAAGTTCTTTATACTGTAGCAAGTTGGATGGATAATTTAATTAAGTATAAGTAATGAAAAATGTTAATTGAGTAAAATTATACAAATAGAAATCAATAGTCACACTAATAGAAAACATACAAATACGTTTTTACCATAAGCATTTGGTTCGCAATGAACAAAAGAAATTGAATTGGTGTAGTTGAAAATTCGTATATTTTGAGGAGGTTGAAGATACAGTAACTTACTATGCAGTCTGCAAGGCGTAATGGTTGTGTGTAACTGAAATTTGCAGTGATTGGGTGTGCGCATATGACAGGTAGGTGATATAGGTGAGTGAGGTGAGGGTTTAATTAGACGAATGATTGGTGGAATATATGACTTAATACAATTTAGAGATAATTTCTTGTAGATAGAGTCGTAATGTTGACAGCAGTAAAAATCGACGTCAACATCCATTTAATGATGCAAATATCTCAATTCAAAAATACCGATACAGAAAGATAGCACTTTAGTGGACAATATTACATTTGGTAGTTATATATACAGACAGTATTGTTCTGAATCGCCGCCACCGACCCCAACGAGTCATGGAAAGGTCTATCAATCAACATCAAATTGCAATCTCTCAGAGGCGCACTTGGCCACATGAACAATTCATCAAAATAAGTCGGTTCATAGCAATTCGCAAACAAAAGAGAATTTAGAAAAAGTGAGAAAATATCAAATTAACTTTAGTGGAAAGTTGGAAATGCTGGCGATAATTGCGTGCATGACATAATCGAGAAGCGATGGAAATCTATAGGTATATATTATAATATTATACATGAAATGGTGTTAAAGGCAGGATTACATAGTCTGAAGAAAATGTGTTCTGTTTACAAAAATAATGAAAACTTGTGTAGTAATAACTATCGAACACTCTCCTTTATATCATTCAAATCAGCTGTTGCTCTTCGCAAACATTTTTTTTATTTTCACCTGAGTCAAACATCGTGGGAATTCTATTTAATCAATCAACATCTACAACAATTTGCATTGAATTCAGATGAGAAATGCAAGCTGTAGGAATGATCAAACACACACTGACACACACACACAAATTTGACCATCGGGTTTTAAGAACTTTAATCTTTACAGTGCCTATTGTTAACTATATGTGCCTAGTGTTGTCTATTAAATACAAATATTCACTACCTAAATTACAGATTTATGTGTGAATGGGCAAACTGGTAGGGTTCGACCTCGGTGTACGTATGTCAACCAAAGCGAAAACCTTTTAGAAAAAGGCTGGTCAACCCTTAACCGGCGAGCGTGTATGAAAACCCTCATAAAAGTAGAAGAAGCGAAAATGGTATGTCAAGATCGTAGCAAGTGGAAAACCATAGTCTCTGCCTACCTCGATGGGAAACAGGCATGATAATATGTATGTATGTATGTAAATAACACTCCTCCAAAAATCCGATCAGGAATTAACATAATTTTTCGTTACACAAAGCAAAAATGTAATTTATGCGTCAATAAACTCTAAATGGCTTTTCAAATCCATATTTCGTGTATTGCCGGCATTACTCTTTTATGACTTTCTACAAAAACATTTGAACTACAATATCGCTATTATTTTACTATTTAATAGTCAGTCTTACTGCTTATAATATTAGAGGCAAATATTGAACGACAGGATGGCAGTCTTGGATATGAGAGTCTATTCAAGATTTCGAGGTAGAGGTAAAATGTGCCAACTTCCTCATAAAAGATCTATTATGTGTCTGATATTTTATACATTTATTTGAAGGGAAATATGCTTACTGTTTTGTATGAGTCAAAATATTTGTTAGACAATTTTCATTAAAGGGGTTAAATAAAGCAAAAAAAAGGGAAGTAGGTATGTGACATGTGATGTGTACAATTATGACAGAATATTGTTTGGCGTGTGGATCGATGCTATGCACCATATTCTCCGATAAGAATCGGCTTTTGTGTACATACCAGAGTAACTTAAATCACCCTGGATTAGAAAATAACCCTGCCAAAACTATCAAGCAAAACATTGAATTGCAAACCTATTTTGACGACACTCCCGGCTACACCTGGATATGGCTTTCCTCGAAATCGTTTGCAACGACTACAACTACAACATTATTTAAAGATGCAACTGTGGCTTCGCGACATGCTTCTGGAGCATCATCACATTATCGCTGAAGGAGCTAATAAATGTCCTCCACCCCTCGCTACTCAATAGTTACTCCGATTCATTGAACCAGGACTTGACTTTTAGACACCTACGCAGGACAGTGTTTTAGTATGTGATTCGATACAGATTTTTTTTGTCTTAGTAGCCATGCTCGGTAAGTACCTAGGTCAATTGCTAAGTGATGCCGTCTTTCCTCCATCTCACGCTTCCAAATCGGAAGAACGATACCGAACAATAGCATATTAAAAAATAATAGCATAGATGTATTCGGTAATATTATCTACATTACCGTGGCTCCCAGTGCGAGAAGATTTTATGTTATGTCAACGAAAATGTAGATTTTTTATTTTTTTATACCACTGAGGTGGCAGACAAGCATACGGCCCACCTGATGAAAAGTGGTCACCGTAGCCTATGGACGTTTGCAACACCAGAGGTGCAGCACTCGCGCTGTCAACCCTTTAAAAACCTTCTTAGACCTCTTTTGAAGAACCCCATACTGTAGACGTTCGGGAAAACCTAGGCAGGGAGCTCATTGCACAACCTAAGCGTACGCAAAATAAAGCCTATATTGAACCTAACCGTATGTGAGCGCTCCGGACCTAAAGTGTGAGGGTGAACACCCTGTCAATGGCGAGCGGTGCGATGATAGAAGGTAGCTGTGGGCATCATGTTAAACAATTCCTCAGAGGACAGACCATTGCACAGGCGCTAGAACACACATAAGGAGAAGAAGTCTCTCCTATCACGAAGGAGTTCAACACCGCCTGCTAGTAGAGGATCGATGATAATTCTCATAGCACGCCTTTCTACCGAGTCAAAAGGTCGGTATTCAGGTGCACCAGCCCAAAGGTGACAGCAGTACTCCATGTGTGGCCGCACTTGCGACTTATAGAGGAGCAGTGTTCGCTCCGAAGTGAAGTACTGCCGCGCTCTGTTCGGCACACTGAGCTTTTTGGACGCCAGCTTCGCCTTGTCCTCCAAATGACTACGGTATTGGACGTCACTAGAAATTTCAACACCAAGGATCCCAATACTAGTAGAGATGGAGAGAGGTGTGCCCTGGAATTGTAGTCTACTTAATGTAACTCTACATTTTATTTTATATCCAATCTAATTTATATCAAAAAGCTACCTTTATCAAACCAGTTCATTTCTTTTATTAAATATTTCAAAGTTCTTATAACGCACCTGCCAAAGGTGGTGTGGATTTAAAGCAAGGTCGTAGCAATATTAATTTTCGATATATTAACATATTTTTCTTTGAATTCAGTCTTTGTTTACCCATTACTATTCAAACAACACAATAGGCACTCTTTGATCTTTTTGTCTACGTAATACAAAGCTTTATAGAATAAGTAGATATTTTTGTTTTTATACATTGCGCTTTTATAAATACATTTAAATAGAAGTGTTCCCACATACAATCACCTTTTTTATATTTTGGTCTCTAAATCTTTTTATAATATTTGATATTATACTTACATCGTTATTACTAACTAACTTTCTTATAATGCACATATTTTGTTGTTTCTTTGTCTGTTAATCTCTATTCAGTCACAAACTACATTCAACTGCATAAAATTATTTTTTATGTATATTATGCCAAAGATTTTTTTATTTCTAACCATTACATTATTTTATTTTATAAGTAACCTTACGATTTTCCAAGTTCTCTGCAGCAACTTCGAATTTCTATTTATGATTATCCACTAACACTTACTCAAACCAAATAGTTGTTACATCACACACTATACACCCAATTTGTCTGCTACGTATGTGTACTACAATTTATCCGTAAAGGTAAAAATACTCTTAAATATGGTACCTATAAAAGTTATTGAGCTATAAAAGCTATAAAAGTTATTGAATATCTAGTCTAAAACATATGATTCTCTGTAATCAACGTCAGGTAAAACTAACTTCGCACCTGACGCGGCCGTAGAAACTTTCTCAACTAGCAGAACAACTTCCCGGAACTTTATTATTTAACTTAATTAAAATCTATCGGTGCATGTTGACAGTTAGAACTGTTAGTTTTACCATTTTACAGTTAGTACTAGAAGCACATAGAACTTGTAAAAAAATTTTGACTTTTACCTACTTCACATAAGAATGTTTATTTATTACCTTTGTTTCTCAGATTGTGATATCTATTCTTTTGAGAATTGGACTTAGTTAAAAGTATGTCACTCAGTCAAAGTTATCACACCGAAGATTCAAGTATGTAACTAATTTATGAAGAGGTCAACAAAAAGAGTCTTTGGCTTATCAGTTACGAAATGCGAGATTGGGGCTAGTCCTCCGTCACCAGTGTAGTGAGACAAATGACAATTATCCATCGGCGGTGAAATCGTTCTCCTTCCTCTCCGTTTGTCTGTATCTCATACTGTTCAGAAAGTACGTGGAAGGACATCTAATGACCATTATTATATTGGCTCACTTCACTCTTGTGCGGGTAGCAGTAATTGAGTTTATATTAATGTGACGCCGTATAACCTAATTAAAGGAATGAATTAGGGCTCTGTTTATTACACCATTGAATACACATATTCTTATTAGGATAATCAATAAGGAAATTGAAAAAAATGAAGTTGTTGATAAATTATATAAACCTGAATACTTTGAAATATGCTGTGTAAGGGATGTTGAGACAGGCCTATATATATGCTGCTGTTACCGGAATCCCTATAATACTAATTTTGAAAGTTTTGCGCAACAATTGGAAAAGCTATTGACATACATGTTCAATAAGAGGTGCATAATTTGTGGTGATTTTAATGTTGATGTCCTTAAGGAAAGTAAGACAGTATCTGAATTTATTTGCATTTTAAAGTGTTTCAACTTTGCGTACCTAATAAAAAGCATTACGTTTACTAGAAATGATATCCTTTCTTGTCTAGACAACTTTCTTACAAATTTACCCGATGAGTGCATAATACAATTCGCTGTGGATCATAATGGCCACTCGGACGGGCATGGTGTAATATTATGCGATATGATACTTGAAAAAAGCAATACAAAAAGCAGTACTGCAAAAAGCATAATTAAACGAAGTAAACGTATTTTTAACAAAAAAAGTAGGTTTTTATTCACAACAGCTGTGTCGGACAGAGAATGGAATGACCTGGGCATAAATGGTTTTTTAAAAGTTTTTACTAATGTTTTTCGTAAATGTCACAAGAGAAAAATAATTCAAATAAGGCCAGAAAATAGTATTTCAATTAAATGGATTACGAAGGGCATCAAAGTCTCAAGTAAAATGAAAAGAGTGCTTTCCGCGCATGGCCAAATTAAACCTTGTTTAAAAAAATACAAAACTAACTATAACCGTATTTACAGAAGAGTTATTAAGCATGCGAAAAAGCTAGCTATTGAGGAACATTTAAATTCAGCAAAAAATATTATCAAGGAGACGTGGAGACTAGTCAATGAATACACCAATAGAAATAGACTACAATGTGACAGGAACATCATATTACACATCGATAATCAAATTATAGACACCCCACGAGATGCCGCAGATTTGTTTGCTGAACATTTTGCATCAACGTTACAGCCTAGTAGGAAGGACAGGACTACAGCAATAAATTATCTTAAAGAGTCAACGGCCAGGGTGGAATCGGTCTTGACCTTCAGTCGAACAAGTCCAATTGAAATCACCAAAATAGTAGCCCAAATGCGAAATTCAACTTCAAGTGGATACGACGAAATACCAATTACGATTATCAAGGAAAACATCGATGTACTTGCATGTCCGTTTTCATGTTTTTATAACAAATGTTTAGAGGAATCAGTATTTCCAGATCAAATGAAAATCGCTAAAGTCATTCCAATATTCAAAAAGGGTTCTAAGTCTGATCCTAAAAATTATAGACCCATCTCATTACTGCCTACGTTGTCAAAACTGTTCGAAAGGATCATAAAAAGTAGACTCATGACCCACCTTAATTTAAGTAGAGTAATTAACAACAGGCAATTCGGATACCAAAAGGGTGTTGGAACTACAGATGAGAATACTCTAATATATGATATTGTTGGTAAAATGAATAAAAAAATGAAAGTAGCAGGGCTATTTATTGACCTAAGTTCAGCTTTCGATGCAATTGATCATGATATACTTCTGGGAAAACTAGAATACTACGGTATAAGAGGAGATTCCTTAGAACTAATGCACTCTTACCTTCATAACAGAAGAATGTATGTTGAATTGAAAAAGGTCGATGAGGAAAACAATGAAATAGTTTACACGTCTAAAATAAAAAGCATAAAACGAGGTGTGCCTCAAGGATCTATATTAGGGCCTATACTGTTTATCATATTTACAAATGACTTGATCAATTATATAAAAATTAAACAACCAGATGTGAAAATTACTGTTTTTGCAGATGACACTAATGTTGTTGTGGGTGCTAATAATTTAGATGACCTGTCTACATATATAAACAATATTTTAGTAGTTTTAAATGAATGGTTTACAGTTAACAATTTAATTATTAACACAAATAAAACAAATATCTTACTTTTCAAATCCACATGTAGAAATAATGACGCAATTGATATTATATTTAACAATAACAAAATTGAAATAGTTAACACTACAAAATTTCTAGGTGTAAACATAGATTCTCAACTGAATTGGAAAGACGAACTGGAATCACTTAATTCATCAATTTCTTCTGCATGTTATGCGTTAAGAAGTCTTAGAGATGAAATTAGTACCGGACAACTAAAGGCAGTTTATTTCGCGCTAGTAGAATCTAAGATACGATATAGTATAATGTGTTGGGGAAATAAATATGATTATAACATACAAAAGGCTTGTACACCATAGGCATTGCACGTTTTTGAATGTCCTTCAAAAACGTGCAATTAGAACCATTGTTCGAATTCCACAACGGGAGTCTTGCAAGGATCACTTTAAATTATTGGGCATATTAACAGTTCCCAGTTTATATATTTTGACAGTGTTAAGTAACTTTGCCAAGTACATTCATAAATATGAAACATCAAATGAGAGGGAGGTTAGAGAAGGAACAAGACGAAAGGTTATATTAAATAGAATAGCACCTAAATTGGATATAGTCAAACATTGCGCTACATATCAGGGTGTAGAATTATTCAACAGATTGCCAGCTTATCTAAAGGACTTAGTATATAAAAAATACACGTTTAAGGCGCAACTGAGGACTTTCTTGTTGGACAAATGTTTTTACTCTGTTGATGAACTGAATGTTGGTTTATAGAGATAGATGTAGAAGATTAAACTGGTTTTATCAACTTATTCAATAATTAAAGTAATTACATTTAAAAAAATTAATAGTTTATTTCAGAATACGGATTGAAAAATTTTCTCTAATGACATTATTTTGTAATCTTTGTAATATTTTGACATCTATGTATTTTGGGACCTTTAGGTTGATATTTGTAATTTGATTTAATATAATGTATTATATAAAATTATAGGCTAGGCTTATGTGAAATTTCAAACACAATATATATTGTAAATGAAATAAATAAATAAAAAATAATTATATAAAACTTCAACACCCACGCACACAATGCTTGTACATTGCTACGGGCGCGAACCCCCGTCACTCTCACAGGGCCTTTTGAACTAAGTTAGTCAAAGTCGAAAGCGATCTCCATAGCAGCGTCGCAAACGATTAAAAACACATTATCGACCTCTATGTAAGGAAAAGGATTATACATGGGTTAAGCTTTTGTAGATAAGCTAACCTAACCGCATCGGTGCGATGTCGAGGTCAGACTTGCAGATCTAGGGTGAACTTTCAACAAGTTTTCCAATATCAAAGTAAACGCTCGGTGTACGCGTCTGCTCATGAGATTATTTGAACACTAGTTTGCCTTGCTATTTTGAAACCTTATTATTATTTAACGTTATTATAAACTTTAACGTTATTCAATTTAGCAACTGGCTTGTTGATAGAAAGTAACGAATGGCCCAATACCCGCACAGGATTAATATTTTTTGTGTGGTAAGCACGGTGAATTTTGTGTGTTGGTGGTATGAGGCCTTACAGTGATGTTTGAAACGAATCAAGTTTCATCTGCAAGTGTTGCATCTGCTGATTGAGGTCATGGTGAAGACGATAGGCACTCTCACGTTCGAGTTTGATTTTCTTAATTAATCTTTTACCTATTTTTCAAATTTGACAGCTAAACAAAGCAACTTAGGAATATTGTAACTTATAACAGATTTAAAAGTTTATAAGCCTATTAGGTGAAAGGAATCTTTTCCGTGTTTTACGAAATAATGAACTTAGCACTACTAAAAGAGTTCCAATCTAAAGTTAAACAAAAGTTTGAAAACATTTAGATCGATACCGAACTTTGAACCTTTGTGTCTAATTTAAAGTTATACATCTCAAATGAGTGTTATTTAAACCATAAATGCTGAAAAATTAATAATTAAATATTCTTTGTTTACTTTTCAAGACTTTTCACAATATAAAGATTTTCACTTATTTGTATCGACGACATTTTGAACGCGACTGAACTGTGGCGAGGCGGTGAGAGTTTACTTCGAGACATTTTTGTGTGTATAAACACAAACATATCTCCTTTTCAATTAAAATGAAAGGTAACGTTGGTAATGCCTCACAACGTCAATATTACCTGGCATTTCTTAATTTCTGAATTCCGTACCTCAGATAACTCGAATGCATCTTCCACGTTGAATTTTTAATGTTTCTAAAGTTCAATAGTTTCACGCATAATAAGTGGATAGTAGTTGTGATCGCTGGTTCAACTTTGTGCTAATGACTATTTGACTGATCCGCGATGGGTTTCCACCATGTAACGCTCAATTCGATCATTCAATTGGTTATCTTCAATACCGATGGTAACGATTTAAAATTCTTCATTTGGAGAACTTTAATAAACACGATCTGATCTTGTCCCGTTTACTTACGGCATGCACCCAAATGAACGGACACCACACGGTTGCATCTTCATTTGTACACGTCGCGTTTCCTTTTTTTTAAATTATTTATTACAGGTAAAAACCCCATAGTTGTCAATTATAAATTTGCGATTCATAACTACATCATACAAACAATTAAAAGATATTTACTTTTACCACACATTAAAAAAAACTAACTATCTTCACGCTGCATCCCTGACGGGCTGCTGTTGAAATTTTCAAGCCGCACATAAGGCCTTCAACCAGGCTTAACGACTGCCATTTTACTGGCAACCGGGACCAACGGCTTAACGTGCCTTCCGAAGCACGGAAACGCTCGCAAATGTAAATGCCACAAAGTGGTCACCCATCCGAGGACCAGCCATAGTGAAAGTTGCGTAACTCAGTGATCGTTTACAGAACACTGAGACCGTGGGGCCACGAGCGCTTCTCTTCATTAAACATTAAATTTAAAAAATAAAATTATAATTACTATAATTAAAAACAATATACCTACAAATCAGTTTCAATGCAATAAGCTCTAAACAATGTTACTTTTACTATTTCATTGCACAGGCACAACATTGCCAGCATGTTGCTCCTGACGGTCAGAGACCGACGTTCGCGTTCGATGTCGTCATCGTTCCTAAGATTATCCGTGACTATATGACCTAAGCGCCTGAAACTCCCTACCCTCATCACCGGTGTTCCATCCAACGAAACCTGCAGGACCACACGTGGACCGTCTTTTGATTTAAAAACCAAAACGACTGTTTTTTTAACAATATATTTTAAGATATAGCTCTGTGCGTATTTTTCACACATCCATTCCAGTGCACAGATGGACTAAGCAGGACCATGTTCTCACAGCATACCCATTTATCCTAAGTACCTCTTGAAACATGGTCTAAGTCTTGATGAGAAGATGCTTAAAGTATCAGAAGTCTTTTGCTCACTTGATAAACATCGCTTTCATTGATTTAAAATAAGGTGAGTGATTACGTATTTTGCAAATGCAACTCTGTGTATTTACTTGCACAATTTACAGATACGCAAAGCTTGTTTAATCTCGCAAATAGATTTCAAACGAGTCACAAACTGGGAGTACCACAAAGTGAATTATTTTAGTGCTCGCATTTCAGAGATAGACGTTTGCAGTTATTTAATTTAGTAGTCGCCGCTTCGATTCCCTGGTTACATCGAACATAAAGTGCGCTGGATTAGGTGTTGCAGACATACGAGAAGATGAATACATATGGAAAACTTCATAGAAGAAGCGTTTTTACAAGAACTTTTATTTCATTTTAACTCTGTTTATTATTGTTGTTCTAATCTAAATTAATGATATTTGTTTATGTAAGAACATATAATTATGGTTAAAATTTGTTTACAAACAAGCTATATGCCCTAAAAGTTGGCGTTTTCTTTTCCTATTGCAATGTCTTCTTCACTAGATAAACATCCGCATAAAATATACTGCTGTTTTTCTTGAGTTGGCTTCATTGCCTTACTTTGCTATGGTCATACTGAAGGTATCCTCTTGCAGTCACTCAACACAAATTTGCGCTTCCTTCTGTATTCTTTAAAATATGGTTTTTGCTCCCTCTATAATACCAGACTATAAGCCTCCACTAAGGACTTTGAGTTGTAAACAGTGTTATGTTTTTTTTCTATGTGTTAGAGGGATTTTCAGAGATGTAGGCAAAGTAGATGCTCATTGACTTTCTCAAACTATGTATGTGGTGAGTGATGGTGTTGGAGGTATAGGTTTGTAAGAGTGAGGTTTAACTTACAAGTAGGGCGATATCCTTCTGAATCTGCACTAAGCAATTCTCCAAAACAATCAGGTATGTATCATTTTCAATTTTGTATCGATTTCTTGATAAAATTTAGATATCAGGTGTATTAGGCATATACCTGTCCATTTCAACACGGCAATGGTCACACCACCTGTTGTGTGGGACAGAAGTATATACGGTGAAACGTTGGCGTTTAATATGCCTCTGCCTACCCCTCCGGGGATAAAGGCGTGACAATATGTATGTATTAGGTATATACTGATATATATTTAGTTATATAGCAAGTAAAACTAAGGTTCTAGTATTTGAAAGAGGTGACGTAAGAACTAAATGCGAGATTAGGGTAAACCAGGAACGTCTAGAGCAAGTGAATGAAATTGTGTATTTAGGAAGTATGTTTAGCGCGGATGGAAGATGTGATTCGGATGTAGAACGGCGAGTAGCTGCCGGAAACAAAGTTAACGGTGCTTTGTCCCAGGTAGTAAAGCGACAAAGCATCGTAAAAGAAGCACGAATGGCAGATTCATAACGCAGTGCTAGTGCCAACTTTGCTTTACGGTAGTGAAACCTGGGTATGTCAGCAGATGCATGAAAGTAAATTGAATGCTGTGGAGATGCGATCACTTCGAAAATTGTGCGGCGTTACCTTGGCCGACCGAATACGTAACGAAGTGATACGCAATATGGCAGGTTTGAATGAAAGTGTCAGCGTTAAGCTGGAAAAGGGCGTGCTCCGTTGGTTTGGACACGTCCAACGAATGAGTGAGGAACGATTGGCGAAGAATATATATTGTTCAAAAGTAGAGGGTACTAGGAGTCAGGGAAGGCCGAGACTTACATATGAAGACCACGTGAGCAGATTGCTCAAAAACGGAAAGGTCAAAAGTACTCGGATACCCAGACGTGCGTGTATGAAGCGATTGATGAACCTCGAAGAAGCGAAAGAAGTATGCATGGATCGCGAAGCCTGGCGATCTGTCCTCCCTGACTACCCCGTCAGGGATACAGCGTGAAGATAGTTAGTTAGTTAGTTAGTTTTATTTAGTTACAGTCCGAGACTACCAGGACTTTAATTGGTCGTGCTAATGAGTGTCTAGCACATAATACCTTTTAGCCTTTTTGTTACCACCTCACTAAAAAGGCAACGGGATCAAAAATTATTCGAAATTTAACATCTAAAATAGACACATTTTATTAAATTAATTCGGCCATTGAGACTCACCCCAGTTCCGTGCTTCGGAAGGCACGTTAAGCCGTTGGTCCTGGTTGTCAATAAAATGGCAGTGTTAAGCCAAGTTGAAGGCCTTATGGGCGGCTTAAAAAATTTCAAGAGCAGGTGCCACAGCCTGCGCCTGTCCATTTCAACACGGCAATGGGCTCACCACCTGTTACGTGGGACAAAGATGCGTACGGTGAAGTGTGGGCGTTTTATATGACTCTGCCCACCCCTTCGGGGATAAAGGCGTGACAATATGTATGTATGTATGTATATTTAGTTAAGACTGTACAGTTATCCTGTACGGTTCCGGTACGGTTAAGTTTCTGGGGATATTTGAATGCTTGTTACTCAATCACGGTTCAAAGATTGGATCAATGTCACTGAATTTTGGTGTACAGATATCTGGAACTCTGATTCAACACGTCAGGCACCAGTATTTTTGTAATGGTTTTGTATTTTAAAGAAAACATATCATATCCATTCCTTTCGTCATCTTGAATCAAACAACATCCTGGGTATTTGTTAGTATTACTTTAAGGAGATCTCGTACTGTTGTTTATTTGTGCGATAAATCAGAATCTAGCTACTCTATTTGCTTTTCGATAGACCCTCCCGTATTTCAAACAATCTTGTTTCCAGAAACAATACACTGACTCTTTTTTCGGTTGGGAATTCGAGCGGGCCGTGCGGGCGTAGGTACTGGAGAGCGGCGAAGTGATCAACGAATTTGGGAAATGTTCATACGTTATTGTGAAATTAATAAACGACGGGATTAAATGGGTGCCACGGGGTTCGAAGTATGTCACGGGCGAAGCCTGGCGGGATAACTATTTAATATATAGGTAAATAATAATAAAAAGTCCCACAATATTTATTTATTTAATTTCTGCTTGTTTCCGTACATTTGCCTATAATCAAGTAAATTGTAGCCCTTGTCCTAAGTTTACTAACAATAGAATATAAATTAGATTTATGCATCAATTAATTCGTCTGAGATATTTACTGAGAATCGCTAGAGGGCTTTATTCAATTTTAAAATTTAATGAGGTAGTGTTTGCGTGTCAGGTGATATCTCCATACATTGCGTAATCTAACGCTAAGTTGGTGAACGCCGGACAATGCAAACCAGCTAGATTATAATTGAGCCTGTTGTAGTTTTCAAAAGCAATTAAACTTTGATAAGAGAACCCATATGCTCTAAGTAACGTAATAATCATTTCAAAAATGTGATAGCGTATAGCTGATCGAGATGCATCAGATGCGGAGTGATGAGAGATTACTAGCAGTCTGTGCTTCAGATTATGAAAAAGAACTTAATGTTTAGCAAGTATATAGTTTAACAAATCTGATAAGCCAAAATAGTATAAAACCGCTAGTAAAACAATCTAAAATATAAGCATGTCTAGGTATAAGGAAGCAATGTGCCTGAATAGTTGCATTGGATGACATTACAGACAAAAAGGGTACACTAGATTATATAATGATGGTAATTTGGTGGTGGTTTGGTAAGGCACGTTAAGCCGTTGATCCCGGTTGCCAATAAAATGGCAGTCGTTAAGCCTGGTTGAAGGATTTTTTGAAGGACATTTCAACAGCAGGTCGCCACAGCCTGCGCCTGTCCATTTCAACACGGTAATAGACTCACCACCTGTTACGTGGGACAAAAATGCATAATGTGAAATGTATGGGCGTATAGTATGCCTCTGCCTACCTCTTCGGGGATAGAGACGTGACAATATGTATGTGATTTAAAAGTGCTTTCAAACAATAATAAGTCAACAGGAATAGGAATCATGACATGTATCCCTTTTAGGCCATAATACCGACTAGATAATAATGGGAGCAACATAATACTAAAATCCTTCGGTACATCTAGAAATGGACTTTCATCAAAATTATTTTCTAATTAATTTTAGTTTAACTAACAAACTGCGAGCAAAATACATACCAAGATTATTTTTTCACACAGTTATTGCCCATTGAAACTTCCACGGACTTACTAAGATTAAATGTTGTTCAATTAATTTTACTGCTGGTAATAATTCTATCGTACTAAACATTTGCTGAAATTGTTAGCTGTATCAAAAGACCGTCAAGTTAGATGTATTAAATTACAAACAGAAAGTTGTGAACAGTCTAAAAATATTTAAAGATAACAGTCTAAAAATACATACATCCACATAACTACATAGTCACACCTTTTTCATCGAAGGGTTAGGTAAAGGCATACAATAGCCCACATTTCACTTCAGAAGAAAATTTTCTATGTACAGGAAATATGCGTTCTTGGAATGTCACTTTGTAATCGAATTTGTGACCAAGGAATCTGAGAAAGTACCCGAGTCTCCGTAATATCTGAAAGAATCACCTATTGAAGTGGTTCCGCCCACATTGCTCTGAGACCTGAGCGGAGTGCACCAAATACGTACATCAATCAGAATATTATTATATTTTAGCCAATTGGTCCAGTTTATCCGATGTAATTACGATCACAGACTGTGGTGTCCACGTCGACCAGGATATTCAGTCGGTCAGGTAATTTGACTGCCAAGTTAAGGCCTAGAATATCGGGAAAACAACGAACTCCCATAGAAGCAGGATGACGCTCGAAGCCCCCGAAGACAAAACCGCGTTGACGGACAAAGTCTTTAGAGGAGCCCTGGGGCTATCCATACGAGGGCCCCTGGCCAATGGCAGATGGAAGGGCATCATGTGGTTTTAGTCTGTAGGAGTGCGGCATAGCATCCATATGGAATTCGACACAAACAAAAAAACTAGAATATGATACTCGGCAAGAAGATTTTAACTGGCACTCGTATTAATGATACATTTAGTTACCTGCCTTAAAAGAAGGTTAGTTAAGTAAGAGCGTTAAACATTTTCCATTTAAGATATGGGTGTTAAAAACGAACATCAAGCAATTAAGCTAAGTTTCAGTGAGTCCACACAAAACTATTAAAATGTTTCTTGGCCCTCAGTGAAGGGCGCTAGTAGCAGCGATACATTATTCAATTAGAATTCATGGATCTATTAGGTATCACCTCTAGAATTTGTATCTTAAACTAAACTAAATTTCGTTTGAGTTGAAAGTTTTGATAATAATAAGATTTTGCCACCAGTAAGACGATAAAGGACAGAACACGTATTTCTTAAGTGCCTACATTACGCTGAAATTTTAATTTGAAGTACACAAATTTGTGCAGTACTACTCGTTAACAGCTAATGAATGGTGTATTAGCTGTTACAAGATATGCACTTAACATACATAATATACATGCTGCCATGGCAGCCTGATGGCGTACAGCAACATTTTTCGATCTTTGCAAAGGAGGGAAGATGCGTTACATTCTTCTATTCAATTCATTCAAATTATTATCGAAAAGGGTTCCAAGATATTCTAAATTGTCTAGTGATTTCGACTGAGATCGAGCTGGTTTTGATAATTGCTATAAATCCTGGTTTACTGGAATCACTGTAATGGGGATACGTGTGGGATTTGTCACATCAAATTAAATTTTATAATTGTATGTATATCGTTTAATTACTTTGATACAATTATTGAGAAGAAAGCGGGAGACGCGACGAACACGATCGACACTGACACTATATAATACTGTTAACGCGGGCGCACGGCGCAAGACGTCTCGTCCAACAGAATTGAGTTGAACGAACAAGGAACCGGCGGGCGGCCGCGGTGGCTGCGCCGAGCGATCGCGCAGGTGGCGTGATACGCCTCGCGCATGCGCGCTATGCTCGGCGTCGTTCTACTAACCCTGCGACGGTGCGCGGATATCCGATCTAACCCGGTGACTGCGGAGTGTTACAATTTCTATTTATTAGAATAATACTGAAAATAAACTAATTAGAAATAATTTGCCGTGCCACTCCTGTGTTCGCGAGTGGTTGGTGGTTTGGGAGCGATGGCGGCAGCGGAACGATGAAATATTTTTTTAATCTTTAGAATAGAATAGAATTAACTTTATTGCACAAAAATATAAAACACTCCATAAAGAATATACAGAATCATAAATGTACAAAGGGAGGCCTTATCGCTAAAAAGCAATCTCTTACAGGCAACCGTTGGATGGAAAAGTTGTCCAGGACCATATGGGTAATACACAATCTTTATTATACGTGACAGCAGTTGGAGCGGTGCTGCAGAGTTTCTGGTAATGTAAATTCAATGTCGCCTAACTATGTAAATTCAATGCATATTGTATCATCGCGAATCGCATCGCCAATGTCTGTGCTTCCACCCAGCTTGTCGCCTAGTCCACAACGCGATCTAAAAGAATAGACTTAAATTCCTTCAATGAACATCTTAAATTATTGAACTGATAAAAACAAAACTGATTTTCAATTGGTACGTAACAATAGATTCTGTGGCCCGAGAGACTAAATGCTTGAATTAATTAACTGCATAAAAGGCTCGGTGGTGGTAGTTTCTAATTAGGCCTTAAACGAAACTTTATTTCTTTTATAATATTTTACCGGGATTCAGTTTATAGTTTCTTTACAGTAGAGAAACTGTTTATAAATAACTATTACTGCGTGGAAACTTTTGGCACTATTTAAAAGAAAATTGTAAATCTCTAGGACTTTCAAAAATATAATTATTATGTTACCGATAATCTGTATAATTTAGTATTTTACACAATATCTAGGCAATGTGAAGACTAAATAGTGTAGGTAATATATTGATTATAAATATGATATATTTTATACTTCGCCAAGGTATTCTATTGTATATCGAATGCGCTGCCGCTGTTAATGTGTGTTAAAAAACGAGAGAGACACAAAGCAACTGGCGGTTTTATTTTGTGACCATTCTAAAGCCGATATTTCTGTTTCTATAGATACCCAATGATAATTATAAATGTAAAATTTTTGGGTGGTTACAAAATAAAAACCACGAAGGCAAAAGAGGGAGCTCTGCTACTCTCTACTTCTACCTAAACATATAAATTCAGATTACTTAGAGTCACTCTCATCTTTACACACGTTACTGGCTTCGCATGTTATTGTATGGAATACCTTGGCAAAGTTAAAAATAAATTTAAACATATAATTATATACAAATATAATTATATAATTATATGTGGCTACCAGGTGTTGAAATCTTTCAAGCCGCTTTCAATCTGGCATAACTACAGTTTTCATCAGCCGGAAAGAACTGCTTAGCGTAAAGCGCTCGTTAATCGGTATGTCATAAACGGCGAACCCATTGCGTAAAATGTTTAAGGCAGTAATCACTTACACTGAGTTACGTAACTTTCACTATGACTGATCCTCGGATGAGGACCACTTTGTGGCATTTACATTTGCAAGCGTTTCCGTGCTTTGGAAGGCACGCGTTGGTCACGGTTGCCAGTAACATGGCAGTCCTTAAGCCAAGTCGAAGGCCTTATGGGCGACTTGAAAATTTTCTACAGCAGGTAGTCACAACCTGCGTCTGTCTATTTCAACACAGCAATGGGCTCACCACCTATTAAGTGGGACAGGAATACATTGGTGAAAAGTGGGCATATAATTGTATGCCTCTGCAACCCCTTCGGGGATTAGGCGCGATAGATAAATAAAATAATAAATAAATAAGAATACTGAAAATTTTGATACGAGAGCAAATTTAATAATAAAGATGTTTTCAAATCTATTTCTGACAATGACTCCAAGAAAAATCTAATAATATTTTAGTCATGAATAGCAATTACACTTTCAAAGTTCCAACCGCTTTACCATTCCTATTTGAATTTTCATACACCCTCAGTTTCATTTAATTAAAGCTATCACTATCGCGCTCACCAGTGTCAGGTCCTTTCCATACGTGATCTCCATTCAAGCCAGTTGGATGTTTGCCAGCTACTAACTGTATTCACTGCTCAGTAACCTTTTGAGGCCAATTGGAAGCAATATGATCCAATAAGGTTTCAAAAGAACCTGCCTTGTAATTTCGAGGTACATTGCAGGTGCTATTGCCGTGTTGCTACCTGCTATTTAAATCAATCAGACCATCAAATTAATAGCAGTAGGGACGAACGGTTTAACGTGTTTTCCAAAGAAATGGTATAAAAAAACACTCACCTCTCTTACAATTTATCGCATAACAGAATTTTTTTCTAATAGATTGTACACCATACGTACTGTTCATCTGATTCTTCATTATAAGGTCATCGCAGAGGATGACAATGGTCTCATTGCTGTTAATCCTGTTTGCAAATTAATGAAATCTATAGCGCGTTCAAAGCCAAGACAGGCAAATTGCGTCGAGCAACTGAATTAATTATTCGCAAGATGATAATAGTATAAAGCATGACATCTTGTGAGCATTGAACATCCGGTGGGAATAATCTTAAGTGCTTAGAGCAGTCAGCGCTTGCGATGTCTTGTTTGTGGTTTGGCAAACAGCCAATACCTTAAACTTATTCTCTCAAAATCCTTTCGTGAACTGATGTAAAGCGGAATATGAATAAGAATTGTATGCATATTTTAGTAAACAAGATATACAGGTAGTAGTAGTCTGGCCATCTCGAAATTTCCATGTGAGTAGAAGCGTTTATTTCATACAGGAGGACGCCAGTCTGTTGAAGTTTTCCAGTACCACAGGAATCTGCTCGCAAAATAAAAAGATTTTGTGTTAATCCAGGATGTCAACTACATCCACGTCAAATTTTGTCCAAATCAATCCGGTCGTTTGTACTTATAGAAGTAACAAACATACACACTCATAACTATAATATTATACTTGTTCCAATGTCTAATCTTCGGTATCAGTCGTCTTCGTCGAATTGGCTTACAAAACTGTCCCTACATTGCACATAAATCGTGCGAACTAATTGGTGCAATCAATACTGATTGTATCTAGATTGTGACCATTTTATCAATCTAATATATTACGTACTGTAAACTGGTATTATAATGCGTTGCCTTGTGTAAAATATCACAAAATTACTGTTTTTTTTAGTATCGCGGCAGTATCGAGTGCAGCTACCATGTTTCACACTAATCTGTACAGATGTTCAGCTCCCTTCTCTGTCACTGAAAACAAATCATTATTTATTTACAGCTAAAATAAAATCTGTATTACTCGTACAAACTGGGTACACTATTTTACAATCGCTCGTGCGGTTTATTACTGGTACGAGAGTTGAATAATTTGTTTCGTAAAACTATTTCCAGATAATATCGCAAACAATTCCCTACAGAGCACTCTTGTGGCTTCGTCGGAAATACTAAAGTGGGAGATTCGGTATACATCTTATTCCGAATAGATGTTTGAAGGGTCATAAAGAAGCGTAAAGAGAACATAGAACGGTTCCAAAACGTTATGTCCTCGCGTCGTAGGAAATGAAATGCGTACAATCTCAAAATAGAGGATTTAAGAGGCCTTCTTCTTTCTTGTTACCTGCATGTTTTTGGAGACGTGCTGACTGATTTATATCCTGACATTGACACCCATGGACGATGAAAGATTAGACAAACGTCTTTGACCCGCGGTGAAAAGTTTCGGATTGACAATATTATGGAATTTGCCAGGACTCTCTATTCAACGCTGTCTTTGTTGATAATATTTATCAACAACTTGCACCATCAAGTGACCCGAATTGGGTGTGCTCTTAGTGTTTTGCGACCGTAGCCGGAGTTAGTTCAACTCCTCTCTTAAAGTTAGAGAATACCTAGTTATTAAATTTGTATTGTGCATATTGTTCAACATAATTCAAACCAAATATTTATTTTATTTAATATGCTAATATTTGCAGACCATATCACTGGTCTGAAAATAATAACTTAATAAATCCGTAGTATTAGTATAATAATAACTGCATATAAGTATTGATTATTGTCAAATGATCGTGACGAGGCAGAAACTTTTGCGGGAGAGGCTGGATGAGGAAGATACAGCTGTGTGCTATGGTTTAGATTGGGAGCAGCCTAGCAGCGGGTTGCTATAGGAGGCCGATTTGGTGTTAGAATTAGTGATTATATTTGAGTATACATAGGTTTAGGTTTATAGATCATTATTATCACGAAAGACACTTGTCACTTATGTGATAACATTTTTACAACAATAGAGGTATCCGTCATCACTAGACAAACTACAAACAAATAAGTTTCAAATATTAGGTAAAATGAAGGTAAAACTAAAATACATTTTTGCAAATATTTAAGGAAACAATACAATGCTAATATAGACTAATTACTAATACTTTTTTACATTGGCTTAATGGCTAATACAATACTATACATTATTTTATTAATAACATATACTCAATATTATTGAATGGGTAAGCAACCTGGCAACAATATATTTCAGAATACTGTTGATGGCGGGCGGCGTGTTCCGAACACGCTGTAACAAATGTCCGAAAACGCTATTTTCTTATAACCATCAATCAGCACACACATTAGCAAACACTTTGATGCACTACTCCACCAATCTTTCTCTACTTATAGATTTGCATGGTGCCAAAGGGTCACCACTTATACAAAGCCCACAAGCCATCTGTGCTCTAAGACATGACACAAACACAATGACTTAAAAAGTGACAAAATAGGCAAGTTCTTTTAGGTAACTCGATAAAAAAATATATTTATTAGACATTTATTTTTTTATTGAGGTGCCTAAAAGTTTAAACATTAATTTAGCACCCATCGCCGGGTGTATCGCTTGGATTGATTTCGAGCACAGCTTGTTCGAAAATGAACCGTTGAGATACAACTCATTTGTCTTTGTCGGTCTCACACAAAGTTTTTTTGGTGAATGATATTTTATCATTCACCAAACTCACTTTTTATTACACTAGGTGAGCCTCCTGGCTGCGCCTGTGATAACGCCTGTGGAACTCCCGTCGCACCTATTCAATACCGTCGCTTATAAATTCTACAATAATGCATTAAAATTTGCCCGATTCGTCGACATTTATGACTACTGCTCCGCTCTCTAGGAAAGTAGCGTGATGATATATAACCTTGCTCGATAAATGGGCTATCTAACACAAATAATATTGCAAATCCGACCAGTAGTTCCTGAGGATATCGCGTTCAACCAAACAAACAAATAAACAAATTCTTCAGCTTTATAATATTAGTATAGATTTGCTTACATTTCTTAAGACAAGGCAGAAATTAGGTGTTTACTTTAAATGGTGTTCAGATTTCTGCACATGTATTTTTTGTTAGCTCGCTCTGATGATGTAGTTGTGCCGGTGGCATCATCTGCAAGTTGCATCAAACCTTAGTTTCACCCCGTTAAAGTGGCACATATAATATGCAGCTTATAGAGTGCGTTGAGTATAAGGTAATCAGTCAGTAGTAGTTAGTCAGTAAATGAGTTTTTTTATAAATTTATCGTCATTTTATTATTAGTTTTTTTACGGGTTACGGCAAAAGCTTTTGCTTAATACTGCAATATTTGCAGTGGTCTTGCAATGCTCCTGTTATATCTGATTCACACGATCATCAACGCTTGCGCGTTCCTGCTTTTTAAACGCATAAACTTACGTTCTCTATCACAACATGATCCCATAGCTCAATCAAAAAGTTCCAGTCGCCTCAAAGAGTGCGCCAAAACACAACACCATGCCGAGAAACTACCAGAATAATTCTCACCAGCAGAATCGGACCAGAGTGAATTCATGAACATAACCATTACATCGCAATCCAGTAATCCACTAAGTGGCTCAATTATTCTCATTGTAGTAAACCGGTGGTACAACTCGGAATGTGCATACAAACAGACGAAAAAGTAATGAAACGTTTTAAAACAAATGCAATTCTCATTCACCAAGCCACACTATCACCAAAGAGCAATATTCTCCTGATTACAAATACTTAGTAAAATGTTATGGAACAGAATATTACTATGATATCTGAAGTACCTACTGTACAAAAGCCACGTTGAGCTGTAGCTATGCAGTCGAGTCGAGCTAACATTGCCGCGGTCGTTAGTACGATTGTACTTGAGGTTAGAGAGTTGCTGAAAAATGTTCACACCACACGTTCAAAATGTGAATTCAAATTTCATTGATGTCGGTTTTAAACCAAATAAGGTTTTTAAATGTGCAGTATATTACAGAATTTTACATTACAAAGTTTTGTGTGCTAACCGTCTCTGCTGATGTCTTATTCATATTTGCGACTGCCATGTTTCTGGCGACCAACGGACACCAATGGCTTAACGTACCTTCCAACATACGGAAACGCTTTTTTTACTTATAAGTGTAAAGGCAAACCAATTTTTTATATGAGGACCAGCCAGAATAGTAAAAGTTGCTCAACGCAGTGATCGTTTACAAAATACTGAGTTAGCGGAGCTGCAACCGCTTCAGTGTAACTACGAGTATGAATGGAAATATTATATACCGATTCATTTATGTAAACCTTACTGAGTGCTATCAGTTCTTAAGGTCGTCGACGTGTGATGGTTTAGTAATTTGATATCTCCGTTACTTCACAAAATATGTCTGTTTTATTGCTGCAAATAAAATATTTATGTTTGCGAAGACTCAACTGGAGAATAAATAAATCGTAACTCGTTGAAATTCGCCTATTTCTTAGTAATAAAATTATGATATATTATTTAAGTGCCAATCTTTATTTGGAGCCAGTTAAGCGGATTCTTTACAAGAAGAAATGGAAGAAATACCGGTCAAGCGTAAAAGCAAGGTCTTATAACCAAGTAAGGGAAAAATCTGAAAAATAAATAAATAAAAGTTATGGCCAATTTTAGTACTTTCAAGTTTTTGCGAAAACCTAAATATGTCCATATCTTTATATCATGTAAACTCAGAACCTTGAGATTCATACACCTAATAGGGACCATAGACCTCAGCATCTGGTATAAATTTCAACTTCCTAGGTCTAAAGCGAAGTGAAGCGTTCGTGGCTTCAAGGACTCGGTGTTCTGTAAACGATCACTGCGTTAAGCAATATTCAGTATGGCTGGTCCTCGGATGGGTGACCACTTTGCGGCATTTACATTTGCGAGCGTTTCTGTGCTTCGGAAGGCACGTTTAGCCGTTGGTCCCGGTTGCCAGTAACATGGCAGTCGTTAAGCCCAGTTGAAGGCCTTATGGGCGGCTTGAAAATATTCAACAGCAGATCGCCACAACCTGCGTCTGTCCATTTTCAACACGGCAATGGGCTTACCACCTGTTACATAGGACGAATGTGTACACGGTGAAATGTGTGCGTATAGTATGCCTCTGCATCTTATTTGTAATTTTATTACATCAAGGATATACATCGGTATATCTACAGTTATCGAACTGTATTAACATTGTAGCAATAAACAAAATAAGTCGATCTATCTGCTGTTTAATAACTTCTCTAAATAGCGATATAGAGAAATGATAAAACAGCGGGTAGCTCGACTCATATCGTTTATTGCTAAACTTCCAACAACTAAATGAACAGAACAACAAAGCCTAAACTATTTATTAACTAGCTGGAGGCAACTCTTGCCGCCCACTGTGACGCAGTAACACGTAGCATAATGTCACACATCGCATCGACTTTCATATTATTTGCGGTGTGATGTTACACTATGCAAAATAAAGTGATGAGGTAATAAATATTGAATTGTTTTATATTGGGCGCTATATCTTGCAAGAAGAACTGCTTAATAAATAGCACAAAAAGCAGCCTCCGGACCTCCCTCCGAATCAGGGACTAGTGCTTTTGCCCTGAGGGTTGTCGCAAAAATATACAGGTCGAAGAACACGCCTCTGCACTGTTTGTTTCTGGACATTCAGAAGGCCTTCGACTGTGTTCCTCGTGCGATGATCTGGTGGGCACTGCGGTCCAAAGGGGTTCCAGAGGTCTATATTGACACTATCCAGGAGATGTACTGTGACTCCGATTCAATGGTTCGGACTGCTGTTGGCGACACGAAACCCTTCCCCATCACCGTCGGGGTACACCAGGGTTCGGTCCTTAGTCCGCTTCTGTTCAGTGTAATATTAGACGAATTGTCGGACAGCATCAGGAACTCGCATGAGTAGCCTCCATGGTTGCTCATGTATGCTGACGATATTGCGCTGGCAGACGCGGACAGGGGCAAATTGGTGCGACGTGTAAAGGCGTGAAAGGAGACGCTTGAGAATGGCGGTCTGAAACTAAATGTGGCGAAGACCGAGAAACTAAACTCGACAGATCCCACATCCGTCCGCATGTGCGGTGATTTGGTCGAGCGCACGGACCAGGTTAAATACCTGGGATCTGTTTTTCATACGACCAGTGACATCGATTGCAATGTCAAGTCACGCATTGCTGCCGCGTGGGCCAAATGGCGGGAGATGACCGGTGTCATTTGTGACCCTAAAATGCCGATCCGGTTGAAGGGACAGGTCTACAAAACCATTATTAGACCTGTCCTTTTACATGGCAGTGAGACGTGGCCGATATTGGAAGGACACAAGCAGGAGCTGCGTGTCACGGAAATGAAGATGCTGCGGTGGATGTGTGGAGTCACGCGGGTGGACCATGTGAGGAACTCTCGCATCCGCGGCAGCCTTCACGTCCGTGACATTGCAGACAAGTTGCAAGAGTGTCGCCTTCGTGGGTATGGTCACGTCTTGGGGCAACCGCCGGGCTACGTAGGTAACAAATGTCTGGCCATGTCAGCCCCGCCGGGTCCCGGTAAGAGGGGAAGACCCAAGAAGTGCTGGCTTGACGTCGTAAGGTATGACATGCGTGCCAATGGTCTCACTACAGGGGATGCCGACGACCGTGCGAAGTGGAGGAGAAAATGTAGGAAAGCGGACCCCGGGCGTCGCGAGACGCAACTGGGACAGACGCTCGGATGATGATGTTGATGATAACTTGCAAGAATCCAAAATTAAAACAACAACGTATTTGCCTACACGTCATTCATTGCACGATATGTTAACACATTCAAAATTATACGCGATTGCAATAATTTATTCGATTAGGACCCTATACCCCTTCCACTATCCAAGCGCATTGCAAACCAAAATGACGACGAAGCCCACACATCTTCATCCGGGGTTACCCACTCCAAAGTCCAACTAGTAGTTCGAGATTAGCGCGTTCAACCAAACGACAAACAAACTCTTCAGCTTTATAATATTAGTATAGATTACCGTGTTATTATCACAGTTCAATTGCAAGCAAAGTAATTGATATGCCAAGAACCTCAAAGAAATAATCCAAGAAAAGTAATACTTTTGCTACTTAGTAAACAAAAAAAAATTAAAATAAACTATAAAAATTATAAGTGTAGGTTTATGTACGGGAAACGCGGGTATCAGCTAGTCAATAATAATCGTTACTCTAAAATACTCTTAAATAAATTAGAATTACTCTAGGCTTCGCTTCACTAAACTCTACTTCAATGCGGAAATTCGCCAAGAGGTTCTAAATCTGAGTTATTTCTTATTTACTCAACGAAATAAAATCTCAACGCTTTATGAAAAAGCAATTACTCTAAAGAAGAAAACTGTAGACACTGGTTGGGAAATATTTGCTAGCAGATTTTCCTAGCACATTAAAATGTTTTAATGTATTTTAAGTATTAATTAAAGTGCCTAATAAATGGCTTTTACAAAAAAAATATAGAAAAGGATATTTACAGTTTTTTTTGTAAAATCGTCATTATGTAATTTATACAGTTTTTTCACAGAAAGGTTCGCAATCGTAACATAAAACTAACAGTTTGTAACCAGAATGACGCTGTACAAGACAACTAAAGAAACTTTATCCGTTTAGCGTAGCCCTATTATTATTGTTGTAAAAATATAAATATATCCATCACGCCTTATCCCCGAAGGGGTGGCAGAGGCTTATTATATGCCTAATTTTCACCGTGTGGATTCCTGTCCCACGTAATAGGTGGTGAGCCCATTGCCGTGTTGAAATAGACGGACTCAGATTGTGGCTACCTGCTGTTGAAATTTTTCAAGCCGCCTATAAGGCCTTCAACCAGGCTTAACGACTGCCATTTTACTGGCAACCGGGACCAACGGCTTAACGTGAATTCCGAACACGGAAACGCTCGCAAATGTAAATGCCACAAAGTGGTCACCCATCCGAGGACCAGCCATAGTGAAAGTTGCGTAACTCAGTGATCGTTTACAGAACACTGAGACCGCGGGGCCACGAGCGCTTCTTATTGCTTATTGTTGTAACTCAGAAGTGGTAAGTCCAATAACTTTTGGGTCCTGGAATTCATGTAACTGGAACACTCAGTATAAAGACATCAGAAGATAATACACCAGGGTTGACTTTTAAAAAAAAATAAAGATAGTTCTTCTCTTCTTTTTGTATTAACTTGCACTGCATATGTAGGTGTAGTTCGATGGCGAACATAAAGTATGATGAGCCAGTTAATAACTAGTGAACTATTTACAATTTTTATAACGTGCTGAAAATTTACAAAATAGCCAAAATTTACATTAACATTAAATAGGTCGATTTTTATAAAATTTCATTTCAATATCTACTTAAGTTCATGAGACGAGAATCCTTAATGATCCTTGTACTGTTGAAAAACAAGCCAGGTGAAAAAGGTAAAAATTCCCGAAATGTTGTAAATGGCAAATAGAGTTGAATTACCTTAAAACCTTGTTCGTTTATTTAATAAATCTTAAAACACTTCAGCTATATGTATATTTATACAAACGCAATTACAACAAGACTAACCCGTCTCGACATTTTAGTTTATTTTAATTAAAACTGAAACGCCTGGGAAGGTCGAGCTTTTTTAGTATTTTAGTAAAAATGGACGTCTAAATTTATGTAATTAATATAAGTAGGCCATCTTATTATCAATTTAATTATTTAATTTGTATCTGAATGTGTAATTTATTTATTTTATGATAGTAGTATCAATTTATAAATTATATTTCATCTTGCGCATACAACGAAAACGTATGAAAAAGTAATTATAATAATATTGAAGTCAAGTGTACCAAATTAATAAATAATAAATGGCATTTTATTAAATTTTCGTACATATTGATTTATTGCAGCTTACATGGATGAGCTTCAATGGCGAAATGTATGTGACGTTATAACTCTTCGAGTACTTAACCAAATTTCGTAATTTTTGTACTAAATCGAATTTACAGGTTAAAATCTAAATCGTGTCGGAACAATAAATTCGCAACATTAATAAAATTATAACCAAAAACCATGGGTTCAGTGGGATTTTCCACTGAAACAAAAAGCACGCACTTGTTGAATGTTTTTATTCTTAGGGAATTATAAAATATCATTTTATAATTCTATAATTATATCATTTTTTTATTAATTAATTTTTATTTTATTTTCCTTTCTGCTGATTTTTTTTTCCGTGTTTGTCTCTGATGTTAATGCCAATATATGGTGCTAGCGAAGTTTTATGCTAAGCGGCTGCATCGACCCTCGTGCAAACAAAATGATAAAATATTCCGGATATTAATATTAAACGCGGTCGCTCTTCGAACAGGTGGCGATAGTTGAAGAACTCCAAAACAAACACGATTTGCAAAACGCTACCGTTTAAATATATACGAGTACCGTTGAATTCAATTTGAATATACATACTTGAAACAAATCGACCTAAATAATGTAAAAGTTTTGAAATGTTTTGCATCAGATACAATTCTAGATGATAAAGTTTATACCACTACGCTGCTACTTGAAATTAAAATTAAAGACGTATAATGATTTAAATGATAATATGATGAATGATAATATATTTGTGATTTCGGTCCTATATGATCGGTAAGACAACAAAAGAGGCAGTCTATTGTGCCGTAGAAGGCATACTGCCAGATACCAGGATTCCTGCCTCTTATAGCCGTGAAGCTATCCGTAAGGTTTTAGATGATTTGTGTCCGACCTGCGCACTTATCGTTAGCTCCGATGAAGAAACTAAATAACTAAAAAAGAAAGGTTTTAAATTATATTTTAAGGAGTGAGTTTTCAATAACCGACTTTTAGGGATACTGTAGACAGCTGTTCATCCTGAAACAGAACAGGCGTGACGTTTTGTTATGGAGTGGTGAATATATAATACATATAAGTCCATATACGTCCACTGCGATCGCAATTATTTAACTGCTTGATTTTGAATAATTCCGTTGTATATTTCCGTAATTCTTCATTAGAACACCACCTTCTTAGAATACCACCTTAATATAATATTATAATGCTCTAACCTAAACCTAAACACCTTATTTACATACGATAATACGCATTATTAAGGATAACTCAAAACTATTGGTCAGACTTTAATATAATTTAAATGGCATACACTTGCTTTCAAATTAAAAAGAAATCACAAATTAAAAAATACAGGTGAATTGAATATTTTCTTTTTTATTGAAGTCGGTAAAAATAAATGTAACATTTTGGATCGTTCTACACAGCGCCGCGCCGCCGCCGTCTTGTCCGAATTAAGCTAATATAGGGTATGTGTTATGAGATCTTTATATCTGAAAAACTTTTGCAATAACGCGGCTACGGTAACGGTGCGAAAATAGATGCGAAAATGGAGCAGAATGCCAAAGATAGAAAGTAGCTCTAGTAAAAAGTATAAAATAGTATCTTGGTCGTACTGATCAGGCTTCTCGCAGCGTTTATTGTGTTTTATTTCTTATGAAACCTTTTATCTTTAGCGGCGTTCGATTCACAGTAGAGCAACAACTACTATTGATATTTCTGTCGTTTTACTTAAATAGCTCTATGACATTTGAGTGTATTATTTTCTCTGTCTCTTCAATTCACTTTCAAGTCAATGTTTGGAAGGGAACAGAGGTAACAACGCAGCACCAAATATTTCAATTAGTGTTTATAATTTCAGAATAACACGGCAATTGGCTCACCACCTGTTACGTGGGACAAAAATGCATACGGTGAAATGTGGGCGTATGGTATGCCTCTGCCTACCTCTTCGGGGATCAAGGAGCGACAATATACACATGTATGTATGTATGTAAGATTGGCGCAACCATTTTACTCCAGCTTGAAAAGATGCCTACATCAATACACTCGTCAATATTCAAAGGTAATCGACCAACATCCAACTTCAGACGTACAAAATAACTTCAACGTTGCGCATCTGCCAGGAGAGTTCGTACTTATGTATGGTTCCTTCAAGCTGCTTTTATAGAGTTCCTGCATTCACTCTCCCAAAATTTAATTTGGGGAGGCCTTCGTACTGCAGTGGACTGGAATAGACTGATTTGATTAGTTGATTGTGTCTTTACATTATAAAGAAGGTCACAAAAAAATTTGAGATTTCCGTGTGATTTGAAAGATGTTGAGAACGAAAATGACGTTTAAAATATGGTGGAGACTTTCAACTTGATTTGATACGGATCGGGTAGTTCAGATGGCTAGAACATTGCCTTGGTTAGGCAAAGGTCACGGGTTCAATTCTTATCTCGAATCGAATTGTCTTTTTTCACTTTATTACAAAATTATGAGAGAGAGCAGAGAGCCAGAGCTTTCGTGGCATCTGAATAACAAGAAACAAAGAAAAGTGTGTGTAAACACCCACGGGTTTATTAGGTACTAATTAAAAATTAATTTAATGCAAACTTTTATACACACGAATGAATAAATCGTGATATTCGTTTTCATCTTCAGCTTCATAACTTCGATGTAATTTAATCGTGTAGTCTTTAAGTGAAAAATGCGGCAAACTTAATTATCCACTAGCATAATAAATTGTCATCGACATTTATAGAATAGACTAGCAACACAGCTTGCCAATGAGCACCCTAGTCTCGGCGATACGGCGCTCAATTCTGCATTGCCAGGCTGGTACAGATTTTGGTCGACTATCTGATTCAAATTGTGTAATTTTCACACCAGCTACCCGACAAACTGTAACAGCCGCACAATACAGAATTGAGTGCGCATCACTTATATCTACATAAGTGGCAAAATAACTTGATAAAACCGAGTCCAGGGCACACACTAGCGCTATTTTCTTTTTAGGATCAGAAAACCTATACTCATTAATCGTTCGTTCCAAAGTACTCCTTAATTCATCACTGTACTGGGTACTTACTCTATATTATATTTATTATTAAATTTAATTCTTTTTTGTTTTTTATTATTTTTTTTTTTTTTTTTTTCTCTTATATTGAATTTATTACTTTCTTGTTATTTCACGTACTAGTGCTAATCAACTCTTTATGCTACAAATTTTTTATGCAATTTACCGACTCTATGTGATGGAAGGTAAGACGAATTATACGATCCACTTACCCATAAAGAATGCTTTTTAGTCTACTTAATTTGTAATTTAATTTTGCCCTAATGTTGTTGGTATAACCGTTCCTAAAAACGAACACACATCCATTAAAATTAATAAAACTACAATTAGTGATTCTGTATTGAAACAAAATGAAACGGGTGGTAGAAAACAAATAGAAATAATAGAAGCTGCTGTTCCTAAAAAGGATAACGTCATATTAATTTTATAGAAAGTGACAGTAATAATCACAATAATAATATCAAATTCTTAGATACAAGCAAGTTTCATCTGTAGGGACGTGCGAGGCGCGTGCGGTTGGTTCGGTCACGTGTCACAAATGCAGGTTATTATTGAAAGGTGACATGACACGTCATGTAAAATAAGAAAGTTAAATAAACAAAAACAGGTTTAGCCTAACCTGTTGATTCACGCGATGATTTCCACGTGATTTCACTAGATTTTATTCAGATCATTAGTTAAAGAGCTTAAGCATCTAAGACATTGGGGTTTTCAGAATATTAATTAAATTGAATAGTTATATATAATACATCCTGTATGTATTATATATAACTATTGGCCCATTTAAAACGGTCAGTATGGGCAACTTTGAAACTATAAGACATAAAAAGATCTGTTCTAAGAAACCATGTCACCAATTTTGATTAAAAGAAAAACGGCATTCGTAGATTTAAAATAATACTTGTACTCGAGTCAGGAACCAAAACCAGAACTATCGAAAAGTAAAACTCTCATTTTTAAATGAATATTATTTGTGTAGATTTTAAACAGTAAATATTGGTATGAAATACATTGAGTGAGTATTGTACTACGTACATAGAGAAGCCACCGCCCTATATCGCCAGTGCTCCGTTCAACTGTGGCGCATGAGCCACAGTTCACTGTTGCTTTCTCGCTCTTGAGCGCGTAAGTCGTATGGCTCGGGCCTGCTCGGGCGCCTCCTCCCCCAAACCCCGCACCGCCGCGCGTGGCGCACACATTTTGTTCGCGATGTCTGCTCCATGTACGTAGTACAATATTTACTCAATGATGAAATACGATATCTACAATGAATTAAAGGCATCGTTCTTAATATCATTTTATTTAATTTTGTAAGTGTTCTAATTGACCATTCTTTTTTCAGTACAACATTCATCTCATATTCAGTTTAAATAATAATTTTTACTAATGGGTTTTACGACATAGTGTAATAGAATGAATATCGACATCAACTAACATAAAAAAATGTGTGTGTACCAGAGTACACAGGTAAGAAGTGAAACTTCTTTACGACATTTTTTACAGCCTAAAAATTTATACGTCGATAAAGAAGTTTCACTTATGAAAAACAAGTTTCACTTCAAAAACGACATGGCGCGTAACCGAAAAACGTGACGATTTTTTACAGCCATAAAATTTCTCTCTACGTCAATAAAGAAGTTTGAATTTAATAATCAATTAGTCTCATGAAATTGTAATTTTCATTGTGCATCTGGGCTATTAAATAAACCAGTAGCTGTGGCAGAAAAATATATTATAAAAGACATACAAAAGTTTCTATCACAATCCGCACAAATGTGCTTATGTTAATTACTTCCGCCATAATTCCAAAGAGTTCTAGTAGAGTAAAAAAACAATTTTAAATAGCCTAACGCGTATGAAAATTTTCATGTTACAAATATAAAATGACATTATGATAGAAATTGTATAATTTTGTAGTAATAGATGACTCTTCATACAATGTCGCTTTGTTGGAGTTTAATCAAGAAGGTACTAGTATGTTTGAAAAATATTTCCATGTAAAGCTAAACAACAATATACCTACAACAATTTACCGCTCGCTGCCTCCGACACAGAGTCAGTTAGACTGATTGCCTGTCACTTGGGGTAGACAGATAGTAGCGTCTTTTTATGGATTTCAGTCATTCCTGCAGTTCCCTCACTAATGTCAGATACATGACTACAAAGTGCTAACACGTTCGATAATTATCGTATTTATTCTACGTGCCTATATTGAAAACGAGATAGACTCAGACAGACACAGACAGATTCATAATAGTAAGATAATTATGAAAGTTCCTATCACCATAGTATCTTATCGTTGGAAGGTTTGACTTATTAAGAAACAATATAATTATTATTTGATGTACTATCAGTTCAATTAATTTGGTTTAAAATTGTTTAGCATTTTGGAATCTACTCTATAATTCTAACACTGCATAATATATTTTTATATAAAAGTGAAAAAAGAAAACTCGGTTCAGAACGAGATTTGAACCCACGTCTCCCTTGACTTACGGGTTTATGTCCTGTCCTGAACCAAGCTGTCTTTTTTGACTATAATAAGAGTTTATTTGAAAAAAGTTAGCATTGTAATTGCTCTAAATATATATATTTATATATATAACAATACAAATTGAAAAATATACCCCGTACTCTACGTATCTAGGGATTTATTTTGAAAACTGTAATTTTCCAAAACATCCCTAACATAAAACGGCTCCCGCCATTATCACACAATTTAGCTGACAAGAGCGTCCCTTGATTAAAAGGAGAAGATTAAACTGTGCCCATCCTTTGATTTCTAGATTATGCAGATGAGATGATTTACTTGCAACGTTATCTCAAAACACAGATGAAACTCCATTGTCGTTGGACTATTATAAATTGAGATGTAGTCACTATACCTATAACAGCTAATGATTATCAAATTTGAATAAGTTCAGAATATTTCTGAATAAGTTTTGAGATAATTAAAATTATTTCAATATTCTGAATTATTTCGAAAAATTGCCATTTTAAGGATGGGTAGGAAAAAAGTGCTAAGGAGTATTAAAGCATATACCTCAGCATGTAATAGCTATACCTCTTGACAGTGCAATCTAGAAGGAATGCAATCTAGAGGTAACAACGCAGCACCAAATATTTCAATTAGTGTATATTATTTCAGAATAACACGGCAATGGGCTCACCACCTGTTACGTGGGACAAAAATGCATACGGTGAAATGTGGGCGTATGGTATGCCTCTGCCTACCTCTTCGGGGATCAAGGAGCGACAATATACACATGTATACTGTAACGTTACTATTTCCCAGGAGGGGAAAAAGTAAAGTTTAGGATAAAACTGTCACCAGGACTGGAGGAGTCCTGGCTTAAAAGGAAAAGTAAAAGAAAAAGGAGAAAAGGTAAAGTTGATTTAATATAATATAAAAATGTTAAGAAAATAAAACCAAGGAAAGCCGGGAGTAAATTAAAGTCTTGTTTCTTCAAGAACAGCCGCTAAGATGGGGCCTCGAGTAGGCCTCCACGTCGCTTGGAAGGGGGGCCTCTAGTAGGCCTCCACGTCGCTGAGAAGGGGGCCTCAAATCCCCTCAAGGCCTCCACGTCACCGACCTCGGAGAAAACTGGTCGCGAACTCAGGCAGGTAGAGGGCTGAAACTGACGAGCGGTCGGCGTCTTTCACAGAGCCGGTTAAGAACACACAACACTGCAGACCATCACTTCACTATTTCTGGAGAGCACAACCCTCACACTCAGCACTTATTCCCAGCACCTCCTCTCAAGGTGAGCACCAAAAGTAGACTGATTTGACGGCCCCGGCTTCCTTGTTTTACAGAGCATTTCAAAATTTAAACAATAATATTCTAGACATATTTTTATGAATATAAATTTATAATAAGGTCTAATATCTATACAACCTAACCTACTGGCAGCTCTAGCAATAAATTAAAAATAAAATCTAGGCTTGTCATTAACTGACATTAAAAATTACAAAAGGTAAACAAACATTAAAAACTTTCGAAATATAAAGGCCTAGGAATGCTACAAATAATAGCCATGCAAATAATTTGAGAGAATGAATAATGAAAGATTTAATTAAAAAAGTAAGTAAAAAATGATACATTACATTTCCCCGACAACCCCGGAAAATTTTTGATTGTAATGAAAAAATTTTGTTTATAAGAAAGAAGGCATTGACCAGCTAAAATTAACCTATATGACTATTTACAGTGGTACAGAAAGTTTTACAAAAGATAAAAATTACATTACCCGATAACCCCTGAAAATTAATAACTGAGAAAATTTCGATGTTGTAAAAGAAAAACCTTGCTCTTTCATACACCTTTCATCAACCCACATTTCATACTCCCTCAATCATACATCACTAACATACTTAGGGGATATGGTTCACATTCTATGACACATACTCCACAAGGAAAAAAAAATATTTTTTTTAAAAATTACGATGGCTTATTTATTTAAATTAGGTGTCGTAATCCGCACCTTTTTTAAAACCCGTTAAAATTAAAAGAAATATTTACAAAGCTTTCCCAGCTTATGAAAAGCAGTCAAGGTTTGAAAGCATAATTGCTTAAGAAAAGCCTTCAAGTTTCAAGTAGTTCAAGTATTAAAAATAAAGCTTTCCAGCTTAAGAAAAGTAGTCAAGGCTAAAAGCAAAATTGCCTTTTCAAGAAGCTAAATTGAAGTATTAAAAACGATACACAATGGCTTATTTTAAGAGTTGTGTACCGCTCTATGAAGAAAAAAGAAAAAACAGAAAGGAAAACTGCCAAAAGTTTTTGGAAAAAGTAAACCTTGTGAAGTATTTACAATGAACTTAATGTTAAATGATAAGTAAAAAATATTATTAGAGTCATCAAGGAGAAAAAAAAAACGATAAAACATTCAAGTTTAAAAAAAAAAATAAGATTAAACAATTTTATATAAAAACACAGCACATATAAAACGACACTTTCAACAAAATATAAAACGTGCCATTTTCCTCTTAAGCCGCTCCAAAATGATAAAAAGTGGTGACAGTTTCTCTTATGTTTCAGATCAAAATCAAAGCATGATAAGCGAAAAGGTTAACGTGCTAATCTCCCAGAAGGATTAGATAAACTTTATAAATTTTGTAAATTTTGTAAAGATTTTAAAATATTAAACGAGTTTATTACCACATGTTACCATGGTAACAATGTTGCCGTAGTAACAAATCAAACTAAATGAAATAATGTTTAAAGTGTTAATTTATGATAAGTTTTGTATAAACAACCACAGGATATTGTCCTGCAGCCGTCGTGAAGTGTCCCAGCCCCCAACTAGTAAGAGACCACGAATGGTTTTAAGAACACTCACTAGCGAAGACTGGGTACGATTACCAGAGGGTAACCGCAGAGGTGTGCAAGTGTGTGGGATGCAGTATAATGATGTATTAGTAGAGTGTTAAAATGTGCCTAGGTGATAACGACTATAGGATATTGTCCTTAGTACGTCGTAGAGAATCCAAACCCCAACTTGTAAGTGACCACGAATGGTTTTAAGAACACTTGCAAGCGAAGAATGGATGACAATTACCATTGGGTAACCGCCGTGGTGTGCAAGTGTGTGGGATGCAGTATAGTGATGTATAAGTAGAGTGTAAAGAAGTAATGTAAAGGTTGAGGTGGATGAGGTGATGAAAATATAAGCTTACCAAATAAAAATCTCTTGAGCAAGTTTGTTTTAGAATTTAGAGAACCTGAAAATAATTAAAAAGGGGGGGGTTAATAAGAAGTTGGGCGCCAAACTGTAACGTTACTATTTCCCAGGAGGGGAAAAAGTAAAGTTTAGGATAAAACTGTCACCAGGACTGGAGGAGTCCTGGCTTAAAAGGAAAAGTAAAAGAAAAAGGAGAAAAGGTAAAGTTGATTTAATATAATATAAAAATGTTAAGAAAATAAAACCAAGGAAAGCCGGGAGTAAATTAAAGTCTTGTTTCTTCAAGAACAGCCGCTAAGATGGGGCCTCGAGTAGGCCTCCACGTCGCTTGGAAGGGGGGCCTCTAGTAGGCCTCCACGTCGCTGAGAAGGGGGCCTCAAATCCCCTCAAGGCCTCCACGTCACCGACCTCGGAGAAAACTGGTCGCGAACTCAGGCAGGTAGAGGGCTGAAACTGACGAGCGGTCGGCGTCTTTCACAGAGCCGGTTAAGAACACACAACACTGCAGACCATCACTTCACTATTTCTGGAGAGCACAACCCTCACACTCAGCACTTATTCCCAGCACCTCCTCTCAAGGTGAGCACCAAAAGTAGACTGATTTGACGGCCCCGGCTTCCTTGTTTTACAGAGCATTTCAAAATTTAAACAATAATATTCTAGACATATTTTTATGAATATAAATTTATAATAAGGTCTAATATCTATACAACCTAACCTACTGGCAGCTCTAGCAATAAATTAAAAATAAAATCTAGGCTTGTCATTAACTGACATTAAAAATTACAAAAGGTAAACAAACATTAAAAACTTTCGAAATATAAAGGCCTAGGAATGCTACAAATAATAGCCATGCAAATAATTTGAGAGAATGAATAATGAAAGATTTAATTAAAAAAGTAAGTAAAAAATGATACATTACATTTAGTTACAGTTTCCCAGGAGGGGAAAAAGTAAAGTTTAGGATAAAACTGTCACCAGGACTGGAGGAGTCCTGGCTTAAAAGGAAAAGTAAAAGAAAAAGGAGAAAAGGTAAAGTTGATTTAATATAATATAAAAATGTTAAGAAAATAAAACCAAGGAAAGCCGGGAGTAAATTAAAGTCTTGTTTCTTCAAGAACAGCCGCTAAGATGGGGCCTCGAGTAGGCCTCCACGTCGCTTGGAAGGGGGGCCTCTAGTAGGCCTCCACGTCGCTGAGAAGGGGGCCTCAAATCCCCTCAAGGCCTCCACGTCACCGACCTCGGAGAAAACTGGTCGCGAACTCAGGCAGGTAGAGGGCTGAAACTGACGAGCGGTCGGCGTCTTTCACAGAGCCGGTTAAGAACACACAACACTGCAGACCATCACTTCACTATTTCTGGAGAGCACAACCCTCACACTCAGCACTTATTCCCAGCACCTCCTCTCAAGGTGAGCACCAAAAGTAGACTGATTTGACGGCCCCGGCTTCCTTGTTTTACAGAGCATTTCAAAATTTAAACAATAATATTCTAGACATATTTTTATGAATATAAATTTATAATAAGGTCTAATATCTATACAACCTAACCTACTGGCAGCTCTAGCAATAAATTAAAAATAAAATCTAGGCTTGTCATTAACTGACATTAAAAATTACAAAAGGTAAACAAACATTAAAAACTTTCGAAATATAAAGGCCTAGGAATGCTACAAATAATAGCCATGCAAATAATTTGAGAGAATGAATAATGAAAGATTTAATTAAAAAAGTAAGTAAAAAATGATACATTACAATGTATGTATGTAAGATTGGCGCAACCATTTTACTCCAGCTTGAAAAGATGCCTACATCAATACACTCGTCAATATTCAAAGGTAATCGACCAACATCCAACTTCAGACGTACAAAATAACTTCAACGTTGCGCATCTGCCAGGAGAGTTCGTACTTATGTATGGTTCCTTCAAGCTGCTTTTATAGAGTTCCTGCATTCACTCTCCCAAAATTTAATTTGGGGAGGCCTTCGTACTGCAGTGGACTGGAATAGACTGATTTGATTAGTTGATTGTGTCTTTACATTATAAAGAAGGTCACAAAAAAATTTGAGATTTCCGTGTGATTTGAAAGATGTTGAGAACGAAAATGACGTTTAAAATATGGTGGAGACTTTCAACTTGATTTGATACGGATCGGGTAGTTCAGATGGCTAGAACATTGCCTTGGTTAGGCAAAGGTCACGGGTTCAATTCTTATCTCGAATCGAATTGTCTTTTTTCACTTTATTACAAAATTATGAGAGAGAGCAGAGAGCCAGAGCTTTCGTGGCATCTGAATAACAAGAAACAAAGAAAAGTGTGTGTAAACACCCACGGGTTTATTAGGTACTAATTAAAAATTAATTTAATGCAAACTTTTATACACACGAATGAATAAATCGTGATATTCGTTTTCATCTTCAGCTTCATAACTTCGATGTAATTTAATCGTGTAGTCTTTAAGTGAAAAATGCGGCAAACTTAATTATCCACTAGCATAATAAATTGTCATCGACATTTATAGAATAGACTAGCAACACAGCTTGCCAATGAGCACCCTAGTCTCGGCGATACGGCGCTCAATTCTGCATTGCCAGGCTGGTACAGATTTTGGTCGACTATCTGATTCAAATTGTGTAATTTTCACACCAGCTACCCGACAAACTGTAACAGCCGCACAATACAGAATTGAGTGCGCATCACTTATATCTACATAAGTGGCAAAATAACTTGATAAAACCGAGTCCAGGGCACACACTAGCGCTATTTTCTTTTTAGGATCAGAAAACCTATACTCATTAATCGTTCGTTCCAAAGTACTCCTTAATTCATCACTGTACTGGGTACTTACTCTATATTATATTTATTATTAAATTTAATTCTTTTTTGTTTTTTATTATTATTATTTTTTTTTTTTCTTTTATATTGAATTTATTACTTTCTTGTTATTTCACGTACTAGTGCTAATCAACTCTTTATGCTACAAATTTTTTATGCAATTTACCGACTCTATGTGATGGAAGGTAAGACGAATTATACGATCCACTTACCCATAAAGAATGCTTTTTAGTCTACTTAATTTGTAATTTAATTTTGCCCTAATGTTGTTGGTATAACCGTTCCTAAAAACGAACACACATCCATTAAAATTAATAAAACTACAATTAGTGATTCTGTATTGAAACAAAATGAAACGGGTGGTAGAAAACAAATAGAAATAATAGAAGCTGCTGTTCCTAAAAAGGATAACGTCATATTAATTTTATAGAAAGTGACAGTAATCAAATAATAATATCAAATTCTTAGATACAAGCAAGTTTCATCTGTAGGGACGTGCGAGGCGCGTGCGGTTGGTTCGGTCACGTGTCACAAATGCAGGTTATTATTGAAAGGTGACATGACACGTCATGTAAAATAAGAAAGTTAAATAAACAAAAACAGGTTTAGCCTAACCTGTTGATTCACGCGATGATTCCCACGTGATTTCACTAGATTTTATTCAGATCATTAGTTAAAGAGCTTAAGCATCTAAGACATTGGGGTTTTCAGAATATTAATTAAATTGAATAGTTATATATAATACATCCTGTATGTATTATATATAACTATTGGCCCATTTAAAACGGTCAGTATGGGCAACTTTGAAACTATAAGACATAAAAAGATCTGTTCTAAGAAACCATGTCACCGATTTTGATTAAAAGAAAAACGGCATTCGTAGATTTAAAATAATACTTGTACTCGAGTCAGGAACCAAAACCAGAACTATCGAAAAGTAAAACTCTCATTTTTAAATGAATATTGTTTGTGTAGATTTTAAACAGTAAATATTAGTATGAAATACATTGAGTGAGTATTGTACTACGTACATAGAGAAGCCACCGCCCTATATCGCCAGTGCTCCGTTCAACTGTGGTGCATGAGCCACAGTTCACTGTTGCTTTCTCGCTCTTGAGCGCGTAAGTCGTATGGCTCGGGCCTGCTCGGGCGCCTCCTCCCCCAAACCCCGCACCGCCG
The DNA here is from genome assembly GCA_948477245.1 of Thumatha senex. NCBI lineage: Eukaryota > Metazoa > Arthropoda > Insecta > Lepidoptera > Erebidae > Thumatha > Thumatha senex. The sequence goes on along the minus strand of OX419733.1, from coordinate 684,639 downwards.
CGCGTGGCGCACACATTTTGTTCGCGATGTCTGCTCCATGTACGTAGTACAATATTTACTCAATGATGAAATACGATATCTACAATGAATTAAAGGCATCGTTCTTAATATCATTTTATTTAATTTTGTAAGTGTTCTAATTGACCATTCTTTTTTCAGTACAACATTCATCTCATATTCAGTTTAAATAATAATTTTTACTAATGGGTTTTACGACATAGTGTAATAGAATGAATATCGACATCAACTAACATAAAAAAATGTGTGTGTACCAGAGTACACAGGTAAGAAGTGAAACTTCTTTACGACATTTTTTACAGCCTAAAAATTTATACGTCGATAAAGAAGTTTCACTTATGAAAAACAAGTTTCACTTCAAAAACGACATGGCGCGTAACCGAAAAACGTGACGATTTTTTACAGCCATAAAATTTCTCTCTACGTCAATAAAGAAGTTTGAATTTAATAATCAATTAGTCTCATGAAATTGTAATTTTCATTGTGCATCTGGGCTATTAAATAAACCAGTAGCTGTGGCAGAAAAATATATTATAAAAGACATACAAAAGTTTCTATCACAATCCGCACAAATGTGCTTATGTTAATTACTTCCGCCATAATTCCAAAGAGTTCTAGTAGAGTAAAAAAACAATTTTAAATAGCCTAACGCATATGAAAATTTTCATGTTACAAATATAAAATGACATTATGATAGAAATTGTATAATTTTGTAGTAATAGATGACTCTTCATACAATGTCGCTTTGTTGGAGTTTAATCAAGAAGGTACTAGTATGTTTGAAAAATATTTCCAAGTAAAGCTAAACAACAATATACCTACAACAATTTACCGCTCGCTGCCTCCGACACAGAGTCAGTTAGACTGATTGCCTGTCACTTGGGGTAGACAGATAGTAGCGTCTTTTTATGGATTTCAGTCATTCCTGCAGTTCCCTCACTAATGTCAGATACATGACTACAAAGTGCTAACACGTTCGATAATTATCGTATTTATTCTACGTGCCTATATTGAAAACGAGATAGACTCAGACAGACACAGACAGATTCATAATAGTAAGATAATTATGAAAGTTCCTATCACCATAGTATCTTATCGTTGGAAGGTTTGACTTATTAAGAAACAATATAATTATTATTTGATGTACTATCAGTTCAATTAATTTGGTTTAAAATTGTTTAGCATTTTGGAATCTACTCTATAATTCTAACACTGCATAATATATTTTTATATAAAAGTGAAAAAAGAAAACTCGGTTCAGAACGAGATTTGAACCCACGTCTCCCTTGACTTACGGGTTTATGTCCTGTCCTGAACCAAGCTGTCTTTTTTGACTATAATAAGAGTATATTTGAAAAAAGTTAGCATTGTAATTGCTCTAAATATATATATTTATATATATAACAATACAAATTGAAAAATATACCCCGTACTCTACGTATCTAGGGATTTATTTTGAAAACTGTAATTTTCCAAAACATCCCTAACATAAAACGGCTCCCGCCATTATCACACAATTTAGCTGACAAGAGCGTCCCTTGATTAAAAGGAGAAGATTAAACTGTGCCCATCCTTTGATTTCTAGATTATGCAGATGAGATGATTTACTTGCAACGTTATCTCAAAACACAGATGAAACTCCATTGTCGTTGGACTATTATAAATTGAGATGTAGTCACTATACCTATAACAGCTAATGATTATCAAATTTGAATAAGTTCAGAATATTTCTGAATAAGTTTTGAGATAATTAAAATTATTTCAATATTCTGAATTATTTCGAAAAATTGCCATTTTAAGGATGGGTAGGAAAAAAGTGCTAAGGAGTATTAAAGCATATACCTCAGCATGTAATAGCTATACCTCTTGACAGTGCAATCTAGAATGTCCAGGCTCCACTATCGTTTCCGTCAATTTTCCGTAATTATTTTTACATGTTCATGGAATCTAGAAAATAAAATAAAAATGATCTTATAAAATTTTATAAAGAGAAATCTTATAAAATCTTTAATTTTAACAAATAAGATCAACGACCAAAAGTATAGAAATGTTGTTTGCAAGAACTCTTCGTAAACAAAAAAATATAACTATGCCACCGTTTTTTATTGAAGGTCTCTGAACGAGACTACGTACAGGCAGACGGACGGGCGAACCAACATGGCAAGACTATTTACCTATAACAAAATACTCTCAAAACTATTACAATCAATACAGAATGCCTAGCTCTAGCTCTCTCATATTTAATATTTTCTATTTAATATTCTGTGGTCTTTAAGCTCATTAACAAGTTTTGGCGAAGAAATCCCAGACCAGTGCAGAAGCCCCTAAAAATATTCAAAAGTAAAAAAAAAATAGTTGAATGAAACTCATCGAAAATGGCATATAATATTATAAAAATTAAAAGAAAAAGAGTTCGGGAAGGGTAAGTGTCTGAGTTTTTAAGGGTAAAAGAACGGTCTATTTCGATTTTCGACAAAACTACAAGTCCTATGGAAAAAAGGCGAATGTCAAAGTTGTAGGTAATAAAAAGATCTACAAAAATATTAGAAAAAATTTCAACAGCAGGTAGCCACAACCTGCGTCTGTCCATTTTCAACACGGCAATGGGCTCACACCAATTACGTGGGACAGGAATCCAAACGGTGAAAAGTGGGCATATAATATGCATCTGCCACCCCTTCGGGGATAAGGCGTGATGGATATTTATTTTATTTATTTTTTTCAATTGTTTTTTCTTTTTTTACGAAATTTGGAGAAAACTTACCTTTTTATGTCCTAAATACACTGTAATTTATTTGAATTAAATATATTTATTTGTTTACCTTAATTTGACTGTTATATTGAAAAAGAACCCTAAGGCAGTAAGGCCTGAACCGCCTAGCGCCTTCCCAACTTCTCTATGAAATACCTTTTGATGAGCTAAATTTTTTCGTAGGTCAATTAGATAAATAAGTTATCTTAAAATACTAATAAATAGGCATCTACGCATATAATAATATACGCATATAATAAATTTGACTGCCTCTGTGGCGCGGTGGGAGTGCATCTGACTGCTACGCAAGAGGTCGTGGGTTCGATTCCCACCCAGGATAAAACTTTGTGTGATGAGCACGATGGTTTATTCTGTGTCTGGGTGTTATTTATCTATAATATGTATGCATTTAGAAATATATAAGTATGTTTATCGGTTATCTAGATCCCATAACACAAGCTAATATTAGCTTACTTTGGGCTAGATGGCGCTGTGTAAAAAGTGTCCTACAATATTTATTAAAAAAAAAAAAATTTAGAGAGTAACTAAAGTGTAAAATTTAATAAATAGCTCAAAATTGTATTTAATATTTTAAAAAGATTTTTCGAAATTTCGCAATTACCCAGAAGATTTACTATAGAGGTATATGTATATTTACACCATCGGAAAGTAGAGATTTAAACAAACTTAAGGACACCAAATTTTTTCACCAAATTAGGGTGCTTCTGGTTTTTTGAATTTTTCACATAAACTTTGATCTGAATGAAGAGAAAATTTTAAGTTTTAGATCTTTTTATTACCTACACTTTGCCATTTGACCTTTTTCCATAGAACTTGTAGTTTTGCTGGAGATTGAAATAAACCATTATTTACCCTTAAAAGCTCACGAACTTACCCTTCCCGACCTCAGATCGCCCGTTAATTATTTTTCCTTTTATTTTTATAATATTCTCTTCCTTTTCCGATGGGTTTCATTCTACTATATTTTTTTTTGGTTTCAAAAGTATCGGCACTAGTTACATGCAACATTAAAATTTATATGTTAGTCAAACTAAAAAATCGTGATGTATATAAAATTTCGGTACAACGTCAAATGGAAAAAATTACTGAGTGCTGATTCAGCGGTGCGAAAACCTTTTGAACATTAATCTTTTTTTGACATTGTCTCTTTGACAAGTGGACAATGTTTTTGTTCTGAAGGGAGGGTCAACAGTTTGCGTTTCATATCTTGTGGGAATGTCGTGCTCAAGAATAAATTGTTTTGCTGAGACATTTATGTTTATTTTTTTACGAGCTTGTAGCCCCCGGTGTTACAACCTACATACTTTGAACTCCTGTTACTTATATCACTTTATGGCGAAAGTTATATAAAATATATTCTTAGTTGATACCTAACTAAAAAAAATTAATTATCCTTGCCAAATTTGAGTTCAATCGGTTAAGAGTTTTGAGGTGTACGTTGCAACATTACTCAACTATTGTTAAAAACTAATCAAGATTGTTTAACACTAACCTTTTGATGTATTTATTTTGTAACGGAGGTTTTATTAACATCTTTACAACTCATTATATAAATGTGTTAAGATTGTGTTAAGACTGCCTCTGTGGCGCGGTGGGAGTGCATCCGACTGCTACGCAAGAGGTCGTGGGTTCGATTCCCACCCAGGATTAAACTTTGTGTGATGAGCACGATGGTTTATTCTGTCTGGGTGTTATTTATCTATAATATGTATGTATTTAGAAATATATAAGTATGTTTATCAGTTATCTGGTTACCATAGTACAAGCTCTGTTTAAAAAACTATAATTATTATGTTTTTAAGCTTTTGCTGCCAAACAGTCTTGATAATGCCTAGTGTGTAGGCGAAACACGAGTCGACATCGTACGACATTCTAAAAAAGCGGAATATTGCAAAAATAACATTTAAAAACAAAATAATTATAGTTTTTTATAATGGATTTCCGCCATGTAACGCCTGATTCAATTAGTTATTTAAAAGCGTTGTGTGGCTTGTCCCAACAATATAAAATATTTTGTAAAAGTACAAAAAAGAAAGAAACACACAAATATACACATTCTTTATTTGTTAAATAAATATAATCCTCCCTAAATCGTGACACTTTATTACTGAAACGTCAACAGGGCGAGACAATTATGATGTCGACGTCAGTTCCCAACATTTTTTCTTTACGTTTTTTTTATACTTCACCCTTTTAGCATAACGACTCTGTTATGTGACTAGGAACTTTTATCATTTCAGTTTGTTAAGGCGGGCGTATTTCTATATTGAATATTCAAACTGTGAAACGAAGTTAGTAATCAGGTGAGCGATATTCGAATGCTAACAACTTTATCTTGGATTGCTTAGTCTACATAGACTATGAGTCGACATAATCTAATAAATTCGTTTTCACTGACTGGTCATGAATATAATATTGAAATATTTTGAAATATTTTTACTCAGAAGCTACATCTAACGTAAATTAAGTTAATTTAAGCTTGTCAAGATCTTGACAACTGTCCAACGTGCTAAAATGTCATTTTGCTTTACAGAGGCCGGGATATAAGATAGTTATTGTGTGTAGAGTTGGCAAAGCGCTCGTTTGAGAGCATCATATCTACAAGGTACATCGTGATTAAATTGTTATGGATGTAAATTCAATATAGTGTCATTGTAATAGTTTACGCAACTCTATATAAACCTACTCTACGGTTCGAATAATGATATTATACTAACACCCGCAGCTCCGCCCGCTACGTTTTTCTGTACCCGTTAGCCACTAGAATCTGTTTCCAGTATAAAAAATGGCCTTTGTTTTTATCCATCAGGGGTATCAGCAACCTCTTCTCCATATAGAAGTAACAAACATACAAACTCGCAAACTTTCGATATATAATATTAACGTGGTAGTGTTATCTGGACCCATTTTCTACAGAAACCTGTTCTTGAGACAAATACTAGTCTATGTCTTAATCCAATGTATCTAACTAATAACTAAATAACTACTTCCACACCAAACTTTAAAAATATTATTATTTATATATTGATTAATAAATACAAGAATTGTTTGTTAACGAGATTACATTCATATTGTCGACGATATGAAAGCACAAATATTTTCACCAAATTACCGCTTGTGGGGAGTTAAAATTTACTATATTAGTCTCTTGTGGTTTAGTAAAATTGATATAAATGTGGCTGATAAAGCCGAGCTGTGGTTATTGTACTCTTAGTGCTCAATTACGAACGAGGCTTTATTTAACATCGGTAATATGGTTTCTTTATAAATATCTTGGGTAATTACAATTTGAAAATGGTGTACACGTGTTTTTTTTCTTTTTAATAGCAATTTAAAGCAATTATGTGTAAATATGTACATATATTAATTTTAAACTAGCAGTCTGTGTCGGCATTATCTTGCATGATCTCAGAAGAAATTGTGAGAGAAAATGTATTTACTACGGGCGCGGCAAGACCTTTAACTACCTGTACAAATAAATGTCTATGTGTTGCTTTGATTACCCACACTGAAATAAGATAAACAATCAAATAAATTTTCACGCAATATACTTAGTAACAGTATGATACGCAAACATACCGACAGTATTTTCCAGCAAGCACATCAATTTACGAACAATTTTACGTTTATCTACTGCCAATCAACTGACACTGACCGAAGGTAATTTTCTCTGCCTATCCATTCATCTTGTATTGACAGGATAACAATATATAATGTATTATGCAGAAGATTAAATTAAATATTATAATATTCAATACTAAGAGATTTCGTGCGATATCTGCAATATCTGCTCTGAACGGTTCAGTTGATTGAAAAGCAAACTTATCTTTTTTATGACAATTTTTATCATTTTATCATCATTCGTTACCTCTAGTCAGGTATTTCCACAATTTATCTATTTCGGTTCGACGCAGTGTCATATCATCATCATCCGAGTGTTTTTATCAGTTGCCTCTCGCAATGCCTGTGGTCCGCTTTCCTACATTTTCCCCTACACTTCGCACGATCTTCGGCATCCTGGCTCGGGTGCGGCATGGCTTAACATTTTTACCTCGTAGCCCAGTGGTTGCCTCAAGGTTACCATCGAAGGCGATTTTCTTGCAACTTAAATGCAATGTCACAGACGTGAAATAAGCCGTAGAGTCATCTCTGCAAGTATTGCACAGTCAACACCTTGTAGGTGGATATTGTCACAAACGTGCAAGCGATTTACTCCTAACCTGAAGCGCTCGTGGCCCCGATGGCTCAGTGCTCTGTAAACGATCACTGCGTTTAGCAACTTTCGCTATGACTGGTCTTTAGATGGGTGACCACTTTATGACATTTACATTTTGCAGCGTTTCCGTGTTTCGGAAGGCACGTTCAGCCGTTGGTCCCGGTTGCCAGTAATATGGCAATCGTTAAGCCAAGTTGAAGACGTTATGGGCGGCTTGAAAATTTTGCCTGCGTCTGTCTATTTCAAAACGGCAACGGGCTCACCACTGAGACAGGAATACACAAGGTGAAAAGTGGGCGTGTAATATGCCTCTGCCACCCCTTCGGAAATAACGCGTGATTGATAAACAATTCTAACCTGTCAACTGTTTCGTTTTTAGTAAACTGTTATTTTTAATTGGAGCTAATAATTTGTGAATAAAATTAAGCTCATAAAAAAACTATTTAAATTCAAACGTTTTTGTAACATTTCTAAGAATATTGTTATAAATTGAAAACCCAATTCTTATTAAAGTCGGTTAAAAAGATCCCTCGTATAGACTCAATGCAAATCTAATGTTGAGTAAAATTTTAGACTCGCACTGTCGCAGAACCACATTTATTTTGAAATTTTAATCAAAAACTCATCTTATTCAGCCCGCTTCTACTTTTAGGATCAGTAATCAGGTAGCTTTAGCTAGACTCTAGCGAATAAAAAAAGGATAATACATTAATCTGGCAAAATGTTGCCTTTTTTTCGTGAAATACCCAAAATATACAACAAGGGATGTAGCGACTACAAAGATAAATCCAGTGACTTAAATGTGCATTAGTAACAAGGCTTCAAGGACTGTTAGACAAAGTGAAGTAATCCTTTACATGTCTAACCGTGAATACAATTTAAAGCTTATAGGTGAATTATGAAAGGAGACAGCCACACTATTTCTAGTTTAGTTTAAAAAAAAATTATTCAGTGAATGTAGATGTCTAGTGCCATCACACGTAAGGATTCTTCGACACTCAACTTCATTTTTTGCTCCAAATTTGAGCCAAATCGGTGCAGCGTCATCGGTTTGAGATTTTGATGTTACTACATAGATTAGTCCGTAAAGGTTCTGAATTTATATATATAAAACATTTTTATAAAACACACACACTCTAAAACTACAAAATATTATCAAATTTACATTACAAATTTTTGAGGTAGTTGCCAGCAAAGCCTTCAATACGAATGTTACCGAAATAGAAACAAAAGTATCCGTCTTAGTAATTACGATTAAGATTTCAAGAATAAAGGATTTATTTTCAATTCTAAATTGTCCACAATTCCTTGGAATCTATTTTTAAGTGTGTTCACTGATTACTTGAAAATCTCTTTTTAGTTTCAAAAGATATTCTATACTTCTCAGGTTCTATTTAAAAGTTATCGAAATTGACATACTAGTTTTTGAAATATCAATAACCAAAGGTTGACCGTACTCGTATATAAATAGTTTTAACTCTGGTTTGGACTCACGTTGTTGATTAGTTTATATAGATATATCAAAGCCCTGGGCCTCCTCTAGTCAGTAATATTGATGTCATTATTAGTGACAAAATTAGTTAAATTTTAGAGAATGTATTTTATATTAACTTTAAACTCTATTAATACTATATTAACTTTAGATTAAAATTATTAAAAACTATATTAACTTTAGATTCTCAATTTTGTAGACTTTGTAATAAACATAATATAAATACTAGATACAAAAACAATATTTCAGACCACCATAGTCGACTGCATAACATCGGCAATTCCTTTTAGGTATTAAACACATTTTCCGCTTTTTAAGCTTCACGTTTATTTTTGAGTTTTCCTGTGACTTAGATATTTGCCGAAATAGAAACGTAAATTTGCCGCAGTTTTTAAGTATCCACTGTGAGCGCATTGAAGATGGATATACCAGTCACTACTTAACCCCTTTTTGTGATAACTTGTGAAATTAATTTTTTTAAGTATGCTATCCGAAACTGAGACCAAAGGACAAAATTAAAGAAAATTTAATTGAAAATTAATTAATTTATTATTTCTCTCCTGTAAATAAATGTACAAACATACATAAATTCTAAATAGTGTAAGTCCAAGTGCAATACGTTGGTGCTAACAAATACTAAAACATTTGAAACTTTGATTAAAAATACATTGCGAAAGGGCTATTACACGTTACAGTCTATTTGTAGACAGGGACGCCGGAAAATGGTCTGATGACTGCGTAAAATAATACTAATTTGTAAATAGGCCATCAAAAAAAGCACTTCGATTTTCTTGCCGGTACCTCTCAGGTGTGTAATATTTAGTTAATGTATGAATGTTATTTTGTAAGCGCTGTTGAAATGGTTTATTCCAAATACAGATATTTTTATTTTATACTTCTTTTTATTCTGTTTTTTATTACAATCAATTTTTAAAAGCAATTAATATGCTCGAAACCGACGAACCTCTTTCGCTCGAGTTAGATCGAGTAGTTCGGTAGCTTAGGTGGTAAAGCGTCTGGCTCGACTAGCCAGGTTTAAATCCTGCTCGAGCCTAAAAATGGTTATCACTTTAAATTTAGGTTTTGTGTTTTATATTCGAAAGACGATAGCGACATTTATTTCAATTAATTCATATTAATTACTTATTAAAAAATGTAAAAAATCAACAGGAAAACCATAAGGCCTATTAATTTGAGAACATTAGGTATACTTCTTTTGTTACGTGATAAATTACGCTCCCTATGTCACACGCTATTATTGATAATGCGCTGCTTTTGTGTTTTATATTATTTCGAATATAAAACACAAAAGGATCCTTAAAAGTATTTTGTCCCGTTATTCACTTTATGCAGAGTGAACTTTTAAGGTAACTAAACATTGTCTAGACATATTGAAACTGAATATAAAATTAGCACTCTAACCATTGTTCTAGAAACCTTAAATCGATGCCTAACTATTGTGAACACTCTTTGAACAAAATATCTATTAGTAACCCTTTTTTCGAAAAAGCGTATTCTGTAAACGATCATTGCATTAAGCAACTTTCACTGTGGCTGGTCCTCGGATGATTGTCTAGCTTTTTTTTATTTAGCTCGCCCAACTGACGCTGCCCGCGTGATTGACAGGTGTGACGACTCTTGGCACTATAGAGGGGCGAGATTCTCCACCAAATACCACAAAGCCTCGTTTCAACTGAGCCATAGAATGGGCCAAATGTTAATTAGCTGCGATCTGGTAAAAGGACAACCCTGCATGAGATTCTCACCGGAGAGCCTCATGATCGGCTTCCCCCAAGGACCTTCACGTTCATTTCTGCCCATGTGGAGACCTCCGATCCTCCGGTTACTACAATGATATTCACGGGCGCGCATAAAATCGATAAGCGCTGGGAAGGGCTCTTGGAAAAGCCCCCATAGTGTTGACAGTCGACTTGATCAATTGAAAGTCACTAAACAACATACAACACTTACTAAGTGAATAAACAACATTTTATATTTACACTTATTTAAAAGTTATTCGAATATCTGAAAAAAAAAACAAGATAAATAAATGGCTACTTACTTGATCTAAAATTACAAAATACAAATTATGTTTCTACCACTCGCTAAAGAAAAAAATCATAGTCTACCTACTACTACTGGAGCACCCCAATTTTCTCAGAAATTGCATCGTTAAGATATTGAACGACATTTAATCAAAGTTAATAGGAGAATTCTTAGATTGCCAATTTGTAACTCAATACAACGTTACTTAACTTTGCCTTGAATTTAGGCATGTTGGCACTAGACTAAATCGTGTACTAAAAGTAATAAGTAATTGTTTTATGGGTTTGCACAACTTTTGTAGGAACTCTGTAGGACATTATGGATTTAACCTTATTACTGGCTTACAAATATTTTATTTGCCGTCATTGAGCAATCAGTTTTATTGCACTAGTTATACTACCCAACCATATTACGCCTATATCCCCGAAAGGATGGCATAGGCATATTATACGCCCAAACTTTACCATAAGCATTTTTGTCCCATGTAACAGGACGTGATGAGCCCATAGCCGTGTTGAAATAGACAGGTTGTGGCAACCTACTGTTGAATTTTTCAAGTTAAGGCTTAACGACTGTTATTGGCAAATGGTACCAGTGCCTAAATGTGCCTTTCGTAGCACGAAAACACTCGTAAATGGAAGTGCCACAAAGAGGTTACCCATCTGAGTCAATGAGAAAGTTGCTTATCACAGCGATCATTTACAGAACCTGCTAGAGAAGCTGCGCTGGTCTGACGAGGCTGACGCTCTACTTGACAATCCCTAAGGTTGCTGGTGTTTAACTAATGACTCTGTTTAATATATTACATCTTCCTTATACAATGCTACATAATTATAGTTGGAGCATGCAGATCTCGATTTAAATTGTTCCGAAAATTTACATCTCCCAATGCAGTAAACAAGTACAGTTACAGTTTCGGATGTATCGGCACATCCGTCAGGAAGACTTACGATCAATAGTAAAAAATTTAGCCACAAATAAATACCTATCTTGGATAACGGCCGGAGTTGCGTAAAACAATGTATGGTGCAACATTGTACTGTATGGCTTTAAACTGCGCATTCGTGTTACAAACATTGAAGTTACAAGTTCTATGAAATAACACCATTGTTTTGTACGCCTAAAGGTAGCCTTCCGTTCTTAGCCGCGACGGCGACCAGACGACCACGCGACCATGGTCGCCTGTCGCGCGGCGACCACTACCTCTCCGATGTCAGCGACCACGACGTCGTCCGCCACTCTTTCCGCTGGTTTTATGCGGGAAGAGTGGCGATGGTTACTTTAAAAGAAATGGCTTTTCATAATAGTGTGATCGAAAAATTCGGGGTTTTTTTATAATCATTCTTTGTGAGTCCACCGGGCCAAGTCGCGTGATAGGAAAATCGTATAAATAGAAGAAATGTATGTTTCAGTAAAGTAATTTCAAAACAGTGTTTTGAAAAAGTGTAACTAGTAGATAGGTAGAGTAGATCTCGTCGTAGTGTGTTGAAAACAACGCTATTTTGATATGCTTCTCGCCTGCGTCGCGCGACGGCACTGCCTCCGACGCGACCGGGTCGCGGTCGCCGTGCGGCTCTGTAGCCACGCCCACCGGTCGCGCAAAAAGGTCGCGTCGTTTGTTTCGTCCTCCATACAAATTCATACCAAGCTGTAGGTCGCGCGACCGGGTCGCAGTCACGCGTCGCCGTCGCGGGTCGCGGTCGCTAAGAACGGATCAATGCGAACGTCCATACATTTTTACATCACAGAGCTTTGGGCAAATGTTGAGAGAGATCACGTCAACGTTTTTGCAACTGAATAGACAAGTCAGTGTATAGGTGTTAGTATGTTGTTCTGCTTACTTTTGCCTCTTAATATAATTTATTTATCTATCACGCCTTATCGCCGAAGGGGTAGCAGAGACATATTATATGCCCACTTTTCACCATGTGTATTCTTGTCCTACGTAATAGGTGGTGAGCCCAATGCCGTGTTAAAATAGACAGACACAGGATGTGGCTACCTGTTGTTAATTTTTTTTAAGCCACCGCCTTTAACTTGTCTTAACGACTGCCATGTTACTGGCAACTGAAACCAACGGCTTAACGTGCCTTCCGAAGCACGGAAACGCTCGCAAATGTAAATGCCACAAAGTGGTCACCCATCCGTGACCAGCCATAGCGGAAGTTGCTTAACGCAGTGATCGTTTACAGAACACTGAGTCCGCGGGCTTTTTTTATTTTGACTATAAATATTTTATTCTTTAAATAATGTTATATTTATTTTTTAAATAAACAAGTCTTGTATTACATACTCGTATAATATGTATAATATATTACGTAATATATATGTTGAAAAATTTATAATATTCCTTTTTAATGAATGTATCGAAAAATCTATAGTTCACATACACTGTAGATTTTGGACATATTCCAATCAATCGTGTAGGCATGGACGGTTGTAAATAAATATACTGTTTATTTTTGTGTACAACAATTGTGTAATACAATGATGCCAGCAAGTTTTAAATATTGGAAATGGAAACCTGGTAACGAATTCTTCGTAACTAATTGAATTAATATTGAATTTCAATTCAATTTCAAACATAAATAAAATGTGACCGACGACGAGGTGGAAAGTGTATGCACAAGTTATGTAGGCGTGTATTTGTTTTATTTACAATTTCATATTATTATTCAGTTTGGCGCAAATATGCATCTATAACCCATATATGGTAAACTTGACTTGTTTCTGATGGGAAACCATAATTGTGAACATACATTTGATGTTACGATACTAAACCTACCCCGATATAATCTACATCCTCTATCCTATGTCCAAATATAACGTGCTAGCTGATCTACGAAATTAGCTATCAAAGATATCTTCAGAGAACTTCTTACAATAAAATTTTAAATTGTAAAATGGTTTTACGAAAGGAAAATTTAATTGGGATTGCCACTTTCTTTTTGAGAATGTTAGTTCTTAGGAAGTGGAAGTGTGTGGAGAAACGAAAAGAGGCAGTAGTAATAAGCGTGATGCATGGTGGGATGAGGAAGCTCGCGAGGAGGCTCGCTACTGCGGGCAATACAGTCGCTTTATAGGGACTGTAAGGCTTGCGTGCGACTAGGGGGGGATGTGTCACCTCGTTTTGATGTCTGTACAGGCGTCAAACAGGGTTGTGTCATGTCCGCCTGGCTGTTCATAGTGTATCTGGAAAGTTGCCTGCAGAAAGTGAAAGATTGTGAAATGGGTGTGAATTTGGGCGACTTTAATAAAGTAAACTGTCTGCTGTACGCTGATGATGCAGTGCTCATGGCCTCATCAAAAGCCGACCTTCAGGCATTAGTCACTAATATGAAAGAGGAGTATGAAAGAGGAGTGTGAAAGTAAAAGTCTTCGCTTGAATGCAAGTAAAACTAAGGTTCTAGTATTTGAAAGAGATGACTTAAGAACCAAATGCGAGATTAGGGTAAACCAGGAACGACTAGAGCAAGTGAATGAAATTGTGTATTTAGGGAGTATGCTTAGCGCGAACGGAAGATGTGATTCGGATGTAGGACGGCGAGTAGCTGCCGGAAACAGAGTTAACGGTGTTTTGTCCCAATTAGTAAAGCGACAAAGTATTGTAAAAGAAGCACTACTGGCGATTCATAACGCAGTGCTAGTGCCAACTTTGCTTTACGGTAGCGAAACCTGGGTATGTCAGCAGATGCATGAAAGAAAATTGAATGCTGTGGAGAGGCTATCAGTTCGAAAATTGTGCGGCGTTACTTTGGCCGACCGAATACGTAAAGAAGTGATACGCAATATGGCAGGTTTGAATGAAAATGTCAGCGTTAAGCTGGAAAAGGGCGTTCTCCGTTGGTTTGGAAACGTCCAACGAATGAGTAAGGAACGGTTGTCGAAGAATATATATTGTGCGCAAGTAGAGGGTTGAAGAAGTCTGGGTAGGCTGAGACTTACATATGAAGACCGCGTGAGCAGATTGCTCAAAAACGGAAAGGTACAAAAGTACTCAGATTCTCAGACGTGCGTGTATGAAGCGATTGATGAATCTTGAAGAAGCGAAAGAAGTATGCATGGATCGCGAAGCCTGGCGATCTGTCCTCTCTGACTACTCCGTCAGGGATACAGCGTGAAGATAGTTAGTTAGTTAGTTCTTAAGCTTCTTTATTATACTTCAACAACACACTAAATATCAAGTTCTATTGGTCCTCTCGTCTACTTTGTCCAATCATGGGATACATCGCACGAGTAGTGTTGCACGTGACCACACATCGAGCGATCGTGACCAGCATCACAACACTCTCGGTTAAGTCCAGTTTATTGGACAAGGTGAGAGGACAAAGTTTAATATTTATTGCTATTGTATTAATGGCTCGTGCATTTTCTGTATTCCACCGACAAAATAGCTGCAGCTGTGTAGAGCTACAATCAAACGAACTCAAATTAAACGACGCCGACGGCCGCCTGTCATTTTAATTTATCCAGCAAAGTTAAAATAATAAGTAGTTGACTTAAATCCAGTGGTATTGCTTTATTTCTGTACCACTCAAAGATTTGTTGGAAGAATGAAGAAGACGTCATTATTGATTTAAGCTCTACACCTTTCATTTTTCATTTATCATTATCATTTTAAACACTAATATACTTAAAAATATTAATATTAATTAAAAGTTTTAGATAAGCCAATTTATTCTCTTTTGAAATATTATTGTGAATAGATAATTTATGCATGAAGTATCAATTATTCAAAAGGACAATGGATAAAGTTACACCTTAAAAGGTATATATTTTCATTAAGAATTTCCAGTAAATCACAATGAAGTTTTCTTAAACAGAGATAAATGACTGTTCGCCGATAGGTACGCCTTGTTTACTTTGCCATTGTCCCATGACCTTGAACATTAAATATCTCTATCTACGCTCATATTGAATTCGGGGATAAAGGCTTAAACGATAAACAATCAAATATTATAGTAATAGAATCATTTCGAACAAAGTGCGTCGAAGACGAATACACAACATTGCACTATGTTACATTAAATCGATTTTGTAATCGTGTGGGGCTTGTATATCTTTCACAGCCACATATGCTATACTTAAAAGATCCCGTTTCTATTTATCTGTGCTTACACGAAGAGATAGTGTCAGCAATGACCTCGGACAAGCTGTCGAAGCTAGGGCACCAGTAACTGTTTCCATCATATTTAGAGACCACAATTTAAGCAAACTATTTTTTTTCTTCAACTTACCTTAACAAGATTCACCCTTCGCCACTGTTGTCTAAGAAAGTAGTAGTGTCCAAAACCAACAATCACAATATAATATTCGATGTAGGTACTCCGCATGGGTTTGATCCCTTTCATTCCTACACAATACATTTGGCTCACCTCATTTGCGTACCTAATCGACAAGAAACCGCGATAGTGAACAATTATGTAGACATAGCTGCCGACGGTCTACTACCTGCTCAGCTGCAGTATAAACAATTGCATTGTAATAAATGTTATATCAAATTGTGCCTAAACTATTTTGTTATTTATTGTTACACTTTATCGTTCGTTCTCTAAGCGTTACTTTCGGTTGCAACGGAGCTATCGCTGCAGAGGCCGTCTTCCTGATTTGCACCTCCTGTGATCTTCAGAATCATCGATTTTATTCCCTTACAAAATTAAACCATGAATTTATGAGGCTGTGTAGGCAATATAGTAATCAATAAATTAATTTAATTAAAAAGCTGTAATTAAAAAGAAGCGCTCGTGGCCCCGCGGTCTCAGTGTTCGGTAAAAGATCTTGATGGCTGGTCGTCGGATGGGTGACCACTTTGTGGCATTTACATTTGCGAGCGTTTCCGTGCTTCGGAAGGCACGTTAAGCCGTTGGTCCCGGTTGCCAGTAAAATGGCAGTCGTTAAGCCTGGTTGAAGGCCTTATAGGCGGCTTAAAAAAATTTCAACAGCAGGTAACCACAGCCTGCGTCTGTCTATTTCAACACGGCAATGGGCTCACCACCTATTACGTGGGACAGAAATCCACACGGTGAAAAGTGGGCATATAATATGCCTCTGCCACCCCTTCGGGGATAAGGCGTGATGGATATTTATTTATTATTTATTTAATAAATTTATTTGTTAGCAAGAATAAGTATCTTTTCTTTGAGCATGGGAATCGGAGTTAACGTTGAGATGGGCATGTTATATTCGAATCTAGTAAACTACTCAATCTTATTGAATGGTTAGGTAAATGACCAGAGTACGTCCGAAGAAAACTTACGGGGTTCTGATTAGCATTGTATAACACAATAATAAACATATAACTTTCATGACTGTTAGAAAGCAATATGCCTAAAAAGTGATGTACTAGAATGTTATGATCATATCATTAGTATTACGACGCCATCATAAAGTTCTTGTTGGGAAACAAAACAGACAGTGTGTGCGATAATATAAGTGCAAAGAAATATGGAACCGTCTGCCAATAACAAACTCAGTGAATAAATCATGTTTACTGCACAACTTGTAAATATTACTCTTTGATATTGAGCCCTATATTACACAAACTCGACGTTAGACACCTACGCTACATTTTATAATATTGTTTTTATTCAGAACGACGTATAGGGTAGATAACTAATAATAACATTAAGGAGAAAGTATGTTTGTTTATCCATCATAAAACACAAAGGGAGTGAGACGTACTATCGATTTACATTACAATGCCTTTTGAAGCCCTAGAGGAGGACAGCGACATTCACAGAACACACATACTTCACTTCACTTCACAGAAAAACCTTGATTCCTAAGAGACAATAAATAATTATTTCATAATTATATTCCTTTATGATACAGTAGATACTGTAGGTGCTATAATTGTCATTCAGTCAGTAAAGTGGTATTTAATTTTTTGCTTCTAAGTATGTCAATTTCATTTCATAACCTATACTTTTTCTTGATATGTGGGCTATCTAACCCAAAAAAATAACTATTAGTTCCTGAGACTTGCGCGTTGAACCAACAAACAAATACATTAATAATCACACGCTTGAGCTTATAATGTTATTAAAGATTAGACTCCCAACCCCAAGAACAGTCAGTTTAGTTTAGCGTGAGTCAGGCAAAGGCCATAAACATGAAAAGGTACAGATTGTTTTAAGCTTTGTACAAATAAATCCATGATCCATCATGAAATTATATACCTGTACTTCGTTTGACCCAATCGACAAGAACAATTATGTATAATTGCCAGCAGTCTACTACCTACTTAAATTAACTTAGAAACGGAAGGAAGGTGAACTTTTCACCTGATTTAGTAAACCAAGTTATTCTTGGTTTCACAATTTGAATGAATAAATTCAGTACTGATATAAATATTCCCGCCTCACAAACGGACACAATAAAAGTTTCTAGTCACGTAGCAGAGTTGATAAGTTAAAAGGGTTAAATATAAAAATCGCAATGTAAGAACTTGTTAAGAGCTGACGTCCACATCATATTGTGTCACCTTGTGAATGGTTAAGCTATGAACCATCACATTTTAGGGAGAATTGTATTTATTTAATACTCCCATGCTGCTTCATACTCCCGTCGCATCTATATTCTCTCTTGGCTTATAAATTCTACAATAATGCTTAAAAAAGTCCCGATTTGTCAACATTTACGATTACTGCTCTGTTCTCCAGGGTAGTAGCGTGATGATATATAGTTAATAGCCTTCCTCGATAAATGGGCTGTACAACACAATATGATCTTACTTAATCCGACCTGTAGTTCCTGAGATTAGCGCGTTCAACCAAACAAACAAACAAACTCATCAGCTTCATATATTAGTATAGATTCAAGAGTCACTATATGCTTTTTGTATTGTCTTTCTAGACTCTTTTCCAGAAAGAACTTTTATCTAGAATTTTTTCTGGGTTCTTACCCAGAAAGAGAAAAAAAAGGTCTACTACTCGAAGTTGTCACTCTGGAAAAGTTAAATATTCAAACCAAAATGGAGGAAATTATCAAGATTCGCCAGCCTTTCTTCAGTATCACACGTCAGGCTGAGAATGAAACCACAGTCTTATATTATGAGATAACTTTCTACATGCGGTGGCACACTTTTACTTTAAATAATTAGAGACAAATGTACGAGTATCTATAGACGGTTTCGGTCTCGCTGATGACTGGAACAAGCTTTCTTTATTTTATTAGTTTTCATGTGATTTTAAGGGTTCCGTAGCCAAATGTCTGTCTGTCTGTCCTTCCGTAGGTCACAGCCACTTTTCTCCGAAACTATAAGAACTATACTGTTGAAACTTGGTAAGTAGGTGTATTCTGTGAACCGCATTCAGATTTTAACACAAAAATAGAAAAAAAATATTTTGAGGGTTCCCATACTTAGAACTGAAACTCAAAAATTTTTTTTCGTCAAACCCATTCTTGTGGGGTATGGTCTTTAAAAATTATATTGAGGCCGCAAATATTATTTTTTTTAAATAAATTATTTGCGCGAGAGACACTTCCAAAGTGGTAAAATGTGTCCTTCTAACTTCTAAATAAGTTAATGATAAAACTAAAAATAATATAATGTACATTATTATGCAAATTTCCACCAAAAATCGGTTTGAACGAGATCTAGTAAGTAGTTTTATTTAATACGTCATAAATCGTAAACCGCAATTTACCTTTCATGCAATTACTTGCTGTCACGGAACCCTTCATGGGCGAGTCCGACTTACACTTGGCTACTTTTGATATATATTATTTTTAATTAGATTAGTATGATCACAGATGAACGGTTCCTCGTAGTAATAGCGCTTGCAGCAGTGCCGAAATAACCTGGAGTCGATTTTTTGACAATTCTTTGTCTAGTCCCATGGTGTTTGTGGTCATCATCATTATGCAAGTGTTAATCTCTCTCAAAAAAGTTCTTGTCTTGGAGTACGGAGATATCTTTCCTGCTATTAAGTTTTCAATCATCAATCATGCGAAAAAGGTGGCAATCAGTGCAATATTTGTACCGAGTGAAGCCGCGGGTATCCTTATTATTTAATTGAAACGTTAATATTTTCAGCTTATTTCATTTATGCATGAAACATTTTTAATTAATTTTCCAAGACGGGTGTTCCCTAAATTAAAATGTATCTAAGAATCTGAAGGTTTTCAACAATTTCCATTTCCCCCAAGCTATTGTTTTTACCGAGCTTCATCGACGTGGACTGAATCGAAATCCCAAGCAACGATAACAGACAATGAAATTAGAGAGAAGAGACCCTATATAGCATTTTATTACTTAAAATTCGTCATTTTCAAAGAATAATACATTTCTGGCAACACCCAAAACCCTCACTTTGAAGCGGAATATTTAGTTAGAACCGCTCGTGGCCCCGCGGTCGCAGTGAAGCGCTCGTGGCCCCGCGGTCTCAGTGTTCTGTAAACGATCACTGAGTTACGCAACTTACACTATGGCTGGTCCTCGGATGGGTGACCACTTTGTGGCATTTACATTTGCGAGCGTTTCCGTGCTTCGGAAGGCACGTTAAGCCGTTGGTCCCGGTTGCCAGTAAAATGGCAGTCGTTAAGCCTGGTTGAAGGCCTTATGGGCGGCTTGAAAAAGTTCAACAGCAGGTAGCCACAACCTGCGTCTGTCTATTTCAACACGGCAATGGGCTCACCACCTATTACGTGGGACAGGAATCCACACGGTGAAAAGTGGGCATATAATATGCCTCTGCCACCCCTTCGGGGATAAGGCGTGATGGATATTTATTTAATATTTAGTTAGTCAAAATGACGCGAAACTGCTGATGGAAGGGATAGGGAATCACACAGTCAGAAACTATTTGTAGTAACCTTCAAGTTGAAAATAAGATATCTCTTTGTGATTTACTTGAAAACCTAGGGTTGCAAAAAGGGTTGTACTAAGTTTCTTTGATATGACAAAAAAAAAGATATTTTTTATTGTTCGGGTATGTGTGAGAGTGGCATCCATCAAACACTTGAGATAAAGAAGGAGTAACGCTGACACAATATCTAGTTTGAAGTTTCAGCAAGGCTAGTCATTATATAGGCCTCAATGTAGTTTTTATAGTTCACGATGCACGTTTGTCTATACAAGAGACATATAGAGATTGCCATGTAACGGTAGTATGCGTTTTGAAGAAAGGATATACAAATCTAAAAGGAGGTTTTTAGATTTCTCCTCAATCTCAGTTTGCTATGCAGCACTGAATTTTCATGTATTGAAGGACCGTAACAGCCCTTGCGCCAAATTGCTAAATTCATGCATTGTGTTCCAAAAATTAGCAATGGTAGGGGGCTTAACACAGATGTCGACCTGGGAATTGACCGCAAATAAATTTGCTAATAAGTCTATCTTCTCATTTCATTGTGAATTTCACAGTTTGAATGGCAACCTATAAGATGCGTTGTAAGCTCCTGACCGAGTTATGGGACGCGCTGAGCAATCGCTCTCCTGAAAGCGGCTCTGTGGTCTGCTGACTTGGGACGCTAAGGTAAGAAAACACCTTCTTTGTCGTGTAGAAGCTATAGATGCATAAGTAGGCTCCTCTAGGAATGGAAAGACTCGAGTCCAATTGTGAAACTGTATTCTTAACGCAATCCAAGCGTGATACTTTTTATTGATGATGACGATTACGTATTTCATGGTGGGGTGGACTTCTTAATCTTGATAGTTTGGTAGCATTGATTTGGGAGTTTTATTTATGTTAATCACTTTCTAGTTAGATAGATTTTTACACACTTTTCGTAAGTAAGTACACAGCTCTTAACGTTGAGAAATGCATCAACAAATTAAGTACCCATGCACAAATCAAATACTCGTACATACACACATTTCAATATCAAAGGAGCCTTGATTTCGTAGACTGGAGTGTTGCATATGTACGGTAGATAGTTTTGAGCGACGAGTTGTGCGTGACTTGTCGAACTAATATGTGGACGTGGAAATCGCGTTTCCCAATATGTAGCTTATTAGCAATTCGAATAATATCGTTGGTGGATTTATTGGAAAATATTGATTTATTAGAACGGGATAATGTTTGTTATGCTCCATTTACCTATTTAAATCGTTCCATTTAAATAATATTATGTGTCATTTTTTTACACAGCGCCGTTTTGCCCATACTAAGCTACAAGCTTGGTGTATGGGATCTAGACAAATATCAAACATACCTATATAGTTCTAATTACATACACATTGTACATAGAAAACACCTAAACTCCGATACACACATTTGGCTGATTGTATTTTTTCCGACCGGGACATCGTACCCGAGACCACAGCGCGGTACGTGTATACACTACCAATTACGTCACAGAGGTAGTCATTTCCTCAATTCATGAACTATGTTGAACTATGGTCTACTGTAACTGTAAATCGAATCAAAAAGAAAAACTCCATACATAGCTAGTCGCCTATTTATGATACACGGTTAGAACATCGAAAAATCCTGGCCTATAAATTATTCAGATATGCTTTACTGCAATAGTACCTGTACTTGATGATAACTCTTCTTTCAATCTAACTACCCTATTGTCTTTGATTCATTTTACATAAATTATTGTAGTATTAGCTGTATACCCATTATCTACTGTGTATGGCGGTGCGCCCTATATAAAGGCGCGGCAATTCGAGCAAAGTCCTTTTTGCTTGCTGGTCGCCGAGACGTCAATACCAAGGATACGTGAGCCATTATTTTTGTGATCATTGTACGTGTGATTAAGTGAATTCGTGTGAGTTGTATCGTTGCTAGTGCTGGAGACTTGTTCCGATTTTAATAATAAATTTAGGTCAAATTTAAATAATTAATTAAAAGCTTTAAAATTAATAATTAAGTTTTTTTGTGAGTATATTTCTTTATGAAATCCACTCCTGTTCGTAACATCAGAAGTGGGATAAGACAACCTACATTTTTGAGCCCACTAAAGACTGAACAAATCTACCCTCACTTAGTGAATATTAATGGTTCGGTATTGTGTAACCTAACTACGTTTTCCATCAGCTTACGCAAATTCACTTTTCTCACAAATGAGATAGAATGCCTAGGGAGAGTAATTAATAGGGGTCAGGTGAAGCCGAGCCCAAGAATAGTGAAGGCTTTGTCAACAGTCTAAAGGAAAGTTGGACCCAGGATTGCGTGGTCCCTTTAGGGTGCTCAACATCTTGCCAGGAGGCTGCTACTTCAGGTATTGAGTTTTATTGACTTAAGCTATTGAGCGATAGCTGCGGCATGAACGCGCAGGCACAATACATCTTGCCATGACGTGGCGAATGGTGTCCAAAATTGTGCGCAAGTTCTTCGACTGTAAGTGTCTGAACGATTCAATTTTTTATTTATTTATTCTTTTATGTATTTTGTTTTCCTCTTGATCATACAAGTGTCACTAATTTCTCTGTCGAAAACTACCCTTTCGTGCATTTAATTAATACCACCAATTGTGAGTGATGAATGTGTCCTTGACACGTGAGATCCGACCCTGTGGGATCCAACCCTGTGGGATCCGGCCCTGTGGGATTTAGCCCTGTGAGATCTGGCTTGGAGGTCATGTTTAACATAACCGATAATACTACTGAAGTGATTGTCACTGCGTGGGCTGCACTGAAGTGAATATCACTGCGTAGGTAGATGGTGAGACCGTCTGTGGGGAAACCTCTGAGTATGTCTACCCGAAATCCAAGCTGCTGATATCGTGAGCCGAGGTAAGCTGCTGAAGGTGATGCTGACACCGCCGCTCAAGTCTCAAGATACCTCACGGATTACAAAGCGTAAAAGGGCCCATTTCTTTATTTTGAGACATCTCTAGAGTGAAGTATGTGAGCTTGAGATCTGATTTCAGATGACGTAAGAGTACAAGTTATATGAATTACATGAAAGCGATATAGTGAAAGGGGGATGCTTTACTGCAAAACGGATAATTTGTATGACGGCGATCGCCTATATTAATATTGATAACTGTATTTTCCAGATAGCGAATTTGACAAACCAGACTAAGTTGCGCCCCACCTTGTGCCACAAGCATCAGGTGCGCAGCGCTCTACGCCACAGCTCAATCCCGATGTAGGCCATTGACGGATGCTGTTGCTGGTCCCAGCGACACCACGAGTTCCCGAGTCGGGGACAGCCCGATGTCAGGAAAGACGTATTAGCTGTATACCCGCTATCTACTGTGTATGGCCGTGCGCCCTATATAAAGGCGCGCCAATTCGAGCAAAGTCCTTTTTGCTTGCTGGTCGCCGAGACATCAATACCAAGGATACGTGAGCCATTCTTTTTGTGATCATTTGTACGTGTGATTAAGTGAATTCGTGTGAGTTGTATCGTTGCTAGTGCTGGAGATTTGTTCCGATTATAGTAATAAATTTTAGACATATTAAATAATTAATTAAGAGCTTTAAAATTAATAATTAAGTTGTTTTCGAGTATATTTCTTTATTAAATCCACTCCTGTTCGTAACAGTTGTATTTTGTGTATGTAAATGACTGTTGTCTAATTCGGGCGATATGTCACAGTCATCTGGTTGAATCTGCTATTTGATTGACTGACTAGCGCGTTCATTGAAAGACGATATTTAATTGAAATACTAGGCCGAACGTTGTTAAACAAGAGTCACTCAACGTCCAACTAGTTAGCGGCGATATAGCCCTTTGAATAGAGCGGACGTAAAATCAGTCAGGTGATTGAAATTTCTCAAAATGAATCAAATCGATATGATGCAAAGAGACACAGAGGGGTTCTGGCGCTCGGTGACCGCTGCCGCGGCACGCTCGCTTTGCTCGCTCGCCGTCGCGCGTTAACGGTCACTATTCTAAGCTATCCTAAGTTTGCGAGATGTGCACCCTTGAGCGACGAATACATGCTTAAAGGTGCAGAATCGGCAGAGCAAGCAGAGTATGAGTAATTAACATCGATAATATCGAGGCCTTGAATAACAAAACCCTAACCAAGGTCAGGCAAGACGTTAACGTTACGTTAAAAACTGGACGAGTTGTCCTATAGTCATACAATTAAATAACGTCACTCAATGAACGCGCTAGTCATTCAATCAAATAGCAGGTTCAACCAGATGACTGCGATAGATATAAAGCAAATTTCAACTCATCCCATCGCATGCTCCCCTGCGTGTTCTATAGTGATGCTTCTCTATAGTACACCTACGTAGCAATTCGCACAGAAACTGATCGAAATATCGAACCGGAGTGTTGGGATACAAATTAGCTTCACCGTGTTTATCTGTGACAGCTCTCTGTGATGCACTGAATTTCAGTAGGCTTTGATTTGATTTTACTTATCACTCATGTTTATCCCGGAATGAAAATGGAAATACCACAAAGCTGTCACCCACATGATGACCAGCAATAGCAAAAAATGCTTAACGCAGTGATCGCGTTCAAAGCACTTAGTGGGTCCATAAGCTCTTTTAAAATCTGTGTGTAGACACCATTATTTAAAGATCAAATATACGATGTGATGTTTGAGTAATGATGGCAATGCAGTACATGATATCGTTATTCTGACACAGATACTATATTTACCCACTGTCATGTTTTAACGTAAAACAATTTAACGTCTCACTAAACGCTAAAGGGTAGATAGGTCTAAATACAATCTACAATAACCATTTTTTAATGACTGTCTGTATGGTAGACCCTGACCGAAATATATTTGAAATCCATAACGTATTATTACACGTCCTGCGGTTTAGAACTATAAATAGTAGATCTAGTTTAGAAAATTAAAACCGTTTAATGTTCTAATATTTATTATGTAAGTCAACAGCGTCCTACTAAACGTGTTTGTTTTGTAGTCCTCCAACTAACGCCACCTGCTCGAGGAACGACCCTGTTCAATATTAATTTATCTGATCTGGGATCTGGAATACATTACCATTTATACATTATTTGTCACAGATATTAATTATTAGATCACAAATTGCCGCATTGGGAAGAAAAGGATAGGTAACTCGGGGCCCCGCTGACTCAGTGTTCTGTAAACGATCGCTGCGTTAAGCAATTTACACAATATCTGACAATATGATTTAAAGTGCTATTATATTCTATACCTGTAAATATATTTCCTTCTCTATATCTCCTCCTCAAAACCTTATACTAAGACTTCAGCATCGGGCTAGTTATCGGTTGATAAAAACAGCACTCAATAATAATGGCCTACGTAAACGGGTTAAACACTCGAAATCAAATATATTTTAGGACAAGTAATCCCACTAGTTAAAAGATTTAATATTCCATTAAAATAAGAAAATAAAAAGATTGTAACATTTTTTTATTGTCTTGCGAAAATCGATCGCAATTTATTTGTGATGGGCGCCTCCTCCTATCCTGCTCCCTTGATTTCTGCAATGTAACGCTTGATTTCATAAGTACTCGTATTAGTAACCTTTTCAAGTTAAGTTGTAATATTAAAATACTGTATTACCCTTATTTCGATAAATTTTCTCGCTGGATATATAATTAAAAAAACTATAATTATTTTGTTTTAAATGTTATTTTTGC
The DNA here is from genome assembly GCA_948477245.1 of Thumatha senex. NCBI lineage: Eukaryota > Metazoa > Arthropoda > Insecta > Lepidoptera > Erebidae > Thumatha > Thumatha senex. Next base: position 658,597 of record OX419733.1, on the reverse strand, counting down.
AATATTCTGCTAAATTATCAAGGCATTATCAAGACTATTTGGCTTCCAAACAGTCTTGATAATGCCCGTGTGTAGGCGAAACACGTGTCAACATCGTACGATGAATAAAAAAAGCAGAATATTGCAAAAATAACATTTTAAACAATAAATCATCATCATCATCCGAGCGTCTGTCCCAGTTGCGTCTCGCGACGTCCGGGGTCCGCTTTCCTACATTTTCTCCTCCACTTCGCACGGTCATCGGCATCCCCTGTAGTGAGACCATTGGCACGCATGTCATCCCTTACGACGTCAAGCCAGCACTTCTTGGGTCTTCCCCTCTTACCGGGACCCGGCGGGGCTGACATAGCCAGACATTTGTTACCTACGTAGCCCGGCGGTTGCCGCAAGACGTGACCATACCAGCAAGGGCGACACTCTTGCAACTTGTCTGCAATGTCACGGACGGCGAGGCTGCCGCAGATGCGATAGTTCCTCACGCGGTCCATCCGCGTGACTCCACACATCCACCGCAGCATCTTCATTTCCGTGACACGCAGCTCCTTCTTCATTCAACATTTTAAACAATAAAATTATGTTTTTTTTAAATGGATTTCCGCCATTCAACGCCTGATTCAATTAGTTATTTGGAAATATAATTATTATTTATTGTCCACTCGTAATGCTATTAAAGTACCATCACTAAGTTAGTTCTTACAAGGTTTCTAAGGTACCCGGTAGAGAGCAGTTTTTCATCAAAACAACAGTTTTACAATCCAATAAAATATTTATTGTCTAATAAAAGAAGAGCTTTATTTGCGTGTCCATAAAACGTATTTTAGGACATTTCTGAAAGCAATTTACTAAAGTGTTACATGTTACTTTAATATATTAATTTTGTTCCAATTGGAACTTTAAACACACGGCAATGGGCTCACCACATGTTACGTGGGACAAAAATGCATGCAGTGAAATACGGATATACTTATATGGACTTAAATCATTTTCCCTTGGAAACATTTATATATATTAGTGTTAACATAATTTTACTTATTTCCTCATCCACATCCAGAGTTACAAAATTAAATGAAGTATCTTTATAATATTACAAAATTGTATTGTACTTTGAAAATATTAGATTGCAAACTTGGTTTACGATTATACCTATAATGTAATATTCTACAAATAAAAAAGTTGCAACTGAAACCACAAGAATCGTGCTAAATGGGAATCTACGTCGGTAATTACCAGAAATTTAATATATATCTCATTGACACCTCTCTGTCATCGCAAAAATATATTAGATTAGAAGTATTTTATAAATATTGAGAAATATAATGAGTTAAAACTTTCGACAGTGTACGTGTGTCGAATCTCTCAAAGAATTGGGAGCTTCCAAGGATTTTATTTCATAATAATATTGAATTAGGATTTTTATATTTATATTTACTCACCAGGTAAGGCTTCGACACTGTCAATATTTTATTTGTAGCAATAAAACATAAATATTTTATGATATTGTGAAATAGCGAAGATATAAAAACACAGTTAACCTACATATCTTGACCTTACAAACGTATGACACTCTGCTTTGTATCGCATTCTGATATCGAGGAAGTATGCAACATTCTTTACGACTAAGAATTGTTGAATAATTAACTTTGCAAATTCGGTCACTTTTTTGCATGTGGAAGTGTGTAACCTCCCAGCTCCCATGAAAATATTGGGTTTTGTATCGACTATATAACCACATTATGCTCCTATATACTCGTACATGGCTGAAAGTTACTTATTTTTATTTATTTATCTATCTATCATATGGTGAAATGTGGGTATATAATATGCCTCTGCCACCCCTTCGGGAATAAGGCGTGAGGCATATTATATGCCCACTTTTCACCATGTGTATTCCTGTCCCACGTAACAGGTGGTGAGCCCATTGCCGTGTCGAAATGGACAGCCGCAGGCTGTGGCGGCTCGCTGTTGAATTTTTTTAGGCATGCCATATCAACGTGGCTTAAGAACTGCCATTTTATTGGCAACCGGGACCAACGGCTTAACGTGCCTTCCGAAGCACGGAACTGTGGTGGGTCTAAAGGGCCGAATAAATTGAATAAAATAAAATGTGTCTATTTTAGATGTTAAATTTGGAAGAAATTTTGAACCCGTTGCCTTTTTAGTGATGTGGTAACAAAAAGGCTAAAAGGTCTTATGTGCTAAACACTGATTAGCACGACCAATTAAAGTCCTGGTAGTCTCGGACTGTACGTTACGAGTGAAGTAAACGCGATCAATAGGAACCTACTGTACCTGTCTCTAGAACTTTGACAGCTTGCACTGACAAGATTAGGAGGTCAATTATCTCGATTATGATATGCTCTTTTTGATTATCAGTTTTGACCCAAAGCAGTTTAAGTATTATGGTTGCATCCGATAAAACTGCTATCTGATAAAACTGTCTCTCATATTATTATATGTGGCGAAGATTTCCCGTTCCCGTTTCCCGCAGGAACTAGTTCCCGGGATAAAAAGTAGCCTATGTGTTATTCTGATGTGTAAGCTAAAGTATTGTAAAGATCCATCAAAATCCATTCAGTAGATTTTGCGTGAAAAAGTAACAAACATCCAAACTTACAAACTTTCGCGTATATAATATTAGTAGTATTATCGTGCATGGGTTTGCGTGACCTGTCAAGTAGTACACTGAGAACAGTAGCCCCCGCCTGCGATCACTTGTTCGTTTTAGTTTACACTTGGCTTGTGTCTCTTACTTTTCATCGCAATTGGATTAACAAAACCAAAAGGATAAAGGATCTGAAAACAAAGAAACACATTTTTATATTCATAGATTTCCTCGGTGATAATAAAAATCTGCAAGAATATCTGAAAGAACCGATTTGTTTCTACGTCAAAATCACTGAGCTGTTTTAGCGGGTCGAGGTCGTGACGCAAGGCATCTCATCCCAACCAAGGCAGCAATATTTTTTTATCACTCCACTCATTTCAACATTCTTGAAAATGTATAAAAAAGTGCTCAGTTAACTAGTCCGTAATGTAATACACTCAGTACACTAAGAACGATGTCCACAAAATAGATAAAATATTAAATATGTTTTAATGCAAAAGTATACATTTATATACCTAGCTTGATTATCGAACTGATGGCTTGATGATGTGTGACCTAATAGTTTCCTGCCCCAATTTTCTCGAATGACTTCGGTATGGGGTTCTGCAAACGGATCTTAGAAAGAATTTTCAAGAATGTTGGATAGGCTTCTCGTAGCCCTTCTCGGCGGATCCTTTCGATTTCCTTCAATTCCTTAAAATTATGGTACCTCGGCCGCATAATTAACAACTGCGTACTGAACGGACTAAATAAATCAAATTTTGAACGTGACATTACAATAAGTTCCCGCGAGTGCATTGTGATGGCGCTGGTGTCACTCTTCCCTTCCAATTCAACTGTAAGCGAGTAAAAACGTACGCTCCAGGTTATTGTCCACAAAACTAAAGAAAAACGAGTCAAAACCTTATTATTCTTATCAAAAACTATAAGGACACTAATTACTACGTAATACTACGTAAAAACAAACCAAAAATACAGTGCTTTTGTGTTTGTGTCTAAACGCCGGCCGGCGACTAAGCAGATCCCACGAAAGGCCGAGGTAAGTAGCTTGTACCATCTTATCCCCTTTCTCCTGATTTCACTAGCTCGGGGAAATAGACATAAACAACTAGTTAACAAAAAAAGTTTTTCATCTTTTGAATGGTGCGTAACCATTTTTTGGTCATTCGAGCACGAATTTCGTTAAAAAAATCACCAGTATTTACAGTCCATTAGTTATTAAACGTTGCTAACATTCTTCCAACAAGTGAATGAGCAAGTTTAAGTTTTATGTTTATCATGTAAAAGTTTTGTTGTAAAAAGAAAAATACCTACCTACTTTTATAGCAAAGTACAAGTGAGTAGGTAATTTACGGTGTGTACTCTGTGCTGCGTAGTGCAGGTCGCGTTATCGCGTCATAGGTATATTGTATGTACCTATCTATTCTGTAGTGACTTACGCTCACGTCGCGTAGGTATCAGCTGAGAGGCATAATAAGTTGTTTTCTTTTATTTTCGTAAACTAGATATAATAAACATGGAGAGGAATGCAAAGTTATTGTCGCTTCTAATTAATAAAAAGGAGTCCATATTTCGTGATATTCAGATTCTTTACGATTTATCTAAACAAATTGTATTAATATTTTACGATACTTTTTTGTCTATTGTGCATAATAACGATAACATTTCACAAATTGAAAAATTCCATTATTTAATATCTGGTTTATCCGGTTCTGCGTTGTCAATTGCAAAAGGATTGCCGGTCACATCTGAAAACTACAAGGTCGTGTTCGACGCACTTGTAGATCGTTTTGACAATAAACGAATTCTAGCTTCTAATTATTTAGAAAGGATATGCAATCTGACCGCTTTACGAACAAACCACTTCACCGATCTGCGTAATAGTACAAGCGTGCTTCAGGAGTCAGTTAATGCTCTAAAGGCCATACAAATTGAAAACTTAGGGGAATTCGTTTTATTTCACTTAGCCTCCCGTAGTTTGGATGCTGATACGAGGAAGAGATTTGAAATGGAATTCAAACAGGAAATACCTACTTTTGATGACTTATTGAAATTTCTACAGGATTATGTCAAAATTATGGAAAAGAGTGATACGCGGCTTGCTTTTCAAAATTTTAATATTTCTTATCAGCAACCACAACAGAGGGTTAATAATGCAAGATTGCCCTCGAGCAAGGTTACGTTTAAGTCCACCTCTTTACCTGTCAATACGCAGTTGTGCAATGATCCAGGGCCGTACTTAGAATGTTCGGACCCTCAGAACTGGGGCCCTACTCTTGTTTGGGTACGAATTTAGAATCTGAAACAGGGCCGTATTCGGATTATGTTGAAAATCACACAGGGCTGTACTCGGCGACTGCTTCCAGTGCTAAAAATAAATTTCCAGACTGTGCGTGCTGTGGGTTTTCACATCATGCGATCTACAAATGTCCTTTGTTTCATTCATATACGGTAGCAGATAGACTGGGAGTAATTAAGAACAAAAAATTATGCATCAATTGTCTTCGTCCAAATCATGATCTCGATAAATGCATATCAAAGTCAAACTGTGTGAAATGTAATGCGCGTCATCATACGCTCATTCACGAACCGGTGTCCTGTAATGCGCATGCTAAGGGTTGCGAAGTGGAGGGTTCATTAACCACAAACCAGCTAGTTTCAATGAATACATCAAGTGCAAGTGAATGGAGAACAAGAATTTTCCCCTGTTCTTTTGGGTACTTGCGTAGTACGCGTTTGCACTCCCGGTGGTGTAGGCTACGTTCGCGCACTTATTGATAGTGGGGCGCAAGATTGTTTTATTACCTCGGCTTACGCACAACGGCTTAGATTATCAATACGTCGTTGTAATCTTAGAGTGGCAGTGCTTGGACGTAATACGATGCATAACGTGAAGGGACTGACAACCTGCATCATTCAGCCACGCAGCTCAGAACATAATCAGTTCGAAATCAATCCGATTATTATGGATACTATTACGAATCGAATGCCGACTGTGAGGGTACCCTTTAGGGATCGAGACGCTTTTCGGCACTTAGTCCTCGCTGACGAGAAATTTGATATACCTGGAGACGTTGATTTACTGATAGGAGCTGAACTATTTCATCAAATTTATGATGGACAGCGCCTTGAAGTTAAACCTGGTCTACCCGTCGCGCTTCATAGCGTATTTGGATGGGTAATTACAGGTAAACTTAATTGCAGTAATAGTTCTCCTCCCGTTACCTCTAACTAGCTGGTGTCAACTCTGAATCTGGATAAAGAAATAAAGCAGTTCTGGGAAATTGAAGAGCCTCCTACTATTATATTATTGAAGAACCCCGAAGACGAGCAATGTGAAGATATTTATGTAAAGGGAACGACACGAAACCCTGATGGCCGATATGTAGTTCCTATGTTACTAGAGGAAGGTCACCTCGACCTTGGAACCTCTTACAAAACGGCTCATTCTCGTTTGGTGAATCTAGAACGACGTCTTCAGCGTACTGACGGACTTCGAAAAGATTACGTCGCGTTTATGAAAGAATATTCCGACATAGGGCATATGCGCCCTGTTGAAGTGAGTGAGCGTGGACTAAACATTATACCTCATCATTGTGTATTACGACCAGAGAGTACCACTACACGACTTCGCGTTGTATTCGATGGGAGCGCAGCTACCTCAAATGGATTATCTTTAAATGATATTGTTTACCCTGGGCCGAAACTTCAAAACGATATTATTGACATAGTTACTAAGTTTCGTCTGCCCAATGTGGTATTTACCGCAGACATATCAAAAATGTACCGAAACATTGACTTGTGCCCAAAGGATCGCAAATATCAACATGTGTTATGGAGAGACTCACCAGAAGAGCCAATCGGCGAATTCGAACTTAATACCGTTACATACGGTGTTACTAGTTCTCCTTTCTTGGCCATACGGACTTTGCACCAACTTGCGGCAGTCCATGGGGAGCAGTTTCCGGAAGCAGCTCAAGTGCTTCGCCATGACACCTTCATTGCTGATATTACAGCAGGTGCGCAAACCGTCGAGTTAGCATTAAAAGTTCCCAAAACCTTTTGTGATGAGGTGAACCAACATACACTAAAAATCTTGGGGCTCCAATGGGATCCAATAAATGACATCTTTACATATTCCATAACAGTCCTAGATAATAAATACACAAAAGATCGATATTATCCAATATCGCTCGAATTTATGACCCGCTGGGATGGCTGGCTCCTGTGGTGCTTTTGGCAAAGCTTCTCATTCAGGATTTATGGCGTAGACAGTTAACTTGGGATGAGCTTATCCCTAGTCCTGTCACTGACCAGTGGAAACAGTTTCTAGACGAACTACCTAGCCTTAAAAATATTAAGATTCCTCGTCAGGTTGTTCCGGTAGGTTCCGTGGAATTTGATCTGATTGGATTTTGTGATGGTTCGTCAAAGGCATATGGATGCTGTGTTTATTTGAGATCAATAAACCCATACAAAATAACAGTACGACTACTAATAGCAAAGACGAGGGTGGCCCCTCTTAAATCACTTACAGTTAATCGCCTTGAACTCTGTTCTGCAGTGTTGTTGTCATATGTTCTAAGTCACATGAATCGTTTACTTAGCTCTAAGCTACCTATCTCAGCTACACTTGCTTTTACTGATAGCAGTACGGTTTTAGCATGGTTACGAACTCCTCCATATAAATTAAAGACCTTCGTATCTCATCGCGTTGTTAAAATAACGGAAGCAATTGCGATTAAAAATGGAGACATGACTCACGACAATCCCGCTGACGTATGCAGAAGAGGACTAACCGGTACTCAAATAGCTTCATACCCATTGTACTGGTCTGGACCGATATGATTGACCACAGACATTGCTACTTGGCCAGTTTCGTCAGAGGTTTTGCCTGAAATTATTCCCGAAGTAAAGACAACCATGGTGGCTGTCAAGGGAGTCTCGTTTATTTTCTGGACTGACCACCGATGAACTTCGGGACGCACGACTCAAACTCGTAGAGCATGATCAGGTGAAACATTTAATTCAAGACATTGAGGCGGTAAAATCAAAGAAACTGAGTCGTCGTGAAGTTCAGAAGCTCAATCCTTTTGTCGATGAGGATGGTTTATTGCGAGTGGGGGGACGTTTGAGAAACTCCTTGCTACCGACTTCGTCTAAATACCCTTTATTGTTGGCGAAGGGATCCCGACTTTCTCTTTTAATTGTCGATTATTACCACCGTCTTTATTTACACTGTGAGTCTCGAACTCTTCAATCCTTGATTCTGCGAGAGTATTGGATTCTGGGGACTAGCAAAATGCGTGACTTGTTTCTAGGTAAACCCAACCTCTTCCGTACCTAAAATGGGTGATCTACCGTTCTCTCGAGTTCAACCCGCCAAATGTTTTCTAAAAGTAGGAATTGATTTTGCGTGGCCGTTAACGTTGAAGGAGAGTAGAAGAAGAAATGCCCGGACCTACAAGGCTTACGTTTGTATTTTTGTGTGCCTTACTGTGAAGCCTGTGCACCTTGAGGTGGTCACTGAATTGTCTACTCAGGCTTCCATTGCTGCTTTGGATAAATTCGTTTCACGTCGTGGTCTCTGCAAATACATCATTAGTGATTGCTGCACTAATTTCGTTGGAGCTCGACGGTACTTCCGAGAAACACAGGCGTTTCTTCTAGACCAGCACTCAGATTTACACATGGAGTTGTCTAAGCGTGAAATAGAATGGCATCTTAATCCGCCTACTGGTAGTCATTTTGGCGGAATATTCTTAACTTAACTTAACTTAACTATCTTTACGCTGTATCCCTGACGGGGTAGTCAAAGAGGACAGATCGCCAGGCTTCGCGATCCATGCATACTTCTTTCGCTTCTTCGAGATTCATCAATCGCTTCATACACGCACGTCTGGGTATCCGAGTACTTTTGACCTTTCCGTTTTTGAGCAATCTGCTCACGTGGTCTTCATATGTAAGTCTCGGCCTTCCCTGACTCCTTCTACCCTCTACTTTTGAACAATATATATTCTTCGTCAATCGTTCCTCACTCATTCGTTGGACGTGTCCAAACCAACGGAGCACGCCTTTTTCCAGCTTAACGCTGACACTTTCATTCAAACCTGCCATATTGCGTATCACTTCGTTACGTATTCGGTCGGCCAAGGTAACGCCGCACAATTTTCGAAGTGATCGCATCTCTACAGCATTCAATTTACTTTCATGCATCTGCTGACATACCCAGGTTTCACTACCGTAAAGCAAAGTTGGCACTAGCACTGCGTTATGAATCGCCAGTCGTGCTTCTTTTACGATGCTTTGTCGCTTTACTAACTGGGACAAAGCACCGTTAACTTTGTTTCCGGCAGCTACTCGCCGTTCTATATCCGAATCACATCTTCCATCCGCGCTAAACATACTTGCTAAATACACAATTTCATTCACTTGCTCTAAACGTTCCTGGTTTACTCTAATCTCGCATTTAGTTCTTACGTCACCTCTTTCAAATACTAGAACCTTAGTTTAGCGGAATATTCGAAAGTAATATTAAGTCTATGAGGCATCACCTAGCTCGTGTCATAGGCTTATAAGTCCTTACCTTCGAGGAAATTGCCACAGTACTCTCAAAGATTGAAGCTGTGCTTAACTCTCGACCCCTTTGTGTCATTTCAACTGATCCTGATGAAGTGGACGTTCTGACCCCTGGACATTTTCTTATAGGAAGACCCTTGGTGTCGGTCCCGGAGAATGATGTTAAGGAATGCTACATTCCTCCTCGGGAAAGATGGCAGTTGCTACAAAAACTTACACAGAATTTTTGGCGCGTCTGGCAGCGCGATTATCTTCATACGCTTCAACAGCGCTCTAAATGGTTCATAGAACACGGTAACTTGGGCATTGGGGACATTGTTCTCATCATAGAGCAAAATTCTCCACCCTTAGAGTGGCGTAAGGGTAAAATTGTGGACAGTGTACAGTGCTTTTGTGTTTGTGTCTAAACGCCGGCCGGCGACTAAGCAGATCCCAGGAAAGGCTGAGGTAAGTAGCTTGTACCATCTTATCCCCTTTCTCCTGATTTCACTAGCTCGGGGAAATAGACATAAACAACTAGTTAACAAAAAAAGTTTTTCATCTTTTGAATAGTGCGTAACCAAATGTAATGTAATGTAATGGCAGCACGAGTGCAGCACCTCTGCTGTTGCAAATTATCATATGCTACGGCACTGATCGCGGGTGACCTGTATGCCACAGTGACCACTTTCGATGGTGGACTACTCTCACTGGTATAATAAAAAGATACGTCATAACCCTCACCTGCGTGGAATTAGGATTCAAGGTATAAAATAATAACATTATGATGTTTTAAGGCTTGGTATTCCTGCCGAGGCCACGATAAAACAATGCGAATCGTAGAAGAAAGATTTTTTATTCTGAAAAAAATATATATGATTGTTAAGGATTTAATCTAGTCAAAATGGCTTTCTGTTACAAAATCTAATAAACTTCACTTGATAGAAAAACAATTCAATGTTGCCCCCTTTCGAAATGTATTTTTAATGCCAAATCTAAACTACAGATAATTTTCATAAATTTTTTATACCCAACTATAGCTACTAAATATTTATTGACATAATGGCTTACTTTGACTATATACAGTGATTTTTATAGTACAAATATTTAAATAATACCAGATTGGCGCCGCTGGAGCTTGATCAGTCGCGCGCTGGCGCTTACTGAAGTAGGACCTGTGTCAGGTTTTTTCGTTGAGCTCCCCTTGTTATTTCTTAGCAATGGCACAGTATATTTATCAGAGCAGTAAGCATTTCATCATCATCCGAGCGTCTGTCCCAGCTGCATCTCGCGACCCCCGGAGTTCGCGATGTATAGTGTTTATGAGAGTTTTAATATAAAATGAGCTACGTACACTTCACAGAAGCGTTAGTTAATTATCCCTGTAAGTAGTATAAAATCGAACCCGGTACCCACAGGTTAGAAGGCAGTTATATGTATATTTAACTGAGCTATTCAATGTATGTTTACCTATTTTTCCGCTAACTATTGAAGATTTTCAATTTTTTTTTGTAACGTATACTTTCAATTTGGTTCTAAACGAATTTTATCAATAGATTCTGAAGCTTTAACATACCGACTACCACTGGCTGAAGTAAATAAATTGTTATATTTAAGCTTCGCATCGCATAAATTATTTAAATTGTATCCAAGACCTTTGTTTTATTCTTAAAGTATACATTATTTAAGTACATTTATAAATTTATTATCCACGAATTTATCCCCGAAGGTGTGGCAAAGGCATATTGTAGTGAGCTCAATGCCTGTGTTCAAATGGACAGGCTCAGATTATGGCGACTCGCTGTTGTAATTTTTAAGTCGCTGAAGGGGTATTCACTTGACTTAACGAGTGCCGATTGCAACGTTACTAGCAACCGGGACAAACAGCTTAACGTGTCCTTCGAAGGACGAAAACGCTGGTAAATGAAAATGCTACAAAGCGGTCATCTATCCAATCCAGAGTTTCTTGAAGCAGTGATCCTTTACAGAGAACAGAGTTAGTGGGGCTAGCAGCTATTTTATATTTAAATTTTTACTTTATGTTAGTAGCCTTAAAAAATGTATAACGTTTCATGTAACTAATAATTTATAATTCCAATATTATAACCCGAAGGTTTTCTGCGCTTTAGTGGATCTGGAGAAAGCATTTGATAATGTTGTGAGAGAAACTCTGTGGTACTCCTCCGTGTGGCTTGATTGGCCAACCACACCATATCCGGGCATGATAATGTGTGGACGGCCAGCTGCTGCGGACGATACAGCACTTTATACGGACTGTAAAGCTTGCGTGCGACCAAGGGGGATGTTCACCTGGCGCCTCTTTTTGACGTCTGTTCGGGCGTCAAACGGGGTTGTGTCATGTCCGCCTTGGTTGTGTTTTTCATAGTGTATCTAATAGTTGGCCCGCAAAAGGTAAAAGATTATGATAAAATAAATATCCATCACGCCTTATCCCCGAAGGGGTGGCCGAGGCATATTATAGGCATATTATATAAAGAGTATGATGTGTTGTAAAATTGAAAACTTTACAGTACATTGTCTGTTGTACGCTGATGATGCGGTAGTGATGGTCTCATCAGAAGCCGACTTTGAGGCATTAGACACTAATATGAAAGTAGAAGTCTTCGCTGCATGTTAAACTAAGAAACAGGTATTTAAAAGAGAAAAAGTAGGAACTAATAGCAAGATTTGGGTAAACCGGAATCGTTTAGAGCAATTAAGTGAAGTATATACTTAGGGAGAACGTTTAGCGCGAACGGAAGATGTGTTCTGAAGTACAACGGTGACTAGCTGCCTGAGACAGGGACATAACATTATAATTTTTGATTTTAATATTATTTAAAAAAAAAGATAAGTATAATGAGTACGGGATATTTTATTTGGTCCTTGTACATAAGCATAAATTTGTTATTAAATATATCATCATTAACTCCTACTAATATCATAAACGCGAAAGTTTGTAAGTATGAATGTTCGATGATACTTATATATAAAACTACTAAATGGAATTTAAATAAACTTTACAATAATATAGCTTATCTATTAAAATAACACATAGGCTACTTTTTATCCCGGGAACAAATTCCTTTAGAAAACGGGAACAAGAAAACTTCATCACGCGGGCGGAGTCGCGTGCGTCAACTAGTATTTCATAAACCTATAATAAAATCCAACAAAATATCAGAGATGTTCCATTTCGATGGCTACTGCCAATCGTTTTTACTGTGGCGTGCCAGTGAAAAATACATCGTCAATCTATCTTGGTGGGGGCTGAGGAAGCGTTTTGGTGCCTACGCGACTTGGCCTACCTGCCCTTAAGTACAAGAAACGGAGGAGAAGAAGTCTTGTTTCGCCTTACCTTTTGAAGAATTAACGAACGCAATACACTAATTAGCGCAATGTACCTATGTTTATATAAGCCGCTATATAAATGCAACCTGCCGTTTAACTAATCAACTAATAATAATTATAGGTAATAGGGATTTAATACTTTTATCTCAAACTAAAAAGTTCTGGACGTACTTGAAGTCTTATTACGATTTGCTATTCTCACGGCACATTACAGTATAAGAGTGACCAAAAACGTCGGAAATGTACCTTGCAATTCCTATTCTTGTAACGTTTTACATCATTTGAGGTAAGTGTTCCGATAAGAAGTTGGCGGTGTGCCACACCACACACAAGGCACCGCCGACGCTGACGCGCGTATTTCTGACAGATGTTCAATGCTAGCGGGATATGTGAAATGCATTCTATTGTGGCTGGATTTGCACGAGGATTATGCTGACCTGACGAGACTGTCTCTTATGCAAGCTTCATAGATCTGATGGGACTACCTAGAAACACTCGTGGCCCCGCTGACTACTGATTTATATACAAGCATACAGTCATAGCGAAAGTTGCTTAACGTAGTTATCGTTTACAGGACACTGGTTCTGTAAACGATAACTACGTTAAGCAACTTTCACTATGACTGGTCCTCAGATGGGTGATCACTTTCTGGCATTTACATTTGCGAGCGTTTTCGTGCTTCGGAAGGCACGTTAAGCCGTTGGTACCGGTTGCCAGTAGCATGGCAGTCGTTAAGCCCAGTTGAAGGCCTTATGAGCGGGGTGAAAATTTTTGTGTGCTTGCGCCTGTCCATTTCAACATTGCAATGGTCTCACCACCTGTTACCGCGATTACTATTCTCCCTAACCGTGATGAAAGTACAAGTTGAACCCTGAACAATAGTGATATCTACACAACATAAGAAACTTAAATTAATATATAAATCGTAATCAAAAATATCAACTTTTATTTGTTTAAAATATCAATGAAGTTAGGTCCAATGAAAATTATTATTATTTCTTATCAGGATAGGTTCTAAAGTCCGTCGTCAAACGGTTTAAATGTCGAATTTACAATAACTTCGTACACATGTTTATGTAAAAATGTTAATGTGTTGTAAAATATGCCACCGCCACCCCTTAAAGGAAAAAGGTGAGACTGATGTGGATGTAATGTATGTGTAGTTAATCAAACGCTTAATAGTTTTGTGTAAGTTTGACTTCCTCTGTGGCGCGGTGGGAGTGTATCCGACTGCTACGCAAGAGGTCCCGGGTTCGATTCCCGGGTCGGAACAAATATTTATGTGATCCACAAATGTGTGTTTCGGAGTTTGGGTGTTTCCTATGTATAACATGTATGTATTTAGAAATATATAAGTATGTTTATCAGTTATCTAGATCCCATAACACAAGCTAATATTACTTACTTTGGGCTAGATGGCGCTGAGTGAAAAGTGTCCCACAATATTTACAATAATTCATAGAAATTTGCCCAAATTGTCGACATTTATGACTACTGCTCCGCTCTCCAGGATAGTAGCGTGATGATCTATAGCCTATAGCCTTCCTCGATAAATGGGATATCCAACATTAAAACAAATTCAAATCCGACCCGTAGTTTTTAAGATTATCGCGTTCAAACATACTCTTCAGCCTTATAATATTGGTATATATTTAATTTATTTCTAATGCATTTCCCCCAAAAATATTATATAGAGATTTCTGAGCTCTTCAATATTATAAACTTTAGAATGTACCAAACTTCATACTCCTCCGTTAGTGTAGTTTTCACTAAAGGGGAAGTAAAGTTTTTGCTCCGAGTAATGATATTAACTTGGGGCAGAAACCGCTGTGTGACAATGTCCTTCTGTATGGATGTATGTTACCGAAGAGCTCAAACCTCACTTATATCTCTTACTTTGTAAAACCGTCGCACTTTTCATTTACTAGCTATCTAGTGGTTTATAAGGCACATACTTTTGTTGATCCTGACTTTGCTATAGTTTAGAAGGTTTTAAGGTTGCTTGGAAGAGTTTGCTGTTACTTAAGTAGGAACTCCTCATCGCACCAGTTGTTATGACAACTCATTCACTATTCGAGCTGTACGATTGTGGAATACACTGCCTCATTCTGTACGCGATAGCTCTTCTTTGGCTGTATTTAAGGACAGGGTAAAAGAAACGTTCCTTTAGCAAATAATATAGAATAGGCTTAGTTAAGTATGGTAAACATTGTAATATAATATTATAAAATAGGGTATTGTATATGTTTATATTTTTGTATCTATATGTGTATGTATGTATATATGTGTGCATGTGTATATATTTATATATATTTATGTATGCATGTATTTATGTAATTTTAAATGAAGTATATGTAATGATTACGTAATGATAATTATTTTAGATTACAATATACACCTTCAACCCCGATATAACATTATAATATTATATTTAGTTCTTTTACTCTAACTTACTCCACCCAAAGGTTTGCTGGTAGAAAACTCATTATTGAGTTAAGCTCGCTATTGTACATAACATAGCTGTGTATTGTTTAATAATATTGTTAATGTTGTCATCGTGTACAATAAAGAATAGAATAAAAAAATTATGTCTGTAAACTAAATATTATTATTATTATAGTTTAGCTTATCAATCACGACTTATCCCTGAAGGGGCGGCAGAAGTATATTAGACACTCACTTTTCACTGTGTATATTCATGTCCCACGTAATAGGGTGAGCACATTGCCGTGTTGAAATAGACAGACGCAGTTTGTGGCTACATGCTGTTGAAATTTTTGAAGCCGCCCATAAGGCCTTCAACTTGTCCTAATGACAGCCATGTTACTAGCAACCGGGACCAACACTTCGGAAGGCACTTGACACGTGCCTGCCGGAAACGCTCGCAAATGTAAATGCCACAAAGTGGTCACCCACCCGTGACCAGCCATAGCAAAAGTTGCTTAGAGCAGTGATCGTTTGCAGAACACTGAGTCAGCGGGGCCACGAGCGCTTCAGTACCTACTATGGTAATCGTTAAATCAAATTAAAAGCCTTAGAAGCAGCTTGGAAATGTTCAACAGCAGGTAGCCACAACTCTGACCTTTTCCGTTTCAGCGCGGGAACAAGTAACAGTAACGGTAACAGGCTCAGCACATATTATCAAAATTATGGCTGAAAGAATTACGGTTGTATATTATACCTCTGCTCATTATATTTATTTGTATTTTATAAACACCTACTTAAAAGCAAAAAAAACTACCGTTCGATACTATTTTTAGTAGGTACTTGGATTACACATATTACTTAAGAAACCGCCAATGATAATATATAAACTACAGAGATTTTGGTTGTTTTGTATATGTTGCAGTTTACCCAGCCATACCAATATATGGATCACTAGATGACCCCCACAGCTTCGCCCGTGGAATATTTCGACCTCCCGTCGCACCTATTTAATCCCGTCGCTTCTAAATTCTACAATGATGCATAAAAATTTGCCCGATTTATCGACATTTATGACTACTGCTCAGCTCCCCAGTGCAGTAGCGTAATGATATATAGCCTATAGCCTTCCTCAATAAATGGGCTGTCTAACACACAGATTTTATGAAATCCGATCAGTAGTTCCTGAGATTAGCGCGTTCAACCAAACAAACAAACTCTGCAACTTTATAATATTAGTATAGATTCATTGACGCATTTATCCCCTATAGGGTGGCAGAGGCATACCTATACGCCCATATTTCACCGTATGCATAGTGAGCATTTTTGTCTTACGTAACAGATGGTAAGCCGTGTTGAAAATGAGTTTACGTATTTTAATCTAAACTAATCAATGTAAAAATTACATTATCTGTATGATACGTTCTATATTTACCATGACTAGAAAAAAAGTTTAGTAAAGAAAATTAGATGATCGCCGTTGGCAGACCCATATTCTAAATGGATGAGAGCAAAAAATAGTTGAAAACACAAAACCCATTGTTTTGTTTCAATAAGCAATGTAAACTCATCTTTTGTAATCGAAGACGTTTTTGTTGGCAACAAATGCTGCTTTGTTTAGGGAGCCTGGCTCTCAGCCAGCTGTGCGCACCATCAACTTACTTGCAGATTATGTAAAACCTGAATCAAAGTTAAAAAAAGCATCCCTTTAACTTGTCTGGATGGCGCAGTGGTAGTGTATGCGACTGCCCTACTGAGGTTTGATTCCCGGGTCGGAAGAAATATTTGTGTGATTCACAAATGTTTGTTTCGAAATTCTCCTATGTAAAATTTATAAATTTAGAAATATATAAGAATTTTTATCAGTTGTCTAGATCCCATGCCACATATATTAGATTAAAGTTTGAGCTAGATAGCGCTGTGTAAAAAAAATGTCCTACGTATTTATTTATTTATTATCATAAATCTTAGTGCTCCGGTTCCATCAGCACAATTAATGACCTGAGTAGATGGATCCTTATTTTCGATTTTACCATTCGCATTGTAGGTAGTCCTGTCCTTTTGAATCTATCGCTTCCTTGGCCGCATTATATAAAATATATCGCGGCAAATGTTCTGAAGAGTTCTTCACACCCATCACAAACCTTAAGGGGATTACCTCGCTCAAATCCCAAAAACAAGGTAAGTTAAAAGAAGATTGCAGATGAATCCGTTTGTGCGTTTCCCTTATAAAAAATATATGGTATATTTAAGGTCATTGTCAGTCAAATACATTGTATTGTTTAAAATTTTAATAAACTTCCCAAAAATTTGATAAAAAATCTTATTAAATAGGTCCTTTTTCAACCTAAATTGTAAATTTTCTCTGTAACGGCTAAATAGTTAAATAAATATCCATCACGCCTTATTCCCGAAGGGGTGGCAGAGGCATATTATATGCCCACTTTTCACCGTGTGGATTCCTGTCCCACGTAATAGGTGGTGAGCCCATTGCCGTGTTGAAATAGACAGACCCATAAGGCCTTCAGCCAGGCTTAACGACTGCCACTTTACTGGCAACCGGGACCAACGGCTTAACGTGCCTTCCGAAGCACGGAAACGCTCGCAAATGTAAATGCCACAAAGTGGTCACCCATCCGAGGACCAGCCATAGTGAAAGTTGCGTAATTCAGTGATCGTTTACAGAACACTGAGACCGCGAGGCCACGAATTTAGTATCATGATGATGATGTTAGGCATGAATTTTGTATCAAAAAATATGTACTGACATATTTCACAATTTGTATTGTTTTTTTTTTCTAATTTCTTTTAATATTTTTAAATTATGAATAAAAACCCGAAACCTCACCAGCACCCCGCTTGAAGCTAGGGCCAGTGACGCTTACTCGGGACGCGTTACTTCAGTGTCCACGTTTTGAATGTTTTATGAATGAAATCTTGTGGTGAATAGTACAAATATAATAATTTCGTAAAACAACATTAGTAATTAAGTTTGTAAATATATTTAAAGTAGTTTGTAATTTCGTTTTGTTTTTTCAACCGATCATAGAGTAAGCCTGACTATGCCTAAATATAAGAATAAAAGTAAGGTGAAGCGTGGCCGAGCTCTCCAAAACTATTGGTAAGTACCTACCCTATTGAGTACATTATTCTATTGTGTTTATTTTTTATCGTTTTAAGCTATCTTGAGAATTTCGAATGACGGAGGATGGAGACCTTGGTGACTAATGATGTCACCTACCTGATGGTGGACTACAAAGGTGGGTATACGATCTCAGTGACGGCACTATGTAGAACCATCGTGATAGGACTCATTTCAAAGGTCTCATGGAGACCTTGGTGACTGATGATGTCACCTACCTGATGGTGGACTACGAAGGTGGGTATAGGATCTCAGTGACGGCCCTACGTAGAACCAGCGTGTTTGGATCCATTTGAAAGAGGTCATGGAAACTAAGGTCACCGGAAATTAATCTTGTTTAAAAAAAACCTAGTTAAAATACCTTTTAGTTTTTTTTTGCGGTGTAAATATGGGTATTATCACCAAACTGTAATAGCAAAAAATATTACTTTAGCTCATTTAAGTTATTATTTCTCAGGCAATTAAGAAACCAGCAAAACTCCGTATCACAAAATCAGGATGTTCAGCCATTAAAAGATACACACGATCTGTCTAGTATGGCAATTGATGAGGGGGCAGAGCAAATTATGCCGGTGACTTATTGTGTTTGCTTACACTGCGGTATATGTTAGATAGTTTCCCTAGCTAATTTAATTTGACACTGTATTGTTAAAATGTTTCGTTTTCGGTTGAAGAAGATGAAGAAGATTTACCAGATTTGATTATTGAAGAACAAGAATCACAAGCAGAAACTTAAAATATATCTGGAAGACGAATTATAGATATAGCTTACTTCTTTTCCAAAATACAAGAAATAGGCGGCCATGGTGCTTTTAACTGTGGTATACAAAGTTTGAAACTTATAGGAGAGAAACGTGTTGGACTTGCTTCTAAGTTTACAGTAGAATGTTTGATATGTAAAGAGAAGTTTTCTCTTTGTAATGTCACTGGCGACTTAGATATTAATACAGCAGCGGTCGCGGGCGCCGTTTCAGTTGGTATAGGGTATTCGCAATTAGAGGAACTGTTATCAGCATTTGACTTGCCCGTGATGTCTGAACCTGTATACCAAAAACGCCACGACATTGCTTCCAATGCCTGGGCACAAAGCACTTAGCAAATCCATGAATGATGCTGCTGAAGAAGAAAAAAGAATTGCTTTAGAAAAAGGTAACGTCAGCAAAGAAGGGATACCTATTATAGATGTGGTTGTAGACGGATGCTGGAGTAAGAGGTCTTACAAAAAGAACTACTCTAATTTTGCAGAGCGAGTCATGCGAATGACTCGAACTCCGGCGCTCCTTGTAACGGCTTTAAACTTTGGAAGACTTATTAAAATGAGGCCTGATACTAGTTGCGCCAGAGTAGTCAAACAACTGCTCTACAAAATAAATATAGATGCTGCGCCTATACAGCATGGAAGAGAACATGAAAAAAAAGCGCTAGATCAGCTATCTATACAAAACGATGTTGAAATTAGACCATGCGGACTTTTTATAGATCCCGAGATTCCATATTTAGGAGCTACTCCAGATGGGCTTATTGGAGAAGACGCGATAGTAGAGGTGAAATGTCCCATCTCAGCGCACAAGATAGGACTAGACGAAGGCATAACTAAAAAAAAAGTAAATTTTTGGGTTAAAGATAACTCGGGCATTTTGCAGGTTAATAAAACCCACAATTGGTATTACCAAGTTCAAGGGCAATTGCATGTGACTCGGAAAGCAAAATGTTTATTTGGAGTATGGTTTAATGAGTCAAAGCCACTGAAAACAGAAACAATAATTAGAGACGATGATTTTTTTGAAAACAAAATAAAAATAAAAATTGTATTTTGCCGGAACTTTTGGATCCGCAGTACAGTCGAAATATGGCAATTAGAAATCCGCCATATATTTTACAGGCAATAAAGATCAAGGAAGACCGGAAAAAGGTGCATAACTTACAAAAAACAGAAGACGAAAATATGTGCGTACTTCAAGAAGAAAGCCTACCTTCACCAACACTTATCCCAATAAATGACCAACCGACCTGTTCACGATAATTTAAATTTCAGTGACTTTTAACGGGAAGAGTTTGAGATTTTGTCATTATTATACAATTAATTAATAATTATAATTGTAATAATTGCTTGACAGTGATAAAGAAAATAAAGGTGATTATACCTCTCAGAGAGCAAATGAAATAGGTAAAAACGATGACAACTCTGCGACACATCTGTGTTCTTGTATAATCTTCAGTTCGTTTTTTTTGTAGTACGGTCGTTGGTTGGTAGGTGGCGCCAAAAATCAAATACTAGTACAGGGATCAAATCTTCAAGGTCAGCGGGCAAAGTAATGGCCTTAACCTCTCCTTTTCGGTCCCCAAAAATACGTGCGGGGCAAATATGGCACTATACAATGTGCTTCAGAAATGTGTAGTCATATTTGACCTTCGGTACACATGTCTGATATCTTGAGCATATGCTCGGCCACTATTGCGAAATGTCAAAAAAGTCATGGGCTCGGTAATTAATGGTACATTTCTGAAGTACATTCAAATTTAAGAAAACCCTTATTTTTTTCGATAGTGTATTAAAATAAGTACGTCGCAACACTACCTGTAATCACCTACTTTCAAGGACGTTCATTGAACTGCGCTCAGCTGTAAGAATTATGTATGCCTGGTCAACTTACCTACCTGGATCCAAATCAGACACAGCGGCGCCATAACTTTGCGTTGGCGGCCTTGAGTTTATCAACTTACCTAGCAGCGTGGTAGGTACATTAGGTAAGGATTATTATCACTTCACATAACTACGATAAAGGTCATGATATTCATTGACATCAATACACTTTACAGACACACATAATGCATAAAATATTACACTATTGCAATGTATTCTTTTTACGAGTTCAAAGAAAGTGGTACAAGGTTATAAGCACAAAATTACACTAATATCTTGATGTTCACTTCATTCAACTAAACTCAATTACAGTAAAGGTTCGATACGTTCACCCTGCTGCTTAATTGCCCCACGAAATGAATCGGTATGGTAGGTAGAACCGATTCAGATTCACCATCTTGCGAAAACATTCCAGAGATGGAAGCTGCCGCCCCGGCCGGTGGCCCTCTTGTGTTTCGTCAACAAATCTTTCCACATACAGCCAACGAGTCAGCGGCATTTATACAAAACATCATTTCGTAATATTCACTATTACTAAAAAACACCATAATCACTACAAGCTATAATCTACACTGAGTTACTATGAGGAAATGAATTTTAGAAGTGACAGTGTTGCCATTTTTCAAAGCCTATGTACCTCATCTAATAAAATTTATTTTGAAAACACTTGACGATAAAATTAACGCAGTTGATCAAAGAATATTTGAAAAAAAATACACATTTGTCATTTGGACACTAACTAAAAATCCAAAACATATCACCACTAATTAATACACCATACTTAAAGCATAAAACACGTGAAAATAACCTATTGAAACTTTTCTGGATACGATTAAAGTACGAGTAAGATAATTTATTTACTTATGTCTATTATTGTTACAGTATTAAACGAAAACTTTCAATCAATCCCGATATTTCAAATCAAATACGCGGGTTGAACCGCGGACATAAGCTAGTACATTGTAGATAAGTATCTTCTCGATCACGTCAGCTTTCAAATAATGAAAGCCGCATCCAAATCCATCAATCCGTTTGGATATTATGATGCTACAGACAAATTCAAACAACTAGTGGTGAAAGTTATTTTCACTGATTTGATGCTCAAAATACAGTTCCCGTTTATTAGGTAAAATTCAGTAAATGGTATACCCTATACCTAAACATTCGCGCCAGCTCCTTTGTCGGCGCCCGCGCCAGCCGCCTGTATGCCGCGCCGCTGTTAGTCTACTCTAGACTTTAGACCTCTTCATGTACCAGGAGGGTACGCTTCATTTTTACGCTTGAATGAATTTTTTTCCGTACAGAAATTTTAAAACATCGTCAATGTTTTAGAATTACTGTACATTTTTTTGTTGCAATATTTGCCAGATACGTGTATCTTTATCTATTTCTCCGTCTTAGTGTATTCCCAGTTGCTTCCAAATCGTAAATCGATTTGGAGTCTAGGGTTCACTTTTATTTGGCTGTAAGGAGCAGCTATCGTTTAGCCTTTTGATTTTGGCATTATGGGAGCAACCCCCATCTGACCCGACCCCGTAAATGGAAGCCTGCGTCGTTGCCACATCCATTATCATGTGCACACACACATCCATTAGCATTAAGAGCTTGGGCCCAGTAGATTTTGATGAGTCCCCTTACACCTTTATGTTTATCTTTATCATTTATTATTTTTCAAACATTCTGCAGAAGTACATTCATTCAAAAATCAAACGAGGCCGCATAGCCAATGACGTACCGTAAAACCATTTAAATTAAATGACATAAGCCGTCTCAAAATCGGTGAGACAATTTAGGCAACAGGAAGTCATAATGGAACGTACTTAAATTAAACATCGGATTTAGGCGTAGTTTACATCAGTAAATGGATTTTTTTCCAATATTTCCGGTCTAAATGTCGGGAAGTATACGGTAGGCTTTGTACCTAATAATTTGTAACGAATAAGACCCAAAATATCATAAAAATAGTGAAAATAGCGAATGTTAAAAAACATTAATTTGTGAAACATTATCTTGTAATTAAATTATCAGAATCAAAAATAAATGGAATCAAATCATTTTCATGACTTAGGTAAGTTGGTAACCTCTCTATCTGATACGGTTGCAGCAACAATGTTTTCGTGATTGCCTTTTACACTTTATTGCCCGTAGTGGCCGTAGTACTCTAATAAAACACAAGAAGGTATCAAGAATCAAACACCTGTGCAAAGCCACACAGTAACGAACGAAGAAGTCCAAAACGTAAGCTTTTAAGCAACCGAAAAAAAAACGCTAGAATATTCGTTAATTTTGCGCCTGGTACATGAGTAGGTTGACAATATGTTTATGAAGCGTTCAAGACAATCTCGCTATCTACATTGATACCAAATAAATTTTAAAATGCTGTCCCTGTACTTAAGTGATACTTATTGTGTATCTTATCTTATTTTTTGTAATTGTAAGTAGACTTCGCCTTACTTTATAACATAACTTTACAATCTGAGCTGTGTGTAGCGTTGGGCAGAGCGAAAACTAGACAAAGCCTATTGATTTCAATATTTGGGTGAACCTACTCGTGTTCAAAGCTAGAGTTCATTCAAAATAAGTATGTTTATTGTTTGTGTTGGGTATGAACATAAATACGATATCGATATTTTGCACTGTCGATGAAAGAAAAAAATCATTTCACACGACACGATAAGTCGATGGGAATCCAAACCCCTAGCCGTGCGTTACTGATATGATTCTCAACGCCACCTTTGCATATGACTACACATTTCTGAAGCACATTGTATATTATGATACAACCAATATCGGTTAAGCGTCACCCTAACACAGTCGATAGAATAGCAACTCGAATCAAGCGACCCAACAAGTTTTCCTTTGCCGTACCATTGAAATACTTGGAATACTTTACAAGCGCACGTGTGTTCCATTTTCAGCCTATGTCCTCCAGCGAAGCGTAAATAGGCCTTCGCAGGCCGTCAGTCACTATTATCTGCTGTTATAAACTTGCCTTCAATCATTGATTTTTACTATAACTCTCTTTACATAAGAAAGACACGATTAGAAGTGACAAAATCACGGTTGTACAGTACGGAAAACTATCAGAGAGGCTTTACAAATATACGAGTAATTAAAATGACATCATTTTATTGCAAAAATGACGTACAAAATGAGTTAAATCTTATACTAACTTAATTTATGCCGGAGAGCAAATTTTTTTTTAGTGTGTTGTGTTGCTGCGGATCCTTACGTTGAACACGCACTCAGCTACTATTTTATTTAATTTTACAACACTCATGTAGAAAAAAGTATGATTCCCTTTAAAGGTAATATTGAGAACCAATAGGAATGCAAGGTTTTTTCACGACGAAGTATTATTTCAAATGTTAATTCTTCGCCTTAAATACACTTGTAAAATATAAGACAAAAATAAATCTAAATATCAAAATATAATTATTTATTTCTGTAATTTGTTTATGTTGTAAATCTTTTGATGTTTCACCCAATTTCGAAAAACATTTGATGAGAATAAATTCATTACGAAAAGGAAACGAAATAATTTTCACCAATTGAAAGGCGGCCTTTTGAAATTCAAATTAATTGTTATAAGTTTTACTAGATAATTAATCTGTATTTAGTATGATAAAGTCATATTTTTACTATTTTATTTATATGTTATTTAAATATTATTTTCTCTTAAGTTGAAGTTATACTATCTTATTAGGTATTGTCAGTCGGTGGGACACCAAATTTTATCCTGCATCGCGCTAAGTGATTTGTTGCGCTCAACAGTGATATCTAAACAACAACCGAACATCGACCGTCGCCAGGCGTGTCACCTTGGCTGGTCGAAGAATCGTATATCTCAATTTCAATTGGAATTTTTTTTATTTATTACACATTTGTCATTGATTTGAAAGGTATTACGAGAATATAATATAAATTTATATGAGCATAATACATTATTTGAAGGTTGAGTAGAGGACAATGTCACATATTAGTTTATTAAACGTTACACTATATCAGCACGGTCGAAGTTATACAGAGACAAATAGCAGCGGCTCATCGGAAACGCATTAAGGTGTCGTCGCTTAATCACACCTTGAGCTGAATTGAGTCTAGAACTAAATGGAGAAAACTTGCATCCCGTATTTGAAAACTCCACACCGAGGGATTGTAATAGAAAGTTTATTTAGTAATCTATCATGTCTTATCGCCGAAGGGGTGGCAGAGGCATATTAAATGCCAGCTTTTCACCATGTTTATTCCTGTCCCACGTAATAGGCCCATTGCCGTGTTAAATTAGACAGACTGAGGTTGTGGCTACCTGCTGTTAAAATTTTTCAAACCGCCCATAAAGCCTTCAACTGGGCCTAGCGACTGCCATGTTACTGGCAACCTGGACCAATGGATTAACGTGCCTTCCGAAGCACGGAAACGTTGGCAAATGTAAATGCCACAAAGTGGTCACCCATCTGTGACCAGCCATAGTAAAAATTGCTTAACGCAGTGATCGTTTAAACAACACTGAGTCCACGGGGCCACGAGCTCTTCAATAATTTTAATAGAAAGTATTTTTTAACAGAAACGTTTTTTAAGAGAATTTAGTAAATAAATTTTAATAAAGTGTCCTTATTCTCCCACAACACATAGACAGTAATATTATAAATGCTCACAGTTTATCAAACAACAAATCGTGCTCAAAGAATAATGAATACCCAATCATAACAAAAAAAAAACAAAAGATAATATCGTGCATGATAAATACAATGATCATCGCGGAATGATCGCATGATCGCGGAAAAGTTTTTGGCTGTTAGCCAAAAGGTTTTCTGCGCTTTTGTGGATCTGGAGAAAGCATTTGATAACGTTGTGAGAGAAACGCTGTGGGACTTGCTGCCCGGATATGGTGTGGACGGCTCGCTACTGCGGGCAATACAGTCGCTTTATAGGGACTGTAAGGCTTGCGTGTGAGTAGGAGGGGATGTTTCACCTCTTTTTGATGTCTGTACAGGCGTCAAACAGGGATGTGTCATGTCCGCCTGGCTGTTCATAGTGTATCTGGACAGTTGCCTGCAGAAGTTGAAAGATTGTGATATGGGTGTGAATTTGGGTGACTTTACAGTAAACTGTCTGCTGTACGCTGATGATGCGGTGCTTATGGCCTCATCAGAAGCCGACCTTCAGACATTAGTCACTAATATGAAAGAGGAGTGTGAAAGTAAGGGTCTTCGCTTGAATGCAAGTAAAACTAAAGTTCTAGTATTTGAAAGAGGTGACGTAAGAACTAAATGCGAGATTAGGGTAAACCAGGAACGTCTAGAGCAAGTGAATGAAATAGTGTATTTAGGAAGTATGTTTAGCGCGGATGGAAGATGTGATTCGGAAGTAGAATGGCGAGTAGCTGCCGGAAACAAGGTTAACGGTGCTTTGTCCCAGTTAGTAAAGCGACAAAGCATCGTAAAAGAAGCACGAATGGTGATTCATAACGTAGTGCTAGTGCCAACTTTGCTATACGGTAGTGAAACCTGGGTATGTCAGCAGATGCATGAAATGCTGTGGAGATGCGATCACTTTGAAAATTGTGCGGCGTAACTTTGCGGCGTATTTGGCAGGTTTGAATGAAAGTGTCAGCGTTAAGCTGGAAAAGGGCGTGCTCCGTTGGTATGGACACGTCTAACGAATGAGTGAAGAACGATTGACGAAGAATATATATTGTTCAAAAGTAGAGGGTAGAAGGAGTCGGATGGAAAGGTACAGGGTTCACTTGGCATGCTAAGAAAAAAAGATTCATTGTACACAAAACGCTTAACATACTTTTCTACATTACTCTTAGCGTTATATTAATTTTAAAGCTAATTACAAATTGTTAAAACTAGTATCTTTTAATCCTCTTTGTTTAGAGTTCCTCAAATTTTAAAACTGCTATGGAAAACCATGATACCTATTCACGTTAATCACCATTAGAGCGATGGTCCATTGTATTCAGTTATTCCAGTACTCAAACTTTATACCGGAGTTTATTCTTCTATTTGATTCTTCATTATTCGACCTCTCACAGTGCAGTAGAAGCACAAATTAAATAGGTAATCTCCTATTTACCCGAGGCAGACCTCCACAACAATCTTATACCTGCTACTAGGAATATGAGAAAGTGGTACAAAAACAGACTGCAGTCGTTTACTGATATACAAAACAACGATCTTTTTTCCAGAATGTTATTATGTAGGTAAGTGATATTCAAAAGCGTATTTCTGGTTTCATGAACTCCGTTAATTTTTCTTAAGTACATACTAATTACATGAACTTCCTCTCGGCAGCTTAATAAGCTCTAAAGCTCGACCAGACAGCTCTCAACCACGGCTAATTTTCCTACTAATTACACCAGTTAGCGATTTTATCTTGTATGGAAGCTTATAAAAGTTTTATACAGTTTCGGTCAGTTACTTTATATCGACGGTTTTTCTTAACTTAAATGACGTTTATAAATAGAAAGCAGTTTGAACAAGAATGCAACTTTAGCATTTAAATATCGGTATTTGTTCAAAACTAAATTTCTCATTGTGCTTTTTTGTATAGAAAGTTGATTTTTATTACCTTTTACTGACATACTTTGCTGGTAAATGTAGGCAATATAGAAGTCGTGAATTAAATAAATCATTCATAGCCATATGATTGGTGGATTATTTGAATGAACTAATAACCAGTCATTAGAGCATCATGAAATTGTCTGACATGTTCCGATGAGAGAAATGTAATGAAATTTCACTAATATGGTTTCGACAGTCTGTTACAAACTCATACCGATGTAACTACTAATAAGTGTATGAGATAATCGTTCTTAAATTCATCTACAAATAAGGGTGATGATACCACATTTGTTATATTTTAATTTAATTCCAATGACTGGTTCAGCAAAACAGTAACGTTAACAAATGATGCAACAATTATTAGTTAGCATCCTTATATTTGAACAATGTGGCGTATATATGTCATGTATGTTGTTAAGTTACATTATAGTAATTGTTTCTTCTAAATTTGTTACATTGTAATGATTTCAAATGTGGTAAGTAATGCTCGGCGAATCAGCTCGCAGTGGATACTATACCTAAAAGGATTTTCACTTACTATGCTCTGAAAGTGCTTATTTGTGCAGGATTTAGGCTGCAAAAAATCGAATTTGTACTCAACATTACTATCATAACATTACTATGCTAAAAGTCTCGGATAAACGTTTTTGTGCATTTGTGTATAAAATTCGATTTTGTGCAGCCTATATCCTGCACAAATAAGTACTTTCCTCGCAACCTATATGAAAAGCAGAGTTTTTAACTCGTCCACAAAACCATTTTTAAAATGGATCGTTTTGTGCACTTGTTGTAAATTACTTATTACTTGTCGTAAAGTCGTACGATTCAATATCCAATTAGTAACGTAATCGAATGTCAATGAGGACTAAAAACGAATACTCATATTCTCTGGCCTATGCAATAGTTATCACGTATAACTATTGTATAGGCCAGAGAATATGATTATTCGTGGGCCGGTTGACTTGGAAAATTTTAACAGCAGGTAGCAACAGCCAGTTTCTGTCCGAATCAGTCCTGAAATTAAATCACCGCTGCGATTGAAATATCTCTAGTCTGGTGGCACAGACGTCCATAGGCGACAGTGACTACTTTCGACCTGGTGGACCACAAGTATACATAATATCTGCCACCGCATCAGTAATAGTAGCTGCTTATTGCATTCTATTATTTATGTTTAAATCGATGTCGATAATTATGTATGGTGCTATCATATGCTTGGCACTTCATTAAGTGGGCTGTTACAACCCACTTAAGGAAGGTACAGTTCCCGTCAATGACAATACAGTAAAGTACAAAAAATGACTGTTTACATTTTCTTGGAAATAACAAATCACAACACTTCATAGCTGTAAGATTACATAAAGTGTACGAATTTATCGAAACACAAAGAAAATTTCTCTGAATAGTTCCGGGAAGTACAGGCGATTCGATTTGGTATCTTTCTATGTCGATACGATTAGATTTGTAGAAAAAATTCTCAATGGTAAGACGAGAACAATAATAATAGTTTATGCAAGTCGAGCTTATCATTTTAAGTAGGTACTTAAACTGTTTTTGTTTTTACAAATTGTTAAATTTAGTAAAAGTTCTAGGGAAGAAACATAAAATGGAACGCATTGAGCTCACCGAAACATTAAGCTCAAACATGCCCGAATAATAGGATTTCCACACGACGCGACGGGACGGTACTATCATCACTGTCAATCAAAGCAGCCTATCACAGAGCACTGTTAGACATAGGTTTTGACCTGTTTCATTTTGGGAGATTGATTGACCTTACTGGTCAGGCGGGATTGTAAAGGGTTTGTGTTGCGAGTTTTTGCCATGACTTCACCCGTTATTCACAACTTAAATACGAGTAGGTATATATTTTCAAGGCAAACCATGGGTGTAAGGGGCCACCAAGGTTTTCGGGGCCCAAGCGACCGCGTACGAGACAACGACGCAGGCGCTCTTACGGGGTTGGGAGGTCTGACGGCAGTCAAAAGTTTAACAATAACTGGTTCTAGCAGTCAAATCAAAGTTGTTCCTGGCTTTGAGTTCAAATAGAATTTTAGTAGCAACTGCGACACTCTAATAACAATGCATAATATACTGGGATTTAGAAATATTTTCACGAAACATCATGGAGATCACTATGACAACGATCATGATAACAAAAAATCATCATCTCACTGACTAACTGCAGTTAGAGGCGCCACCACTAGTATTACAGTTTCTTAATATCTACCTATTTCGCAATCCGACTATTCTCTTAAAATTCAAACAAAATATAATGTTAGTAATGAAAAGTTACAAATAGTTACGAAGTCCCACTACCTATATATCTCTGGAATGTAACCTGATGTGTTACATATAAGCGCTTTCAGCAATTTGATGCTATTCCAGCGAGTGCAGCATGTCATGTTTAATGGTGCGAGACGAAGTGAGCAACGTTTGCTGGAAGCTTTTCATGTGAACATGCATTCCTATGCTGTGTAAAATAGAAGACATTCCAACTTACATTATCCGATTGAATGATTTATGTACCTTTTATAGTATGCACTATAGTTTTATATTGTACGGTTTTGGATTATCTTTGAAAGAAAAATCAGCCACGTGAATCTCAGGCTACGTATTATGTACAGCTTTGTAGCCACTAATTTGTAAGAAATATATACCTCTTTTTTCCAAAAGTTTTTTCTCAGACGGCCGACTTTTGAGTCGTAATCTCGTAAGATTTGTTAATCTATTCAATTATATTATTTAGTCTAAAAAGCTTAATTTTTGAGTAGTCCGACTTCTTAGCAGTAAACTTGTAAAACCTGTAATAGTTTTAATTTCGTAACAAGTCACACTACCGTGATTTTTTTTTCACATTCCAAGAAACAACAAACATCACAAAAAAAAAATAACTCTGATAAAAATTACTTTAAACTTATTCCTTAATTAAAAGTATGGTTATAGCAAACCTAAAATACTTTAGAATACCTTTTTTTTTGAAGTGAAAACTTCTTTAGCGGCGTTGGGTATAAAATCTTAAACTCGCGTCAGGACACGTGTCCTGATCGAAAAAGCGTAAGATTTTATTATCATCATCTTTACGTCGATCCCGGTCAATTTTTGAAGGAAAAACTTCTTTTAGCGCGGTACGCATATTTTTAGATGAGATAAAATCTCTGGACTCGCGACCATAATCATCATCATCATCTAACGTTGATTCCGGTCATCTACAGGTCTTATTAAATAATGCTGTGTAATCAATTAGGAGTCTTTCAGTGTAGATTTATTTTTCATCATCATCATCATTAACGTCGATCCCGGTCAATTTTTGAAGGAAAAACTTCTTTTAGCGCGGTACGCAATTTTTTAGATGAGATAAATCTCTGGACTCGCTACACCCCGTTACGATACGCAGCTATAGTGTGTGCATATATGCATGTACCAACGCGTCTAGATAAATAAATTATTAATAAATTGAGTTTTCACTTCTGTCGGCACTCCCGGAGTGTTTAGGTTTTTTTTTTAACGTGTGGAAATCCCCTCGGATGTCATGCCGGACTCGAACCGGCTAAAACCACACAGTCCCCGCCTAACTGTCTATTGCCGGACGCCCCGGGTAACTCCTCGGAAAGATGTCCCAGAGCTCCCGGCAGACTTTGGCTACCACCGCGGCCTCACCTGGGGTTCGGGTGTTATCCCGCTTCTTTGGGGGGTTGGTTCGGGTACTATCCCGCTTCTTGGGGCATGAGGCGTGCGTGACATTTTCATGTCATGCCTACGTCTTGGGCCTGCTTCTGTAAGGACGACGAGCAGCCCACCCGCCGTCCTCAGGCCGGTAGTCTTGGGCGAAGACAAGTCTGCGGCGTTGTCGCCGCAGACTGCGGAACTCGAGCGGGAGAGTCCTCTCCCGTGCCGTCTCCGCCACCTCATTCGCGAGCATGACCTGCTCGCAGAAAGACGCAGCGGCGTCCCACTTGCTCCCGCTGGAGATCATGGCTTGCACCATAGTTTCCAACGAGAGAATGTCTACGCCCAGACTCGCCACGAGGTCTTGGCGCTGCTGCGTCCACGCTGAGCACTCCACCAATGTGTGGAGCGCTGTGTCCTCGCTGCATTCTACGCAGTGCTGGCACTCGGCTGTGGTCTCCCGGTGTATACGCCACAGATACTTACCGAAGCACCCGTGCCCGGTAAGCATCTGTGACAACCGGTAGGAGAGGTTGCCATGGCTCCTCTCCAACCACTTATCCATGACCGATCTGACCGCCTCGATTGTGGCGTTTCCCCACCTTGGATGCTCAAGTCGCACCTTCCATGTCTCCATGAGTTCCTGTCGGAGCTGGGACCGCTGAGCCTCGATTTCTCGAGGCGTAGGCCCATGGCCCTGCTCCCGCGCCTCCTTGCGCCATTTAAACAATGACGCAAGGGCTCTCGCTTCCAGGTCCCATGGAGGGGTCCCGGCAAGGAGACATGCCGCCTCAACGGAGATCGTGTGGTACCCTCTTATCACCCTGACGGCCATCGCCTTTAGCGGGCTATGTAATATAGACGCATTGCGGGCCGTCAGGGTCTCCGCCCATATGGGGGCCCCGTATAGGCCCATGCTCCGCACGATCCCGAGGTACAGTCTCCTGCAGGGAGCGTTAGGTCCCCTTATGTTGGGCAACAACCGCGTACTTTAGAATACCTATCTAACGATACTCTACGATATGGCATTGAGGAAAACATTTTATCATTTGTTTATGTTTAGGAGAGTTCTTAATTACCCTAAAAATTAAAAAAATACTACTTTATCACTTTGTCTAGTTTTCTCGTGCCTCCAAATAGCACCGCAGGCGGATGTATATGGCGAAATTATAAAGATTCCTTGTTTTTACGGAACTCTAAAAACGGCACACCTAAGTGCAATGTTGCTGTGTATCGATCAAGGTCCTTTTTTTCAAGAATACTCATCCCGTCTCGGTAATTCCTTTAATTTGTAAAATAAACCAAATTTAGGTTAAAAAAAGTAATTAACTTTTTTGGAATGTGAGCATTTGGAATATAATTATTAGCTGGTTGAACTCGAACGTCGTGACATCACTATTTCACGCAGCTAGGAAGCGGTTAGTTGAGTGTCTTCAAGTATCTCATTATGTAAATGCTACTTTATGTTTGGTTTTACTGAAGTAATGTATGCAGGACGTAGATGGGATCGAACCCCAATATGCTAGTTAAATTTAGCACCGTGCCATTCCTTTTCTGAACTCCTAAACTTCATTTCCATTATTTACATATAACGTGAAAAGACTTCTTCGACCTTTAAAGAAATAAGTCTTGTTAATAGAGGCTTCAAAGATATTATTAAGTTTCAAACTTAGGGCTTTGTCGTTCCTTCTCCAGAAATTTCAAATGTTCTTTAAAGGTGTGAAAAAATAATTAGACGCGAAAATGACTTGGTAATAAAAATAGTTATTTATATTGAACTTTTTAAAACTTTAGAATGTATTCAGTGTCTAAATTCTCTTTGTCTTAGTATTGTTGTTTCCAAGCACTCCTGAAAGTAGCCTGAATGGGATCCACTTTTATTTGGTCTGCTCAGTGGTACCGCTAGCAGGTGACGTCGCTTGGACCTGGAGATCTTTATAGAAGACCCTTACACCCACTAATTCATTCATTGTCCAAATTTAACAGTGGTAAAATCTTAAGTTTACATACTGGTGGAAAAAATTTAAATTTATATAAATAAATGTACTCAACTATCTACGCCTATCAACAGCCGAAACCCTTACACTTGGATATAAGTTTAAGTATGTCACGGGCGAAGAGATGGCATTTCAATATTACTTAACCTGTAGGAAAGTAATAGGGGTTGTTAGTTTATATGGAAAATTATTCATTTCCAAAGTTAGTTTCACCAAATTTCATGTATCTGCTTCTGATTAAAAATAAATAAACACGTGATTCAGGATTTTCCAAAATTCTACCCCTAAGGGTGTCAATTTTTAAGCATTGGTTAAGCGTGAGGTGCCACGAGTGTTCGAAGTATATCACGGGCAAGACGGTAAGCACAGCTAGTATTCGATTTAATCGACGTAACTACATAGTGTTGATTCCGAAAAGATTGTGTTACGTTAAGTACGTTAGGCTACAATCGTCGAAGTACGTAAGAACTTCACAAAACCAGACACAAACGTGTATTCTCTTATTTGTAAAGTGGATTGTGGATGTGCTACCCACTCGATGGAAACTTATTGTCGTAGAACAATGATCACAATGGCGTCGCTTTTCTCGTTGAAAATGTATGAACAAGATATTTATAAGTGCAACATCTCACACATTTAGATAGGATGGTATCTACTAAGAGAGTAGTAAAGATGAAGGAGATACGCATTTTGAAGAATTTGCCGTATAATAATAACATGTATATTGACAATATATGTTAACTACATAAATAAATACCATATCAATGTTCCCAAAGGAGTAGAACATGATCCCTTCCTTTGCCAGCAGTAATAATTATGTTCCACATAAAAGGTAGTGAGCCGGTTAGGATTTGCCTATCTGGAAGCCAAGGGCAACGAACTAGTTGTGGGAGTGTTCTACGGTTAAGTGATCAAACTATAAATAAATCTGTAGTGTTTCGGCGAAACATAATTTCTGCAAATTCTAGTGTCGCTTAGGCCTACTAGGTAATGAATTAGCTTAAGCGATTTATCAACAAGCTGTGTTGCTTGTAAAAATTGGTATCTATCTACAATATCGGTTTCAATTTAGATATGTTGTCCACCAAATTTCATTCTTATACTTTTATTTTATAATATACTAGTACACGCCCGCGGCTTCGCATGCCTAGAGAAGATTTCCCGTTCCCGTTTCCCTCAGGAACTTGTTTCCGGGATAACAATTAGCCTATGTGTTATTCTTATGTATAAGCTATATTAATGTGCCACCTGAGTGCCACCAGGGCGAACAATGCTAGGGCGTGCCCACGAGGCGACGCGCACAAGTTCGTCCCCGCTGGTGCGAAAAATGTGTGCCAGAGCGGCGTAGGGGACCGCCACCCTGCACGCGCGGCCCGACACGGCGGAAAGTGGAGGATGGAGTGCATGGTAGCTGCGTGGAATGTTAGAGGAGGAATAGCAGATAAGATGAATGAGTTGATGGATGTTATGAATGATAGAAAGTTAGATCTAGTGTGCTTGACAGAGACCAAGCACAAGGGCAGCGAAGTCTTGGAGCTCCCGGGTGGGGTGCTCGCGCTATGGTCTGGAGTATCAGAGAGCGAGCATG
This sequence comes from Thumatha senex, assembly GCA_948477245.1. Taxonomy (NCBI): domain Eukaryota; kingdom Metazoa; phylum Arthropoda; class Insecta; order Lepidoptera; family Erebidae; genus Thumatha; species Thumatha senex. The sequence goes on along the minus strand of OX419733.1, from coordinate 624,047 downwards.
GCAGTCGGGGGGTTGAACTTTTGTTGTCCACGCGATTGGCCTCCGGTATATATGAGTACATACTGGTAGGTCCTGGAATCCTCTGGATCCGTCTAAAACTTGGTTTGACGAAGATTTTTCTGGTAGCTGCTTACACGCCAGTATCTTCGTCGAACGCGAGTGAGCTAGAGGACTTCTGGGAGAGTATGAGAGAAGCTCTAAATGTGATAGAATTAAATGAAAGACTTATAGTATGTGGAGACTTGAATGGATGGGTGGGTACCGCTCGCGATGGTTTTGAGTCAGTACTCGGGAAGTATGGGGATAAAAGGGTGAACGACGCTGGCAAGCTTATACTGGCATTTTGTAAGGATAAGGATTTGTTTGTGGCAAACACAATGTTCAACCACAAACAAATTCATATGTATACGAGGAGATGTAAGTCAAAGAGAAGCATGATAGATCTATTCCTAATGGATAGCCGGCTTCGTAAACAGGTGATGGACACAAGGGTTTATCGAGGCGCTGAGCTGGGATCTGACCACTACCTAGTCATAACTAGGATTAGGGGTCTGTTCGCGAGTTGGCGTCATCGTACCGAGTGTCCTGAACCTGAGCCGACTTATAGCATCAAAATCTGGAAGTTGCAGGATGCATCCATTAGAGATAAATATAAAGAAAGATTAGCCGAAAAGCTTGGCGACGTCAATGTTAGTAGTGAGAATGTGGAAAGTGTATGGCAGAACCTTAGGGATAGTATGGTAAATGCAGCTGTGGAAGTGTGTGGAGAAACGAAAAGAGGCAGTAGTAATAAGCGTGATGCATGGTGGAATGAGGAAGTGAAAGCAGCAGAATGAAGAAGAAAGCATGGTTAGACTACTTAGCCTCTCGGAATGATTTTAATATGAAAGAGAGATAGAAGCTGCAAAAAGTTAACACGAAGGCACTGATAGAAGAAGCTCGTGAAAGGTGCAGAATGAAAGCGTATGAAAGGTTGTCGTCCAATTTCCGGGATAATGCCAAGTTCTTCTGGAAAGAGGTAGGCAAGACCCGCAGTTGTTCGGCAATCTGCAGTATGAATAAAGTGCTTGTGTTAACAATGACGTCCTAACAGACCAAACTGACGTCCTGCAGAGATGGAGTGAATATTATGGAAAGATGTATGCAAGAAACGACGGAGATGCCACATCGGGAAGTAGAGCTCACTTCGATGCTCTGGATCCCGATGTCATTGAAGTCATTAGTTTGAAAAAAATTGAACAAGCGATAAGAAGTATGAAATGTGGTAAGACTGCGGAAAAAGACAGAGTTACTGCTGAGATGATCAAGTACGGTGGGTCGCGCGTCTGGGACAAACTATGTCTGTTATGCAACTTATGCTGGCGGACGGGTGAGGTCCCAGATGACTGGCGAATAGCAGTTGTAGTACCTATTTACAAAGGGAAAGGCTCGCGCCTATACTGCTCCAGCTACAGGGCGATCAGCTTGGTCAGCTTAGCTAGTAAAGTGTATGCAAAGGTTATAACGGCAAGAATGCAAGAAAAGTCTGAAAGGTATTTATGGGAGGCTCAATGCGGATTCCGGCGTGGAAGAGGTAGCATGGATCAAGTGTTTTCTCTCCGCATGATCGCGGAGAAGTTTCTGGCTATTAGCCAGAAGGTTTTCTGCGCTTTTGTGGATCTGGAGAAAGCATTTGATAACGTTGTGAGAGAAACTTTGTGGGATTTGGTGCCCGGATATGGTGTGGACGGCTCGCTACTGCGGGCAATAAATAAATATATATATCCATCACGCCTTATCCCCGAAGGGGTGGCAGAGGCATATTATATGCCCACTTTTCACCGTGTGGATTCCTGTCCCACGTAATAGGTGGTGAGCCCATTGCCGTGTTGAAATAGCTGTTGAAATTTTTCAAGCCGCCCATAAGGCATTCAACCAGGCTTAACGACTGCCATTTTACTGACAACCGGGACCAACGGCTTAACGTGCCTTCCGAAGCACGGAAACGCTCGCAAATGTAAATGCCACAAAGTGGTCACCCATCCGAGGACCAGCCATAGTGAAAGTTGCGTAACTCAGTGATCGTTTACAGAACACTGAGACCGCGGGGCCACAAGCGCTTCATACAGTCGCTTTATAGAGACTGTAAGGCTTGCGTGCGAGTAGGGGGGGATGTGTCACCTCTTTTTGATGTCTGTACAGGCGTCAAACAGGGTTGTGTCATGTCCGCCTGGCTGTTCATAGTGTATCTGGACAGTTGCCTGCAGAAGTTGAAAGATTGTGATATGGGTGTGAATTTGGGTGACTTTAAAGTAAACTGTCTGCTGTACGCTGATGATGCGGTGCTCATGGCCTCATCAGAAGCCGACCTTCAGGCATTAGTCACTAATATGAAAGAGGAGTGTGAAAGTAAGGGTCTTCGCTTGAATGCAAGTAAAACTAAGGTTCTAGTATTTGAAAGAGATGACGTAAGAACCAAATGCGAGATTAGGGTAAACCAGGAACGACTAGAGCAAGTGAATAAAATTGTGTATTTAGGGAGTATGTCTAGCGCGGATGGAAGATGTGATTCGGATTTAGAACGGCGAGTAGCTGCCGGAAACAAAGTTAACGGTGCTTTGTCCCAGTTAGTAAAGCGACAAAGCATCGTAAAAGAAGCACGACTGGCGATTCATAACGCAGAGCTAGTGCCAACTTTGCTTTACGGTAGCGAAACCTGGGTATGTCATCAGATGCATGAAAGTAAATTGAATGCTGTGGAGATGCGATCACTTCGAAAATTGTGCGGCGTTACTTTGGCCGACCGAATACGTAACGACGTGATACGCAATATGTCAGGTTTGAATGAAAGTGTCAGCGTTAAGCTGGAAAAGGGCGTGCTCCGTTGGTTTGGATACGTCCAACGAATGAGTGAGGAACGGTTGACGAAGAATATATATTGTGCGAAAGTAGAGGGTAGAAGAAGTCAGGGTAGGCCGAGACTTACTTAGGAAGACCACGTGAGCAGATTGCTCAAAAACGGAAAGGTCAAAAGTACTCGGATACCCAGACGTGCGTGTAGGAAGCGATTGATGAATCTTGAAGAAACGAAAGAAGTATGCATGGATCGCGAAGCCTGGCGATCTGTCCTCTCTGACTACCCCGTCAGGGATACAGCGTGAAGATAGTTAGTTAGTTAGTTAGCTATATTAATGTGTAGTTTCATTAAAATCTATTCAGTAGTTGTTAGGTAAAAGAGTAACAAACATCCATTTTAACAAACTTTCGCATTTGAAATATTAGTAGGATTTACAAAACCCCGTCTACAGGGTGACACAAAACGGTTCAAAACTATAGTTTGATTTCTCTCATATAAAGTATTCACATTTATAGCAAGCTATACATGTACCTATAAGGTTTAATAGAGAAGAAAAATAACCACTATTTATTAGGCGTTCCTAAAATATTATATTATACATACTTCGTGACCACTTGCTATAAATATGAACGAACAAAATAAGTACCGATTCACCGCCTACTACTGATATAAATGATATAAGCTTAAGAGGAACTTTAGCATTTTAGGATTCTATTCTCACTGTGAGTAGGGTCAATAGAACTTAGAGCCACAGCGGGCCTACAACATGTGAATATTAAAAATAACTTGTTTCGTACGTCGGACATATGTCAGAACTCCTTCCCTGAACACGTCAAGTCATTTATCATCTTACCAATATTAATATAAAATTTGTGAGGATGGATGTGGATGTACGTTACTCTTTCATACAAAATCTACCAAATGGATTTCACGACAATAATATAGCTTATAATCAGAATAGGCTCGACTACTGCAACTAGAAGTATTATTCATATATATTATGTACTCTATATATATCCAAAATATTCTGGAACATTATTTTTACACAGCGCCATCTAGTCAAAATTAAGCTAATTGTAGGTTGCGTTATGGGACTTAGCCACTTATAAAAAACTCCGAAACAAATAACGAATGGATCTGACCAATGCGATCCAAATTCGAATATGTAACAAAAACTATCAAAAAAGTTTGATAAATTATGAGAAATATTATATGAAATATAAAGAAGATCGAAGTCAGTTACGAGCAGTGCCACGGTGCACAAGCTATATAAAAATATGTCTCGAGGGATATGTAAATATACAAACTGTCATTTTAGCAGAAAAGGTTTTATTGGGCTTGACCAAACACTTGATACTGAGATATTTTGATACACACAGTTGACCTCTGTCAAGGTATGCTTATTATAATAGCAGTAACCTCTTCAGTTCTTCGGAAGCTGACTGACTGCTGATTCTTCCGATGGCTGACCACTTTATGGAATTTATATTTACAGGCGTTTCCGTGCTTCAGAAGGCACGTTAAGCCGTTGGTGCCGGTTGCCAGTAAAATAGCAGTCGTTAAGCCCTTGAATAATTTCTAAAGCAAACTATTAATTTTAGTACATATACGCTTTTGAACAATCACATGACTGTGTTGCCTAAGCAACTAAATCCTTCCCCCGACATTTATATATATTTTTTAATTGATTTCTTTTTTTCGTTTTGAGTGCTCTTGCCAACCACTACGGGACCATTTCCCCTCCCCTGCCTCCATTTCCCCCCCGATCGAAAAACCCCCTCGCTAAAAGTTGTTGGCTACATCAAGGATTGTCCATGCCAAGTAGCATGCAAATCCGATGAAAAATGCGAACTGTAATGTGAATGGACGGACGGACGGACGGACATCAATAGCATTTTTCCCGTACCAGTGGAGTTAAAACGGAGACTTTAGTCGGCTCGCTTCGCTCGCCTGCTCAGTCAATAAGTGTGAACCCTAATCGATGAGTGCAGCTACACAATATTATCATTATAACTAGGTAATGTTAGTAAGGCATATTTCAACCAAGCTGTTCTCTTGGTTGTCATGTAGGTCAAATCCATAGGTTCTGTCACAAAGTACACCTTTTAAAGTATTGATAGCAGAATTGCCAACGAAGGTGAACTCCTAGAGAAGCAACATCGTGGGGTAGAAGTCATATTTCTTGTAATGCGACAATATCTGCCGCTACCCAGGTTCACCTCACATAGTCGTGTACAACCCTACCGGCGGTGGCGCCAACGCGATGAACCAAATGCACGTCGGACTCGAACCAAATTAAACCACAAAAAATGAGGTCACTGGCAGTCTTGAACCGTTGAAAATGCGAAGAACGGCTTAGCGAAGTTGGCGACTTAACTGCGTTTTACCGTATGTACTACGATGAGAGTTTTAAAGAACTCTTTCTCTTGATCCCACCCTCTACATTCTGTTCCCAAACAAACACTATGTGGATACTATTGTGCCCAGAACCGAAAGATTCTGCAGGTCTTTCTTGTGCGTACCATAAAAGCATGGAACTCTCTGCCAGCGCACGTGTTTCACTCCTCTAACAATCCTGGGTTCTTTAAGAGGAACGTTAAAAGGCACATTTCTGGGCCTTCAACCTAAGGGTCGCTATCGAGGCCCTACCGGCTGAGATAGCGGCCCTCAGTCACGGATCGTCATCTCTGCTGTCCATCAGGCGGGCGGCGCTATTTTGACGTGTCAAAAAGAAACCACGCAGTGCCCCTTTTGTGGAGCCATGAAAAGAAATTCCTAGGTTAACTAATGGAATTTGATTTCTCCATTTGATCGTTTGTATTTCTTTTTATTATACCTTTGCACGTATTTGTCCATATTTGAGTCAGTTACGTATTAATTAATGTCTTTCTATTTCAAGATTTATGACAATAATATGTGAGCACAATTAGATTACAATTTTTTTCTGATATTTTAGTCATCGTCATCAACGCGAGACCAAGAAAATTAGGTTATGATTACATTTGTAATTAATGTGAAAATTTAATTTAATAGAAAACAATGATTAATTCTCCATAGTTATTTTAGGAACTTTGTAACAATCAGCAAATATTATTCTGCGCTATAAAATAATTGAATTGTTGAGTTGTGAAGCAATCTAAAGTCTAATATCAGATTCTTTACAAAACTCGAACTGATAATGTATACGAGGTAAAAATCAAAAGATATATTTGCAGACATGAAGCGTACGAGTCACGTAATATATTGTCTGCAAAGTACCAAAGTATACAAAGTCCGAATGCAAAGAAAGCTTTATAGAATTGTCGAAAAACTGTTAAAAAGGTTCGCGACCTGAATTTCAAGCCACATTTGGCAGGCGTGCTAAAAGAATTTGAAAACAAAGAGAAACTGAAACTAGGTTGACAACTGGCTGCTAAACCTTGCTTGTACGTTCTTTTTTAATGACCAAGGAGTGCAAAAATACTGAGTGTAGTAAAGTTAGTTGAACTTGCAGCCATTTTGCACCTAATGAAAAGGCACGTCAACATAATTATAATATCTGCTTTAATAATCGGTAAGACCATTGACAGTGGCCCTCAAACATGTAGATCCATAGATAGTTCCAAGTTATGCTAGTTATAGCAATGCCATTTTTTTTAATTCTGGATTTGCGGTGACACTGAGTCTGGGAGGTAGGTCTTCTGCCTCGCGTTTAATATTCGAGATCAAAATGTCATGATATTTTTGTTTTTGATTAAATTTCGTTAACTTAATATTAAACATTTATTTCAAGTTAAACAATCCATGATTGTCAATTATACATTTGCTATTCACACATACATTCATATAAATAACCTAAATAACATATTTACTTTACCATACATATGGAAAACCCATATATTATTATTAAATAAAACAATAATTATAAATATGAAACATGGGTGAAGCGTTTCTTATTCTTCATGTTCACACAACGTATTCCTCAAGCGTTATACACATTTCAAATACGCCGGGGAAATCACTTGACAGATGATCGCACTCAACAAAATTCCATATTTTATTCACTTGTTAAAGTTCTTATTTTTATCTAACTAACTAACTATCTTCACGCTGTATCCCTGACGGGGTAGTCAGAGAGGACAGATCGCCAGGCTTCGCGATCCATGCATACTTCTTTCGCTTCTTCGAGATTCATCAATCGCTTCATACACGCACGTCTGGGTATCCGAGTACTTTTGACCTTTCCGTTTTTGAGCAATCTGCTCACGTGGTCTTCATATGTAAGTCTTGGCCTTCCCTGACTCCTTCTACCCTCTACTTTTGAACAATATATATTCTTCGTCAATCGTTCCTCACTCATTCGTTGGACGTGTCCAAACCAACGGAGCACGCCCTTTTCCAGCTTAACGCTGACACTTTCATTCAAACCTGCCATATTGCGTATCACTTCGTTACGTATTCGGTCGGCCAAGGTAACGCCGCACAATTTTCGAAGTGATCGCATCTCCACAGCATTCAATTTACTTTCATGCATCTGCTGACATACCCAGGTTTCACTACCGTAAAGCAAAGTTGGCACTAGCACTGCGTTATGAATCGCCATTCGTGCTTCTTTTACGATGCTTTGTCGCTTTACTAACTGGGACAAAGCACCGTTAACTTTGTTTCCGGCAGCTACTCGCCGTTCTACATCCGAATCACATCTTCCATCCGCGCTAAACATACTTCCTAAATACACAATTTCATTCACTTGCTCTAGACGTTCCTGGTTTACCCTAATCTCGCATTTAGTTCTTACGTCACCTCTTTCAAATACTAGAACCTTAGTTTTACTTGCATTCATGCGGAGACCCTTACTTTCACACCCCTCTTTCATATTAGTGACTAATGCCTGTAGGTCGGCTTCTGATGAGGCCATGAGCACCGCATCATCAGCGTACAGCAGACAGTTTACTGTAAAGTCACCCAAATTCACACCCATATTAAAATCTTTCAACTTCTGCAGGCAACTGTCCAGATACACTATGAACAGCCAGGCGGACATGACACATCCCTGTTTGACGCCTGTACAGACATCAAAAAGAGGTGACACATCCCCCCCTACTCGCACGCAAGCCTTACAGTCCCTATAAAGCGACTGTATTGCCCGCAGTAGCGAGCCGTCCACACCATATCCTGGCAGCAAGTCCCACAGCGTTTCTCTCACAACGTTATCAAATGCTTTCTCTAGATCCACAAAAGTGCAGAAAACCTTCTGGCTAAGAGCCAGAAACTTTTCCGCGATCATGCGGAGAGAAAACACTTGATCCATGCAACCTCTTCCACGTCGGAATCCGCATTGAGCCTCCCATAAATACCTTTCTTCAGACTTTTCTTGCATTCGTGCCGTTATAACCTTTGCATACACCTTATTAGCAATTATTTTTATCTCATCAACTGTATATGAACTTTGATGTATTGTCGATATGGGCAACGTACCCTTAAGACGTCTCAAGTCGCTATCATTATCATAATCATTCGAGCGTTGGTGTGGTCTTCTAAAATCGTGATGACAACGTGATCCATTGCAGCACATTCATTAGACTCATACAACTGCAGTTTCAGTCAGTGTAGTCGTACAGAAAGACAGGTCTGATGATAGATTAATATCGTAAATGCCTTCAGTCAGAGTTTACAAGTGAGGTGACACCAACCTCCTCACACCGCCTGGCCTAGGTGGCAGCTTTACGTCATAGTCGATGTCTCCGTACTCGTGCAGTACTGAACACGGCTGGACTGTGTCATTGTCAGTGCGAATGAGTGTGATGCCCCTGAAGTTCCAGGTACTCCACGCATTTAGGCATCGCACGTCCTGCTACGGGAGTCTGATAGCATGCATGCTTGGTAGCTACTCATGGTCATCTCTAATGCTGAAATTGTGTTTAACACAATCCTCCTAACTTTTAATATGACTACTTGATATAATTTCAACCGCTACAGATGTTGATACAACAAGAATTGGCAAAGGGCAAAATTTTGGTGCTCTCTGAATTATAACTAAGAAGGATCTCGTGTTGCCAACAGCGATCCGGACTTTGAGAGATTTTATCGATTACAACTTTTCTGATCTCTGACTTTGCTTTTCACTACCACATTGAGATCGACGTTGAGCGCGCCTATAGATTTCCTTCGGGGATCGCAGCCTAGATTTGGTTTCAGTCAATCTGTAGAAGTTCATCTTCAGCGACAATTCATTTATCGCCGACAGTAGAGGTGAAGCTTTAGGATAAAGTTTAGCAGGCACATTTGCGGGCTCAGCAATCATGTTAATGATAAGAAAACGTAAGAAGAAATACAATTGATTACTTTGCTCATGCAGTATTTTGTAATAAGTAGCAAATTAATTTCGGTATATTGGCCGCTGCTCTTGTAACTGGTAATAAGTTTGGGCACCTTTATGTAGTAAGTACATGTTCACGATATAGCAAGGCAGGCGGCCTCGCACGTTTTCGCGATTCCAGCCCCATTTTGAGCGAAAATCCACCGTTAACAAATTCAGGAACCTAGTCCAAAAAAATCCACTGCGATAACGGTATAAGTATTTTTATATTTAGTTCACTGTCTACAAGACTATAGACAGTGGCCCTCAATTGGCACCTCAATGATGTGCCTCTTCATATTCCGGTTGAAGAATCTGCAAAGAGCAACACGTGAGCTGCCAGTGTTTTAGGTTTCTAAATAAGCTCTAAGAATTAACAAAGAAACGATTTTTGAATCACTCAGTTCAGGCGAAGGTTCTCTTCTCTGTATGAGAGGAGGTACCTTTGCCCAGCACGTGGCCCTAAATATTGTTCGTGAATGCTGAGAAGGGGAATAAGTTGAGGAACTCTTTAGGATACTCGCCGTGGTAGATTAGGTAAAAAGCAGTGGGTGACGCTATTATTCTCCACTCAACCACCTCTTCTAGGCTCTTCAAGGATTATTACCTCAGGATAATCTAAAATGCGAGCATTACATCTCTGTAAAACGTTGATTATGTTTAGTATGTGCATAACTCTGAGTACGCTCCAGAATGATACCCTTTCAGCATTTCGGCGTTTAGGTATCAAACATAAAAACTTTTATCAGTATCATTATATAGTGTAGGTTCTTAGAAACAAACTCGATCACTTATTGAGATATGCCAAATGAATATTATAAGCATAACTTCAGAAGCACGTATTTGCCTCGCATTTTGTACTCATATAATATGAACCTCGCATTTATAACTGTATCAACGTATAAACTGAAGCGTACTTATAACGGTCACGTACAAAACATACTTGGCCTGAGCTGTACTTGTAAAATTTATTTAACTTCGGGGAAAATATTTTATTAATATTTCTACCTATAAGTATTACAATAAAATTATAAAGAACGAATGTGAGTTAACGAATATTTTCACATAAACTAATATCTATTAGTCAGTGGGTGCACTAGCAAATTATGCTACTTCAGTTGCGGAGATTTACACCTACAATGTTTCTAACAACAACGAAGATTATCTATAACTAGACTTTATTCAGATATCCGTTAAAAAGACTTTTGTACCTACCACCTACCCACATTTTATATCCTACGCATACGCAGTCCTTGTACCAGAAAATAATTTTTTTATTTACATAACCTCAAATATAGTAACGCAGGCGGTATGGTTAGGGACTTTCTTTTTACACACCGTCATCTAACCCAATGTAAGCTAATATAAGCTTGCGTTATGGGATCTAGACGACTGATAAACATACTTATATATTTACAAATACATAAAAAATATACATAAGAAACACCCAAACTCCGAAATAAATATTTGTGCATCACACAAATATTTTTTCCGACCCCGGAATCGAACCCAAGACCTCAGTCGCGGCAGTCGCATACACTACCACTGCGCCACCGAAGCAGACAAAGGGAGGACAGGCAATACATTATCTTCAATGTTTTCCCGTTGTTTTCAAATCCTATTTGGATTTGGAGATAAGGGAATAAGTGGAAGTCTGATGGCGCTAGATCAGGCGAATTAGGTGGGGGGGGGCAGCAAATCATACTTCAATTCGTTGCTTTAATACATGTGTGAACCCTAGCGTTGTCTTGGTGGAAGATGAATTTTTTTCGTTGAATATATTGATGAAGCTTATCTAGAAGATTAGCGTAGTATTTTCCATTAATTGTTTGACCTTTAGGACACAAATGTATACGGTGAAATGTGGGTATTTAGTATGTCTCTGCCTACCCCTACGAAGATAAAAGTGTGACAATATTTATGTATGTATGTATGTTGCAAATGTCTAAAGACTAGGGTGACCACTTTCCATCAGGTGGGCTCGATGACTCTGCTACATCAGTGGTATAAAAATAATGTAATATATAAGCTTATTATTAATTAATTGGGGATGAAGAGTAGAAGCGTGCACGTCGCCATCCCTGCCAGCTACGGCTGCAATTCTACTCCAACACGAGTGCCACCAGGGCGAATGATGTCCCCGCTGGTGCGAAAAGTGTGTGCCAGAGCGGCGTAGGGGACCGCCACCCTACACGCGCGGCCCGACACGGCGGGAAGTGGAGGATGGAGTGCAGGGTAGCTGCGTGGAATGTTAGGGGAGGAATGACAGATAAGATGAATGAGTTGATGGATGTAATGAATGAGAGAAAGTTAGATGCAGTGTGCTTGACAGAGACCAAGCGCAAGGGCAGCGAAGTCTTGGAGCTCCCGGGTGGGATGCTCGCGCTTTGGTCGGGAGTACCAGAGAGCGAGCATGGCAGTCGGGGGGTTGGAATTTTGCTGTCCTCGCGATTGGCCTCCGGTATGTATGAGTACATACTGGTAGGTCCTAGAATCCTCTGGATCCGTGTAAAACTTGGTTTGACGAAGATTTTCCTGGTAGCTGCTTACGCGCCAGTATCTTCGTCGAACGCGAGTGAGCTAGAGGACTTCTGGGAGAGTATGAGAGAAGCTCTAAATGTGATAGAAGGAAATGAAAGACTTATAGTATGGGGAGACTTGAATGGATGGGTGGGTACCGCTCGCGATGGTTTTGAGTCGGTACTCGGGAAGTATGGGGATAAAAGGGTGAACGATGCTGGCAAGCTAATACTGGCATTTTGTAAGGAAAAGGATTTGTTTGTGGCGAACACGATGTTCAACCACAAACAAATTCATATGTATACGAGGAGATGTAAGTCAAAGAGAAGCATGATAGATCTATTCCTAATGGATAGTCGGCTCCGTAAACAGGTGATGGACACAAGGGTTTATCGAGGCGCTGAGCTGGGATCAGACCACTACCTAGTCATAACTAGGATTAGGGGTCTGTTCGCGGGTTGGCGTCATCGTACCGAGTGTTCTGAACCGACTTATAGCATCAAAAGCTGGAAGCTGCAGGATGCATCCATTAGGGATAAATATAATGAAAGAGTAGCCGAAAAGCTTGGCGACGTCAATGTAAGCGGTGAGAATGTGGAAAGTGTATGGCAGAACCTTAGGGACAGTATGATAAATGCCGCTGTGGAAGTGTGTGGAGAAACGAAAAGAGGCAGTAGTAATAAGCGTGATGCATGGTGGAATGAGGAAGTGAAAGAAGCAGTTCGAATGAAGAAGAAAGCATGGCTAGACTACTTAGCCTCGCGGAATGATTTTAATATGAAAGAGAGATACAAGCTGCAGAAAGTTAACACGAAGGCACTGATAGAAGAAGCCCGTGAAAGGTGCAGAATAAAAGCGGATGAAAGGTTGTCGTCCAATTTCCGGGATAATGCCAAGCTCTTCTGGAAAGAGGTAGGCAAGACCCGGAGTTGTTCGGCAATCTGCAGTATGAATAAAGTGCTTAGTGTTAACAATGACGTCCTAACAGACCAAAGTGACGTCCTGCAGAGATGGAGTGAATATTATGGAAAGATGTATGCAAGAAAAAACAGAGATGCTACGTCGGGAAGTGGAGCTCACTTCGATGCTCCGGATCCCGATGTCATTGAAGTCATTAGTATGAAAGAAATAGAACAAGCGATAAGAAGTATGAAATGTGGTAAGGCTGCGGGAAAAGACAGAGTTACTGCTGAGATGATCAAGTAAGGTGGGTCGCGTGTCTGGGACACACTATGTCTGTTATGCAACTTGTGCTGGCGGACGGGTGAGGTCCCAGATGACTGGCGAGTAGCAGTTGTAGTACCTATTTACAAAGGGAAAGGCTCGCGCCTAAACTGCTCCAGCTACAGGGCGATCAGCTTGGTCAGCTTAGCTAGTAAGGTGTATGCAAAGGTTATAACGGCACGAATGCAAGAAAAGTCTGAAAGGTATTTATGGGAGGCTCAATGCGGATTCCGACGTGGAAGAGGTTGCATGGATCAAGTGTTTTCTCTCCGCATGATCGCGGAAAAGTTTCTGGCTCTTAGCCAGAAGGTTTTCTGCGCTTTTGTGGATCTAGAGAAAGCATTTGATAACGTTGTGAGAGAAACGCTGTGGGACTTGCTGCCAGGATATGGTGTGGACGGCTCGCTACTGCGGGCAAAACAGTCGCTTTATAGGGACTGTAAGGCTTGCGTGCGAGTAGGGGGGGATGTGTCACCTCTTTTTGATGTCTGTACAGGCGTCAAACAGGGATGTGTCATGTCCGCCTGGCTGTTCATAGTGTATCTGGACAGCTGCCTACAGAAGTTGAAAGATTTTAATATGGGTGTGAATTTGGGTGACTTTACAGTAAACTGTCTGCTGTACGCTGATGATGCGGTGCTCATGGCCTCATCAGAAGCCGACCTACAGGCATTAGTCACTAATATGAAAGAGGGGTGTGAAAGTAAGGGTCTCCGCTTGAATGCAAGTAAAACTAAGGTTCTAGTATTTGAAAGAGGTGACGTAAGAACTAAATGCGAGATTAGAGAACCAAGAACGTCTAGAGCAAGTGAATGAAATTGTGTATTTAGGAAGTATGTTTAGCGCGGATGGAAGATGTGATTCGGATGTAGAACGGCGAGTAGCTGCCGGAAACAAAGTTAACGGTGCTTTGTCCCAGTTAGTAAAGCGACAAAGCATCGTAAAAGAAGCACGAATGGCGATTCATAACGCAGTGCTAGTGCCAACTTTGCTTTACGGTAGTGAAACCTGGGTATGTCAGCAGATGCATGAAAGTAAATTGAATGCTGTGGAGATGCGATCACTTCGAAAATTGTGCGGCGTTACCTTGGCCGACCGAATACGTAACGAAGTGATACGCAATATGGCAGGTTTGAATGAAAGTGTCAGCGTTAAGCTGGAAAAGGGCGTGCTTCGTTGGTTTGGACACGTCCAACGAATGAGTGAGGAACGATTGACGAAGAATATATATTGTTCAAAAGTAGAGGGTAGAAGGAGTCAGGGAAGGCCGAGACTTACATATGAAGACCACGTGAGCAGATTGCTCAAAAACGGAAAGGTCAAAAGTACTCGGATACCCAGACGTGCGTGTATGAAGCGATTGATGAATCTCGAAGAAGCGAAAGAAGTATGCATGGATCGCGAAGCCTGGCGATCTGTCCTCTCTGACTACCCCGTCAGGGATACAGCGTGAAGATAGTTAGTTAGTTAGTTATTATTAACGCGACTCGTGATACCTCTAACTCAGTGTTCTGCAAACGATTACTGCGTAAACCAACTTTCGCTATGGCTGGTTACGGGTAAAACAGAAAGGTCCAAGTACTTGGATACTCGGAAACGATTAAAGAGTCTGTAGAAAGCGAAAGAAGAATGCATGGGTCGCAAAGTTTATAAAAAACAAAATACTACCAGTTTAAGGACAGTTTACACTGGCAGTTTTTAGTAATTTTTAAGTCACACTTGCCACTTATATACTGTACAAAGATTTCCCTCACAAATCAAAAAGAAGCGTATTTTATCAATGAACAATACAAATTGCTATCATTCAGTTACGATAGCGCAGCGCCCGAGATGCAATGACAGTAATATGTCTTCGGGCGGCATGTCATTTGCTCACACTGCCAGTGGCAACCATTGCAAAATTCGACACCGGAATAGCAAATATAAGGGAATCTACCTATGACGGCAATTGAAACTTACTTTTCAGGCAAGTAAAACTTAATTGTACCCGTCGATTGAAATATGGCAATGAATTATTATATTCGAAATGTTGGTACAAGTATGTGTTACATTGTACATCGTCAAAAAAAGGTTCTTTGGGAATTTTAATCTAATAGCAAAAAACACAATCCACACCCGCCTTATGTAAAAGAAAGATAATGGAAATTTGAAATTTGAAATTTGAAATTTGAAATTTATTCACTTGAAATAGAGTACATTAAGGTGTTAATTACATATTAATAGTAGTCCTTCTATTCTACCTCCAAGAGGTATGTGAATTATCATTTCATATGAATATGAAATATCATTCAGTAATACCTATAGTTTATTACAAATTTGGCTAAGAATTCATTAGTTTTTTTATCTTATTTAAATTCAGGTTATGTCATGCAACTCACATAATACGTAATATTATACAAAGCATTAGGTACCTACTCTATGAAAACTATTCCAACATTTCTTGTACATTATAGAAATTTCTAATTAACAACCATTTTTTGAGCTCTTTACAAAATTTAAACAATGGTAACTTCTGTAATATCTTTGGTAACTTATTGTAGATTTTTATACACATTGCATAACAATTCCTTTGAAACATAGTCGTCCTAGGTATGAATTCAAGTACGAGCCTGCTAGAATTTCTCGTATTTCGAGGAAATGCATCTTTCGCTGAAATGAACATGTGCTGATTTTTTTTTACAAATACACTTGTTTCGTAAATATACATCGAAGCTAAAGTTAGTATTTCATATTTTATAAAGAAGGGTTTACAAGACTCATCAGGTGGTATTCCAGCTATGGCCCTAATACATCGTTTCTGCGATAGAAAGACTCTGCTCACTTCCGTAGAGTTGCCCCATAGAACCAGTCCATAACGTAAAACCGAGCCTACATAGCCATGGTAAGCTAAAAGGGCAGTTGATAACGATGATGTGCGTCTTAGTCTACTGAGAGCATATACAAATTTATGAATTTTGGTACATAGTATGTCAATGTGAGGTTTCCAATCAATGTGTTTGTCTATTGTTATGCCTAGGAATTTTATAGTGTTTGTTTCTTTAATTTCTATGTTATCGTAAGCAATGCGCCTATTAACTTTTTTTGACTGTCTGGTCTGAAATTCTACAAAGTTGGTTTTAGTCAAATTTACATTAAGATTGTTAAAATCTAGCCATTGTATTATAGATAAGATTGTTTTATTTATGTCATCGTCGTAAGTCGTTAAATCATTACATGTCAAAATTATTGAGATGTCATCTGCAAATAAAATACATTCGTAGTTTGTAATGTCTGGAAGATCATTTATATATAATAAGAATAAAAGTGGCCCAAGCACGCTCCCTTGCGGCACTCCATATCTATTTATTGCATATGGTGACCTGCTCTGGGTTTTATTTAAATTGTTATCCACACAACTTATTTCTACGCACTGTTGTCTGTCTGTCAGGTACGATTTTAGCCAAGAAAACGCATGACCCCGAATTCCATAATTATTCAGCTTTTGTAAGAGTGTGTGAAACAAAATCAAAAGCTTTCGACATGTCAAAAAAAATTGCTAAAGTTGGAACTTTTTTGTCAACGTATGAAGTTATCTTATGCACTAGCTTGAAAGCCGCCAATGTAGTGGACTTACCCTTTTGAAATCCGTATTGTTCCGGTTTGATTACTTTATATTTTTCTAAAAACTGAGTTAGTCTAATATGCATAGCTTTTTCGAATATTTTCGATAATACAGGAATCAGCGTAATTGGTCTATAGTTTGCCATGTCGTTTTTTTCACCCCTCTTGTAAAGAGGCTTCACTAGAGACCTCTTTAAGCGCTCCGGGAATGCACCCATCTCGAAGGACAAATTTATGAGGTAGGTTATAATGGGGGCGATTACATGAGCAGATTTTTTTAAAATCGCCGTGGCGATTCCATCGTAGCCTACCGAGTTGCTATTTTTTAGCTCCCGAATGATTTTAAGCACCCCTAGAACACAGAACGGCTCCAAGAAGAGACTATTTTGTATGGAAACCGTATTTGTATTTCGAGTACTTTTAGACGCTTTTGTCATATCTATAAAATAATTATTAAAGTGATGTGCTATTTGGTCTGGTTCGACGATAGTTTGGTCTTCGAACATGATCTCATCAATAAAATCTATCGTGTTTTTGTTGGTATCGTCCTTTATTACGCTCCAAGCTGCTTTACACTTATTTTGAGCTTGCGATATGAATTTTTGACTAATTAACTTTTGCGATTGATACATACATCGCTTTAACAGGTTTGAATATGTCTTGTACTTTATTTTATTTTCTATTGATTTAGTTTTGTAGTATCTAAAGCGTAAAACTCTTTTTGTATTGCAGCTACGTCGAATGCCCTTCGATATCCACTTTAGACTCCGTTTCTTAAAATCAATTTTATGTCTAAGGGTAGGGAAACATAAGTCGTAATACAGCATTAAGTCATCATGAAAGTTATCAAATGCCCTATTTATATTTTGATCCGAGTAGATCTCGTTAAAGCTTAAACTATTCATGCACTCAATAAATTTTGATACATTATAGGGATCATAGTCCCTCCTTCTGACATACAATCGAGAAGGTCGTTTAATTACCATTCTGACCGGTATGTTCAGCATTTGCGCTGTATCATGATCGGAAAGACCTAATTTTAAAATCTCTCCACGAGCCTTTAATGTTTTGCTACCTATTATATGATCAAGACATGAACGTTCTCTCGTGGGATCAGTTATATAAAAAACGAGGTTGTGATTATTAACTATATCCATTAACCGTTGTACTATTCGATTATATTTAAGAATATTAATATTTATGTCCCCTATCACGACAATTTTCTGTATCTGACCACGCCGAAGCCTAAAAAGGAGTAGATCCAAAGATTTAAGAAAAATATCTGTATTTGATACTGGTGTGCGATATAAACATATGATGATCAACTTATGGTCCACCACCTCCACGCCACAGCACTCAAAAACATCTCTCTGAGCGAATACTTTTTCGATGTGTAAGTCTTTAATTTTTACACCCTTTTCAGCAAATATGCATACTCCTCCCCTGGAGTTTTCTCTACAGTAGCAAGCGCTAAGTGTGTAGCCGTTAAGCTACAGGACCACCATCAATGGGAGTTAAAGTATTGTAATATAGGCTAACTATAAAATGGATTGGGGATTAAATGTAATGGGAGACCTGAACTATGGATGAAGACGGTCTGCCATTTTTGCATTACATTCTATCAAAATATTGGCTGGAGGTGACTCGTCAACTCACTAGATGCTCCTACGCAATAGTCATAGACAAGATTAGCCTGTAAGGCGGCAAAGGCCAACACAGCTAATGGTGTGTGAGCGTGAGGTGTAGAGCGATGCGGTACCAGTTTTGCCATTTCAGGTCAGACCCAGAACAGTTTTTTCCATAGTTATGCCCTTGAAACAGAAATTATTATTAGTATGTCTCTCTACTTCACGAGTATCTTCTCTTTTATTATTACTGATGAAAGAAGATTGAGAAGGATATAAATATGTATGGAGTAGTTGGACGGCGCTAGGCGTCCTTCTTATTAGAACTTTTGCTGCGTATTGTGAGTCAGTCACAAGAATCATATTAATTTTAATAATTATATAGCGTAGAAATATTACATAAGATCTTATACCTTAATACCGACACTTTGTTTATATTATTAACGTGTTTACTTGTGCAGGTAGATTATAAATGTAATTATTAGTTATTGTTATTCATTGATCCACAACACCAAAGGACAGGTTATCTTTTACTTTTCTAATAGTGGCACTCCAAAACTTCGCTCCATACCAGAGGACTTTTGGGAGCAGTCTGCACCCAGTTTTATTTTTATGCTTGACGCAAGCATCCCTACAACAGAGGTATGTCATTATTATATTAAATTTTATGCATTCAACTGCGCTAGCACCAACGCAGATACTTGCTCAGTTGTAAGTCAAAGTATGCATACTGTCTGTATGCAGTGTTGTGTGTAAACATCACTCTGTCCAGTTGTTTTAGTATGTCCATGTGCATTAATTGAACAGTAATGTATATCTATTCCAGGAACCACAGCAATCCGTGCCACACATGGAATGTGTTGCTGGGACATCCTATCCCTCTGCACGGCCAAGCGTTGTTCGCACAGTATGTATCTTGTATCAAGTAATTATTCAAGAACCTTTGTGTCAAACATACACTTATTATTCATATTGGTTTTAGGTGTCACAAAGCATCCAACCTCGGACCCAAACTCCACCAACCACTCCACCAACCACTCCACCAAGGGCACATGTCATAAGTCCTGAGATGACTGCTACTCCTTCCGCTTCAGGCAGATACCCACAACACCAACCATACCAGTCCAATGTTAGTCGTCAGCTGATAGGGTCTCCAACGACAAATCAAACTCATGCCAATACAAGTATGTTATAAAATTAATTGAATAAATTTGGATAATAAATGATTTTAATGCTTAATAGTTTATAAATCTTATAGTGATTTAAATTTGATCTAGTAATCTTAGCAGTTTTATTAACATTCACACACCTTTTAATTTTATTTTACAACATTAGTACATTTCTTTACTCACTTATTACCACTTAGGTGGCAAACAAACAAATTACTTACCTACTAGTAACATACATACACATACTTATTGTCACGCCTTTATCCCCGAAGGGGTAGGCAGAGGTATACTATACGCCCACATTTCACCGTATGCATTGTTGTCCCACGTAACAGGCCCATTGCCGTGTAGAAATAGATATGTGCAGGCTGCTGAAAATTTTCAAGCCGCCCATAAGGACTTCAACCAGGCTTGACGACTGCTATTTTACTGGAAGCCAGGACCAACGGCTTAACGTGACTTCCAAAGCATGGAAACGCTTACAAATGTAAATTCAACAAAGTGGTCGCTCATCCAAGGACCACCTATAGCGAATGTTGTTTAATGCAGTGATCGTTTACAGAACACTGAGTCGCCATGAGCAATTCTTTAACTACTTTAATTAATAGTTACTCAATTTAAATTGTTTGTTATAGCAACTGCTAGTCGTCTGGGCAGACTTAGGAGACGCTTGTCACCGCCATCGCAAAGGCAGTCTCGGTTGAATAGTCTAGCAGAGAGGTTCCTTCAGTTGGAAGAACAGCGGACTGATATCCTGCATATTTATTTAAGCAATAGTGCTGAAAGGGATCGCTCCACAACTCAGGCACTACAGGCCATTGGGGACGGTCTTAAGTTGCTGGCAGAAGTTTTAAGAAAATAAAGATGCTTTTAAAAAATGACTGTAATTTTTTTAAGTTTATATAGCTAATATTTTTATATAAATATACAAAATAAGAAAATGTCGTATTCTAAGTATTTACAATTTTATTTTATACATAATTAGATTATTTTGAGAAGTGGATAGATTAAGACTAAATAAAACTAAATTGTTAATGTATCTTAATTTACATTGTTCCGTGCACGCCATAAGCCATTAATCAAGTCCTGTCGACTCGAATTACCTAGAGCAACTTCACTTGACATATCTTCTGTACTAGACCCCCGAGCACGCATTGCATTGCGGAAACGAGTTTCCTCTTGTTGGTCCCTCACTCCCAAGGTTGGGGCTGGAAGTCCTGCACGATTGCAAATGTTGTGCAGCACACGACATGCTATCACAATTTTTGCTACCATGTCAGGGTCATAGTGGAGTACTCTGTGCACCAACAAACATCTAAATCTTCCCTTTAGCCTGCCTATTGCTCTCTCCACAGTGTTGCGTGCTGTGGCATGTAGTTTATTGTAGTATTCTTCCGGTGACTCCGTTTCAGCATTAGGCACTGGTACCATTAAATATGGACGCTGTGCATATCCAGAGTCACCTTTAACAATTAAACATAAATTAGTTATACTAGAAGTTGGAAGTAGATAAGAATATCTAATAAATTATGTGGGTGTAGGATACCTACGATAGACAGATAGTATAAGCTCACCTAACAGATAAACTGTTTCACCCGGACCCGGACTAAATTTTTAAGGTGGGGTTGAATGATGCTGTTACTGAATATAAAACTATTATGTGTAGCTCCTCCATATGTTGCATCAACGTGCAAAATGTTTAAATCTGCATCCGTGATCTGTTAAACAATGTATTGTGTTAATATTGTTGTTTTAATTTTAGGTATTTTCTAACAATTTAATAGGTATGAAGCAAACTGACTAGTTGCACATTCCTTGCGTGGTTTCCTTTCCGACAGTAATAGCTCTCTTCATTATTTTTTGGCCGCACCATTGTTATATAAGTGCCATCCACGCATCCTATTACGCCAGGAATTTTATATTTTGAAAAGAATCTGTAATAAGGCATGAATATATATTCCTCCTGGGCACTTGGTACCTAAGTATAGGTAGGTATATAACTACTAATCTGCAGTGTCGCTTTAAAGTTTGCAGTAGGTAGGTCTGTACTTAGCTACAAGTTAAAGTTAGAATAGATAATCTAATAGGTACCTACTAACTTGGTCTTTAGCCTGAGCCGTTCTGCTGAATTTTGAGGGAATCGAATGTATTTTTTCACTACATGTGGATGGCTAGGGGCTTCCACAACCTCATGAACACAGCGAGATACTGATGGCTGTGACACATATGTGTTAATGTTTTTACCGCAGATCCGTTGGTAACTACCGGTAGCAAGAAACGATAGTGTGCATAAAACCTGAAAGGTAGAGCAAATTGAAAGTTAAATATTATTAGTAAAAGACTTATAAAAAAATCGCTAAGAATGTAAGTTGTTTCATTTTGAACTCCACTTGACTCGAATGGCGTTGCATGTG
Source organism: Thumatha senex (assembly GCA_948477245.1). Taxonomy (NCBI): domain Eukaryota; kingdom Metazoa; phylum Arthropoda; class Insecta; order Lepidoptera; family Erebidae; genus Thumatha; species Thumatha senex. The sequence goes on along the minus strand of OX419733.1, from coordinate 602,322 downwards.
CAACCCAACCACTTAAACGCATTCCATATGTGCACCGAATATTATATACCTGTCTGCGACACCCCATTGGAGTCGCTGCGCGTTGGCGCCGGTGACGTAATAATAGAAAAATAACAATAACTTGTAGGTACGTAGATACCTATTTATTTTATTACTTTACATAGGTAGGTACATCAGTCATTACGGGTAGGTATTCCCTAATGCGACAGTAGATACTTTTAAATCTGCATTGGGTATAAATATAATTAGGTACATAACACGTGTACCACCCATAAAGGTATCACATAAAATTTTATTTCATTTAATAAGTACCTAATAAAATTAATTTAGTTGAGATATATGAAATGTAAGGCTGTCTTTGAGAACTCCATAAGTGAACACGAAATTTTAAGTAATGAAAAGGTAAAAACAACTACTTACCTTTACTTTCACAGACAATCCACGTCGTCGACAATGCGGAGATTTCAGTAGATGTTCAATGTCTTCTATTAATTTTTTTATCAAATCTTCAGAGAGGCGATAATTTTCAATAAAATCTTTGTGTTTATGAAATAATCTTAACTCACGAATATTGGTAGCTTGGCGTCTACTTTCAAATAGATCTAAATTATATGCTTCTTCCAATAAACTAAACAATACAAAGGAATGAGCCATTGCACCTTTTTACTCACTTAGAAATTATCACAAAGGTCGAACCCAGTACACTACAATCGCTTTATTGCATAAAAATGTTCATAAATCTAACATAAAATGGTTATAAACGCAAATCTCGATAACTATCACACAACTTATAAACTGACACTCAAATTCGTAATTCTGCAGCGCTGGATTTCTACATTCGAGGCGGGGATCTACCTACAGAATGCCATACACGTACTTTAAACGTCAACATTCTCACACAAGAAGACTCGTCTTACAGCCGCACTCGAATGTGTGACGTCACGGGCGCGTTATCAATTTACAGAATGCGAATTTAACATCTCACCGCAGATTCAGCTATCGAGATACCTAAAAGTTCTTACAGAATAGCAGTGCAGGACAGCGTGAATGATAAGTACATCTGAAAAACTTTAGTTCGAGCATTGGTCGTGGAAGGTCGAGTAATAAAAAAGTTAAGGCTTCTTTACCTACTTAGTAAATTTGATGAAATTGTAATCTGTTTAATGAGGATTAACTGCAGGCATTGTGTAGTAGTTAAATAAAAAAAGAGTGTGTGTACATAAAACTTCATCACATTAACCACAACTCTTTGTTTGTAACAGGAATGATAAATTAGTAAGAAAAAAAAACGTGTGGCACTCGGGGACTGCCGCGTTTTACCGCGGCAGTCCCCGAGTGCCACACGTTTTTTTTTGATGCTATTGCATAGCATTTTTTGTCAACTTATGTAATAAATTATTTATACTGTACTAGCTGACCCGAATTACTTCGTTAGCGCCACTTAAGAGATTTGTTACAAAAAATGTGATAAATGAAAAACCGCTTGACCGATTTTGTGCAAACTTCACATAAACCATCTACTAAATAGTCCGAACAAAGCCTAAATAGCCTAGATAGGTGAGCCCGTTCTCGAGTTATAAAATTAGAACGTAAAATGTCATTGAATTTTATAAATATAGATTATTAATATATAAAATATATATTATTTCTACAGCTCGTCTCGATCCGTGCGAGCTTCGTACAGTCGTATTATATACATACACGTTAAGCAAACGCTCGGCCGTGCTCGGTGAAGTTCGTGTGAGCTCGGGTGTTAGGTATTTTTCGTTACTTAATTTCTTGATTCGGTCGCCGCGCTCAAAGCCCGTGATAAATACTATGCAATAGCTTAAAAAAAGCATCTAAAGAATAAAAACTAATTTGAATGTAGTTATAAGTTGTCGTGGAAACACTTATCAGCTAACTTCATGGTGTCGGTTATTCGTAACGGTCTCTGCGCGCATCGTAAAAATTTACTCTCATCATTTTTCCCTAACGCGCCAAAAGAAGTATGTGTCGTGGCATTTTGTTTTCAATAGTATGAGCGGTAGTAATGAGGGTGATGACGTCAGCGAGGCTAATGTGCTTTCTAAAAGTTAGGGCTCGGAAAGCCATATAGAGTGCTAAAAGTTTCTCGCTAACTGAAAAGGGTAGACAGTAGGGATGGAATGTATCAATGATTTAGTTTATAGGTTAGTTTATTCGACACGCACAAAATGGCATCAAGTTGCAAGTTGTAATCACGTTTTTCGAAACTAAACTTGGTTCAAACATTCTTTAATCACTTTTCCATGCAAATTGTCCACAGAAAATACAATTATAATGCGATAAATGCATTTAAAATATTAGCCTCGTTACCTCCCAGTGGGTAATTTGAGGCAAATTATACTTTAAACTGAACGCACGTCCTTCTTAAGTTATTACAATGGGCTGTAAAGGAGCCTTGTGCGCTTTTCTCATGTGGCAATTTTTAACGCTAAGTGATATAAATTAGAGTTTTATGCGTGTCGTTTACATCCTCACTCGCTCGCTGTTCTATGGTAAGTACCTAATACACGAAAAATATCTACTTTTTGTATATAGATAAGTCTGCAGGTTTAATTTTACGGAATACTGATAAAGTAAGTATTTAATACAAACACAAAGCGAAAAGCCGCCTGAGAATATTAAGAATATTACTTGTACAAATATTAAGGGAAACTGCTTTTAATATTTCGTCATTTTGCGATTTGTCAGCTTGCTCTTTGATATTAAATGTTGATGTTGATTGAACAGCTATTGTTCTTTACATGTTATTTTTGTATTAATTAATGTAAATTAAGTTTGGAATATTTATTGGAAGCATAAAATTTTCAACTGATAAGAATATGTTTCCAAGAAGCACTAGGCGTCCAGATATTTTTTTATCGAAGCTACCCAAAACTAAATTTTATTTTAAAAAATACTGTGATGTGAGATTCATTGAATTTATATTATAGTAATTTTATATATAGAAACATATTTAATTTTATTAAAATTAAATTTTGTATTCACTTTTATTTCATTATCATTAAATTAAGTAGTAGGTATAACTGTTAAATTTAATCGACATTTAACTGCAGTATTTTCTGCCCGCCACGTTATATTTGTTTTCAGTTTAGAAATTGACAGTTATTGGTGCTAATTCTGTTGTTGAGACCACTAAACTAAAATTTCTCTAACATTTTCTTATTTTTTTAAGAGATTGCCAAATGCTATTCTGTTATTAAGTCGAACTGAACTTAGTGATATCATCAACAGCATTAAATTTTTATCTGAGATCGCTAAAATTCATTTTATGTGATAAAATTCAACAAAACGTCTCTCGGCATGTAAATACATGCTGACTATCTTAGTGATTGAACTGTCTATGTAAATTTTTCACTTTTGGATGTATTTTATCACATAAAATGAATTTTAGTGATGTTAGATACAAATTTAACGACACACTAAAATAAGACGTTTTCACTAAAATTAGACGTGACCTAAATAGGTCACGTCTAATTGTAGTGAGATTTAAAAAAAAAATTTTTTTTTTTTCCAATTTTTGTCACCGTTTGAAACGTGAAAACATGTATAACGTTGTAACGTGAAAAAAGTACATAAACAGTTCAATCACTAAGTTAGTCAGCATGCAAATACATGTTTTGTTGAATTTTATCACATAAAATGAATTTAAGTGATGACAGATGCAAATTTAGTGCTGTTTATGATATCACTAAGTTTAGTTCAAGTGAAAAACAGAATAGCATTTGGCAATCTCTTAATAAAAATAAGAAAATTTTAGAGAATTTTAGTTTAGTGGTCTCAACAACAGAATTAGCACCATTGTAAAAGATACTAACTTAAAATTCTATCTTTACGCAATAAAAAATACTATTACCGCTGTTTACTTGCTTTGCCGATATTCAATTGTTTTTCTTTTATCATTAGTCAGTTTATACCCAGTGTGACACGAAACGATTTATTCCTAAAACACATTACGGGTCACAAATTAGAAATCATGCACAATTTTTATCCACGGCACAACCCAGTAGAGTCACATGTTGCACATATGGCAATACTAAATGTGTTAAACTGCTTGTTATTGTGTCACTACCAACGCAGGGATAATGAAAACATATTATATCATAGTATCGTTCCATTTGCGCCAAATATGCTTGTTTACCACATTAGTGGTATAAAATACTATTTATTTTCTTCTTTGGTATGCTTTATTTTTTAATTATTTACGCATATCTTTTACAGCGTTGAATGAAGTGATTGGAAAATAAAACTTCTGCACCAATATAAGCAATGAAGTAAATCATCTGTTCTCTATATTTAAAACTTGAGAAAAATTACTTTGCTGGCAAGTACACAGTGTACGGTAAACAGTTGTAAAGTAAACATTAAAGTACTTATTAGAAGACTTAAAGAAAACTAAACTATCTTCACGCGGTATCCGTGACGGGATAGTCAGAGAGGACAGAACGCCAGGTTTCGCGATTCATGCATACTTCTTTCGCTTCTTCAAGATTTATCAATCGCTTCATACACGCACGTCTGGGTATCCGAGTACTTCTGCCTTTTCCGTTTTTGAGCAATCTGCTCACGTGGTCTTCATATGTAACTCTCGGCCTACCCTGACTCCTTCTACCCTCTACTTTCGCGCTTAATATATTCTTTAGAAGACAATTTATTTATTTACGTTTGCAAGCGTTTCTGTGCTTCGGAAGGTACGTTAAGCCGTTGGTCCCGGTTGCCAGTAAGTTTGAAGGCCTTATGGGCGGCTTGAAAAATTTTAACAGCTGGTCGCTACAGTCTGTGCCTGTTCATTTCTACACGACAATGGGCTTACCACCTGTTACGTGGGACAAAAATGCTTACGGTGTAATTATGGCGTACAGTATGCCACTGCCTACCTTCTGGGATAAAGGTGTGACAATATGTATGTATGTATTAGAAGACATAGAAATAATATTAATATACATACCTACTAGTCATTTTATAGTTATAAAGAAGTCGTTTTGTAATATACTACACTACGCCCTACTATCAGACTACAATACAAATACAGTGCCTATTACTTCGAAAGATTTTGCGGATGCATGACAATTCTATATAAATATCACTAGTATGTAATCATCATCATCCGAGCGTCTGTCCCAGTTGCGTCTCGCGACGCCCGGGGTCCGCTTTCCTACATTTTCTCCTCCACTTCGCACGGTCGTCGGCATCCCCTGTGGTGAGACCATTGGCACGCATGTCATCCCTTACGACGTCAAGCCAGCACTTCTTGGGTCTTCCCCTCTTACCGGGACCCTGCGGGGCTGACATGGCCAGACATTTGTTACCTACGTAGCCCGGCGGTTGCCGCAAGACGTGACCATACCAACGAAGGCGACACTCTTGCAACTTGTCTGCAATGTCACGAACGTGAAGGCTGCCGCGGATGCGAGAGTTCCTCACGCGGTCCATCCGCGTGACTCCACACATCCACCGCAGCATCTTCATTTCCGTGACACGCAGCTCCTGCTTGTGTCGCTCCAATATCGGCCACGTCTCACTGCCATGTTAAAGGACAGGTCTAATAATGGTTTTGTAGACCTGTCCCTTCAACCGGATCGGCATTTTAGGGTCACAAATGACACCGGTCATCTCCCGCCATTTGGCCCACGCGGCAGCAATTCGTGACTTGACATCGCAATCGATGTCACTGGACGTGTGAAAAACAGATCCCAAGTATTTAACCTGGTCCGTGCGCTCGACCAAATCACCGCCTATGCGGACGGATGTGGAATCTGTCGAGTTTAGTCATATCACTAGTATGTAATATCTAACCGTAATTGACCGATTTTTTGATGCACAGCTCAGACCCTTGAACGGATTTGACAGATATTGAAGCTATTCGTTGGTTTATAAGGTTGTGAATATATGTTTGAAGAGATTTTTAAATTGGAGCTAATTTAAAATCTGCAAAAGGTAAAGTATTTTTCATTCAACATTTTGGTCTATCTTTGAGTTGAGAATCGAATGCCAAATTAACCTTCACTGTAAACAACTTGGTCCGTAGTCGGTTTTACATATTATTGTTCGCTGACCAACTGTACACCGATAACACCCGTGGTTCTTAGACAGTTTTTACATATTATTCTTCATCTGTTGAATGAAAAACTCCTGAAAATTGCAATTTTACGATAAGGCCACCAATTGTCTCAACTGTAAACTAAAAATAACTCTAAATTTGTTTAAAAATATTTATCTTTTAGGTCGAGGAATAAGAAAGTTAAACGCGTCCTCTAGTGTAAATTAACGCATATTATATTACTGACATACTGCAATGTCACCAATGTACTGTGACCAGCATCGTCTGGCAAGAATTCGATTTCAGCAGCACTCTGCACCGTTTCCCATGATCTATGCTCTCTTATGAAGTTATGATCAAATTAAAATTGCTGCTACGTGACTTACGATGTAATAATGCTGACGGCGACGCTATTTAAAAAGCTAAAATATTAAATTTCTTGCGTTTCAAATGGAAGTTAGCTCCAACAATACTAGCTCTTTTTTGGAATGACGTATACTCGTAAAATACTAACTGCGCAGCACGGTTTCGCTTATTATATATTGCGAACTTCCTTTGCTTCCTTTTAACTTTTATATGCCTATGATTTATTGTCATTTTTGATTAATGCTCCGCTTCTATGTCTGCGTGGTGATATTAGAATCTTTTGTAAGACTAATATTTGTGTAGTCCAAATTTTTAGTTCCGATGTTTAAGTGTTTTCCTATGTATCATTTGTACGCATTTATAAGAAAAAAAGTGTCTTTATTAGTTTATTATTATAGCTTAATTTAGGCTAGATGGCGTTGCTGGACAACATCCCAAAAATATTTATTTTCCAATATATCAGTTTTACAATAATGATTTATAATTTCTGTTCCGCTCTCCTTGGTAATAGGGTAGCGTGATGACATAACAAGACAGCTTCCTTGACAATTGAGCTGTCTCACTAAAAAATGTTTTTCAATTCAAACCAGTAATTCTTGAGATTAGCGCGTTCAACCAAACAAACTATTCAGCTTTATTATAATAATTAGTATAAACTATTCCATTTCTATTATAGTAAAAACTATATAGATAATGTGTTGTGAGCCATTAGTAGTAAAATATTATAGAATAAATTAACTTAGATTCAACCTACGTCATTCACAAGATAAGTATAGACAATTAAATAAATCTAATAAGAGAATTAAAACAGCGTAGACTAATCTTTTACAAAAAAGTTCTTGGGAACTGTAGTAGAACCTCATTACCTGATTTGCTGTAGATTATGAGGAATAAAAATAAAATTAAGGTCACTATGATAGTACTAAATACAAGATACAAGGGATAATAATAGCGGACCTAAAACTATCAGTAATCAATAAATGTCATTACTATTGACTCCGTGGAATTGGAAACAAAAAGTAGTCAATCTTTTAATAGAGACGAGAAATGTTACGGAGTGCAAAGATCTGTGCTTGACCCTTGGCTCGGTGGTTTTAAAAACCAAAATTACAGCACCGAAAAAATACACTATTTATTTCAATTTCCCTGATGTAATACTATTGATGATGGAATACGAGTACTATCGGGGGAGCAAGCTTTAAAGCTGGTCTCCATTCAGGGGGCAATACCCAACCAGAGTCCCTGTTGAAATTCGGACGACGGCTGATTTCGATGGCCTCGCGTACTTTACGTGGAACAAAATACTTGTCTGTCGCTAGTACAGAGGGCTTATCGAATCTTATGTAATGAGTTGTGTCCGTCTAGCAGGCGTGCTCAGCCACCGCAGACCTATCGGTGTCCATGCTTTTCCTGCTACGTATATGCTCCTGTAGCCTGATTGCTACGCTGCGACGAGTCTCGCCAATAAAACACTTGCCGCAGCCACACGGAATCGTGTATACTCCTGGTGCACTCAGCGGATCGGCATCCTTTGGGGAGCGCAAGTGTTGTCTCAACTGTCCGGACAGATGAAATATTATTCTAATAAATTTGCTTTATTCCCAAAAGTACGCCTCAATCAACAAAGGTTGTGTAATTACTACTGACGCTCAATAGACAAATGGGTTTACGAATTGTATGAAACCCTTATGTAAGGAAAATACGAAATGACATTCTAATAATCCAGAATGCTATTAATATTATTCTCCGAAGTAAACAGACTAAATGAGGAAAACGTTTAGCAACGATAATTCTTAGGTACCACAAAGAAAAATACAATTCAAACAAGAAGTGAAATAAATAATGGTAAGCTCCTCCATTAATTTAGTTATTCCATTTTTATTTACCGAGGCAATTAATTTATAAGAGGGGTGGGTACGGACATTATGAAAGATGCTTAAAACCCTTCCATTTTCATAAGTTATGATAGGAAAAAGTGCGTAATGAATAACATTTTTGTGGAGTCGCCGAGTTTTTGAATGTCAATTTATTAGACAGTATATTGCTCTCTTTTTGAAACTTTGTAATTTAATTTATAACAAACAACCTTGTTATTTCTAATTTCCAATATTCGCACCGTTGTTTTGTGCAGTGAAGTTGACTCTAACTCTAACTACACATGTGCACCAAAAAAGAAAGCAAAAGATTTGATCTCCTGAAAATTCTTGAAATCTTTTGAACATTCACTTCGAATCGCGCCCAGACTCGCTTACTTCTCCTACGCTCGTCGTGTACTACACCATACGCACTTAAGTCTCCGCTACGAGCGAGCTACTTGCTCCGCGCCATCCGCTGAATACATACAGCGGACGGCGCGTAGCTCGCTACGATATAGTCGCCTACGATTTAGTCTCCTACGATTGCATTTTTTAGGGCACACTGTAAGTCTACGCTCTTTAGATCATTTGAACGCGATAATGGTGTATTTCTAACGGTGACAACCACTCTAGTTTGCCAGGAGGTTTGCTCTAGACTGAAGCGTAGAGCAATGTCCGCAGACCTAAGTACTAGGTCTCTCAAGACATCAAAAGAGAAGGTAAAGTGAAACGAACTCTCTCGACACTTAATGTATGAGCGCATTGATTATACGAAAACCACGTCCTCGATCGAAGGAATTAAGGTAATAACAGGGTCCGAAACTGCAAAGACTTACGCTATTGCAAAAGCGCATAAGGTATAAGCGATAATCCATGTAATCCGTGGCATGCCATACAAATTCCCAAATGAGGTTGTACTGAAGCATCTCATTGTGTTCTCCTCACCAGATTTTGTAGCAGAAGCCGTGCACGATATGTTCAGCTGCACAAGGAAGCCTCGCTAGTGGTGCTCAGAAATGACCCCACTATGAGGGAAATTTTCAGTATGCTTGTCTGCAACCTCAGTGATGTATAAAATAATAATTGTGACGTCGCAAAGTAGTAAATGTTTTCCTGAGTATAAACTTCACGCGCGCTAAGTGGGGAATAACTTGTGTTTAAAAAAAAACAAATAAGATATTTGATAAATTAAATTACACAACAAAGCTAGGTTGTGTAAATAAAAGAATCACTTATTAAATAACCGGAATAGCGCTGGTCTCGGCACCTTCGTTTGTGTACCAGAGTTTCCACTCTAGGAGTTTTACAACACGAAACAAAATTGTTACACGTGCAATGTACTTCCTAAGGGTACCGATTGGTACACTAAGCGACAGCGGTGGCGACGCTTATTGACGATTAGTGTTGATTTCGATGGATCAACCTAAAGTTCGAGTGACGGTCAATTTAATTAAGTTGGTCTACGTAACGGCTGGAGTCATCTTTAACGTACGGAGTGGCCTCATTTCGACAGTGCTGTCAGTTTGCCGCTGTAGGTACATTTAACTAAAACGCAATTCACCTAGCTTGCTCTCTTAATATAGTCACACCGTCTGCATTCATTACAAACTCGCGAGACAAAAGCTTCGCACAAGTTCCAATATAATTTAAAAAGGAAGGAATTTTAAATTCACACAAACAGAACGTTACATATAAATCGTATTATGAAAAATGTGTTATATGGACCCCGAGATCCAGTTTTGTGTCTATAACATTTTGGGGGCCGGAAACAAACAGCGCCGTCTATTATAAAGTATACTTTGCCTTGGCAAAGTCAACAAGAATTCTATTTAAAATTTTAATCAACCCATCAACTTCTAAATAATCTGACTACCCAAATGCCTGAGAACCTTCTTTCATCTATTAATAATCTAAGGCGACAAAAGCGGCATTTACCGTAGGCCCTAATTTCGCTACCCTAACCCCGAGTCCTAGATCCCGAAACCTAAGCAATAGCAGTCACATACACTACCATTGCGCCACGGAGATGGATACAAATTGTAAAAATATACATTTAAGTTATTAGGGGATTAATTTTGTCTCGTAGTGTTAGTTCACACTTTTCTACTTTTACCTATATTTATATATTTGACGCTAAGCGCATTGCAGTCTCGTGAGAGTACTATATTCCATCAGGGTGATTACATCCAGCTCTTTCGATATTTAACTTGCGTTGGTAATTATAGCTACACTAAACAAACTTTTCTTTAAATTCGAATTAGAAGCGCTCGTGGCCCCGCGGTCTCAGTGTTCGGTAAACGATCACAGAGGTACGCAACTTTCACTATGGCTGGTCGTCGGATGGGTGACCACTTTGTCTCATTTACATTTGCGAGCGTTTCCGTGCTTCGGAAGACACGTTAAGCCGTTGGTCCCGGTTGCCAGTAAAATGGCAGTCGTTAAGCCTGGTTGAAGGCCTTAAAGGCGGCTTAAAAAAAATTCAACAGCAGGTAGCCACAGCCTGCGTCTGTCTATTTCAACACGGCAATGGGCTCACCACCTATAACGTGGGACAGGAATCCACACGGTGAAAAGTGGGCATATAATATGCCTCTGCCATCCCTTCGGGGATAAGGCGTGATGGATATGTATTTTATTTATTCTTTAAATTCAAAAAGTAAAAGTTATTCACAATTTAAAGCTTTTTTCAAAACCCACTCGGATACATTGGTACCGAACATAGATGATACACGTGCAGAACAGGGATCTAGTCATGCGAGACAGCATGGGGTAAAGAGACTGAATAGAGGATGACATGCATGTTGATAGAAGTCTTTACTAAAAGAATTGCTGGAGACCGTGCAAAGTGGGGGAGAAGAACAGGAAAGCATTGAAGAAACTATAAATATAATATTTTGTAATAATGTCATTAAATATTATGTCATTGTATACCATAGTGTGGCATTTAACAGAGTATGCAAGCCTATTAGGCAGAGAGAACTCGACTAAAAAGTCAATCTATTAAATCAGCCAATGGCAGTCCACTGCTGGACATAGGCCTCTCCCAATTTCGACGTTCTCCGCATTCAGTCCCTCCCTGCGACCTTTTATAGACTGTCGGTCCTTCTGGCAGGAGGTCACTCTACCTTACATTTGCCGAGACGCGGTGTCTACCCCAGAAAACGTTTGCTCCATCAGTGATCCATTTTTCTACATATTGACAGATATACAGATGATGATTTAAAAGTGTAGAGTTCATAACCACCTACTTACAATAAGAGGCAATTATCCCAATGACATAAAGTTAAGCTTCATGCAATTACAAATTTTTGAATCTGTCTCCCTTTATTTTCAAACCATTGTACTCGTATACTAACAATATACAGTGATTACCATTTCTAGAGCAAGTGCAATCTTTGATCAAAACACAGTACGTGACTGAAATTCACTGCAGCTCTGTTGAAGTTAGATGAACGGTTCTATTTCGATCTAAAGAAGGTATTTTGGAGTCAATTTAAACCGAGGTGATACCGACAGGTAATTTACCTCACTCCACGATCCTTAACAATTAAACTTGCTAAATCAACCTATCGCAGTCCACTGCTAAAGGTGATCCTATTTTTGTAAATATTGTAAGACATTTTTTTACACAGCGCCGTCTAGCCCGGAGTAAGCTAACATAAGTTTGTGTTATGGGATCTAGACAACTGATACACATAATTAAATTTTTCTAAATACATTCATAACATATATAGGAAACACACAAACTCCGAAACAAACATTCGTGGATAACATAAATATTTTTTCCGACCGATAATCAAACCCGGGACCGCATCACAGCATTCGCATACACTACCACTGTGCTACCGAGGCAGCTATAGTACTATACTTTTATAAATTAGGTATGAAAAATCATAAACTCCAGTCTGATTCGATTATATAAACTCCAGAGCCGTCAGTCTGTTCTATCTGACTGTTTCTTCCTTATGGAATTGACTCTTAACTCCTGTAAGGGCGTCGGCCCCAATACATTCATCGTTGCTTTACAAGCGGCAAATGGACTTAGAAATATCATCTCTTAAAAAAACAGCTCTTTAAGCACACATTCCACACTAAAACTATATGTGCTTCTACTACGGTAGCATCTTGTTTGTGTATGAATTGATAAATTTTTTCATCAAAATGAGAGTCGCATTCGAAGCCTGCTGGCTATAATAGCGGTCCTCAATCTCGGTCTCTGCCCTCCATGTACTATGAAGAAGTTTAAGTACTATAATATATTTTTTTTTTGTATCGGACGGTCACCGTTTGCATTTTTGTTTCACGTAACAGGTGATGACTTCTATGATATTTTTACTTTTTTTTAAAAATTTTACATTAGTAGGATTCATGTAAAATTATAGTGATCTACAAATTTTAGATTAAAAATATTATGAGATAACATATTATACTACCTAATATGGTCCAGGGAGATGTTCCTCCGACACAAAGGGAGGATCTTTCAACCAGATAAGGTTATATCACGCCTGGCGGGCCGCGGCCCAAGGATTGATGTTTGACTGTTGTAATATCATTCTTCAGCTCAACTCTCCATAGCGTAATACAGGCTTATTAGTATTGGTGTATATTGGTAGCTCTTCGCTATGTGGCGCTGCTTGTCACAAAAAACACTTAGCATTTCTAGTCCAACCAAACCCACGAGTCGAAGTCGAGACCTCAGCAGCTGAAGACACATGCACTCACACTATTAAATCACCATGTCTATATCTATACTAATATTATAAAGAGGCAAGATTTGTATGTAAGTATATTTGTAACGAATTGGCACAAAAAGTCCTGAATCGATTTTAAAAATTCTTTTAACGTTTGAATGCTACATTATCACTGATTAATATAGGCTATTATAATTGCCAAAATGTTTAAAAAATATTTGTCCACCCGTACGAAGCCGGGACGGGCCGCTAGTATTTTTTACTCAGGTTTACTCTACCTTATTCTCTGTGAACATCAACGCCACTTCGAGTCGTAGTAATAAAACCAGTAGTATTAGTGGTTGTTCCACGGGGAACACGGGAAGACAAAGTGCTTAGTGAGCGTAACTTCGACAGATCTTCGGTTAATACAAACGGAAAAACCAAATATATAAGTAGTATGGTTCTTGAAGCTATTATTTTATTAGAAGTTATTATTATTTGATTCTAGAACCTTTGTAATAGCATAATTATACAGAATTCAAAGAACAAAGTTCACAATAAAACAAATTATTTGTGTTCATAATATATCATAGTTAAGTACTGCTTTATAGCTGCAAGTTGGAACCCTAAAGGGTTTTAAATAGTGTTGTGCCCGGTCACCGCTGCGCAGTTAATTAGCCGACGATCTCTTTTGACATATTTCACAGAATAAATTAATTTGTTGGTTTTTTGGTTCTAGCTTGTTGTAGACTAAAATTTGTGGTGGTTACAGCTATAAGAGACGAGAAATAGTTAAAATATCGAAATTTTTAATCTGTATAATGTAGGCACTAAAAGAAGTAGTTTTAGTGATTTTGAAATGCCACACCTAAGGAGTTGATTTTGAAGATTTTAGCATTTTCGGTAGGGGTAAGAGCCAGTCTACGACTGCGGATAAAATTAGTTGCAATCATAAATAACAGATTTAAATAAAATATATTTTAGAAATGTGTTTTGTGCGAACGAATATATTCAAACAGAACTTGTATAAATGTCATCTCTCTCCATGAAGTTAGTGAGCGACATGTATAAGTTAGTGAGCGACAACTGTATACGCTTTTACAACAAGCTTCCCTGTGACCTGAGAAATTTACCTTTAAATAAATTTAAAAAGTTTATTAAAAACAAGCTTTGTGAAAAAGGTTTTTACTCCGTTACAGACTATTTGCAGGACAGGGACGCCTGGAAATGATCTGCTGGCAAAATGAAATAATATTAAATTGTAAATAGGCCATCAAAAAAAAAGCCTTTCTAAGTTTCTTGCCGGTTCTTCTCAGGTGGGCCGAGTTCCGAACCGGTGGTCGCTTTAAATATTTTAAATAGTGTATGACATTTTGTAAGCGCCGTTAAAATGGTCTATGCAAAATAAAGATATTTTTATTTTATTTATATTTATTTATTTTATTTATATAAACGTCTAATACACGTATAATACAAACTAAACGTCTTACATTTTTGAAGGGGAATAAACGGTGAAAATGCTGTGGGAGAGGTGTTGTAATAAAATGAAATTAAAAATCTTTATTCATGTAGGTCACGAAGTAACACTTATGAACGCTAAGATTATTGCTTCTAGATGTACCTTTACTGCCAGATTCCCAAAGCAATAGGTATGGCCTGAGGAAGAGCCTGGTAATCAAACTCATGGCCACTCTTATATAACTGCCAGTAATTATAAAACATGATATTTGAACACAATAAAGTATAAACACAAAAGAAACTCAAAACAAAAATCAAATCAAAATGAAAGCGATTTAATTTGCCAGTTCAAAGGGTAGCCTACCATGTATGAACAAGAATGTGGCAAGAAACTCCATGAATGCTCTTTTAAAATATGTCCTCTTAGTAGCGTGTAGCCTAACAGCAAATTACTATAAATAACATTTAAACCTTCCTTTAACCGTTCGTACAAAATACCAAAGCAAAATATATAATATTTGAGTTTCGAAGTAACTAAAAAGTTAGCTGAACACAATTTCAAAAGAAATTCTAAAATATTTGCGATGCTTTGTTCGATGTACTAGCAAAGAAGTTTCCAGTCCAAGCACAATGCAGCCAACATATCATTTAAGTTCTAATGCAATACGTTTGACTCGTATTTCGATATAAACAGTGCTTTTGTTCGACTATCGCATGTTTATTGAGCGTTAAAGTTATTGGTTGCGAAATACCTGTGTTATCTTTAAATGCTGTGAGTACCTACCATTTATTTTTTACAACAGTATTTTAATTGTTTAAGTGGAGTAGGATTTGGACAAAGTAATGAGAACTATGCCATGATCTGCTGTATTTTACGGTAATGTCATACATACATACATTCATATTGTCACACCTTTATCCAGATGGGGTAGACAGAGGTATACTATACCCACATTTCACCTTTTGCATTTTTGTCCCACGTAACAGGTGGTGAGCCCATTGCCGTGTTGAAAATGCAGAGGTGGCCTTCCACCACACCAGGCTTAACGACTGCCATTTTACTGGCAACCGGGACCAACGGCTTAACGTGTCTTCCGAAGCACGGAAACGCTGGCAAATGTAAATACCACAAAGTGGTTACCCTTTCAAGGACCACCTATAGCGAATGTTGCTTTACGCAGTGATCGTTTACAGAACACTGAGTCAGCGGGGCCACGAGCGCTTCACATGGTAATGTTAAAGGTAAAAATATGTAATAGTAGTACTACATAGTAATACACCAAGCAAGCTCAAGTTTCTCGTTAATAATAATACACCCACAGTGATACGAGTATGCTGCTATTATATGTAGACCAAACATACATCTCTCCATTATCAATAGTGCACCTACGCCATAGCCAGATCTTTTAGCAGGTAATAGCTCACAAGTCAGGTTGAAGATCTGCTTTTGGGTTCCATGATCCGATGCCAGCGTAATTCCTCCATAATACTATTTTTACCTAACAATATTGATTAATAAACAACTAATATTATCCAAATTTTACTAAATTTAAAACATAAAATTTCTTCATTGTAAAGGGTATCTACCTACATTTACACATTGTAAAAGGACCAAATGTATCATAGAACATTCATTTCTCTTTATTTGGTTTTGTCTAAAAGCCAAGCTGTAATTTGTGCTCAGTACTATAATTAAAGTGTGTACCTAGACTACTAGATATTTTGTCGAATTACTAAGAAAACATTCTTGAGTAGGTAAGTAAGTACTTGGTAGTTACCTAACATATATTTGCAAAAAGTGTAATTTAATTCCTATTCTTTTACCTCTGTAGTAATTATATTTACCTAACTAGCTATCTTCACGCTGTATCCCTGACGGGGTAGTCAGAGAGGACAGATCGCCAGGCTTCGCGATCCATGCATACTTCTTTCGCTTCTTCGAGATTCATAAATCGCTTCATACACGCACGTCTGGGTATCCGAGTACTTTTGACCTTTCCGATTTTGAGCAATCTGCTCACGTGGTCTTCATATGTAAGTCTTGGCCTACCCTGACTCCTTCTACCCTCTACTTTTTAACAATATATATTCTTCGTCAATCGTTCCTCACTCATTCGTTGGATGTGTCCAAACCAACGGAGCACGCCCTTTTCCAGCTTAACGCTGACACTTTTATTCAAACCTGCCATATTGCGTATCACTTCGTTACGTATTCGGTCGGCCAAGGTAACGCCGCACAATTTTCGAAGTGATCGCATCTCCACAGCATTCAATTTACTTTCATGCATCTGCTGACATATTCAGGTTTCACTACCGTAAAGCAAAGTTGGCACTAGCACTGCGTTATAAATCGCCATTCGTGCTTCTTTTACGATGCTTTGTCGCTTTACTAACTGGGACAGAGCACCGTTAACTTTGTTTCCGGCAGCTACTCGCCGTTCTACATCCGAATCACATATTATATTTACCTATCAGTCATATATACCTATTTCATCTATTGTTCAGTTGTGATAAACTAATTATAATGGCATAAAAATCAGATAACGTTGTTAAGGCGAAGTCTTTCTTAAGGCGAAGTTCGTCATATACTTGTTAATTTTAATTTGAGTGTGAAAATTAAACCCTTTTGTCGAAATAAAGTTGTTAAGGCGAAGTCTTTCTTAAGGCAAAGGTTGTCATATATTTAGTTTTTTTTTTCAGTGTAAAAATTAAACTTTTTTGTTTAAATAAATTTGATAAGGCGAAGTTCCTCATATTTGTTTCATCTTGACTTTAGTGTAGAAATATAAGTTCTTTAATTGTATATCTCAAGTTAAGGAGAAGTACTTCATAGGGGAAAGTTCTTATTGAGGCCAAGCTATTTTTCACTTTAAATTTGATTTAATTTTATGAGTTCAGTTCTTGGTTTACAATTTTACTTGCTGACTTAATTTATTGAAACTATGCCTACTTAACACATTGATTGCTTAAACAATGGATACAAAGTAATAGCCGTAAGCCATAACTTTTTATGGTGAATTTTGATTAAGTAAATATGAATGTTTGAAAATATGTATGAATGTATATTATTATTATTATTATTTTTATTACAAAATACATTTTTCGGATCCGAGTGGTCGGCATGCAGCACTACGGGTGCCGAACACTCGGATCCGAGTGCTAGGGATGGCAATTGTTTATTAACTAAAATGTCATCATGTGGTGACTTAAAAAAACAGTAAGTAAATAAAACAATTATGCATCTGGAGAATTATTTATTTAGAAAGATATATTAATCAATCTATGCAAAGAAGCATTAAAATCTACAATTATAAAAATCAAACAAAAAAACATAATACTTAATTATAAGTTTAACTGAAAAATTACACTCTGAATCACAGTATGTTACGTACACAAAGAAAAAAAACTTAAAATAAAATAAAAAAACTTAGGAATGTGCCTGACAGAAACATTGTGTACAGAAGCCTGGAAAACCTTCACATTGTTTACATTCGTAAATGGTTTGCACTCTCTTTTTCTGGGCTTTGCAGCCTTTGCATTCCTTTCGGGCCACTTCGGTGGTTTCCTTCATGACTCTTCCTACCTTCTTTTGTCTCACTCGGGTCTTTTCTATTTTGGTGAGTTTATGTTTCACTTTCAAAACATTGCGTTGATTGACATCATGAGGATCAGGTAGAAGCCTTTCCAGTATGCTCAAACGGAAATCGTACAGATTCATTTTATTAGTCGCCGAAAATTTGTTGTACAAGTACATTGCATTACTGAGGCTCATTTGCAGCATATGAACAAATAGCTTCTTGTACCAGCGCAGCGTCTTTCGTTGGACTGGGTAATAAGCGAGCATCTGATCTTGAAGATCTATGCCCGACATAAAGTTATTGTAATGGACAATTGCGCTTGGTTTCAATACTACAGATCCCCTTTTGGAAGTAGTTTCCAGCATCTCGTCACCATGTTCTGTGGAAATATATAATACGTAACGTTTATCTCTCCACTTACCAATATGAACCCCGTTCAAGAACAAGGATTTGTTTTCTCCTTTTTTCAATGGGATAGTCCCAATTTCAACAGGATTATCTCTGCGGTTTTTTCTTAACGTTCCTGTGCAGTACGTCTGTCGATCTAGCAATTTCACAGCCAAACCATAAGAATTGTAGTAGTTGTCCATGTACACATGGTGGCCAGAATCTAGTCTCTCTTCGAGGAGTTTAAAGACGACCTTGCTGGCATGACCCTGTCCTGACGTCTCATCATTGGCACCTGCGTAAACTTGATATTTTAAAACGGTGCCATCTGGCTCTGCCAAGACATAAAGTTTGATGCCATATTTGTGCCTTTTGTTCTTAATGTACTGTCTGAACAGCAGTCGTCCGCGCCACAAAACCATGGACTCATCCAATGATAGCTGTTTACCCGGACAATAAATATTTATCATTTTATTATTAAAATGATCCATAAATGGTCGAATTTTTATTAGGCGGTCTTCTTCGCTTGTTTCCGACGTGAAGTGCAGGCATCGTAATATCAATAAGAAACGGTTTCGAGACATAAATTGACCGAAGCATGGAATATTAAATAAATAGTGCCGTTTCCAGTAATCGCATATACGATTTAGCCGAATTGTTCCAGTGTGCAGAAGGAGTCCGAGAAATGTCATCAGTTCTTCTTTAGTTAAAACTTTCCAGTTGTTTATTCGTGAGTTGCGCTTTACATTATCTGCAGCACCCACTCTTACTGCATTTGCATTCGTCTCTCGAACAATCAGATCTAATAAATCATCATCAATAAATAAACGGAACGCATCGTAAGGATCTGTTGGAGGCGGCACCAAGAGTTGTTGTTCCGTGGTAAAGTCGATAGTTTTCATTGAATTTGGGTTAGAGCTCCAGGTGGTAGTGGCTCCTTCATGAGAAGGTGAGTTATTGCGTGAATTTTGAGGTGACGGGGCATCATGGTTGTCGCTTGGCAAGTCGGGAGTACTACTTTCAGATCTTAGAACGGGAAAAGCCGGAGGGGCGTCATTATGCTCTGACGAGAAGTTCGGAGTCACGGCATTAGATCTCAGAAGCGACACGCTAGGCGTAGAAATGTTACCCAAGGATAGATTCTCTGGCAAATCGGGCAGTACGTCTCCATAATCTTGTACGATAGAGGGCGATGAAAGACGTTCAATTTCGCAGTTGATCTCATAATTGTCCAGTCTGTCAAATTCTAGTTGGCGAAACGCAGGCCTCGATGCTGAGAAATCTGGTAACGTTGAAGACTGAGCTGATGTATCACGCGTACCTGGTATATTCGCTCCCTTGCGGCCATCACTAACCATTGCTTTCAGTCGCTTAGGTCGAATAATAGGGCTACCGCCTGATTCACTCAAACCTCGCTTTGATGCCTGTGACCTTGAAGGTTGAACTGGTACATCACCAGCGCGTGGTCTACGACTGGTCGTCTTCGACTTCATTTTTGTATCAAAAATACTAACATCACTGCCGCTAGATCCTTCTGAACTTGAAGATAACCCCTCTTCATGAACTCCTTGCGAATACAGTTCTTCATCACTATATTCTTCAGACCCTTCCGAGTCATAATCATCACTTTGTCGACGCTTTTTTGTAGCACTTTTACCAGTCGACGGCCGAGCCTTACTGTCCATTTTGGCTAAAAAATAGCGTCCTGTCTATCGTGTATACAAATCACCACAACACTATTAGAATGAAACCAATTATCTTTTTCGTAAGTTGATTATATTGCCAGAGAGGCCGCGCAAAACAACGTGAGCTCGCTTACAAACGCCGGTGCGTTACTAGCCAAAACAAAATGAATGGGACGCTTGCACGGATCCGAGTGGGCGGCACCGTTACTATGGCCCCGCCCCACTCGGATCCGAGTGAGGAGCACAGAATGTGTTAAAGTGATAAAGATGTTGCTAAGGTTGAAGGTCAGATAAAGGTACTTTCAAGTAAACGTGAGCATGACTTCAAGGCTATGCAAATATTATTTGGTTGTCTAGGGAAGTGCTCACAAACAGTTCGAAGTTGTCTGCATTTCGTGCAAGATACAAGAAGATTGAAAATTTGAGAGAGAGTTTTACCGAAATTAATCACCAACTAACTCTAAAAAAGACTGAGTTAGAGCAATCTATTAAAGGTGATGCTCAAAAGTTATCGTCCTTTGATGAATTGTACTATAAGGTCTTGGAGTACGCTGACTCTTTCGAAAACAATTCTTCTACAAATGTCGAAAATCATAGTAAGACCTCAGTTCGCTTACCTAAGTTACAGGTGCCTACTTTTGACGGAAACATTGAAAACTGGCAAACATTTTAAGATGGTTACTTGTCTTTAATTCACAATAAATCTTCATTGTCAGACATTGAAAAATTTCATTACTTGATGTCATGTTTTTCCGGTTTTGCCTTAACTATAGCGAAAGGAGTCCCTTTGACCGCCGCAAATTACAATGTCGTATTTGATGCCTTGATGAATAAATACGACGATAAGCGAGTGCTCGCCGCTGCATATTTGGATAAAATTTGTAACCTCACTCCTTTAAATAAACCTTCTTTAGAGGGACTTAACAAAACTACAAACACTTTGTACGAAAGTGTAAATACACTTCGCGCCTTACAACTAGATGGTCTCAGTGAATTTGTGTTGTTTTATCTCGCCTCTCGCACGTTGGATGACGATACTCGGAAACGTTTCTAGTTGCAAAACAGTAACTCGATACCTTGTTTCAACGACTTATTGACTTACCTCCAAAATTATACTAAGGTTCTAGAAGTCAGTAAAATTAATACGTCAACTATGCAATCGCATGCAACTAAAGCTAATAATATTAATAAATCTTCTCATAAAATTAAAGTTAATTACAGTCCACTAACAAAAACTTCTCTCGTTACTTCTAATAAATCTAACTCAAAGGAAATACAACTAGCACTCTCTTGTCCGTGCTGTAATGCTCCTCACAGCATTTACAAGTGTATGAAACTACAGTCCATAAATGTATCTGCGAGGCAGAAACTTATTAAAGACTTAAGGCTCTGCTCAAATTGTTTAAGAACTGGTCACAGTGTAAATGATTGAATTTGAATTGAATAATCAAAATCAAATTGTTTTATTTGTGGTTCGAGACATAATACTTTAGTTCATGTGGACTCGCCAGTTGTCTCATTCACGCCTACGCAGGCGCCTAAAGAAGCTGCAGCTAACTTGTTGACAAGTTCAAATAATTCAATCAGAAAAAAGGATTCTAATGATCCAGGCACGACTACTCTTAAAAGTGTGGTTGCAGATGACAGTGCTGAGCGGTCTTGGAAAATTTTAGGTTCCGCAGTGGTACGCGTACTTGATGTCCACGAATCGTCTCAACTCGCTCGCGTTCTAATCGACAGTTGTTCAATGGATTGCTTTATTACTAGTTCCTGTGCACGTCGCCTCGGGTTGCCAGTGCGCCGCTGCCAGGTAGCAGTCGCTGGTCTTGGACAAAGTAGTGTTCATAACATAAAAGGTGCAACATTTTGCACTATAAAGCCGCGTTGCAACGATGCACCGTGCTTTGATTTACCCTTTGTTATTTTACAAAAAATTACTTCTAAAATGCCAGCTTGTCAAATACCTAAAACAGTGCGTACACATTTCCAGCAACTCGATTTAGCTGACGATAATTTTGACCGACCCGGTCATATCGATATGCTACTCGGTGTTGAATGTTTTGACAAAATATATGACGGGCTTCGATACTTGCCTTCTCCTAACTTACCTTGTGCACTCTCAAGTGTGTTCGGTTGGGTTATCACTGGTCAGTACTACAATCGTGACCATATTCAAACTCCAGCTCACGAGGTGTCTTTTCTCATCGCGTCCACTTGTGCGCTAGGTGTTATTGTTCAACGATTCTGGGAAGTAGAAGAACCACCAAAGGCTCGCATCTTGGTACCTGAAAATGATATCTGTGAAGATATGTATAAAAGGTCTACTTACCGGCAACCTGATGGTCGATATGTTGTCCCAATCATGTTGAAGGAAGATGTACCAGCTCTCGGTGACTCATATAGAAACGGATTAAATCGGTTTCTAAATATAGAAAAACGTTTGTCTCGAGAACCTGACTTGAAGACAGAGTACGTTGATTTCATGCATCAGTACGAAAATTTAGGACACATGCAGCCTTGTATTATTCGTCTACTGAACGTGCCTTTATTATACCTCATCACTGTGTTATGAGACCAAGCAGCTCATCAACACGTCTTCGCGTTGTATTCGACGCTAGTTGTCGCACAACTAACAATGTCTCGCTGAATCATGTTTTACACGTAGGTCCAAAACTCCAAGTGGATATCATCGATCTCATAACTAAATTCCGTCTTCACTCTATTGTATTAACAGCAGATATCTGTAAAATGTATAGGCAGATACTCATTTTAACGGAAGACCGCAAGTATCAGCATATCTTGTGGCGAGACACTGTTCATGCTTCTTTGAAAGAATATGAATTAAATACTGTCACATATGGTGTCAGTGGTTCACCTTACTTAGCCATTCGAACGCTTCACCAACTGGCGAACGATCATGGTGAAGAGTACCCTCGCGCAGCTAAAGTTCTCTGTGAAGAAACATTCATGGATGACATCACTACTGGATGCTCATCATTTGACGATGCGGTACATCTCAAGAATGAATTAACTGCGTGGTTCAAACTGGGTCAATTTGAATTGAGAAAATGGAGCAGTAATAAACTAGAGTTGTTAAAAGACATACCAATAGAACATCGTCAGTCACCTAAGTTGTTCGACCATGACAATAAACATGAGATGAGTATATTAGGGATCAAATGGGATCTAGGCAATGATCAACTTTCCTATTCTATTGCTGACAATGTCAAAGTCGAGTTTACTAAAAGGTCAATTCTCTCCATTGTAGCGAAGGTGTTTGATCCGCTCGGCTGGATCTCACCAGTGATCATGTCAGCCAAGCTTTTGCTTCAAGAGATGTGGCGTCTCAATCTCACTTGGAATGAGCCAATTCCAAAGATCTTGGCAAAACAATGGCTCAGGCTAATTTAGCTGATTTAGAACAAATAAAACTTTCTCGTTTAGTACTACCTCCTGATCCTACACAAATTCATCTTGTAGGATTCTGTGATGGTTCTTCAAAGGGATACGGGTGTAGTGTCTACCTTTGTGTAGTCACTCCTCAACTAACTAAAACTAGCCTCTTGATTGACAAATCAAAAGTAGCGCCTTTAAAACCGTTGACATTTAATAGACTCGAGCTGTGTGCGGCAGTGTTACTTGCCCGTGTACTTAGCCACATATATGATGTTCTAAAAAACAAATTGAAATTTGATTCTGTAACCGCATATTCTGTCAAATCGTGTAGTTAAAACAACTGATATGATTAATAAAAATCATTGGTATTATGTGCCAACCAATGAGAACCCGGCAGACTGTTGTAGCCGAGGAACCACTTGTACTGAGCTCGTTACACACAAATTATGGTGGTCTGATCCAGAATGGTTGAGCGAATCTCTACATTGGCCTAAACAAAAACCCCCAATATCTCAAAATATATCAGAGTTAAAGTCTTCTACAACACAAAGTTTTGTAGCAACGACGTCTAATAACCTATCATCAGTGAATTGATCCTAAAATATTCATCCCTGACTAAACTACAAAGAGTATTAGCTTGGTGTAATAGGTTTGTTATTAATTTGAAATCAAAACGTGAAGATCGTTCTACTTTAGCCTTGTCTGTAACAGAGTTAGATCAATCGTTAATCACTCTTCTAAAACATACTCAAAACACGCATTTTGCCGATGAGTTAGATCAAATTAATAAAACCCAGCAATGTTCTGATAAATCGATTCAAAAACTTTCTCCATTCATTGATAGTGCCGGAGTTTTGCGAGTGGGGGGACGTATAAGCAACGCTCTTATTTCAGACGCAGCAAATTATCCAGTTCTTTTGCTTAAACAATCGCATTTATCCGTTTTAATTATCGATAAAGATCATAAAACGTTTTTCCATTGCGGTCCTCGTACTTTACAATCCTTAATTCAAAGAAAATTCTGGATATTGGGATTACGACTTTTAATTCGATCTTACATCACTAAATGTGTCATATGCTTTAAGGCAAAGCCTATTCCGTGTCAAACACTAATGGGTAATCTTCCGGATTTTAGAGTGCAGCCAGAGCGATGCTTTAAAACTGTTGGAATTGATTTCGGTGGTCCATTTTTTATTAAAGAAAGCAGACGACTTAACGCACGCACATACAAGGCTTACGTGTGTCTCTTTATTTGTACTACTGTCAAAGGTTTTTCTTGCCGCTCTCGATCGATTTGCTTCTCGTCGCGGTATATGTCACAAGATAATTTCAGATTGTGGTACCAACTTTATTGGTGCAAATTGACTTCTCAATGAAATGTATGATTGTCTCAGTCAAAATTTCAATCAAATTTCGGATGGTCTCTCTCAGAGGCACATAATATGGGAATTTAATCCACCTAGCGCGTCCCATTTTGGAGAAATATTTGAAAGCGGTATCAAATCAATGAAATATCACTTAAAGCGCGCAGTAGGCTCTCAAATTCTCACTCTAGAAGTTCAAATGTTCACCGTGCTCGCAAAGACGGAAGCAATTTTAAATTCAAGACCTTTGTGTACACTTTCTGCTGATCCAGAGGAAATCGATGTCTTAACTCCAGGACATTTCTTGGTTGGAGGACCACTGGTAGCCTTACCTGATGTTCCTGTCGAGTACTTAACATCTTGTACACGATTTCGTTGGCAGATGCTACAAAAATTAACTCAATCTTTCTGGCGCGTCTGGCAGCGCGGTTATCTGCATACTCTTCAGCAGAAAAATAAATGGTATCAATCATCTACCAACGTAAAAATTGGGGATGTAGTAATCATTGTTGACTCTAATCTTCCTCCTTTATTATGGCGATTAGCTAAAATAGATAAATTGCATCCAGGAAGTGATAATGTTGTTAGAGTAGTGACAGTTAAAACAGCGAACGGTCATGTATTCCGTCGCCCTGTAGTAAAAATATGTCCTCTGCCTTTAATGTAAAATTTTATAGATATTTACTTCTTAGATGCTAAATACTCTAGTTTTAAGTATAATAATGGTTTCGCTATTTTGTTAATGTAATTTTGTACTCTGAGCACTAATTATCTCTTTGGTGTTTGAAATCCTGGTGAATTTCAATTGGGGGGAAATGTTACGACTTCACTATTTTATCTCTTTATTCCAAATTCAAATCTTCCCGCCATTCGAAATTTCAAACTTGCCGCCCCGCGCGTAATAAACTTTATTCGTTGCGTGCGAACAATGTAAGTTGTTATGGCCGCCGCCGTTAAAAATACGAACCTTGTGCCGCTCTTAAAAGTGCAAAAAATAAGAAGAAAACTTACTGGTGATCGTCAATTAGTCTACATTTTGTCTTCCTAACGGTCAAATTTAACGTAGATTGCGTTTGTTCTATTCTACGGTCAAGAATTTCAAGGATTAGGTGCACCCAGATAGGTATCAAATCACCATCACAGCGGTAAGTCCATTTATCCTTAATTCAGACAGGTCTACCTACTGAATTTCCTAGGGTTTACGAGACAGAAGCGAACTAAGATCAAATGAATGTTCAAGTTTGCTCTTCTTAGCGGTCTATAACCTGCCAATAGGGTTATTATCTTAATCCGAAATATTGTATTTGGTGTTCTGCCTGAATGGGCGTCATTTGTTGTAATATCAAATAGTAGAAACTTATAACACAAACAGTCGTAACATACAGCGCTAATCGCACGATTAGTGGCGTCCGCGCTGTAACGAGCGATAACACCTGTGTGCCGTGGCGGCCGAGATTTATGTACAGATTAACGCTAATCTTTAATTATTGAGCTTTTATACGTAGTTTTTCAAGATAACTACATCTGCAGTATGAATAAAGTGCTTAGTGCTTACAACGACATCCTTACAAGCGAAAAGAAGTATGAAATATAATAAGGCTGCGGGACAACACAAAGTTACTGCTAAGATGATCAAGTACGGTGAGTCACGCGTCTGGGACACACTATGTCTGTTATTCAACTTATGCTGGCGGACGGGTGAAGTCCCGGATGACTGGCGAACAGTAGTTGTAGTACCTATTTACAAAGGGAATGGCTCTCGTTTAAACGCTCAAGCTATAGGGCGATCAGCTTGGTCAACTTAGCTAGTAAGGTGTATGCAAGGGTTATAACGGCAAGAATGCTAGAAAAGTCTGAAAGGTATTTGTGGGAGCTCAAAGCGGATTCCGACGTGGATGAGGTTGCATGATCAAAAGAAGTTTCTGGGTGTCAGTTAAAGTTTTTTGTGCTTTTGTGGATCTGGAAAAAGCATTTGATAACGTTGTGAGAGAAACTCTGTGGGACTTGCTGCCCAGATCTGGTGTGGACGGCTTGCTACTGCGGGCAATAGTCACTTTATAGGGACGTAAGGCTTGCGTGTTAGTAAAGGGGGATGTGTCACCTCTTTTCAACGTCTGTACAAGCGTCTAACTGGGTTGTGTTATGGCTGGCTGCTCATAGTGTATCTGGACAGTACAAGAGAAACTTACATATTTTTTTACACCGACTGTAGATTCGTTGCAAGTTTTTTGTTTTTTTTTACACTGTTTCATGTGGTGAAAGTGGTCACATGGAGGTTTTTGGACGTAAAGCTTTTTTATACCACTGAGATGGCAAACAAGCCTGATGGAAAGTGATCACTGTAGCCTATGGACGTTTGCAACACCAGAGGTGAGTCACTCGCGGTGTAAAAACCTTTTAAGACCCCTTTTAAAGGACTCTTTTTGGAAAACCCCGGTAGGAGCTCATTCCATAATCTAAGTGCACGTGAAAGAAATCCCCGTGGACCTTACCGTGTGCGAGTGCTCCGGACGCAAAGTTTGAGGGTGAACAACAAATAATTCCGTAGAGCTATAGAGAAAGAGAATCTCTAGATTTATAACTCAGCTAATAACTAAAAACAAAAGGAATTAATTTTAAGGCGGTATCCGCCGGGTCAGCTAGTACTTATAATTATTAAATAAATTTCTGTTATATTTAATCTCTATAGGGTAGCTTACAGTGGTAAGTCGTGTAAGTCACATAAAACCCTATAAAAAAGCCTTTAATATTAAAATAACTGCTGATCATAAAAAGTTAGTGACCATAAAATGTGTAGATGTTGGCAACTTCATATGCATTTTTTCTTGCTCTGTCTGGCTTACAGGCGTACACAAAACCCATTATGTCGGCCCCAGTACCGATGCGTTACAGATGATAACTTTTATTATAACGATTTTTAAAAAGGATGAAACATTTCTTACAGTTACAAAAATTCTGAACATTGCAATTATTAAACTTTAATCTTTCTAAACTTTTGAGCAACTAATCTTTACTACCGCCGTACTATTATTATCTGTGTTCGTAAGTAGGAGTGCGAAATATTCATCGTACTACCCAGTTACTTTTGTTGGGTTTCAGATCACGTACCTATAACATTATATGGCTTCTTGAGAGTATTGCGAACATACTAAATAAAATACACATTTGTGTTAATGTATTTATTGTACGTTTGGTAGACAGAAATAATTTTTAAATGTCTTTTATAACTGAGTGCTTTGAAATCAAAACGGGGTTATGCACCATCTCGACACGGGAAGCTGGACACACGTGTGATCAGTTGATGAAACTCCAAAAAATAATATTTATTATTTCGTCATCTGGACACGCCAGGATTTTTACGCGTGTCCACATAGTGAAACCTAAATTAGATACTTTAATGTTTTCGTCAACTACAGTACATACAGTCATGTTAAGAATAGTTTTATTCATTGATATCATAAATGAGGAAAAATAATTCAAATGTCATCATTTTCAAAGTTGGAAACATGAAATTACGCATATCTCTTCCTGATTTGAAATAAAATGAAAGACGGTAAAAAAGGTCTTTATTAATAAAATTACTGGGTGACTCAGTGTTTTACTAGCAACGCCCAGCCGAAGCCTTTGTTAAAATTTATAGGTTAAACTATATTTATAATGTAGGCTCACTAAAGGGGGTAAAATAAGCTGTTGTATAGAAGTTCGAGATTAGATAGAGTTAGAAATATCAGATTATGTGCTCGAATTTCTGTTTACGAATAAATTTATTCGTGCTTCGTGGTTTTGAATATTTAACCTAGAAGATAAAATAGGGGTTCTTATTTCAATGAGAAATTCTTCATTTTTAGAGAAACTAACATCAAAATTTGTATACCTGCTTCTAATAAAAAAATAGATATATTTATTGCAAAATTTTTAAAAGTGTTAAAAATTTTAAGGTAGTAAAATAGGAAAGCAAAGTCTGGAGGATGCAACAGGTGTTAATATCTAGGTTACAAATAAATGTTAAGATGTTTTACAGGGATGAAATAAAGGTTGTAAGTTTATTTAAGAAATCCTTCATTTTCAAAACTTTCATATCTTATTTCGTATACCTGCTTATGATTAAAAACAAAAAAACACATGTTTCAGGATATAAGACATATTTAAAAAAAAATTGAATAATAATGAGGGGCAAAGGGAGTTAAAAGTAGGCAAAGCCGGGGTCTACACCTAGTAATTGTGTAATTTAAACTACCACTTTTTTACCAATGTAAAGGTCCACAGAAGTATCGAATAAAGATATACCTAATTGTAATCTAAATATTCCTAATAACTAAAAATCATCACATAGAGTACACGCACAGTCATAGAAAAAACATTTTAGAAATACAATGTAACTTATCGAAATATATTGTAGTATATTTAAGGTATGTCACTAATAATAAAAAACATTTCATCGTAGCATATTATTATCAAATATATTGATACATACAAAGATTACGACTCAAAATTAATCTACGTGACTGTACTTTGTCATTATTTTGGTTAAAATATGAACGTGTCTAATTGACGAAAACATTAATGTCCTTTGTCCGTAGTCGGTTCTACATTGTATGGTTCGCCGATGTCGTCGGTCAACCATACAATGTAGAACAGTTCACTGACGAACTGTTTCTGTAAGTGGTAGTGTATGTCACTGCCGCGCTGAGTTCTCAAGCTCGATTCCCGGGTTGGAACACATATTTGGGTGATCCGCAAATGTTTGTTTCGGGCTATGGGTGTTTCCTGTGTATAATATGTATGTATTTATGATTTATTAATATTTGACAGTAAAATGGCTGTAATAATAATAATTAAAAAAAAAAGTCTTTTGTCAGGCGGCAACAAGGTTCGCTCTATCAACGGGTGGGCCATGCCAGTCTTAGTATACTCCTTCGGCATACTTAGATGGACTCAAACTGAGTTAGACACCCTAGATAGGAAAGTCCGTTCTTTATTGACCACATATCGGATGCATCATCCACGTTCGTCTGTAATGAGGTTGTATATCCCACGGAAGTGTGGAGGTCGTGGCTTTTTAAACGCCGAGACCTTGCATAACCGTGAGATATGCAACCTTAGAGAATATTATATTCATACTAGCGTGGGTGTGCATAGAGATGTGGTAGCAGTAGATATTGGACTGACCCCACTCGCTCTTGCCAAAGAGAACTGGCGTAAACCAGTAATACTTAGTACTGACGATCGCAAGAAAATATGGCAGAGTAAAGAGTTGCATGGACGATTTTATCGGGCCTACATGGGCCTGATGTAGATTTATTAGCATCTGTATCCTGGCTACGTTTCGGTGATCTATTTGGAGAAACGGAGGGTTTTGTCTGTGCAATTACAGACGAAGTTGTTATGACGAATAACTATCGGAAGTATATTCTGAGAGATGGTACGGTTGACATATGTCGGGCATGCCACCTACCTGGCGAATCTCTTAGACATATAATTTCTGGTTGTTCTCGTCTTGCCAACGGTGAGTATTTGCATAGGCACAACCAAGTGGCCAGGATTGTCCATCAGCAACTTGCACTAAAATATAACCTTGTCGATTCAGAGGTGCCTTATTATAGGTATGCGCCCGACCCAGTTCTAGAAAATGGTCGCGTCACGTTGTACTGGGACCGATCCATTATCACTGATAGGACTATTGTAGCCAATAAGCCTGATATTGTGGTAATAGATCGGTCAGAGCGCTTTGCATTAATCGTTGATATAACCATACCACATGACGAGAATCTTGTAAAAGCAGAAAAGGACAAACAAATAAAATATTTGGACCTTGCTCACGAGGTTGTCGACATGTGGGATGTGGATTCAGCGATTATTGTTCCGATAGTCGTATCGACACATGGTCTGATTGCCAAGAGCCTCGACCAACATCTCAAGAGGCTTGCGTTAGGCAGTTGGGTCAAGGGCTTGATGCAAAAGGCGGTTCTTCTGGGCACGGCACGTATTGTGCGGAAATTTCTGTCTCTGCAGTCCTGCCCACTTGTAGCTTGGTCTCTGTACCCGATGCCGGTGGGATACTATTTTTTATATTTTTTTTTTAATATAAATAATGTATTTAAAAATGTAATTGATATGTGTAGTTAAAGAATAAAGAAAATAATAATAATAAATCTTAATTCATTTAGGTCACAAAGTAACATTTATGAACGTCAAGAATATTGCTTCTACATTTACATTTACTGCCAGATTCGCAAAACAATAGGTAGCGCCTGAGGAAGAACCTGGCAATAAAACTCATGGCCACTCTTTTCTAAACGCCAGTAATTACATTGGTTTGATTAACATGATATTTGACCAATTATATAGTAATGAATTTGAACAAACAAAAAACAAAATCAATGTTGTGTTTAAAATCATTTCAAAAATTAGAGCGATTATAGTTGCCGGTTCTAAGGGCGGCCTAACCTTGAAGAAGAAGAATCTGGCAAAAAGTCAATGGATGCCATTTTAAAATGTAGGAATGGCTTACAACATTAAAATTACACTTACATTGTTCCCTTGGATTTATGTGAGAACACAAGACTAACCTTACCTAACCTGAAATATAAATAAGATTATTTGTAATTATTGCTATAACAGCTATGAGCTGACCAGTCCCAACAGACGGCACCCGTTCACGGGTATGACGCATTATATCAGCTATCGCCCTACTCAACCGTATTATAGGGAATAAGGCGACCCGATACATACGCCACCACTGCCAGGACACTTAGGTGAGCATGACATACTCAAAAACTGCACAGCAACTATCATGTCAATTTCAAAGAAATAAATAAATCTACATGGTGCTCACACAATAACAAACTCAAATTACATTGTATATTATTAGTTAATAGCGGGACTAAACGCAGCCAATTTAGAAACCTTTAGTTGTCAGACGTTTTAAATTATTAATAATGTAGAGATGTAAAAATACAACATATATATGCAGATACTAGGCATACGAGTATCACAAGATTCATTCGAATCCTAAATAGCTCAAGCGAAGAGCAAGCAACTCATTTCCATTTATTTTTATCGTTCAAATAATCATTAGTTGTGCAATAGGCCCTTTTCAAGAGGTGCGTCTTAATTTCCGCCTTAAATTTATGTAACGGCAGGTTCATAATGTTTAAAGGAATTTTATTATATAGTCGTACGCCAATTCCTGCAAAAGAGTCGTGAACTTTTTGTAAACGATGATGCGTTCCAATTAATTTATGCTTATTTCTAGTATTTATCGAATGTATGTCACTGTGTCTATTGTATAAATGTATGTTCTGTTTAACTAACATAATATTTGCAAATATATACTGTGATGCAACCGTTAAAATGCCAATTTCTTAATTTTTTTCTCTAAGAGACACTCTAGCACTCAATTTATATATTGCACGTATAGCTCTCTTCTGGAGTACAAAAATTACTTGTAGATCAGCTGCTTTGCCCCACAGCAAAATGCCGTAAGCCATGACACTATGAAAATAACTAAAATATAGCCTGGCAGTTGCCACATCAGTAAGCTGTCTGACTTTACTTACGGCAAAGGCTGCCGAGCTGAGTTTACCTGCAAGACACGTTATTTGGGCATTCCACTGCAGCTTGCTATCTAAAGTGATCCCCAAAAATACAGTTGATTCTACAAGACTAAGAGTATCACCGTTCAATGTTATATTTGTACCGCAATTCCTGACATTAGGCATGCTGAATCTGATACATTTTGTCTTCTTAGCGTTTAGTAGCAAATTATTGGTCGTAAACCAATCTACAACTTGGGCAAGTGAACTATTTACGCCGTTAAAATTACTAAGCGTGCGATCAACTTTAAAAATAATTGACGTATCATCAGCAAATAGAACAATGTCGCGCAAGTTCTGTATATAGAATGGCAGATCTTTAATATAAATTAAAAATAGAAACGGACCCAGAATTGATCCCTGCGGTACGCCCATAGCAACAGATGCTCCAGAGGAGCGAATTCCATTGACATCAACATGTTGTATTCCATCATTTAGGTAGGAGGTAACAAGGTTCAGTGCAGTTTTTGATACCATAATAAAAGAGTTTTCCCAACAGTGTTTTATGGTCAACGCAATCAAATGCTTTGGAGAGATCGCAGAATACACCAATAGCATCTTGTTTATTCTCCCAGGCGTCATATATATGATTCAGAAGTGTCACTCCTGCATGAATGGTAGAACGACCCCTTGTGAACCCATACTGCTCCTTATGTATAGCATATTTAAATTAAAATGAGCTTGTATTTGTTGCTAAAAATGTTGTTGTTAAAAATGTTGCTAATGGCTGTTAAAATTGAAATTGGTCTGAAATTATCATGGTCGGTTTTGGATCCAGATTTAAATAGAGGTATTACTTTACTGTGTTTCATTAAATCTGGAAACACTCCTTTATCAACACATTTATTAAATATTTCAGCTAGATGTGGTGATATATTAACAATGATAGACTCAATCAATTTTACAGAAATACCCCACAAATCAGCTGTCTTTTTTGAGTTAAGTGACTTGAATACTTTAACGATATCGTTGGGGTTTACATATTTAAAGCCAAATAAGACACTACACTGATCCACGCTGCCCCCAAGCATGCGTTGAGCTTTTATTGGACTAGAAATTAAGGAGCTAGTTGTTTTCGCGCGTATGTCTTTAAAATAGTAGTTAAAAGTTCGTGCTATATCTAATTTATTATTACACACTTAGTTATTTATAATTAACTCAATGTTATTATCACGGGGTAGTAATCGACCGGTTTCAGTATTGATTACATTCCAAGTCATTTTTGCCTTGTTTTTTGACGCTTTAATTTTATTACTTATATGTTACGACTTGCAAGCAGCACAGGCCTTTTCAAAGGTCTTAGAATAAATTTTAACATATTGAATAAAGGCAGGATCAAAATTAAATTGCTTCATACCATATAGTTCGTACAACTTAGCCCTACTTTTGTAAATTCCTGCAGTTGCCCACTCACAAAATTGCAAGTTTTGTTGTCGTTAAGCCTAGGATCTAGACACCTGTTAAACATACTTCAATATTTATACATACATACATACATATTGTCATGCCTTTATTCCCGAAGGGGTAGGCAGATGTATAACATACGCCCACATTTCGCCGTATGCATTTTGTGTTCCAGGTGGTAAGCGCATTGCAGTGTTGAAATGGTCTGGCGCAGGCTGTGACGAGCAGCTGTTAAAATTTATCAAGCTACCGATAAGGCCTTGAACTGGGCTTAACGACTGCCATTTTACAGGCAACCGGGACCAACGGTTCAATGTGCCTTCCGAAGCACAGAAACACTCACAAATATAAATGCCAAAAATTAGTTACCCATCCAAGGACCAGCTATTGCAAAAGTTGCTTAACGCAATGATCTTTTACAAGACACCAAGTTAGCGGGGCCTCGAGCGGGGTATAGATATCGTTTTGTTGTCATTACTTTATTTTCTGATACTTATTTAGGAACTTCAATTCTGTTCAAGCTTCATTTTCAATTGAACTTCTAGCATAGTTAGATGTTCAGTTTTTGAAATTTTATTTTAGTACGTGATGGAATGCATTAAGGCATTCTCTTACATGCTGCAAGGAGCAGCAGAGCGGTTTTGTGGAGAACTCCCAGTCGTGGAGAGCGGACTAACCACTAAACCACCACATAGTTCGTATAGCCACTTTCGAGACGCAAGATAAGCGAGAAGTTAAGTCACTGCAATTCAAGGTGGTGGAAAGCGGTTGCACGTGCGCAAACATGCACGGAATATTGCTGGACGGGGTACCACGGCCACTCCAGTCAACTACTTTCTATAATATTTGTGAAACGAACTTGATGTCGAAGCAGGTTTTAATATGGCTCATAAAATACGTGCGCCTAGCGCTTCGTCCGCCTATGAATGGATGGGGCTGAGTTATAAATGACGGGTCTTTGGGTCTTTAAGTGAAGAGAACCATTTTTTCTAACCCCACGGTCAACGTGATTAATAACGAAGTACAGCAAAGGTTTTTATCTTGTGATAGCATTGGCGCAGATATTGAACTTTTAAATGGAATTCAGGATATAGATGTTTAAGTTCACTAAGGAGATATTTTCACGCAAACACATTATATTATTTAATTAATAAGTACCTTATATTTATCCATAGCCTTGTCATACCATATTGTCACGCCTTTATCCTCGACGGGGTAGGCAGAGGCATACTATACCCCCGGTCTGCAGTGGAAGAAAGTCGTGAACCACTTGTGTCTGAAATTGAGGCTACTCTTGCAGGAGAGTCCGATCGAGGTAGACAAAATCTTGTCCAATTTAACCCTACCTAGACTCAAGTTTGTTCATTCACCGCTAAAAAGGCCCCATTTACTGTAGCGCCGCAATTCCAGGGCACACCTCTGTCCATCTTTACTAGTATTGGAATCCTTGGTGTTGAGATGTCTAGTGACGTCCAATACCGTAGTCATTTAGGCGTCCAAAAAGCTCGGCAGTGCTTCACTGGGGAGCAAACACTGCTTCTCCATAAGTCGCAAGTGCGGCCACACATTGAGTAATGGGCTGGTGCACCTGAATACCAGCTTCGACCTTTTGACTTGGTAGAAAGGCGTGTTATGAGAATTGTCAACGATCCTCTACTAGCAAGCGGTGTTAAACTCCTTCGTGATAGGAGAGACTTCGCCTCCTTATGAGTGTTCTATCGCCTGTACACCGGTCTGTGCACTGAGGAATTGTTTCACATGATGCCTACGGCTACCTTCTATCATCGCACCGCTCGCCACGGACAGGGTGTTCATTCTCACACTTTGGTGTTGAGCTCATTGCCGTGTTGAAATCGACTGAAGGCTATTGAAATTTTTCAAGTCGGCTATAAGGCCTCCAACTGGGCTTAACTTTTAAATGTAAATGCCACAAAGTGGTAACTTAACTTAACTATCTTCACGCTGTATCCCTGGCGGGGTAGTCAGAGAGGACAGATCGCCAGGCATCACTATCCATGCATACTTCTTTCGCTTCCTGTAGATTCATTAATCGCTTCATACATGCTCGTCTGGGTATTCGAGTACTTTTGACTCTTCCGTTCTTGAGCAATCCGCTCACGTGGTCTTCACATGTAAGTCTCGGTCTACTTTGAATCCTTCTGGCGTCTATTTTCGCACAATTTATATTCTTCGTCAATCGTTCCTCACTCATTCGTTGAACGTGTCCAAACCAACGGAGCACGCCCTTTTTCAGCTTAACGCTGACACTTTCACGCAAAACTGCCATATTGCGTATTACTTCGTTGCGTTTTCGGTCGGCCAAGGTTGTTGTTATGGTTACATTATGTATATCACTTTTTTTAAGAAATGTGTCTATGTTTTTGTGCACATAAAGTAAATTGTCATATATTGAGATATAACGGTAAGAATCTTTCTCTTAGAGATACCCTGGGACCAAGCTGGTATATTGCTCTCACAGCTCTCTTCTGTAAAATAAATATCGTATTAATATCCGCTGAGTCTCCCCAGAGAAGAATTCCGTATGACATAACGCTATGGAAATAACTGAAATAAACTTTTCTAGCCATTTCAACATCAGTGAGCCGTCTTATTGTTGTTACTGCATATGCAGCAGAGCTTAATTTGTCTGACAATTTTTCTATATGTGGTCCCCACTGCAACTTTGAATCAATAGTTATACCCAAAAACACAGAAGCCCCAACAGTATCCAACCCTGATCCATTAAGTTGCACATTGGTCGCCTCCTGTCTAACATTAGGTGTCAAAAACTAAATTACTTTAGATTTTTATCATTTAAAAGAAGATTATTAACGTTAAACCAATGAACAACTTTTGAGAGTGCACTGTTAACATCGTCATAATTAATTAATTGTCTATTAATTTTAATTGTCAAAGAGGTATCATCCGCAAACAGCACAATCTCATGTTTATCCCCAACATAGTAAGGTAAGTCATTAATGTATATCAAAAAAAGAAATGGACCAAGGATTGATCCCTGTGGAACACCCATTACAACTGGAGATCCTGCTGATCGTTTACCGTTTACTTCAACCCTCTGAATTCTATTGCTTAAATAAGAAGTCATAAGGTCGAGAGCTTTATTTCTGATACCGTAGTGGCGTAATTTCTTTACAAGAGTTTCGTGATGAACGCAATCGAAGGCTTTAGATAAATCGCAAAAAACACCTAATGCATCCTGCGAATCCTCCCAAACCGCATAAATACTTTTGAGTAAAGCAACCCCTGCATCACCGTTGAGCAACCCTTTGCAAATCCAAACTGTTTCCTGTGCAGTAAATTATGTATATTAAAGTGACTAAGCAACTGTCCAAACATTAGCTTTTCTAATATTTTACTTAGTTTTGGTAGTACGGAAACTGGCCGAAAGTTAAAGGGATCTGCATTATCGCAGACTTTAAATAAAGGAATTACTTTACTATGTTTCATTAGGTCAGGAAATACCCCAGACGTGGAGCTATTACAGTGATAATATGAGAGACAGTTTTAACAGATAGACCCTACTAGATACTAGCGACCCCACAAATCTTTAGTGTTTTTCATATTAATTGCCTTAATGTGTAAATCCTGTCATTGTTTAAAGGTATCTGGGGTGAGTCAGTGGTGATACTGACAACAGACCTGTGTAAATCCTGAGGTATCTGGGGTGAGTCAGTAGTGATCTGACAACAGACCTGTGTAAATCCTGTCATTGTTTAGAGGTATCTGGGGTGAGTCAGTAGTGGTACTGACATAGACCTGTGTAAATCCTGAGGTATGTATGGTTGAGTGGGACAGACCTGTGTAAATCCAATGTAACTTAAATACTTAAATATTTTTGATGGCTTTGTTTGCCTTAATGTTTGTGTACATAATCTAAAGGTTCCAAATTTGATTATATCCAATCGAAGGATTTTTAATGCAATCAACAGGGTGTATAAAATTAACATAATTTGTGTATTTCAAAGGAACGATGAAGACGAAGGTACCGAGCTGCACACAAGGGGTGCTGCCGGTCCATCGAAGAGTTCGTCCTGAAGGCTTCGAGGACGCAGCCTCGTCAGGAGAGGCCGTGTTAGAAATAAATGGAAGTTTGCACTAGCAACACCGAACACAGCGTATATAAATTGACCCGAGAGTCATTTCTGCCTCTATTCGCTCTATTCTGTCGATTGTCGTTGCGTGCGATAGCTCTGTCGGTCATTGTCACTATAATTTACATAGTAATTTTCAAATAATCTTAAAACTACCAATCCGCGTTATTATTTCTAACAATATAACAATTATATATAATTTAATAATATTCGATTAGTAAATGAGATTTTAAGTTTATTCTGAAAAAACACTTGAAGAGATTTAATATCAAAGTTTCAAGTTGAAAGTTTAATCTAATGTTATCTAATCTAGGGTAGAATAGGAACGAATTTTAATCCATAATGAGAGTGTAAGCGTGCTGAAAGTGGTCAAACACATGTTATGTACTTACGAGTATTAACCCAAGAAACGCATATTATCGAGCTGGCCAGCCCGGCTCGCAAACATCAAAACTATAGCCGAAAGCACAGATAACATTATAATATAATTCTTTTTCTTATATTAAGCACGTCTAAATGGCGTTGCCCACCTAATGGAAAGCAAAGATCACGACCCGTGATTGAGGGTCGCTATCTCAACCGGTAGCGCTCCAATAGCGACCCTCAGGTTGACGGCCCAGAAATATGCCTTTTCACGATTCTCTTAAAGGACCCAGGATTGTAAGAGGAAGGAAACACATGCGCCGGCAGAGTGTCATGCTTTTATGGTGCGAAAATTCTTATTCGAAAGGCTCCGACGATAAATAAATGCAAATGTACCTAGCTAATGAGAGACCTAGTTATACGACAGGGTTTTTTGATTTAGGTCAGTACTTGTGAGATTCGGTACAGCAACATTCGTGTATATTTTTTTCTACCAGTTCATAATTAAATAACCATGAGCTTTTCCTTAATACGGTGTAAAAGAAGATACAAACCCTTTTCTATCAAAACTCTGGGGAAATAATTCTTTACGCTCCACTATACCTACAGTCCACGAACTCACATTTGTTATTTAATTTACCCTTTTTCAGCCATTCCCAAAGTTATTTATTTTCTGTTAACCTGTCAGTAGAAGGGGAGCTTCGATATAGTTTGACGAATGGGTATTTGGGCCACGGAACCGAGGATGTATCGTCTAATGCATACAGTTTAATGTTGATTGATACTCTGACGTTAGCCAGTTTGTGCCAGTTAGGGTATGTTACTTACATGAATCATGGAAATTGAGGAATATGTTAGATCTATAATCATATTAAATTAGCAATTTAATCTATTTTTACACTCATAATTTCAGCCGATGCATGTATGCCAACTGCTGAGCAAAAGCCTCTCAAAAAAGATCAAAACACTGGAAAAATTTTAAGACCCTTTGGCTATAAGTTTTGCAAACAATGCCTATATGCGGTCGGAGATACGATTAATCCGTCGTATCCCACAGTAAAGGTTGTAATATTTTTAATCAACTACTATATTTCAATACCAAATTTATTACGAAATGACCTGCCATAAAACCCTAATTAAATCTCTGAAATAGGATTTGAAAGTTTATTCGGACTGGAATTTATCAATCCACACCAACATGTTGCGGGCACGACTCGTTACCTCCATGAACCACATAAACTAAGTGTCACCTTATGTCATTAATTTTATCCTAAATTCTTCCAAGAAATATTCGGAGCATGGCAGCTAAACGGTCACGTGTGAGGTCGTGCTCGGCGACGCAGACACCGCTAGAATACTCGCGCCGAAACAAAAATTCGATTTCCAACGATACATAATAACATATCTCAAGTATTTTTATTGAGTAACGACTTTTTCACTTGAAAATAAGGGAACAAGATAATTCAGAAATGACAAAAATCTATCGTAAGTTCTGTATTTAAATTTGGTGCGCCTATACAAGTTATCAACCAAAATTGCTGTTTACATTCTTGGCCTTTTGCGGATGTGGTCTTGATTCGCGGCAGTTAAGCAAAACGGCTGTATTTATTATAATGTGGTCTAGGGTACTGCGACGGTTGTCACCCCTTTTATGTTTCGTAACACCAACAGATGCAGTAACTGGAATAATAACTGTAAATGGAACTTACAAATATGAAAATAAAAATGTAGAGTACGTTAAATCATGGGATGAACATGTACATGGCCTCCCGTTTATGTGTAGCTTACGATTGAGGGATTCTTATCTGTGGTAATTGTGGTAGTGTTTGCAACTACTCAAGGTTTAGATCTTCTATAACAAATTAGAACCTGTGACAGTTACAAATTTGACATCATGATTGTATGACAGCACCACAGTCTTACACGTTTTTTTACGGAAATAGTAAAATACATTGCGTGTGTTATGTGTCTGTTGTTTACAGAATATATTTATGTAGTTGTTGGGGTTTAAGGGTTAAGTCAGAAAACAATATCAAAATATGACCATACCTCAGTCTGATGTAGGTACACTTGCGAAATGTGTAGTTTGAAAACAAACACTGTAAACTTGTGGTGTTTGACTACTCATGATCTATAGCATACATACATTTTTCTTTTGGATATGCAATATATCATCCATTTAGGCAGTATTCTTTTTTATTACTTAGCTTAGTTTATCTTTTTTTAATAACGGAAAGGAAAGAATAAGACATTTCCAATGTAGTAAACTCGGATAGCCTTTGCAAAATATAAAATGAGCTTCCCGCGAACGAACTCGCGAGCAGGCAGCTATTACCAAATAAATACGATAAGACTAATCCATTACCGACTCTAGCCGAGCCCAGGTTAATTATTGAGTGTAGCATCTGACTGAGTACGACCATCAATCACTCGCGAATAGAGCGCGGGAATATTGTACGCAGAAAGTAGTACTGCTAAGAGTACATTGTATTTGAGTATCTTATGTGTCAGTTATGGAGAAATGAAGTTGGTTAAAGTTGATTTATGTATAGAAGTAGAAATTTTATTATTTGGACACGTTGCACAATACATAGGACACTAAAATAAATAAATAAAAACTGCAGAGAAATAAATAAACGAGCTGGAATCAGAGTCGAACCAACCAACCAACAATATTGGATTTCATTTTTTCCCATTAATTTTTGAACGTATTTAACTAAAACTTTTTGAAATTTTGTTGACTATACACATTGATACACTGATAGGCAAAAGTTGTATATTGCAAATATGACATGCGTATGGATTTCTAAACACCTATTTTTTAAGACATATTAAAATAAAAATG
The DNA here is from genome assembly GCA_948477245.1 of Thumatha senex. Classification (NCBI taxonomy): domain Eukaryota; kingdom Metazoa; phylum Arthropoda; class Insecta; order Lepidoptera; family Erebidae; genus Thumatha; species Thumatha senex. The sequence continues at coordinate 561,176 of OX419733.1, read as the reverse complement.
TAGCTTAAGTTACTTCTTATTACATCAGCTATCTGTCCATGGAAATACCGTCAAAATCGGTTAAGACGTGTCAGAGATTAACCGATCAAACTACAAGAGAAAATTTTTAAAAGAATTCGTAAGTATTCTATTTACCTACATTCATTGTGAAAAGCTGTTAACAAAAAGACACTTCTATTTAAATAATATCTATAGATAATACACTATACCTAATATCACTCATGTCATAGTAATAAAATCAGTCCAATATCCACACAAATATTCGTTTGATAATATTTGTAATCAAACTAAATATGAGACTAAAACATGATGTTTTCTATTGCTGTGTAGTTTAATATGTATCTGTAAGATCCTTCACTAGTTTGCTCATAAAGTAACGATTATGATAATATGTAATATGTTTGCAACATAAGTAATATTGTTAATATCAAACACAAATACATGATGTTGTTTTGTTTATTTAATATATTCAATATAAAATATTATTCGAGGAAATAAGTTACGGGTAGCAAATTAGACTAAGAATGCTTATAAAATTCTTAAAATAATTATTTTATAAATTATTTTATATATTTTTATTTTCTTCATTTATTCTTCGATGAAATGGACTGTCTGCCACCTTTGTATCACATATGTCATATATTAGTATTGATAGTGAACGATTTATTCATTCGAATAAGGTCGAAGAAAATAACAGAAGTATTGAGGGAAACAGAGCGGTATCGTCCGCGAGAAGTGTCTGTTTGGCAGAGTTTATGATAAAAGGCCCACTCGATCACATTAATGATAATTGGCGTTTGGAAACCTCACTTTCTTTATAACTCCACAGACCTAATTACACCCCTTACCCACGTTTCAGAGTCCAGGATCCCATTCCCTACCTTTCTCTGTACAGTCACGCAGTTACTAAGGGAGATTTTGATTTCCAAGATGTTATGCTGTGTGTAATATATAAACATTATCTATACATATCAACTTAACTGTTATGCTATTTTGTATGATGTATTTTTTATCGCTTAGAAATGCTCACGGATATTATGCCGAACTGGAATTGACTGAAAATGCCAGGTAACGTGTAGGATGTGCCAAAGGATTAAGGTATTGTAGAGCAACATTATAATGACTTTTTCATTTTTTTATCTATATATTACATTACTCATCTACAATACTTTAGTTAATCCACATTCAATATTTATCAATAAACAAATATAAATTTTATACAGGAGAAACAAACAAATTCTTTCTTAAAATACGAGTATTGATGACACATAAAGAAAAATCGAACAGTTTTTGTTATCTATAATAGAATTAGCAAGATTTCGGTCCTCGGGGAAGCAGACGTGACCTTTGCAAACGTTGAGATGATAGACCCTTTCCGGCTATTAGATATATCTTTGATGTTGATGACGGTTCATTGTCTTGCCACCCGGCCCCTCTAATAATATAGCTATATTAAAATAGTAAGAGTCAGTTTATTCACATTGATGATACATTTTAATTTCTAGTAATATTAATGTTTTTACACTTCCGTGATTTTAACTCATATTTATAATATTTCGGGTCTTACCACCCGTGACCACGGCTGGTGTAATCCGGTCGAAACGTCGGGAAGTATAAGGTAGGCTTAGTACCTAATAATATACATCGCGAATAAGACCCGATATACCCTAGTAATATGTAAGTGCAGCATCAGAAATACTAAAAAACACATGAGTATATGAGGGTTAAAGTGGACATTTCCTTGAATAGACCACAATAGAATTTTCACAAATTCTCTGAAAACTAAGCAAATAAAGTAGTAGCTACTAGGTTGCTATCTTATCGCTAAGAAAGATCTTGTAGGATAACTATAGGACTTGAGTGGATAAGAAGTTAAGGTCACATATATTGATACGCAGTAGTGTAATATTAGACATATTGGCTAACTGTAATTACTACAGAACTATACTAAATATAAAAACTAAATAGATTCGTTTCAATCATACCCAAAAAAAGTTATCATAATCTGTACCGTACTCACGCCTAAACCTCCTTCAGCCGATTTATTTCCAAGTTATAACTAGGAGAGTAAACTTTTGCGAAGTCGAATAAGGATGGTAGTCCGTGCGTTAATGAATCAAGAATTACTCAGATATTTTATATATATATATATATATAAATACCGCCCATTGCACTTTCATTTAATTTATTGTTTAATTTCTTGTAAGATTTCTTAAGGTATACAATAAAGTGTTCTCTATTCTATTCAAGATATAATTTGTAAATATAAAAGTAAAAAAGTAATATATAAAGTTGATTACTTTTCAACGGAAAAGTCAAAAGCACTCGGATACCCAGACATGCGTGTATGAAGCGATTGATGAATCTTGAAGAAGCGAATGAAGTATGCATTATGCATAGATCGCGAAGCCTGGCGATCTGTCCTCTCTGACTACCCCGTCAGGGTGAAGATACAGCGTGAAGATAGTTTAGTTTAATTTTTTTTTATATAAGTACGTGGCGTAGGTAGCGGCAATGTCCACTCGATTGCATAGGGTAACTCCCTCTGCGTGTGAATACAGACGCACGCTGGCAGGGTGGTACAAATGTGTAACATCACATAAGACAAAGCAGCACCGTCTAGACTCTCAAGTAGCTACGTGCTCACACCCCCAGTTACACTCCTCCTTATAAGTCCCAGAGGACCGATAACGCTATTAGGTTCCGGTTCAGGTGTTCGCACCGAATGAAGCAAAAAACTCGTAGCGGCCATTCGTTTTACATTTTAAAGCATTCAGGCTTAAAGAGCTCTTGGCGAGGCCACGAAAAGGCAGTGTTTTATTTTATCAATCAATTATACCAGTCTATCGCGATCAACTACTCTATCTATCTAACCACTTTCGCATTTATCACGATAGCAAACAGTTCGTATCAAGTGTCTCCAAGCGATATTTTGTACGTCCGACGTCCGCAATCCATCTGACTGGGGAGAATCCCAGTTGCCTTCCGTCTCGGGGTCTCAGTCACCGCTGCAGTCATCTGCTCCATCTATCATCGGTACTAAGCATTTTTGTTTGTATTGTTATACACGTATTTACGACATTCCAGGTATCATGTAATGTCATCAGTGCGGTGTAGCCTCCGCCTCTCGTATCTCATAACCCTGGCCACCCCGAAGTAGAAACTTACTGATGATCACGATTATAATGCGTACCACCTATTTCGAGGGACCATTGATCAGACTTTCGGTTCAAACAAAATAGAGTGGTTGTACACATTATTATTTCCTAAAATGACATCACCGGTGTGACTGAGCAGTAGACAGTTCAGAGTCAGACAGGTCACGTTTATCGCAATTGTCTTACTAATATTATAAACATGAAAGTTTGTAAGAGTATGGGTGTAGGTTCGTACTCTTTCACGCAAAAAACTACTGGATGTAACTTTACAAAACAATTATAGGCTGATTTTTCTCCCGGGAACAAGTTGAAAAAGACAAGATGAAAAACGGGAATGGGAAAAATCTCACCACACGGGCCTAGCCGCTGGTGTCAACTAGTCTAATATAAAACAGTGTACATCTTTATTATATTGGGCGTGAGAGATGTAAAGAAGCTAGCTCGTGTTGGTTGGTTTTTATAATCCATCGCAATATTTGATACTTAGAACTAACTAAGTATCTTCACGCTGTATCCTTGACGGGGTAGTCAGAAAGGACAGATCGCTAGGCTTCGCGATCCATGCATCATGCAGATTCATCAATCGCATCATACACGCACGTCTGGGTATCAGAGTACTTTTGACTTTTCCGTTTTTGAGCAATCTGCTCACGAGGTCTTCATATGTAAGTCTCGGCCTACCCTGACTCCTTCTACCCTCTTCTCGCATAATATATATTCTTCGTCAATCGTTCCTTACTCATTCGTTGGACGTGTCCAAACCTACGGAGCACGCCCTTTTCCAGCTTCACGCTGACACTTTCATTCAAACCTGCCATATTGTGCATACATAGAAAAGTAACAAATACTCGCCTACGGTGTCCTTAGCGAGTAAACGCGCTCTCCGTGGCCTCTAGCGTCGGGTGACCCAGAGCCGGCGTCTCCCAAATGGAATATTTACTTGGATAGTGTAGATAGTCACAGTTACTGTTACACTTTGTAGTTCCATATTTGTTCAATTGCAGCTTGCAGTTTCCGATCTCGCTGCATTATGTGTATAAGTTGGTAAACGATGTTGAAGTAAAGTACGTGGCTTACTATTTTGTTATTTTTAAACTATTTACCATACTATTGAATACCATAAGTACAACAGCAGGTAGCCACAACCTGCGTTTGTCTATTTCATTACGGCAATTGACTCACAGCCTATTACGTGGGACCGAAATGCACACGGTGAAATGTGGGCGTATTATATGCCTCTGCCACTCCTTCTTGGGTATTAGCGTGACAATATGTATGTATGCATGTATACTCTGCTCTCCAGTATAACCTTCCAGTATAACCATGTATAACCTTCCTCGAGAAATGGGCTATCCAACACAATAATAATTTTTCAAATCCTATCAATACCTAGTTAGCACGTTCAACAAAACAAACAAACAAAATCTTCAGCTTTGTATATTAGTAGTATAGATATTTATTTATAATTACTTTAACACCTAAAATAGAACTTAAAACCATGGGTTCTTACGTCAAGTTAATTCATTGCCGTCGGCGCATCCTTGCAGAAACACTGTTTAGCGATTTTAGGTACAAACAAATTTTTGAATATGTATTCATGTTCATGCATTTATGGGAAATTCATAATTGGTTATTATATATAGTTATATATAGTTGCCAATAATGCCAATAATTATGTCAAATGTCTGTGAGTGTGTCTTTGTGTGCGTGTCGTTGTGAGAGAGGAGATGGAACTGAGAACACCGAACACAATTTATTAAATAAAATTGAAAATACTGTAAACTGGATAATTTACCACACCAAAGACCATTATTTTGAATATAATATTGTGAATAGCGCTACCTGTTAGTCAATCACAGCAGCTCACTTCAGACCACCACAGCAGCCTACTCTCTAGTTCGTTGTACAAGTATGGGAACACTACTTACTTCATAGCTTCCGCAATAGATGGCGCTAGCCATGAGTATCATACACCCCGTTTCATTGTTACACTCAATCTGTATTATGACAATACCCGTCATTGTCATATTTAGTCAGCAAGCGATATTTAATTTGTTGTATGTTAAAATGGTTAATTGGGCGGTTGCTAAGCTGTAAAAATTATTCTCGGAAGCAAAATAAAATAAATAATAATATTTCTTTTAATCAGTAACTAGTATTTAATTAGTAATCACTTATTTCTGCAAATTTTTATGAATCTGAAAGGGGGATGCGAGGGACACGGGGCGGGTCTGCAACGCACGTTGTCACCGGCCATCTTTTCTTAATTATATCATGGTGTTGAACCTTAGGCATTATCGGATACGATATTTTTTTTTACCGTAATGTAATTTTAATGCATAATGAAGCACAACCTTTCGTAAATACTGCATTATACCAACTTGATCATTAAATAATGTTCCAACTCGGAAGGATGTGGTCTAAAGTCAACCAAGATCGCGACCTCGTTTAAATGGCCATTTATTGTGTGTTTCGTTGTTTTAAGAGTATTGATTTATACTTTTGCTAGTTGATGTCCGCGGCACCACCCGCATGTGGAAGCATGATTTATTCTACTGCTAGTTAATGCCCGCGGCTCCACCCTCATAGGAAAGTTTTATGTTATGTAGGTACCAACAAGACACTTTTATTAGGTTTCCGATACGTCGTGATCTAGGACGATTCAACCAGTGGACGCGCTATCTTACCGTTTGCGCCTACACTCCGCTTGCCATTTGCCAAGTAATAGTTAACTAGGCCGCTGTTCCACGGACTCAGTCTATCGTACACGTTTGGAGGTTAATTTATGAAGAAAAAATGTGCTGTAATATGGTGTAAAAGTTATAGCGGTCGAATAATTAATGTATCTTTTCACTCGTAAGTAAAATTTTATTTCATTTACATAACTATTTTTAACAAAAACGATTAATTATTGAAACATACCAACAACTTAATCGGCCTTTATTCAATATACTTTCATTCTCTATAAACATTATACAAAGAAACTTTATTGAGCACATTACGCGTCCTTTAGTTAAATCGTCCTAGGTCGTGATACAATGGTTGCGTGGGTCAACGCGATAAAAAGACCCAATTGGGAGCCGAATATTCGAAGCTACGTCTGCTTTATTCATTTTAATATTTGCTCTGTATCGGAAACTAAGAAAGAACTTCGGAAATTAGTAAAATGAATTGAATTTATTGAAATTGAATCTCTAACCCATACCTACCTTACTCATGCAATATCGTGTAGGTACTTGTGTAGTACTCATATTTTAACAAGTCACTATCATTTCTTGTTTATTTCATATTCTTAGTTTTAATTACTTTTAATTCCAACTATCGAGAGTTTAGCTGCATCACGCATGGAACGTCACTATCAATACACTTTGCCACAGATAATTATATTTAACAAATGTGCTTACGATCGGCACAAACGAAACTGGATGGAACCCGCGGTGTGTGTGGTGGCGTCTTAGAGTATACATAGCTTGCTTATGTATACTCTAAGACGCCACCACACTAGATATCATATCACTACAATAGTGTTTTTTAATGTGTAAACACTGTTGATGTAATGTTTAATAATAAAATGATCTTGTGACCCCTGAGCTGGTTAAACTCGTTACCGTGTATGTTGTTCAAATTATTCCGTTCGAATACCCGGATCGGAAACAATATTTGTGATTTTTCGTAAATGTTTGTTTCGCCATTCAGACATTTTTATATTTTACATTTTTTGTTTATCCAGGGAAATGTTTTATAGATCCACTCTATTTATAAGGCTATGTGGTTCTGTGGAACTTTCCTAAATTGATATACCCTCGAAAGCCCTAGTGCTCGTTCTTGTCACTAGTGTTAGTCACAGAAAAGGCAACAGCTCAACGTTTGTGTCCCAACAAGCGTTGCCCGCGCAGGGCTCGACTCTTGGCGTTCAATAGCTAGTGCACGTTGACACGGCCGGTTGACACAACCATATCTGGGGGCCTACCATAAACTTTTGCTATATCTGCCAAGCGCAGAGCAGCTCAACTTGACACGTAACCTGGCAGGTTTTCAATTTGTACCATGAACCTTTTCGGTTGAGCTGCAATGTATCGAATTCTGACACGCGTATTTATCTCTGGTCAATTTGGTAGCAAGTCACTTAGTCTGACGTCATAAGACTAATCGTTCTAAAACAGTACCGTACTCATTATCGGTTTACCGGTTTTATGAACCTAGAATATAATAATTGGATAATTATAGTTTATTATCAAGTTGTTTAAACAAACTGTGTTTATTTTCGATAAAAACAACCATAATACGTCATTTGAGACATTGGGGACTCTTAGAAGGCACTTCATATACTCAACTGAAAAAGTTATCAAGTGTTACAATTCTTGAACGACATTTAATACGACTTATGTTTACAATTGGAATGAAATTTACGAGGGAATTTGAAACTCATATGTGGATTGCTTTTTGTTATGTTTTAGTTTAGTTATTTATGTCCTCTAGCCTCTAAAAGCTTTTTGACTGTGTACATTCATTATCGTTTATACGTTTGTCTCGGTCGCATCCGTGCTAAATATTGTGTGTGTTTACAACTAGGAATAAAATAAAATAAATGAATACTATTGAAGTCAAAGTGTGTGCAACTATGAGTTCAAGGTGTCGTTTGAAAAATTTGAAATAGGTACGTAAAGTTGGAGTTTCTAAATGCTCACAAAGATATCGCTCTGTGGGCTTCAATAATGTGTTCAAGATTGTGGAATCTTTAAATTCTATAGTGGGCGGTGCTATTAAAGACTGGAAAAATTGCTCAAAGTAAGTTAGTATGTTTTCTTTTCAATTGATTTATGTCGTTCACGTCTCCCAGGGATTCAAGTGGCAGTGAATATAATAATTACTCAGCCAAGTAATATGTTTTAAATCAAAATAAATATAGTTTTCATGGTCATCGTGATGACATCCTTATAATTTAATATAATATGTATAAGGTTGTTACCATCTAACTATGTGGTATTTGATAAAGTTATTTTTTACAATGGCATGAACACAGGGATAGTTTTTATCAATTTTACACATAAAAAATAACATTGAAATAGTACAATATTATTTTTTTGACTTGTTAACTATAATATTTTGCAAGCAACATCAAATTAATTATCTACTCATGTGCTATAGTGCAAAATCATCATCGTAAAACTCGTAATATGTTATCTTTATCACACATCTAAAATAATGGCAAATATAATGAAATTTATTTTTTAGAATAATGTTTAATGGTGTCAGAATAATATTCTGACCAACAATTAATAAATACTTTCGATTTTTAATTAAATTTAAAGGAAACAGTTCAATTAAAGTTACTCTTTTACGCCTGCTAAATATGACAACACGGCAGCTCAGTTCTCGATAGTAAACATGTCAAAAATCACTTCATGGTAACGCCAAGCCGCTGAAATGTTAATCACGTGACCTCTGACAGGCAATCGCTGACTCGCCTGCTGTCCAACGCGTTTATGGTACAAAATAAGGCGGCCATTCAATTATCGGCTATAATTGACCTGCTATAAGAGTTTATGGTAGGCCACCTGCACGTAGCAGCCAGTAAAGTCTGACTGCAAGCCAATCCAGATAGGGAACAAGCCCAAAAAATATAAATGTAATATGTCAAACTGAACCAGTCATTGACAGGATGGATAGGATTTCACAAAGTGTGATTTGGACACGCTTGTTAAAATTATGTCGACTGTGTTGATAGCGTTCGGAGATTCAAGATTTATTTCAATTCACGGTGATCAGTTTTCATTTATTGTGTGTAATGACCTTCAGGTCTTTTGTGTGTAATGACCCTTCCCACCTTTTAGGTGATGACTGAGATGAAAATGAACAGCCTATTGGTGTTGACACAAGTGAAACACTGCTTAATGGTCTTTATATTTTCTTTATTTATAAGTAAATAAATTATTAATTTCCCTGATATAGTCAACTACAACAATTTCAGGGTGAATGAAAATTCGCTTACACAAGGTAAAAGCGCATTATCAAATTACATTACATCGTCACGTGTCAAAGTTAACAGTTAGTACGATCTCTGTAGATCTAGAATAAATTTATTATTGTAATATATTTTTAATACAAACTTTCTAATAATTAATACCATATTCATTACTATGAACCAATCGTTCTGTTATTAGACGACAATTGGATCAGTATTGTGATGATACCACTGGTGGACGGTAGTATAGTACCCAGCGATAAATGTTGTGTAATGTCTGAAATAATAACAAAAGTTCTAATGATCAAATATGACCTAATTTCATTTGATATACGTTTTTTTAATATACATATATTTAACAATTAAATAATTACGATTATAGGATATACGTGACATGATTTTCAATATATCTGAATAATACTAAAATATTAGTTGAAATGTTTATAATTGAAATTTTCCCATATAAAATTATGTTAAATTAAATTATATCGATAGTGATTTTTAATTTGTATGGCGTTTCAAATCTAAGCACTAAATCGATGTATAAAAGGAATGTCGTATTATGTGAAATTCATTTTAAATCTTGTTATCTCCGTTGCTGGAAATACTACTCGTCTGATTAACATATACATACGTAGTGTGCCGTAGAGATTCCGCTCTTTTAAACCATATCCAGGATATGTCTCTTTCCGAAGTTGTAGGTACGGGGTTGGACATCATTTATCGCCGGGTATTGCACCAACTTATTGTAACTCATACCAAATTACCAATCAGCTCACACCAAAACGTCGTTAGTAATGTTAGTGTACTCGAAGGAGTTTTTGTCATTACTTATAAAATGCAATGACACACGGCGTGTGACGAACAGACTAAGCTACTGATATTATGCAATATCTTATAAACACGTCTCATACTAAGGCAGTGTGTAACAATCAACTTTTAACGAGGCACACAGACACGCATTCTAAAATATACAATTTTGTTTGTCAAACATTTTACATAGATCCAACAGCACGTCTTTTTGCTTGAGGCGGTAGACAAAAGCATATTATTCTCCCAAATTTCACCTGGAACATTTAGTAAGACATTACCTGTTTTTAAGTTGTCAAGCAGCCCATAACGTGATCAACTTGGTTTAACCATCATCATTTTACTGACAACGCCGGGATTAAGTTTCGAAGAACGGCATAAAGTGCTTGGTTCGGAAAAAAATATTTATTACTTGCATGATGAAGTTAGTAGAGCTGAAGCTAAAATAACAATGAATGAATGTCTGTGCGCTTCTAGAACGTGAAGCCGCACTGTGGGTACTCACTAAAAGGCAACTCGTTTACAAATATAAATTTACACATCACGAAGCGATCGACTAAACATCATCGCTCCATATACATTTTAGACTTTTACATTATTTATTTACTTGACGTTATGGCGCTGTGGTGGGTCTGTACATGACGAAATCTTTTATATTATTTCCTACTACCGCATCTGTATTCATAATATAGTCACATAACTATTACACTAAATTCGTAAGATTAGTAATAACTGCCAATAAACTTTGTGACGTCATGGCGACCTGCGGCCCAGTGCGCTAGCCAGGAGCGGGGCATTGCTCCCGCGACTACGAAATTTTCCGCAGCGCATTATGTAAGGGGCCGCACTGGCGGTCCTCGGCCCTTCTCTGCTGCAGCTGCTCGCCAAGGTGACTTCTCCCACTTTATCTCGGGACACGTCTCAACGATCTCGCACATCGAACCCACCCTTTACCTTCTTCTCATTGCTTTGTATAACGTTTAATTTGCTCAATAAATGTTCATGTTCTTGCAAATGCATCTTTCTTTCATTTCAGTGCGTAAGTCACCTAAAATTCACCCCCAGTTTAAACCCTCAACGTCACAACTTGACAAACTAAAATATGTAGCTGACCCCGAATCGATTGCAGCAATTGCCGCTTACACAAAGATCCAAATGACCGTGAATATCTCATTGATTAAGAGAAAATAAATTAAGAGAAAATAAAAGAAATTAGCTATGATTCTGTGATATTGATGTTTAGACCTAAGAGTTTCCACAGTGCCAATAACGTTAAGTTGTATGTAACACATTACACATTCTAAGTAATAATTTCCTTATATGCGGTTTGTTCTTCAACGAAATGTGTCCGACACTATGACTGTACATTATTAGACTAGAAGATAACTACACGACATAAAAATAGTAACATCTTAAGCACTAAGCTATCTATCACCTTATTTGTAATCTTGATAAGCGGACCAGATAGTATCAGTCATCCAGTCCATTTAGCCCCTAATGCTACATTTTGTAGTTAGCTTATTTAATCATAGATTTTTGCCAAATGCAGGTGGTTATGATTTTCCTTCTACATAAGGCTTTGGAGCGAGGGCATGTGATCAAATGAAATTTCGCTTTAGACGCATTTCAGCTGCTTTAAAATTTAAAGGGAACTAGTGGGGTGGAATTTTCCTGGCAGAGATGGATGTCTGTACAGTTAAACTTAACCTATCTTCGAGAAGAGTGTAAAAAACATCATTCTTTGCTTTACTTTGTTGTACACATCATTCAACACATTTGACATGAACAACTTCCTGAAGGCATTTTAACTGATAGTCTCTGGTCCGCACATGAGCGATTCTTTTCTACAAACTAAGCTGAGATTTCTTAAATTAAGTGCACACAATTGAATGGTGATAGAGGTTATATTGCTGGACAAAATTTATAATTATTTTTTGTCCTATACTCCGTCTGAAATACGAAAATTTGAGAAGAGTGGCCAATAGCTTTGTATATATATGGTAACGTCTATGTTTCGAAACCGTAAGTGGTAACGAATACCGTTACCACTTACGGTTTCGAAACATAGACGTTTGTACCGGTGCTAGTCCATGCCATCAAAGTTCCGTAGCGAGCTGAATGCCGAGCTACGCTGTGAGTTAACGAGGTTATCCGTCAGAGCACAAGATCGGAACCTTTACTTGCGCGTTCTGCTAGCAGAGCGAGTCCTGACAGCCGATGGGGCTGGAGAAGAGGTTTGGAGTCGAAATCGTAATACTGCAGACGTAAGTTAGAATATCCCTCTGTCATATGGTCCGACGACCTAGAAAAGGTCGCAGTGAGGGACTGCATGCAGAAGGATTAAGTCCACGACTATTATAAGCTGATTTGATAGATTGTGCTAAAATATTGACTATGGGACATGTTTTTGATGAAGTAATATTAATAGTTTGACTTCCAGCAATATCGCTCAGATATTGAATGATATTATGATGATGATGCTTTAACAATATTATACCTAGTAATGACCAATACAGTTTTTGATGTACATGCACTTATAATAAAATAACCTCAATATAAACTATGATTATGTCACAATTGTTCTATAATTACAATACATATTCACATTTTCATTTTTACATATAATATATTTTTACATACACTTTCTAAGTATGATATTTATCACATTCTTACTAACATCTTACCTACCGACTGTACTAAGCAACATACAATAATATAATGACTCATTAGGTGGTGACTATTTTAGATAAATCTAGTTATTTAGTAGATAGAGAGATAATAGTGTCTATAGAAAAAAAAATACAATGTCAGATTCTTAGCTGAAAGATAAACTGCGCAATATTATGCTGGGCAAGATTAGAATTAGCAAATGTAACAAATGAAAAGATTCTAACAAAATACAAAATCAAAATTAAATGAGTCTAAATTTCGGTTAAACTGAGTATTCAAATCTATTATCCTCGTTTATACTACAATTGCAAATAAAGTTACGGAATTATGGTAAACTTCTAACAATATGGGTTCAGCGCTCGGCTAGACGCGCGGCTGCGCGAGGAAGGGCGCGCGGTGCGGGGCGTGCGGGGTGCGCGGGCGGTGCGGCGGGCGCGGCAGCCGCGCGGGGTCGGCGTGGTCGCGGCGCGGCGCGGGCGGGCGCGCGCGCGCCAGGCGCAGCGGCACGGGCAGCAGCTCGGGCATCACGCTGTGGTGCGTCACCAGCGCGCTCAGCGACGAGAACTCCTTCGTGAAGCCCTGCACACACCTCAGCTAGCTTACACGGAACTATAGCGGCGAAATCGCGAGTTAACCGTGGGGCAAAACCAATTTGGAGTTAACCTATACATTATAAAAGGAAGCTCCTATTAATGCTTTCTTCAGTACTTATGATGATTGATCACCATGGGCGAGTTGATTCCTGCGAGGAACGTGGGTCTCTATCTTAATACTGTATCATATTGAAAATGAATAGATATCAGCTATCGTTTCTGAAATCAACACCATCAGGTGTGACCCACGGTGAAAGGTATAGATTGTAGTGACTCCTCTGATATCTCCGGGGTCCAGGCGACCTCACCTGCTGGCGGTGCTCCTATCGACTAATGGACGAGACGATCACTACGAGGCGTCCCTATCAGATCAGATAACAGTCGCTCCTAGCAATACCGACAATCAACACCCAAATGATAGCTGCTCCTAGCAATCAAATAAGACTGAACCCCAATTTTCACATCCAGATTAAGTTTGGAAATACATTAGGACGTAGAGAAAAGAAGTGTGGTGCACGGCGGCGAACCTCTTTTCTTTCTAGTCTGGTTCTATTGCAACGATTATGAAATCCTATTTATTTCTATGGTTATGTTTCTATTTCTACGAGTATAAACTAAAAGTTGTCATCGCATCCTTTGCGGACGGTGAGGAAAACTACCTGAGTTACTTTAAGAACAAGGCTCCCCTCTCTACAGAGATCAATCAGCAAGACTCCTACGACAGACTGACAGGAAAACCAAAACAAATATTAATCTACGTAAAAAAGCGATACATATACCCTGAAGGCCAGGACGGAAAGTGTAAGAGAGGCGCTGACCTTGATCTTGTATCCCTTGGGCGTGCGCAGGATGAGGTAGTGCGCGATGCCGGCGGGCGAGAAGTCTCGCGGCACGCGCACCGACAGCGCGTAGCACCCAGCCTGCGTCGTACTGCCGCGCACCAGGAACGCGCCCACCGCCTGCGCGCCCAGCACCTCCAGCGCGATCTGCACACGTATACCCCATACTACACTAGTGACGACCACTACACCTGGTGCTGTGTCGTACTACCGCGCACCAGGAACGCGCCCACCGCCTGCGCGATCCGTCACACCATCCACCCACCCATACAGCGCTACTAACGGCCACCACACCCTGGGGTGCTAAGGCTCAGACGAAAGAAGTAGCACTGTACTCTATCGCTGGTAAATCATGACTGGCCTTGGCACGGTATTTGCTCGTGATAGTAAGGGAAAGGAAAAAGTTGGTAGGGGACATTTGCCTCCTTTTTGACCTTAACAGCTTTTCGTACCCGACCAAATACAACGCGGTGCAGATTAATTTTACATTACCAGTCAATAAAGTGGAGTTACTGGATGACTCCTGTTCGCTGAAATAGTGTTCAGTTTCCCAGTGGACACAATACGCGTAACACCGGATCGTCTAGTGTCAAGTTTTAAGTTGTGAAGAAACAGTAAAGTACTTGCTAGCCGAGCCATAGTACAAGGTGTCTACGTTAGCCCCGACGGTATTCCCTTACCTCTCTGGGGATGCCGTGCTGGAACCAGGGCGCCTGGCGCAGCTCGGGCTCGGCGCGCGCGTTGTTGTTGGCGCAGGCGGGCGCGCCGCCGCACGACGACGCGCCCGACGACGACGACGTCGTGAGACTGCACGCCGCCGACTCGCTGGAAATGAGATTAAACAAGATGACGACGGGTTGCCATAAAGCGTTTCCCCAAGTTCACTACAAATTGATCTTGTCTATAAACACTTTCGTGGCCTGGTCACCAAATCGTTTCACATCCAACTATGGTTTGGGAACCGAGCACACAGGATCTTTTTCAAAAGATCGTCGATTTGATTGACATACGTTCGCCGAGGTCGACCCCTACTAGTTTGCCCATTTACTCTCGCCACATATATCTGCTTCGTCAGTCTATTTTTATCCGTCCTCTCCACGTGTCCGAACCATCTAAGCATCCCTTTTTCTATCTTAGTCACTACATCTTCTGTCATACCACAACGTTCCCTTATTAACTGTTCCTTTCTTTATCTATCAACTTCACTCCAACTATACTACGCAGACTTCTCATTTCCACGGCATTTATTTTACTTTTATGCGTCTTCTGCCATACCCAACTTTCACTGCCATACATAAGTGTGGGGACCAGCACTCCCCTATGTACAGCCAGTCTTGCCTTCTAAGACACGTTCTGAATGCACATAAAGGTGTACATGGCTCCATTCACTTTATTTCCTGCCAAAACTCTTCGCTCAATATCATAGTCACACTTTCCATCTCTCGTAAATTTTGTACCCAGGTATACAAACTCTTTCACTTGTTCTACTCTTTCTCCTTCTACAAGAATTGAGCAATCCGTCATATTTGCCTCTCTTTCAAAAACCATTACTTTTTACGTGTTTACATTCACTTTCATTTTTTTCGAATTTTAATTTCAAAATTCATTCATATCATAAATTTTTAACTGCAACTCCTCCGCCGATAATGCTAGTTACCTGATCATCGGCGTATAGGAGGCACTTGACGGTCAGTTCATCCATTTTTATACCATACGTACTCTCTTGCAGTTCTTTCAGGCAGCTGTCCATGTATAGGTTAAACAGCAACGGCGACGCTACACAACCCTGTCTCACACCTTTTTCAATGTGAAAAAGGTCTGTGCATGCTCCGTTGATCCTGACACAAGCACTGGAGCCCTCATAGAGAGATTTCAGTGCCCATATCAAGTGGCTGTTTACTCCATACCTGGCCAGTATTGACCACAGTTCATTCCTCACCACTTTATCATAGGCCTTTTCCAAGTCTACAAATATGCAATAGCCCTTTTGACATTTCACCATAAGCTTTTCTGCTACGCATCGTAAGGAAAAGACCTGATCCGTGCATCCCCTTCCTTTCAGAAATCGTGCTTGTACATCCCACATTTTTCCTTCAGTTTCATTCATCACTCTTTTTATCAAAATTTTTGCATACAATTTGCCGACGATGCTGAGCAAGCTTATGCCGCGGTAGTTTTGCACTCTTGCTGTGACCCTTTTCCTTTATAAAGCGGCACGATGACAGCTTTACACCAATCTCTTGGTACGCTGCCATTCCTCCAACAAAGGTTAAAAAGGCTGTACAGCTGGCAAGCTACCACGCCTTGTCCCGCTTTCAGCATCTCGACGGAGATCCCTATATAGGATCAATTTTTTAATTTTACTAAGTCGAGGAGGTACTAAGATCTCCAAAGTTCTAGAGGAACAGAGGGGAAGACGGACCTTGACTATGAAGTTTATTTTAGAGAGGAGAGTAGTTGAATCTATATAATTATTGAATAATAATCTATATAATTTTGAAGAGCGTGATAAGATCACATTGTTTACGTCGACATAATCTTTTACTTTGTCAAGGAGTCAGTGTAAGTTGCTGTTGGATCATAAAAACGATAGCTTAAGATTTTCATATTTTTTTTTCTGTATACCCTCTATATGGTCAATATGACACCAATAAATGGGATTCCACACCGAACACCCAAATTCGAGAAGTGAGCGAACATAGCCAAAGTATAGAACTATCAGAGAGTTTACCTGTTTAAAAGGTTTAGTTATTCTGTTTATAAAACCTAAGCTTCTAAATGCTCGCCGAACTATAGCATCTACATGCAGATTATATGATACTTTACCGTCCATTAAAATACCTAGGTCTCGAATTGATTTCACACATTTTAGATAGTTACCGTTTATATTATAATCATGTAATATGTTAGTTTTCTTACGTGAATATGTCAAAAGGAAACATTTATCGGTGTTAAGGAATAACTGGTTGTTAATACAATAGTGCGACAATAATACTATATCCTTTTGAAGAAGTTTACAATCTAAAACACCAGTTATTGCCCTGAATATCTTAGTGTCATCAGCATATAGTAAATGGGTAGCGTTATTCAAAGAGTCACTCATGTCGTTAATATAAAACGAGAAGAGCACAGGACCAAGATGGGAGCCCTGAGGAACCCCAGAAGGAACAGGGAGGTAACTCGAACAGTAGCCCTTGAGACAAACTGCTTGGGTGCGGTTAACGCATATAAGATTCCGTCCATCTCAAAAGGTTTCCATGTATTCCAATGTTTTCTAATTTTACTAATAATAGGTCATGATTAATTTTATGAACGCCTTAGAAAAATCGGTATATACTACATCCACTTGAAGGTTTGAGCTCATAGCATTCAACAGAAAATCTGTGAAAGTTAACATGTTCGAGTCCACACTGCAATATTTAACGAAGCCATACTGTTTATCGGTTATCAGATGACGAGTCATCTCATGGTTTCAAGTCACAAACTAATGACAACCTACATAAACACTCCATTAAACACCTAATAGTTGAAAATGGAGTACCACATGACGTTAGCATATGCTAACTGTTGCATTTTACGAATAATAAACAAATCACACAACATGGTCAAAATAAAGCAACCTAAATAAAGTGCAACTCTGACTCAATAATATCAGATATATTGACGATTAAGGCTCGAATAAAAGAAGTGTCGCAGTTACCTATTTTTTAAGTTATTACACCTTCTGAAATCAACGTCAAGGTCTCCATGTAACAGGTGCTCGGTTCGGCGCGGCGCCGCGGGTAGCGCCGGCAGCGCGGGCACGCTCGGCATGGAAGGTATGGCAGGAGGTTCGCGGTTGCTCTCCCGCGTTCGCTGCTCCGCTTCCGACGCCTCGTTGATGTAGCCGCCATTGAGGCATAGAGGAATGTTTGTTGGCCTGGATTGGACGTTACATTATCCATAATAACTGGTATGTACGCAATAAAGTTAGAAATACGAGTTGATTTAATAAGAAAAACTGGCATAAAAACATTTTTTGGTATTTTAACATGTTTTTGCTAACCGTAACTTTTTTTTCCAAAATCTGTGAAAACGGTATGAATATCTTAATAATTATGAATATTCTCCTAATAATGTTGTCCTGTAATTAAATCGGTGACGGGACTCCTACTTATCATACCGACTCATAAATCTACATTGTGCAATAGAATAAACACCGACTTCTAGGTGTCCTTGAAGTCGGTGTTTATTTCTACAGCTACAGTAGAGGTCTACAGCTAGTACACACAATAATCCTCACCAAAAATCACTAAAACAATGATTTTTGTTGCTGTATACACCAAAAGCCAGCTTCTTTTAAATTAATTTCGATGGGTGTCAACTCACGTGGTGGGTGTATCGGTGACTAGTGGCGTAGAGTCGTCATCTGAGGGTTGTAACAAGGCACCACTCAGCCCCAGGGCCAGACGCTTCATGAGCGGCGGCCGCTCGCCCAGCCGTCGATAGCACGTCAGTTCCGTTGGCGAATTGGACGAGTCTGAGCTGCTCGGGCTTGGTTCGTTGATCAGCTTTGAAACTCCCATTCTGTCGCATTTCACCGGAGACCTGAAAAAGTATATTGAAGACATTTTATACATGAAGAGCAGTAGTAGTAATATTTTTCTAGCTATTTAATATTGTTTCGATACTGTAGTTAAATAATTTACCCTACTTCATGAGATGTCAATCTCGTAAATAGCAACACAATCACCATCATCTTATGCGACTGCCACAACGTTCAGCAGCATCTAGCAAGCTACCAGAATCTCTATAAGTTCGTCAGTCCACTTTTCATATCAAGCCTCCTGCATACTTAAAACTACTAAACAACCTGAAGGATTCTCCTAAGATTGTAAAATTGACAGACCTGTCACCACAGTGTGGATAATGATGCGTCAGACCTGGCAGTGTGTCGGGCGCTCGGACGCCCATGCCGCAATCGCTGCCGCTTAGTTCTTTACCCTGGAATGAAACCGAACGAATCGTTTTGACTATAATTGTAACGTTACTGAAGCCCAGGCACATGCAGTTTAATTGGGTGCTACTGTAGGAAATAACAAACACTATCACAAATAACAAACTGAAATTAATCGTTTCACTGTCTAGTCTTGTTATTTCACATTTGTACCTAAAACGGGTCCACCATTCTTTTCTAACATCAAACTTTCTTATTATCAATTTAATTTTATCAATGCAATTCATCTCAGAACACATAATAATGGGTTATATTGTTATATTAAGAATACCTATTATTATTTGTTCTGAGTTCACATAATCTAATCCTAGTCCATTTATTTAATTATTTAACCACTACGGTGGCAGACAAGCATATATTAAGGCCCATGTGATCAATAGCTGCCTTTTTAGCCAATAGACGTCTGCAGAATTTTAAAATAAAATACCCTGCCAACATCTATCAATCTTTTACCAATTAAAACTTCTTAATACAGATACCTCCTACTTGATCAACATCGTAATGTAAGCAACCTCTACCGGAAGGCCGTTATAAAGGATATTAACACACAAACAGTTAAATAACCACACAATAGAACTGTTTCGATATTTCGTTTGATCATGCAACTCATAAATCAACCGCATTCCTGACCTACCGGAATGTGGGCTTTATCTCGCTGCTACCGACTGTAGATGTGAGCGCGATCGGTCCGTTACCGCACAACACCGAATGTTTGCATTGCGCATTACAACTTGTTGCATTGCAATAAGCTTTAATCGTTTCGCATTTTATATCTATGTTAAAAGATACAAATTATTCAAATATTGTTGTAATACTTTTCGCAACTAAGCACTATTTGTGTTGAAACGATTTTGTAGAACATTAGCATCGGATTATAAATATTTATAAATGTAATAACATCACATTTAAAAATATTTCCTTATTGGAATACTAGTACTATTTGGAAAGGAAGCAATAACCTTTTCTGCTAGTAAGTTTCCTCTTTTCGTAGTCTTAAGCATAGTAGTGAAGAGCAATTTGATGTAATTCTTCTCTATGTCAAACCATGACTGCGTGTTTCGTCTACCCCTCTAACCTCAATCAGATGGAAGAATCATAATATAAAACCTGATATTGATATCCACAGATTTAATATTTTGGACAGGAATTCATCATCGGGCTACCTTCTGGTGGTATACGGGCGTAATTTGTTTATTAACAAAGCAGAGAAACATAATTATCTACCTTTTAACGCTGATCACCAAAACTTCTTCCGTTTGTAACGGTACAATAAACAGTGTGATGACATTTGAATGACGTCACTTATGGTATTTGTCCTTTACGATTTATATTCTTTGTAAGTTCATTGGCCGTATAGGAAGGGTTATTGGCTTCACTGTATAAAAACTATCGAATATATATTTGGCAGAGTGGTTATTCATAACACTATCGGCGGGAACTATGTGAACTAACAGAACTAAACATGTATAAAGACAGCCACGCTCTTTATTACCGCTAACTAACATGAATTAACTAATAACATATTTTCATCAGTGTTGTACGATTCAAATGAATACCTTTATCGCTTTTTCTAATTTGTTTTGATCAATTATTTTTAATATTATACTAGCTGGCCTGGCAAACGTTGTTCTTCGTGCAGATTTGATTTAATTTTCAAATCATTGAAAAGCAATAATGTAGAAAATCCAATCAAAATCGGTTTACCTAGCCGTTTAAGAACACACGTACAAAAGAATCATTTATAAAAATATCATTAAATAGGTATTGTGCTCAGTTCACTGGTGCAAGTGAAAATTACGTTTTAAACGATCATCGATGTCGTAACAAATACCACCCCTAAAGTGCCACCATACACGTTCTCAGAAACGTTCTAGATAAACTTAAAAATACATTCATATCCGCTGTTTGAACAAGTCGACAATACTAACACGTATGAGGAGAACGTTAATAGCCGTATGTGTTCGCGTGACACCACGCTCGGACGTCTATAAACGTCGCCTGACGTAAATATCCGGCCATCCTGCAATGCATTGTAATAAAACCGTGTGGTACCTCTTTTTGAGAAGAACATTGTCTCTTGGCAAAGTGTTTTCATTTTGGATATTAAGTGACTGTAGAAATAAATGGTAATTATTTATGAGTTTTAATTATACGAGGCGTTATAGTCATTGGGATAGCCAGTATTCTTTAGAAATAAGACAAACCTATAAAAAGATGTCCCAAACAATTGTGAGAAAATGCCCCGATAATCTTGGTTACCTGTCAGACCTCTCTGTTCCACTAGGTGAGCTTCTATTCTAACCTTAGTGATAATAACAAGTGAAATTAAGTAATTGAGAATGGGAGTTTTGCATGCAATTAAACATGACGCTTCGGTTGTAGCCAAATTTCTTCGAGATAAGGAGAACACTTATATAGTTGGCATAGTTTTGTAAAATATGTTGGTAGTACGATTCGGACTAATGAATGCTACCCTATAATTTCTGAAAGATTTTCACGTTGAAAGTTCATTTGTTACAATCAACACTCACAATAATTTGATCCACGTATTTTAAAATTCACTTCTGGCAGGAAATGAAATTTGTGATCATGAGATTGTTTAACTCACACAATTAAGTTAACTAGCAAAGTTATGTTGTTAGGTGTCATGTGTGTCGACAACAGCGAAAGTTAATAAACTCCGTTTAAACTATGTATCTGATGTTGTTATTAATTGAACTAGCAATCTATAACGTTTAGTATGGTGTCCCCCTTTTTACGCACACAGAAATTTCATAGAATTTCGTTTCCCAGAAAATGTCTCACATAATGTTTGACCTTTGTTTTTTTATTATTTTACATATTTGTATTAAAATACAAAGATCACATATTATATTCAAAAAGCGAGAGTCCTGGTTACATCCGGCAACCGCGTTGATTTAAGTGACGTCATAAAAAATTGTTTGCTTTTAAAATGGCTGGACTTATTTTAGGAAATTTTCGGAGTAGATTCTTTACATCATGTAGTTTAAAATAAATAACTGAGTGAACACCGACTTCCTAAATACGTATAACATTTCTGACATTCAAATAGTACAATTTTTTTTAAGTAACAAGTTCGGACGATGTCGCCGCGTCACCGCCGCCGCCCGGTGCGTACCTAGGCACCATGGTCTCGTGACAGGTTGCAATGCGTAACTGCTTGGCGCAATAGTTTACAACTTGTCTACACGGGAACTTTAAAGGGTGTTGACAAAATATTACCATATTTTTGTTGTGGTTAGTCACAGATCAAAAGAAAAGTAATTTTTTTGTATTAAATATAATAAAAATAGTTGATTTTTTATTAGGTAGGTACTGCCATTTTTATTGAAAGAAAATAAGTTATTGTAAGGAAATTTAAGGCAAGTCACAAAGGGCGAGGTAAAAAGAAGTTTCTTTGCGAATTTTCAGAATGTATTAATAGGTCACACAACGTCACTTGTTACATCGTAACAAGCCTGACAAGGTGATTACGTCACCGTTTAAGATAAGACTTTTTGCAATCCAATTCAATTACCTATAGACGTATTCATGCTCAAAAAAGTACTGCAGAGCTTTGAAGTAGTGTAGTAATTTGATATCACATTAAATAGCTCGCCTTAAATCAGTCTTTTTCGGAGAATAGGCAAGAAATGTAGTAATGCTATTTACCATCTTATATTTACAGTGGCATTTTGTACTTTATAGGACAGAACACAAAGACACATCCTGAAATAAACTACCCAAAATTCAATTCAAGAAGCCTCTTACTAAACAAACTATTAAACGGGTAACCGAGCATAGGTACTAGTTACCTTAACATAGGTTATCCTTATCGAACTACAAAGTAATCAGCGCACTAAGAAAAAGATTGTTTACGAGGGTTGATGCGAGGCACGATATAAAATGAATTAAAATATTAGACTTTATTGATGATTCTATCCAATATTTTTAAAAGAGACATCAGGTTACGACTGTAAGCTTCGAATGCCACTCGGTCCGATTGATCATGGAACACCTGCCTCCGATATAAATCGTACGAGGAAGAAATTTGAAACGAACGCATATTTATGATAGCACAATTTAAAATAATGTAGATCCTAAACAGCCAGGCGTGATTATTGAGTCATTTGAGCTATCTAAATATTTTCTTTATCTGGGACTGGACATATTATATAACTCTACGCGCCTTTATTCTTGTATATTTTTACACTATATTCATAATATTTTTAATTTTGTAACACATTTCTACTATTTCTTAATGTAGAGTATGTTTTTGTAGCGATCAAACAATTTGAGTATCTTTAGTATAACCAATCAGTATAAACTGTAAGGTTACTTGAAGACTTACTTTAATACTAACGACGTTTTATTAGCTACACGAACACGGACGGTGCAACGTGTACAAAATAGTGTAGGTGTAGTAGATTAGTGTTAAAATAATCGAGAGAATTCTCAAAAAGTATATTTCATGAAAGAGAATTCAGTAAATTTTGAGACATGTAGTGGAATTATGTAATGTAAGCTTAACATAAAACTAAAAGACGTCTTTTAGTTTTATGTTAAGCTTACATTACACATTTAATTCTATTAGAGGTGGAAGTAGACCGATGTGCGATACAGGACCATATTTATTGGTAGCGTGTCCAGCCGCAGTTTGGGCCGCACCGCGCCGGGTAGCGATACGCACCCTGCTCGCACAGGGCCAGGGTAACCACACAGGAAAACCTTCACACAAACCTAATAATTATTTCATTGACAACTACACTTTTAACTCTCTGTTGTTCTGCATATTTTATTAAAATATGCAATATGCTTTAATAAATCTTTAAAATTTAGAAATCTTTAATTAACTATTTAATGTCCCGGTCTTCGCCCATAACGTGCATCCAGCACCGTTACACTTCAAGATTTTTTCTTAATAGATTCCTAACTTAGGCGATGCTTCTCATAATCTGGAAAAAACTTATTCCCACAGGAAACCGAAAACTCTTGCGGGTGTAACCGCGGGTATACTCTGGTAACTATAGGTACATAGGTATGATAAAAGTTATAAGAATATAAACTATCTTGGTCATTCACATAAGTAAAACATTGATAATCGGGATATTAACCATGTACACTTTGACGAAGGGATGCTCGCGCGTAAAAGTACATTTAGTAAATATCCCGATAATCAATATTTAACTTATGATAAATGTTGCCTCAAAACAGTGTAGCGGTGTAAAGTTGCGGTGTTGTTGATTGGCTGTGCATTAATAGATCGTGCAGTCGGTTACGGTTACATTTTAAATATTTTCTTAGAGGTGAGTATCCCCACGGATGTCATGGTGGATTGGAACCGACTAAAAACGCACAGTCTCTACCTGTCTTTGCAGCCCTGGGACCGCAGAAAACTTCTTGGAAGGATGCCCCGGCAGAAATTGCCCTTTACATTAATTACTTAAACAAAATTTGACAACCCTATTTGTCACTAAATATATCTGACTGAAATATACCTGCCTAACTGTTTTTTCACTAATTATATTATTGGACAGAAGCACGCAATTGTACGGTTCATTAAATTAGTACAAGTAACAGTTACATTCCCTATCTAACTCGTTAAGTACAGTTGACCTTCAAATACCGCTGAAAATAACTAATTGCATGGCTATCGGTAGGTAAGTATTTCGTGCTTGTATTAATTTGTTGTAGTGATAACTTTAAACACATAGTGAATGTATTATGTATGCTTTCAACCACCAACCACACTTATATCTATAGTAGGTATATTTATAAGTGTGGTTGGTATATATGTTTATGTTATATGTGTTACATATCTATCACTGTAGAGTGCTTAGTGGCATCCTGTCATCACGCTACGAGATGATACTGGATGCTGGGCGTATGATGATATGATATGATGGGCAGTACGAGTGTGGCAGTAGCAATTTGGCCAATTGCGAACACCAACTACAAAAACCCAAAAAATAACTAACCCATTAAGGTACTCCGTATCGTTACCAACTGCGCGGTCATATCCGGACCAAGACTCACAACACCGAGTCCTTATCATCGACGTCAAGCTAATCCCGAAATCTAAAAATGTATTAAATATTGACGTTGAACTAGTTTTAAATTAAGTACAATCGCGATTGCTGCGAACAAACGGGAAACGCGAACATGTTTTCTATTCAGAAACAGATTGAATGTTCCAAAGCAAATTTAAATTCAACAAAACATTCTGATTATTTAATAAACATAATAATTTAAAAAGTCGTAATAAAGGGAATGCCGTCTGAAAGTCACTTTCGTTCGGTGAAAGGAGACGATGATATAGAGAAAGCTGAAGTGCGAGTGGTAGGAGCCTCAGGGTCGACGAATTGGCGAGCGTCGTACCAGTGTTGAGCACGCTCGACTCGCATTTAATTATGGGGACTAGGGGACACAATTCAACTTTTTGATATCTGCGCCTTTATAGAACTTGCTAACTGATGAATGCGATGGAGGTCAACCGGTCAACTTGCCAACGTATGCTTATGTTATAAAGCTCTATGTTATGATGACTAGATATAGAAGTATGCATAGATCGTGAAGCTTGGCCATCTGTCCTCTTTGTCTACCCCGTCAGGGATACAGCGTGAAGATAGTTAGTTTTTTTTTAGTTTATTTAACGATATAAATACATTATTCTCCATATTACATAACCACACTCAATAAGTACTTATTTACCTACTTAATATCAACTTTAAAATTATTATATACTAGTTGACGCCCGCGACTTCGCTCGCGTAGAGAAGTTTCCCGTTCCCGTTCCCCACAGGAACTTGTTCCCGGTATAAAAAGGTAGCCTTTGTGTTATTCTGATGTATAAGTAAGCTATATTATTGTAAAATTTCATTAAAATCTATTCAGTAATTTTTATGTGAAAAAGTAACAAACATTCATCCAAACTTTCGTATTTATATTATTATTAAGATAAAAAAATTCGGACAAAAATTAAAAGCGCTAACACAGTGTTCTGTAAACAATCAGTTTTAGCTCAAAACTTCCAGACGTTTTTAATTGTACGATAGTGTATTACAGTTAAGTAGTTACATTTTTATGAAACTTGGCATACTTACGTAATGTCCACGAAGTACCACCATATTAACCTGACACACCAAAAAAAAAAATGGAAAACCTACTGCAACACTATACTTATATTAATCTAATTCAATCGGGTTTACAGGACAGCAACATCACGTACCTTTTTCACAAAAAAAAAATTACTTCGAATTTGTTTCCCCTTTCTGGAGAACCGGATTAACTTTAAAGCAATGGGACAGCGACGCACTTATTGAACTCATCTTATAGTCTATTTTTTTTAAGCAAAATAAAGCAAAGATTAATAAAATAAGATTTTATTTTCAATTTATGATAGGTACACATTAAATATATATATATCCACGATACATATTATTATTTGTAAAAAAAACTTTTGAACTTTTCTTGTATAATAGGTACTAGTTCCGAAATAAAATTTTAAAAATCTCAAGGACCTCTAGTAGCCCCCATTTTAAGAGCCAGAGCACTATCCGCGCCTAAATATTGCCTAAAGAAATATTATAGCCATTACAATGAAATACCTTATCGAAAAAATAGAGGACAATGCTTTTTCGAACTCAGAAGCCATAAAACATTCGAATCGTGATACGAAAGGCCTCGGCTGGAGCTTAAAAATAAAAGTACAGTAAAATTGTACAGTAGAATGCTTTGTCTAAACATACACTAGGGCGTGCAGGGCAGCCTGTAGGCGGGGAGGCGACGGCATGACGGCTGTGTGCAATAAATTGTGCGTTATCTGTGTGCTTCCGCCACGTACCTTAATTGCTACAGTAACTAATTAAATATTTCCACACAAAGCCTTATTGCTGGAAAAGGGGATGTACTTTCAATTTATTATATTATTTTTAGAATGACTTAAAGTATATGACTTATCGCAGTCATTCGTTAGTTGAAATATTTTCCTTTCGTGTTTATGACATTTAATAAATATTAGAAAAAAAATACTATACCTATAAATAGTGTGTAATTATAAATGTTGTGTAGCAATGTACAAAATAAATAAGCATTTTATCGTTTCCACAGGCAACTCAAAACCTTATTACCAGCATTGTGCTACCTACGCTTAGCACGTGAATGTGATGGGAAAAAATTTTAAACCGTAGTTTAAGTAAAAATCTTAAACGAAATCTTGTATGTTTAATGCACCTGTATGTAACCTAACATTGTTAGCACTAACATTTCGAAATAAAAACTAAATCTTAGCTGCCACTGACAAACCGGTAACCACTGGGATGCTACGATGATAAATATAAAAAGTATCTATTAATAAAATTTAAATCCATCGGGACCAACTGGACTATTCCATTAACATACTGGGATACAATTAGTATATTTGTCAAGCCTATTAATCTAATTTTAATAAAATGAAAAAAGAAAAATCGATTCGAGACGGGGATTGAACCCGTGACCTTTGCCTAACCAGGGCAATGTTGGCCACTGAACTACCCGAACTTCTTTTTACCGTAACTTTATTTAAAAGTTATGAGAAATTTAGCATAATAATTGCTTTAAAAATTTATCTAATAATAGATTTTTGTCAAGCCCCTTAAGGAAAACAACACATTTCGTAAGTATATCGCGAGGGAAACCACAAGTAGAACCTATATAAGCTAGTTTACATATTAAAAGCTACACAATAATCCTACTATACATCATGCAATGTATCAAGTATGTTTGGTTGATATGTATCTAAGTAAAGGTTTTATTTTTTTTCCAAAAATAATCTTCGTTATTGTCCTTTTTAAATACTTTATATTCACCCAACAAATAAAGCCTTTCAAAAGTGATCCTGAAACCCAACAATTGTAAATAACAAACAAAACCTACGTTGCGGTTGTAAACTGAGAGTCGATATATCTTCGGCGCGTATAATTCTTAGCAATTTGACGCCTACAACAGCTTAAAATATTTTCTTTGAAATTTTACAATGAAATGTTGTACGATTATTAAGGATAACATAAAGCGTACAGAGCACATATTGTAACTGTTGCATATTATTTCATATTTGTTTATATGGTTTTTAATTTTCTGGAATGGACCAAATGGGTACGTTAAAGGGTTTGTATAAACGCAATGATTTGGGATACAACCAGGATCATAAAAATAAAATAAAATAAATATCCATCACGCCTTATCCCTGAAGGAGTGGCCGAGGCATATTATATGCCCACTTTTCACCGAATGGATTCCTGTCCCACGTAATAGGTGGTGAGCCCATTGCCGTGTTGAAATAGACAGACGCAGGTTGTGGCTACCTGCTGTTGAATTTTTATTTAAGACGCCCATAAGGCCTTCAACCAGGCTTAACGACTGCCATTTTACTGGCAACCGGGACCAACAGCTTAACGTGCCTTTCGAAGCACGGAAACGCTCGCAAATGTAAATGCCACAAAGTGGTCACCCATCCGAGTACCAGCACACTGCACACCAGAACACTGAGACCGCGGAGCCACGAGCGCTTCTTCTTCATGAAAATGATGATGATATTGAAACCATTTAACTCACAGAGACCGAGAGCTTGCGGTTGAAGGCTGATATTAGAATAAGGTGTTGTTAGGCTGACAATGTAATTTAGATTAGTTAGTAAAATATAACACAGTTGATGTAAATAAACTGTAAATTGTATGACAGTTCTCGTATCCGTAATGATCATCGTTATTTCTTTTTGGAGAGGCTTGTCTAAGATACTAGACTATTACAAAGAATGTCTCAGCGCTGTTCAAACATCTGACTTCGTGTTATTGTTACTGTTAGTGCGCGATTAAACTTTGTCTTATCCAGAGCGAGTAATGAGTATGACTGGATTAGGAACACAAACTTCACCATGCGTAGGTTCGGGCAATTCTTGTGTAAAGTTTGTTATCTTCAAGTCTATATCTTTATTAATCATTTGGTTTCATTGTTGGAAAACATTAAAGAATATTCTAATTCAGGAATCGTTTGCTGAGTGAAAATGCATGAGGAAACTGACAAGTAGTGATTTAACTCTGCTCTCAAATATTGTGGTATTTTGAACGACAATATGTTCTATGACTTCTCGAATGCAGCCCAAATGAAATGGGTTTCACGATTGGCCTCTTTCTATAGAATTTGAACCTACCTATAACAAGTCACATGATGTAATTTTTATGAAAGCATAAGCAATTTGTACAGATATTAATGTAGTGGCTTCTTAACAAAGTTTACACTATAAATCTTCACCGAATAAACAAACTATGCGTCGTATTCATATCCCTATCCCTTTTCTGCTAAGTGTTGTTCGTACCATATCATTACCGCATTTATGGCGCGAGGTGTGGTTAGACCGGGAGCTGGAAGCGTTTAACTGTTAATGGTAAACCCGCACAATATTGATAGCTTTTAGTTTTAAACACATGGTTTGGTATATTATATAGATTATGTTTGATTGATTGTTTTATTATGATGATCGATTTATATTCACGAAAAAACAGTAAGGAAAGGGTGTGATAAATATAGTGTTAAGTTTGTTTATTGAATTTGTTTTGAGTAGTTATTTACAGTAAATTCTATTTACGACCGTTCTTTTTATATACATCATGTTAAAATAGCTCTTTATTTGTTTAAAACATACACTTAGTGGGGGGTACTACATTACGTTACTCTATTGTATTTGTACATTGAATTAAATAATTTAATAAATGACAAATAATGTTTCAAACCAAGCTTCTACCAGAATTCTTTATTTCATTTTCGAAATAATGACAGTGTTTGAGAAATAATACATTGTTGCAAAGGCTGAGAAATAGGCAATTGCAGGTCGAGTATAAATTCACTAATACGAGACAGGCAATTGCCATTCCGGTCGAGGCATATATAGTGCTTTTGTCAAAAGAAAGCAGGGAAATAGAACATACATTTTAAACTATACCTTTAATTAACGGCGCTTACAGAATGTCACACACTAGAACTAAAGATAAATTTAATATTTTGAAAGTGACAACCGGTTCGGAACGCGGCCCACCTTAGAAGCGGCAAATAACTTAAGAAGGCCTTTTTTGATGGCCTATTTACAATTCGTAATGATAATAATTAGAGTCAGACTTGGGTGTAGTAAATTGAAATTATTAGCGATTTAAAGCGGTACTTCTAGTCAATGTGTGACTCCTGGTCAAGCAGCAACAATACGTAACACACATTAGCGCCGAATTTACATCGCACTAAATCATAACTAATGTACACTTGCCTTATAACAGGTCTGCCGGTCTGAGTATTGCAATACCACGTGCAAACACTTTATTATAAAATTATATGTAGATATTTTTACAATATCTGCCCTTGGTCACATTTAGCTCAAATTAAACTGAATTTTTCCGCATTATAAATATTGAGTTTATCGCCAAAATTTAACAGTATTTTAGAGATTCAAAATTAAACCGAACCACCACTACCTTTCAGATATTACTCCAAACGTTTCCACTTTTCGTTCTTAAGTACTCCGCCAGGTAACTAGCTATAAAACAGAGCTCATTAAACCATTCAAACGCTACTATTAATGACTGATTATTATGATTGAGTGCACCATCGTTAGGCAAGGTCCTGGCGCCACCCGCCCGTGCCACCCGTGTACATAACAGTAGTTGAACGAAGATTGTCATACAATTGACCGTAATATACCTGCCGTAAGGAGGATTAATATTTGGCTTCAATAGTACATCATTACTAGATTCCATACAGAAAAGTATGCACCTGCTACCTAGTGCAACTATGAGAGATCAAATGAAAGATTTGATAGTTAATTTCCGCTGAGTTAAAATTAACCTATAAATAAATAAATAAAAATCCATCACGCCTTATCCCCGAAGGGGTGGCAGAGGCATATTATATGCCCACTTTCCACCGTATGGATTCCTGTCCCACGTAATAGGTGGTGAGCCCATTGCCGTGTTGAAATAGACAGACGCAGGTTGTGGCTACCTGCTGTTGAAATTTTCAAGCCGCCCATAAGGCCTTCAACCAGGCTTAACGACTGCCATTTTACTGGCAACCGGGACCAACGGCTTAACGTGCCTTCCGAAGCACGGAAACGCTCGCAAATGTAAATGCCACAAAGTGGTCACCCATCCGAGGACCAGCCATAGTGAAAGTTGCGTAACTCAGTGATCGTTTACAGAACACTGAGACCGCGAGGCCACGAGCGCTTCATCTCAAATTCACCTTATGTTTGATAATGTGTGTACTTGTATAATACGTACCCAGAGCGGTGCAGAGGGCTGCAGCTGCGACGCGAACGCCATTCGGAAAGCATCTCCCACCAGTGAGTTCAGTTCCTCCGCCTGTAGACAACATGTTACAAGTAAATATATGATAATATATTTAAAAAAAAGAACAATCTTCATTTACCTTGATCACCTCAAAACTTGAAAACGGTACCACCGATTTTTTTTTTTTTGTATTTGTTATCTTCTAGAGAAGGTTCTAATACTGTAAGGTTAGATTATATTCAGATAATGTTGAATATATTTTTTGTTACGTGATTTTGTATGGTTACATAATTGCATTCATTTAACCATTGCAAAAGTCATAAAAGTAAATAAAAGATTTTCTGTAAAAATCAATCAATCGTAATAGGTTTTTTAACCCTGTTTACTTATATCGTTTGCCTTAATAAAAGTCCTATTAAGGATAGTAAAAGATTTATAGATAAAACACAAGTACAGTAAAAATAAAGTAGTTCGAGTATTTTTATTAAAATATTTATAAATTAAATCCGAAAAGAAAGCAGAACAGATGCGGATAAACATCAACGTAATTAAGATAACATAGTAAAGTACCTTGTGATTTAGATTACGATAAGAGATTTTAATAAAAATTATACAGAGCCAGTGAGATTTAAAGCTAATCCTGATTTTTATGCCTATGTAGATATATCGCATGTAGATAATAGAAAGATCATATTTTTAATAAACAAAACTAACTGGATATATGTTTTAAAAATTCAAGAAATCAATAAAAAAAATAACTTTATGATCAGAATTATTATTTGTAAAATATTATGGAATACAATATGTGCCTCTTACTGTGTAAAAGTAAAAGTGCATTGCAAAACAAGTCATAACGTTTTACCTAAGGCTTCAGAAGCAAGTTTTAATGGAGTCTGCGCTACTGCAGCCGCCACAGTTCGACGCCTCTTGCTTTGGGTCACAATCGAGGAACGGTGCAGAAATACAATACACAACGATAGCAAGTATTTAAACTGATTATAATTTTACACACAAATCGTTTATTGAGAGGACTTTGTTCTAAAAATTGCACCGTGTAGGTAATCAATATTAATTATACCTCAGAAAAGTGTACAACCGAAATATGGTCAACCAATCGTTTTAAGAATGCTTCCAAACAAATAAGATTTTGAGTAATTTCAACTGTCTTTTTATACCTCATGTACCTTACATGAGGTATAAAAAGACAGTTGTCGTCAAAACTTCTTACTTTTTTTAAAAATCTTTGAAAAACGGATAAATATAAATAAATTCATCGATTATAGTGAACAAAATAAGAATGGTGATAGGCTCCATTCCTTCATAGCTATTATAGTATAAATAAACTGCATCGGTCCGTAATTTCCTTCTCATATACATTTAAGCTCTTCTCAATTTAACTATTTATACCACTCAACAGTGTGAAGTAGTCTATGTCTGTAATCTCTTTTAGACAGCTACTGCAACTTCTGGAAATATTTAATAGTAAAGCATCAATCACAAATCTAAAAATTTGTAGAGTTATTATTGTACTATTTTCTACAAAATTTTATTTAAGTGGAAAGGACAACTTGGTTCTGACGGAACGACCTTTGTATCTATATGGTCTTAGTATCAATTCAATTCAGTTTATTCATTAACAAAATTAACATTGATATAGTTGTCGTCACAAGTCTCGTGTTAACCAAGTTGTCTCTTTTCACTTTATACAATTTGTATAATAAATAAATAAATAAATATTGTGGGACACTTTTCACACAGCGCCATCTAGCCCAAAGTAAGCTAATATTAGCTTGTGTTATAGGATCTAGATAACTGATAAACATACTTAAATAGCTTACCAGTGCCAAAAAAGTCACATAGTTCGATTTTTATTTAAAATATGATAATATAGTACTAATTAGGTCTTGTGAGACAGTAGAGTACAACCAAGTAATGTCATCCTTCTTTAGTTTAAATACTTTGATTTTATGTTCATTATAGTTTGCTGAGGGATAAGATAGATGACTCCCATTCTGGGTCGTAAATAGTGCAAAGGTTGACCATCGCTATTCAGTAGAGCAATGCAGCCAGTTTAATGAGCACATTTGCAACGGATGCGATGAATTAGTTATAATAATAATAATGAAATTGACTTCTTCTTGAATTAAATTATTAATAAATTTAAATAATATTATTTCGTTTTAATTTATTTCATTTGTAATAAATCAACGATGTTACTTAACTAAATTACTGATTTCTATGACATGTCGTGAGCTGTACACAATGGCCTCTAGACCACAATGCAATGGCAGCGGCGCAATATTGAGCCATCGAGTGGAGTTACTATACACCCCATTCCTCCCGACGACGACGACGGCCTAGATCTCGGGCTACTGCAATTCAGCCGCCTTGATTCACTCAACTTGGTCCCAGGTTTACTTGGATGTGAATAGTTGCGTTTAGCGATGAACGTGTTATTAGAAAGAGCTTAAGTATTATTATGCCGCAGTTAAATAGACTGCTCAATTTTTACTCTATTATCACTAGGATCTGCCTACTGCCTTTTTCATTATATTTTCCGTTTTCATCTGAATTAAATAAAAATATGAATATATTACTATTTATGTTTTAATTTATTTATATAAATATAATTCTTTTTATAGAAAAGCAACGACTAGTAATGTTTACAAACACCTTAAACAATATAAAAAGCCTAATAAGCATCATGAAATTCTTCCTGAATGCAGTGCTCATGTGAAAATGGCCCCAGGACACTGACAACATTGCTATGTTGAATGGCAATGCTTAAAATTTATACTGCTAGAAATTAGGTTTCTGGAAATGTCGATCTACCGCTTTACAATCTCTGTAATGGAATGGAAACTATGGACCTATGAACACGATTTCAATTTTTTTGTCTTTGCAAATGCGGCCGTGGCACCGGCACCGGCTAGCAGTATCTGGGGAATATGCAAAAGCGAAAAAGTATCTAACACTAAACACCTTGCCGTGTTTTTTTATACTTGTGTAGTAACAAATACTGCAACAAAAGTATTTTCATCGACATTGAACCATAGGTAGCGAAGGAAACAGCGAATACTTAAATATACTAGCAACTAAATAAAAAACATGCTTCTTTATAAAATTAAATTTTCAGATAGTTTTCGCTTGTCTTAGGGCCGTATTTTACTTATAACGTACACTTGAGAGTAGTATTTATAAGGCAAAACTAGCCTCAAGCTATTCTTGAGTATTGAGTAACGTTCTAAAATACGGCCCTTAGGCTCATGTAACAGGCAAAGTAAGGAGGAAGTCCACTTTGCCGTTTTAGTTTTGTTTTTAGAAGTAGATAGGAAATTAAATTTACTTGCATGACGTAATAATTTTTTGCTTGCGTGAAGATGGTTATTACGATTGCGTGTGACAAGCCACCATATTTGTTCCACAATTGATAACAGATAATTGTTCAAGTTTGGGCTCCTAAATAGTCGTTGTTGGAACTTAAATACAGAATAGAATCATTTCTATTTGATTGTCCTCGTTATACCTATATTATATTCGTGAGTCATCGAAATTAGATTACAACGGTCAAAAACATCAATAAATGAATCTGTAGATGCCGTAATCTAATTCTGATGATTTTTAAATATACTTGAATTTCGCTGCCATGTTTATTGATCCCTTATGATTCTACTCGTTCTTTCATTTATACTATTTATCGTGTCATCCGAATAATTTTCATTTACTCTACAATATCTAATGAAGTTACCAGAAGAGGTACTTAGCGTAAGTTCCAGCGGCACGGTGCGTAGCACATTTAATCCGGTGACGAACATTAACTCCGAACGTGCTCGCGAACAGCTTTCGTTTAATCAGGTGGATTTGCCACAAGTATCTTGTATACCTCAGTTATCGATGTTAATTAACACGTAGCTGCTGGGGAGAGAAGGCTTTGCTCGTATTTTAATTGTTTTCTCGGATCTTGTTCATTGTTGATTTCATTCTGCGGCTATAGTTTAATTTTGGATATATATATCCTACTATAAGGTCCGTATTTCAGAACGTTTATCAACACTCAAGAAACACTTGAGAGTAGATTTTATAAGGCAAAATCTAGTCTCAAGCGTCGATTAAGTATTGAGAAACGTTCTGGAATACCGGCCTAAGTCATCTTCTTGTAATAGTGTACATTACATCTACGAGTATGTGTCATGAGTAGTGCTGATTGTTTTGTTTTTTAATGTAATATTTTAAAAACCTATAGTTTAAGTTAGGATAAGGTTGTTGTAACGACGGGTTACAACAACCTTATCCTAACTTTGAAAAGTTGAAAACCAGCGCTAGGTGTCCTACACCTAGCATATGCTGAACTGGAAACCTATTTGGTACAATCTCGATTATTTATTAAGTACATTTTTTTTTTATGTAACACTTGTACCAAATAAAATTTTATTTCTTTCTTCTTCTTTTCTTTCATTAGACAATTTTGCCGCTATTTGTGGAAACTAAATCGTGTTAACCAACTCTTTTGACTGCAAACATAAAACAATGTAACTACATTGGAACATTTTTGTATTTTGAATTCAAGAATGTGGTTAATTTATGCAATATTGTAGTTGGCATGAAATATAATAGATTGTAATCCCTGTGTACATAACATGTATAGATTGGTATGCATATAGATTACCTGACATCATATACAAATGTACATGAAGTAGTTCAAATAGAGTTGCGTGGTGAAGTACAGATTAACCTAGATAACGAGCAATGTAGTAATTTGCATACGTCACATTCTTTCACCCAAGATGGTTGACACGAGAGAAATCTTATATTATTCATGAGTACCGTTAATGAGGTATTAATCTATGGACCTTAAGTGATCAATTATGTTTCTTAAGGTCGATAATCTATTACGAGTATATCGGTCAGTTCTAACGCAAATCAAATTGATCAGTTGTCTAGAACATATAGCATAAGCTTGTAAAAGGCACTGTCTAAAATTGTCCCAAATCGTTATTTATATATATATATATATACTCCGCACGCGTGGTGAAAGATTTTTCGTTCTTGCTTCCCACAGGAGCTTTTTCCCGGGATAAAAAATAGCATATGTTTTATTCTGATTTGTAATCTATATTATTGGAAAGTTTCATCAAAATCCATGCAGTAGACTTTGCGTGAAAGAGTAATAAACATCCATTCTTACAATCTTTTGCATTTATAATATAAGCAGAATTTGATAACTTCGTAGACCGTGGATCACGCAATTAATAAGTATGAATTTTTGACATATATTTGGAAACAAAGATGATTTAATATTACCATATTAGATAAATCTCTATTTACTTATCTGTTCTGGTGTTTTGGAACATTTCGTTGGTCTAAAGCCCTCTCGCCCCGTCGATATCAGCTCTAATTAGCTAATATGAAACAGTAACCTTGTACTAGATGTAAGTATCCACAATATTATTGGTAGTATCGTAGTGATTGCTGCAATATCAACAATGGATCCCGGAAATCCCCGAGCTACTGAATTTTTCGTCTGTATTTTCTATAGTATAAAGTCTAATATTACTTTTGGAGAAAGCCAGAACAAGAGTAGTGCAAATTGTACGCATGTAATTACATAAATAAACCGAACCTAACTCTGACAGAATAATTTCATAGAGAGCAGAGTGATCGGGAAGCGTCTTACCGTTATATCCAATCCAAGTATGCCTGGGCGTTCTTGGGTGTATAATCTCAAGAGTTGTGATTAATAAATATGTTTTGATGCTACATATTTCGAACTTAAAACGAAGAAAGTCAATCGATTTAATATGAGCGCTCCGTCGACTCATAAGACCAGTATCTAATGAAAATATGGAACATTAAATTTGTTAAAGGCATTAAAGAGCCAGGAGCAAAACAAACTTGTTACCTTTAATGATTTAATACGAGTAATGTGAGTCCATGTTGATGATTGCACTAATATTTTATTTAATACTGTGACTATGTACTTAAAATAATGTGTCTATTATTTTAACTTAGACCGACTAATAATCACTTGTGTTTAAAATTACCCTCAAATTTGCACATGGGCAAGAAACCCTAACTAAACTGTATGTTACATCTAAATTTGTTACGTTTTGCTATAAGTTTTTCAAATAGCAATATTATAGTAATATTATAAAATAAATACACTGCTAAAGATCACAAACAGAAGGTTCTAATAAATTCTTGTTGATACTACCGACGCCCATACACGGTGAATACGAAATTTATTTGAATGGTAATTGTTTCGGACATTTGGTTATTATTAGTATTAACAAGAATTTATTAGTAACTTCTGTTTGTGATCTTTAGCAGTGTATTTATTTTGTACCGATCAGTGCTAGTCAGGTACTGTCTACACCTCGTCGACTCAACCATGTTCCATACATAATAAAAGTATATTATATAGTATCGCCTATAACATTTTATGACCAGCAATACTCTTAAACTCACTGTAATTATACTAGAGTGGCAATAAAGTACGGGAGCTATAAATAAGCGATGAATTTTATTAAGACAATTGGATATTTGGGGGAACTAGCTTGATCGGAAGGAAGGAAAGAGTATTTAGTCAGAGTCCGTAAGTTAGTTGTTTCAAGAGAATTTTCATTCTTAGCTATTATCAAGTCTGCCTTCCAACAGTAAAGTTGGAGAACTAAACCAGAGGACATAGACTGTCAAATAAATAATATTATCCTATTTAAAGTGTGGGCAAATATATTGTATCATAGTTATACTGCTATTTCCTTGTAGAGGAGAGGATCTGTAGATAAATAGGAACTAAACTGTCATAACCCAGACACTTTCATGTCGCTCAGACGCTCAAATAGCGGCAGTTCAAACATAACAAGCCTTTACGCTGGATGTTAGTGGGCTTTGAGAGAATGCAGAGGCTATATTGCATTCTCTACAGCGCGTTTCCTGTGGATTCTTTGAAATTTTGATATGCCTATAGGTATTGCTTATCACAATACCGAAATAGAACTCTAAACCCATCCAACTACAGATAGGAGTAAAATAAGGATTATTTTGCGAGATTGTTTTTAATAAAAATTCAAGGTTCTGCGCTGAAAAGGATTAATACAAACAGCGAGCACAGTCATAACTGAACTTGGAGGAACTCAATACGATTACTGCATGCATTGATCGCGGCTATGAACGAATTAGACAAAAATCAAATGAAACTTCGTCACCTCACTCTCGGACAAACCCCGATAAAAGCTCGTTAAAATAATTAAATAAAAGATAAAAAAATTCTGTTATGATCATGTTTACTGGAATTCCGTATCTTATCTTAGATGCTAGAGAACTGCAAGACTATGGTGACAGGTTGGTTGAGTTTGGTATGATTTCACTTCAGGCCTGTCGTAAAAGATTTGATCTCCTATACCTTCAAAAATTATTAATTCCACCATTGATGCACCAAGCTTGTTGTTTGTCGCTGCCGGCCGTGGTGCAAGCCATGGCCGGCAGCTGACAATGCTGGGCCGTCGTCGCCTCCTTCGCCAGCGAGGTGATGGCGGCAAACAGAGAGGAGCTGCGGGTTCGGGAGCGAGCAGGACGCACGCTCCCGTCCCACCGGCAATCGCGAAGGCGGCGCCGGGTGGAGCCCCTGCTCGCCGCCGACTAGTTTATGGCCGTGGGCGGGAGGTCGGGGGAACCCGCTCACAATGGCTTTCTGGCGGCTGGCACCCCTCGTGTTCCGGGGGCCTTCAAGTGCCCGCTTGATCGCTCTCAACCCCTCTCTGTTCTCTGAGGGACGTTTGAGGACAGCTCGAAGCGGGCACAAACTAATCTCCTCCGGGAGATCGTGGGGGGCAGCACATCTGACCCCTTGAGGAGAGCCTCATCTTCCCTTAGCGGGGTCGCAGTGAATAGCCCTCAGGCCTAACCTGCGGGAAGAAGGTTATCTATCGGTTGGGAAGAAGACGGAACACCGCGGGGTTTAGTGGGTAGGACGGCCCCCAAAGGGCCGGGAGTCCCACACACCGTTCCTGCTGCCCCTGCAGTAGGAATGACGACGCGTAAAAGCATTCCCCGCGACAAAAAATAAAAACAAAGTTCTACCTTCTATATTAACATTACGCACAGGTCCTAAAGTATTTTTGAATCAGGTTTACAAAAATAACACCCCGTACTATAGCCCCTTTGTAAGGATGTAATATATATATAAATATAATTATTGGATGTAATATTTTATATTGGCGTGCTCCGTAGGTTTGGACACGTCCAACGAATGAGGGAGGAACGATTGACGAAGAATATATATTGTTCAAACGTAGAGGGTAGAAGGAGTCAGGGTAGGCCGAGACTTACATATAAAGACCACGTGAGCAGATTGCTCAAAAATGGAAAGGTCAAAAGTACTCGGATACACAGACGTGCGTGTATGAAGCGATTGATGAATCTCGAAGAAGCAAAAGAAGTATGCATGGATCGCGAAGCCTGGCGATGTGTCCTCTCTGACTACCCCGTCAGGGATACAGCGTGAAGATAGTTAGTTAGTTAGTTAGTTTAGTTAGTTAGTTCTAAAGTAACTAACTATCTTCACGCTGTATCCTATGTTAGTTAGTCTAGTCCTACCTTAGTCCTTATTTAAGAGGGGCGTCAAGCTACGTCGGAAGCTGCCCTGACACTGAAAAAGGACGTCGGTTAGGTTCGAAACTAGTCGGGCTATCCCGAAATTCACACGTCAGTAAAAGCGTTTTCATTTTAGTAAATGTATAGTTTTTTTTAGTTTACTCTTATATTACGTTCATCGATGCGTAACTAATGCGTAACCTTTACGTAATAAATAAAATATCTAAAGTGAGCATACGATTGAAATGGCAGGAACATATATGGGCGGAAACGTGCATTGCCATTTCTACAAAATTTATAATACTTTAAAGTATACATTAAAACTAACAGACTAAGCCTAGTTGTCTTAAGACTTTTATAGTTTAAATGAAAAATGTTAAAATATACTTTAAATACTCTATTCAATTTTATTAAATATAATCACAATTAAAAGATCTTAACGGCGGCCAGCAGAGCTCGTACAACATAACATCAAATCTGTGTTGCTGTCTGTATCCGCAGCTCTATGGCGCCTGCGTGCTTTTCCTATCTATTTATCTTAATTACTTAATTAGGTATGCGGCCCGCGTGCTCACATCCATCAAAACGGGAACATTTACCGAACTCCGAGTATTTAGCCACTTATAGTATAAATTAATTGATTTGACTAAATTACATGAAGTTTAGCTAATTAAACAGTGGAGGTTTATGCAAATTATAGGACATGTGAAGCATAAGGAATTGGAAAATGCTATAAATTGATGAAGATATATAAGTCACTTACTGAGTTGATACTGTTATCTATAAAATAACATATAAAATTAAAAGCTTTTGCACGCCTAGTGTGTGCAGAAGTCATGAAAGCATTGTCCGACAATAAGAAGGTATGGTTGAACTGGCTGAAAGGTCAATCAAAGAATGCAGAGGGCAACGGATGAGGATGTAAAAATGGCAAAGAATGAATATAAAAGGTATAAACGAGTTGCAAAAGAAGTTATAAAAAGAGAGAAAGAGAATGATAGGGATAAATTTAATAGTAGGTTATCTGATAATTTCCAGCAGAATATAAAATTCTTTTGGAAATCTATAAATTCTGTGAGGGGTCAACAATCATCATCGAAACTCAGTAATATCAGAAACTAGGATGGCAGTTTCTAAAAGGAGAAGAATGTGTGCTAAAAATATGGAAGGATTATTTTGAAAGCTTATATGAAAAAGAGGATATGGAAGCACAAACGAGTTCTTGGGTAAGGAATGAACTTAGTAACGAAAGCATCATAAGTATGGAAGAAATTGTGGAAGTATTTTGAAAGATTTCTGTCGAGATGCTGAAAGTGGGACACGGCGTGGTAGCTTGCCAGCTGTACCGCCTTTTTAATTTTTGCTGGAGGAGTGGCAGCGTGCCAGGAGATTGGTGCAAGGCTGTCATCGTGCCGCTTTACGAAGGAAAGGGTCACAGCAAGAGTGCAAAAACTACCGCGGCATAAGCTTGCTCAGCATCGTCGGCAAATTGTATGCAAGTTTTGATAAAAAGAGTGATGAATGAAACTGAAGGGAAAATGTGGGATGTACAAGCAGGATTTATAAAAGGAAGGGGATGCACGGATCAGGTCTTTTCCTTAAGACGCATAGCCGAAAAATTTTTGGCGAAATGTCAAAAGGTCTATTGCATATTTGTAGACATGTAAAAGGCCTATGACCATGGGGCATGAACTATGGACAACACTGGCCAAGTATGGAGTAAGCAGTCACTTGATTCGAGCACTGAAATCTCTCTATGAGGGCTCCAGTGCTTGTGGCAGGATCAACGGAGCTTGCACAGACTTTTTCACATTGAAAAAGGTGTGAGACGGGGTTGTGTAGCGTCACCGGCGCTGTTTAACCCATACATGGACAGTTATTTGAAAGAACTGCAAGAGAGTGCGTATGGTTAAAAAATGAATGAACTGACTGTCAAATGCCTCCTATACGCTGATGATCAGGTAATACTGGCATCATCGGCGGAGGAGTTGCAGTCGGTTGTTAACATTATACATGATGCGCTAAAAAGCAAAGGAATGAAAGTGAATGTAAATAAGACAAAAGTAATGGTTTCTGAAAGAGAGGAAAGTATGACGGATTGCTCGATTTTTGTGGAAGGAGAACGAGTGGAACAAGTGAAAGAATTTGTATATTTAGGTTCAAAATTTGTGAGAAATGGAAAGTGTGATTGTGACATTGAACGAAGAGTTTTGGCTGGAAATCAAGTGAATGGAGCCATGTACGCCTTTATGAGCAGTCAGAACGTGTCTGAGAAGGCAAGACTGGCTGTGCATAGAGGAGTACTTGTTCTTACACTCATTTATGGCAGTGAAAGTTGGGTGTGACAGAAGAAGCATAGAAGTAAAATTAATGCAGTGGAAATGAGAAGTCTGCGGAGTATAGCTGAAGTGAAATTGATAGACAAAGAAAGGAACAGCGTGATAAGGGAACATTGCGGTATGGTAGAAGAAATAGTGACTAAGATAGAAAAAGGTATGCTTAGATGGTTCGGACACGTGGAGAGGATGGATGAAAGTAGACTAACGAAACAGATTTATCAGAAGAGAGTGAATGGGCAAACTGGTAAGGGGCGACCTCGACGTACATTGTCAATCAAATAGAAGACATTTTGGAAAAAGGTCAGGTCAAGAGTACCCTTAACCGGCGTGGGTGTATGAAAACACTTGTAAAAGTGGATGAAGCGAAGGAAAGCCATAGTCTCTGCCTACCCCGATGGGAGACAGGCGTGACGATATGTATGTAGGAGAAAAAGTAGGAAAGCGGACATCGGGCATCGCGAGACGTAACTGGGACAGACGTTTGGATGATACCTAATAGTGTGATAATACTAGTATTTACATATAATTGTAATAAACTAGGGTAAAATCTCTAAAATTATACTGTACGAACTGGTAAGTCCTGTAAGTTTAAGAATTTAGTTAAGTGTATTTTTTCGCATTGTACCCTAACATTTGGACAAAGAAAAGCTTGGCTTATGTAACCCTTACGTCAGCAAACCTTTCCAGTTATGTGAATAGTAAATATCGGGCAATCTTAGGACTGAATTCAATGTGGGTCGTGATGTTGGGAAACGTCAACTAATGCTTCCTAATAATAATAATAATGTATTATAGATATGTGCCTGAACATGTTACTAACCCAGATTTTGAAAGTGTACTGGGATCGATCTATGGTCACTGACAGGATTATTGTTGCCAATAACTCTGATAAAGTGATAATAGATCGTTTAGAGCGCCTTCCAATTATAATTTATATCACTATTCCATTCCACATGACGACAATCTCGTGAAGGCAGAAGTAGACAAACAAGCCAAGTATTTGGATTTGGCCACGAGATTGTGGACATGTGGAGTATTGACTCAGCTATTATTGTTCCCATAGTAATCTCTGTGCACGGACTAATAGCGAAAAGCCTCAACCAACACCTTAAGAAGCACGCGTTAGTCACCTGGGTCAAGGCGGTTCTTCTTAATACTGCATGTATAGTGAGGAGGTTCCTGTCTCAGAAGCCCTAACTACCGGTGGCTTGGTCCTTGTACAATGGGATTACAATGGGATACAATGTTTTATATATTTAAATTACATTTTTATAAATGTATACTAGCTGACCCGCGCAACTTCCTTAGCGCCACCGAAAATGTGATAAATGAAGAATAGCTCGATCGATTTTGTGCAAACTGCACATAAACCTACTAAATAGTCCGAAAAAGCCTAAACATTTGGTTTGGATGGTGAGCCCGGTCTTGATTTATAAAATTACAGCGAAAAGAGGCATTGATTTTTATATATGT
This sequence comes from Thumatha senex, assembly GCA_948477245.1. Lineage (NCBI taxonomy): Eukaryota > Metazoa > Arthropoda > Insecta > Lepidoptera > Erebidae > Thumatha > Thumatha senex. The sequence goes on along the minus strand of OX419733.1, from coordinate 517,433 downwards.
TGATTTAAAAATGTAACATATGTTATGTATTGAAACAAAGAGAAATAATAATAATAATGTGCGTGTATGAAGCGATTGATGAATCTCGAAGAAGCGAAAGAAGTATGCATGGATCGCGAAGCCTGGCGATCTGTCCTCTCTGACTACCCCGTCAGGGATACAGCGTGAAGATAGTCAGTTTTTTTTTTAAGAAATAATAATAATATTGTCGGACATTTTTCACATACAAAGCCCAAAGTAAGCTAATTTAAGCCTGTGTTATTGTATCTAGACGACTGATAAAGATTTATATTTCTAATTTAAAACATATTATACATAGTAAACATCCAAATTCCGAAACAAACATTTGTGGATCACAGAAATATTTTTTCTAACGGGGAATCGAACTCGGGACCTCAGAATCAGCAGTCGCATATACTATCACTGTGCCACCGACGCAGTCTCATATATATGTTACTATGTGAAACAGTAATTCCATACTACGAGTATACGCCTACATTTCACCATTTAAGTTTTGTACCATGTATCAGGTGGCGACTCTATTGCCGTGTTAAAGTAGATAGGCGCTAATTGAAGCTGACCTGCTCTTGAAATTTACAAGCCGCCTACTTCTTAACGACTGCCATGTTAATACCGACCGGGATCAACTAGCGTACACTATAGCAGGTTCTGCAATGAGTGACCGTATTGTGACTTTTACGAGTTTATCCGTGCTTCGAAAGGCACGTTACGCCGTTGGTCCCGGTTGCCAGTAACATGGCAGTCGTTAAACCAAATTAAGATCTTATGAGCGTCTTGAAAAATTTCAACAGCAGGTAGCCACAACCAGCGTCTGTCTATTTCAACACGGCAATGGGCTCACCACCTATTACGTGGGACAGGAATACACACGGTGAAAAGTGGGCACATAATATACCTCTGCTACCCCTTCGGGCATAAGGCGTGATTGATAAATATATGATTTTGATTGATATCGCTCAAAGCTTAAACGTATTGTATCAAAATAATACATTTTACTTCATAAAAAGAAACATGTACATTGCCGCTCAACCAAACACATTGAGGATAGAAAGAATTTGTCCCAGCGCTGTACGACTTACCCACTCGTCGTGGGCTCGTCTGAGCGGAGCGTAACAGGATTGCGATCATTTCATTTACATTTTATTTGAGCCGCAAAACACAAGAGTAATTCAATCGATGGCGAGTGAAATGCGTGCGAATTGATAGAAACCGACGAAGTGCCCTCATACCGCCGCCGCGCCGTTCGGTTACAGTCACTAGTTTATAAATGAAGGGCCGCATCTTGTTCAGAAATGGTTGAAAGTAAGCTTAAATTTTATGAAATAAGCATTCCTTTTAATTAAAATTACTGGGGTGTAATTAGGTGTATCGAACATTTTGTTAGATATTATAAAGAAGACAAAGTGTATGATAAAAAGCAGTAGTGAATATCTTTTAAAAGGAGAGTGACACCCCTATATAATTCTGCACACCGCAATAATGCATTGTAACCGTGAGTTCCGATGAAGTGATATTCACAAATAATAAATTTTATGTCAAAATACCTTTCAAGTAGGTACATTATAAAATATTGTCCAGTACCAATTTATTGTTTTGTTATTGAGCCATGGAAAGTCAAGCTCAGTCTCACTGATTTTTAAATTGTGCCTTATTCTCAAAAGGGGTGGCAGAAGCATATTATACGCCCACTTTTCACCGTGTGTATTCCTATCCCACGTAAAAGGTGGTGAGCTCATTGCTGTGTTGAAATAGACAGACGCAGGATGTGGCTACCTGCTCTAGAAATATTTCAGGTTGCCCATAAGGTCTTCAACTTGGCCTAACGACTGCCATGTTACTGGCAATCGGGACCAACGGCTTAACGTGCCTTCCGAAGCACGTATTCAGTATTAAAAATCAGTGAGACGGGTACGTCAATGACGACATAAATCTCCTTTAATTTTGAAACGCTTTCCTAGTGACAGCTCGCTATCTGCCATAAAATATAACGCAAAAGCTCTACAGTATAACGTAGGAAACTTTAAACCTTCTTTGTATTCGCAATTTTAACACACACTCGTAAATGTCCTGTACTCTTTCAGCTATACTTGAAATTATAAAGCTAAAGAATTTGTTTGTTTATTTGAACGAGCTAAGCTCAGGATTTACCGTCTCAAATTAAAAAAAATATTTTGTATTTTATAGCCCTATTTCCTATATATCGTCACGCTACTATTGATAAGAACGGAGTAGTAGGTGCGGACGCATGACTTTTACATACCGTGGTGCACATTCCGCCGACTCCCAGCACGCTATGGGTTAGGTCATATCAAATTGTATAGTTCTTTATGTATTAATATTATGTGTAACTAATACTAGACAAAATTATATCAGTGTATCATGAAGTCCATGTGAATTTTATCCACCCTTATATGATGGTTATCTATAATCTTCATACAGGTATATTTTTAAAATACTAAACGACAGGATTTAACGGGTGCCACGGGGTATGAAGTTTGCTACGTGCGAAGCCGCGGAGCTCAGCTAATCCTACTAATATTATAAATGCGGAGGTTTGTAAGTTGCTAGTATTTCACGCAAAATCTACTGAATGGGTTTCGATGAAACTTTCCAATAATATAGCTTACACATCAGAATTACACATAGGCTACTTTTTATCCCGGGAACAAGTTCCCGTGGAAAACAAGAACGGGAAAATTATCCACGCGTGCGGAGCCGTGTGCTTCAACAAGTTTATTTATAAAAGGAAAACGTAACAAATAATCGCAATAAAAGCGAGCCTTGCTCTTAACTTGATGAATGTTGTATTAAGTTTGATCTCGGCCTGGTCTCCCTCTGTTTGGTCAATTTGTGTGAAAGCGAAACGTCTTATGACATTAGGGCAAGGATATCTGTACACGTTACGTGCTCTGTGTAATAAGCTATGCGTACATCTTGACTTTAGGCTAAGAAAGCAATAATTGATTATACTGTGGTTATGGGCTTCAACGACTCTATACATCAGATAAATATAAATAAATATCGTTGCGACAACTCACACAACGCCATCTGATTTCAAACTAAGCAGAGCTTGTACTATGGTGACCAGACAACTGATAAACATAGTTGTATATTTTTTGATAAATAACACCCAGACACAGAATAAACCATCGTGCTCATCACACAAAGTTTTATTCTGGGTGGGAAGATGATAAGCGGCTAGGCCGCCTTGGTGACATGGAAGAATGGCATGTGCCTGGTGTGGGACGCCTCTTGCATCAATACCGTTGCCACTAGTCACCGTCCACTCACCTTCTGGAGCGATGGAAGAAGCAGGTGATAATCACGTCCTAATGTAGTGTACAGGCTCGTGGTGGACATACCAAGTATAAAGACGAAATAAATGTTTGATTTCTCAAGTAAAACTGTTTGTGTATTACTGTCGTGAAAAGGTAAAAGTGTTTTAATACTATTTTATTAAAATTGTATAGTGTCCAAAAAGTTTATTATTTAGCCATCTACAATATACTACATTTTCAAGAAATAGTATTTAAAAACTCTTTAACATAATTAGTCCGAGACTACCAGGACTTTAATTGGTCGTGCTAATTAGTGTCTAGCACATAAGACCTTTTAGCCTTTTTGTTACCACCTCACTAAAAAGGCAACGGGTTCAAATTTTCTTCAAAATTTAACATCTAAAATAGACACACTTATTCGGCCCTTTAGACCCACCCCAGTTCTGTGTTTCGGAAGGCACGTTAAGCCGTTGGTCCCGGTTGCCAATAAAATGGCAGTCGTTAAGCCAAGTTGAAGGTCTTATGGGCGGCTTAAAAATTTCAACAGCAGGTCGCCGCAGCCTGCGCCTGTCTATTTCAACACGGCAATGGGCTCACCACCTGTTACGTGGGACAAAAATGCATACGGTGAAACGCGGGCGTTTAATATGCCTCTGCCTACTGTAATGTATCATTTTTTACTTACTTTTTTAATTATATCTTTCATTATTCATTCTCTCAAATTATTTGCATGGCTATTATTTGTAGCATTCCTAGGCCTTTATATTTCGAAAGTTTTTAATGTTTGTTTACCTTTTGTAATTTTTAATGTCAGTTAATGACAAGCCTAGATTTTATTTTTAATTTATTGCTAGAGCTGCCAGTAGGTTAGGTTGTATAGATATTAGACCTTATTATAAATTTATATTCATAAAAATGTCTAGAATATTATTGTTTAAATTTTGAAATGCTCTGTAAAACAAGGAAGCCGGGGCCGTCAAATCAGTCTACTTTTGGTGCTCACCTTGAGAGGTGCTGGGAAAAATGCCAAAAGTGTTTGGAGAAAGTAAGCCTTGTGAAGTATTTACAATGAACTTAATGTTAAATGAAAAGTAAAAAATATTTTTAGAGACTAAATATTTCAAGGAGAAAAAAAAAACCATTAAAACATTCAAGTTTAAAAAAAAATAAGATAAAACAATTTATATAAAAACACAGCAGATATAAAACTAAACGTTCCATTTTCCTCTTAAGCCGCTCCAAATAAAAATCTCTTGAGCAAGTTGTTTTGGAATTTAGAGAACCTCGGAGAAGCTGGTCGCGAACTCAGGCAGGTAGAGAGCTGAAACTGACGAGCGGTCGGCGTCCCCAGCACCTCTCAAGGTGAGCACCAAAAGTAGACTGATTTGACGGCCCCGGCTTCCTTGTTTTACAGAGCATTTCAAAATTTAAACAATAATATTCTAGACATTTTTATGAATATAAATTTATAATAAGGTCTAATATCTATACAACCTAACCTACTGGCAGCTCTAGCAATAAATTAAAAATAAAATCTAGGCTTGTCATTAACTGACATTAAAAATTACAAAAGGTAAACAAACATTAAAAACTTTCGAAATATAAAGGCCTAGGAATGCTACAAATAATAGCCATGCAAATAATTTGAGAGAATGAATAATGAAAGATATAATTAAAAAAGTAAGTAAAAAATGATACATTACACTACCCCTTCGGGGATAAAGGCGTGACAATATGTATGTATGTATGTTAACATAATAATATTTCATTAAGCCATCGAGTGGTCAGCAAAGTTTAAATAAACTCAATAACTCACAAAAAAGAACCGACGCCCTTAAAGAATTCATCAAATCATGTGAGTTAAAAGACATTATTTAAAAAACGGACACCCTTTTTTACATTTTGTAAGTGATTATTGTTGCATTTTATACATGTTATATTAAAATTTTGTTACTGGAAAAATATATAAGGTTATTTTTATACACATGATCAAATAAGTTGACTAAACATCAATAAAAATAATAGGTAAATATTTTCATATAAATGGTTGGACTAAACAACTGCAATAGTAGCATACGAATAACATAACATTCTCAACATGAAAATTTAATCCCGTGCCGGTAATGGGTGTTCGGCGTGGCGCGGCTTGATGTGCTGTGCTATGTGGATGGCTCGTAAACCGGTGTTATCTGGGGAAGTGCTCCCGCAGGACGCGTCTGTTTCCTGTCCAACATATCATTTCTTGCTGATACAGTAATAGAACGGCCTATGTTAGTGCAATTGTATAAGATGTGCTTAAGACGAAACCTGTATATTATAAATATGTTTGGGACTTACGAGAGTATGGATTAAGTAGTAGGTAAATAAGGAGGAATTTCTTACCTATTTTAATACCAGTAAGTAACAATTTTTTAGGGTCCCGACCTTAAACAGAAGAAAATGAAACCAGTACATTAGTTACCAAAATGGTTAAATGGCCTGTCCATTTCAACACGGCAATGGGCTTACCACCTGTTACGTGGGACAAAAATGAAAAAGGTGAAATGTGGGCGCATAATATACCTCTGTTTGTCCCTTCGGGGATACAGGCGTAACAATATGTACTCGTATGTAGGTAAAATGGTTAAATAGATTAAAAATAGTCCTGGACTGCAGTCCACCCGTGACCATGGCTGGTATCTAAAATATCATATTTAATATGCATAATTCTATTTTTTTTAAGTATTGCATATGTAAAGTTTCTTATGATCTATGGTATACTGAAATTTTCTTTGCGAAATAGATAGACGAAACCTACATTTTGGGTTGATTCTGCCTGAAGACAGTCAAAAATCCTTGAAAAAGGAATACTAACACATTTTTATAACAAGTTCTGTGACACAATGCCCGTCTAAGAATAGCCAATGCCCTAAGGCGGGTGGTTTTTCTTTACGCGAGTTGTATAAAATCTCTTTTCATTCTCATCATACTCTAAGGATGAAGGGTATTTGAAATTTTCTATATTAGGATATTTTAGATACGGTATTTTTTGTAGTTCATATTGTAGAGATTCGCCATCTTCTGAGATAGCATTCAAAGAAAGTATCACTTTCTAGTCACGGCAGACCATCGGTACGAGTATCATAACGTTGGTACTTTCGCTAGCTTAAGGTCATTATTTGTGCATCAATACGGCAAAAAAGGGTAATGTATAACTTGTTGAGCTCCTTGTATAAAGCTATGCTGATTATCGGATGTGTTTGTATGTTTACGCAATAAAAACTTCAAAGATGCCGCGCTTTATAATTTTGGTGCGGTACTTTTTCCAAATACTTTCATCTGTCACTCTCACGAACAATCGTATACATTGACTCATAAACTTGGTACACGACACGACAGACGCTACACGTGATCTAAAGTAATAAATCTTCGTTCTCTCAGAGTTCACGGAGTAAGTTGTATCCTTATGCCTCTCTCGCGGAATGAGTAACCCGTGACTTTGTGTACCTAATCTTATGTTTCAGATTTTGGAGAAAGCACAACAAATGTTTTCGTTTTGGTAGCTCTTTACATTCACAAACTGCAAAAGATTCCTTGAATGAAGGAAAAGGGTAAAATATCGTAACATACAATTTAGGCAAAGTCTGAAAGTAGCTAAATAAACAAAAATAGTTAGCCTCGAAAATACCGGTCAAGTGCGTGTCGCACCATTGCCAGCTGTTATAGCTTTTATATTTACAGCTACGACCATGAGTGAGGATCAATCGACGAAGAATATATATTGTGCGAAAGTAGATTTTATTAGGCCGAGACTTACATATGTGAGCAGTTTGCTTAAAAACAGAAAAGTCAAAAGTACTCGGATACCCAGACGTGCGTGTATGAAGCGATTGATGAATCTGAAGGAAGCGAAAGAAGTATGCATGGATCGCGAAGCCCGGCGATCTGTACTCTCTGACTACCCCGTCAGGGATACAGCGTGAAGATAGTTAGTTTAGTTTTAGCTACGACCATGCCGACAATTTGTACGAAATTTAATCTAATTTTTTTTTTACTTTGAAAAGTACCTACGTTGATTTTTCGACCGACTATTACTCCTAAACTAATAAAATCATCCTTGATCATTGAAGTAATATTACTAGCGTAGCATAAGTATATCTAAATGTACTTAATTTATTATCTGATAACTGTTAGTAGCCAAACGTGATGAACGTTTAAATATCAAACTCCACTCGTATTGGACTCTTCGAATATCGCTACAACATACAGAACGCTATAAAGATTTTAGCAAAGTTTACAAAATTCAACGGCAATATATCTCCGGTCTTGCAAGATTAAAATTTAAATTTGGAACACGGTTCCGGGAAGGCGCAAGCCACTCGTGGTAATACAATATGGAGGGCAGGGGTCGTCGTGCGTGAATACCAGTGACGGCCGCACGGGGAGTGGGACATATGCACCGTACAGAAAGGCTTTCAATGTTCGACTGTTCGATTAAATTCTTATTGTATGTTGTAAGGTTTCTCGTTTTGTAGATAATTAAGTCATTGATGGCATAGAAGGCATTTTTCTAAGATGTTAGATCCAGCTGTTGTGATTATATAACACTAGCTAATGCCCATAGCTTTGCCCGCGTGGTGAAGATTTCTCGTTTCCCCCAGTATTGTAATAAGCTAGTATGTCTCAAGGAAAAAAAAAGGCTAGTATATTATTTTCTTTTAAGACAGACATAATATGCCATCACGGACATTAATGTAGACCTATACAAGATACACAATTCCACCGTACATTATATTGTTATATCTCAAAAAAATTATGCAGTGTTTTCGTTGAAAACTCCCAGACGGTATATTTTTACAGACACCATCAACAAATGTTGTTATATTTTAGCCAATATATTCAAAAACTTAACAAATTATATACGAAAAACATTCATTGGTGAATCGCCAGGCTTCGCGATCCATGCATACTTCTTTCGCTTCTTGCAGATTCATCAATCGCTTCAAACACGCACGTCTGGGTATCCGAGTACTTTTGTTTTGACTTTTCCGTTTTTGAGCAATCTGCTCACGTAGTCTTCAGTCAGATCGTCAGTCGCGGCCTACCCTGACTCCTTCTACCCTCTACTTTCGCACAATATATATTCTTCGTCAATCGTTCCTCATTCATTCGTTGGATGTGTCCAAACCAACGGAGCACACCCTTTTATAATTAATATATTAAAATAGAAACTTGCTATATATATTAGTATTTAAGAAAAAAGTTTTGTAACGGTATTTATGAAGATATTGATGGTATTATTTTAATTACTACACTAGATGCATAATGGCGTGGGACTGTTACAAATTGAATAATGACTCTATCTATCCGTTCATAATCGTATTGATTGAATTTTTATTGTACTCGTACATCTATTCGACTAAGCCTTTAATAAATGTTCAGACATTGTAACTACTCTGTTTGGTAGATGTTAGAGTGTATGGAATATAAAATATTAGTGTGTATACAATTATGTTGGAACTGAGCGAACATGTTCACCCATATAGGATATCATGAACAATGGGGTCTGGGATGGAATAATACCCATATTTCATATTTATACAACAAACTAGAATCGCTCTAATTCTGACATCATTTTAAACACAACATTGATTTTGTTTTTTTGTATAATTTTATTACTAGATATATAAATGGTCAAATATCATGTTAATCAAACTAATGTAATTACTGGCGGTTAGAAAAGAGTGGCCATGAGTTTTATTGCCAGGTTCTTCCTCTGGCTCTACCTATTGCTTTGCGAATCTGGCAGTAAATGTAAATGTAGAAGCAATAATCTTGACGTTCATAAGTGTTACTTTGTGACCTACATGAATAAAGATATTTCATTTTAATTTTATGTGGATAGTGCATTGAATAAATAATAAATTTATAATATTAACTTTGTATTTAAATATTTATTTTTTTAAATTTAAATTTAAATATTTAGGTACATTTAAATACAAATACTAACGTATTAAAAATAAAACAAAAATATATTTCTTTTTGTATAAATAGCATTAATAATTATAAAAATGCAGCTCAAGGTAGGTAATCTATTGCAATAAAACAGAAGTTGGTTTATGAACTAAACAAAAGAAAATGTAACAATATCCTATAATAAATATATAAAATAAACCCTATAAAAATATTTTGTTCGAAACATTTTCCAGACAGATATAAATATTTATTTATTTATTAACTATCCTCCACGCTAATGTTTCCTCATAATTTTCTACAAATATCTTATAGTTCTAGCACAGTATAGAGAGAGATAACCGTAGACTTCGGAGTAAATTGAGGAAAAAGGCTAACCATACCGTTTTGAGCGCTCTTGCCGACCACTACGGGACCATTTCCCCTCCCTGTCCAATTCCCCCGCTATCGAAAAACCCCCTCGCTAAAGTTTTTGGTTGTTTCGAGGAATGTCTATGCCAAGTTGCATGCAAATCCGATGAAAAATGCGACCAGTAGACTGAATGGACGGACGAACGGTCGGACATCGATAGCATTTTTCCCGTACCAGTGGACTTAAAACAGAGACTCTTGTCGGTTCGCTTCCACAGTCAATTATCTTTTTTGTGAAAGTTTTCACACACAGGTCTCAGGTCATCGCAGGGAGAGCACATGCTCGTCCGCTCTCTCTGCAACAAATTACATACTTACTATAACCTTCCTCGAGAACAACTCTATCCATTGATGCAAACAGCATAAAAATCCGTGCAGTGACTTTTGAGTTTATCGCGAACAGGCCGACAGACAGACACTGTGGAGATCTTTGTTATACTCGTATAATATGTAGTGACAGAATAGGGACAGTCTGCTGTTGAAACGTGTTACGTATATTATTTAAGTCCAACTTATTACTTCCTTCGCTTTACCTCGAGAGCTAAAATTATGTGGTTTTTAAAATTTCCTATAAGGCGTAATATTTATTCATTGGATTCGAATTGCTGCTCTTAATTTTGTACGGGAAATTCCACTTTGCTTCTGTTAGTTATTAGATGTATTTCGGAAGTGATCAATATCCGTTCTGTGCTACTCCGAGATCAAAAGAATTCTCAACTCCCCAAACAACAAGTTTAGTGTAAATATCCGCGGTCCACGGAACAGTGTCACTTATATCGTTTTTTTTATACAGTTTATGTAAACTATACATAGAACACGTCTCTTATCTATTATGTGAGTGCGCTCCTAGTATCACAGATAATCACTACGTAATATATCATATAACAAAGTTCTCCACCGCATTTGTCTGCCTGTCTATTCACTTTAAACTCAAAAACTACTTATCTGACTACCCCGTCAGGGATACATTGTGAAGATAGTTTAATTATAGTAGGTAAATTATATACAAAAATGCACAAGATGAAATGTGGCTCCTAGGGAATAAAGGCGTGACTGATAAACTGATAATTATTGTAGCATCTTATTGTGACTCACTCATAGCCGTAAATCTGGTAATAGGTACCTAGGTAGGTAATACGATATCTTGATAGTGAAATTACGGTGGCGGTGGAGTAGTACCAGGCGGGAATCTTTCTCGTTAATGATTTATTTACAGCTTGCATTAAAAATACTATTAAAATATGTGCAATAGTTTTTATAAAAAATTAAAGAGTTTATAAAAATAAAACTGTGATTAAAATTTATACTAATGGAGTATCCGTAACGAAGCGTACAAGTTCCCAGAACATGAAATATTTTCGGCACCAAGGTGTCGCACACCAAGGTGTCACACTCATATTATGTTACATCTGATATTACTATAACATTGGATAATCATTTTGAAAAAGCATTTACATACATATTACATACATATTATCACGCCTGTTTCCCATCGGGGTAGGCAGAGACTATGGTTTTCCACTTGCTACGATCCTGACATACCACTTTCGCTTCTTCTACTTTTAAAAGTGTTTTCGTACACGCTCGCCGGTTAAGGGTACTCTTGACCTGGCGTTTTTCCAATAGTTCTTCGATGTGATTGACATACGTACTACCAGTTTGCCCATTCACTCTCGCCACATAAATCTGCTTCGTCAGTCTACTTTCATCTATCCTCTCCACGTGTCCGAACCATCTAAGCATTCATTTTTCTATCTTAGTCACTACATCTACTGTGATGCAATGTTCCCTTATCGCGCTGTTCCTTTCTTTATCTATCAACTTCACTTCAGCTATACTTCGCAGACTTCTCATTTCCACTGCATTTATTTTACTTAACATAATAAAACATACTGACTTTTGCCGTTAATAATTAACTTAAAGCATTTTTTAGTCATTCAATTTCGGAAAATGAGTTATTAATGTACTAAAAAAGAATGTTGTAATCTATTCAAATATTAATGGTTTTATTATTTAATAATATTATGTCATCATCATACATGATTTCAACATTATTTCTAGAATACGAGCCTTAGAGTTAACACTCTAAGGCTCGTATTCTAGAACGTTTCTCAATACTCAATCGACGCTTGAGAGTAGACTTTATAAGGCAAAATCTAACCTCAAGCGTTGATTAAGTATTAGGAAACGTTCTGGAATACGGCCCTTACGCTAATAACAATTCCATGTGTGTAAACGCGTCGTTGTGAATCAGGAAGTGACGAGTTGGAAGCTTCTATAGTTTTAACTACTGTAAGTATGGATAAAATAGCTTAAATAAGTGTTTCCTTTATTTTCAAACGGAAAATTACACACATCAGTGATTCACTTGCGACAAATAGATTACCAGATTATTTGTTTTTAATGAATTCATTTACAAAAGATATAATATCGTAGACATAACCCCTAGGCTGTTGAGGCACAACACGATGTCAAAACTCTCCTCTCCTTCATCTCCAGTGTTTTCCCGGTTGCTTCCAAACTGTACCAGGATTTGGAACCTGGGGTTTACTTTTATTTGGCTCCTAGAAGCAACTATCGTTTCGCTTTTAATTTTCTGCATTGTTGGGAGTAACTCAGGACTGTAGTTAGGTAAATAGTTATAACAAATCCACGTATTGTAAATATAAGTGTAGTAAAGCCAATGATGTTGTACCTACTAGATGTACGTACTGCGTGCAGCACAGCGGATGTATGCGGACGACGTGTCGTAAAACGACAAATATACAAGCACGGTGGTTTTGAGCCCACAGCTCCGGCCCCGCCGAACAATAACAAAATAACCAATGTTGTGTTTGGCGGTTAATGGCGTGCACGGTTTCCGCAAATTAAGTTTAGAGCTGGTATGAGCAGGTAGGTAGGTATATTGTTATTATTTAATTTTTTATTAGGTAGTGGCTTTCCTTTGCACATTTCAATCTAGGGCTTGCAACCATCTGTCTTTACCTTTATAACCTATATCACTTCAGTATCAGATAATGTGATTGCTAAATTATGTGCTATAACGATTATCTAAAATACTCAAACCTCCGACAAACAGTGATAGCCATCAGCGTAATCATTTCCATTCGAAATAAAAAAAGCAGAGCAACAATGAATAGTGAACAATAGGTACGATGCAAAACAATACATTGACTGGACACAAAAGAGGCTGTAATTAAAAGATCAGGTAGACAGTGGTCCCGACAGAGATTCCAAACAAGACCACCCGCCACTCCATTGTAGCATTTTTTCACATCAGACAGGCTAAAACATCTGATGTAAATATAGCACCGAGCTTTTGCAAACAAACCAGTACTATCCTTCTTACAATTATTCAAGCTTAAACAAGAGTATAAATCAAAATAAAAGCATAGTAACAAAACAATATCAGAGAATTTCTCTCGACACTATAGGAACTAGTATCAACTCAAAAGCACATAGGTAGGTAGTTGTAGTTGCATACCAGAGAAAAGCTCCCACGATTTGTTTGAACAATAAATACTCGTAGTATGTTTAGGTCAATCACACCTCACTACACGCCACGTAACACCACAGACAAAATATGTCGAGATCAAACAATCAATCACATGAGTAATCACCAAATCACACGCGACTACAATATACGAGTATTTAGTTTCGTAGAGGAGCGTGCGCGCATTCCCGTGGCTCTACCGAGACTGCGCTGAAGTTCCGAATCCGATCCGAACTTAGAAGCGGTTCTTACGTATGCTACCGCTTGATGCTAACAAACTCGTTCTCAGCAACGCTAAAGCCTTCACGGTAAGTGGCGCAGGTACAATGAGAAACGCGAGCGCCCGCGCACCTGTGTCGTATGTTACTTTTTTCTTTTTAATTTTATAAGACGTTGAACTTTTCTGCAAGCCGGACGCTCGGTTGATGATGTGAACTAAACAAAAGTCTTTAATGACAATTAATGGTTCCTGTTCCTCGGATACCATCCATCGAGTCGATTCACAATCACACAATTCACTTTCATTGGCCATAGTTGTATATATGCAGAATATTTATAGATCTGTAATTTAATGGAAGTTAAAAATAGCATTATACATACATAAATATAAATTAACTAGGTATACGGCCACTTTTCACCGTCTGCATTAAACATGCAAAATAGAAGCTAAAAAACAACTCTTCAGAAGTCTTTTTCATTGCAATCTTAGTGATGCAGATCGATCTATAGGAAAAAGCAAGATAAAGTTGCAGATGTCATAAAATATAACCGCAACGTAAATTTACCACATTAATCAGAATTGAGATATGAAGGAGGTACTTCTGGTGCCTACTTGTGTCTCGATATATACATAAGAAATCACTGCATTAAACTTCGCATATTTGTTTCTTATTGTCTGGTATATCTAATTATAAAGATTCCACATGCTGCACTACACTGCACTGATGATTCAAAAACTAATGATTTGCGCGAAAGTTTCTGTAGTCATCTGAAGAATTTAGTAGATCTGATGATTTATTTGCTGTCACTGATGAAATATATTACTTCCAACCTGACAAGGTCATCGTTTATCGTTAACAATACGTTACGTTAATAATATAGAGATTTACAACCACTGCAGTCAATGTGGGGATAAAGATTACAAATAAAACGAGAAAGAAACTAATGTTATATGTATTTATTTTAGATAAGTTTGTATTTGACAAAGACCGGACAATTATTGTATAAAATAATTAAATAATTAAACGACAGTATACAAAAGATACGCGAGGTTTATTGTTACAAGAATGTAGTTCATAGAGATAGTTAAAGAAGTATAGCTCATTAAACAAGCTGCTATACGACTTGACAGGATCTACCTCTGAACTTAGGATCAGTGACACTTGTACTGTTCTACAATATTTATTTCATAAACCTAACCGCTTTTGCCTTACGGCATTCGCAAAGGTTCACAATACCATTTACCTTTTGTGTACCTTTAAAAATGCCGTGAGGCGAAATCGGTTAGGTTTACAAAGTAATGTTATGTAACTGTACAAGTGGTGTTATTAAATATGATATATAATATCAAATATGTATACAAGTTCCACCGAATGACATTAATCAACGGTATAAATAATAGGACTAGTGCCACCAATAACGCCTGTCGTGGTCTGAGATGTTCTGCGCAGTTTCAAATACTACAGCCGTAGTATTTAAAATACTTATAAACCAAGCGTACTCTCACTATCCGCATTACTATCCCTGTTTTAAAGTCAAAGGATCGGTAGAGGAGTCCGGAAATTATAGAGGAATAAAGGTAATTCCCACAAAATGAAATTTCAGATTGCAACAGGAGTGTCGTTATCGTCATCGTCATCGTCATCTCGTATAGATAGTACGGTTCCTGCCTAAGTGCCGACCTGGTCGAGGAATCATGGACACGACAATAAATTTCACTAAGGGCTGTCATGGGGAAGTTCAGGCAAAGATAACGCCTCTGTATTGCTGAAGGAGTATGACTATGTTATGCGAGACATAATGTCATAGGCACAGCAACCCAAATGATTTCTGAAACTTATAATGACATCATCCTGGATATGTTCCGAAACTTGGAGATCTAGATTTGAACCGTTTCAGTAGACTTCTCAGTCCGTGGGCTGCCTCCTTCTTTATGTTATTTCTGTTTAGCGTGATGTAGGACGTGCTGTCAGACACCATTAAAGATTAATGGTTGCTCTTGTAAACTGTTGACATTGCATTGATGGACTCGAAGAGAAGCAGGTTGGTGTGACTCGTGGAATGAGTCGCTTGAGAACGTAGGCCTGGTGTTAAATGAGGCAAATACTGAGGAATTGGCCTGAAACTCGAGAGATCTCAAGCTTGTTGACCTAGCTGAGCCTAAAGAATACGATGTAAAAGGTGAGAGACCAGAGACATCTATGTCGTTAAAACGCATAGCTACTACTTGTGCTACTTGATGTCAAGTAGCTGGTGGCACTCGTGTTGCCAAAATTCCAGAAACTCTATAAAACCATTTTAGAATCTGTCGTTCCAAAACTAGCAATGACTGCTGAAGAGACATTAATGCAGAACAGTAACAAGCTCAAGAGATGTTGATTAACGTCTTAACACAAGTCGTGACGAATGGATCCGCACCGTTTTACGATACGGTCATTAGTGAGTTTGTACAACAAAGCGATTAGTTCCACTTAACACGATCATTACTTTGGTAATTCGGTGAGACATGACATTATAGTCAGTTTACTAACTTACAGGAAGAGTTACAAATACTTGCAACCGAAAGTCCTTTAAATCCTTTAGCCCTTCCCGCTATTTTACAGTTTAAAAGAACTAGTGAGTATTATGGGAGAGTTAAATAAATATATATAAAAAAGATGTGGTGCATCAGGTAGGAACGAAGTTCAAAAAAAAAACTTTAAAATAATCATACAAAAAGTCACCGTTTGTACTAGGAATCGAACTCGGGCCTCTTGCGTCTCAGCCGAGCAGCATACCACCCAAACCACACAGCTATGTTACCGCAATTTCCAAATTAGTGTTCACTTAACTGAGGTAAATAGACAGTTTGAAAATCGCCACAATTTGCAAAACAAACGACTGTATAGATATTTAAATAATTACATGGTTATTAACAAATTAAAATTTTAACATATTTACAGAAAACAATACAAAACGAAAGGGGGCGGGTGGTGGGAATTATTACAAGACTTACAATGATGCCCCGACTAGGTGTCGAAGAATTCCTCCCCATCAAAATGAACC
This sequence comes from Thumatha senex, assembly GCA_948477245.1. NCBI lineage: Eukaryota > Metazoa > Arthropoda > Insecta > Lepidoptera > Erebidae > Thumatha > Thumatha senex. The sequence goes on along the minus strand of OX419733.1, from coordinate 501,014 downwards.
GGTAAGGTTCCCATAAGGCTGGCCGCATTGTCACGTTGTATGGCAATGCTTATTCTCTGAGCGAGAAAGAGGCCAGCCCTATGGTCACGAGAAGAATCGACCAGTCGCTTTGCGATATCACTATACAGTGAACGAGCACTTGGGCCCCACGAGCCCAGTGTCTCAACCCCAAACGGCTCAAAAATATAATTACCTATTAAATTATTATAATTTAAAAAAAAAAAATTTCAACATCAGGTAGCCACAACCTGCGTCTGTCTATTTCAACACGGCAATGGGCTCACCACCTATTACGTGGGACAGGAATCCACACGGTGAAAAGTGGGCACATAATATGCCTCTGCCACCCCTTCGGGGATAAGGCGTGATGGATATTTATTTATTTTTTATTTATTTTTATTATAATTGCGCCGCTTGAGAGTGTCGGCGGATGCAGCAGCAGCACAAGCGCAACTCGCCGTGCTAAGAAGATGAGAAGGAGCCAGGGTGTCAACACAAGTTGCATCCCAAACTAAAGGCTTTCCCATCTTCCATGGCACCAATGACATACCGTCCGGCCTCTTGCCATCGTCACGCGCCAAACCATTAGGTTCTAGAACGGCTGGAAAACCGGCGGTGACAAGAGCCCGACGGATAATGTCATTAAGGTATGCATGACGTGACCTGCGACCTGCACTCCCGCTGCATGAGAGACCGTGATGCCCAAGGCTGTCGACTACTTTACCACATTGACAGCAATGCGGAGAAACGCAGGGAGCACCTAAACGAAAACAGACAGCAATTCTGAATGTAGTGTCGTCCAACATAGTACCTATGTAGGGCGACGGAAGAGACTGAAGCCAAACACCTCAACAACAACAACACTCCCATTCTCCCACAGCCAATAGGCGAGCACGTTCTGCAACATTCGAACACGTGTTCAATAAATGTTTTCTAACCTCGTTGCAGAGCGGCCTATCCCACTGCCTCTGGGAGCACGGGTTGGTCGGCAAAACAGTATCTGGGCACTTAAGTTTCCAAACATTTATGGCTTCAATCTTGCCTGGCACTTCAGAATTGACCAGTGTAGGAATTAAAATTTTCCTGGTCAATTCATCAGTGCCGTGTACTGAAGACAAAAATGCAGGTAAACTTATATCAGAAATGTTACGAACACCGAGGCCGCCCCAGCGTATTGGTAAAGACGCTTGGAGCCACGGTCGGTCGTCCAAATCTGCATTCAAAATTTTGGAAAGCGTGGTATTAATAATTTTGTCCATATTTTCCAAAAGGGTCGGATGTTTAAAAAATTGAGATGAGCGAATGGCGTGAGTTAATTTTGGGACGAAAAGACAATACCGAATAATTGTAAAGGCCGATTGTATATTTATTTGAAGGAGTCGATCCGAAACTTCAAAAAAATTATTGATATTTTCTGTTAAAAAAATTATAATTATATAATTTAATTTTTTTTTATTATTTTTTTTAATTATATAATTTTGATTTTTTTTTATTAATTTTCTTTTATAATTTTGTGGTGTCGTGGGACACCAGGGCCCCAATTCTTGATCATACGACTTGAAAGCGTAGACGGAAATTTGCTGGTGAAATGTCATTTGTTTCATATTTAGAAACGGTGAAACAAGAGAATTCTCGATCATGCGACTTGAAAGCGTAGACGGAAATGTGCTGGTGAAATGTCATTTGTTTCATATTTAGAAACGGTGAAACAAGAGACAAAAGACGTTTTACCAGCAAATTTACGTCCACGCTTTCAAATCGTAAGATCGAGAATTGGGGCCCAGGTAGGAACGAAGTTAACAAGTTCACGATTCAATTAATCATACAAAAAGTCACAGTTTGTACTAGGATTCGAACTCGGGCCTCTTGCGTCTCAACCGAGCAGCATACCACCCAAACCACACAGCTACGTTACTGCAATTTCCAAATTAGTGTTCACTTCACTGAGGTAAATAGACACAATTTGCAAAACAAACGACTGTCGCGCCTGCGCACGTCTCATTTAACGCTTATTTATTATTTCACGGACTTATTTATTCCACGGACTTTTTCTTACCCAATTTTTCTTACGGTTTTACAATCACATATTTTTCAGTTCGGTCGCGCAGCAAAATCCCTATATCCTCCAAGCCTGCCGTAAGGAATAATAATAATATAACTAATAAGGTATAATATAATAAGGTAACTTCGTTCCAATAAATAAAAGTTTGCTTGTAATATCTTATACCAACGTACGAGGCATAATAGGACAGTAATAATTATCACGTTATATATTGTTTCTTTATTTCGGAGTAGTTTTTTATAAAGGGACCTCTCTCGTCTAACATTAAGTTAGGTTACAACGAAAGAGAGACGTAGAAGTTAAGGAAGCTATTCAAACATTAATTTATAACATTGCTACTCAATAAGTAGTTATCGTAAGCAACAATCAGATAAGTTTATCTGCCGATAGGAAATGTTGAGATCGGTTCATACTAGGTTTAAATGTTTTACAGTCTTCTGTTATTGTCTAGTCTCCGTTTTAAGTCCACTGGTACGGGAAAAATGCTATCGATGTTCGACCGTTCGTCCGGCCATTCAGTCTAAAGTCATTTTATAAAATATGTCTCAAGTCATTGTATAAAATAAAAATTGTTTGCAGAAGTACGGTAGGTACTTAAATGTCCATTTCAGGAATTTCCTTAGATGATTTGAAATGTCACGAAAATCCAGTATTTTAGAATTCTCTTTATTTTATTTGCAAAGATTAGCATTTTCTAAATTAAATGCCGCATAATTGACTGAAGTGGCGAGCAAAGCGAGCCGACGAAGTCTCCGATTTTAGTCTACTGGTACGGGAAAAATGCTATCGATGTCCGACCGTCCGTCCGTCCATTCAGTCTACAGGTCGCATTTTTCATCGGATTTGCATGCAACTTGGCATGGACAATCCTTGATATAGCCGAAAACTTTTAGCGAGGGGGTTTTTCAATCGAGAGTAAAATGGAGGCAGGGGGGGGGGGTAATGGTCCCGTAGTGGTTGGCAAGAGCGATCAAAACGGTATAGGGTGATATTGGCTATTGAAATGTACTGTAACTACGATTTACAGAACTGTTAATAGTTGTAATCGTCAAATGGGTGGTACTGACACATTTATAAATCTATGTTTATAAATTAATGTCCATCCCTTTAATTTGTTTCATAACTTGCTACTTGTACTTTGTTTTATATCACGTTTCTGCGACGACGGCACTCTCAGTCTGTAGCAGTAGCACTAAGTTGAACTGCAAAACTAAGTACATCTTAACCAACTTTGCTTTACAAGTTCTGAGACTGTGATACATATGTGATCAAACAGATTTGTTGTACACACTCTAAGTACAAAGAAGTCCAAAAAGTTTACAATTGTGGTTGAAGTTAGTAAAATGCATTTTGAAACATTCAGTAGTTAAGACTCAGATTTATAGTGGACTCGAATAGATTTCGTGTTGTTTAAATCTTTAAGCTTCTATGCCATCATTTTTGTCATATTTATTTAGTGTACCTTGTACGTTTACGGTTTAATTTCGATAAAGGTTTAAGTTCATATAAAATGTGAGTGGTGTGGACAGTGGACAGTAGGGAGTGAGGCACTGACCTGCTGCGGCGTGTCGGTGTGGAAGGCGTGGCAGTAGTGGTGCGGCGGCTCGGAGCGCGGCTCGCGCGCCACCAGCGCGAACAGCGCGCGCGCCGCCTCACACGTCGCGTACGAGATGCGCCGCAGCGCGTGCTGCATGCGCACGCTCTGCACCACACCAACATACATTACAAAGCTGCCAAACCATCGATTTAGGTATATATATAGCAGTACGACTGCTCGTACAGTTATCAAATTACCATGGAGACGCAAACGCAGAAGATCGACTGGATGCGATCACGTTTTATCTCATGCAAATGACATTTCGAATAGCGTTTATATGCTTTCCGAATCGACGTTGACTCATACGTTTTACCAATTTTACCATCGATCTACAGTTGATCGATTAGAGAGGTAAAAACTCGATCGACTCTCAATAAAATGGTCTAGTAACACCCCTACACCCTTATGGAAAGTGAGCAGAGGGAGAGACTTAAGCCTGACAGTATAGTCATATAACAGTCTACGAACTGTTTGAAGAACGATAGAGATTGTTATAATAATAATAATAAAAGCCTTTATTCACTGACCACTTGACTTAAAACTACTTATAAAACATTTTATCTTAAATCTAATTATGTAGTAAAATTAAGGTTTAAAAGTTTAGTAACCACTGTTAGTCAGGTTGTCCTTGGACATATGCCTCCCCCTAGTTCTCTCCACTTCTCTCTGTCTCGAGCAAATCATCTCCATCCTTTTGGTAAGTCGTCTTCCCATCTTTTAATTTGACGACATTGTTGTCTTTTTCCATTTCTGGAATACCATCCCATTACTTCCTTCGTCCATTTTCCTTTATCCGTTCTCATTATATGTCCAGTCCAGTTCCATTTTAGTTTTCTTATTGTTTGTAGTACATCTTTCACTTTTGTTCTTTCCTTATTTTTGTCTTTGCCCACCGGTCTCGAAGTTTTACATTAAGCATGCTCCTTTCCATGCTGCGTTGGCAGACTAAAAGCTTTTGGTTATTATGGCTCGTAGCAGGCCAAGTTTGACACCCATAAGTGAGACATGGGAGGACGCATATGTTGTACAGTTTACTTTTCAATGATATCGGTATTGATCCATTTTTAACTATTTCTTTTAGAGACCAGTACCTCTTCCAAGTGTTGCTCATTCTTCTATCAATTTCTTTGGAGTATTGTTCTTTGGTTGATATAGTTTGTCCTAAATATATATATTCGTCTACATATTCGATAACTTCATGTCCTATTTTTATATTTTCCTTTGAAGCATTCGTCATCATTTTAGTTTTAGTCAGGTTCATGGATAAGCCTGCTTTCCTGCTTTCATAATCCAATTGCTGTATCATATTTTGTAAATAAAACAATGTCATCAGCAAATCTTAGATGATTTAGAATCTATCCTTTAATGTTAATTCCGATTTCTGTCCAATCTAAGTTCCTGAATATATTTTCTAACACTGCTGTGAAAAGTTTGGAGATTGTTAATCGACTCGAATGAATCAGGTACAAAAGATCAATAAGATATGACCCGCCTACATTTACTTAAAAAATGAACAGCCAGTACTAAATGTGACTAATCTTTCAGTACTCGGCTATCATGGTATTTCAATATTTTCACCAACTATAAAAAGCCAAAAAAAGTGGGCATATAATATGCCTCTGCCACCCCTTCGGGGATAAGGCGTGATGGATATTTAATTAATTATTCTATAAAAAGTCGTTTTAGAGGCGAGAGTTTTACCTGGTCTTCGGGATCGCATACTTTGACACCCGAGAGTGCTATCACTACCAGTACTGGGACCGCATGCCCGTTCTCCTGTAACAACAGAAATGTAATTCATTTATTGGTTTATTAAAATGTAATTTAGTTTGTTTTTAGCTTCGGAAGGCACATTAAGACGTTGGTCCCGGTGGCCAGTAAAATGGCAGTCGTTAAGTCAAGTTGAAGGCCATATGGGCGGCTTGAAAAATTTCTACAGCAGGTAGCCACAACCAGCGTCTGTCTATTTCAACACGGCAATAGGCACACCACCTATTACGTGGGACAGGAATACACATGGTGATAAGTGGGCATATAATATGCCTCTGCCACCTTTTCGGGGATAAGGCGTGATAGATAAATAAATAAATAATATAGGTAAGATTTCACAGTACAACTTGTAAAAAACAGAATTTATAAGAAATATGAATAACTATTTCAAGAATTAAACTTATTCACGAAGCCATTTTTGACTGCGAGACTGGCTATCGTTGCATTTCATTCTTGAATTACAACAGGCACCGTAAAAAGAACATTATTTAAATACACGTCAAATAAACTCCAATGTAAGGTAGGTAAATATTCGAACCAAGATGGCTCCAAGTTTCCGTAGAGTGCTACAGTGAGTTTGACTTAAAGCATTTGTTGCGGCAGAGGGCTCGGTAATGGTAATTGTGTGGGTCCAGTGAAGGCCGCTGTCTCTCATTATGTATTTTAATTAAGACGAGGCACGCAGCGCTTTAAAGTCCTTTCCCTAGCTCTATCACGCAATGTACCTTTACTCAACTGATATTAAAGTCCTTAAATTCCATAAAATTTTGTGTTGTCTATATTCTAAAAGCTAAATATTATTATGTCTAATATAAAAGTCCAGGTGTTTGTAAGTTCATAGGTGAAAACTTTTTAAAAACTTATGAGGCGCGAAAGAGACTCTAATATTATGACAGTCTAATTTTATACTATACAATGATTATCATATCATTGTAATATGGGACTCACAACAGAATCCATTTATTCGAACTTTGAACAACAAACATTAGCACGGTATTTGGATATTTTTAGGAGTGTTGACCTCTTCAATACTGGAATCATATATTAATTTTGCGTAGCTGCTTTGAGGTTATATCTCTAAATTATGTTGTCAAAATTTACACAGTTATATCTCTAAATTATGTTGTCATAATTTAGAGATATAACCTCAAAGCAGCTACGCAAAATTAATATATGATTCCAGTATTGAAGAGGTCAACACTCCTAAAAATATACAAATACTGTGCTAATGTTTGTTGTTCAAAGTTCGAATAAATGGAAACTGTTGTGAGGTGAGCTCTGGGAACGTCGTGGAAAAGTTTTAATGCTAATAACAGCATTTCTGTTATAATATTAACCGTTATAGCACTTCGCACTAACACTAATAGTGGATATTAAGCACTCTTGTTTAAAATTACTAGTCCCTAGTTTGATATCGTCTGATGATAGTAGTTGAGGGTAAATATTTCATACTGAATTTCAAATTTCATACTTAAACTTAGTATGCTTGACCCGTATAAAGGCAGAACAATTAATATTTAGGTACCACTGTTCTAGCAAACGTAGCGTATAATTCAACCATCTTCTCGAAATATTAAGGTCCTAAAATGTCTAACTGTCTGTGTCTGTGGTTAATCTCTTTCCACACTAGCTGCAAGGTAACTATAATCTCTAGGATGCCCAATACTTAATTTATAAAATAAAAACGTGTAAAAAAAAAAGCTATTGCATAGCATTATTTATCAACTTATGCAATTTTAATTATTTATTTATAACACTATTATCTGACCCGAATAACTTCGTTAGCGCCACTTAAGAGATTTGTTACAAAAATGTGATAAATGAAAAACCACTCGACCGATTTTGTGCAAACTTCACATAAACCATCTACTAAATAGTCCGAACAAAGCCTAAACAGCCTGGATAGGTGAGCCCATAAAGAAATTAATTTAATTCGACCGGGCCGTGCGGGTAGGTCGGTACCTAGGTACTGGAGAGCGGAGAAGTAATCAATGAATTTGGAAAATGTTTATAAATTATTGTGAATGTGAAATTAATAAACAACGGGATTAAATGGGTGCCACTGGGTTCGAAGTATGTCACGGGCGAAGCCGGACGGAATAGCTAGTAAATTATATATTATTTTTACAGCTCGTCTCGATCCATGCGAGCTTCGTACAGTCGTATTATATACATACACGTTAGGCAAACGCTCGGTCGTGCTCGGTGAAGTTCGTGTGAGCTCGGGTGTTAGGTTTTTTTCGTTACGGAATTTCTTGATTAGGTCGCCGCGCTCAAAGCCCGCGATAAAAACTATGCAATAGCTTAAAATATCACAGGTGTCTACCCATGATATATTTCGTATGTTCGTAGGTTCGCGTCAGTTAGTATCTTTAGTGAATCAAGATATTATAACAAGTTCCAGCTTTAGATACTACCGCTTAACTCTTTAACGTATAAATTGTACTGTACTTTCTATAAGGGCAATAAATGCAATACCTTTTTCTCAATATATCCGAATACATCCACGAGAACGTTTCTCTATGAATGCCTTATTATCGTGCCAATCAAGGCCACGTGTTCAGTGGAACGAATGTCGAATCGTTGGCAGCGTCTTCTGCCATAAAACGTACCGCGCGTCGACACAAGGCCGGGCGCAATGTCGCCGCCACTGCCAATCATTCTCGATTTGCATACAAACTGCCCTCCACCCCCCCCCGGTGCGGCAGTCTGCTCAAGCTTATATACAGCTGTTTGTCTAATATCTTGAACTCTTTATACCTCCCGCCTGTAGTGAATACCAACAAACTCAGCGGATTAAGAGTAGCAGAGTGTGCGAAAATATTGACATGGATTTTTATCATGACGTGGTTGTAGGTACGTACCCAAAGTACTGTGCACTTGTGCTCGTAAGAATTTCCATAAAGAATGTACATATATATGGGAGTAGAAAAACGTATTAAGCTTTAGAAAAATGGGAAAAATGAAGTCATGAAGACTATGTGACGCGATTAACCCATTTCAATTAGCGTAAGACCATCCTATCTGATTATATCGCTGTCAAAACCTTAACTTAAGCTCTTATATCAAACACTAATTCTTTGTAGGTATGTGTATGTACCTAAAGTAAAATGTTTTAGCAAGTTTAAACAGGTCTACGATATGCTTCCTTTCCGTCATCAAAGCAATCTGTATCAGCGGGAGTGGCAAGCCGCAGCTGCGTCAAAAGTAAACATCTCTGATAGAATATTTAATAAGGTCAAATATTTCAGGTGTTAGACGAAAATGTTTACAGAGAATTACTTATCACGAGGCCAAATTGTATTAATATAAAAAGTAAAAGGTAGTAACTAATTTTAAGGCTGTCGATTTTGTCAAGTAAACGGAGGAACTTAGGTGTTGTAAAATATATTTTAATTTGCACTCTCGGATGTTATTTGAAGAGACCATGTTCAAACTTGTCAGAAAGTGCACAACATAAAAGAAAGTAAACATTTTAAAAACTGCATATGCTAGGAAATATCTATAGTTTAAGGAGTAACCCTTAAAAGGTATGGGTTGACGAAGAGTCGGGTTGCAGCACTCGTGACCGCATTGCAAGATCATAAGCCGTATATCATAGCAATTTTTATAATTCCAGGATTAAGAATATGTGAAAAAATATATTGTTTATTTATTTAGTACTTCAAATTTTTTTCTGGCTTTTATAGTCTTCAAGATATCTCATACATACGTACATATTGTCACGCCTTTATCACCAAAGAGCAGACTATATATAGGTATGCTATACGCCCACATTTCACCGTATGCATTTTTGTCCCACGTAACAGTAATGAATTCAACGATCGTTGGTTCTAATCCTATCTCTATCTCGATGAGCTGCGTGTTTTTTTTTATTTTGTAGATAATCTTTACTATTAATGTAAACGTAAAGACAATGCTAAAGCAATGGCTTTATAATATTTACTAATATTTCAACTGCGCAATTGCAACTTTTGCTGGACAAATAAAAGGCGATTTTAAAGCTTTAAGGCATATAAAGTAACATTACACAAATGCTACACTTAAAAATGTGTATAGCACGTGTACTGTAACGTCATATAATATAATAAAAACGAAGCAGTTACACGTGTCATTACAAAAACACACATGTACTAAATACCAAAAACCTATTTTTTTGAAAAAAAAATCAATGATAATAAATGAGAGTCTTTGTTTGACACAAAGACTCTCCCGCAGTTAACTCGTAGTATTGTTGGGTGCTATAAATCATCTCATCGAAGTGATAGTGCACATGTGCGTGTCGTCGCCTCCGCAGCGCACGTGGCCACCGCACCCTCAGTCCCTAGGGCGTGTTGCCAACTGGTGTGTTCCGTGCATAAATGAATGGGGGGGTGGTATGTGATTCCGTGTCAATGCTACTTGGTCGCATAATGTGTTTTGAAAGAGAAAGGTCAACCAAATACCTACGTACTTATATATGTTACAAAAAATCTAAAGAACAATATTATCAAGCTTGATATCACATTTTTCCTTCTAAGCGGCTTGAAAGATTTTAACAGCAGGTTGCCACAACCTGCATCTGTCCATTTCAACACTGAAATAGGCTCAACATCTATTACGTAGGGCAAAATTGCATACAGTAAAATGTGCTAGTGACGCTTAAAAAATCTGCACAGTATTTTTAAATATACCATAGCAAGACAATTTTGCGTAAATGCGTCACACAAAAGATTACTTACACAAATTATGAAGATTCCAGCTTTATTAACTGTGAGCAACTTCTGCTGGTAAAGTTGATACTGTGATTTAGTACTGAAGGGGTAGGCGGGGTGGGCCGCCACTTCAAGTGTGCTCAGGGGATGTTTCAAACCGAGGAGTATGACAATCATTTGCATACACAATAATTGGGAACATCTTCTACCATTCAACTTTCAGATTTTGTTCTACATTCACGATCCCTTTTGACTACGTTTACGTAAAATAATAATCGTCATCTTCCGAGCGTTAGTCTCGGAGGCATCCAGTGTCATTCGTCTTCAGTTTCGATGGTACGGAGACGAAAATATTAATGTTATCCTTCACCACGTCAAGCCGTTAGGAAAAGATTTCTTGGATCAAACTCTCCTGCTGATTTCATCATACCCTTTGTACATGCCGTGTATGTACTCTTATCTATTTTCGTTTATTGTTTACGTGTGTGTTTTCCTTGTATGCAACTAGATGGCGCTGTGTCGTTGGTGTGTATCACGGTTTTAACATTTTTTTATGTATGATGACCACAAAACATTTGCCATAATAAAGTTAGCCCCTTCACTGTGGAATGGAATGTTGGTGTTTTATTAAACCTCTTCCAGTTCAACCCTTGCGATCTAATAGCGAGGTTGGTCTCGTTCATTGGTCCTTCAGAGTCGGATCATAAATCCGAGGACATTTTGGTGGGGTGCATTTTTTGGACGAGGTTCCCACGGGCAGTGGATTGCTGCCGTAACCGTGGGAGAAAAAGGAAAGGACCTGAAGGTCCGAGGTGAGTGGAGGTGCAAATGTGCATCTCGCCAGTTATAGCAGACGGAGCCGGGAGCGTGGCAGCCTGGCAGGAACCGTGCGGTCAAGTACGGAGGTCATCATCAAGACAGTGGCGAGGATAACGCTGCTGGTGAACTAGTGCGGAGCGGTAACCGTGCATAGTGAGATATGAAGTGTTGGTGAAAAAAAAACTGTAAGTACATTTTATATTCAAGTTAATGTTCGGGAAGTTATCTTCGTGTGTATTGTGTCATTGGAAGAATTTCATCACTTGAAATCAGTGCGATTATAGACTTTATTCTTTAGTATAAAATTACATTAAACTTTTAAAAACTAATAATAAAATAGTCCAATAAATTTAGTAATTTGAACCTTAAGTGTTTAAGAATATTAACTTTTACTTTTCTACTATTTTCATTAACTTAGAATAATTTTAAGTTTTGTAGCTAGGACTTAGAATAGTTTGCAAAAAAACGTAAGTACGGGGAACCTATGCCCGATTTATGAGCGGAATAACATAAACTTAAAACACTTAGAAAATAAGCGAACTTACTATTAAAATATTTTGTTATCTCACAGTCCTTGATTTACTTGGGTAATATTTTACTATTCAAAATGGCTTTAGAGAGTGAAGAATTAGTCATGGACACATTATTACAGTTGCAAGAGGATATGAGTAGGAGAGTCATTAAAGCTTTGAGTAATTTTAAAAAAACTCCTAAAGATCGGCTTAATAAAAGTTATGGCGAAAGTAGATTAGAAAATTTAGAGCAATTATGGAAACAATTTGTAGATGGTCATGTAAATTTGTTACGGTAAACATCACGCAAAACGTTAAATAAATCCAACTACATTAAGGACGATCTATACGCAAAGACTGAGGAGGATTACCTGTCATGTAAATGTTTAATAAAAGAAGTGCTGGAATCTTTTAAACTGACCATAACACAATCCTCTAGTTTTAGTCAAGCTAAATTACCGAAACAAAATATTCCAACATTTTCAGGTAAGTATTCCGAATGGAACACTTTTAGAGATTTATTTAGTTCTCTTATTCATAACCGACAAGAATTTGATAATGTCCAAAAACTGAATTTTTTGAAGGGATATTTGTCAGGAGAGGCAGAACAGCTGCTGAGGCACATCCCAGTGGCGGAAGTAAATTATCTAAGATGTTGGGAGTTATTAGAAAAAAGATACAATAACAAAAAATATGTTTGTAATTACATTTTAAAAAGATTATTTAGCCAAAAAATTCTTACAAGTGAAACTGCATACGGGCTCAAAGAACTAGTAGATACAACAAATGACTGTTTATCCACTTTAAAAGGCTTACGTGTAGACGTTGATAGTTGGGATGTGATAATTATTCATATAGTAGCGGCAAAATTGGACCCTGAAACCAGAAGGCAGTGGGAGTTTAGCGTCACTAATAACACAACATCAGATGAATTACCTACGTTTGTACAGTTTCAAGATTTCTTAACTAATCGGTATTGGGCTATAGAATTTTTGCCGTATGAAAATCGGATTCGAAATACAAAGACGTCTCCCAACCATCAATCGGTTAACACTAGGTCGCATCATGTAACTAGCAACACCCAATGTCAGTTTTGTACGGAGGATCACAAACTTGGTTACTGCAAAAAGTTTTGGAAGGAGTCAGTAGAGTGTCGTAGGGAGTTTGTGCAGTCGCACAATATTTGTTTTTGCTGTCTGGGAAATAGTCACTCTGCCAAATACTGTCAGCGAAATGTGAAATGTCGAACCTGCAAGGGTAAACACCATACGCTCTTACATCCTAGGGGTGAGTGGAAGGGAGGTTCTGGCGATGCCAGCGGAATAAAAATAGATAATGGTAAGTCGAGTGGGGGGGCACCTCAATCGAAGGATAATTCTAGTGGAACGTCAGGATTGTCCAATTCGCAATCTATAGTTTCTTGTGTCTCCACGGAAAGGCTACCTAAACAAGTATTATTGGCGACGGCATTGGTAAATACCAAGGCTATGAACGGTAAAGGTTACATCGTTCGTGCTCTTTTGGATCAAGGTTCTCAGTCATCGTTTGTAACCGAGGCTGTAGTTCAGTCCTTAGGTCTGAAAAGGATACCGGTATGCGGTAAAATTTCGGGAGTTGGTAAAGAAGGTGGTATTATATCCAGGTCTATAGTCGACATCGAAATTACGTCACGCGTCGACCCTAAAGTGGTTTATACGGTGAAAGCTTATGTTTTGAAGTCGATCACTTCTCTTCTTCCTTCTCGAGATATCGAAATGGTCGAATGGGATGGTCTACATGAATTGGTGCTAGCAGACCCAGAATTCAATACGCCAAGTCGTATTGATGTATTACTGGGTGCTGAGGTATACGGTCAAATATTATTGGATGGAGTTAAAAGAGGGACGCGAGGTTCGCCAATAGCACAGGCTACCACTTTAGGGTGGATCCTATCAGGCGCGGTAAATCAGGATTCTTCTATTGATCATGATGGAGTACAGGTCATGCATTGTCAGGTTGACAATGACCAGTTGAAAATATTTTGGGAACTTGAGGACATGAAAGCTCCAGAGGGAATTAAAGGTTTAAGTTCAGATGATCAATACGCTGTAAAACTATTCGAGGAAACAACGCAACAAGGAGAAGATGGGCGTTATATAGTGAGACTCCCATTTAAGGTTGATAATCCAATAGTCACTAACTCTCTTGCTATCGCAAAAAAACGCTTGTATTCCTTAGAGCAACGGTTGAACAAGAATCCTATTTTGAAGAAGAAATATGGAGAGGTAATGCGAGAGTACTTCGAGTTAAGTCACATAGAGCTAGTTCCAGATAATGAGGCCGACAATCCGAAAGCTATCTACTTGCCTCACCATGCAGTTGTAAGAGACGACAAGGATACAACACAGGTGAGAACGGTTTTTGATGCTTCTTGTAAGGGAAATAATCAGAGATCCTTGAACGATTGCCTCATCGTGGGACCAAGTACGCAGCCAGAACTGCGGCATACAATGATGCGATGGCGGGTTCCACGGATTTGTTTAACCGCAGATATTGTTAAAATGTATCGGCAGGTGAAGGTGGCAAAGGAGGATACGGATTACCAAAGAATTCTCTGGAGAGACGACATCACATCAAAAATAAATCATTACCGAATGTTAAGAGTAACTTTTGGAGTAGCATCCGCACCTTTTTTAGCTGTCAAAGCGCTACAGCAGGGGTGGCACTGGATAATTCTGAGGAGCATCAGCAAGCGGCATCTAAAGTTTTTACAGACTTTTATATGGATGATCTTCTAACTGGTTGTGAGACCAAAGAAGAAGGCATTAAGTTGTACGAGGAAATGAACACTCTTCTAGGCAAAGCAGGTTTTAACCTACAGAAATGGAGCAGTAATCATGAAGGTTTGTTACAAGCTATGAAACAAAAAGAGGCAGAGAGACATAAAGACTCAAAGGAAAGGGAAGGAATGAAGATAAAGGAAGACGAAGTCATAAAAATTGTTGGTCTAACCTGGAAACGTGACGAAGATTCCTTCCGTTACCAAATAAACTTGCTTACTCCACAGAGTTCCGGGATTACAAAGCGAATGATAATAGCTGACATATCTCGCTTCTATGATCCTCTTGGCTGGGCAGCCCCTAGCATTATAGTGTCCAAGATCTTTATTCAGAAGCTGTGGTTAGCGGGACTAGACTGGGATGCTGAGGTTCCAAAAAACTTAAAGGATGAATGGCTTGAATATAGGACAGGTCTAAAAATGCTGGAAAGTATTTCCATACCTCGTTGGATTAAAACTAAATCGAGTGACAAAACTGTCGAACTCCACGGATTTTGTGACGCTTCGAAAGCGTCATATGCTGCAGTAGTTTACAGTCGAGTAATAGACGCAGAGGGAGTGGTTCACGTAGCTTTGATATCATCAAAAACAAAGGTGGCCCCGATAAAGCAGGTCTCCATACCAAGACTCGAGCTATGCGGCGCGGTTTTATTATCTCGACTCATGACGGAAATAGCAAAGGTGATGAACATTAATACGTCTAATTTACATGCCTGGACTGATTCGACCGTAGTGCTTGCTTGGCTAAGTCGCCACCCAAATAGATGGAAGGTTTTTGTAGCAAATAGGGTTTCGGAAATTGTAACCAATTTAGATTCACATAACTGGTCTCATGTCCCGACGAAGCAAAATCCTGCGGATTGTGCTTCCAGAGGACTTCATCCATCTGAACTGGTGAAGGAACACAAGTGGTTTAAGGGACCAGATTTCTTACACACAGGTAGCATTGATTACAACAACCCTAAGGACTTAACAACTGATTTAGAAAAAATTAAATCGTTTCATACGAACAAGGAACTATCTTTTTGGGAAAGATTTTCATCGTTGACCCGCATGATCAGAGTGCTTACGTACTGTAAACGTTTTTTCAACAATTGTAAGTCTAAATCAAAGGTCAATCAAGGGTTTCTCACCAGCGGGGAGCTTCAAAAGACATTGAAGGCTGTAATAAAAGAGTGTCAGCGTGAACATTTCGATGAAGATATTGCAGCCATAAAAAAAGGGAAGAAACTGTCTAAATCTAGCAGTCTCCGATCCTTAAACCCTTACTTTGACGATGAGGGAGTGCTTCGAGTGGGTGGTAGGCTGGCTCATTCCCAATTAGATACAAACCGCAAACATCCGATTTTGATACCAAAAAGGTCACATTTGACCGATCTGATAGTAAAAGATGCTCACAAAAATACTCTTCATGGCGGACCACAATTAATGTTGTGCTATATACAAAGTAAGTATTGGATCTTAGGCGGCAAGCAGCTGGTTAAATCGTGCTACCGCAAATGTGTTACATGTGTTAGATCTGAAGGATTGACACAAGTACAATTAATGGGGCAATTGCCTTCAGCCAGGGTAACCCCAATGAGGGCTTTCAAGAATAGCGGCGTAGACTACGCTGGTCCCATACAAATTCGCACGGCTAAAGGCCGAGGTTATAAATCCCATAAGGGATACATATGCTTGTTTGTATGCATGGCATACAAACAAGCATATGTATCCCTTATGGGATTTATAATACACTTAGAAGCAGTTACGGACTTAACTTCAGAGGGATTTTTACAAGCTTTTCGGCGATTTGTTGCAAGGAGGGGGCATTGCTCCGATATTTGGAGTGACAATGCAACAAATTTCACTGGTGCTGCCAGTGAACTTAAAAGACTCTTCATCGTAGAGAAAATGTCAATGATGAATGAGGTGGCGGAATCACTCGCAACAAATGGCTGTAATTGGCACTTCATACCTTCTAGATCGCCAAATTTTGGCGGCCTATGGGAGGCTGGAGTGAGGTCTGTCAAAACTCACCTTAAAAAGATTATTGGCCAATCCACGTTGACCTATGAGGAAATGGCAACGGTTTTAGCGCAGGTAGAGGCGTGCCTTAATTCCAGACCGCTATCGGCATTGCCTTGTGATGGCAGTGACGATATTTCAGTCCTCACACCAGGCCACTTTTTAGTTGGCGAACCCCTGTTGTCACCCCCTGATAAGAATGTTGAAAGTTTAGGCGTGAGTTCGCTGAGAAGGTGGCAGTTCACCCAACGGTTGGTACAGGATTTTTGGCGGCGTTGGTCGCAAGAATATCTAACCAAATTCTACCGTAGGTACAAGTGGGCATCACGAGAGCCGCAACCCAAGGTGGGAGACATTGTGATTGTGAAAGAGGACAATCTACCAGCATGTCGTTGGTTGTATGGCAGAGTGATTGATTTACACCCAGGCTCCGATAACATTGTAAGGGTCGTTACTTTGAAGGTACGCAATGGTATGTTAAAGCGTCCAATAACCAAAATTTGTCTTCTTCCAATTGCTGATTAAGATTTTAAAACTATACTAATCATATTATTTTATATTAAAACCGCTAGGCATCTTCTATCTTCATAAATAGAAGATCATTATTCGTTATGAAAATGGCTTCTAAATTTGCTTCATCATATGAGTATTTTAAGAATTAAGTGGTTCTGAGGTGTAATTTTGTTGTTAATTACTAGCTATACTTACTGTTTAAATTAAGGTTACTAAAGAATTTTAGTTATATTTGGTTTGTATTGGTACATTTAGATTAAGGACAATTGCCATTTTGTCCTTGGTGGGTGGTATGTACATGCCGTGTATGTACTCTTATCTATTTTCGTTTATTGTTTACGTGTGTGTTTTCCTTGTATGCAACTAGATGGCGCTGTGTCGTTGGTGTGTATCACGGTTTTAACATTTTTTTATGTATGATGACCACAAAACATTTGCCATAATAAAGTTAGCCCCTTCACTGTGGAATGGAATGTTGGTGTTTTATTAAACCTCTTCCAGTTCAACCCTTGCGATCTAATAGCGAGGTTGGTCTCGTTCACCCTTGATCCGATTAAATGCGCTTTAGCCTTTATAAGATATGACCATTAGAGCTTAAACAAATGCATGCGTTTGTGCATTCTGTGGGAAACGGAAATAAGAAAACTACGCCGCGAGAATCAACTAGTTGAAAATAATTAGGAAATACGAGTATATTTCCTAAGCATTCTCATCAGGCCCACCCATTTCTAGAAAAAGGGGTCGAAATATGGGTCTCTCGAGTTTACGTAAAAAGTGCGCGAAATGCCAGGACAACCTGAGGGCGCATCTGGGAGCACCTCTCAGACCCTACACACTTTCCAATTTTCGCTGACCTGAGTTACAGTCGGATGTGAGTCACATCCGATAGCAAGTTTTACGGCTGCCTTGTAATAAACATACATACCGTCACGCCTGTCCCCCATCGGGGTAGGCAGGGACTATGGCTTTCCACTTGCTACGATCCTGGCATACAACTTTCGCTTCTTTCACTTTCATAAGTGTTTTCATACACACACGCCGGTTAAGGGTACTCATGACCTGACCTTTTTCCAAAATGTCTTCTATTTGATTGACATATGTACGTCGAGATCGCCCTTTACCAGTTTACCCATTCAGTCTCTTCTGATAAATCTGTTTCGTTAGTCTACTTTCATCCATCCTCTCCACGTGTCCGAACCATCTAAGCATACCTTTTTCTATCTTAGTCACTATTTCTTCTACTATACCGCAATGTTCCCTTATCACACTGTTCCTTTCTTTGTCCATCAATTTCACTCCAGCTATACTCCGCACACTTCTCATTTTGACTGCATTAAGTTTACTTCTATACTTCTTCTGCCACACCCAACTTTCACTGCCATACATGAGTGTAGGATCAAGTACTCCTCTATGCACAGCCAGTCTTGCCTTCTCAGACACGTTCTGACTGCTCATAAAGGCGTACATGGCTCCATTCACTTGATTTCCAGCCAAAACTCTTCGTTCAATGTCATAATCACACTTTCCATCTCTCACAAATTTTGAACCTAAATATACAAATTCTTTCACCTGTTCCACTCGTTTTCCTTTCACAAAAATCGAGCAATCCGTCATACTTTCCTCTCTTTCAAAAACCATTACTTATGTCTTATTTACATTCACTTTCATTCCTTTGCTTTTTAGCGCATCATGTATAACGTTAACAAAAACTGCAACTCCTCTGCCGATGATGCCAGTATTACCTGATCATCAGCGTATAGGAGGCATTTGACAGTCAGTTCATTCATTTTTAAACCATACGCACTCTCTTGCAGTTCTTTCAAATAACTGTCCATGTATAGGTTAAACAGCGCCGGTGACGCTACACAACCCTGTCTCACACCTTTTTCAATGTGAAAAAAGTCTGTGCAAGCTCAGTTGATCCTGACACAAGCACTGGAGCCCTCATAGAGAGATTTCAGTGCTCGTATCAAGTGACTGCTTACTCCATACTTGGCCAGTGTTGTCCAAAGTTCATGCCTCAACCACTCGGTCATAGGCCTTTTCCAAGTCTACAAATATGCAATAAACCTTTAGACATTTCGCCAAAAATTTTTGGCTATGCATCTTAAGGAAAAGACCTGATCCGTGTATCCTCTTCCTTTCATAAATCCTGCTTGTACATCCAATATTTTCCCTTCAGTTTCATTCATCACTCTTTTTATCAAAACTTTTGCATAGAATTTGCCGACGATGCTGAGCAAGCTTATGCCACGGTAGTTTTTGCACTCTTGCTGTGACCCTTTTCCTTGGTAAAGCGGCACGATGACAGCGTTGCACCAATCTCCTGGCACGTTGCCACTCCTCCAGCAAAGATTAAAAAGGCGGTACAGCTGGCAAGCTACCACGCCGTGTCCCGCTTTCAGCATCTCGACAGAAATCCTATCAAATCCAGCGGCCTTACCAAATTTCATACTACTCAATGCTTCCACAATGTCTTCCATACTTATGATGCTTTCGTTGCTAAGTTCATTCCTTTCCCAAGAACTCGTTTGTGCTTCCATATCTAATTTTTCATATAAGCTTTCAAAATAATCCTTCCATCTTTTTAGCACACATTCTTCTCCTTTTTGAAAACTGCCATCCTGGTTTCTGATATTACTAAGTTTCGATGATGTTTGTTGACCCCTCACAGATTTTATAGATTTCCAAAAGAATTATATATTCTGCTGGAAATTATCAGATAACCTACTATTAAATTTATCCCTATCATTCTCTTTCTCTCTTTTTATAACTTCTTTTGCAACTCGTTTATACCTTTTATATTCATTCTTTGCCATTTTTACATCCTCATCCGTTGCCTTCTGCATTCTTTGATTGACCTTTGAAGTCAGCCAGTCCAACCATGCCTTCTTCTTGTCGGACAATGCTTTCATGACTTCTGCACACATTCTCTTCACCTTACATCCTTGGCTCCTTTTATTTACCCCACACACTTCCACCGCAACTTCCACTAGACCTTCCTTAAGCGTCTTCCATAATACTTCATCAAAATTTTTAAATTTCTTACTCTATTTACTCACGAATCCTTCTTTTATGCTCATCTCTTGCAAATTTTTGACTTTTATGCGCTCTAGTACATTTACAAGTTCACACACACGATGTCACCACCGTTGAAACAGACCTCTTACTCGGCTGATAACCAAGAAGTGATCTGTTACAATCCCGGCACCGCGGTATGCCCGGGTGTCTAAGACCTTCTTTCTCAGTCTTGCATCTACAATCACAAAATCAATCATACTTCTCTGGTTTCCCTCTTGTCTAGTATACAAATGAATCTGTTTGTGGTTAAATATGGTGTTAGTTATCACAAGATTCCTCTCCAAACATACTTCAAGCAAACTCTCACCATTTTTATTCACTTTTTCGTCACCAAACTTGCCTAATACACTTTCATATCCATCACGCTTCACTCCAACCCAACCATTAAAATCACCTAACATTACAATTCTCTCGTTCCGTTTGCATTTACTCAGAATATCGCTTACACTCTCCCAAAATGCCTGTCTCTCACTTTGGTCTCTTGAAGATTGGCGCCACCGCGCATCTTGCGGAGCATAAACGCCTAAAACAAAGATGCGGGTAAGTCCAACCTTCAACCTCAACCAAAGGAGTCTTGGGCTCACACATTCATAGTCAGTCACACATTCATTCATTCTCGCGGACAGTAGAACACCGACACCCTGGCTCGCTGTACTGGTTGTGGCTACACCTGACCAGTAGGCTGGGTGGGTGTGTGGGCTAGGGTCCATGTGTAGTGGTGTTACATCCTTTCCTCTTTGTTTCATTCACACATAAAACATCAAGTCGTCTTTCTCGCATCATCTCACATACCTCATCAATTTTGTCTTTCATTCCTCCTCTAACATTCAATGTAGCAAAGTGGCTATCCCTAGCCCACTTTCCGCCTCGATGGGAGACGAGACGTGACGCGTTGCGAACCACATCGCCGCCATTCCGGATTTTAAAATTTTCAATATCCATTGCGTTCCCACGAGTGGCAAGGGAAATTCAAAGCCCGCCTAGACAGAGCCCCGCTTGTCTAGGTAAAGCTAGCCTTATTTTGGGGTCGCCCGGTCCCAGGGCAGTCAGGCACGTTACGACTAGGCTCGCCCCTAGCCACGCAACTCATCGGCACGGCAACCTTGGCTTGGCGGAGAAAGGATGGGAAGAGGATAAGGTAGGAAAAGGATTAGAGGGTAGGAAAAAGGATGAGATAGGAAAGGGACTAGGATAGGGTAATTTTGTCTAAACCTTCTGCATTCCAAACTGTGAGACCCAGCGTTCCGTTCTGCTTCATATTTTATAAAATATCCAGCAGCCAGGACAGTTGTTACACGCTTTTTTATCTCTGCAGTCCGAGCACAGTAATAAAGGTCCGAAAAATTAAAGTTATATTGATATTGATACTCATATATAATCGTAATGGAAATATACTTATATGGCAACACTGAAGACGAAGAATTTGAAGTCAGAAACAGATAGGATTAAGTAAGCTCAAGCTATGCTAATTGTTATGTAATAGTTCTTTCTTCTCTCCCATATATATGACCCATTATAACATAAAATTATTAAATTATGTGAAAATTTCACACACGCCTCACGCCCCTAGAAGCGGAATAGTACCCGAACCAACCCCCAAAGAAGCGGGATAACATTCGACCTCTTAGGTGAGGCCGCCGTGGTAGCCAAAGTCTGCTGGGAGCACTTTCCGAGGAGCTACACGGTACTGCCGGCAATAGACAGAGTCATTGTGGTTTTAGTTTGTTCGAGTCCGGCATGACATCCGAGGAAATTTTCACACGTTCAATAAACCTATATTTATTTCTACTACATATCGCTCAATCTCACGGCAATGGGCTCACCACCTATTACGTGGGACAGAAATGCATACGGTGAAACGTGGGCGTTAAATATGCCTCTGCCTACCCCTTCGGGGATAAAGGCGTGACAATATGTTTGGATGTATGTATGTACATATCGCTTCCCTGTGGTTACATATTATGGTGAAGAAGTAAATAAATATACTTTACAGATTTTTAGCTTATCGCTTGTGACTTAACCACATAGCTACATTAGCGTGGCTCCATTAGTGGTTTGTGCTTCAACCGGGAGTCCCGATAATACTTTACGAAAATACAAGAAAAGCCTCGTATATACAACGTGATATTTATGACACAAACCATTATTTTATGGAGCCTAACATTGGCCGCATGTACATTATTAGGTTATTTAATAACCACCTGAACTCCATCCACCCACATTTTAGGTTCACCTTTGAGGAGGAGGTGGACAGATGGTTGGCTTTTCTGAACGTAAAATTGACGGTGAAGCAGAACGGAACGCTGGGTCACACAGTTTACCGGAAACCTACACACACGTATAGATACTTACATGCTACATCACACCACCATCCATGTCACTTCCGATCCCTTGTTAGCTTATGGACCAACCGAGACCACGACTTTTGTGACCTTGAACAACTAAAGAGTGAGCTCGCCCATGTTCAGGAGGTGCTTAAGCGCAACGGATACCGAAGAAACCTGAAGTGTTTGAAAAAGAAGTTGTAGCAAGATACGGTAACCAGAGCTCCGGCTTTCCTACATTATGTCAAAGGAGTAAGGGACAAAGTTGGAACAGTACTAAAGAAATACTCCATTAAAACTGTATACAGTCCACCCTCTAAGGTAGCCCAATGCTTGAGGACACCGATGGATGTTGTGCCACTACAAACGCTTGGAGTTTATAAGGTGAGCTGCAGCTGTGGCAGACCAAACGCACAATAGCGGAACGAGTCAAGGAACACATAGCAGCGGTGAAAAACCTTTGAACGAACAAGTCGGCGATCGCAGAGCACTTGCTGGAAACAGGTCCTAACCACTGGATAGAACTCCATGAACCAACAGTCCTCTCCACTGAACGGCATTACTATTTAAGAATAGCATGTGAAGCGGTTGAAGTAAAAAAGCACAAAAATTTTAACCGGGAAGATGGATACTGATTGTCAGCCTCATGGAATCCTGTCATCAGCTAGTGCAAAAACGACAGTGCGAATGTTGTACGCGAGTGTACCGACGTTATGAGTGTTATGTGTAGACCAACCGACATTAGAACACCTAATCAAAATTTTGACAACAAGTGCTGGTAGTTGAAAAAAAGCACTCGCGCTTAGAGGAGGCGACGCTGAATTCATCAGTCAACCCGTGACCACAGCTGGTGAAATCCGGTCGAAACGTCAGGAAGTATAAGATAGGCTATGAACATTTTTTTTTATATCTCGCTCGCCAAAATGATGCCGTCCGCCTGATGGAAAGCCATGACGACATCTAGCGAATTGAGGGGCACTCTCTTAGTCTACAGGACTACTGACAGCGTCCCTCAAGTTGGCGGCCCAATGATGTGCCTCTTCACGCTCCGCTTGAAGAACCCGGGATTGTAAGAGGAAGGAGACACGTGCGCTGGCAGAGCGTTCCAGGTAACTATAGTTCGACAGAGAAACGATCTCTTAAATCGTTCGAAAATTCTTTTCACTGTATGGGAGTGGCACTTCTTCCCAGCACGCGTTGTTCGGGAACGAAAAGGAGAGGGTGGGATTAGGTTGAAGGGCTCTTCAGAACACTCGCCATGGTACATGCGGTAAAATGCAGCCAAGGACGCTATGGTTCTTCGCTGCGCCAGCGGCTCAAGGCTTCCTATTACCTCAGGACAATCTATAATGCAAATAGCACGTCTCTGCATAGCGTCGAGCGCGTCCAGCAAGTACCTCGCGGAATCATCCCAA
The DNA here is from genome assembly GCA_948477245.1 of Thumatha senex. NCBI lineage: Eukaryota > Metazoa > Arthropoda > Insecta > Lepidoptera > Erebidae > Thumatha > Thumatha senex. The sequence continues at coordinate 477,402 of OX419733.1, read as the reverse complement.
AGATGAGAACAGTATTCGACGCAGGGACGAATCTGTGTTTTGTACAACATAAATCTATGATGCGGCGTGAAAAAATGTCTCACCTTATTCAGAACTAAAAGAATATAAGTAGGAATATAAGTTGCGAATAAGACCCGAAATGTCATAAATATGAGTGACAACCGCCAAAGTTTAAAACATTAATTGGGCACATGGCTAATTCTATCGAAATGAGTGATCGTGCTTATATATATGGCAAAACGGCGACAGTACTTTCATTACATTCAATAAAATTTGACAGCACTTTTAGATGAGTTATAAAATAATATACATACACAAATCTATTAAAACACGCACTAATCGACACAATAAAAAATCCTAGAAACGTATCAAGTTGAAATAAATGAGGGATTTTAAATAAATGTTCATAAGCCTCGCCGTTTCCCTGCTGAGTATTTTATTTGCACAACTGAGAGTTTAACAATTGATACGGGAGTGGATGAAAGCGTTAAAGTGCTTCGGATAATTACCCTGCGTTTATACGATATACTCGTAGAGTGCTCGGCGTAGAGTGCGTTCGTTTCGATGACGATACCACGCACCCAGAAGGGATTTTACTATTGTTGTGTTGAAGGACTACCATTACTAGTCTGAATACGCATATTATGCGCTATGGTAAGTAATATATTCAGTTGTGACCTGTGGAAGGTCTGAAGGATATTTAAAACGTTTAAAATGAAGGGGTACAATGTACTCAACAGTACGTGATTATTAATAATAAGTTGGTTATAGAAATGATCTACTGGCTGCGTAAAATAATATTAATTTGTAAATAGGCCATTAAAAAATGTCTCTAAGTTTCTTCTCAGATAGGCCGCGTTCCGAACTGGTCAAGTTAATAAATATAATAATTTCTCAGTTAATGTATGACATTTTGTAAGCGCCGCCGTGAATTGTTTAATGCATAATAAATACATCTTTTTTTCATCATTTAAGAGAAGTGTTGAGTGAAGACTTGAGTGCCAACATGGGAAATATTGACATTACGACTATAATAGGCTTGAGACTGATACACACGGACTCTTGATTCAAGTTTTTTCTCGTATTAAGACTAAATACCAGGATCTTATCAGAGACCACGTTGTTATGCATTCACTTTAAGGTAGCTACGAGTTTGGGCCTACGTAACAGAGAGGATAAATGTTATATTAAAGTGAAAAAGACAACCTGGTCCGCGACGGGGATTGAACCCGTGACCTTTGTCTTATGTGAAAGTTAGCATCCTAAATGCTTTAAAAATGTATCCAGTGAGGACAAGTCTGTAAAAAACAATCGACACCCCTGATTTTCATGTTCTAAATATCTGTAGAGTTGACTGTATACAATACTAAATTCGGTGCTGACTACGAGTATTAGCGCCCATTAATGTATAACATACATAATATTTCGTATATCGGATATGTACATTTTCAGTTGTTTTTCGTTTTGCCACTTTTCACGCACTTTAGATGTCTTATTATAATCGATGTAATCCGTGGTCTAGATACCGGCTAGACCAAGGAGTAGGGGTAACCCTATATGAGACATGAAGAAATTGAAAGTCAGTTTTGACATATTATAGGTAGTTTTAGTCATAATTAGTATTTAGGTATTTTGAATTAGTTGTTAACTTAACTTAACTATCTTCACGCTGTATCCCTGACGGGGTAGTCAGAGAGGACAGATCGCCAGGCTTCGCGATCCATGCATACTTCTTTCGCTTCTTCGAGATTCATCAATCGTTTCATACACGCACGTCTGGGTATCCGAGTACTTTTGACCTTTCCGTTTTTGAGCAATCTGCTCACGTGGTCTTCATAAGTAAGTCTCGGCCTACCCTGACCTCTTCTACCCTCTTAATTAGTTGCTGTGGTGTTGATAGTGGCTACAATGGAGGTTTCAAATAATAGAATACTTCCGGATACGTTCCAGGACACATTTTCAACTGTTATTTTTACTAGCCAATATAGGCAATTGTAATCACCTTTCAACTAGCGATGCTACAATATTTTTTTAAATTGAAGCTCATAAAACCCTCTTTATAACTTTTCAAAATGATAATAAGCCTAAGGAAAACAAATAAAGAAAAACTGCGCTTGTCTTACGTCAAAACTTAATTTGACAAAGAGCTCCATGATAAGCCATATTTTTTTATTAAACGACTTAGTTGAAAGTATAACAGCGGTCCTGTTGCCTCTGACGACTAATTACCTTCGTCGACAGGTAGGCTGATATGCCTCTGGAAACAGCCGGTAAGGGAAAGGAGGGACCCGGGGGGTGTTTGCCAGTGACACGTTACAATGGGAAAAGTTACGCAATAACAGACTAAGTTTCAGCTGTAGGCCATTTTCAGCGCCGACGAGACGACGGAATATAAACCTTGGAGCATCGAATCGAAGGTCCACAATCATTACATCTTAAAGTTTGTTGATGTGCCGCCTTTTATTCGTCCGTCAGGCGTGCAAGATTTATGTGAATAAAACACGGGCCTAGTTATGTTTTATGGCGGTGGTCTAAGCCTACCATAATACGGAAAAGTGGAATATGGACTGACTAAAAATAATTTTTATGTTTCCGATTAATATATGACTTGTACTTAGCTGATTTTAATATCCCGGACGTGGAACATTAAGCTCGCCTTGTGTATCAACTTTTATTGCCGTTATAAACAATCTGTAATATCTATCCTGGATGAATTAGACATTGGCTTATTTATTATCTACTTAGTAATTATTTTCAAAATTTATAGTCATAAAACTAACTAACTAACTAACTATCTTCACGCTGTATCCCTGACGGGGTAGTCAGAGAGGACAGATCGCCAGGCTTCGCGATCCATGCATACTTCTTTCGCTTCTTCGAGATTCATCAATCGCTTCATACACGCACGTCTGGGTATCCGAGTACTTTTGACCTTTCCGTTTTTGAGCAATCTGCTCACGTGGTCTTCATATGTAAGTCTCGGCCTACCCTGACTCCTTCTACCCTCTACTTTTGAACAATATATATTCTTCGTCAATCGTTCCTCACTCATTCGTTGGACGTGTCCAAACCAACGGAGCACGCCCTTTTCCAGCTTAACGCTGACACTTTCATTCAAACCTGCCAAATTGCGTATCACTTCGTTACGTATTCGGCCAGCCAAGGTAACGCCGCACAACTTTCGAAGTGATCGCATCTCCACAGCATTCAATTTACTTTCATGCACCTGCTGACATACCCAGGTTTCACTACCGTAAAGCAAAGTTGGCACTAGCACTGCGTTATGAATCGCCAGTCGTGCTTCTTTTACGATGCTTTGTCGCTTTACTAACTGGGACAAAGCACCGTTAACTTTGTTTCCGGCAGCTACTCGCCGTTCCACATCCGAATCACATCTTCCATCCGCGCTAAACATACTTCCTAAATACACAATTTCATTCACTTCCTCTAGACGTTCCTGGTTTACCCTAATCTCGCATTTAGTTCTTACGTCACCTCTTTCAAATACTAGAACCTTAGTTTTACTTGCATTCAAGCGGAGACCCTTACTTCCACACCCCTCTTTCATATTAGTGACTAATGCCTGAAGGTCGGCTTCTGATGAGGCCATGAGCACCGCATCATCAGCGTACAGCAGACAGTTTACTGTAAAGTCACCCAAATTCACACCCATATTAAAATCTTTCAACTTCTGCAGGCAACTGTCCAGATACACTATGAACAGCCAGGCGGACATGACACATCCCTGTTTGACGCCTGTACAGACATCAAAAAGAGGTGACACATCCCCCCCTACTCGCACGCAAGCCTTACAGTCCCTATAAAGCGACTGTATTGCCCGCAGTAGCGAGCCGTCCACACCATATCCTGGCAGCAAGTCCCACAGCGTTTCTCTCACAACGTTATCAAATGCTTTCTCTAGATCCACAAAAGCGCAGAAAACCTTCTGGCTAAGAGCCAGAAACTTTTCCGCGATCATGCGGAGAGAAAACACTTGATCCATGCAACCTCTTCCACGTCGGAATCCGCATTGAGCCTCCCATAAATACCTTTCAGACTTTTCTTGCATTCGTGCCGTTATAACCTTTGCATACACCTTACTAGCTAAGCTGACCAAGCTGATCGCCCTGTAGCTGGAGCAGTTTAGGCGCGAGCCTTTCCCTTTGTAAATAGGTACTACAACTGCTACTCGCCAGTCATCTGGGACCTCACCCGTCCGCCAGCACAAGTTGCATAACAGACATAGTGTGTCCCAGACACGCGACCCACCGTACTTGATCATCTCAGCAGTGACTCTGTCTTTTCCCGCAGCCTTACCACATTTCATACTTCTTATCGCTTGTTCTATTTCTTTCATACTAATGACTTCAATGACATCGGGATCCGGAGCATCGAAGTGAGCTCCCCTTCCCGATGTGGCATCTCTGTCTTTTCTTGCATACATCTTTCCATAATATTCACTCCATCTCTGCAGGACGTCACTTTGGTTTATATTCATATATGATTGATAGTCATAGTAAACGGTATTACACTCCCGAGTGAACACTTTGTATATCAACAAGACTTAATTCTTAGATGAGAGATCTTTTATTATTAGTTCTATTGCCTTTTGTACCATTAGGTTGGTATAATACTCAAGATGTACATATAGCACTTGACGGCACCGTACCTTTTGTACACGGGGTATGCTTACTCTCTGCTACGAAGACAAAGAGTGTGTGTGGGGTCCACCTCGGCAGAGAGGATCTGTGATGGGTTTCGATGACGCTTTGGGAGGAGAGACTGTCACATTGCTGGAGAAAAACAATTTAAATTCTTGTGTTTATTTTTAGTTTTATGAAGATTACAGTTGTAGAGTATGAATATTTTAAGATAGATTCTTACAACTTGGCTGAAGAATATTTCCGGGTCTTTATCATGACTTTGCGGATAATGGACGATGGAAAATTCGTTGGGATTTGAAACTTCGCACGGGCGTCCACAACGGGAGATCGTCAAATGGAAGTGCGATTAACTCTTGTGCTACCTTCTATAGTTTGAATGCACACTTTTGCGCCACAATGATAGATAGATAGATAAGTTCTTTATTAAGACACAACACAAAAGTACATAGCAAACACATAAAATTACACACAGAGAAAAACAAAATACAAATAAAATAAAATAAAATACAAACGGTAAAATGAAAAACAAAAACAAACAAAAGCCGAGTCCGCTATTTCCTACTTCGTGAGGGCAAAATTTATGTATGGCTCGGCACTGCGTTTGGTATCGGTGGCTAGGTACAGTGCTGTGTGACAAAGGCCACAGCTCAGCATATGCTACAAAATGTTTGCAGCGCTGATTTTCAGCTGAAGCCTCAGAGACTAGTACGTGTTTATAATTAAAATGTAGTACAGACGTAAATGTGTCATTATTTTTTGGAAATATTTTGATGTCAACAGTCATATGACGATGTCAGAGTTTAAGCTAAATAGTCACAAAATAGAAATAAATTGAAAATTAATTAATAATACATACATACATATTGTCACGCCTTTATCCCCGAAAGGGTAGGCAGAGACATAATAAATCCCTACATTTCACCGTATGGCCACATTTTTGTCCCACGTAGTAGGTGGTGAGCCCATCCCCGTGTTGAAATGGACAGGCGCAGGCTGTGGCGACCTGCTGTTGAAATTTTAATAATTAATAATACCTAATATAATTGAATTAGGAGTAATTTAATAGCTAATTTTTTATAATTTTATAATTTATGCATGTCAATGCAATTTAATATGTACGTACACAACAAATTCATTGGATGCTGGACTTTTGTTGATTTAATAGCATATTTTTACGCCTGATTTTGAAACTATGCGCGCCTACCATGTTGCGTAACGGTGGCGGTAAATTGTTCCAGCACTTTGTAGACATATACCTGAAACTTACCCTGAAGGCAGTAGTTTTGTGAGAAGGTATACTTAAGGGATCTGTACATGCTCGCTTAGGATATCAGCTACTGTAGCTCATCCAGGACAGGTTTTATACACATATGGCGGCGATTTACATTTTATCACACCAAATAGCAGAGAAGCCAAATGCAACTCCCTTCGGTACTTAATTTTGAGGATATTAATTTTTTTTAAAAAGGGGTTACGTGACTTCTTGGTGGGATAATATAACAAAAACGAGCACACGCATATTGTACTCTCTGTATGTAATTTGCAGTTCTGGCATACAATCTAGGACCGTACGCGGCGTCTAAATAATTAAATTTGGATAAAATCAATGAATCCACCAGACATTCACGCAGTGGAATAGACAGATATGTACGAAGTGTGTATAATATCTTCAGGCGATAAAAACAATTTCTGACTATATCTTTATATCTAAATGTGTTGTTCAAAACGCATTTCCTCATCCATCAGCAGACCCAGATTTCTAGCAGTTTGCACTCGTTTAATGATCTCTTTGACGACCGCAATGACAGGACTGCTAGCTATAATTATTTTGCGCTGTCGCTTCGAACCCAAAATCAAAGGCAAAGTTGACTAAGCGCCATTTTTGACCAAATTGAGTTACTAATTTTTCTGGGTCGTTTGGTCTAACTGACGCCTTCCTACGACGACTTTTAATGTCGCTTCGAAATTTTGGACTTTACGAGTTATCACTTTTTTTTGTTACTATCCGACAGAATTTTCAAACTCTTTCAAAAAATTCGTGGTTGAGATAACCGTGCGTAGATGGTTTTGCCCTCGGTAAATTTTTACGTATATGTTAGTAGAATAATTTCTCCCTTTAACTTATTTTACTTGTATCTAAAAATACATTATTATGAATTTGGTATGTTTTTTCCACGTAAAAATTTATCAGTTTTGATTACAGTCATTTTAGCTCAATCGTTATTTTTCCACTATGGCGTTTAGTTAAATTCGCCTTTTTCATAAATCCAACTTTTTGTCGGTTAGTAAATTTTTACCTGCCGCTCCGAAGTACAAAGTTACTGTTTAGGCAACTTTTACCTGAACTTATGCGATAAACAAATATTGCTTGTACCACATTGGCACCACACAAACTGGGGATTAAGCGGCTTTTACCTAAAGTAATACATCCATAAAATGTTGGTTACACCTACAAATGACCAGAGCACTGTCGTATGCGCATACAGTGAAATTAGATTTACACTATTCACAGTAACATAGGAACTACCAGTGTGCAACTGGACGTCGCTCGCTTAGAGTGCACGCGCGCGCCTAGTCAAGCATAGTACTACCGCTCCCGTATACCATACCCTAAGACCATACCGTATACAAATGAAATTAAAAACTGTAAGTTGAATCAATTTAATTGTTTATTGTTTTTATTTTTTGCAATATTGAAAGTATTAAAGCATGATGTATATTTCAGAACAATGGATCCAAGAAAACGTAGTCGCAATATTTTGTAAAAATTGATGAAAACGAATTAATTGATGTATGCATATTTTCTAAGTAAGGATACTTATTTACCTATCATGCTAGTCTCCGCTCGGCTCGTCACTCGATCAAGGTTAAGTTGTGTTGTGCATCGTATGTACGCGATACCTGCGCGGCTACGACCCGCCGCCGCCGGGGCGCCGCCGCGGCGCTCGGCGTAGGTATAGCGCTGAGCATTTTGAACTAGATTATACTTACCGTTACCAACTGATTTGTGTTTACAGAGCACTAGTAGGTACTGTGGCGCTAGCTCAGAATTTATGTAGGTATACAATATCTACGATTTGAAAAAAGAGCAAAATATTTCTTCAAATAATTGGAATATATTTTTGCTTTTAGTGTTCCGTACCAAAATTAGAAATCTTTGCTATCACTTCGGTGTCTGTTCGTCCGTACGTCCGTCTGTCATAGCCGTTTTATTATTTTGAAACACTCATTTCCCGGGTCTTGACTCGCACTTGGCTGGTTTTTTTTTAATATGTAAACCTTTTTATTTTACGTGTTTTAGGTAAGGAAAACGTCTAAAATAGTTAACTACAAAAAGCAGAAAATAGGTGAACGTAAATCTAAGGATGAGGCTAAGGAAAATGCCATGAAAACAAAAAAAAAAAATTGGGCCGCATAAAAAATTCATATTTGAAGATTCTGTAAGTAATATATTTAAAAAATATTTTTTATCATACCTACACAGTAATAATAATCTTAAATTCCCTGGGTTTGATTTCCTGACAACCCACATGTAAATATTTTATTTGGACTTTTTAACTAGGATACAAATATACCTTAATATTTATATAAGCCCTATTGTAGGACGTTATCAGGATGTGTATGGATGATGATGATACATAATACGCTCAGACTCGCATCCGCTTGCATACCGGCGTATGATTGGATTAGATTGATCTGACCACGAATAATTTTAGATATTTTGTTAATAAATACGTTTAGATAAATTAACATAGTTTGTGATAGAGTAATTTAGAAAATTCATAACACAAGTCCTTAATGATACTTACTTTGGGCTAGATAATAGGTGTGTGCGTGAAAACATTTATTGTTATTAAATTACTTTATTATTAATTACATTACGTTATTTATTTCAGAATAAAATAATCTCTAAGTGCTCTTCAACTGTGTATCACGAGCCTGTAGTATCACGACGTATTAGTAAATACAAAAAGAACGATGACTTCAAGGAAGTCCTAGCTCTTAAAGATACCTCGGACAGTGATAAAACCATCTCACTCATCTTAGACTTATCTTCGATTGATGATGTCGCTCCAGGTCCCTCGCAGAATTATTTCAGAGTGACGAGACCGTCTCTCGTAACATGGACTTAGCTTCGATTGATGATGCCGCTCCAGGTCCCTTGCAGATTAATTTTGATACCTTGCAGAGTGACAAGACCGTCTCTCGCAACATGGACTTACCTTCGATTGATGCTGCCGCTCCAGGTGTTAGTGGACGTAAAAGAATAGGCAAAACAAATATCCGATATGTGACTACATGTCTGATGAAGATTTTTCTACAATATTTTGCTCTGTAGAAGTTGATTCTGACGAATGGGTAGGTTCTGAAACCCTGGATAGTGACGAAGAACACGACCAGCCAATAAGAAAAGACCACAAAAGAGTAAGATAAAGAAAGCGAAAACAAAGTATAAAGAAAAGCAGAGAGACAGGGAACATTAATATCCAAGAAAATGTGAATACGGAAGACGAGAATGTGGGACAAAGAGGTTTCAAAAGAAAGAAGAAAAATACGAGAAAAGAAAGGTCTGCCCTGAAACCATCTGGAAAATCGTACAATAGAAAAGATGGTAAGATTGTGCAAGAAAAATCAGTTCAACCTAATCCATGCAGCAATCCAGTGGAGGAGAAAATGTAGGAAAGCGGACCCCGGGCGTCGCGAGACGCAACTGGGACAGACGCTCGGATGATGATGAACCTAATCCATGCAAGGGGAAAAAATGTGGGAATAATTGTGAAAATGTAACCGTTGAAAAGAGACAGCAGGTATTCAATCACGTCTGAACGCCGTAACGACGGGTTGGTTGGCATGACTGAAATAGAAAAAGTCAAACGTAGACATGCTACTTCAGAAACTCGCTGTAATACATTTAAGTATTGCATTACTGAAGGAGAAGGAAAAAGATTTGTATGCTTACAGTTTTTGGCAGCAACATTAGACATTTCACAAAAGTGTATATATTACACTGTCAGAAATTCGTCATTGGGAAGTGCTAAAGAAGATTTGCGGGGAAAATGTGAACCATCTAACAAAACTAAACCTGCTACTAAAGACATTGTCATTAATTTCATCAAGAGCCTACCAGCAGTTTCCTCACATTACTGCCGTCAAGATTCTACCTGCGTTTACTTGCCACAAGAATACAAAAATATTGCTAATTTATACAACGTTTATAGAAAAACGTTTTTTCGTAAACTAAATTAGGTTCTTAGTCTAGAGGTTCAATTTTAGTTACTTCTTATTTTATAATATCAGTTTTGACTGAAAATATTACTATTGTGATTGTGTCTCCACATTTTTAAAATGGTTGTGATTAATAAGACCTATTAATTTTACTTATGATCTCATTACTCCAAATACTAATTTAATTATTAATGTGATTTTGCAACTGCTGAATAAAAATCAATACATTTTAAAGTGAATTTTATTACAATTACTATTAACAAAAAATATCCAACTTTCTAAAACAAACGACACTTCAGTTACATTTAGTGAAACATTTCAATCTAAAAATAAAACATAAGCAGTTTTGCCTCCATTTTCTAACTATTTTACCTTACGTTAGGTCATTTTTACTCTGATGTCAATGTGATAATTATTTCTATATAAAATTTTTACCGAACGCTTTTTTGACGAACGCACGTCGGTTAGTATTTTTTACTGTTTCTAATTTCAGGTAATATTATACTAAGCGCCACTAACACCTAAACTATTAATTATTTTTAATAGGTGCATATATCACGATAAACCTGACAACATGAAAATTTTTTACTTCAAAAATTACGCCTCTAAGATGATTACAAGAAGTTTTATGATTTTTTTTCTGTAAAATTAATCTTTAAATCGTCCTCCTGATCAATTAACTCCATTTCGATTAGTCAACTTTGCCTTTCAAGCGTCAATATGTTTTATTTTATTTGGACTCAAAACAAGTGTATTTGCGCGAGCCCAATTAAACACATTATTCAGATCTTCGTTTATCTTCCGCACTGCATCCGGATAATCGCTATCCGCGGGTCTAAATGAGTAATAAATCTGCACATCGTATGCATATTTATGATATTTGCAGTACTTTATGTGTTGGACTATATCTGCACTATACAATGTGAACAATAGGGGCCCAATTACGGAGCCCTGGGGAACTCCCCTATTGATGGCTGAAACATCACAACGTAAGACAGCAATGAAGCTGGACATCAAGCTGGTGCGACATGCAACGGCCGATCATCTCGATTACTCGGTAAATTAGTTTCAAAACTTCTGGTATAATTCCGACGTGGAAGAGGTTGCATGGATCAAGTGTTTTCTCTCCGCATGATCGCGGAAAAGTTTCTGGCTCTTAGCCAGAAGGTTTTCTGCGCTTTTGTGGATCTAGAGAAAGCATTTGATAACGTTGTGAGAGAAACGCTGTGGGACTTGCTGCCAGGATATGGTGTGGACGGTTCGCTACTGCGGGCAATACAGTCGCTTTATAGGGACTGTAAGGCTTGCGTGCGAGTAGGGGGGGATGTGTCACCTCTTTTTGATGTCTGTACAGGCGTCAAACAGGGATGTGTCATGTCCGCCTGGCTGTTCATAGTGTATCTGGACAGTTGCCTGCAGAAGTTGAAAGATTTTAATATGGGTGTGAATTTGGGTGACTTTACAGTAAACTGTCTGCTGTACGCTGATGATGCGGTGCTCATGGCCTCATCAGAAGCCGACCTACAGGCATTAGTCACTAATATGAAAGAGGGGTGTGAAAGTAAGGGTCTCCGCATGAATGCAAGTAAAACTAAGGTTCTAGTATTTGAAAGAGGTGACGTAAGAACTAAATGCGAGATTAGGGTAAACCAGGAACGTCTAGAGCAAGTGAATGAAATTGTGTATTTGGGAAGTATGTTTAGCGCGGATGGAAGATGTGATTCGGATGTAGAACGGCGAGCAGCTGCCGGAAACAAAGTTAACGGTGCTTTGTCCCAGTTAGTAAAGCGACAAAGCATCGTAAAAGAAGCACGAATGGCGATTCATAACGCAGTGCTAGTGCCAACTTTGCTTTACGGTAGTGAAACCTGGGTATGTCAGCAGATGCATGAAAGTAAATTGAATGCTGTGGAGATGCGATCACTTCGAAAATTGTGCGGCGTTACCTTGGCCGACCGAATACGTAACGAAGTGATACGCAATATGGCAGGTTTGAATGAAAGTGTCAGCGTTAAGCTGGAAAAGGGCGTGCTCCGTTGGTTTGGACACGTCCAACGAATGAGTGAGGAACGATTGACGAAGAATATATATTGTTCAAAAGCAGAGGGTAGAAGGAGTCAGGGAAGGCCGAGACTTACATATGAAGACCACGTGAGCAGATTGCTCAAAAACGGAAAGGTCAAAAGTACTCGGATACCCAGATGTGCGTGTATGAAGCGATTGATGAATCTCGAAGAAGCGAAAGAAGTATGCATGGATCGCGAAGCCTGGCGATCTGTCCTCTCTGACTACCCCGTCAGGGATACAGCGTGAAGATAGTTAGTTAGTTTTGGTATAATTCCCGAATTCGATTCCGTGTATCAAACCTTGTTAGTAAGTACGGAGTTTATTTTTAATCACTTTGTTACGTATTCGGTCGGCCAAAGTTACACCGCCGCACAATTTTCGAAGTGATCGCATCTCTACAGCATTCAATTTACTTTCATGCATCTGTTGTCATACAAAGGTTTCTCATAATTTTTTTAATAAAGTGGAAAAAGACAATTCGATTCGAGACAGGGATTGAAACTGTGACCTTTGCCTAACCAGGGCAATGTTCTAGTCTAGAACGGCAAAGGGTTAGGCAAAATTATGAGTATTAGCAAAATAATTGCTTTAAAAAAAACTTATCAATACAAAGGTTTCGCTACCGTAAAACAAAGTTGGCCCTAGCACTGGGTTATGAATCGCCAGTCGTGCTTCTTTTACGATGCTTTGTCGCTTTACTTATTGTAAAGTTTGTAGGGGTTACATATTTTAGGTTCTTCTGATATGGCAGGAAATAATATGCAGGTCATCTTCTTGATAAATATTATAATTTTCTGACTGGTATCAGTTACACAATACATAAATAACTATACGATACAATATGAAACGACCTAACCCATAGTGTACGGGGAGACGACTGCTGCGCATAACGAGGACTTGCGTCTCGGTATATAAAACTCCTGCGTCAGCAGTGTGTCCTTACAAGTTTATTTTCCTTCAACATTCTGAATATCTTCATTGTCTGGTAATTATTCACATCACTACAATATTTTGAAGCGAACATTGCATTTTGTTTAACACGTCTCACACTCAACCTTGTTGCCTCCTACCTAAATGATCGAATACAACATGTTGATGTCAATGGAATTCGCTCCCCTGGAGCATCTGTTGCTATGGGCGTACCGCAGGGATCAATTCTGGGTCCGTTTCTATTTTTAATTTATATTAACGATCTGCCATTCTATATACAGAACTTGTGCGACATTGTTCTATTTGCATGATACGTCACTTATTTTTAAAGTTGATCGCACGCTTAGTAATTTTAACGGCGTAAATAGTTCACTTGCCCAAGTTGTAGTTTGGTTTACGACCAATAATTTGCTACTAAACGCTAAGAAGACAAAATGTATCAGATTCAGCATGCCTAATGTCAGGAATTGCGGTACAAATATAACATTGAACGGTGATACCCTTAATCTTGTATAATCAACTGTATTTTTAGGGATCACTTTAGATAGTAAACTGCAGTGGAATGCCCAAATAACGTGTCTTGCAGGTAAACTCAGCTCGACAGCCTTTGCCGTTAGTAAAGTCAGGCAGCTTACTGATGTGGCAACTGCCAGGCTGGTATACTTTAGTTATTTTCATAGTGTCATGTCTTACGGCATTTTGCTGTGGGGCAAAACAGCTGATCTACAAGTAATTATTGTACTCCAGAAGAGAGCTATACTTGCAATATATAAATTGAGTGCTAGAGTGTATCTTAGAGAAAAATTTAAGAAATTGGCATTTTAACGGTTGCATCACAGTATATATTTGCAAATATTATGTTAGGTAAACAGAACATACATTTATACAATAGACACAGTGACATACATTCGATAAATACTAGAAATAAGCATAAATTAATTGGAACGCATCATCGTTTACAAAAGGTTCACGACTCTTTTGCAGGAATTGGCGTACGCCTATATAATAAAATTCCTTTAAACATTATGAACCTGCCGTTACATAAATTTAAGGCGGAAATTAAGACGCACCTCTTGAAAAGGGCCTATTACACAACTAATGATTACGTGAACGATAAAAATAAATGGAAATTAGTTGCTTGCTCTTCGCTTGAGCTATTTAGGATTCGAATGAATCTTGTGATACTCGTATGCCTAGTATCTGCATTTATATGTTGTATTTTTACATCTCTACATTACTAATAATTTGAAACGTCTGATAACGAAAGGCTTGAAAAGGAAAATTGGCTGCGTTTAGTCCCGGTATTAACTAATATACAATGTAATTTGAGTTTGTTATTGTGTGAGCACCATGTAGACTAATTTATTTCTTTGAAATTGACATGATAGTTGCTGTGCAGTTTTTGAGTATGTCATGCTCGCCTAAGTGTCCTGGCAGTGGTGGCGTATGTTTCGGGTCGCCTTATTCCCTATAATACGGTTGAGTAGGGCGATGGCTGATATAATGCGTCATACCCGTGAACGGGTGCCGTCTGTTGGGACTGGTCAGCTCATAGCTGTTATAGCAATTATTACAAATAATCTTATTTATATTTAAGGTAAACTTAAGTTTTGTCGACTGTTATCACATATATCCAAAGGAACAATGTAAGTGTAATTATAATGTTGTAAGCCATTCCTACATTTTAAAATGGCATCCATTGACTTTCTTGCCAGATTCTTCTTCTTCAAGGGTAGGCTGCCCTTAGAACCGGCAACTATAATCACTCTAATTTTGATATGATTTAAACACAACATTAATTTAGTTTTTTTTGTTTGTATTAATTCATTACTATATAATTGGTCAAATATCATGTTAATCAAACTAATGTAATTACTGGCGTTTAGAAAAGAGTGGCCATGAGTTTTATTGCCAGGTTCTTCTTCAGGCTCTACCTATTGCTTTGCGAATCTGGCAGTAAATGTAAATGTAGAAGCAATATTCTTGACGTTCATAATAAGTGTTACTTTGTGACCTAAATGAATAAAGATTTATTATTATTAATATAATTGTGAATCACAGAGATGTCCACTCCCGTCTTGGCCCGGCCCGGATGCGGCTCGGAATAACACAAATTTAACACTCACTTTGTTAAGTCAAATATTGTTCTTGAGTGCCGTTCTAATGTCTGAGAACTCCCATACAAGAACACAAGGATAAGTTGTAATCCTGACAACGAGCACATAAACCATACAGAGAAAAATGCCGTTCCACTCGAGTCTGTAATACCCCTGCGGCACACTCAGAAATCTGATAATCGAAACAGTCAGAAAGAAAGAAAAGAAAGAAATATTTATTTATTTTTTAATCGCTACACTTTCTTTTAAAACTTAACCTAAGAATCATAAATAAAAATACCAAACAGTCATCTAATATACTCTATGACGCCGCGCCAAAATGAGTGAAATGACATGAGAGCTGTCACTGACAAGACAGCTCATCTGAAATCTGAATCTTTCAGGTTATTCGACAAAACTAATAGGTACGTGGCGACCGGCAAGCATTTACAACATGACTTTTTTATTAAACTTAAAACTATCAATTAAATACAAAATGCATTGCATGCAATGTGCATTTACAAATTCTGAATAACACTCAGCTTTACCGAGATGGACACCCTTCTCAGTAGGTACTGTTTTTCGCCGTCTGAGAAATTCGCTACTTAAATTACCAGGTCATATTAGGAATTTTCTATAAAGTATTCAATTAAACGAAGACTAGAGGCTGTGAAGCCCGTTGCGCAACGCCCAACAATACAACATTTCGACAAAGACGCCGGAAATTATTGCAGTCAAAGATATATGAGCTAATGAATTGCGTGGGATATACTTTTAAAGACTGATTTCGATCCAAATATTTTGTCTTTACAAGGTTTATTATATCTAAATCTATTGAGTTTATTATATTCGACTAGCTGATGCCAGCAATTTCGTACGTATCTTCGGAAAAACTTATCACAACAATCAATGTTTGAAAAGCAAGCCTACGATGGAGTTCCGCCATAAAACACCTGACTCCATTGGATATATTTTTACGTGTGTAAATCCTCGTGGATATCATTCCAGATTCCTACCACCCATAACCAGTAACCACCAATATGTAGGCGGGTAACGTCATTTTGATAAGCTAAATATTTTTTTAATGTACGTTATAAATCACAGTAAACACACGTATATCATTTCTAAATACATACATATTATACATCTGCTAAACCGAAACTTAAAAACTAATATTTTTATATCACATAAATGTTAATTTCAAACCGGGAATCGACCCCAGGACCTTAGCGCGGCAGTTGCATACACTTATACCACTGAGGCAGTCAAGTAACCGTCATCGAGTAAAGTATTTAATTACTTTTCATAACTTGGAAAAACAACTTGGAAATTTATTTGAATTAAATAGTATTAAGTACTTACTCAAATCAGTATTTTCTTTTTGTACATATAGGTTGATAATTGAACTCAGTGCCTAAACTTTAATGGCATACAAACGGACACACGACTCCCAAAAAAAAATCTGCTCGCAAAATTATGAACCTATGCGGCAATAATTAGGTCGTAGTTAGTAAGTAGGAATAGTACGTTAAAAACGTCCCTTTTTTAAATTGGTAAATCATAAATGTATTTTAGATTTATAAATGTCTACGAAGAAAATGAATGGTCGACTCACCAATAAAATCCTGAAACTAATTTAATAGGTTGTCATCAAATTCCGATATCCGGAGCTGATTCGTTCGAATGTTTGGTAACTTTTCCGAGAGTCTCGTAATCGTTGTACGCGAGACAAGCGTGAGCGTGCACCGGTCACGGATCGCGCCGCTAGACTGAAGCCGCCCTACGGTCCCCTGTAGGCCCTGGCTGACACATTCCTTGATGAAATCAAACTACGAATATAATTTTCTACTGAACAATATGAATTTGTGAACCTGACTATTCTCACTGATACTGCTGTGACTTCTTGTACCGAATACAAACTCATAGAGTTACAGAGAAGGCAAATATATAACAGCACCCACATTGACATTAGTTTCATAGAACATTAGAATTATAATAAAAAAAAAATAAAATAAAATAATAATATGAAGGCAAGCTTCTTAAAGAATCACCTCGGAAACTACAAAAAATAATAGCTATGAAAAAGCACGTGTCGAACTACTAAAGGCTCGCACACCGCAGGATTTATATAGCCATAGGATTGAGAGACAGGATTTGTTCTGCGTCACCACACAGCGCGGCACATAAAACAAAAGCGGAATCCGCACAACCAATCACACATAAAAGCTCAGATAAGACAATGAGATCGGCCGCGAGGGACATTCATCATCGTTTGGCGAGGCGGCAAAAACTCTCGCTGCTACCTACTGCTACAGTAGTCAACCTAGATTGTGTTTGTGTAAGATGTAAAATTAATAATATAAAATGGAGGTCAGGACCTACCTGATCAAAAGTGATCGCGTAACCTATGAACGTTTGCAACATTCATTCTACCGATTCTGAAAAGATTTTCAAACACTCCTTTTATAGAACCTTGTACTCTAAACGTTCGGGACAACAAAGCGTGGCATTAAATATACGCGGAGTAAGTTCATATCGAACTAAGGTTCTCATAAGGTATCGTAAATTTAGGAAAAATCCTATATTTACGCTGCGGACCCAAAATGTGAGGATGACTGAGGATGAGCGCCCCTACCTATGGCAAAAGTGACAGGGCTAGGTTTATTTTACAGTTCAACGACAGTCATTTGACAATTCCTTCATTTGACAATGTGCTTCACAAATATCGCGATTAAAGCTACTTTGGTATTAATCTGTGACATCTGTGTGTATTTTTGTATACCTCCAATCTATTTTCAAAGCAATGTGAGAGAAGAGAATCGAGGTCAAAATGCAATACCAAAGTTTATGTATTTTTTTAATTAAAATAAGTAGAGCAACTTAAAATAAACGGTTACTGCAATATATCTCTTGAAAAGTGTACACAACGTGAAGCCTACTCCACGATAATCACTTCGAGTCTGAAAGAGCAATTTGGTGAACAAGTGATGAGTCTCGGAGCACAACGGCGACGTCGCGAACAGTAAATGTATCTTCGTTCCTAGCGTAGTGTGTCGGTACATACGAGCTTGGAACATGGACAACTTGTGCATACAGCACGATCTTAACATTAGCCATATTAAGGTGGATTCAACCAAATTAGAGTAAAAATTTACTCGAGAGTAACTTCTAAATATTCTAAGAGTAAAATGATTTTCCATTTTACCAACTACTAACCCAAGCATAAAGTACGTTACAGCGACAGCATATTAGTTTGAACTTCAATTGTCAAAATGCACAATTCACATTTACATATTGAGTCTAAATCTATACAGATAAAGTAGTGTCTGTTTGTACTCTCTTAACAGCTTTATACTAAATGCAAATAAAGTATTACCGGTACTTACAAAAAAAAACAATTTTTAAAATGTTTGTCTCTGTTTGTTCCGGCAAATCTCTGAAACCGATTTTAATACTATTTTCACTGGTAGATAGCAAAAAGTAACTTAGGCTACATTTTATCCACTTATTACCACCGGAACTACGCGGATGAAACCATGAGTTGTCCGTTAGTTATTACTAAGGTTATAAAATTTCAGAAAAGTTCCGTCCCGTTGTCCAGTGTACTGGAAAAAGAGGTTGGATTTCAGTAAAGACGAAGGATTTCGAATCAACGAAACTGATCGTGAGAAATCGAATGTATTACTGATCGTTTCGACATAATTTTTTCATTGCTAGTTATGGTTAATGTTATTGTATTTGTAATATCTTTAGGTTAATTAAGTACTCGCGAAGCGCTAGAAGCGCTCGCGGCCCCGCGGTCTCAGTGTTCTGTAAACGATCACTGAGTTACGCAACTTTCACTATGGCTGGTCCTTGGATGGGTGACCACTTTGTGGCATTTATATTTGCGAGCGTTTCCGTGCTTCGGAAGGCACGTTAAACCGTTGGTCCCGGTTGCCAGTAAAATGGCAGTCGTTAAGCCTGGTTGAAGGCCTTATGGGCGGCTTGAAAACCTTCTACAGCAGGTCGCCACAACCTGCGTCTGTCTATTTAAACACGGCAATGGGCTCACCACCTATTACGTGGGACAGGAATCCACACGGTGAAAAGTGGGTATATAATATGCCTCTGCCACCCCTTCCGGGATAAGGCGTGATGAATATTTATTTATTTATTATTATAAGTAAGTACAGATCCAGCCATTACAAAGATTAGCCAGAACAAAGCGACAGACAGAGAAATAAATTATAAAATTGTTTTTTTTTTATGTAAATACCGTAATATACTTTCATAAGCATTTAGTGAAAAGCTGTTATTAGGAACACCGCATGTTATTGGGTTCGTGGCCCCGCTAACTCAGTGTTCTGTAAACGATTACTGCGTTAAGCAATTTTCGCTATGGCTGGCTCTTGGATGGATGACCAATTTGTGGCATTTACGTTTGCGAGCGTTTCCGTGGTTCGGAAAGGACGTTAAGCACGAAAATTTCAACAGCAGATCGCCACAGCCTGCCTCTGTCCATTTCAACATGGCAATGGGCTCACCACCTGTTACGTGGGACAAAAATGCATACGGTGAAATGTGGGCGTTTAATATGCCTCTGCCTACCCCTTCAGGGATAAAGGCGTGACAATATGTATATATGTATGTTGATAAAGTTTAATGATAAATATGACATATTTTATTAAACTGTAATTATGATGAAATACTACTTACTTATTATTTTCTGGTTTCTTTTAAAAAAGTTTCTCAACAAAACTAGCATCTTTATACTTTCCCTGATCTCAGACGGACACACAAACTACAAAAATAATCCTAAATATAATAAGCCGTAAGAAAACCCTATTTCTCAATCTCAGCTATTTTGTCGATAAGTGAATGAGGGCCCAAACGGCTCAGGGCCGGCGAACAAACGATATTTACAGTAATGATTCTTTCAGATTTTTCGCAATTTCAACATAGCTACACGTTCCTACATAAACTGGGGCTCAGCCCAGCGATCGAGTCCGCTTTTCTCAGGTTAATTAAGTACTCGCGAAGCGCTAGAAGCGCTCGCGGCCCCGCGGTCTCAGTGTTCTGTAAACGATCACTGAGTTACGCAACTTTCACTATGGCTGGTCCTTGGATGGGTGACCACTTTGTGGCATTTATATTTGCGAGCGTTTCCGTGCTTCGGAAGGCACGTTAAACCGTTGGTCCCGGTTGCCAGTAAAATGGCAGTCGTTAAGCCTGGTTGAAGGCCTTATGGGCGGCTTGAAAACCTTCTACAGCAGGTCGCCACAACCTGCGTCTGTCTATTTAAACACGGCAATGGGCTCACCACCTATTACGTGGGACAGGAATCCACACGGTGAAAAGTGGGTATATAATATGCCTCTGCCACCCCTTCCGGGATAAGGCGTGATGAATATTTATTTATTTATTATTATAAGTAAGTACAGATCCAGCCATTACAAAGATTAGCCAGAACAAAGCGACAGACAGAGAAATAAATTATAAAATTGTTTTTTTTTTATGTAAATACCGTAATATACTTTCATAAGCATTTAGTGAAAAGCTGTTATTAGGAACACCGCATGTTATTGGGTTCGTGGCCCCGCTAACTCAGTGTTCTGTAAACGATTACTGCGTTAAGCAATTTTCGCTATGGCTGGCTCTTGGATGGATGACCAATTTGTGGCATTTACGTTTGCGAGCGTTTCCGTGGTTCGGAAAGGACGTTAAGCACGAAAATTTCAACAGCAGATCGCCACAGCCTGCCTCTGTCCATTTCAACATGGCAATGGGCTCACCACCTGTTACGTGGGACAAAAATGCATACGGTGAAATGTGGGCGTTTAATATGCCTCTGCCTACCCCTTCAGGGATAAAGGCGTGACAATATGTATATATGTATGTTGATAAAGTTTAATGATAAATATGACATATTTTATTAAACTGTAATTATGATGAAATACTACTTACTTATTATTTTCTGGTTTCTTTTAAAAAAGTTTCTCAACAAAACTAGCATCTTTATACTTTCCCTGATCTCAGACGGACACACAAACTACAAAAATAATCCTAAATATAATAAGCCGTAAGAAAACCCTATTTCTCAATCTCAGCTATTTTGTCGATAAGTGAATGAGGGCCCAAACGGCTCAGGGCCGGCGAACAAACGATATTTACAGTAATGATTCTTTCAGATTTTTCGCAATTTCAACATAGCTACACGTTCCTACATAAACTGGGGCTCAGCCCAGCGATCGAGTCCGCTACGGGCTCGGTGCGCTCTTTGGGGCAAATCATTCCAAAATACTGGATATCGTGTAAATCTTTTTGGGGTTTCTTAGAAAAAATGTCAATTGTTTTCAGTTTCGTTGCCAATAAGTAGGGACTTGCCATAGTCAGAAGGGGCACTATTTTTCATAGGTTTGGAATTAAGTTGAAATAAGACCATAAAATATATATAACACTGCACACGTTGAAGGCAACGTATGCAGTCTTATAATGTACATTTTTTATTGTGAATTACCTAATAAAAAGTATAAAAAGTACCTAAGTAATGGCAAGTACAATTATAAGCGTTTGTTAAGAATACGAGATTTTGATTGTGTAGTTCGAAACCAGCTGTGTGTATGTTGACAACAAAAAGACTAAATTGTTTTTCACTTGTTATAGAAGTATATAATCTTTCACCAAATGTTCAATCCTAACCACCCTTATTAAGATTTGGTTTATTATGTTTCATAGTTTCACTTTAAATTTGTTTCTTGTATGTACAATATAATCTATATAAATTATAACAATTTTTATTATCATTTAAATGTCCATACAATTAAAATTGTAACAAAGTATTAACAAAAGAAACCAAATACTACTCGTAACTTTATAATTACATAAGATTCAATATAACAATCAATTGAAAGTCGCCTAAAATAAACAAGAAAGTTAATTACAGCCATAAAATCCCTTCGATAACTCCCCAAAGCCTTTTAAAATCAATTGACGCAAAATTTTAATAGTTTCATAATGGACAAACCAGTTTAGTGAGCTCCGTAAACCCTACAGTAGGCAAGATGTGATTATTAAATGAATTTTAAAAAGTTGTGTGCGGGTAGAGCTCGTTGTAAACTGGTCGTGAGCGTTGCCCGGACTCGCTTTTGGGACAAGGACGGTTGAGTTCTTGGCTAGGTTTACAGGTGAAGTTTCTGCTAACAGTTTTGAAGTGTTTTATTCGCTGACAAAAATGACTGAAAATCAACTCGATACTTCGATTAAATATTTAAATTATCTCACTGGTTAGGCCAATTTTAAAAATTATTTTACCCTTAGAAAGCTACTTTCCTTGTGAGTAACGTAGGCAATATTGGATTTTAAAAAAGTTTAGGGTTCCGTACGAAATCTCGAATAGGAAAACTTCACCGCGCGAGCGAAGCTGGAGGCATCAGCTAGTACTTTATAAAGATAAAAAGGTCAAAATTGCACGTATTTAAATACACTTATCATCACATAGAGACATTATTTTTCTTTCATATGTCTTTTCTCAGCTTAACTGACACGTATGTTTTATCAAAATATTTTGAGCAAAGTGTAGATAAAGTTTGAACTTTGGTAAAGAGGATAGTTTATAGTTTGAAATTTCTGTGGGATAGTTAAATTTCACTCGTGCAGTGTCAGGTGTTCCCCAGCGTGGACAAAACATATAGCTTTGTCTATCACTTCTGTTATAATATACATGCTAGAGCTCACTCGACCCGAATACTGAAAAGTAAAGACAGTGCTACTTATATGTTTTCTTAAAGCAAACTACAAAAATAAGTCATATAACCTACATGTATTACGAGAAAGTAATAAAGTACCAAGTAACAAAAAACACTTCAAGCACCTGACATTTGACACACAGCACTTTAGGGCTGATCTATTTGATTAGAACCGCCCGTCGACCAGCCGGCAGTACCTAACATTAGTCGCCGTTGGTCGCCACATAAAATGCGATACATTCTGTGTTTGATTTTATGATCAATGTAACCTTTCAAGAGAAATTACTGGTACGTGCGTTCATCTGCGGGTATGTCGCAAAAATGTTATAACCTCGAATACTGCGATGGTTGTCTAAAGAATATTTGAATTTGCCATTTTGAAAATTCTTACTAACACGATTTCTAGAAGACTTTAACTATTACAACTTGTTAAGCTATTCATAGCTTCTATCGCGGGCCTTGAGCGTGGAGACCGAATCCAGAAATTCCGTAACGTAAATTTTTTCCTAACACATCGAGCTCACCCGATCTTCACCGAGCACGGCCGAGCGTTTGCTTAACGTGTATGTAAATAATACGACTGTACGAAGCTCACACGGATCGAGACGAGCTGTAGAAATAATATATCTACAATAATATTATAAAGAGGAAAACTTTGTTTGTATGTTTGTTTGTTTGTAATGAATAGGCTCAAAAACGACTGTTACGATTTTTTTTATAGTCGAAAATACTTGGTACTAATGGTAATAAATTTCCACTTATCTTGGCTGGCGATTTCAACATCAACTTCGCTGATAAAAAATCAGAGCCAGAACCTACATGTATTGTAAGACAATAAAATATTTTGAACAATATTAACTTCTCATTTATTTAATAAAAGAAAAAAAAATCGGTTTCTTATCGGTCACCACGCTCAAAAAGTGTAACTTGAATTAATATCAAAGAAAAACTAAGAAAAATAAATACTGCATAAATAAAATAAATAAATAATTATAATTACATAAGTTGATAAAAATGCTATGCAATAGCTTTACCGCGGCAGTCTCCGAGTGCCACACGTATATTTTTTTTTCGTTGGGACAACTTGTTGGGACTACAACAACGGCATCTGTTTCCAAACTAAGCAGAGCTTGTATCATGGTAACCATATAACTGATAAACATACTTATGTATTTCTAAATACATACATATTATAGATAAATAACACCCAGACACAGAATAAAACATCGTTTCGTTGTCACAGAATAAAACATTAATCACACAAAATTTTATCCTGGATGGGAAACGAACCCACAACTTTTTGTGTAGCAGTCGAATGCACTCCCACCGCGCCACAGAGACAGTCATAACTAACTAAATAACAACAGTTTTAACCCTGATTGGGGCGTGTCTTTGCTTAGTATGTTAACTTACATAAACATATCTTGATTTTTTAATAAATAATACTAAGATAATTCAAGTAAACGATCCACCTGATCGAAAGTGGGTATCGTTGCCTTGGACGTTTGCGCACCCTAGAATGAAGTATCTCCTGCCATCTTGAACTTAATAAATTGTAAACCTAACTTTAGAAAATTAAAAGGGTGGAAGTAGAGGTGAGGTGAGTTGAGGAGGAATGAGAGAGGAGGCGTGAAGCCTGGCACAAACGGCCGCAGGTAATTTAATAAAGAGTTTGGAACCAACTTTGATACGCTACGGGACACTACTACTACTAAGTTTACGAAAAGAAAGAAAAAAGAGTATTAACGCTCTTTTTGAATAAAACATTTAAAAAATAATAAAAAATATATAAAAAATAAATATCCATCACGCCTTATCCCCGAAGGGGTGGCAGAGGCATATTATATGCCCACTTTTCACCGTGTGGATTCCTGTCCCACGTAATAGGTGGTGAGCCCATTGCCGTGTTGAAATAGACAGACGCAGGCTGTGGCTACCTGCTGTTGAATTTTTTTAAGCCGCCTATAAGGCCTTCAACCAGGCTTAACGACTGCCATTTTACTGGCAACCGGGACCAACGGCTTAACGTGCCTTCCGAAGCACGGAAACGCTCGCAAATGTAAATGCCACAAAGTGGTCACCCATCCGACGACCAGCCATAGTGAAAGATGCGTACCTCTGTGATCGTTTACCGAACACTGAGACCGCGGGGCCACGAGCGCTTCTATTTAAAAAATAAAACTATTTAACTAGCAAAACGTTTTTCCTTCAAAAACATCGGAAAAATGTTTATTCAATCCATCATATCAGCCTATACCAGTCCACACCTCGTAACGTAGGCCTCTCCCAATTTACGCCATAACACTCAGTCCTGCGCCTTTCGCATTCAGTCCCTACCTGCGACCTTTTCCAGGAGGTCGGTCCATCATTTTCAATTGCCGAGTCGTGGTCTCCACTGCAGAACTCGCTCCATCGGCCATCGGTTCTTCTACCGATGTGGCCAGCCCATTGCCACTATAACGTGCTTACTCTACGAGTTATGTCGACCACCCTGGTTCTCCGACGGATAACTGCATTTCGGAGTTGATCCCTCAAAGACACCCCGAGCATAGCACGCTCCATAGCCCGCTGAGCACCTTGAGGGCATGGACTAGCCCCACCGCAAGTGTCCACGTCTCGACACCGTAAGTCATAACTGGTAGAACGCTTTGGTTGTACACCTTCGTCTTCAGGCATTGTGGTATAGGCGAAAAAGTTGTCGCATTGAAATTTTAACTTACCGTCATTGTAATTTGTAAGAACAACGATTGCTAGAAGCAGCTATTATTGGGCTTTTAATTATGGCGATGTTAGGGGCGACTGCCGTCTGACTTTCCAACCCTGTCAACAATGCCTGCGTCGTTGTATTTTTCGTTAGTCAACAGACTAGCTTCTGGGATTAAAGAGTGATAATTATGTATGTATGTATGAATATAGGGGGTAAGGGGATAACGGGGGGGTAAGGGGATAACGGAGCATAACATCTATCCGGCCCTAGTGTCAACCTCACCTGCCCGCGCTAGTCATTCTTCTCAGAATAACTAGCGGCGCCAGCCCTTGGGATGGCGTGGTGCTCCCTGCTAGACAACGAACGAGGCTCTGGCGACCGAGCAATGGCGGTATACCCATACTCCTGATCAGGAAACTCGTCGGAAGAGGCCTCAGCAGCCTTGAGATCTAAATAATCTCAAAAAAGGTCTGGTGCAGAAGGCAACGGGAAACCACTGCACTAAATTCCCTAGTAGTTAGCTTCATGGAAAAGTCAAATATAGCCACGACCCCGAGTGCCCGGCGTTCCTTAAATGGGACAGGGGTGCTAAGAATCCCCGGGCGGAAAACTCTTAGAATAGGAACTTGGAACGTGAGAAGTTTAAAACAAGATGGAAAGCTCCCCAATGTTATTAAAGAAATTAAACGGTTGCATGTCGACATTCTTGGCATAAGTGATACCAAATGACCAGGCCAAGGCACAAATTTCATATCGGATGACTACATCCTGTATTATTCCGGAGGAGACCAACGATTGGAAAGATATGGTGTGGGAATTCTTCTCACAAAGGAAATCTCCAAATCAATCACAAATTTTGTTCCACTCTCAAACCGGGCCATGTTGATTAAATTAGAAGCCAAACCATTTAACATCAACATTGTCCAAGTTTATGCGCCCACAGGGGATAAACCAATGGGCCAGATAGAGGACTTATATAGGGCTATTGATACCCTATTAAAAACTACTAAGAGTCACGAGCTAGTGATCGTTATGGGTGACATGAATGCGAAGGTGGGTTCGACCATTACTCCTGTAGTGACTGGTGCTTATGGCCTTGGAAACAGAAACGATAGAGGTGATACGCTTATTGAATTTTGCCAAGATAAGGACTTTATAATTACGAACACCTTCTTTAAGCTACCTCCACGTCGGCTGTACACATGGACATCACCAATGCACACAGTAGACCGCGTAGTAAAAAACCAAATTGACTATGTTATGATCAACAGAAGGTATCGAAATTGTATCAAGAAGGCGCAAACCTACCCCGGTGCAGACATTGGGTCAGATCATAATCCAGTGGTGGTAGATGTAGTATGCAAGCTGAAGAAGTTGCAGCCAAAGAGAATGGATAGAAGGCCAAACGTACGGAAACTTGCGGAGCCCGACACACGAGCGAAGGCCCACACCGCCATTAATCAATGGTCCAACGATCGTCGCACTGAAACCAATGCCTATGAACCTCGACACGTGGACTAGTCTAAAGCGACGTGTAAAAGATATATGTCACCAATATCTCCAACCACTACAACAGGTCAAAAAACAAGATTGGATAACAGATTCAATTTTGCAGCTTATGGAAGACAGGAGGCAATTTAAGAGTACAAATCCGGTACGGTAAAAGCAAGTCGATGTCACCATTCGAAAAGAGATTGCGAAAGCCAAGAATGATTACTACAGCAATAAGTGCGCGCACTTGGAAGATCTCCTTCGTAAACATGACAGCTTCAATGTGCACAAGCACATCAAGGAAATGGTTGGTCATAGACGGAAATCAATGAATACCCTGACCGATGCAGATGGGAATCTCATTCTTGACACCGATGGCAAAAAGAGAGTGTGGTGTGATTATGTTGCAGAGATGTTTGCGGACTCATCGAGGAACATTCCAAGGATCACTGATAGGACTGGTCCAGCTATGTTGAAATCTGAGATTGTACGGACCTTGAAAGCTGCTAAAACAGGTAAATCACCGGGTCCTGATAATATACCGATCGAAATACTAAAGTTACTGGAAGAAGACCAACTGGACGTTCTCACACAGTTCTTCAATAACATATACGAAACTGGCAATATTCCTAGTGACTGGCTAAAATCCACATTCATCACGATACCCAAGAAGCATAACGCAAAAAAATGTGGAGAGTATCGTATGATTAGTCTGATGAGCCATGCCCTAAAAGTATTCTTGAACATTATACAGAATAGAATACGGCCAAAATATGATGAACCAATAGCCAATTTGGATTTCGATCTGGTGTTGGCACCAGAAAGGCTCTTTTCGCTCTCAACGTTCTCGTGCAGAAATGCAGAGACATGCAAACTGATGTCTTTTTGTGCTTCATAGACTACGAAAAGGCATTTGACCGAGTCCATCATCAACTTTTCAGCCTTTTATGTGACATTGGTCTTGATGGTAAGGACGTCAGAATCATCCGCAACCTGTACGAGAAGCAGGTGGCTACCATAAGGGTCGAAAATGAGAAAACCGACCAAGTTGAGATCTGTCGTGGGGTCCGGCAGGGGTGTATCTTATCTCCGTTGCTTTTTAATGTCTACTCAGAGGCTGTGATGTTAAAAGCTCTTGAAAACCTTGATGTGGGAATAGGAATCAACGGTAGGGTCGTTAACAACTTGCGTTATGCGGACGACACTGTCCTTATTGCAGCATCGGAAGCCGATTTGCAAGCAATTGTGAATAAGGTTAATGATTACAGCGAGGAGGCCGGTTTGTCGATAAACATAAGCAAGACCAAGTTCATGGTAGTCTCAAGAAACCCGAATTTGAGTTCAAGCGTATCTGTAGCTGGGAAACAACTAGAGCGGGTACGACAGTACAAGTATTTGGGGGCTTGGGTAAATGAAGCATGGGAATCTGATCAAGAAATCAAGACCCGGATAGAAATTGCTCGAGCCTCTTTTAATAAAATGAGGAAAGTTCTTTGCTGTCGTCAACTGAATATAAAGCTCCGAGTCAGGCTACTCATGTGCTATGTCTGGCCTATCGTCATGTATGGTTGCGAAACGTGGACCCTGAAAGAGGACACTGCAAGACGCCTACAGGCATTCGAGATGTGGTGCTACCGTCGCATGTTACGCATTAGTTGGACGCAAAGAGTCAGGAACGAAACCGTGCTTCAGCGCGTTCATATGTCCCGAAAAATGTTGCCTTCTATCAAAAAGCGCAAGATAGAATATCTCGGCCACGTGCTCAGGAACAATAGATACATACTGCTGCAGTTGATAATGATGGGCAAAGTGGACGGAAAGAGACGTGCTGGGCGAAGAAAGAAGTCATGGCTGCGGAATATCCGGGAGTGGACCGGTATTGCCTCCGTCGAACAGCTGTTCCGGCTGGCTGCTGATAGAAATGAATACAGGAAGCTAACGGCCTACCTTCAGGATTGAAGAGGCACTGGAAGAAGAAGAAGTATGAATATTTTTGATTACTTGAAAAGATGACCCTAATAATTCTGCCTAGTCTATATTGGTTGTCGTAGTTTGTGGAACCTCTGCCCGTTATTACCACTTATTTTACATTGTAGTTTCTAAATAAGATGTCTTAAAACTAGCATTCTGCTTTTTATTTATAACAATATAATATTACGGATCACGTTTTTATTGATACAAAAGACGTCATGACCAGCAAAAAAATTGGTAACAGTTTCAATTCTTATTTCGGTTGTTATAAAATTTGTTCTATAAAGTTAAGTACAACAACATGTACAGGTTATTGCGGAGAGTGTCTCAGACAGCCGCACTCGTTCATCGGATATCGGATCTAGTTTGCGGCTGGTTGGATTTTGTGATAAGGATACTGTACGGTTTCTCAGTGTCCTGTACACGACCATTGCGTTTGGCATCTTTCTCAACCTGACCGTTCGTGGCATTTAAATTTACCAGCGTTTTTATGCTTCGGGAGGAGCTTTAAACAGTTGTTACCGGCTAGTCTTTACCAAGCCCTTCTGAATAAGAGACATTTGTAATACTAAACTTTCAGAAAAAAAATGAGTTTAGTATTTTTATTATTAATAATATGCTTGTATGTCAGCAACGAAATTCGCTTAACATTGTAGAAAATTATCTACAAATCTAAAATCTAAATACGTATACAATATGCATGATATTATGAACTATTTAATATTATGATATTTAAAACAGGTATACACAATTCTTAAACCATTTGACAAAAATAAGAAAAAACCAGCAAACTTTCATTTTATAATCTATTCTGTAACTTTAGGGTGTATTCATTTACTTCCGAGGCTGACTGTACATCTATTGGAAGGTATTCGCCAATATAGACGACTAGATATAATAAAGAAAACGAATGTGATGATTCTGTGTGTGAAGCAAGTGTTAATAGTGTTTGTATGACGACCTTTTAATTGCCCATCAAACATATTCCTCCACTATTTATACAGTTCAACCTCATATCACCCTTAGCTCTAACCTCATCAACAACATGAACCCTCTCAAGTCTTATACACACACTTCATGTACGGTCTTTACACACTTTTCACAGGCCGGGTTCTTTTATGATGATAGCGTATAATTAATTCGGCGGTTACGTCAACAAGTCGTGTCGTGATGCACGCGAGGGGGGGGTGGGGAGAGGTCGTAAAAAGCCAATCAAAGTTTCATAGCTAACATTAAAGTGGTACTTATAAATAAGCAGTTGAAGAAGTGTAGTGCTTGAGTTCAGATTAAGAGGAATTTAGTGTTATGTAAATATATACCTTATTAAAGTATGTTACGATAACAAATGTGATTTTATCATACAATTTTATTCTTACAAAAATATTTATTTGTACGATTAAGGTAATTGTTAAATTACTATAAGTCTCCAGAATTGTATTTCGTCGTTGGCTTTTAGAAAAATGAACCGTAAGAAAAGTTGATACATAATAGAACGAATATATCTCCGTTTAATCTATACTAATATTATAAGCTAAAGAGTTTTTTTGTTTGGTTGGATGAACGCGCTAATCTCAGGAACTGTATATAAAAAAATCATTTTGTGCTAAAGTTTATCTCCAGTATTTATGAGTATTCTCACTGAAACGGGCACTACGCAGGTGAAACAGCGGTGCGTTCTCTAGTTTATTTATATAAAAGTTCCTTTGGCTTAGGTAAATTAAACATTTAGGTAAATAATTCAAATAAATCTGTTTACCCGTGGTATTTAAATATCCAATTTAAACGGGTAGCAATAAAACTCTCGAGTGCCGAAAGAGTCGAGGAGAACACGGAGGGAAAGCGGCGCAAGTAGACCGTGAAACTGAGTGCTTTACGTAACCTAAGGTCGCGGCGCGAGGGGTCGGTGCTGTCGATCCACGTTACTTACGTATTGTAACTTTGTTATGGTTATGCACGGTGTAACATTTCGCTATGATATCTCACGAAGTCACCAATTACCATTTAGTCAAACCAGTTTTTGATTACTTTGTAATTTCTTGGCTGCATCCGTGGCGTAAGTGGTAATGTATGAGATTTCCGCGCTACGGTCTCGGGTTAGATTTCCGGATCGGAACAAAAACCAAATTAACTATTTCAGTATCTGTCAAATAAAAA
The DNA here is from genome assembly GCA_948477245.1 of Thumatha senex. Classification (NCBI taxonomy): domain Eukaryota; kingdom Metazoa; phylum Arthropoda; class Insecta; order Lepidoptera; family Erebidae; genus Thumatha; species Thumatha senex. The sequence goes on along the minus strand of OX419733.1, from coordinate 446,369 downwards.
TTTTGATCGCATTCCTAATTTCGTATTCAAATATGGAGATTCCTTTTATCGCAGTCCACACCTTCAGTGTTCGCGCGAGTGGTCCCGCGGGTGTGCTACAGCTTCGTGTGCGGCCTCTATTCGGATTGCTATTGGATGTCGACAACACACCACGACTGCATTGTCTTTCTAGATTTAAGCACTTTGCAGGGTAATATATTTTATTTATTTATCTATCACAACTTATCCTTGAAGGGTTGGCAGAGGCATATTATATGCCCATTTTGCACCATGTGTATTCCTGTCCCACGTAATAGGTGGTGAGCCCATTGCCGTGTTGAAATAGACAGACGCAGATTGTGGCTTATTTTTTTTATATTTTTTTTCTTAATTTTTTTGGTAATTGATTTTATTTTCTACCTTAGGTATAATAGTGCATAGAATATAATGAAGTCGGATTCAGTGTTCTCTTCAGTGTGTTACCTATCACAAGTTGTTCCAATCATATCAGAAGTATCAGAACTGTATGTACATAGAGAGACGTTAGGCTGTTTCATTGTTGCGTGAGCAATCCCTCTCCGATGCGGTTCGCTGTCGTTTTATTTTCATTTGTGGTCCGTCTGCCTGCTTGTCTGTGTACTCAACAGCGGGCCTAGATTAATTTTTGTGTAGCCGACGGCTTGCTTACTTCCCGGTAGGGCCGGCACATTAGCACTCTGTGATATTCTTTTTGACAGAACGTACCATAAGGAATGAAATAATGTTCTTCTGTGATTATTTATGGAATTTGGGGGCTTTCTATATAATTTAGAAATATATAAGTATGTTTATCACCTGTCTACTTTCCATACCACGAGATGATGCTAGAGGATGTTGTGTAAAAAAATGTATATCCAAATCTTGATACAAACATTAGTGCATCTGATGTAAACATTACAACTCAGTGGTACGTAGACGCTCACTTACGCATAAGCATCCGTTGAATAAAAAATATCCCTCTACATCTCCGTACACCATTGACTACAATGATTTTAATTATGTATTACAAAACGTTCCTACACAATACCAACTAATTAGTTTTGTAACACTGTAGGGTCATACTGTCAATGCGCAACGCGAATGAGAGCGACAGAAGGGTGCAGGACAAATAAAAATCTATTGTCGAGGCACAAATAGTCGAGCACCGCGCACGAGAGGGGCGTGGATAAAGTCTTTACCGATGTCTTTTAATTAACCAGACCGCTAAAAGGCCTGACTGCTCTTGAACATACAAGTACACACAAGTATATACTGTATGTGTACGACTATAAAAGCGTGGTGCTGGGTGCTGGTGCCGCTGGAGGCGAAATGAGACTACTTTTATTTTATTAAAAGTATACTTCTTTTGGCGCTTTAGGGAAAAATAATGAGAGTAAATTTTCACGATGTGCGCGCACACCGTCACGAAAAACCGACACTCTAAAGTTAGCTGATAAGTGTTTCCATGAAAACTTATAACTACATTCAAATTAGTTTTCAAACACCCTGAAGTTAGACATAGTCAACGTTTAGTTTTTTCTACAAACGTAGGATAAGGCGGAAGATATTTTTTTTAGATCTTGTTTTGCCAAAAAAGTATAACTTCTAACGCGTATACACACACACACTTTTTTATATTTTAAACGTCAAAATGGCGCCGCCCGCATAATTGAAAACAGAGACGACCATCTGTGACTGAGTGACCAGCCGGTAGGGCCCCGATAGCGACCCTTAGGTTGACGGCCTAGAAATATGCCTTTTTACGCTTCTCTTAAAGGACCCAGTTCCATGCTTTTATGGTGCGACACAAGGAAAACCTGCGGAATCTTTCGGTTCTGGACACAATTGAGTCCACGGTGTGAGGATGACATCTCTGCCCCGCCCGTGTTGTTGCGGAACGTACATATTTGGTAATTACTTCTTCAGGCTGTATAATAGTTGTATTATAATACTCAACGCCACTACTTGTACGGTCAGTTCCATAGAAATCTCATCCCTTTAGAATGTAAATATAAACTACTTTGAGTGAGATTTCTCTATAACTAACCGTACGATGAAATTGAAATTAGGAATTAAAAGGATTAAAAGTAAAACATAAATAAAAATAAATAAATATCCATCACGCCTTATCCCCGAAGGGGTGGCAGAGGCATATTATATGCCCACTTTTCACCGTGTGGATTCCTGTCCCACGTAATAGGTGGTGAGCCCATTGCCGTGTTGAAATAGACAGACGCAGGTTGTGGCTACCTGCTGTTGAAATTTTTTAAGCCGCCTATAAGGCTTTCAACCAGGCTTAACGACTGCCATTTTACTGGCAACCGGGGCCAACGGCTTAACGTGCCTTCCGAAGCACGGAAATGCTCGCAAATGTAAATGCCACAAAGTGGTCACCCATCCGACGACCAGCCATAGTGAAAGTTGCGTACCTCAGTGATCGTTTACCGAACACTGAGACCGCGGGGCCACGAGCGCTTCGATAAAAAACATAAATTAAAACATAAATTGTTAAATCTACTTAAAACATACATACATACATATTGTCACGCCTTTATCCCCGAAGGGGTAGGCAGAGGCATATTAAACGCCCGCATTTCACCGTATGCATTTTTGTCCCACGTAACAGGTGGTGAGCCCATTGCCGTGTTGAAATAGACAGGCGCAGGCTGCGGCGACCTGCTGTTGAAATTTTTAAGCCGCCCATAAGGCCTTCAACTTGGCTTAACGACTGCCATTTTATTGGCAACCGGGACCAACGGCTTAACGTGCCTTCCGAAACACAGAACTGGGGTGGGTCTAAAGGGCCGAATAAGTGTGTCTATTTTAGATGTTAAATTTTGAAGAAATTTTGAACCCGTTGCCTTTTTAGTGAGGTGGTAACAAAAAGGCTGAAAGGTCTTATGTGCTAGACACTAATTAGCACGACCAATTAAAGTCCTGGTAGTCTCGGACTGTGGTCTCGAAGGTGTGGAACCTCAAGTTGTGGTCTAATTGCACCCTACGACAGCTGTCCTTTTCTATGCTGAGAGATGAGGGTGATGTCAGTCGATTGTTTCCCGCAGATTTGGTTGAGTGGCCCAAACGTTAATTAGGAGAGCTAGCTTGAGGTGTTTCAAGCAGAAGTATGTTTTATGGATTTCGGATGAATTTTACGTAGTGCATTAGGGCAGTGTGGTGAAAATACTTATTAGATTTTCCGATTTCATTTATGACAGGTTGCTTATCTGAATTATTGTTTTATTTATTTTTTGTAACGTTCAACTGTAACTTGGATTAATTTCTGCCTTATTTTTGGTATTTCAGTGCCACCCTGCACCCTACGACGACATAGCGAGGGGGCGCCTTTCACGCTCTCTCAAACATTTGAGAGTACTCTTATTACGTTCGTGTAAACCTCAGAGAACAGAATGCAGTTGGAAACGATTCCAATAATACGAGCATGTGTGTGTTGTTTCTATAACACTTGTGATTGCTCTGCCACGAAGGGTGGGGTTAGTGTCCCTATGTATTTTTCGTGTACTGGCGTGTTTCTTTTGTTAACACTCAAGCTTCAGTGAAATATTAATTTTCATAAAGAATATTTATTTTAATAATCCTTACTGGTCTGGTAGTGGTGCGGGTCCATGTAGAGCATTTTTCTTTCTATATGCTTTTCAGTTGAACACATGGAGAGTTCATAGCAAAACAATTGAGTTATTAAAAATGGTGACCACTCTAAGCAGTTGGTTTGTAGGTGATTGACCAACCAGCACCCTAATTTTGCGTGTAACCTACTGTTTAGTTCAAGGGATTACATTCGCATATTTCATATTTTCATATCTTTACTGATAAATAATATGTGACCAGTGTTTCTGTAAACCGTAGACTTCGGAGTAAATTGAGGAAAAAGGCTAAACATACCGTTTAGAGCGCTCTTGCCAACCACTACGGGACCATTTCCCCTCCCCTACCTCCACCGAAAAACCCCCTCGCTAAAAGTTCTTGGCTATTTGAAGTTACATGCAAATCCGATGAAAAATGCGACCTGTAGACTGATTGGACAGACGAACGGTCGGACATCGATAGCATTTTTCCCGTACCAGTGGACTTAAAACGGAGTCTTAACTGGTTTTGAACACATACTTCCAAGTGAAATTATGAAACCACTATAATAGTTGATGCTCACGGCTCTACTTGCCTAAAGAATGCTTTCCCGTTCCCATTTCCCACAGGAACTTGTTCTTGGTACAAAAAGTAGCCCATGCCTTTCTTAGACTCCAGAATATCTCTGAACCAAATTTCATTTAAATCGGTTCAGTAGTTTTGGTGTGAAAGCGTGACAGACTTTCATATTTATAATATTAGTAAGTATGTAGTTTATATTACAACAAAGGACAGTGACCACTCTCTATGAAGTTTTTTCCTCGACGCGGTCAATTGTGTAGCGCCTTAAAAATACTGCTATTACATAGCTGAGACTATGTAGAAACCCACAATATAGATTTTTTTGAAGACAGGTAGTTTAAAAAAAAAATTAAAATAAAACTGCAGGTTTTATTCTCAATTTAATTTTCAAATGTGATCATTATCATCTTCATATAATAGTAAAACAATGTCTAGGATTGAGCTGGAGGAGTAATATTTTCACCATACCTTACCCAACTTAAGTACCACATCACAAACATGATAGTGGCAAACAACCAATAAGTGTTTGGCCGACAATGCTGTAACAATAATAATGTTTTATGGTGTCTAGGTTACCAATGTTATTTTCATATATAAACAAAATATGTTTTTGCTTATATGGCATATATAAGCAAAAAAACATATTTTGTTTGCTATATTTTTCCCTCTAACTGCAGTTGACGGCTAAAAGGAATCATGCTCAAAATCCTGCTAGTTCTATCTGTGCACATTTCAACAATAAATATGTATCATTACTTCTTATGTGTTTACCATATTATGATCCTGGTTGTTTTATTTAGTATAACTTAGCCTTTAAAATACTACATCAATATTATATAGAAAATAAAAAAGCATTATTTTTTGTCACCAAGTATAAGGAAATTATAAATGCAATTGGCAAATCAGACATTGCTGTAGTATAAATCATATATATTTTGTTTATATATGTACTCTGAGTCACCTAGAAACTTAATATCTCTCTTCATAGTTACAGTTCAAGAGAAAAAACAATGTAATAGAGTATCAGCAGCTCTCTTCAAATCTGGCAAAAAGATGGTTCCTTCTGGGTTCTGTTATTTGACTTAAAAATTATTATGTCCTTACAGATTGCAAGTAACTTGCCCTTAGGGCAAATCCAACAAGTATATCAGGTTCTGTCACATGCTCTTAATGAAACAAAAAAGGCAATGAAACTACTTAAATAGTTATATGTAACAAACCTGTTAGTAAATGTTGATGTAAGAGGCTCCAACATAATCTATGGCAACAAGCCATATATCACCTGCAGGTAATGCAGCTACTGGCTAGCCCACTGAACTGATTAAAAACAATTGTTTTAACATTTGAAAGCTATGTTGTGTAAAAGTAATACAGTAGTAATTATAAATATCGAAAAGGGGGCAGAGTTTAATACAATAATATACTGAATAACATTATATGCATTAAATTATTATAAATGGGAAGTCAGCAGTGAGGCACAGCTAGTCTATGCATATGTATGTTGGTCACTTTAATAATATATACCTAATAAAGTAAATCCTTCAAAATCAATAAAAATCAAAAGGAAAAAAGTACCTCAAGTGAGATAATACTTTTTATTGTTTATCTACACTTAACTTACATATATAACCTATATACATCTGGGTCTAAAAGTAAGTAAGCGACCATTTATAACAACCTACTTGAAATTAAAAAAACTTACTACTCAGAGTACAATCCACTGAAGAATTACATGCGGCACTTTCATCAGGACAAGAGTTATGACGACTTCTGTATGTAATATCATTACCACAACAGATTCAACAAACAAAAAAAGGCCATTGTCTTTATTACAGGACCCAAAAAGCCATGGTGATTGTGAGAAGTTGAATTAGTTATTATAATACAAAACACTCGATAAATACAAACGCGAACTAGGTATATAATTCTATAGTTGAAAATATAATTTTAATAAGACACTTTGTGTTGTTTATTTGTTTACAATATATTCAAGGTCGTTCGACATCGATGAAAGGTTTGATCATTGTTGCTAGAAGATAAAAACTAGAATACTCAATACGGTTTATCTTTTATAAAAATATGCATTTATTTAAACATATATAGTAAATTAAATAACAATAAAATAATTATACAAAACATTAAGCACAGTTACAGTTATTAAATGAAATAGTAGTGACTAATAAATAAGGAGTTTCGACTTTTAATTCTCCCTACTCTTGTCATCGTTTTTATTTTATGCAACACACAAAATAATATCCGTTTGTAAGCCAAGACAAATATTTTTTTAATTGGTTTTGAATATCAGATAAGTGGCTACAACCAAATTGTCATTAATATTTATTGTATAATAAGTAAAAATTATTACAAGTTTTATAACTTTCCAAAACTGCTGTCCGCGCTCAGGCTAGATTCGGTCACTGTCCTTTGTTGAAATGCATTTTTTAACTATTACGAATCCTATTAAATATTTTTTTTATTAGATCAGCAATCAGTCGCAAGAATCTGATAGAATTAAATAATTATTAACGCGATTTTATTTCCCTGTCCCAAAATAATTATTTATTTAAGTATTAATCATGCCCCAAAGTAATGCTATATCTTACTTTGTAATACTTTTATTAAAGCCTTATAATGGTGCCATGCCAATAAGCTCGGGCCGAGCATGCTCACAATATCGTCGCAGAATTTTTGTTGGCCTTTATCAGCGCTCGCGGCGTACAGGCGCTTAAATAGGCCTCCATCTCACGCCTAATGATGGTAGAAGCTTAGCGAGGAAAAATATATACCGTAATAAATTGCTGTGTAAACACTTGTATAATATATTAAACCTATAAATAAAGGTATTGTGGATCCTGTAGAATCAGATCATCGTGGCCAATGGATAAAGTTTCCTAAAACTAGTAATAAAGTTTGCAAAAAAACAATTTAAATATGTACCAATTAACCAAAATCGTTTGAATATTTTTAAAGAAAATATAGTAAAGAGATTGCCATATCTACCTGACTTTACTAGTGTAGACCAGTCATATACACACTTATTTAATTTGCTTAATGATGAGTTTGGCAAAGTTTTTACCTCAAAAACTCTAAAGATTGGCGGTCGTCCTGTTTTTAGTGACTGGGCTACACCAGGTATCTTTAAAAGTAGAAACAAATTATTTAAATTATATTCAGAAAAATCATATAATTTTAACCAAACCTTTCAGGAATATGTTAAAAATTATTCTAAGATATTTAAACAAACATGTTATCTTGGAAAGTCAAACTTCATTAAAAATAAAATTTCTAATTCTGTTAATAAAATAAAAATGACTTGGAATATCATTAACTCGGAATTAGGTAGATCTATGGTGACAGAAAGGAATTTCCACTTAAAAGTAAATGGTTGCCATGTTGCCTGGAAGTGGCGACGGAGTTTGAACATTTCTTCAAAAATGTACCTATTTTGACGACTAAATCTCTTCAAGCGTCTTCCAGTTCCTCTGGACATTTATTAGAAGAATCTGTTCCTTATTGCCGGGATGCATTTGTATTCACAGATATTTGCGCTCAGAATATTATAAAAACTTTTAAATGTATTGAAATTAAGAAAAGCGCGGACCTTTGGGGATTATCTATCAAAACTGTATAATTGAGGTCTTCTTCTTCTCATTCCTCTCCAATTACTGGAGGTTGGACATCAGCCCTAAAAAACCTCACTTTGTCCCTGGCGAGGTGAAACAATTCCACGGCGCTCTTGACTCCAGTCCACTCGCGGATGTTTCGGAGCCACGATTTTTTCCGACGGCCCACACGTCGCTTTCCCACAATTTTGCCCATCATAATGAGTTGCAGTAGATCGTATCTCCCGTGTCTGAAGACATGACCGAGGTATGCAACTTTTCTTATTTTGATGATCTGCATCAACTTGCGGGTTTAATCGGCCTGTCTTAGAACCTCAACATTGGAGATTTTATGAGTCCAGCCGATTGAAAGCATGCGTCGGTAAGTCTACATTTCAAAAGCCTCAATACGTTCACGAAGGTCTTCTTTAATAGTCCAAGCTTCGCAACCATAAAGGACTAATAAGTAAGGCCAAATGTAGCACAGAATTAGACGAGTGCGCAGGGGAATACTGAGGTTGCGATTGGAAAGTATTGATCTCATTTTGTTAAACGCATTCCGGGAGATCTCTATGCGTGTTTTTATTTCCATATCGCTTTCCCAATCGTTAGTTAGCCAAGTGCCTAAATATTTGTACTTGCGCACTACGTCAAGCTTTACTCCGGACACACAAATGTTTGGTCTCAAATTACCTCCCCTCGAGATGACCATGACTTTTGTCTTTTGTGCGTTCATTCTTAGTCTCGCCTTTAAGCTGCACTCGTTCAAACTATCTACTAATATCTGAAGATCTGATTCAGAAGACGCCATAAGAACCGTATCATCAGCATATCGGAGGTTATTGATGACACGCCCATTAACTTTGATACCGCAATCCAGATCTGTCAAAGCCTCAGATACTATAGCTTCCGAATACAAGTTGAAGAGTGTGGGGGACAGAATGCAGCCTTGTCTAACTCCTCATTCGATGACCACGTCGTTGGTTTCCTCGCCCTCGACACGAACACTCGCACGTTGGTTCCAGTACAGATTCCGGATAACTTGAATGTCTTTACCGTCGAGTCCTATATCATTTAGGATACAAGTTAAACGTTCGTGAAGAACTCGATCGAACGCCTTCTCGTAATCGATGAAACAGAGGAAGACGTCTTGTTGCATATCTCTACATTTCTGTACCAAAACCTGCACAGCAAACAGTGCCTCTCGTGTGCCTACTCCGGCCCGAAATCCAAATTGACTATCACCCAGTTGTTCGTCACATTTAGCTCTTATACGTTCGTGTATATATACTAAGGAAATGATAGTAAGGAACAGTTTGAGCACTTGGCTCATAAGACTAACTGTTCGGTATTCCTCACATCTTTTGGCATTAGGCTTTTTAGGCAGAGTAACAAACACAGATTTAAGCCAGTCCTCAGGAAATACGCCAGCGTCGTACACAAGGTTCATTAGTCTCGTTAGGGAACATAAGTGATCTTGTTCTATTAATTTTAGTACCTCTATGTGAACATCATCCGGGCCTGCTGCTTTGCCAGTTTTAGCTTTTTTCAGTACTCTGCTGACCTCATTTTCCAAGATAGGATACCCATCTGTATCGCAATGAGGTGGGGTAGCATTTCTTGTGTCGTCTGAAAACATTGCAGAGATGTATTGTTCCCATAGGTCTTTTTTCTGAGTCAATTCAAGCACTGGTTGATTGTTATTGTCCCAAAGTTGGTGTACAGGATTTTTGTGTCCCAGCATTGCCTTGATCTCTTTGTGAATATTGAACGCATCATGTTTCCTTTGGAGTTCTTCAAGATTTTCACATTTCGTCCGATACCATGAATCACGAGCATAACGAACTTCACGGCGAATTCTCTTATCTATGACATTGTACCTTTCTGTGTCAGCTTTAGACAATCTTCGCTGCTCCATCAGTTCGTAAATCCTTGCATTCATCCATGGTTGTTTGGGTGCCCATCCTCCTGTATGCAGAATTTCAGTATTAATTTTATGAACCCTGGATTTTAAATGAGACCAACTTTCCTCGACTGATTCAGATAAATCCCGTTCTGCCAATGTCGCCCACTCATTGATTTCATTGGAAACCATAGCCCGCACATGCGCTTCGTTAATCAGTCTTACATCAATATGTTTCCTCATTTGCCTTTTTTGTATTCTTTTAAGGACACATGATAACTCTGCAACAACAGGATTATGGTCTGATCTGACATCGGCCCCAGGATAAGTTTTAGCACTCTTAATACTATTACGAAAACGTCTGTTAATCATAATATAATCAATTTGGTTCCGCATTATGCGTTCAGGAGTATGACGAGGCGACGTCCAAGTATACAATCTTCTGGCTGGTAATTGGAAGTATGTGTTCATTATTGTCAATTCTTGTTCTTGACAGAATTGGACAAGTGTATCTCCTCTTGTGTTTCTTATACCAAGACCATATTTTCCAATGATTCCCTGGACTTCACCCTGTCCCACCTTAGCATTCATGTCTCCCATGACTATATTAATGTCCCGCTTCTTTAAAATACTAAGCAAACATTCTGCCTCATTATAAAACTCTTCTATATCCTGGTCTGACCCCTCAGTGGTTGGCGCATACAACTGAACAACATTTATATTCCTAGGCCTGGCCTCAATCGATAAAAGTGTGCATCGGTTAGACTTTGGCACAAAAGTGACCGGGGCTTTCACAGCTTTTGTGTTAACAACTACCCCAACACCATACATGTTCGATGATTCTTTGGATCCCGAGTAATACAATGTGTGGTTAGCATCTATTTGGTGTTTTCCGCTGCCCTTCCATCGCACTTCGCTCACACCCAATATGTCAATGTTCAGACGATCCATTTCCTTTGCGACATTATGTATCTTCTCAGGACCGTTAAGACTTCGAATGTTCCATGTGCCTATTTTAAGGGTCCGCCCGGAGATTCTTCGCACCCCTGTCCCATTAAAGGGACGCCAGGCACTTGGGGCCGTGACTTTTGTAGACTTTTTCATGCTGATTTGACTAGGAAAAAATAGTGCAGTGGATTCCCGTTGCCTTCTGCAGCAGACTTTTTAGAAGCTATTTAGTCTTCAAGGTCGCTGTCGCCTCTTCCAAATGCTTGGGTATATGGTTATACCGCCATTGCTCGGTCGCCAGAGCCTCGTCAGTTATCTAGTAATTGAGGTATTGCGCCCCATCTAGCAACTGTGTTTAATAGCTGTGTTTCTAGTGGTATATTTCCTGATTTAATGAAACTCAGCAAAGTCATACCCTTGTTCAAGGCTGGTAGCGCTACAGACCCGTCTAATTTCCGACCAGTGTTAGTGCTGCCAACTTTGAGCAAGGCAAGGAATAGGATTGTTTTGATTGCAGACGATACCTCATTGATTTTTAAAATTAGAAGACAATTAGATAACTATGACGATGTAAACAATGCAATCACGAGAGTAGTTCATTGGTTCAGCTCAAATAATCTTTGCCTAAATGAAAACAAAACTAAATGTATTAAATTTACTCTACCAAATGTAAAACAAGTTAAGGCCAATGTTCAACTGAATGGACAAGTGTTAGAGTTTGTGGAATCAACTGTGTTCCTTGGTATAACTATTGATGCCAATTTGCAGTGGACACATAGAAAAGACGGCATCTAGGTTAAGTTCGGCTGCATACGCTGTAAAAAAGATCAGGACTCTAACAGATGTGGATACGGCTAGAATGGTTTACTTCAGCTATTGTCATAGTATTATAAAAAAAAAATTAAAAGAAGAAACATAATAATAATAATAATACTCTTTATTGTACACCATAAATAAAACAAATTACAGATTTTTACATTCATAAATGTAGTACAATGGGCGGCCTTATCGCAAACAGCAATCTCTTCCACGCAACCTTTAGATAGATAGGATTGTATAATATCGAGTGTGGGAAGTTTCAATGGTGACGTATTTCTGTGCAACTAAAATATATACTCAACTATATACTACATATATACTCCTTATAAATATACATACCTACACATGCATACATACATAAATATTTACACATACACAAATACATACATATGGGCCTATAAATTAATTTACATTGAAAAATAATATTGCTTTACCTGTGCTTTAAAAGATGCAAAAGATTGAGCCCGCCTAATAAATACCGGTAGAGGATTCCACAAACGCGCGGCTTGCACTGTGAAGGATTTGTCATAAAATTTTGTAGAATGCACCGGCATGTGCAGTCTCAAATTCTCTGACGACCTTAAGAACCTCGAATGTGTATCACTTAGTAACTCAAAACGATTATGTCTTACGGTATTCTCCTTTGGGGGAGTGCTGCAGATGTAAATAATATTTTTGTTCTTCAAAAGCGGGCTGTACGCGCAAATTATAATTTGGGCCCCAGAGTCTCCCTCCGAGAAAAATTCAAAGAAATAAATATTCTAACCGTAGCATCACAATACATTTTTGAAAATCTTATGTATGTTCAGAAAAAATCTATCACAGTTTACTAAACTCTGTGATATACATAATATAAATACTAGACATAAAAACAATCTTTCAGTTCACCACAGTCGGCTGCATAAGATTGGCGATTCTTTCCAGGGTAACTGTATACGCTTTTACAACAAGCTTCCCTGTGACCTGAGAAATTTACCATTAAATAAATTTAAAAAGTATATTAAAAGAAAGCTTTGTGAAAAAGGTTATTACTCTATTAAAGACTATTTACCGGACAGGGCTGCCTGGAAATGATATGCTGGCAAATAAAATATTATAGTCATAAAATACATAATTAAAATATTAAATTATAAATAGGCAATCAAAAAAAAAGCCTTCTTAAGTTTTGTGCTGGTTCTTCTCAGGTGGGCCGCGTTCCGAACCGGTGGTCACTTTAAATATATTATTTTTTCTTTAGTTTTAATGTATGACATTTTGTAAGCGCCGTTGAAATGGTCTATGCAAAATAAAGATATTTTTATTTTTTTTAATTTTTATTTTATTTCTTGTCTATATTATTTTGTATCTAGTCCCTATTAGAGGCGGTAAACAATATTGATGTTTTGCATCGTATATTGTAAAGAAAAACTGTTCGATAAATAATCAGTGTTTATTTATTTTTTAGTGTTTATATTATAATAAAAAATAACCAGCCATATTTTTTTTAAAACTGTTGTACCTAAAGTAAGTGTATTCAAAACGCTTGTTGCTACTGTTTAGTTTCCAATATATTAATACGCAGTGACTCAAGCACAGTTCAAGCCGGTAAAATTCATGAAAACATTTTAGTAGTGTTATGAACATCAGTAATGGACTCGATACCGAGTACCGTAAAATAATTGTAAATGTGGAAGTTTATCGGTACCTACTTTACAGAAGTCTAAACCCAACTAGCAACATATAGTATTGGAGGAGTATGGATACGCTACAAATTATGTGTCTTTCGAAGGTATAATAGATATAAGAAAAACAATCTAAAATCTGTATTTCAGTATTTTTCCACACAAATTCTAATTTACACTAGTCAACTCTTCTCCCCTGCTGACTTAAAACTTCATTGTATCTACTCTATACAAAGGTTTTAAAGTAAGTCGATGGTATATTATTTCGCGTGATCAATTTTTTTTGTTGGTAAAATTTATTCATGTTAAATTATTACGCCAGTCCAACTCTGGTCACGCATATATATAAATATACATATTTAACCCGCGTTGGGCTGGTGTAATCCTGACAATCCGTTGGGAAATACAAGGTTGGCTTTGCACCTTGCCATACGGCAAATAAACCCGAAATAAACATAAATATGACTTCAAATCGCAAAATTTTAAAACAATAATTTATGCACTATAATATACTCATTTAGTCAAACATGCTACCTGGCTGTTCCTTTGTCATAAAATAATGTAAAAAGCATTTGGGAGGGATGCGTAGAACACAACGAGTATACCCACTTTTATCACCAGATCCGAGTCACACACCCGAACTCGATAGGGTTGTGTATGTATGTTTGTAATTATATATTTAAGATTCCCGCTAAGTGCCACTAAAACTAAATTGTGATTCGTTGCCAAAAGTACTTACTGTTAAGCTGACTTTAGTGCTATGTTTCATGCAATTGAAGTAAGAGTAATTAATGGTCACTATAATTTGTATTTCAGTACAATATGGTCACGGCCTGCCCCTTCTCCCTTACTTAAATCATATATACTGTGTACTCTTACAATGCAAATGTAGAAGAATTTCAGAATGTGTTTATTTGTTAAGTCATTGTAATCTTGCCAATGAAGTACTGTGGCAACCCTACCGTAAGTATTGTAGTAACCTCGAAATGTCTGTACTGTATGCTCTACCTCATGATGTGCCAACGAGGGCTTGTTAGCGGGCGGCTACGACGAGCGCTTTATCATCATTAAATGTGTGTAGCTCTTCGTAGAGGCTCTACGTAGTCTATCTACGCGCATACGCGACCGTGCTATTCGTAGACCCCGAGGAATAAAGTTTACTTAATAATAACTGGAAATTAGGCTAATGTAAGACCCACACACTCGCGCTGAAAACAAAATGGATTCTTAACAAATTTTATGTTTTCAATTTTTTTTACTTTTAACTTTGACTTTAAATAATTAAAGTACCTAACTGATATTTCTAGAACTTTCTTTAAACTCTTGAACCTAGCTAAATAGATCGGTATTTTTCTATGATTTAATCTTTTCCTCTGAAATGTGTTATTATCACATTTTGGGACATTGTTATTGAAGCAGAGATATTTATAGCACCTCTATGACCTCGAGTTATTTACTCAATAAAGCGGTTAGGCCACGCAGGGATGTTGTTGAGGGGTGCAACACTTGATAGTGCGGGGGCCCCACCCGCGCCGCACCTGCACGCTGCGTGACACGTACTCGGACACGTCCATTACAGTGGAAATGTGGGTTGACTAGCCTTGCACAGATTTTGGAACGATATTACAGTATCCTCAGTACATATAATATTTCTATTATAAAAATTGTTATTCCTGGCTGATAATCAACGCCAGTCAAAATTACTAAGCCTTTAGCTAAAATTTGGAATCAGAGTTTATTCTATAACGGAAGCGCGTGCTAATTGAACAAAACAAAAAATCAATTCCTGTCTAGAAATTTAGTACAATTTTTTCAATATTCGCACTTTATTTTCTAGATTGAATCGATTTGAATTTTTCAAGCTTAGTTCAAATTCATTTATTTCTGGTTATATCCACCCGTACATATTAACATCTAACATCATTTGCATTACTTCACATTATGTACACTTAAATTAATTGTAATGTTTTTATACAAATAGAGATTTGGAGCTGTTAGAATATACCTCATATTGTTTCAAATCTATATAAATAAAAATGAATTGCTGTTCCTTAGTCTCCCTAAAACTCGAGAATAGCTGGACCGATTTGGCTACCTTTGACATTGAAGGTTTATATTAGTTCAGGATAGGTTTAAACGGTTAGAAACATATATGATAAATAAAGGAAAATACTAAATATGACTTTTAAATATTTCATTGTGGAGGAGTCTAGTGTAACTTATATTATAAAATGTTGTCTAGAACATGAACATGAAGGGGGGATGTTTATCCTTATCTTGTATTTAGTTCAAATTAACTTTACTGAAGACTGACATTATCGCACCTCATGTCGGTAGGTTTTGTCTGAAAGACAACATAACTTGCCGTTAAAATGTGAACAGAATGTAAAAAAAATTGTTTAGAACAATTAAAACGTTCACATAAATTCCTATATAAATTGAAAAAATATGAAGGAAGTGTTTATTTGAATCAAAATGAACTTAACAACAAAAATTATATCGAGAGGTGCATCATCAGCTTGGCCTTTCGCAAGCTCGGGTCCTTCACAAGGTGAGGCGGTTTTTCACGCCGGCACAGAGATGCTTATTATATAAGTGTCAAATTCGTCCGTGCGAGGAATACTGCTTACATCTCTGGGATGGCTCCGCAAAATACTTGCTTGAAGCTTTCGACGCGTTAAAGCATCTTGCCTTTCGCATTATTGGTTGCCTAGAGGTCACAGGCAGTCTTGAGCCGTTGGGGATGCGCAGAACAGTCGCCAGCTTAGCTGCGTTCTACCGTATCTACCACGGTGTGTGTTCTGAAGAACTCTTCCACTTGATCCCATACTTTTCTTTCCATTCCCGAACAACACGGGCGGGGCAGAGATGTCATCTTCACACTGTGGCCACAATTGTGCCCAGAACCGAAAGATTCCGCAGATCTTTCTTGTGTCGCACCATAAAAGCATGGAACTCTCTGCCTGCGCACGCGATTCCCTCCTCTTACCATCCTGGGTCCTTTAAGGGAATCGTAAAAAGGCATATTTCTGGGTCGTCAACCTGAAGGTCGCTATCGAGGCCCTACCGGCTGGGATAGCGACCCTCAGTCACAGATCGCCGTCTCTGCTTTCCATCAGGCGGGCGGCGTCATTTTGACGTGGCAAATATATAAAAAAATCAAAATTTCACAAATGGAATATAAAGAAACTACGTTGTACTCGTAGAAACTCCGATGTCCGAGACACCCCTCGCTGCGAGCAGTGCTTTGTAACCTACCTTTTCTACAATCATGTATTATTGCATTTAGCTTTGAGCCACAATTACTTCAAAACTGGTTTTAAAAAAGTATGGTAAAAGAAATATCATACTTACTGCATACGCTGTAAAAAAGATCAGGACTCTAACAGATGTGAATATGGCTAGAATGGTTTACTTCAGCTATTTTCATAGTATTATGTCTTACGGTATTCTTCTTTGGGCGAGTGCTGCAGATTTAAATATTATTTTTGTTCTACAAAAGCGGGCTGTACGCGCTATTTATAATTTGGGCCCCAGAGTTACTCTTCGAGAAAAATTCAGAGAAGTAAATATTGTAACCGTACCATCACAATACATTTTTGCCAATCTTATGTATGTCCAGAAAAATCTATCACAATTTTCTAAACTCTGTGATAAACATAATATAAACACTAGAAATAAAAATAATCTTTCAGTCCACCACAGTCGACTACATAAGATTGGCGATTCTTTCCAGGGTAACTGTATACGCTTTTACAACAAGCTTCCCTGTGACCTGAGATATTTATCATTAAATAAATTTAAAAAGTTAATTAAATACAAGCTTTGTGAAAAAGGTTATTACTCTGTTAAAGACTATTTGCAGGACAGGGACGCCTGGAAATGATCTGCTGGCAAAGTGAAATAATATTAAATTGTAAATAGGCCATCAAAAAACAAGCCTTCCTAAGTTTCTTGCCGGTTCTTCTCAGGTGGGCCGCGTTCCGAACCGGTGGTCGCTTTAAATATTTTAAATAGTGTATGACATTTTGTAAGCGCCGTAAAAATGGTCTATGCAAAATAAATATTTTTTTTTTTACTTTTTAAGTATTTCAGTTATTTTAAAAAGAAGTTTCAACACGGCAATATATTTACAACTTATTACGTGGGTCAGGAATACAAACGGTGAAAAGTGGACGTATAATATGCCTCGGCCATCCCTTCGGGGATAAGGCGTGATTGGTAAACTAAAAAACACTGCTGTTGCTTTATGTCACAGTGTTTAACTGCTGACGTGAAATGTGTGACAACAAGCTCAAACACAAAGCGTGCTGCTCGCTCATTTTGTAAGATCTTTTATCGTTCTCAGCAACATGATGCATCTCTCATGGTGTGCAACAGACAAATGAGCGCCCGTACAAAAATGGTGTCACCGGGTTTAGGTCAAGGGTCGCGAACGTCGTGTGACGTAGTTAAGGAAAGTAACAATAAAGGCCGTGACCATTACAGTAGGTATAGTAGTTTTGAATTTCACAATCGGCATTCGTGTTTTATAGGGTTTGCTTCTTGGATAGGCCCATTAATGCTTTTAAGATTCCGAAATCAGTACCAAACCAGACGTAGATTAAAGTTAAATTTAGCTTTAAGATAACTTTAGTATTTCTTTCTTATTGCACATCGTGTAAATATCTAGTACCAAACAAAATGAGTATAATAAATAAATAAAGGCATATAGTATGCCTCTGCCAGACTTTCGGGATAAGGTGTGACTGATAAATGAAATAAATAATGGGTTTCTATTTGATACTAGTAAAGAGGCTTGTAAAATGTCCAACAAAAATGTGTGTGATTTTAAATAAAATACTAGCAGATCCGGCGGACTTTGTACAGACTTAATTTTTTTTTAAATTTACATTAAGTAAACAAAAACAATAATGAGAAACAAATACCCAGGAAAGCAGCTTCACATTGATATTTTAAATTTAACAATTTTTTTTATATTGTGATTCGATATGTAATTATCTAAATAATTATCCATTAATTATTACTTCTTATTCTCGCAGCCACAATTGCAGGGCTCACCGCCCTCCACGTCTAATAGTATTTGGGATCCTCGGTGTTGAGATCTCTAGAGACGTCCAATACCGTTGTCACTTTGAGGTAAGACCAAGCTGCTGCTTTTTATATTTACTCTTTTGGATATAGACCAAAATGCATAAGAGTAGGAAAACGTTTAAAATCTATAAGCGTACTCAGAGCAAGCTATAAAGTATGGTGATTACTTTAGGTACACGTCTTCTTTTTCTATCTGTTTACGTTAAACATACTTTGATATGTATTCACTGAATATTTGTAGTGAGTTTAAATTGAATTCATTCTAATGCCTTTTAGTAATATAAAAAAGGGCGTTTAAATGAGTTTCTGTGTATATTTATTTTTGAATTGGCAGATGCAGGAGACACAGGGTTCATGAGTGTGGCTTTGGTTTACTTGAAATGTAGACATTCTGTAAAAAGACATAAACTAGTGATTGATCTACGAGTACTAAAACCGTTTCTTCCATTTTCTTTGTCGGAGACGTCATTCACCCCACGACACTGTCAATATTAACGACGTTTCTGATCTGCAATGTCATTATCACTGCTATTATGTAAAGTTCAACTTTTGTTTTTCATAAAAGATTTTAGTATTTCAAGGGTTTTTATTTCTAAAGTAATAAATTATTTTTATTTATTATATTTATTCGCGGTACTTGCAGCACTAAGTGTATACATAGATATCGCCAAGCTTTTTCATTACAATTGTCTTTTTCTTGAACACCACGAGTTACAGACAAAGAGTGCACCAACCTTCATGAGATGTAGATGCGCGGAGACGGCGTCGCAGCGCGCCGCGGGCTCGCCGCCGGGCACCGGGAACGAACCCAGGTACTGCAACACACACAAGCAGTCATCAACTATTGTGACAATATTTAGCTAATAATCGTTCAAAATTTCGCATTTATGCTCTCTTAGGACTACATGTACATACATATCGTCCCGCCTGTCTCCCATGGCAGAGACTATGGCTTTCCATCATCATCATCATCATACGAGCGTCTGTCCCAGTTGCGACTCGCGACGCCCGGGGTCCGATTTCCCACATTTTCTCCTCCACTTCGCACAGTCGTCGGCATCCCCTGTAGCGAGACCATTGGCACGCATGTCATCCCTTACGACGTCAAGCCAGCACTTCTTGGGTCTTCCCCTCTTACCGGGACCATACCAACGAAGGCAACACTCTTGCAACTTGTCTGCAATGTCGCGGACGTGAAGGCTGCCGCGGATGCGAGAGTTCCTCACGCGGTCCATCCGCGTGACTCCACACATCCACTGTAGCGTCTTCATTTTCGTTACACGCAGCTCTTGCTTGTGTCGCTTCAATATCGGCCACGTCTCACTGCCATGTAAAATGACAGGTCTAATAATGGTTTTGTAGACCTGTCCCTTCAACCGGATCGGCATTTTAGGGTCACAAATGACACCGGTCATCTCCCGCTATATGGTCCACGCGGCAGCAATGCGTGACTTGACATCGCAATCGATGTCACTGGACGTGTGAAAAACAGATCCCAAGGCCCCAATTCTCGACCATACGACTTGAAAGCGTAGACGGAAATTTGCGGGTGAAATGTCATTTGTTTCATATCTATAAACGGTGTAATAAGAGACAAAAGACGTTTCACCAGTAAATTTACGTCTACGCTTTCGAGTCGTATGACCGAGAATTGGGGCCCAGGGGCCCAATTCTCGATCATACGACTTAAAAGCGTGGACGTAAATTTACTGGTGAAACGTGTATTGTCTCTTATTTGGCTGTTTCAAAATATAAAACAAATGACATTTCACCAGCAAATTTTCGTCTACGCTTTCAAGTCGTATGATCGAGAATCTGCGCCCAGGTATTTAACCTGGTCCGTGCGCTCAACCAAATCACCGCCTATGTGGACGGATGTGGAATCTGTCGAGTTTAGTGCCAAGTACTCGGTCTTTGCCACATTTAGTTTCAGACCGCCGTTCTCAAGCGTCTCCTTCCACGCCGCCGCCACGTCGCACCAAGCTGCCCCTGTCGGCGTCTGCCAGCGCAATATCGTCAGCATACATGAGCAACCATGGAGGCTGCTAATGCGAGTTCCTGATGCTGTCCGGCAATTCGTCTAATATTACACTGAACAGAAGCGGACCAAGGACCGAACCCTGGTGTACCCCAACGGTGATGGGGAAGGGTTTCGTGTCGCCAACAGTAGTCCGAACCATTGAATCGGAGTCACAGTACATGTCCCGGATAGTGTCAAAATAGACCTCTGGAACCCCTTTGGACCGCAGTGCCCACCAGATCATCGCAAGAGGAATACAGTCGAAGGTCTTCTGCATATCTAGAAAAAAACAGTGCAGAGGCGTGTTCTTCGACCTTTATTTCTCTGCGACAACCCTCAGGGCAAAAACAGGGTCCGTGGTCCCATGACCAGGGCGAAACCCATATTGACACTCCGAGAGAGTACACTCCTGCCGGATCCGAGAGTCTATAATCCTCTCGAAGATCTTCATGGTGTGGGACATCACCTTAATACCGCGGTAGCTTCCGCATTCCTGCACTGACCCCTTACCTTTGAAGACTGGAGTAATAATACTCAGTTTCCATTGGTTTGGGATCTGCCCGCTGAGGAGTATGCGGTTAAAAAGGTTTACTAAGACGCCCACACCGCGAGGACCCATCGCCTTCCAGGCTTCGATGGGGACTCCATCGGGTCCGACAGCTTTCCGATTATTCATGCAGCGAAGCGCAGTCAGGACTTCTCCAGGCGTTACCGGTGGCACTAGTCCCTGATTCGGAGGGGGGTCCGGAGGCTGCACCTCTTTGTGCTGTTTATTAAACAGCTTGTGGAAGTACGAGCGCCATCTCTCCTTTACCGCGAGGTCTTCACTTAACAGGTTGCCCTCAGGGTCTTTTACACAGCGACACTTGGATTTATCCTGTGCCGCTTTGACCCTGGAGCGCGCCAGCTTATAGATGAGCTTCTGCCCCTCAGACGATTCCAGCTTATCATACAGAGGTTGTAAGTGGTCACGTCTGGCTCTGGCTACAGCTCTCTTTGTGGCGCGCTTGGCAGCCCTGTACGCGTCGCGGTCTTCAGGAGATCCGGTCGCTTGCCACTTTTTAAAGAGGGCTTTCTTCTCCCTAGTCTCCCTCTGGACTGCGTCGTTCCACCACCAAGTTTCCTTGTCAAATTTGCTTCCACCCTTAGACACACCGAGCACCACCTTCGCCGCTCCAAGGATGGCCGCCTGAACTTTGTCCCAGTAATCTTGAACTGGTTCGCCATCAGTGTCGGTGCACTTGTCACCGACAGCTGAGACGAACTCCTGGGACCTAGTTTCATCAAGCAGCCACCATCTGATGCGGCGCTGGCACCGCTCGATGCGTTTGCCTTTGGGCTTCACGCAGAGGTCCATGACAAGGAGACGGTGTTGTGCAGTAAGACTCTCACCGGGTATGACCTTGCAGTTGGCCACCTTGCCGATGCTGTGTCGCCTAGTGAGTAGGAAATCGATCTGAGTTGTACGCCTCCCGCTCTTGTAGGTGATGAGATGAGATGTGATGAGACGCATCTCATCCCTCAGACCTCCCAACCCCAGAGGGGAAAGCCAGCGCCAGAGCCTCGTCCGTTAATCAGCAGGTGCACGTACTAGCACGTGAGGTTGACCTGGGCCCCGAAGATCTTGGTGGGGCCCCTTACACCCCAATGTGACTATGGCTATGGCTGTATATATGGACTATGGCTTTCCACTTGCTACGATCCTGTGATTGAAGATTGTATAATATACTCTTTGGACTAGATTATACAATCTTCAATCATAGCAGATCCAGAGTATACTCTGGAAAGCTGTCGGACCCGATGGAGTCCCCATCGAAGCCTGGAAGGCGATGGGTCCTCGCGGTGTGGGCATCTTAGTAAACCTTTTTATCCGCATACTCATCAGCGGGCAGATCCCAAACCAATGGAGACTGAGTATTATTACTCCAGTCTTCAAAGGTAAGGGGTCAGTGCAGGAGTGCGGGAGCTACCGCGGTATAAAGGTGATGTCCCACACCATGAAGATCTTCGAGAGGATTATAGACTCTCGGATCCGGCAGGAGTGTACTCTCTCGGAGTGTCAATATGGGTTTCGCCCTGATCATGGGACCACGGACCCTGTTTTTACCCTGAGGGTTGTCGCAGAGAAATACAGGTCGAAGAACACGCCTCTGCACTGTTTGTTTCTAGACATGCAGAAGGTCTTCGACTGTGTTCCTCGTGCGATGATCTGGTGGGCACTGCGGTCCAAAGGGGTTCCAGAGGTCTATATTGACACTATCCGGGACATGTACTGTGACTCCAATTCAATGGTTCGGACTACTGTTGGCGACACGAAACCCTGGCTGCCGTGTGGGCCAAATGGCGGGAGATGACCGGTGTCATTTATGACCCTAAAACGCCGATCCGGTTGAAGGGACAGGTCTACAAAACCATCATTAGACCTGTCCTTTTACATGGCAGTGAGACGTGGCCGATATTGGAGCGACACAAGCAGGAGCTGCGTGTCACGGAAATGAAGATGCTGTGGTGGATGTGTGGAGTCACGCGGATGGACCGCGTGAGGAACTCTCGCATCCGCGGCAGCCTTCACGTCCGTGACATTGCAGACAAGTTGCAAGAGACGTGACCATACCAACGAAGGCGACTTCGTTGGTATGGTCACGTCTTGCGGCAACCGCCGGGCTACGTAGGAAACAAATGTCTGGCCATGTCAGCCCCGCCGGGTTCCGGAAGACCCAAGAAGTGCTGGCTTAACGTCGTAAGGGATGACATGCGTGCCAATGGTCTCACTACAGGGGATGCCGACGACCGTGCGAAGTGGAGGAGAAAATGTAGGAAAGCGGACCCCGGGCGTCGGGAGACGCAACTGGGACAGACGCTTGGATGATGATGAGATGTGATATTGTCTCAGCTCAAAAATATCAGTTAGCACTGAGCATAAGTGGTATAAAATAATTTTAAAGGAACGTGTTCTTTTAAGATTTATTATACAAGTCAGTGTTGATAACAAATGGAGATAGGTATTTAATTTGTATCGAATTTTTAACAAGCACGCAACAATTTCATGCATCGATAAGGGCCCATGTCGAGCCTGAGGGTACCACGCATATTAACATAAAATTCATCATCATAAATGCACATCAGCACACGATTTATCGACCAAAAAGTAGAAATTGCTGTAGGTGAATGACGTCAGTCACGTAGCCACTATATTTCTTCAACTAACTCTCTTTAATGATGATATAAAAAATAAGACTATAATGAATCAATTTGCCATAATTACTGTAGCCAAAGGAGAACGAAACGATTCCATACAATCCTGGGCCAAGAATGTAACGATGTGAAAATAGTGCGAAATAAATGGTTATAACATAAAAGCCCTACACTGAAAATTTTGTAAGTTTTGACAATCAGAAAGCGGAGATATTGAAGGTTTAGTGAAAGTGAGGTTATGATACAAACTTTATCTGATTTAGGAATTTCATGAGAGCAAGGGTCGTACAATGTAGGCAGGTTCGGAGTCAATAAGAAACAAAGCAGGGGTCGTCGAAAACAGAAAGTAAACTGCAAATAACTCAGAACACACAGGGAAACACAAAACGAGTGAGCGAAGACAAGACAAGCAAAAACACCGGGAACTAGGCCATGGCCACGAAATAAGTATCGATATCGATACTTTGTAGTATCAAGTACTTTTCCTTACTCAATGAGTAAAAGTGCTTTTTTAGAAAGTATTCACACCTCTAAAAATTGTAATAAGCTCATAATAATATTTTCATTAATGCAACATTCCATTAATGCAATAAATATTTTAATTGCAAGCACAAGCAATATAGCATTCTGGAATGTATCTTGAAACGTTTTGATTAGATACTTGAATCTAAAATCGGGCTATGAGTAGGCCATAAGAAAAGTAGAGAAAACCTGTTCAAAAACTTGGGACCACTAAACTATTGAAAAAATAAGATCTGTCCTAGGTAGGTATTACAAACTAGATGTATAGCCTGACCAGAAAAAAAATTTCGGCACTGTTATCTGACAGGACTTTCCTGTGTGTTACCTTGGTGTTACCATAATATAACAGACGACACGCAGTGGTCAAGTGATCGCTTACTGCGCAACGGGTCGCGGGTTGATTCCCGTACGGGACAAAGATTTTGTATGGTCTACAAAATATTTGTTCCGGTCTGGGCGTAAGTGCATGTGAGATTCTATGTTTGTAACTGCACTCATGACACAGGAGAAAATTCTAGTGTGGGGCGATGTTTCTTAAAACAAAAAAATATATACATACAAGTGGCGACACTAATGCAGGTTTTTTGTGTTTCTAGCCAGGCTTTATCTGGGAACGTATCCGTTCAACTTTGGACAGAGCAGGTTCAAATTGGAATAAAAAAACACTTTTATTATAAATGCGATTCCTTAAAGATTGCGATATTTCTAGGTACAACTCTATTCTATTCTTAATTATTGGCTCTTTAGCGACTATTCGTTACGCCTTTTGCCAATGTCAAGTGAAAATATATTTAAAGTGACAATAAATTGTACGGTAGATTGAGTCCGTAGAACAGTCCGAGACTACCAGGACTTTAATTGGTCGTGCTAATTAGTGTCTAGCACATAAGACCTTTGAGCCTTTTTGTTACCACCTCACTAAAAAGGCAACGGATCCAAAATTTCTTCCAAATTTAACATCTAAAGTAGACACATTTTATTTATTAAATTTATTCGGCCCTTTAGACCCACCCCAGTTTCGTGCTTCGGAAGGCACGTTAAGCCGTTGGTCCCGGTTGCCAATAAAATGGCAGTCGTTAAGCCAAGTTGAAGGCCATATGGGCGGCTTAAAAAAATTCAACATCAGGTCGCCGCAGTCTGCGCTTGTCCATTTCAACACAGCAATGGGCTCACCACCTGTTACGTGGGACAAAAATGCATACGGTGAAATGTGGGCGTTTAATATTCCTCTGCCTACCCCTTCGGAGATAAAGGCGTGTCAATATGTATGTATGTAGATTGAGTTAAACATGGAGTCTCACAACACGTGTTTCACAACAAGAGCTCGGGTCCTACTCCTAGGTACCTAGGAGCCAAAGACTCTGTCCGAGGTATAACAGATTCCCCTGAAATATTGATTCTTTTGTTTGAATACCTATTTTTACGAGTACGATACTTTTTTCCATACTAATGATTACAGTACCTATCGATAGTTTACATTTGATAACGCATCCCTACCGGGAACTGTCACGCTGCATATATTTTTTTATATTTTTGGTTTGGCATCTAGACCTTTGAGCCATAAAATATAACCAATTTTTTAGACTAAGTCCCAACTCATTACATTTTGGGCCCAAAACTTTCTATCTCCTTTGGTCAGTGCTTTGGGCTGAGCGCTGAGAGACCACGGAGGCACGGTTTCCTTTAATATGCTTAATTAGTACCTCGGTATATTAGCAGACGCGTGAAATGTAATTACCTTGTTTTCTTTTCGAAATAAGTAACACGTTTACGGGATAGAAATAAACAGAATTTCCCATTTATAGTATTAGTACGGATTAGGATTTACGAAGTATGTTTGTAAACTACATCACAAGCATGTTTACAACGCTGATGTCTGAAAGACATAAGTCAGGTGCCTGAGACGACTCAGATACGTATCCCCGAAGACAGCCGACGTCGACAAGAATGATCTAACTTTACTACGCTAAAGAATCTTATATCTAATATCTATTTTTTATATACATAACTCTTGATAAATTACGACCTAAATGCTACCGAATGTGTCAATCGATAGCCAGCTCATGCTCACTGGCGTGAAATTCAAGTTAGGGCTTTGATGTAACCAGTATTAAAAATCGTATGATGATAATGATAGTGATTTGTCTCATACTCGGCAAAATGTAGTTTGCATCGCGTGCGTTTTCAATTACTAATTAATATAGTATTCAATATACACCTTCGTTTAGTTTCAGTAGCGCGTATCAAACGACCTTTCCCTACATGAGGCGCGGAGACATTCAAACTATTACAAACAATATCTGAAATGGAAGAAGTACCCTCTTTAATTATGTTGTTACGTACTAATTAGCTTCGAGAAACCATTGATATCCTAATTGATCTGTTACTATGCTTCTCGTTTTAAGTAAACAATTTTAAGTCGTTGCATCACACTGGTAGTCCCGTGGCGGTTATTTCACATGTGCAAATTTAAGTTAAATGTGGGTTAAATTTAATGATAAATACATTTTCAATTCTGTATGATTCAGTTTGATTTTTGTTGCTTAGCAGATACGAATAAACAAAATAATATAAATAATATCTGTATAAAGCCCACAATTCTAGCAGTGGCTTGGTTTGACGTTGTTGTGGAGTGAGAGCTGTACCCAGCCTCCTTACCCCCTCATAGAAGTGGGATCTCGTACCCCCAAAGAAACGAGATAGCACTTGAACCCCCCAAATAGGCGGGGTAACTCCCGAACCCCCTGAAGGCAGCGGTAGTGCATACAGTCTGTCGGGATTCTTGGGGCTTTACTGCCGAGGACTCATCCGGGACTCCCGGCCATAGGCAGAAGAAAAGGCACGTGTTGTTTTAGTAGATAGAGCAATAATAATGATAGATAGAACATAGTATCTATAAGCATTTCCACACGAAAAAATCAAGAAAAATAAAGGGTAAGTAGACTTAATTCATCTACGAGTAAGATTAAATGATCGCACGGTACAGTTCATGCACTATCTATCTCTTAATATAAACTCCTAGTAAATTTATTGCCCCTCTCAATACACATTTATTAAGTGTGCGTGAGAGATTTTACTAAGAAAGTAGCTATCAGTATCAGTAGTAGTATACTAGTGATGCAGGTAGTCGACAAATCTATACTAATAATATAAAGCTGAAGGGTTTGTTTAGTTGGTAGCACTAATCTTAGGATCTGCTTGTAAAAAATGGAAAATTATTTTTGTTTTATGTAGTCCATTTATTGTGGAATGCTATAGGCTAAATAATATATCACCACGCACGCTACTATCCAAGAGAGTGAAGCAGTAATTATAAATGTCAAAAAAGTGGGTTTAATGCATTATTGAAAAACTGATAAACATCTGGATTAAATGAGTGCCACCGAGTTTCAAAGTATGACAAGGGCAAAGCCGCGAGGTTCAGTTAGTATAACATAGAATTGCAAACGTTACAACAAGGAGTAAGTGTCTACATGTATCTACATCTCAATTTGAATAGACATTTCAATTAAGTAGGTTGTCGTGCGCTGCGGCGATACATGGCGTTGTGAAGAGAGACTGCATCGCGCCACTGTAATTAAACCCATACTGACACTGTGTACTCGTATCAACCGACAGATATGAAATCGTGAGATGCCGTGTCTCCTTTAGAATGAAGAGCTCATTAAATTGAAGATGCGGCACCGGCGTACCGTACCGTTGTAATAATTTTAACAAATGTATCAAAACTAACAACATTGTGCTACTAATACATTTAACTGTGAAACTATCGGATCGTTTATTTAATAGATCATACTTCACATCTGCCAGTCTTTTGTATCAAGACAATAGGAATCAAAATAACTTTAGACCATAGGTCGAGAAAACACACAAGTGGGCATCCAATATGTATGCCTCTGCCACCCCTTCGGGGAAAAGGCGTGATAGATAAATAATAATAAATAAACAGAATCATAAATCACAAGTGTGAAAAGTAAACCTATGATATGATATATGCTAGTTAAAAAATCATTACTCGTAGGTATAGAAAAATTATGGTTAGACTCTAGCAGTCTGAGTTTAATCCTTGACCATTACGTCAGAGACGTGTACCCACTTAGCACACAAGCATTAGCTGAACTGGAGGGGTTAGTGGGAATGTTGCGACGGTTGATGATGATGCTACTAACAATAATAAAAATAACATACATACATATTTTCACGCCTTTATCCCCGAAGGGGTAGGCAGAAGCATACTGTACGCCCACATTTCATCGTATGCATTTGTGTCCCACGCAATAGGTGGTGAGGCCATTGCCGTGTTAAAATGGACAGGCGCAGGCTGTGGCGCCCTGCTGCTGAAATTTTTCAAGGCCTTAAACCAGGCTTAACGACTCCCATTTTACTGGCAACCGGGACCAACGGCTTCACGTGCCTTCCGAAGCACGAAAACGCTCGCCATTGTAAATGCTACAAAGTGGTCACCCATCCGTGACCAGCCGTAGCGAAAGTTGCTTAACGCAGTGATCGTTTACAGAACACTGAGTCAGCGGGGCCACGAGCGCTTCATAAAAGTAAAATAACAAAAAATCCTTACTCGTATTTTGCTTACAAGAATTGCACACTATATATGTATACAGTTAGCCTAAAAGAATTGCACGCATTTCCTGATAACGTAACATGTCAGTGTGCCGGCTTCGCGACCTCCGAAAGATAAAGGCCTACGTATATGAGTGTAATTTCCCTGAAGACCGTCCCACGTCACAAAGCCTAAGCAGGCATCAAAAGCTGATTAAAATGTAAATATATACTATAACTACTTACATGTCTACCTGAAATGAAACCATGCTAATTTTGACCCAGTTTAGAATTTTTTTTTAAATCTGCATTTGGACTGAAAATAGAAGCCTAGAGTAATGATTTCTAACAAATATTGTACTAAAGGAAATTTATACAGATTGTAGGTTTCAAAGATGAGATTTTGTAAGTTGCCAGGACTTCACGTCAAGTTATTTATATGAATTGACTGGTTATATAATTGTTTATATTAAATCTCAGTGAAGTAAATTTAATAAAAAGTTCTTGAAGTTCATCTATACATTCTGATACGTAATCCTAGATATAAAGGCCTTTTTTTTTTTAGCGTGTGGAAATCCCCTCAGTTGTCATGCCGGACTCGAACCGGCTAAAACCACACAGTCCCCGCCTAACTGTCTATTGCCGGACGCCCCGGGTAACTCCTCGGAAAGGAGTTACTTTTAGATAGACAAAGATGTTTGAAGTTTAATTGTTACTACTTAGAGTCTACTAATAATAATAAGCCATCTGTCGGGGGGCGACGGAAACAATTCCTTTCGAAAATTTCTGAAGCCGGTTCTTAGTTCGTGAATACTTATGTAGCTAGGGCCAAGAAATTGTTTTGTGAAAATTTCACTAGATGGCGGTAAAATATATACAAATGGTGACAGAATATTAGAAAACAGTTTCATATTTATATCACCCTAAATAACTATGTCTGTATAACCGTATAAGTTGGTATAAGTGACTGCGTCTGTGGCGCGGAACAAATATTTGTGTGATCCACAAATGTGTGTTTTGGAGTTTGGGTATTTTTTATGTAAAACATGTATGTATTTAGAAATATATAAGTATGTTTATCAGTTATCAAGATCCCATAACACAAGCTAATATTAGCTTACTTTGGGCTAGATGGCGCTGTGTGAAAAGTGTCCCACAATATTAACAAATATTAAAAATATATTCAGTACTGATAAGTACCACTTGTAATAGTTATTATTCATTTCAAATATTAACTTGCAATGTAGGAACGTTTGTTCGAACATGTTTATGTAACTGTGCAACTCAATTTTGAAGCAGATATAATCAACCAATTGAAATTTTGTTTACACGTTTTGTTTAGATGACAATGCATGGTTAGTTGCGTGAAGTGAATTTAATTCCAACTTGGTTGAATATCCAAAACGGTGGACTAATTATTCTTAATATGCTGCTACATAATAGGTATTAAATGAAAGGGTATGCAGTCGAAAAATAAAATGAAATAAAAATTATAATTATGAAAATTGAATATAGCGGACTAGCGAATATACAATAAGGAATTCGTGTGTATCAAGTTTGGGAGTGACAGAAACTTGCACAGCGGTCCCCACAGACGCGATGGCGAGAGACGGTTGAGGACTCGCGTGAAGTTCGTGAGGGAAAGTTTGCGGCGGGGCCGGGTGGCGAGTTAGGCGGACTCTCGTCGTCAAAAGCGTTCGTTGGTATATTGAACTAACGCGGCTCTTTAGCCTATTTGAACATTGTTTCACAAATTGTTTAATAACATTTTAAAAAATATGTACGAGCCATAAGTCGTACAACGCGGCGGCGCGGCGGCGCGCTTCATACATCAGCACTTTTCGATTATTTCATATCATTTACCATTTATTACTATCAGTACGCAATCAGCATTCATATGCGATACTCATTATCACTCATCCTAGCATTAGTTACAAGTTAGTGTATAAAAACCATTAATTTATCTATCGTTAAATATGACTTTGCATACATTATGTATGAATAATAAAAAGTTTCATTTTATTGATACTAACAACTATGTTAGAAAATCATTTTATTTGACAAAAGATAATTATTATTATCTTTCCAATTTTTCTATAAGACAAATAGCTACTTCGCTATCATATTTATTAAATATATCAGCCAAGACCTTGGCTAAACAAGTTGCTCCTATTGAGCAATGTTTATATGACATTAACAATGTCAGTAATTTTACTACTGACAATTCAAATTTATTTAATTTAAACTGAGTAATAAGACAACAGATAATTTTTCTTGCATAGTACCTACATATACCTCCCTATTCTGGGGCTAAAGAAATAAAATGTATAACTAGGGTTTCTAATAAAAATATGAACCCATCAAACATATCTGTGAATTGTAACAGTATGAAGAAGTGTCTCAACCTGGTGCATCAAAACATTCGAGGTTTAAAAGGTAAAGAGCTAGAATTGGAGTTGTTAATGAATTGTAACAGTATTGATAGTGTATGTTTAAATGAGCACTGGCTAAAAAGTCATCAATTCACTCATAGCTTCAATAATCACCAGGTTGCAAGCTCGTTCAATAGAAAGAAATATAACGAGGTGGCTCTTTAATATTAATTAATAAAATATTTTAAATTTAAAGAAAGATTGGATGTTGTGAGCCTCTCTGTTGAGCGAGTTGTGGAGATTTCATGTGTTGAATTGGAGCGATTCATTGTGTTGAATCTGTACAAACCTCCATGCGCGCCAGTTAAGTCTCGTTTTGAAATAATGGAGGAAGCCTTATGTAAAATATATAATAGCCATAAAACAATTGTTGTATGTGGAGACTTTAACATAAATGTTTTAGATAAGTCTTCAGAAAGTATAGATTTTCTGAATTTAGCAAAATCATTAAATTTATATCACAATTTTATGGAACCCACTAGAATAACGGCTACTACTGCAAAATGTATTAATAACATATTTAGTAGTGTGAAACCAATACATAC
Source organism: Thumatha senex (assembly GCA_948477245.1). Classification (NCBI taxonomy): domain Eukaryota; kingdom Metazoa; phylum Arthropoda; class Insecta; order Lepidoptera; family Erebidae; genus Thumatha; species Thumatha senex. The sequence continues at coordinate 414,910 of OX419733.1, read as the reverse complement.
ATCTATAATTCATAAGGTTGACTCGAACCACACAGGGCAGTTGGTTTCCTTTTGTAATTCTCAAAGTAATGTAAAAAGTCAAATAAATGTGATACCATTCAGTGAGAACCGTATAGAAAATATAAAATGTAATATTACAAAAAAAGTTAAATTTTTGCCCTGTCACGGAAATGTGGATCACTTATACAACTCATTAGTCAACTTGATTAATGGTGAGTTCAGCTCAATTTTTACTCCTAAGCACTTATCTAAGAGTGAAGGCCTAACTTTCAGTGACTGGGCAACTCCAGGAATCTATAATAGTCGTAAGAAATTGTATCAACTATACGAAGAGAAGTCCTATAATCATAATCCAAGTTTTCAAGAGTTTGTAAAAAAATACTCAAAAACATTTAGACAAACTTGCCTGAAAGCAAAATCAATTTATTTAAAAAATAAATTCAAATAATGTTATTAAGGAAACTTGGAATGTTATAAATATTGAAACCGGTAAATCCAAAGTGCGCAGTCATGATTTTCATTTAAAAATAAATAACGTAAATATTATAGAAGATTTTAAAGTTGCAACTGAATTTGAAAAATATTTTTCTAACATTCCTCTTTCAATTACAAGAACTCTCTCGTCTTGCTCTAACGATGCTGAACAACTTTTAAAACAAGGCGTGGAGGAATGTGGCACAGACTTTGAATTTTCAGCTGTTAGTCCTAGAGATATTTTAAAAACTTTTAAGGCAGTTAATATGAAAAACACTAAAGATTTGTGGGGTCTATCTGTTAAAACTGTCTCTCATATTATCACTGTAATAGCTCACATCTGGCAGTATTCAATTGCTGTGTCAAGTCTGGGATATTTCCTGACCTAATGAAATATAGTAAAGTAATTCCATTATTTAAAGCCAATAATGCAGATCCCTCTAACGTTCGGGCTGTTTCCGTACTACCAACACTAAGTAAAATATTTGAAAAGTTAATGCTTGGACAGTTGCTTAGTCACTTTAAACACACAGGAAACAGTTTGGATTTACAGAGGGTTGCTCAACGGTGGATGCAGGGGTTGCTTTAATCAAAAGTATTTATGCGGCTTGGGAGGATTCGCAGGATGCATTAGGTGTTTTTTGCGATTTATCTAAAGCCTTCGATTGCGTTCATCACGAAACTCTTGTAAAGAAATAACGCCACTACGGTATCAGAAATAAAGCTCTCGACCTTATGACTTCTTTTTTAAGCAATAGAATTCAGAGGGTTGAAGTAAACGGTAAACGATCAGCAGGATCTCCAGTTGTAATGGGTGTTCCACAGGGATCAATCCTTGGTCCATTTCTTTTTTTGATATACATTAATGACTTACCTTACTATGTTGGGGATAAACATGAGATTGTGCTGTTGGCGGATGATACCTCTTTGACATTTAAAATTAATAGACAATTAATTAATTATGACGATGTTAACAGTGCACTCTCAAAAGTTGTTCATTGGTTTAACGTGAATAATCTTCTTTTAAATGATAAAAAAACTAAAGTAATTAAGTTTTCGACACCTAATGTGAGACAGGTGGCGACCAATGTGCAACTTAATGGATCAGGGTTGGATACTATTGGGGCTTCTGTGTTTTTGGGTATAACTATTGATTCAAAGTTGCAGTGGGGACCACATATAGAAAAATTGTCAGACAAATTAAGCTCTGCTGCATATGCAGTAAAAACAATAAGACGGCTCACTGATGTTGAAATGGCTAGAATAGTTTATTTCAGTTATTTCCATAGCGTTATGTCATACGGAATTCTTCTCTGGGGAGACTCAGCGGACATTAATACGATATTTATTTTACAGAAGAGAGCTGTGAGAGCAATATACCAGCTTGGTCCCAGGGTATCTCTAAGAGAAAGATTCAAAGACCTTAATATTCTTACCGTTATATCACAATATATATATGAGAATATATAATAAAAATGCATGGGAGTAAGTCGCTCTAAGTCAACACACATAAATATACAAATATAATTAATAATAATAATAAAGAAACATTATAAATATAATGTACATTAAATCTTTTATTCTTTAATAAATCTTAATTCGGATTATATACTAGGTACAAATAAAATTAAAAGCATAATCTAACACTAAATATAAAAAAACAACTAACTAAACTTAAATAAATATACATTTCCTAAAACGCGTCAAAAAATCGCCTCCGCATCATCGCTGACTGGAAACGTTCCCAGAAGACTGGCAGCATTGCCACGTTGAATGGCAATACTAATCCTTTGTGCAAGGAAATAACCAGCCTTCTAGTCGCGCGAAGCGTCGATTAGCCGCTTTGCCAAGTCTTTAAATAAAAAGCGGGCACTTGGACCCCAAGGTCCCAAAGTCTCAACTCCAAACAATCTCTCAATTTTTATGTACATTTGTTCAACATAAGTGATCTGAAACGTCAGGTTAACTAATATAATTATATGTAATTTGAGTTTGTTATTGTGTGAGCACCGTCCACATAGCTTTTTATAAATTTTGAAATTAACATGATGGTTGCTGTGCAGTTTGAGTATGTCATGCTCGCCTAAGTGTCCTGGCAGTGGTGGTGCATGTATCGGGTCGCCTTATTCCCTATAATACGGTTGAGTAGGGCGATGGCTGATATATGCGTCATACCCGTGAACGGGTGCCGTCTGTTGGGACTGGTCAGCTCATAGCTGTTATAGCAATCATTACAAATAAAACAATTTATATTTAAGGAAAATTAAGTTTAGTCGACTGTTCTCACGTAACTCCAAAGGAGCAATGTAAGTTTAATATTGTAAGCCATACCTGCATTTTAAAATAGCAGCCATTTAGTTTCTTGCCGGAGTCTTCCTCATAAGGGTCAGGAACCTTTAAAACTGGCAACTAAAAACGCTCTCATTTTGATTTGATTTGGTTTCTTTTGTAAAGACTCATTACTATATAATTTGTTCAAATATCATGTAAATAAAATAATGTAATTACTGGCAGTTAGAAAAGAGTGGCCATGAGTTTTATTGCCAGGTTCTTCCTCAGGCTCTACCTATTGCGTTGCGAATCTGGTAGTAAATGTAAATGTAGAAGCAATAATCTTGACGTTTACAAGTGTTACTTTGTGACCTACATGAATAAAGATTTTTCACTTTACACTTCACTTTCACTATCTGAGAATTATCATTGTCTCCATACTCAATGAAATGTTAAATATTTTTATGCCACTAAAGTGGAAAACAAGCAATGAATATTTCCCATATTGGATATTATAACATACAATACTGTGCCCGTCACATCCAGTCTCTAACGGCCGTAAAATGAGAAAAGCCAGTAGTGGACTCCAAAAGCTTGATATTTAGTTTGGATAATTAATCATTAATAGATGTTAATATAGATAATTATTCATACTAATATTATAAATAAGTGAAAGATATCTGTATGTCTTGAGAGTGCCGTGGTTCGTATAAAGTATTTCTTATTGCAATAGTATGTGTGCGACCTGGCTTGTAGAAAGCTCGAATTCATTTCGACTAAAATGCTGTGACTTTGTTTATTGTTTTCCTTTGGCGAATGTGAAATGGACTCCTAGTAACAAGTCATTATATTATGTTGGAGGAGTGTAGTTTTCAACTAATTATTTTTCTTATCTTAAGTTTTTTCCCAATTGCTTTCAAATCGTACCTGTTTTAGAGCCTGAGGTCTTTTATTTGTCTTAGAGGAGCAGCTATTATTAGCTTTTTAATTTTCGACATTGTTGGGAACGTTCAACTCCCCTAAGGGCGCCTGCGTCGATGCCTCGTCCGTTAGTCAGCCGGTGCACCGCTAACGGGTGAGATCGTTGGGGCCCCTAAGATCGGTGGGGCCCCAAACACCCGTAGTTTCTCAACTAACTTATTTCATCATATAAAATTTTCCGGAAATCATTTAGAGAAGTGAAATTCTCCACTAATTTGAAGACTTGGCTCGTTTATGAAAGTACACTTTGAAATACTAATTATACGTTTAGAAGTGAGACGTTCTGAGGTAAACTTGAGCTGGGATGAGGCCATTACTCTTACTTAAACTAATATAAATCATGAAACTTTACAAATATATTCTGTAACAATCATATCCACCACGTGTTACGTTGGTACTTGTATTAGTTAGTATTGCGAAAAGCACATTTTCCAGCGGTTTTGTCTTACGATATAATGTAAGTTTTTTTATATATTACTTACTACTTATCTATCACGCCTTATCCCCAAAGGGGTGGCAGAGGCATATTATATGCCCACTTTTCACCATGTGTATGCCTGTCGCACGTAATAGGTGGTGAGCCCATTGCCGTGTTGAAATAGACAGACGGAGTTTGTGGATACTTGCTGTTGAAATTTTTCAAGCCACACATAAGACCTTCAACTTGACTTAAAAACTGCCATATTACTGGCAACCGTGACCAACATTTTTTTGTATATCACCATATTATCGCTATACCATATGGCTATTGGAAAAGTAGCATTATCTCACTTTTTGTTTCATTACAAACACGATTAGGCTTAAAACAAAATATATTTTATCTTACAATTAAGACCTGTTTGCATTCTAGCCCGTTTATGAGTATGCGTTGAAATTTTGTCTATAAGTCATGCTGTGGTCATCACCAAGAGGAAAGTTAGGGTTTTAAAAAAATTTCGAAGAATTAGTATTTTACAAATAAAAATAGTATCATTACCTCCATAAACATAACCTATAAATACCCTTAAGTAGAACACTAAAGGTGTTTCATCAATCCGCAATGCGAAGCAGGCTGCACGTAATCCAGGATAATTAGCGCTCGCTGGTACCACTGAGAGAATGTAATTCCAAACGTACCTGCCTCGTTTCATTCATTCTAAATTGAATGTTACGCTCCAGTGCTCCCAGCGGTCCAAATGCTGAGTGTTCAATAATTATTGTATGAACAGTGGCCTAATAGAATCGAAATAGAAAAAATGTTCCTTTTGTGGGTACTAAAGTAAAATGTCCATGTTCCATGTGGAAACACGGAGTAACGTAGTGGTAATATGTAAATTAACCACGGGGAAACAAACATCGAACATCATTTTGCTCGTCCCGAAACCGATCTTTTTTTTTGTTATCTTGCAATTGTTTTGCATAGCTTATAAAGGAGGTGAGAATGGAACTTATCACTAACTAATCTGCTGACTATCCTGTAATACAAAAATTAAATTACAGATACACAATAATCACAGGACAGAAATACACACGGTGAATAATGAGCGTATAATAGGCCTCTGCCACCCCTTCGGGGATAAGGCGTGATTGATAAAGTAATTACAATATTTTTTAATTATAATGTTCGATTTTTATTTTGAAATATTAACAAGTCTTAATTTAGTACCTAAACACTATTAGTTAGCGCGCACATCGAACTTTGAAAACTTGATTTGTGACGTCAATGACATCAGATGAAATGAATTAGCATAATTAAAAAGTTATAAGCGGTCGTAACCTCACTTGTTCGAAAACAATATCTGTGTTAAGGATTTTACACTACGGTTAATCCTAAGATGGGTGACCGTTTGTAAAGTATCCATCAATAGGTAAGTCTTTTAGTGATTCGGAAAGCACGCTAAGTCAATGGTCCACACATCCAGTAACATGGTAGCCTTTAAGCCAAAATTTTAACAGCACGTCGCTGCGATCTGTTGTTGTGCACAGTAATAGACGCTCCATCTATAAGGTGGAACCAAATACAGCTAAAATGTGAGAGCTATAATATATCTCCGCGTACCGCTGCAACCAAAAATGCGGGATGTGAAATTTATAGTCAAAATATACATACAAACCAATTGTCGCGCCTTTATCCCCGACGGGTAAGCAGAAGCATGTTGTACGCCCAAATTAACAGTATTTTTGTCCAAATATATAATATAACTTAATTAAATTTTGTTTGAATATTACGCTTTTCAAATAAGTATTATAAAATAAATCAATCTACTTCGTCTGCTTCACGCGTATTTCTGGGTGTTTCCCGTTGGTCAGATCGATGGCCAGATTTATCTAATATTCGTTTTTCCGTGCTGGACATACATGATTGCAAACACTATCAATATAAACATACATTGCAATTAGCAAATTTCTTTCAACGATCGTTGTATTGACTAATTATGAAATTATAATCATTTTATATTCTCAATATATAACAGTGCTAGTACCAAGGTTGCGTTTCGGGTATGTCAAAAGATGCATGAAATGAGTTGAATGCTGTGGAGATGCGAACACTTCGTGCGGCGTAACCTTGGCCGACAGAATACGTAACGAAGTTATACGCAATATGGCAGGTTTGAATGAAAGTTACAGCGTTAAGCTGGAAAAGGGGCGTGCTCCGTTGGTTAGACGAAGAATATATATTGTGCGAAATTAGAGGCAGAAGGATCAGGGTAGGCCGAGACTTACATATGAAGACCACATGAGCAGATTGATCATAAACAGTAAATTAAAAAGTACTCGGATACCCAGACGTGCTTCCATGAACGGTTAATTAATCTACAGGAAGTGAAAGAAGTATGCATGGATTGCGAAGCCTGGCGATCTGTCCTCTCTGACTGCCCCGTCAGGGATACAGCGTGAAGATAGATAGATGTCAGCAATGTTACCCAAATAGAATATAACTTTGTTTGTATTTGTTAGCCGCTGGGCGTGTTTCATTTAAGTGCATAATTCGGACAAAACAAATACATGGTGCCTTACTATAAAACAAACTTTCGAATTTAGTGGTCCCCGTTTGGCCCATACAGCGTGACACATGACACTACGCGCGGATATTCGCCGCGGTGTAGCGCGGAGCACGTCACTCAAACGATATAAACTTAAATAAAATCCACACAAATAGTTGGCAGCCAACGTACCGTCCACTTGAAATGCACAAAGCAAAACATAAGACGTAGCGATTTGTCCATGGAACATTAATAATAAAATTTCCAGATCATTCACCAAGCAATTAGTATGCTAACGTTTTCATATAAATCTTATGAAAGCGATAAAAGACTTTTTTATATACTACGACATCGCAAACAAGCTTACCTGGTGTTAATTTGGTTAGGAATCAGTACGGGCTGGGCAATAAGGTCATCAAACACAATGATAACGATAACACTGTAATACAATGTAGTATGTTTGTGAAAGAAACACAAAAAAGAAAATGTCTTTATTCTGCGTCAAGCTAAAATATATTTCATTAAAAAACGGGCATTCAAAGTAACAATAATAATAAAAAAACATTACAGAAAATGATAATCAAAATGTAGGTGGTGCCTGCCTGAATGCCGATACGCATCACACCTGTTTCACAGAATAGGCCTTCTCTAAACATTAAGCCGTACAGCTCAGTAGTGACACAGTACAGCACTGATGTGTGTACTGTGTCACTACTGTACGGCGTAATGTGTGTGTGTGTGTGTGTGTGTGTGTGTGTGAGTTTGTGTGGTGTGTTAGTCCATAAAAGTGAATGCATGAAAGATAACGTCATAATAAACTTAAAGTAACCAGTCTTCAAAAAGATATTTATGACATGGTCTGTGCGGCAGTTTGTGCTGGCTGACACTTGCTGTATATTATTTTTCCTGCCCAAAATAAGGGTGGAGGAAGACCTTGCCTCTGATCTGTAGCGCAGACAATAAGCCACTGAATTTATATTGTAATATTTTTCTTGTTCGAATAATAATTCTTTATCTTAGCGTATAATAATTTATAAATAATAAATAAATAAATATCCATCACGCCTTATCCCCGAAGGGGTAGCAGAGGCATCTTATGTGCCAACTTTTCACCGTGTGGATTCCTGCCCCACGTAATAGGTGGTGAGCCCATTGCCGTGTTGAAATAGACAGACGCAGGTTGTGGCTACCTGCTGTTGAAATTTTTCAAGCCGCCCATAAGGCATTCAACCAGGCTTAACGACTGCCATTTTACTGGCAACCGGGACCATCGGCTTAACGTGCCGTCTGAAGCACGGAAACGCTCGCAAATGTAAATGCCACAAAGTCACCCATCCGAGGACCAGCCATAGTGAAAGTTGCGTAACTCAGTGATCGTTTACAGAATACTGAGACCGCGGGGCCACGAGCGGTATAATAATTTCTGAATTAAATCAACTAGATATGTCGAAGATTTTGTGTGTATGATAAACCTAATAATAACTAACTAACTAACTAACTATCTTCACGCTGTATCCCTGACGGGGTAGTCAGAGAGGACAGATCGCCAGGCTTCGCGATCCATGCATACTTCTTTCGCTTCTTCGAGATTCATCAATCGCTTCATACACGCACGTCTGGGTATCCGAGTACTTTTGACCTTTCCGTTTTTGAGCAATCTGCTCACGTGGTCTTCATATGTAAGTCTCGGCCTACCCTGACTCCTTCTACCCTCTACTTTTGAACAATATATATTCTTCGTCAATCGTTCCTCACTCATTCGTTGGACGTGTCCAAACCAACGGAGCACGCCCTTTTCCAGCTTAACGCTGACACTTTCATTCAAACCTGCCAAATTGCGTATCACTTCGTTACGTATTCGGCCAGCCAAGGTAACGCCGCACAACTTTCGAAGTGATCGCATCTCCACAGCATTCAATTTACTTTCATGCATCTGCTGACATACCCAGGTTTCACTACCGTAAAGCAAAGTTGGCACTAGCACTGCGTTATGAATCGCCAGTCGTGCTTCTTTTATAAACCTAATAATTATGCCAATATAAAGGGAAAAAGAGGCGAAACAGCAGGACGTAAACAATGTTACCGGTAACAAATTCTTCAATAGCAGACTCTGCATGAAAGCGACCCCACCATCCTGCCTTTTACAACAATATCAAGGAAAACTAACATTAATTAAATAATTACAGTTCCATTATGCACCGAAAGTATACTTAATTTGAGTGACTAATTTGATTCAGTATAATAACAATTGTTTAATACGTCTGAAAAAACTACGTTTTATTTTTAGATTTCAGAACAGTGGTGACAGGATATTCCAGCAATGGGTCGCTGCTTACTTAAAACTACCCTTAAAAGCGAATATTATTATTCCTGAATAAATATTGTAAATAAGTTCGAAGCCTTATTTTATTGCAAATTTTCCATCAAAATGTATGTCCACTTAGTTCTCATGACTTGAACCACAACATCCTTGAACTATCGTTTGGTAAATTGCTGAAGCCACTTGACGCTCTCTACGATTTTCATAAGTTTTAATCAAAGAAGTTGTCGCCTCCCCTCTCTGCTGCTTTGGTACCATCGCAAGCGAAGTGCGGCCGCGACGCGGACTCTCATCCACTCGACACACTTCACGAACTCATCTTTTAATTCCGCCCGTAGTCCGAGCAAACGGACTAGATGAAGGCCCCTTTAATGAGCTCCTTGCCTCAACTACTCGCCTAGTGTTTTAGTTAAAATGCCTCGTGTTAGTTACATGTGTGAATGGTAAAACTAGGACCTGACCTTATTACTTTAATGCATGTTTACATTATTGTTGTCCTTGTCTATACTTTGTGATTTTAACTTAATGTAAACGTTGGAAAGATAGAAATATACTATTACCGCGATGCTTCCCTAATTCTATAGGATTTACATCTAGTTGCTTTCCAGATCTCCCGCTTTGCAAAGGAGGGAAGAGGCATTACGTTCTTTTCTTACTTCCTTACATTATCTTCTGATTAATTTCGTTGTGGGTTCCAAGACATGTTCCAACTTCTCCTGGGACTTCACCGAGATCGAGCTCGGTGTAACTTTTCTGGTGTTTTGGTCATTGCTGTAGATCCTGGTTTACACGAGTCACAGTAATGGGAATGCGGGTGGGATTAGTCCCAACATTAAAAAAACTGTTACAAAGAGCAGCAACCGTTCACAAATTTACTTGTACTAGATACCACAATGCAATTTTCGTCTCTTTGGGGAATCATACATGAAATGTGGCTATGAATCAGTGAACCTAGTTTCATTTTGTACTACTTAGGTTCTTCATTGTAGACTTGAATGTTAAAGTAGCGAATGAGGCTTTGTACCGGTGAAAACACAAACTTAAGTCTTGGTGCGGTTAAATTTGCAAGAGTAGTCTTGATTACAGATACATAATGTTATATAGTTTGAAGTCATGACACGACAGTTATACGAACAGACATTGCATTGCATGAAATGTTAATTATTTATCTTTGATATATCATATTTATGAGCTCTGATATTTATACCAAATTATCGTTATCAGTAAAACTCTCAATTTATAATTAACGTGAACTCAACTCGCACGTTTTACCACAAGTACATCAAACGTTGTCAACAATTATCATCAGAATTTAACTCGGCCAATATTCTTCAGCATGTCAGCGAGGGCTAATTTCCAAACAAATAGTCAGGATGAATTAAAGTATGCACTGAAGCATACAACTTAATACTCATCGTAGCGTGTGAGTCGGCTCAAAGAAAAGCCTTTTCAATCCTTCCTAACAAAGGAAAGCTTTATCACAGTTCAGAGAGTTATTAAACAAAACCACAGAACAAATTTTGACCTACTTGTGCTCTCTGTCTCGACAAAGTTTTTATAAAGCTTATTTCTCGAGGTAAACTTTAAGAAAAGAGAAGCGAAGATTGGAAAAATTTAATTATTTTATTTATCAAGGATGCTGCAAGAAAGTTTTATTATTTTGAATGCAACCAGAAAACATTGCAAGATGCTTGAGAGATCAGCTTGTAGTAGTTATATTGCTTAATATTAACCACACTTTTTATTGTAACTTACTGCACACATACCAACTTGCAACACCACCCATACTAACCAATAAATATGAAATACAGGTATTTACGCGATCATGCACATTGAACTTGCTCGATGCCGATATTTCAACTTGTTGCTCTAGCCGTGGTCACAAGCACACTGAAGAGACGACGTCACTCCAATTGGAAGGTAGAATCGTGTGAATCTACTCTCATGTAATCCATTGACGTACCAGTACACACTTAACTGACGCTGTCCCTATTCTGTGTAGTGTGTTATGGTAAGTGGATGGCCAATACGATTCAGATAATTCTACCTCGCAATTGGAGTGACACCGTCTCTTCATATATTCAATTCAATCAATATTTATTATTTATTTATTAATACGCGAAAGTTTTTGCCGTTAAACTTGCTAAAATAAATATTTCGCTAAAATTTATTGGACCGTGGCTTTAATAATCAACCTTAAACCTCGACCAAATAATCCAGTAAATCAACATCTAATCGGAGAAAATAGAAAAAAATAGAAGTCAAATTTCATTTCAACTATTGTCTCACAAAACTAAGAAAAGAATACTTCATGTCAATGCCAAAAATATATCTTGTGCCAGTGAATAGATGGATGATTTTCTAGAGCACAGTACAATAGGAGCCGTAAACACTTAATACGTTAACCTCTAACAAACAACCGCAAACACTGATTTCAGAGACAATTGTTACTGTGACAATAGGTACACATCCTAGTAATATTATTCGTATTTTTAGTGTGAAATATGATAGTACAAAACTTATTCGAATTTTCGACAAAATGCGATTATTTAGAAAAGCAATATGAATGAATATAAATAGTCAGTGAAAGCGCTAGTTTAAAAAACGGATCACGAACATGTGTTATGTAGGTGCCGAAATAACCCGAGTAGGTACTGTACAAAATGTTAAAATTATTGCTAGAATAATTACCGTGAGATTGAAAGCTCGTTACTGTTTAAGGGCGAATAGTCTTAGTCGCGTAAGCACCAAAACGCTTCCTCAGCCCCTGTCAAGGCAGATCAACGATGTATTTTTCACTGTCACGCTGCAGTATAAATTATTGGTAGTAGAACAATCGAAGTGGAATATTTGGCTTTGATATAATATCAGGATAAATGTAATCTTTATGTACAGGTACCAAATAAAATGCCCCTATACATTATAATCGTCTTTTAATATTAATACAATATTAATAATTTCATCCACAACAAAATAAATAAAGTAAGTAACAGCTATTTATCTCAGGTAGTCAGGATTTTATCACTATCTGACCTGCTAGTAACTGATGGTAAACAGAAAAGTTTTTAGAATATAATTATGGATTGTGTCTTATCGGTAGTTTATAATGATAAGTAGGTACACTACAGGTAAGTAAATTATAGTTGGGTATGAATATTTCATTTAAATTATCAGTTATTTAGATTTGGCATTGAAAAAAGATTTTGAAATGGGGGCAACTTTGGGATGTTTTTCTAACAAATGAAGTTCATTCGATTTTGTAACTGAATGCGACTTTGACTAGCTTAGATCCTTACCTAACACATATCTCTTTTTCAGTATCAAAATCCGTTTTTTCTACGACTCAGATCGTTTTAAAAAACGCAAAAGCTTTGCCTCGGCAGGAATACCAAACCTTAAGCGAAGCGAGCGTGCTTTTTATTTGTCAAGGATTATTACACTGTGAAGAATTTTAGGAGTTTCATGACAATATTTATATAATCTATTTACTCCTTATTTAATATTGTAACCTGAATAAGGAAAATTGTATAGTATGTGAAAATATATGTACGAGTATTTTTGTTAACCAATTTGAGAGCGAACCCTGGAGGACTAGTACATTTATAACAGATATTTTAAAGACCCCTGTGTGTAAAAAATAATGATTTGTATTTCAAATTTAAAGTAAATTAATTGTTCGTGTTTTTATTACTCTTAAATAAGAATCGTGTATTAAAAAAAATCATTATCATTTTTAAATCATGAGTCTAAGACATGAGTCTAATCTTAATAATTACATTAAAATTGAAAAAAGATCCTGGTTGTAAGCCTTTAAAAGATTAAGCATAAATAAGTATAGTTCTTAATACTCGTATTATTATAATTATTGTATGTTTTTAAATTTAGATACTATTATTTTTAAATAACTAATTGAATCAGGCGTAACATGACGGAAATCCATTTAAAAAACTATAATTATTTTGTTTTAAATGTTATTTTTTAGCAAAAGCTTTTGCTGCCAAACAGTCTTGATAATACCTCGTATGTAGTTGAAACACGTGTCGACATCGTACGACATTTTTAAAAAGCGGAATCTTGCTAAAATAACATTTAAAACAAAATAATTATAGTTTTTTACTATTAGTTTTGAATATTTGTATTTCAAATTTGTAGAACTGATATGAAGAATATGTTGGAGCTAATCTATAACAATATACATACATATATTATATAATATCAAATGTATGTCGCCATATATTCTACAAATAAAGGTTTATTCATTCCTACATTCTATAAATGTGTCACGCGCGATAATATATTCTTTATCACTCCCTCTCAATATGGTGTGGAGTTTTGTAGCACAACGTAATACTTCGTAGCATGCTATAAACGCGGAATATGCGTTAGACAGAGCCAGCAGCGATCATTGATAAAACTGGGATGAATATGCGAGAGAATGAGACATTCATTGCATTAAATATTTGAAATATCGTCCGTGTGAAGGTTTGCTCTGAAAACACTTCAGTTCTTTTTATCAAGCTCACCTCCCACAAACTTATTTTACCCTTCAATTCAAAAGTCTTCGTCGATAGGTGGGATTAGGAAAGGGCTAAAATTTTTAGATCGATCCAACTTTAATGTTAAATAACTTTTGAAAAAATAAATATATCGAAAAACTGTAAGAGACCTTCTTTGTAGAACATTAAATTCTATATTAGAATGAGTTTTGATCATTTAAAAATATTATCTCTAACGTGAGTTACGAAATTTTAAAATCCAAGAGAACGTTTTTCCCATGTTATTTTAAGATTTTAGCAGTAAAACTAATTCTTAATAATTGAGTTTGTTGTCAAAGCAATTTTTTGATATGATAAAGTGAAAGTAAAATGTTTACGAGGAAAGACAATTTGCTTCCGACAACTTTCAAGTCATATTTTTGTGTGTAGCGCGGGAAGTGTCTAATCGAGATTGTGGTGAAGTAATATAATCAGTGTAGGCGGTAAGGCGTGTCATAAAACTGTAGGTATTCATACCGAATAATATTCAGTTTGTCGCCGTCGCCGCCGCGTTGTGTACAATATAATTTAATACTCCGTCTAATAATAATACAGTAGGTAGTATGTTACGCTGTTTCATCTACACACGTGCGTCTGGATAACTTCCGATAGCCTACCTATTCATTGCACTGGCAATCGCTGTACACCCGGACCCGGTAATCTATTTTATGAATTAAAATTATTGTATGTATTTGTAACTAGCGGTTTGCCCGTGACATACTTCGAACTCCCGTTGCACACCCCTTTCTAGCCCATGCCCATTTCGTTAGTCTTCAAATATTTAATAACATAATATAATTATATAATTTAATAACATTTAATAAAGTGGAATGACTTTATTAAAACACCGATCAAGTGCGAGTCGATCGGTTCACAGGACCAAGGAACCGTAGACTTGAGTATTTATTTCACGGGTTCCCGAAATAAAGGGTTTAGACAGATAGGAGCTCCGTTATTCCGTACGAAACCCTAAAAACGCTAAAAATTTTACTTTAAAATATGGAGCACGGACTTATCGCATCTTTTACAAGGATTTTTTCTCGTCATCCCATCAATGAAACATCCAATGGAACCAGAATGGAAGGGGATATTAATTATTAATTTTGTATCGGTCGGTTCGGATAGATATTGTCACAACAGTTGCGTAGCATTGGATTTATGGACTACCTACTTTGTAATAGTACTTAACATTCATGCCTTTATCCCCGAGGGGTTGGCAGAGGTATATTATACGCCCACATTTCACAGTAAGTATCTTTGTCCCACGTAATAGGTGTTGAGCCCTTCGTCGTGTTGAATTGGATAAGAGCAGGTTGTCGCGACCTGCGATTGATTTTTTTCAAGCCGCCCATAAGTCATTCAACTTGTTTTAGCGACTACCATGTTTTTAGCAACCGGGATCACATACCTTCAGGCAGGGAAACGCTCGTGGATAGAAATACCACGGAGTGGTCACCTGTCCGATGACCAGCCATAGCGAAACTTGCTTACCGCAGTCATCGTTTACATAACACTGAGTTCGCTTCATGTGTCATCTCAAAATATTATTCTCTTATAATTCTTATAGTACACTAGGTTATGTACCGCGCTTTTGCCAGTGACTTGGAATAGTAGATGCAATCTAAAACACTAGTTTGAAGTCTTGTAACGCTCGCAACACTAGGAAATGCAAGATCTATCGTTCTATCGTTATCGTTTAATTCAACGATTTATGAAAACATATCTGAAAATTTATCGCCTCCATTACGTCTTGGTGCTGGAATATTCAAGCGCTTATAGCCAGGAAGCTTAAAGTTAAGATCCCGTCTTTTTATGATTTATTACTCACAAATCTCTACGACATGACAAAAAATGAAATCCACATTAATTTGTGTTTTGATGTTATAGATTTAATAGAAGCTATCAAACAGATTATAGTGCGTAGTCTTCAGCAAGAAGTGATTGTGTAAAGTAAAGGTCATCGCCAGTTATTTGTTATAGGCATGGCAACACAAAACAAAGTCCTTAAAGTAAGTGGTTCTGTCAACAAAGCTCAGACACCCAGTAAGTTCCAACTTTGGATACAGTCCGAACAATAGTAAGCTTGAAAGTGACAAAGAGGCCGCTGTAAATGCTCATTGCCAGCAGTATGTCACCGGCGGCGACGGGACGACTGAACCATTATTTCATGAACAGAGGCGAGTTAATGAACCCCTTTATAACCTGTTGATACGATCAAATCGAGCAGATTCATTGAGTTGATTACTCTACGAACAAAGACCGTACTGCGTTAATACTCTTAATTGAAAAGCGATCATTAATTTCACTATCATCATTTGCATTTTGCGATCACACATAATTTGGTTTTCAGAGTATACATACACATCACAATTACGCCTGATGCAGCCTTAAGTCGGACATCAAGTACTTGTGTCTGTAAGAACCTACTTTGTAGCACAAAAGTTTAACATGACGGCAGTGCCGATGACGGTTATGCACCAGACCATGTAATTTAACCATTCAAGTTTTGCCACTATTACGCTCTTCTTTATTAGACTGTCCCTGAGACCGAACAGAAATGATAAGAGTATACTATTTTATATAAAGAAATGGAAAAAGATTAAAGAAATACCGTAAGAAAAGAATTATTTTTACTCTCGTCTGATTGGAATTTTTCCTTGTAAAGTAAGTGAAATACCCAGTTGTCTAGCTTTATTCAATTAATAGACGTAGAATAAGAATAAAAGTACCGCAGTATATATGTACTCGCAATGCTCACAGTCTGCGCTAATATTTTCTACATTAGTTGAAGGACGGTTATATTGTCGGGTTTCATAACATTTGAAATAATAACATAAAATCTAACAAACATATATTAAGCCCTACTTTCATTTGATATATTATTTTTAATTTAACGAACTTTGATAAAATGCTCTAGTGATATTTTAGTTTTACTTTAGCTAATTATCATTTTATTTATTGAACATTTGAACTGCTATTTTATTAGTGAAATATTCATCAATTATTGCATTAAAATTTTATAATTAACGATTAATATATTTAAGAATGTCTATTTTGTTTTGTATATTTAACAATAATTTATCAGATTTTAATGCCAACTATTTACCACCGATATTGCTTCAGGTTATGTTAGAAAAGAGACCGGCAACGCCCAGATTACTTTCATTGGTATTGAAAGGTTTGGTTTAGTTGTGACTATAAATTAAAATATTTCCTGTAACTTACCTATTCATTATAGACTTTTTGTTGAAATTTATAATTTTTCGTGAAAATTAGGTCAAATGAATTTCACATCAAAAGTATGTGAAATAAACAACGTCATAATAAAGTCAATACGGCAATAGGCTCACCACCATTACATGGGACCGGAGTACACATGATGAAAGTGAGCTATAATATGCCTCTGCCACCCGTTCGGGGATAAGGTGTGATTGATGTGAAATAAAACTTGTTCGTGATGTTCTTAGAGCAATTGAAGATCTTCATAAGATCTAAGAACATCACGAACATTAGATCAAATGAAATTTGGTTATTTAATTTTAAGCCATCTGAAATTTACCATGTGAGCAGATTGCTCAAAAATGGAAAAGTCAAAAGTAGGTACGAGTACTCGAATACCCGGTCGTGCATGTATGAAACCATTAATGAATCTACAGTCCTCTCTGTCTACCCCGGGATACAGCGTGAAGACAGATGAAATTTATATCATATGAACAGTATTTAAAGTGTTACTATGCTATCTTTTTTACTGACGAGGCGAGCGAAGCGAGCCGAAGCAATTCTAAGTTTTAAGTCCACTTGTACGGGAAAAATACTATCGATGTCCATCCGTCATCCGTTCATCCGTCCATTCAGTCTACAGATTGCATTTTTCATCGGATTTGCATGCAACTTGGCATGGACAATCCTTGATATAGACAACAACTTTTAGCGAGAGGGTTTTTCGATCGGGGGGGGGGGAGGCGGGAGGGGTGGTCCCGCAGTGGTTGGCACAAGTGCTAATTAATTCATTCATTAAAAAGGTAAAATTTCATTAATTAATAAATTACTCATGAATGATAGTCAAAAATATGTTTAGCTTTTTTCCTCAATTAACTCCGAAGTCTACGGTTCACAGAACTACTAGTATTAATTTATTACACTCCTGCTGATCTCCGGGCGAGACAGAACCAAAGGAAGTTGCTATATAATATATCTTTGTCGGTCGTACACGTCAAGCCGTAAGTTAGTAATGATATGTCACATTTCAGATAGTATAGTGAGCTAAGATACACAGATAAAGCCCTAACTTTACCGACGATATTCGGTAGATAATATCGAATCATTGTCCTGAAATGACAACAAAGTCTTACTGGACAGTGTAAATGTTTCCCAGCAAGGGTGTATCTAAATGAAGAGAAACATTAATTACAAGTTTTATAAAGGGTCAGCAGCGCGAGTGCTGCACGTCTGGTGTTGCAAAAGTTGTGAATCTTCTGCTGCTTAAATGGTGAATCTTCTGCAATTATGTTTAACGTTGTACTCGTGGTACACTGAATTTTTTATGAGAAGTGTAAGGATTAAATGTTTTATTATATAATCGTCAAGTGTGTGTTGGAGTCGGTGTAACTAAGGACTAAACAAAGTGATCCGTAGTCACACTGGTGTTGCTTGGCAATGATTAAAATAGACCTCGGTGTCGTTATCAACAGTCAGACAGGCCGGTAATTATACTTATTATTATTTGTTGTAGTCTCAAATACAAGATGTAAAATTATTTTTCTACACATTGAAGTACATGTTAAAGCAAATTCATTCAATTAGCTCTTATATATATTACATGCCGATAGTCTATTGACCAAACGGAAGTGTAGACTATATTTAGCTGTAGATTATATGGCAGCCTTCGAAAAATTTATGGAATTTTATGTGGACGTTCGCGGCCGGAGGCTGCAATCCGTTCACACCGGTCATGTTCCACCATTGTATGAACGATAACTGTAATTGGGCTCAACAATACACATAAATTTTTCGAAGGCTGCCATATAATCTACAGCTAAATATAGTCTACACTTCCGTTTGGTCAATAGACTATCGGCATGTAATATATATAAGAGCTAATTGAATGAATTTGCTTTAACATGTACTTCAATGTGTAGAAAAATAATTTTACATCTTGTATTTGAGACTACAACAAATAATAATAAGTATAATTACCGGCCTGTCTGACTGTTGATAACGACACCGAGGTCTATTTTAATCATTGCCAAGCAACACCAGTGTGACTACGGATCACTTTGTTTAGTCCTTAGTTACACCGACTCCAACACACACTTGACGATTATATAATAAAACATTTAATCCTTACACTTCTCATAAAAAATTAAGTGTACCACGAGTACAACGTTAAACATAATTGCAGAAGATTCACCATTTAAGCAGCAGAAGATTCACAACTTTTGCAACACCAGACGTGCAGCACTCGCGCTGCTGACCCTTTATAAAACTTGTAATTAATGTTTCTCTTCATTTAGATACACCCTTGCTGGGAAACATTTACACTGTCCAGTAAGACTTTGTTGTCATTTCAGGACAATGATTCGATATTATCTACCGAATATCGTCGGTAAAGTTAGGGCTTTATCTGTGTATCTTAGCTCACTATACTATCTGAAATGTGACATATCATTACTAACTTACGGCTTGACGTGTACGACCGACAAAGATATATTATATAGCAACTTCCTTTGGTTCTGTCTCGCCCGGAGATCAGCAGGAGTGTAATAAATTAATACTAGTAGTTCTGTGAACCGTAGACTTCGGAGTTAATTGAGGAAAAAAGCTAAACATATTTTTGACTATCATTCATGAGTAATTTATTAATTAATGAAATTTTACCTTTTTAATGAATGAATTAATTAGCACTTGTGCCAACCACTGCGGGACCACCCCTCCCGCCTCCCCCCCCCCCCCCCCGATCGAAAAACCCTCTCGCTAAAAGTTGTTGTCTATATCAAGGATTGTCCATGCCAAGTTGCATGCAAATCCGATGAAAAATGCAATCTGTAGACTGAATGGACGGATGAACGGATGACGGATGGACATCGATAGTATTTTTCCCGTACAAGTGGACTTAAAACTTAGAATTGCTTCGGCTCGCTTCGCTCGCCTCGTCAGTAAAAAAGATAGCATAGTAACACTTTAAATACTGTTCATATGATATAAATTTCATCTGTCTTCACGCTGTATCCCGGGGTAGACAGAGAGGACTGTAGATTCATTAATGGTTTCATACATGCACGACCGGGTATTCGAGTACTCGTACCTACTTTTGACTTTTCCATTTTTGAGCAATCTGCTCACATGGTAAATTTCAGATGGCTTAAAATTAAATAACCAAATTTCATTTGATCTAATGTTCGTGATGTTCTTAGATCTTATGAAGATCTTCAATTGCTCTAAGAACATCACGAACAAGTTTTATTTCACATCAATCACACCTTATCCCCGAACGGGTGGCAGAGGCATATTATAGCTCACTTTCATCATGTGTACTCCGGTCCCATGTAATGGTGGTGAGCCTATTGCCGTATTGACTTTATTATGACGTTGTTTATTTCACATACTTTTGATGTGAAATTCATTTGACCTAATTTTCACGAAAAATTATAAATTTCAACAAAAAGTCTATAATGAATAGGTAAGTTACAGGAAATATTTTAATTTATAGTCACAACTAAACCAAACCTTTCAATACCAATGAAAGTAATCTGGGCGTTGCCGGTCTCTTTTCTAACATAACCTGAAGCAATATCGGTGGTAAATAGTTGGCATTAAAATCTGATAAATTATTGTTAAATATACAAAACAAAATAGACATTCTTAAATATATTAATCGTTAATTATAAAATTTTAATGCAATAATTGATGAATATTTCACTAATAAAATAGCAGTTCAAATGTTCAATAAATAAAATGATAATTAGCTAAAGTAAAACTAAAATATCACTAGAGCATTTTATCAAAGTTCGTTAAATTAAAAATAATATATCAAATGAAAGTAGGGCTTAATATATGTTTGTTAGATTTTATGTTATTATTTCAAATGTTATGAAACCCGACAATATAACCGTCCTTCAACTAATGTAGAAAATATTAGCGCAGACTGTGAGCATTGCGAGTACATATATACTGCGGTACTTTTATTCTTATTCTACGTCTATTAATTGAATAAAGCTAGACAACTGGGTATTTCACTTACTTTACAAGGAAAAATTCCAATCAGACGAGAGTAAAAATAATTCTTTTCTTACGGTATTTCTTTAATCTTTTTCCATTTCTTTATATAAAATAGTATACTCTTATCATTTCTGTTCGGTCTCAGGGACAGTCTAATAAAGAAGAGCGTAATAGTGGCAAAACTTGAATGGTTAAATTACATGGTCTGGTGCATAACCGTCATCGGCACTGCCGTCATGTTAAACTTTTGTGCTACAAAGTAGGTTCTTACAGACACAAGTACTTGATGTCTGACTTAAGGCTGCATCAGGCGTAATTGTGATGTGTATGTATACTCTGAAAACCAAATTATGTGTGATCGCAAAATGCAAATGATGATAGTGAAATTAATGATCGCTTTTCAATTAAGAGTATTAACGCAGTACGGTCTTTGTTCGTAGAGTAATCAACTCAATGAATCTGCTCGATTTGATCGTATCAACAGGTTATAAAGGGGTTCATTAACTCGCCTCTGTTCATGAAATAATGGTTCAGTCGTCCCGTCGCCGCCGGTGACATACTGCTGGCAATGAGCATTTACAGCGGCCTCTTTGTCACTTTCAAGCTTACTATTGTTCGGACTGTATCCAAAGTTGGAACTTACTGGGTGTCTGAGCTTTGTTGACAGAACCACTTACTTTAAGGACTTTGTTTTGTGTTGCCATGCCTATAACAAATAACTGGCGATGACCTTTACTTTACACAATCACTTCTTGCTGAAGACTACGCACTATAATCTGTTTGATAGCTTCTATTAAATCTATAACATCAAAACACAAATTAATGTGGATTTCATTTTTTGTCATGTCGTAGAGATTTGTGAGTAATAAATCATAAAAAGACGGGATCTTAACTTTAAGCTTCCTGGCTATAAGCGCTTGAATATTCCAGCACCAAGACGTAATGGAGGCGATAAATTTTCAGATATGTTTTCATAAATCGTTGAATTAAACGATAACGATAGAACGATAGATCTTGCATTTCCTAGTGTTGCGAGCGTTACAAGACTTCAAACTAGTGTTTTAGATTGCATCTACTATTCCAAGTCACTGGCAAAAGCGCGGTACATAACCTAGTGTACTATAAGAATTATAAGAGAATAATATTTTGAGATGACACATGAAGCGAACTCAGTGTTATGTAAACGATGACTGCGGTAAGCAAGTTTCGCTATGGCTGGTCATCGGACAGGTGACCACTCCGTGGTATTTCTATCCACGAGCGTTTCCCTGCCTGAAGGTATGTGATCCCGGTTGCTAAAAACATGGTAGTCGCTAAAACAAGTTGAATGACTTATGGGCGGCTTGAAAAAAATCAATCGCAGGTCGCGACAACCTGCTCTTATCCAATTCAACACGACGAAGGGCTCAACACCTATTACGTGGGACAAAGATACTTACTGTGAAATGTGGGCGTATAATATACCTCTGCCAACCCCTCGGGGATAAAGGCATGAATGTTAAGTACTATTACAAAGTAGGTAGTCCATAAATCCAATGCTACGCAACTGTTGTGACAATATCTATCCGAACCGACCGATACAAAATTAATAATTAATATCCCCTTCCATTCTGGTTCCATTGGATGTTTCATTGATGGGATGACGAGAAAAAATCCTTGTAAAAGATGCGATAAGTCCGTGCTCCATATTTTAAAGTAAAATTTTTAGCGTTTTTAGGGTTTCGTACGGAATAACGGAGCTCCTATCTGTCTAAACCCTTTATTTCGGGAACCCGTGAAATAAATACTCAAGTCTACGGTTCCTTGGTCCTGTGAACCGATCGACTCGCACTTGATCGGTGTTTTAATAAAGTCATTCCACTTTATTAAATGTTATTAAATTATATAATTATATTATGTTATTAAATATTTGAAGACTAACGAAATGGGCATGGGCTAGAAAGGGGTGTGCAACGGGAGTTCGAAGTATGTCACGGGCAAACCGCTAGTTACAAATACATACAATAATTTTAATTCATAAAATAGATTACCGGGTCCGGGTGTACAGCGATTGCCAGTGCAATGAATAGGTAGGCTATCGGAAGTTATCCAGACGCACGTGTGTAGATGAAACAGCGTAACATACTACCTACTGTATTATTATTAGACGGAGTATTAAATTATATTGTACACGACGCGGCGGCGACGGCGACAAACTGAATATTATTCGGTATGAATACCTACAGTTTTATGACACGCCTTACCGCCTACACTGATTATATTACTTCACCACAATCTCGATTAGACACTTCCCGCGCTACACACAAAAATATGACTTGAAAGTTGTCGGAAGCAAATTGTCTTTCCTCGTAAACATTTTACTTTCACTTTATCATATCAAAAAATTGCTTTGACAACAAACTCAATTATTAAGAATTAGTTTTACTGCTAAAATCTTAAAATAACATGGGAAAAACGTTCTCTTGGATTTTAAAATTTCGTAACTCACGTTAGAGATAATATTTTTAAATGATCAAAACTCATTCTAATATAGAATTTAATGTTCTACAAAGAAGGTCTCTTACAGTTTTTCGATATATTTATTTTTTCAAAAGTTATTTAACATTAAAGTTGGATCGATCTAAAAATTTTAGCCCTTTCCTAATCCCACCTATCGACGAAGACTTTTGAATTGAAGGGTAAAATAAGTTTGTGGGAGGTGAGCTTGATAAAAAGAACTGAAGTGTTTTCAGAGCAAACCTTCACACGGACGATATTTCAAATATTTAATGCAATGAATGTCTCATTCTCTCGCATATTCATCCCAGTTTTATCAATGATCGCTGCTGGCTCTGTCTAACGCATATTCCGCGTTTATAGCATGCTACGAAGTATTACGTTGTGCTACAAAACTCCACACCATATTGAGAGGGAGTGATAAAGAATATATTATCGCGCGTGACACATTTATAGAATGTAGGAATGAATAAACCTTTATTTGTAGAATATATGGCGACATACATTTGATATTATATAATATATGTATGTATATTGTTATAGATTAGCTCCAACATATTCTTCATATCAGTTCTACAAATTTGAAATACAAATATTCAAAACTAATAGTAAAAAACTATAATTATTTTGTTTTAAATGTTATTTTAGCAAGATTCCGCTTTTTAAAAATGTCGTACGATGTCGACACGTGTTTCAACTACATACGAGGTATTATCAAGACTGTTTGGCAGCAAAAGCTTTTGCTAAAAAATAACATTTAAAACAAAATAATTATAGTTTTTTAAATGGATTTCCGTCATGTTACGCCTGATTCAATTAGTTATTTAAAAATAATAGTATCTAAATTTAAAAACATACAATAATTATAATAATACGAGTATTAAGAACTATACTTATTTATGCTTAATCTTTTAAAGGCTTACAACCAGGATCTTTTTTCAATTTTAATGTAATTATTAAGATTAGACTCATGTCTTAGACTCATGATTTAAAAATGATAATGATTTTTTTTAATACACGATTCTTATTTAAGAGTAATAAAAACACGAACAATTAATTTACTTTAAATTTGAAATACAAATCATTATTTTTTACACACAGGGGTCTTTAAAATATCTGTTATAAATGTACTAGTCCTCCAGGGTTCGCTCTCAAATTGGTTAACAAAAATACTCGTACATATATTTTCACATACTATACAATTTTCCTTATTCAGGTTACAATATTAAATAAGGAGTAAATAGATTATATAAATATTGTCATGAAACTCCTAAAATTCTTCACAGTGTAATAATCCTTGACAAATAAAAAGCACGCTCGCTTCGCTTAAGGTTTGGTATTCCTGCCGAGGCAAAGCTTTTGCGTTTTTTAAAACGATCTGAGTCGTAGAAAAAACGGATTTTGATACTGAAAAAGAGATATGTGTTAGGTAAGGATCTAAGCTAGTCAAAGTCGCATTCAGTTACAAAATCGAATGAACTTCATTTGTTAGAAAAACATCCCAAAGTTGCCCCCATTTCAAAATCTTTTTTCAATGCCAAATCTAAATAACTGATAATTTAAATGAAATATTCATACCCAACTATAATTTACTTACCTGTAGTGTACCTACTTATCATTATAAACTACCGATAAGACACAATCCATAATTATATTCTAAAAACTTTTCTGTTTACCATCAGTTACTAGCAGGTCAGATAGTGATAAAATCCTGACTACCTGAGATAAATAGCTGTTACTTACTTTATTTATTTTGTTGTGGATGAAATTATTAATATTGTATTAATATTAAAAGACGATTATAATGTATAGGGGCATTTTATTTGGTACCTGTACATAAAGATTACATTTATCCTGATATTATATCAAAGCCAAATATTCCACTTCGATTGTTCTACTACCAATAATTTATACTGCAGCGTGACAGTGAAAAATACATCGTTGATCTGCCTTGACAGGGGCTGAGGAAGCGTTTTGGTGCTTACGCGACTAAGACTATTCGCCCTTAAACAGTAACGAGCTTTCAATCTCACGGTAATTATTCTAGCAATAATTTTAACATTTTGTACAGTACCTACTCGGGTTATTTCGGCACCTACATAACACATGTTCGTGATCCGTTTTTTAAACTAGCGCTTTCACTGACTATTTATATTCATTCATATTGCTTTTCTAAATAATCGCATTTTGTCGAAAATTCGAATAAGTTTTGTACTATCATATTTCACACTAAAAATACGAATAATATTACTAGGATGT